>CM061553.1:58332271-60732271 GCA_030864225.1 Capsicum baccatum var. pendulum | reverse complement strand
AGTTGATTCAACAACTATTATTTTTTCGTAAGCTCTTTCTTTTGGACTTTGTACCTTGAAATGTTAAAAGATCGTTTGGTAATTGGTTAGAAGGTGAATTATTCATGTATTAGATTATGCATAAGTAATATTACATTTGATAATTGGTTATAATTATGTTTTATTTGATATATAATTATTGTCATTTAGAAATTATTATAACTAATACATGTAATAAAATTATGAGGAAATCTATGTATTCTTTCATGCAATATAGAAAATGAAATAACTAAACTCTACATTACTAATCGCTCTATAAAATAATATATAGATTTATGGGTAAATCACATAAATATACAGTTTAAGAGTTAATATTACAAAAAATACCCATAGTTTCTACTTTTCAAAATATAACAATAGAAATGTAATAAAATCTACCAAATAAGGTAAAAGAAAAAACGGAAAAGGGTCAGAAATACCTTTTAAGTATTGAAATTTGGTCAAAAATACCCTTTGTTAACCTATTGAGCCAGAAATATCCTTCAAATATTGAAAATGGTTCAAAAATACCCCTCCATCCACCTTTATGGCTCAAAAATACCCTTACAACTAACGTTTTTAAAAATCATAATTAAAAATTCGAAAAAGGGTCAGAAATTCCCTTTAAGTATTGAAATTGGTTCAAAAATATCATTCATCCACCTTTATGACTCAAAAATACCCTTGCAACTAATGATTTTCTTAAATCATAAACTATTATTTTTAATATACGTGGCAGCTTTCACTTGGTTGAAACTAAATTAATTTAAATGTTATATTCATTCTGTCCTCAGCTCAAGCTTTGGGATAGGGTGGGTGATTTTGAGTGGTATAAGCTTTGTAGTTTATTTTCTCTACTTTGATTAGAGAAATTATTTTTCTTAATTTGAAATTTAGAATAAATATGTTTTTTAGGAGAAAAAAATTTCAAAATTTTTAGTCAAACGAACATTTTTGTTCGCACCGAACCCACCCTTAAAAGCTTGTAATGCTGAGGTGATGCTTTTTCTGGTAGTTCTAGTGTCGGCATAAGAGACACTCCAAGGTTCATGATTAATCAAAGTTTTACATCAAAATCTCTTACCTATTTTTTTTTTTTGTACAAATGGTCTTAAATAGTTAATTATCATTTAACTCGTGTGAAATTGGTATATATTATATTCTTCGTTATACAATTTCCTATTATTTTAACTCTCACCTGAAATATTATACTAGTAAATTGTGATGATTCTTTATAAAGGAAAGATAATGTACTCCATAGTTATATTCCCTGCCCCAGAAAAAGTAACATGCATCTTTAAGGTTAGATTTTGACCATATTATAGAACAATAATGTCAAATAATGATACTGTATATCCTCCGTTTTAATTTATTTATTTTAATTATTATTTACATAAAATATTTTAAATTATTAATTATATTAAATCTTTTAATAGTGCAATTATTTTATGAACATAATTTTTACTATATAAATTTTATTATAAAAAATTTTAAAATTTATATCCAAATTCACATCAAATATTAATTAGCTTGATCATTATACTTCGATAAACAAAAAAAACAGAGGAATGGATAATAGTTACAAGATTTGACGTTTGCATGAAAGAGTAAAATTACTGAAAGTACTGGTATTTTATTTACTATAGATATTCTCCACAAGCACGGATTAAAAAATGCGTTCACAAAGTTTATATTGTCTCGTTTTGCCGCTATATTAAAGCCTAGCATTATTGACGTTTGGGCAACCTTTATAAGGTTTGAATCGGATAGCTTGAGTTGGGGTTGGACTGGATATAACATTTTAATTAATTTAGTTTCAACCAAGTGAAAGGTGCCACGTATTTTAAAAAACAATTATTTATGATTTAAGAAAATCGTTCGTTGCAAGTGTATTTTGGAGCCATAAAGATGAATAGATGGTATTTTTGAACTAATTTCAATACTTAAAGGGTATTTCTGACCCTTTTTTGAATTTTTAATATAAAGGTGGATGAAGGAATATTTTTGAACCATTTTCAATACTTGAATGGTATTTTTAGCCCAATAGGTTAACGAAGGATATTTTTGACCCAATTTCAATACTTGAAGGGTATTTCTGACCCTTTTCCGAAGAAAAATAAAAGATAGTAAATGAACATGATTTAAGCAGTCGATTTAATGATTGATATTTTATCCTATAAATTCTCCTATTTTGTTTTTCATTAATTTTTTTTAAAAATAGTGAATAAGGTAAACAAAAAAATAATACATTTATTTGATATATTTTTAAATTTAATTTATTTAATTCAATTGACATTATTTTTTTATATTTTTTAGGAGAAAACACCATTAATGGTAATAAATTCTCCGGTTGATTCAACCCACATCCTATACAAATTTCATACACCATAAAAATTACTAACACACCATAAAATTATTGATACACCTATTTTTATATAGATCAGATACCATAAAATTATTGATACACCAATTTTTATACATTTTGAACACCATAAAATTATTGATAGACCAATTTTTATATAAAAATTATTAATACACCATAAAATTATTGATACACATATTTTTACATAGATCAGACATCACAAAATTATTGATACACCATTTTTATATTTTTGAACAACATAAAATTATTGATACACCAATTTTTATATATTTCAGATACCGTAAAATTATTGATACATCAATTTTTATACATTTTAGACACTATAAAAGTATTGATACACAAATTTTTATATATTTCAGACACCATAAAATTGTTATTATTGATAAACTAATTTCTAGATAGTTCAAATACCATAAAATTATTGATAAACCAATTTCTAACTATTTAAGACACCATAAAATTATTAATACACCAATTTCTATACAATTCAACAACATAAAAATATTGATACTCCATTTTTTATACAATTCATACGCCATAAAATTATTCATACACCAATTTCTTTACGACTTGCACCCGAAGTTGTCGCCTCTGATAACAATCGAGTGCTTGGATGTGAATTCACTCAGTTCGATGAATCGGGCCAGGTACAATTTTGTACTCATCTGGGTTGGAAGGGACTATTGTTAGGTATTCTGCGGGGATGATTTGGTCGGTGTTGATGTTGTCATTGACGACGTAGCAAAGGCATGGAATGTGGTGGATGAATTGGTGGCTTTCGGTGCGACGGTGGCGAATGAACGAATAGGTGTGATGGTAAGGTTTTTGGAGTGGTGGCAGAATGAAAAATTAAGGGGTAATTAAAAAAGATTGATGAAAGTCTAATAGAGGGGAGAGGGTTGATAGAGGCAATGCGTCTGAAGTAGGGATGGAATTGGAAAGAGTTGATGAAGCCGCCATTGATGAAAGCTTAGTTAAAATGAAAATTGATACTAGTAATTTTTTGTAAGAGATAGTGTATTAAAAGGTGGAGAGTTGTTATTAGCTATTGTTGGAAGTCATTTTATGCACATAAATAATTGATAGATTTTGTAAATAAAAACTATATTTTGTAAATAAAAATAATATGGGTATGTTTTGTAATATTGATTGTTAATCTGTATATTTATGTGATTTTTTCTAGATTCATTCATAACTAATACATGTATATGCAATTCTTTGTTAAATAAGGGGTAAATTTTAAGAATAGACCCAAAGTGGGATGACTTTCAAAATTTAGCCTCAAATTAAAAAGCTTTCTCAAAATAGCCTTTACCTATTAACTAATATTTTTTGGACGAAATTGTTCCTAACCAATGGAGTAAATTATATAAATGATCCTCGTAATGGATAACAACTTCATATTCATATCTTTCAACTTTTATTTTTTTCTCTTTTTAATTTTACTTTGATTTTTATTTTTTCTTTTCTCTTTTTATTTTTATTTTTCTCAATCCTTACTTTTTTTCCCTTTTTCCTCTCATTTTTTTCTTTTTTATTTTACTTTGATTTTTTTTTGTTTTTCTCAATCCTTACTTTTTTTTTCTTTACACCTCTCAATGTCTACTTTTATAAATATATATATATATATTTTTTTTTCTTTGATTTTTCTTTTTTCTTTTAAAATTTTTCTCGACCTTTATTTTTATTTAATCTTTTTTTTATTGTTATCAATCTTTTTTTTTCACCATTCTCTCTCAACTTCTACATTTTCTTTGATTTTTATTTTTTTAACATTTTTATTTATTTTCTTCTTTGTTTGCAATTATTATTATTTTTGTTCTTTTCTTTGATTTCTTCCATTCAAGTTACATCTCATGAGCAAGAGTTGATATTATCACATTATAAAGGTAAGACTTATGACTTTTAAACAACAAGCTACATTTCATGGGTAAGAGTTGACACTACCACACTGTAGAGGCAAGACTTATGACTTTCAAACAACAAGTTATGTCTCATGGGCAAGAGTTGACTCTACCAAGTTATGTTTTCATTTATGAAATGTTGCCCCTACCAAGTTATGTTTTCATTTATGAAATGTTCTACAACCATTGCCTTATAGGCAAGACTTAGCTCAAGGACTTTCAAACTACAAATTATGCCCCAAAGGCAAGAGTTGACTCTACTACGTTATGTTTTCATTTATAAGATGTTCCACAACTATTGCCTTAGAGGCAAGACTTAGCTCAAGGACTTTCAAACTACAAATTATGCCCCATGGGCAAGAGTTGACTCTACCACATTATGTTTTCATTTATGAGATATTCCACAACTATTGTCTTAGAGGAAAGACTTAGCTCAAGGACTTTCAAACTACAAATTATGCCCACGGGCAAGAGTTGACTCTATCACGTTATATTTTTATTTATGAGATGTTCTACAACTCTTGTCTTAGAGGCAAGACTTAGCTCAAAGACATTTAAACAACAAGTTATGCCCCACGGGCAAGAGTTGACTCTACCACGATATGTTTTTATTTATGAGATGTTCTACAACTATTGCTTTCGAGGCAAGACTTGGCTCAAGGATTTTCAAACTATAAATTATGCCCCACTGGTAAGAGTTGACTCTACCACGTTATATTTTCATTTATGAGATGTTCCATAACTATTGCCTTAGAGGCAAGACTTAGCTCAAGGACTTTCAAATAGTAAATTATGCTCCACTGGCAAGAGTGGACTCTACCACGTTATGTCTTCATTTATGAGATGTTCTACAACTCTTGTCTTAGAGGCAAGACTTAGCTGAAGGACTTTCAAACTACAAATTTTTTTCCACGAAAAATAGTTGACACTACCACGTTATGTCTTCACTTATGAGATGTTCTACAACTCTTGTCTTAGAGGCAAAACTTAGCTCAAGGACTTTCGAATAATAAATTATGCCTAGCGGGCAAGATTTGACACTACTACGTTATGTCTTTATTTATGAGATGTTCTACAACTCTCTCCTTAGAGGCACGACTTATCCCAAAAATTTTAAAACAAGTTATGTATATTGGGTAAGAGTCAACACTAACACATTGTGTTTTTACTTATGAAATGCTCTATAACTCTTGTCTTAAAGGTAAGACTCAACCTAAGGGTCATCAAACAATAAGTTATGCCCCACGGGTAAGAGTTGACACCACCATATTGTGTATTGATTTATGAGATATTTTATAAACCTTTTCTTAGAGGCAAAACTTAGACCAAGGACTTTCAAGTAACAAGTTTTGCCATATGGGCTGACATTACCATAGTGTTTTGATTTATGAGATATTCTATAACTCTTGCCTTAGAGGCAAGACTTAACCCAAGAACTTTCAAATAACAAGTTATGTCTCATAGGTAAGAGTTGATACTATCACATTATGTTTTGAATTATGTAATATTCTATAACTTTTGCTTTAGAGACAAGACTTAGCCCAAGAAATTTTAAACAACAAGTTACGCTTCACAGACAAGATTTGACACTACTACATTGTGTCTTGATTTATGAGATGTTTTATAAATCAAGGACCTTTAAACAACAAGTTATGCCCCATGGGTAAGAGTTGACACTACCACATTATGTCTTGATTTGTGAGATACTCTATAACTCTTGGATTTAGAGGCTCGAATTAGTCCAAGGATTTTCAAACAACACGTTACGACCCATGGTCTAGAGTTGATACTACCACATCGTGTCTTGATTTATGAGATATTCTATAAATCTTGCCGTAGAGGCAAGACTTAGCCGATAAGTTACGCCCCATAAGAGTTGACACTATCATATTATGTCTTGATTTATGTGATTCTCTATTAGTCTTGCCTCTAAGACAAAACTTAGCCCAAGAACCTCCCAAAAGAACAAGTTATGCCCAATGAACAAGTGTTGACACTACCAATTATTTTTTGATTTATAAGATGTTTTATAACCTTGTCTTAGAAGCAAGACTTAACTCAAGGATTTTCAAACAACAAGTTATGCTCCACAAGCAAGACTTGACACTACCATACTGTGCTTTATGAGTTGTTCTATAATTTTTGTCCTAGAGGCAAAACTTATAACAAAGAACATCCTAACAATAATTCATGTCCTTAAATTTGCTTTGATGTAAAAAAAGATCACTTTGTGGATTGTTCAATTTTTTATTTATTATTAAAATATAATAGAAGTTGAGAAAAAGAAAAAAAACTATAAAATAAAATAGAGATAAAAAAAGAGATTAAAAAAAAGGAAAGAATAAAATAAAGATTAAGAAAAAAATAAAGAATTAAAAAAATTGAGAAAAAAAAAGAGACGAAAAGATAAAAATAAAGTTTGAGAAAAATGAGAGGAAAAAAAAAGAGAAATGATAAAAACCAAAAAAATAAAAAAAAATAAAGGTTGAGATAAATGAATTAAAAAAATAAAAGAGTGAAGAAATGGATAATGTTTGAGAAAAAAAATAAAGGTTGAGACAAATGAATTAAAACATGAAAATAAAATTAAAGGAAAAAATAAAAAAAAGTAAAAATAATAAAAATAAAAATAAATTTTGAGAGATAAATGAGTATGAAAAGTTTAAAAATATTTGAGGTGCGGAGGGTAAAATTGTACTTGTACTAAACTAAAAAAAAGGAAGGAAGCTTAATCTTCAAATATTTTTTTTATTGAGGTCAAAAATCTAAAGTCATCCACTATTGAGGCTATAGTATGTAATTTCTCTTCAAGCCTATTTTTTAATTAAATAGACTATAAGTTTTTTTAGGGAAATGACCCACTTTTAAAAATTTAAATTTATTTGTGATTTAAAATTTATTACAACTTTTAAAAGTTACAAATTAGTCCACAAATCACCAACTTACGGAATTTAAACAAAATTCCTCCTACCAAAATCTTTTACACATTTTACAAATTAGTCCAAAATTTATTGTGATGGATAGATCTATTATCGATCCGATTGGTATACGGACAAATCGATTATCGATCTGACCAATATATGGACAAGTCGATCATCTATACGACAGATCAATTATCGATCTCAACGATGTATGAACAGATTGATTATCGATCCGATTGATATATAGACAGATCGATTATTGATCTGATCGATTCCATATATATACACAAACCTTTTTCTTTTTTAAAAAAATGGACTAAAATTAAAGGAGAGTAGAAAACTTACAAATTTGGGAGGAGACAAAACATTTAGGAATAAAATACTAGCTTCAAAAAGGAGAAAGTTGAAGAAACAATGAATTTTTAATAATAATGGAGTAAAAAAAATTGAAGAAAGGGAAAAAAGTAATTTGAAATTGAAAAAATGAGGTAGGATTTTATGTTTAAGTATATTTGTAAATAGTTCCCATAATTTTTAATATTTTATTATAATCCAATTCTTCCTAAAGTAATTTTTTTATTTTATTTTAAAATAAGAAAATGAAAGTAGGTCATTTTGCTAATTGAAAACTTGAAGAGGCCTATTAGCCAAATTTTTTTTTCATGTGTATATTATTAATATGTGTCTATCTCTAACCAACTACAAAACAATGAATTAATTGTTCAAAAGTAATTTTGTTACTGATTAGTTAGAAGATTATTAAATAAATTTTAGAATGTGTATGTAATTACTAGGTAGTGATGGCCCGTACTAGCATGAGTCCAACGTTGAAGCAATTTTCTTGGTTAAACGGGAGCAATTTTCTTAGTTAAACGACACAAATTAGTTACACGTACTATATGATTGACAAGTATTATCATGTTTATATTCATGATTGCATTACCACATATCTATATGATATACTATTCATATATAGGTGTAAAATATTAATAGTTAGTGTTTGTGACAACAGTTGCACAGTAAAGAAAGCAGAGCAAATTTGGAGATTGTTATGATCAAATGTAACAATAAGACAGAAAGTTATATCAAAAGCCTAGCACGCCTTTGCAAACCAATAAAGAAAACAGAAAAACTCTTTACATAGAGAGCACTCCACTCCATCAATGATACATCACAAAGTTAGTAACGGGATCATAACAACAACAAGAAACAAAGAAGAAGTCAATAAATATTTACTGAACCATGAACAAAGAAAGACATGAGAGAAAAGTATTTCGGCTAGTTATTGTGAGAGTCCAATTCTTGACTGGAAGGAACATCAACAGCCTCTGAAATCCATCCCTTGGATGGATAGAGAGGTAGGGCATACCTTTTGATTTTTTCATGTTGTCAAAGAGTTGGAATAATGATTTTTTTGTGTTGTCAATAATTTGAACAATGAAAAAGATGGGCGCTGAACTCTATGAGATCGAATCTCCCGTTGTTTCTCAGTAGCTTGGTGGTAGAGTGGTCTCTCTTCTTGTGAACTACTACTTCTTTTTTTAGTATCTTTTCCACGCCCCTTCAAGAGATTATGGGCTTTTGATCTCCTTCCTCCACTTGACCAGGTATGATCATATCCTCCATTCGGTTTATTCAAAAAATAAGGTTCCAAGCTCTTTTCCTTGAAGCATGAGTAGTTTTACTGTAATCCTATAAATCCATATTTTAAGTTCCTCATAACAATTAAATAAAGAAAGATTAAGATTGAAGAACACAACAAAAATGACAACATACCCAGTGAAATTTTCCAAGTGGGAGATTTAAGAACACTCACATCTAAAACATTTAATGGGTTGTTTTAAAACCCAACGAAATCTCATAAAAATAGAACCTGAAACTTATATTAATCTTCCTTCAAGAATTTATACAACATAAGATTCTGAGTTATGGTTTCAAGCTTAATGCATTCCAAGATGGTTTCAAGCTTAATGCATTCCAAGAAACAAACTACTAAAAGGAGGAGTGTATAAACTATAACACTGAAAAGAAGAATTAGCAAAAGGAAGTGTTTAACAAGTTTCTAGTTATATGACAGCAATGACTCTTTTAATAAGAGAACTTTGCTCGCTTGAAACAGTTGCGATCTCGGTGAATGCTGCATAAGCTCTTTTAGACTTTTAGTAGTAGCATATGAGCTGCCAACAAGGTGCTTGTTGCTCGATTCAGCTTTGTTTGCTCACACTCACATTAGGAGGGCCTTTTTTTTTCAATTTGCATCATTTTGTATAGTTCGCATCGTCGGGCTTTTTCATCAGTATGTACTTTTCAAAATTTTAGTCAGATTTATTTTCTGATTGCGAGATGTAAATTAAGTACTTAATTTTGTCCTCCTTACAATCACAAGAGGAGAGAAAAAACAATCCGCACAATCAGACAATGAAAACTAATACAAATGAAGTAACATGAGGAATATACATGAAAAATAAGAACTCACTCAAATGAAGAAAAGAGTAAAAGACAGGTGAAACTAATCAAAGCGATACATACCTGCAGTTCCAACACTGATGGAATCTATCCAAAATCCTCAATTTAATGTTCTCGATCAAGATTGTAAAAATTCAATTAGTATAATCCACAAAAAGGTTCCAATAACTACAACATTACAAAGTCATTAAGAAAAAACAAAGCATGACTTCGAAAAAAAGAAAAAAAAATAGGGGAAAAGAACGACGTGAAAAAGTTCAAACTTTATAAAACATTGTAACACTACTCAAAATTTTCTTCCTCTAATCAGGATCTAACTAAGATCAATATCACTAACAACTGAGATAAAGAAGCCAATAAATATTAAAGGATAAAATTAACAATCAGACGAAAAATTCTAAAGAATCCACCGAGAAAGCAAGAAAGAGTCACATAATGAAAAAGAAAAATCAGAGCTACATAAATTAATTTTGCTTCTCTTTAAATAAAGAGCAATGAAGGGAACGAAAGAAATATCATATAGAAAAATTAAAAATAAATTGAAGAAAACAAACAATCCACATCATCTATAGAAGAATCAGAACAGAGAGACTCGTAAATTAATAAATAGGAGAGGAAAAAAAATAAAGCAATTGCATTGTAAAAATTGGGGAAGATCCAAGAAATTGAGTGAATGTAATAGAATAGAGCTGAAATGAGAAGGAGAGAAATAAAAATCTGCCAGAAAAAGTTGTTCATGAAAGAACATTAAAGCTCAGATGTTGAACTCTCAAAATAAGAACTGGGAATATTGTACAGAGAACGTTGTACAAAAAAGATAGATCCAGAAGTTGTTGGGAAACGTGGCAATTGACTATAAAAGACACGTAAGTGTCATAGGTCAAAAGTTTGAAATGCCCTTATTGTGATTTTTATTGACCGCTAAGCAACTATGTTGAAATTAAGCCTCTTCTAATATAGCATTAAAGTAAAAAACGAATTAAATTATGTAATACTTGATATACGAGATCTGTGCTTAAAATTTGAATATTATGAATTTTATTTTCTCTATTTTTGGAAAGATTTCATTAGATCGTCATAATCATGATGGTAAAAAATGTATTTTCTCCTTAAAATATTCATTAAATTTCACATTTTAATTATTAATTATTTTATTTTTTCGCTTAAACTATCACCATTTAATATTAAAACACAACTCAAAGGTGATTTGACCAATTATCAATTGTTATATTTTCTTATCCAAATCATTACTATTTACTCAATTAAATATATTTTAAAATATATAATTAATGATAGTTCAAATAGAAAAGTGAAATATCTAATCATAGTTTAGATTAAAAATAGAAAATAATCGATTTAACATTATAAAAATAGAAAATAACCGATTTGAAAAAATGATAATTCAAATATATTTTTAACATTTAAAATTATAATTATAAGAACTTTCCACCAACGTGAGTTTGTAATATAATGATGAGACTAATTTATCCTTAATTAGAGGTCTCGAATTTAATCCCTAGATATGAAAAAAATTATGTTGAAATCATCATCTCTAGAATAAGCTCTGCAATGTGTAATCTAAATTAGTCAATATTTCAATCTGAGAACCAAATATTGAATGAAACCCCGCCCCCCCTCGCCCCCCCCCCCCCAAAAAAAAAAAAGAAAGGAAAAAAGAACTTTCCTAAATCCTAAAGAAGAGACATAAGTTATTGTTTGCAATTTCTGCCGTAGATAAGAATGATCCGCTTTCCATACTCGTCCTAAAATTCAATGTGGCAATCAGATAAACAAAGTTGTAAAATTCCAATTTTATTACCAACACACCCAATCATCTCTCCTTATACCCTCCTTCTTCCCTACTTCCCCTGTACATTTCACTTCTCTATTAACGTTAACACACCAACAACCAAATATATAAACTAATCATCACATTTCTCAACCCACACACATCCCAAACATTCAACAACACACATCTACTAATTTTTCACATTTTTCCATTTAATTTTATTATAGTTTAATAATCTTCTAAAATTATATAATATATATTCCAAAAATTAAAAGGAAATGTCAACTAACAGTGACGACGAAGACGAGCTCTTACAGATCGCATTACAGGAACAAGCACAGCGCAATATCAATTACCATAAACCGGTTCACAAGCCCTCTAAACCAGTTCGGAACTTCGTTCAGCCGCCGTCGCAGCCGAATTTGAGAGCTGCTGCCGCCGGTGGTGGTGCTACGGCGGAGAGGAAAGTTAGCTCCAGTGTTGCGCCGATGCCGAAGGGTGGTAGTAAGAGTGTTAATCGGCAGAGGAAATCTGTGGAGGATGAGGATGATTCGGAGATTGAGATGTTGAGTATATCGTCGGGTGATGAGGATTCATCGAAGGATCGAGGGTTCGGGTCGAGGAATAAGGGGAGAAGTGGTGGAGGGAGAGGTGGAAATGAAGATGATGGATTGTGGGATGGTGGTGAGCCTGATTCGTGGAAACGTGTTGATGAATCTGAGGTATGTCTATGTTTTTTCGTATGCTTATTTAGTAATACTAGTAGTACTATCTGCTTTTATGTATGTTCAATGGACTTGTTGTTACTGATGGTTGATGTATGTTGAGCAATTCCTCCTACAATGTTACTCACAATTTTTGATACTTCGTTAACAATTAGCATATCTGCCTCTATATATGACAATTTTTGTTGAGCATCATTAGTAGTGTTATGTGCTTCAATATATGCTCCATGGACTCATCATTGTTACTGATAGTTGATATATGTTGAGCAAGTGCTCCTACATTTGATTTCCAGAAGGTAATGCCAGGGTCTTTTTGGCAGTGATGATTCGTTGTACTCCCTCCATTTTATATCTTTCATTTACATGTCCATTTTAGCAAATCAAGATAATTTTTACTTTTTTCCTCATACGACCCTTGGTATTAAATAGCTACATAATGTAGCATTAATCAAGTGTAGAGTTCTGAAACGTCATTAATAAGGTTAGTTAAAGTGTGCTAGGACACAATGGCAAAGTAATGTGAAATGTAGGGAGTACTTCGTTAACAATTAGCATATCAGCTTGTAAGAACTGTTCATTTTTGGTTCTTCTCTTTAAAAAGTAGAACCTATAGGCAAAAAGGTGCAGACTTTACCTCATTGTGCTTGCACTGAACCACTGTCTAAGATAAGGAAAGTGCCTAACTTGTTACTCCCTTTAGTCCATATTAAGTGAATCTTTTTGGGTAATGCATACTCCTTAAGAAAAGTGTTCTAAGACACAATTTAAATACTACTTTCCACTATTACCCTTTTGGTTATTCCCAAACTATTCTTAAAAGTAGGATAGTCATCAATATGACCTTGTAAGTAGTGTAATTTATCACCTAGAAAATGTAAAGTACTCCCTCCGTTCGCTTTTGCTTGTCACATTTTGACTTGACATACCCATTAAGAAAAACAATTATTGACAAGGCTATTTTACCATAGTACCCCTATTAAATGATGTTTACTATTATGTCTTGCAATTAATTTGAAGAAAAGTAATTAATACTAAGGGTAAAATAGGAAAACAAAAGCTGTCCTATCTTGTTATGTCAAAAATGACAAATAAAAATAAAAATGCAATTAGGAAATAAGTGACAAGTAAAAGCAAACAGAAGGAGTAGGAGTTAAGAACCTCATTAAAAGAAAGGGCAAAAATGGGAAAAAGTCCCAATAATTTTCTTGAACTTTGAACAATTTACTTATTTTGAACAATGAAAAACGATTCAAAAATTCACTTAATATGGACTAGAGGGAGTACTAACTCTGTTTTAAGTATACAATAAAAAATTTAGCTTCAATGGATAACCTATTTGCACATATCTGTTGCACTATAGCTGCTTAGTTTCTATAGTAGTGTTCTTTTTATTTGTCTGTTTGCTCTATTATTGCTGACTTTGCTTTTGAATAACAATCGGAATTCACATATACTTGAATTGTTCATTAAAGGGAATTAGTCTTTGTTTTTCTGGTTTTATCATATCCATATTTTTTTCTATATGTAAAATCATTTTCCTTTTCGAGACATAATCATAAGGAGCTATGCTTGTTTGTGTTATTGGTTAATTTGTTATAAATCGGAGGCTGTGAGTGGTGCTTCCCTTTCTGCATGTTTATTGATTATAAAAACATGCTTGAATAAATAAAGACTCTCTACTTCGTCTGAGGTAGTGCTATGAATTGCGTACACTTCACCATCCCCAACCCCACTTTGTGGGAATATAACGAGGTATGTTTTTTTTGCTTGTATGAATAAAGAGATTCATAGATTGAAAATCTTTCAGCTAAGACGCAGGGTTCGTGAGATGAGGGAGGCAAGAGTGGTTGCAACCACTCAAAAACCTGAGCAGGAGAAGACAGCAGTGCCAAAAAAGGCTCTTAATAATTTGCAGTCTTTTCCTCGTGGCATGGAATTCGTCGATCCTCTAAAATTGGGGTACTTCTGATCTTTGTTGAAATCTGGCTTCTTAGACTGCTTTCTCTTGATACTTGTGCTAATAGGGATGCTGTTTTCTTGTTGACAGGATAGTTGACAACAGAACATTAAAGTTAATCAGTGAGAACTTATCAAGTTCCCCATCCATAGGCGACAGAGATCATTTAGACCCCAATGTTCGTGGTATTTACTTCTGCCACCAAATTATTTTGATTCTATAAGGCTTCTGTGTCCCTCCTTGTTCATTGTTTCCTTCGTACTGTATTTGTGATCAGCCCTACCTGGGAAAAGGGGAGAACGAATTTTGGTGAGCCCCTTCAAAGTCATTGTTATCGTGTGTATGTGTAGTCATAGTGGTAAAATGAAGATGGATCTCCATAACAAGATATAATGGATTGAATGATGTATCTCTATATTCCTCTGGCTGGTGGTTGTTGTGGTTTCAATAATGGGGATCATCTTTGTGATATATCATGATTTTTTCTTGTGAGTGGTTTGCTTTACCTCCATTTCCATTCATTCTTGTGGCATTCTGAAAATCAGGACCTCAAGTTCATAGTGTTGGAGCTTGTTGGTTCTTTGACAAAATCTCATTGCCTAATGCCTATGTGGTCGAGCCGTAGGGAAATGACTTGTGCGTATCTACTAGGAAATACACCTCTTTGTGGTGTGAGAAAGCATGTGAAGCTTGGATTGCTATCAGGAAGTTACTTTTGATGTTGTCGCTCTGCAATATAATTATGTGCTCGAAGGAGGCATCAGACCAATTAGATAAGCCTAAAGAGTAAATGGCGACTGAAAGCAAAAAATTGGTTGAAGTACTGATATGTGAGTTTGTTTTGAACATTGCTCAAAATTGACCTCTATCTTAGTATTTACCAAAGAATGGGTCCATAATGCAACGCTAAGTTTATCAATCACCTAATTCCCACATGTTAACTTTTTGTAGTGTAAAATATATTAGACATTAATTTTTCGAGAATAACATTTGTTAATGGTACATGGGGAACCTACCATCACTATAAGGCTAATCGTAGGATGCTGTAGAAAGAGTTATCAGGTTGCGACTCATATTTTCTTTATAGTCTAAAGTGATAAATTTTCACTCCAAGTAGCAGATATATGATGGGGCATAGTTGTGTCCACGGGAAACTGCAGAAATAAATTAGCGCAACATCGGCTAATGGCTAGGAAAGAGAAGAATGTGTTAGAGTATGTTTTTTGCTCTACTCTTTTTTTCTTCACCAAGAAATTCCCCCAACAAACACCTGATGAGCTGTCTATCAGCCACCACTTCGGAAAAGCGTTAAAACTTGATCTATTCAAAAGGTAAATAAGAAATCCCCCAGAGCCAGGTGGTGCATGGTTCAAAACTTAGTGGATGATGGACCCGTCCCTTGCCCTTCTTGTTAAGTACTTGGCTTTTGTCTTTGTTGGGGTTCAAACTTGTGATGTACGTCTAACCCACACATCGCGGTGCTGCGCTCTTAGCGTCTTATCACCAGATCAAAGCCCTGGGGGCATACTTCTTCTCTCTACTCTCATTGATTATATCTAAGGGATGTTCAGTTTATGTCCCCTATCCCTTTCCTATTTTTCTGCTGGAGTTTTCTAACAAGTTCTTGTCTAATCTTGCAGAGAGGTTGAATTACTTCTCTGAGAAATTTGACCCGAAGTTGTTTCTCTGTCGAATTCACCAAGACACTAGCGTATCTGAGTTAGAATCAGGTGCTCTTGCTGTGAAAACTGATCTTAAAGGGCGTACCCTGCAGAAAAAACAGTTGGTTAAAGAAAATTTTGACTGCTTTGTGTCCTGCAAAACAACAATTGATGGTGAGCTACACGTCTTATAGGACATGCTATTTTGGTGTTACCTTCATTTATGATAGGAACTTTTAGTTTGGTGGTATTGTTTTTGTTGTAGATATTGAATCAAAGTTGAGACGGATTGAGGAAGACCCCGAAGGTTCTGGAACCTCTCACTTGTTTAATTGTATTGAAGGAGTCAGTTCAATTGCTAATCGTGCTTTTGGGCCACTATTTGAAAGACAAGTAGGTAGAGTGCAGTTCTTTATTTTTAAATGAATGAATACTTCCAGTAAAATTTGGATCTGCGTGCCTGGTTCTTTACTTTTGCTGGTCTTTCTAACCTTCTTTGAGTGTAAACATTATTGTGTAGGCTCAAGCTGAGAAAATAAGATCTGTTCAAGGAATGCTGCAGAGGTTTCGAACACTATTTAACTTGCCCAGTACGATTCGTCATAGCATTAGTACTGGTGAATATGACCTGGCAGTGAGGGAGTACAGGAAAGCAAAGTCAATTGTTCTTCCGTCTCATGTACGGATGACCTATTTAATGCTGTAAATTAACATATGCTTTTTGTTGTATGCATTATCCTCCATGAGAATAGTATATAGAGTTTTAATGTGTTCATTTGCGTACTTCTCTGTGGGTAGCCTTTATAATTTCCTGGACTTGTTTGCCTATCTGTGTTACTCACTCTTGATTGAATGTTTTTCCTTCAGGTTGGAATTTTGAAGCGTGTACTTGAGGAGGTTGAAAGAGTTATGCAAGAGTTTAAAGGCAAGCTTTATAAGTCTCTGGAAGATCCTCAGATTGACCTAACAAACGTAAGTTGCAGCTAACAACATTAAAAAGTTTAAAAATTATGATGAGTGTGTGATTAGGACATTAAGGTAGACTGTTTTGTTTTCGCTTAGAGTCCACAAGGACTGCTGTCGAATACTGTATACACTTGGATTTTGGAAATGCTAAAGATCTCAAAACTCTTCTCCTGCTATACTTGAAAATGTGAAAAAAATATCCTGAGCTTTCAATATGTAGATTTGGAAATTGTTTGGACCTTTCAACTGGCTTTGCTCCCCCCTCCCTTTTCTATCAGACATCAACTTCTGTTTTGGTAACCAGTCAGCTAGTGGAGCCATTCAATTTGACTACTTATCTCATATCGATTTGGTCTACCTATTTTGGGATAAATGGAGATCGCATATTAATAAAAGGGGTAACCCTGTATATGAGAGGCATACAACGCTAGACTCTATTGCAAGGAACCTACTTCTTATCTGCAAGCATACATACTATCAGTCTGCCGCTGTGCCTAGCCTAGTTAATACTTGTTTTTTTCTTGGTAATGGTAAATTGTGATAGGAGGGAAATGCCTCAAACATTTCCTATTGTAGTGTCTTAGGCTCACTATGATTTAGGGTTATTGTGTACTGCCTAGGACATGATTGGGTTCTTTTATAAAATTGTTGGTAACTTATAATTGTATATTAACTGGTTAATTTACTGAGTGAGCTTTCCTAACAGCAAATAGATTTCCTTAAACTTTCTCTGTGGCCTCAGAGAGCTTCTAGGAATCTGTGTAGGGACGTTAATGGGGTGGGGCGGGAAAGTCTTGGGGGCAGTGGTGATTTTTCAGTTACTTTCATAGCCAGTGAGGTGTTCGAACTGTGAATCGTAGACTCGAAGATTGAAGACGTGCTGGAGAATCATTTGTTCACTTTGATCTCTTGACATATTTTCGTACAGTTTGAAGTACCTGTTTCAAAAAAAAAATATTTTCATACAGTTCTCTATATATAAAAAATTCCGGATTTATTTGCAAAGCGGAGAATATGAATATGAATATAAAAAAAGGTAACCGCTTGGAGAATCGTCCGATCTGACGATGTTCTTCTGCTGCTCTCCCCCTTTAAGAAATATGTAAAAAACGCTCAGGGAATAAATCATCCTTGTCGTATCCCCCCAGTTTAGTTTAGAATTGTGAGTGGGTATTATTTAGGAAGATGGACTTCGGGATTAATTTGTAAATTATAATACAATCGTCAAGATATTCTTTCAACAGAAGAATTTGCTGGTAATATTTTCTGTTTTTCATTTTGCTCTGTGGTGATGAAAATTTGAACACAGTAGCAAAACGAAGAGCAGAAAAAGCAAAAAGAAAGTACAAATTAAAAGAAAAATGCAATAGCAACAGTGATAAGTTAATTGTTTGGTTTAATTAACTTTAACAAAATTGATCATTTGGAAACATGTTTGTTCGATTTTTCTGCTGTTCTTTTTTCCTGTTGAAATGCGGAAAGTAGTTACGTTGTTGTATATTAATATTATGCTAGAGAGTTTACATGATAAGTCTAAAAAAATAGGACAAGAGGTTTTTGCAATGTGCAAGTCTGAAGAATGTATGGAGCTAGAAGACTTACCACTGATAGCTGGTAGCTTTTCTTTAAGAAAGGAGACAGTCAAGACTTAGCTTGCAGCACGGCTAGACAGATTCCTGATCTATGAGGAATGGGAAGTGTACTTTAGGAAGATTATCAATCTTACCTAGAGTAACTTCTGATCATCATTAATCCTCTGTTAGTGGAATGTGGAAAAGTGGGAGAGGTCAAATTCCTATTTCAAGTTTGAGAAATGTGGTTACAGACTGAAAACTTCTATAAAAGGGTTTAAGAATAATGGGTCTGAAGTCTATGTGGGACGACTATGGGGGAAGATCACATTAAATATTAGCTTAAAAGCTAAATAACTGAAAGTAAAAGTTGAAAGAGTGGAGCTAAACAGTCCATGGTAATCTTGTTATGCAGAAACAGAACATTCTCAACCAATTAGCTGATTTAGATCTGATACAAGACCAAAGAGCACTTTCTAATGTTGAGTCCTAATTAAGAGCAATATTAACAATGGAGTTTGATGAATATTAACAATGGAGTTTGACGAATATTAACAATGGAGTTTGACGAGATTGCTAGAATGGATGAAGTGGCTTGGAGGCTAAGGCCTAGGGCCCTGTGGTTAAAAGAAGGGAATAAGAATGTAAGCTTTCTCAAAAGAAGTCTGTAGAATGTCACAGAAAAAGCTGCAGATTTTTTAATTTAAAGCAAAAAAAAACAACTTGAGACTTTCCACTTGAGGAGAGCATTAAGGTTCTCCTTCAAATGTTTTCATTTCTTAGTTCATTGGCACACACAAAAAAATAATTACCTTTATCAAAATCAATCATATGGAAACATGCTTGTTCGATTTTTCTGTTTTTTTTTTCCCAGTTGGAATGTGGAGAAGTTATTATATTGTTGTAAATCAATATTATGTTAGAGAGTTTATGTGATATAAAAAAAAATTTAGACAAAAGGTTTTTAAAATGTGCAAATCTGAAGAACATCATAGAAACTTCAGATTTTCCACTTAAAGCAAAAGATTCTCCTTCAAGTGCCTTTATTTTATTAGTTCACTGACACAAAATTGGAAAATTGTTATAGAATTTGGTAAATAAGAAATGGAAAAATTGACCTCCACCCTTTTAGATAGATGAGCAAGAAATCCCCAATAGTAGCGCATGGTT
The DNA here is from genome assembly GCA_030864225.1 of Capsicum baccatum var. pendulum. Lineage (NCBI taxonomy): Eukaryota > Viridiplantae > Streptophyta > Magnoliopsida > Solanales > Solanaceae > Capsicum > Capsicum baccatum. The sequence continues at coordinate 60,712,740 of CM061553.1, read as the reverse complement.
CGAAATTCGCTGAATAATCTGCCTGTTATCCACTTTTTGACATTTAGCTACTAGGATTAATCCTGTGAAAGTTGCATCAAGTACCAACTAGAAAGAAAGAGCAATCAATATACTCTATGTTTAAGCCAAGGATCGATATTGGACCCACACCTGTTTACCTTGGTGTTTTTTTTTTTTTCAAGAGACCTTGTTTGTAATGGTTTTTGATGAGCTAACTAATAATATAAAGGATGAGGTCTCATAGTATGCCATTTCCAGATGGGATTTTGCTAATTGACGAACCAGCGAGGATGTCAACCAAAAGTTTATCAATGCAGAAGCACTCTGAGAGCAAGCATTTTGGGTTAAGTAGAAGCAAATCTAACTACACACTGGAAGTTTAACTAACATTGGAGGATTGAAGTGGAAGTGAGATTAAATGGGACCAAAATGGCTAAACGCAAATGATTCAGACATCTGAGTTCCATCTTCCAAGATAATGTAATGGTAGGTGAAGAGGTTACATGTAGAATCGAAAAAGATAGTTGAATTGGGGAAGTGATAACTAAAGTGGGATGTGATAGAAGTAAACCTCCCGAAGAAAAAGATAAGTTCTATAAAATGGTTGTAAGATCAGGGATGTTATACACGAGCTAATTAGCTTGACATGATTTAGTTATGGCCTACATTGACCTCCATACTTACCAGTGTGAAGGTGTGAACCATAATGATAAAAGCTGCTGAGGGACGAGGTAAGACTTCAAATCACTTTGGTAGGAAATTGTGTTGAATAACCTATGATCTCTTTGAATCAATTTCAAGAAAAAAACCTATAATCTCTTTGAATCCAAACAGACCTGACAAATAAAGGGGACACAATGAAAGGGGAAAAAACTATAATTGCTATACCAACTAATTGGACTGAGTTAGTGATGTTAGTACTTTTTCTTTTGGTCCACTATTTGCTAGGAGACTAATGTATTCTATTTCTAGTAATTATCTGAACCTCCAGTGTTTTATTTGTACTTTCTTTTGTCTTGCTTTTGTCTCTCTTGCTATTGGAAGTGTTCAGTTTATTGTAAAAAAACCCTTGTTCATCCCAAGTATCCAACACCCTAAAGATTAACCACATAGCACTTCCCCGAAATCCCACTTTTTAAGGTGAACAACATTAAAAAGGACATGTTCATGAACCGGAGAGCAATATGTTAGTAGAAAATCTGTGATAACTTCTAGTGCTAGAAAAACTAAATTTTATAATACTTGATTGAGAGAGGCTCAAATGGAGCAACATGAACTATGAGATTCATATATCCAACCCAACTTGCATGGCATTGAGGAGTCATTGATGCTGGTATTGCATCAAATAGTGAAGTCCCCAACACTCATGTATGTGCCCATATAATACAAAAGACTTACGCCAGAGCCGAATCCAAAATTTAAATTCGATGGGTTCATCGTTTAAAATTTTTAGCACTAAATTTTGTATATTTTTAAAATTATGGGTTCTGACTTACTATATATTGCAATCTCAATGAACTTCTATACAAATTTATATTCCGTGTCAAAAGTATAGAGTTAAGATGAACCTGATACTATTAGGTTGTGTGAGAAATATTAGGAAGAATATTATTGAATTGTTGTTACTACATTATTACATGAAATCCTATTTATAGACGCTACATTACATCCTTTTCCACGTAGTATTCTATATGCTATTCCTATTCGGACTCATATTCAAACATTCTCCCTCAAGTTGGTACATACAAGTCATATGTACCAAACTTGTTATGGATGTAATTAATATGAGGATCATCGAGGTACTTGGGTGAAGATATCTGCAAGAAAACTGGTAAGGACTGCTCGAGACATTTTGGCGATCACAGTTGAAAAGGAACAAACTAAAGAAGTGGTCAGAAAAGTAGTAAACGTCACAGGAAAGTTGATTTTTTGCTGGAGAATTGGCAGAAACTGGTTTAAAATATATGGGTCATCTCAAAATCAAGAGATGAGTAGATCTTGTAGAAGAAAACCATAGAAAAATTGACCAAAACATGCTCACACGCCGATTTATTTGATTTGACGGCTGAAAAATTATATGGATTGGGTCGGAATGATGGCATGACCCTACTGGTAAAGAGATTATTTTGGTAGGGTCAGTATGATGGCACGATCCTATCGGAAAAGAGAAATTGCTGAACTTTCCAGATCAGGCTCGAGAGACTGTTCTAGACCATAGAAAAATATGGCAGGGTCGGAATGAAGGTACGACCCTGTTGAAAAAGAGAAGTTGAAAAAGAGAAATTATATGGATAGGGTCGGAATGACAACACAATCCTACGCAAATCAGATTTGAGGAGTCATTGTAAAGATGCACGAAACCACGCCAAATCGGATATGAGAGTCACCGGAAAAACGCACGGTGCTATGCAACTCATATATGAGAAATTAGTCCGAAAAGATGCACGGTACAACACAAATTAAATATGAGAAATAGTTCGGAGAGATGCATGATGCCTACGCAAATCAGATATGAGAAAGTAGTCACCGGAAAGATGCAGGGTTCTAAGCGAATCAGATATGAGAAAGTAGTCACCGGAAAGATGCTTGGTGCTACGCAAATTAGATATGAGAAGCCACCAGAAAGAAGCACGGGGACCTAACTTTTGCTAACATGATCATTGGTCAGACGAGCGGCATATATGGGTAATAGTTGCCCTGCGGCAGTGGAAGCTCTTTGATTCTCTACCAAGATTGTAGAGACTCTGATACCATGTGAGAAATATTAGAGAAAATATAATTGAATTGTTGCAACTACATTATTACATTGAGACCCTATTTATAGACGCTAAATTCAATCCTTTTCCAAACAGGACACTATATTACAATCCTTTTCTGAGTAGTATTCTATATGCTATTCCTATTCCTACTCATATTCTAACAGGTTGCATTAGCCTCTGACCGGACCACACTATTTAACAATCGGAAAATCACATAGTGGATTGAAGCTATATCATTTTCCTTGTTTAGGATAATTTACTTTAGTAACCCTTCTAATTCTCTTACCTATTTAGTTTGCCTTGTCGTTGTCAATCTCTTCAACATTCCTATTTAGTTCCGTTCTTCCTCCTGAATGAAATCCTGATTTCCATTGACATGAACATGTCCCTAACCTTCCGGTTATCTTCTCCTATTTTAATTCCAACAATTTCCAAGATGCTCGTGTCTTGCTATTGACATCTGTATATGTAGAACCTCCCCGGAGGCAAGAGTTTAAGCCAATAGTTTTGCAGAACACAGGATGCTCCTCCCATCTGTCAAAGTAACTAACCAATAATCCACTTTTTCAACAACTACTCTACCTACTAAACGCGATACCTTAATTTTACAAAAAGAGAAGAAATATGCCACTATATATAAAATTCATTATTGAAGTCACTAGTCAGCTCTTAATTATTAGTGGAAACACAATTTGACATGGTCCTCCATTCGAAACACAAATGCATGATGCTGTTTTTTCCCGGATAAATAAATTAATTATATCATATGTCAGGATGAAAAAGATACTGAGAGATTATAAAGGAGTGTGGACTTGAGCCTAAAGGGTTTATGGAAATCCATAATCTTGTGTCATGCCATTTACAATGTTTCTCCAAACCAAGAGAGTTAGATACTGAGAGATTATTAAGGAGTGTGGACTTGAGCCTGAAGGGTCTATTGAAGTCCATAATCTTGTGTCATGTCAGTTACAATTTTTCTCCAAGCCAAGAGTGTATAGCACAGATCCAGACTTAAATTTAAAAATGCACTGCCTTTCCCCCTCAAAAAACTTTTTGTTTCTCAAACCAAATTTTGTAGATGTTACATAAGAAAATTGCCCTCTGGTTTTCTGTCTGACTCTTAACTATCCTTTGCCATGCCAGTTCTTAAGTAGTATGATTTACCAGCTAGCTATCTAGTATGATGCAAAGAAACTGATCCCTCACCAAGCAAGCATATGAGGCTCACATGCAGCAAAGTCAGGATTATCAGACAGCAAATATTCTTGAGGGTGCCAGAAGGAAACATAAGAAAATCATAAATAGAAAAGGATCCACTAGCAAGAATCTAAGATGCTGATAATTAAGAGAAAACTTAAAAAGGGAATTCTTTGCTCTGGGAGGTAGATTATAGGATGAGTTATGCTTCAGCGAAGTTAGAGTTTAACAGCCTAAAATTAGAATTTGTTGAGTGTTAACGTCTTAAATAAAGAGCTTGAGTGCATGTTGCCTATTACAAATTGCTTATATCATCTATCCCATGTCTTATATGAGTAGACAAGCAGCCTGATAAATTGATAGCGGTCTGCGATGTCTATGAAACTGCTTTTTGCAGTGTGTGTTGAAGGAATTTTAGACAAATGGGTCTCACTATATATATGAAGAAAAAATGTGATATTTTATCCTCAAAAAGGGTGAAATTGCTTATATCAAGGCTTGTCAGTTCTTAATTATCAGATTACTGAGAGTAGACTAAACAGTTCCGATCATCGTCTTCCTTGTAATTTTTTTTTACTTGATTTCACTTGAATTATTGACCTTTGCATTTGTGTGCAACCATCTAAAACAGATGCCATCTAAAATAGATACTTTAGATTGTAACGTTTAAGAAAAATTTTATTTTTTTTCCTATAGATACTTGTTACTCATGTTTGACTTTTAATGCTTCATGCAGCTTGAAAATAACGTGAGACTCTTGTTGGAGTTGGAACCTGAATCAGATCCTGTATGGCACTATTTGAATATACAGGTGAGGACTTTAAGGTCCAGTCAACTGTTCCTATTTTTGTTCTTAGTTTCTATTTCTTTCCTTTAATAAATAAATTAATAATGTTTTATTAAACATAAATGATAAAACATAATAGTGGGAGCTTTAGTACACTGAGCTGCCCTTTTTAAACATAAAAACATAATGACACTAACAATAGAAACAAATGATCGACAAATTGACAGATTGCTATATTCCAATAAAAACAGAAAACCCATTGTTGGTTGTGAAACCTTGAGTATATTTGGCACTTTGTTTTCCTAATGGAGGCGAATGATATGGTAATATTTCCTTATTTAGCGATGGGACGTAATTCTGCAATGTTCTCTTTGCTGTCCATTTGACAGAACCACAGAATCCGAGGTTTGCTTGAGAAATGCACTTCAGATCATGAAGCAAGAATGGAAAATTTTCGGACTGAGATGCGTGAAAGAGCTTTATCTGATGCAAAATGGAGGCAAATTCAGCAAGATTTGAACCATACTGTAAGCCCAACTGCCTTTCGTCGTAATTTTTTTAAATTAACTGGACCTTAAACTAATGTATTAATTTTTGTCCCTAAATGGTCATCAGCCAAATGCTGATTACTCTGATTCTCTTGAAAATACATATTTGGCGGGCGATTCACAACAAGTGGAATTTACTGGTGAAAAGGTTGATGCTCTCAGAGGAAGTTATATAAGGAGGTTGACTGCTGTAATTATCTACCATGTTCCTGCCTTTTGGAGAGTAGCTGGAGCAGTTTTCAGCGGGAAATTCGCGAAGGTATGAACTTCTCTACCCAGTATACTTTTTATAGGCTGGTGCAAACCCGAGGATATGCAAACAAAATATTTTCTGACAAATTTAATGTGGTCAGATATCTTTTGTTGTGTTTTTTGGTTGGTTCAGTCTTGAGAAAAATAAACAGCTAAAGTCTTGAGAAAAATAAACAGCTAAAGTTGCACCTTGCCCTTTTCATTTTTGGGGGTTGTAAATCTATTTTTCACAAAGAAAAAAAAGGAAGAGAAGAAAATCATAGTAATAATAATAGAAGACATAATCATTGACAATCTTTTGCTGACCTGCACAGTTTTCTTTGAATCTTGGAAGAGCTTCACATTTTGAAAAACATTTTTGAGTATTAGGTTTAGAAGTGATTCTCGTTTTCTCTTTGCTGATGTTAACTAAATCAGTTGATTTTACAAGTTTTGAGTAAGGTCTTTATTGTCTGTGAGTAGAGAAAATCCATGGAGATTGAAAGCATCCAGTTAAAAAGTGATCTGCTGATGTAAATCTTCTGCGCATAGATCTGTGCTTCAGTCACTTGTAGCAGTGGTGACAAAAGATCACCTTCGTAAATGCTGCGTATTAACATTGACTAATAGAACCACAATTCTCTGTATATCTCTTTATGTGTGAAGTAACATTTTTAATTACATGGAAAATTGATAGCATTTGACAGCATCCAGTCCACTGGTTTGATACTAATGGATATCTAAATGACAGAGTAACATCTGTCATCTGCCCTTTGTGTGTAATCACTCTTAAACAGTTAGAACATGTCAAAAACAAAGTTTTATAGACAGAAAGAGGAAACACTTTATTTTTTTAGGTGCCATTTCAAAATTGAAGATTCTGCCTGTGTCTCAAAAAAATTGGCGGTCAGATTATTGGGTGCTGAAATATAATTTTCAATGTGAATATGGACATCAATTTTTTCTTAAAATATTTACCTAGGTATAAACTTAAAAAAAAGAACTCCAAATGACAATTACAGCCAAATAGTTGTAAGCTTTTGAATAAGAGTGTAGTCAAAGAAATAACTTCGACTCCCGAAAGATGAAGTTTGTTACTGTCCGGCAGTGTCTGTGTGTTGGAGTTTTGCCGGTTTCTGAAACTTTTTGCTTACTCATTGGAAAAAAATATTGCTCCCCCATTAGTGATTTTGCCTTTCTTTCATTCACAAACATGGCCATGAACAACTTTATAAAAAAGGTTTACCAAAAGGTAAGGATCTACAAAACAACATGATTTTCTATAAACTCCACCCAATCATCTATACAAGAAGGAACTTTCTGGTGCACCAATAGAAAATAAGGGAATGGCGACTACTCCTCAAGTGAGATAAAAACTCTACTCCTTCAAAGGCTCTCCTAGTTCTCGCTCTCCAAACAACCCACATTAACGCAAGTGGAACCACATTCCAAGCCCTGTGTCTCTCCTCCTGACTCTCTTGCAGCTGACCATAACTCTTTCACAGTATTTGGCATTACCATCTTGCCAAAGCTCCTAAACATATTCCACCATAGACCATAGTCAACCTGCAACGTAGAAGAAGATGATCCTTGTCCTTGCCCACCTACGTGAAACACCAACTGGCACAGCAACATATTATGCTTTTAAAGATTTTTTTGCTGTCAAAATCACCCCTCTAGCATCTAGCCAAGTGGAAAAGACGCCTTCCTCGGCACCTTTGGAATCCGTATTGCATTACATGGAAAAGCACGCTCCTCCCTACCAAAAGCTTCTCATAGAAAAACTTCACAGAAAACGCTCCTTTATTCCCCAAGCCTCACCATCACACATCAGGATTGTGCAAATTGGGATGACACATTTAAGGCGAAGCATCTATATAGTTTGGTTCCCATAATTTTTCATTTCCTTCTAAATCTGGTGTTAATGCTACTTACATGCTGTTCTACAGTCATGGTGTCAAAAGTAACTCATCTCTTTTTGATGAATGACAACTACCCGTTTATAGGATCAAAACTTGACACTGAAACAAGTTGAAACACTGTCCTTTGAGCTCTTCCCCCTTTTGGGGTTTGAAATTGATGTGTTAGATATGTTTATCACAAGGTGGGGGAGAGACTCTGTATAATTGAAGTCATTGTCTGTTGCTATTATGCAGGCTTTAGGACTGCTCTTATTTTTAACTATAGTTGAGTCTTTAGAGCTGTTCTCATTTTTTCACTCAATATGGCGGAAAGTAATAAATTTTGCTTAACTTAATGACATTAGCAGATCTAAATGTTAACAGAAATATCTTTTACTTTTGCTATAGTTGATCACGTGTAGTTCTTAGTGGGATCAATGTATACACCAGATACCTTCTTCCCTGTTTGTTAGTATGCTTCCTCTGTTGCATACAAGAAGAATCTTGCATCTGTCTTGCAACCCAACGATGGAAGCATCACCTTGATTAGTGAATTTCACAGGTTTCTTATCATATTAGGTAGTCTATTTTTAAGAACTGCTACTTTGCGGAACTGTTTCTATTTCTTTTTAAGTAATGAACTTTCAAACCTCAAATACAAGTCTGTCTGCACCAAGAAAGCTGTTGTTAGTTATAAAGAAGCTGTGTTTTGATGATAACATCACTGTGCTCAATCCCACTCTCAACATTATTATTTTAAAATTTACCTTATCCAAAAGACATCACTGTGCTTAATGCACCTTTATCACACTCAATTTCGTGGTATCTAGCTGTGATTGATTCAGATTCTCAGGTTTGACTACTTATCAATTATAGTCATATTCAACAACTTCAATTGTTTGCCTCCTGGGATAGTTCAGGATAATCTACCATACTCCCTTTTTTTCCTGTTCATTTTTGTTGATAAGTAGCTAATTTACCACACTCTCTGTCCTTTTCTAGATACATCACACCTATTTTTGGTGACCATGGTATAAAATATGCAGTCTCATCTCTCAATGTTATTTATTTCCACCTGGTAATTGCTTTGATTTCAATGGCCCTTTCTTCTGGTTATGTAGTCTTCTCAGGTATCCTCTGATTCAAATGTGAATGCTTCTGCATATAAAAGTGACGAAAAAGCGGGAGATGGGAGGTACTCAAATCATTCGCTTGATGAAGTAGCTGGGATGGTGCGCAGTACTATATCAGCTTATGAATCCAAGGTAAATGTCCAATCTTGATGGCAGTAGATTAAAGTAGATGGTTATGTTTAGTTTGAGTAGTTGTGCACTTAGTTATCTTCTACTTATGGTTATAAGAATTGTCTCCACTTCCAAATTTGTCCTGCCAAAAAAGAAAGGAATTTGATTATCACTTCCAAACTTTTTGCTTGTCAATTAATGAGGATTGAGCCTTGCTGCATATTGCTTCTTTTGTTCTATTTATTCTTTGCTGGGGAGGGTTTTTTTGAGGTCACTAATACTAATTACTCCAAATTACTGAAAGAACGGCCTTTGAGCCTTTATAATGGAAATGTATCCCCAGTGAAAAGTGAAAGTGAAAACCTCTCTGTTTAATCTTTTCACCCATTATTGACTAACAAACAGAGTCAGCATAACCTTTCTGGCAATTTTTGACTGAAGATTGGTTTGGGTTTATCGATGAAAGTCTATAATGTAAGAGGATGAAGATAAATACATTGGATAGGTGTTAGCATTTATCGGTGGAATTCTATAATATAAGAGGATGAAGAGAAATAACGTTGGACAGACGGGGCTCACAGAATTTGGAGTTGAAATACTCCATGTGCTTTCCTTCTTCTGGACAGTAATATCACGGTGACAAATCTTTTTTCTGGAACTGGGTACTTGTTTTTTTTTGTGTGTATATCTGATTAATTACTCAGATGGCCATATTGGTGATCTTGATTTCTATCAGCTCTATTTCTCTCTCTCTCTCTCTAATGTTCACTAAACCCACGACCACTGCCCCTTGACCAGCCGGCGACGGTGTCGGAGCGCGGGTAACAGGCAAGGATAACTCCCACTCTCCCTTCTCTCTCCCCAGTTCTCTCTACCCTCTTCTCTCTCCCGTTTCCTGTCCCCCTTCGTCGTTCGAACCACTCGTGCTTTCGTCGTCGGTCAAAGTCACCGTCGCTTGACTCCGGCTCGCCGGCCAATTATCCCGGCGACCAGTTTCGGCATCAGTTTGCTGGGACCCAACATAGCACGTCTACAAGCGTAACCCGGTGACTTCTAACCTTTGCTATTTCATTCGTCGTATAATTTCTAGTATTATCTCCTGTTTCTTGACTTGCGCTTAATTTGTTGGGATTGTCTGTTGTCGTATATTTCCGGTTTATTCCATTGCTCGACTTAGTTATAATTGGTGGGTTTGACTTTTTCTTTATTATTACATATTATCTACTGTGCTTGTGCTTTCTATTTCCTGTTGTTGCTTGATTACCGTCGTGTGTTTTTTCTGGGAGTTGTGACTGTGGGCATTGATGGTAGGATAGGGTCATGTCCGAGGGGGTTGAGGCGGGGGCCTGTGTTGGGGGTGGGGGAGAGGGGGTTAGGCCCAACGTTAGGGGAGGTAGAAGTAGACGGGTTGCTAGAGTTCATAGGCTGCGGGTTGTGTCTTGGAATATAGGACTCTGCAGGGTAAGTCTATAGAGCTAGTGAAGATTCTTAGAAAAAGGAGGATCAATATTGCGTGTGTGTAGGAGACTAAGTGGGTAGGGTTTAAAGCTAGGGATGTGGATGGTTACAAGTTGTGGTACTCTAGTAGCGAGAGGCGGAGGAATGGAGTTGGCATCTTAGTAGATGAAGAGCTTAAAAGGCAGGTAGTGGAGGTTAAGAGGATCAGCGATAGGTTGATGACTATTAAGTTGATTATTGGGGGGTCTACTCTAATCGTGTGTAGTGTTTATGCACCGCAAGTGGGCTTGGATGGGGAGAGAAGATGCGGTTTTGGGAGGCGTTGGATGAGGTGGTGAGAGAAGTGCCTAGTTCTGAGAAGATTGTTGTAGCAGGGGATTTCAATGGGCATAGTGGGGCGTTACCGGGATGCTTTGGCGATGTGCATGGAGGTTTTGGTTTTGGGGTGAGAAATGAGGAGGGAACTGCTCTGTTGGATTTTGTGAGATCCTTTGGGTTGGTAGTGGTGAATTCGAGCTTCCTGAAGAAGGACGAGCACCTATCACCTTTCGAAGCGTGATAGCCAAGACGCAAATTGACTTTTTGTTGCTTAGGAAAGGGGATAGGGTGTTGTGTAAGGACTGTAAAGTCATCCCGAGTGAGAATCTTTCAACCCAGCATAGGCTCTTGGTAATGGACTTAGGTGTATTAAGAAAGATAAGAAGAGAAGGGGTGAGGAGGGTAACCTAGAATTAAGTGGGGCGGCCTTACGCTGGCGAATGTGAGGGAGATAGGGGAGATGGTGGCGGGAATGGGGGTGTGAGAGTGTAGGGAGGACGTGGATGGTATGTGGGATAGGGCGGCTAGGTGCATCAAGGAGACTGCTAGTGAGGTGTTGGGTATTTCCAGGGGCTTGCCGGCCATTGTTGGGGGGATTGGTGGTGGAATAAAGAAGTTAGGAAGAAAGTGGAGACTAAGAAGAGGGCGTATGCTAAGTTGGATGAGAGTAGGGATGAAGATGAGAAGCGGGCTAATAGGGAGGAGTACAAGATAGCTAGGAAGGAGGCTAAGTTAGCAGTCACAACGGCTAAGATGACAGCGTTCGAGAGCTTGTATGCGGGGTTAGAGGAGAAAAGAGGGGAAAAAAGGTTGTTTAGGCTTGCTAAGGCTAGGGAGAGGAAGGGTCGTGACCTCGACCAGGTGAAATGCATTAAGGGGGAGGATGGTAAAGTATTGGTAGAGGATGGTCACATTAAGAAGAGATGGCAGTCGTACTTCGATAGGTTATTGAATGAAGAAGGGGATAGAGTTATTGTTTTAGGGGAGCTGGAGCACGCAGAGGGGTGTCGTGATTTTAGTTATTGTAGACGTTTTAAGGTAGAAGAGGTCAGAGAGGCTATTCGCAGGATGCGTAGAGGTAGGGCGACGGGGCCTGATGAGATCCCTGTGGATTTTTGGAAGTTCTCTGGGGAGGCTGGCTTAAGGTGGTTGATTGAATTATTTAACGGCATTTTCAAGTCGGCGAAAATGCTCGAGGCTTGGAGATGGAGTACTATGATCCCTCTTTATAAGACTAAGGATGACATTCAGAGTTGCAATAACTATAGAGGTATTAAGTTATTGAGCCACACTATGAAGATTTGGGAGAGAGTGGTCGAGTTGAGGTTGAGGAGGATAGTGGCTATCTCTAAAAATCAGTTTGGATTTATGCCCGGGCGCTGGTGTTTATCGACTTGGAGAAGGCGTACGACAAAGTCCCTAGGGAGGTGCTTTGGAGATGCTTGGAGGTGAGTGGGGTACCGGTGACGTATATTAGAGCAATCAAGGACATGTATAATGGAGCTAAGACTCAGGTGAGGATGGCGGGAGGAGACTCAGAGCATTTCCTTGTCGTGACGGGGTTGCATCAGGGTTCCACTCTTAGCCCGTTTTTGTTTGCTTTGGTGATGGATGTGTTGACGCGGCGTATTCAAGAAGAGGTGCCTTGGTGTGTGCTTTTTGCAGATGATGTAGTTTTGATTGATGAGACGCGGGTGTGTGTGAATGATAAATTAGAGGTGTGGAGACGGATCCTTGAGTTTAAAGGGTTCAGGTTGAGCAGGAGCAAGACAAAATATTTGGAATGCAAGTTTAATGACGTGAGACAGGAAGACGAGGTGGTAGTAAGGTTGGATTCCCAAACGGTGTGTAAGAGGGATAGTTTCAAGTATCTGGGGTCCATGATTCAGGGGAATGGTGAGATTGACGAGGATGTCTCCCATCGTATTGGAGTGGGATGGATGAAATGGAAGCTCGCCTCGGGGGTGTTGTGTGATAGGAAGGTGCCGCCTAAGCTTAAAGGCAAATTCTATAGGGTGGCAGTCCGGCCGGCCATGTCGTATGGAGCGGAATGTTGGCCAGTCAAGAACTCTCATATTCAAAAATTGAAGGTGGCAGAAATGCAGATTTTGCGTTGGATGTGTGGGCTTAATAGGGGTGATAAAGTTCGAAATGAGACTATTCGGTAAAAGGTTGGAGTGGCTTCGGTGGAGGACAAGATACGGGAAGTCTGATTGAGATGGTTCGGGCATGTGATGAGGAGGGGCACGGATGCCCCAGTTCGTAAGTGTGAGAAGCTTGGTTTGGATAGTTTCAGGCGGGGTAGGGGTAGGCCGAAGAAATACTGAAGAGAGGTGACCAGGCGGGACATAGAGCAGTTACAACTCACTGAGGACATGTCCCTAAATAGGAAGATCTGGAGGGCGCGGATTAGGATAGAAGGCTAGTGCCAGTTTGAGTCGTTGGGGTACGACATTACTTGGTAGATGTATTATTCTTTTTAGGACACTTTGTTGTATGCTTTATTACGAATGTGTTTACTATTCTTTGTTTATTATCCCTTGTGGATGGCATATTTTTGTCTTGACATCTTGTTCCATGCTTTATTAAGTATTTGTCTATTATTCCTTGTCTTGAGCCGGGGGTCTATCGGAAACAACCTTTCTAAGTAGTAGTATGGACTGCGTACATCTTACCCCCCAGACCCCACTATGTGGGAATACACTGGGTTTGTTGTTGTTGTATTAAATCTGCACCATTACAGTGCTATTTATAATTACAAAACACAACCATGCTTTAGAATACTGCTTCACAAGGAACCCCTATCATATCAACTAGTGATTTGGCCTCTACATAGTTTTCATTGTACCAAAACTGAAACAAAAGAATACAATTCATCTCGACTTTCTCACAAAAATATGTCTTCAAAAAGGTTGAAGAAGTAATGGTGGAGGACCCAGAAGAGGTGAAGAAAGAGAGACTGTCATATTATGAAATATGAAAGACTGTACACAGAAGCAACGGAATGGAGGCCACAGTTAGAAATGGTGAATTGTCACAGAGTCGGTACCTAGGACAAATTATTATTGATGACACCATTCGAACCTCAAGAGATTTTGGAAAGCATTAAAGCAGGTGCCGGAGACAAGGCCCCATGCCTGATGGATATTCTATGGAGTTTTTCAAACAATGTTGGGAGATAATCAAAGTAGATTTGGTAACAGTAGTTCAGAACTTTCATGAGAAAGGTTTCTTTGAGAAAAGCTTGAATGCTACATTTGTGGTTTTGATTCCAAAGAAAGCTGTGGCAGAGGAGCTAAATGATTACAGACCTTTTTTTTTTTTTTTAAGAAGGTAACTTGTATTTCGTATCCAAAAAAGGCTCAGCACCATAGGCAGGTGCTAAGGCAAAAGGTTTCAATCACAAAATAGGATAATGGGGGATCCTATGTACAACTACCAACTTACAGATTGTCAAAGAAATCTTCAAAAACTGCTATCTCCCCGTTACATCCTGTTTACACCAAAAATAAAAAAGATTGAGGCAATTCATCTTAATTTTGTAGATGGGATTGCTTTTGTTCTCAAAATGTCTAAGGTTCCTCCTCTCTGTCCATACTGTCCACCAAATACCTGCTGGAATGCTCTGCCACCAGTCTTCATCTGCCCCTCTTCTACCAATACTCTTCCAATTCTTCAGAAGTTCTAGAGCTGCTCTTGGCATTACCCAAGTCACCCCCAACATATCAAGGAACATTTGCCACAACTTTGCAGTTGTCTCACAATGCAGGAAGAGGTGCTCATTGTTTTCAGCTTCCTGTCCTCACAATAGACATCTTGAGCAAATCTGGGGACCTCTCTTTTGTAGTTTCTCCTGAGTTAAGCGAGCTCTTCTAACTACCAACCTCACAAAGCACGCTATTCTGGTAGGAATTTTAATTTTTCAGACGACGCACAATTTCTCCCGTTCATTTTCCAATAGACTGATTTAACTGAGAAGGCACCTTTACTGGAAAGGCTCCACACTGGTTTGTCCGGAACATCAATAATGCCTTCAAAAGAGTTCAAACAAAGCAACAATTTAATAGCTCTATCCACTTCCCAATCATTCAAAGCCCTTCGGAAGTTCAACTCCCATCCATTCTCCATCCAGATTTGTCTTACAGTTGCTTGCTTTTTGCTTATGAAGACTCAAAATATATAAATCTGGAAAAAGGTTTTTCAAGTTATTCTGATCAATCCACCAATCATCCCAAAAGGAAGCTTTAAACCCATCACCCACCTTAATTCTAATATTGGTCCAGAAATTAGACCACATATTTCTCATGGTCTTCCACAGACTGCAGCCATATGTACCATTCACTTCTTCAGTTATCTAATTATTCATTAAACCATATTTTTTTGTGATGAATCTTCCCCACAAAGATCCGTCCTCTGTCATGAACCTCCATAGCCACTTTTGTAACAGGCTATTGTTGTGAATACTCAGTTTTTTGATTCCAAGGCCACCATGCTTCTTGCCGCAAATTGGTGAATCCCATCTCACAAGATTTTTGTTCTTCTCTTCACAACCATATTTCACAGAAAATCCCTTCTTAGTTTATCTATCTTCTTTACTACCCCCTTAGGAATAGGAAAGCAGGCTATCATATAACTGGGAAGGACATCCAAAACTGAGTTTATCAATGTCAATCTGCCGCCAAGGAGGAGTGAGAGGGTAGCCTTGGATGACTTCAGAGGAGTAGAGGGAGGCCGAAGAAATACTGGAGGGGACGGATTAGACATGATATGGAGCAGCTTCTGCTTACCGAGGACATGACCCTAGATAGGAAGGTGTGGAGGTCGCAGATAAGGGTAGAAGGCTAGGGTGAGTACATGGGTTGTAGCAAGTAATTAGGAGAGTCCCTGTTTAGCCCGTTTTTGTTTGCGTTGGTTATGGATGTGTTGACGCGGTGTATCCAAGGCGAGATGCCCTGGTGTATGCTTTTTGCAGACGATGTGGTTTTGATTGACGAGACTCGGGTGGGGTGGGGTGTGAATGATAAATTTGAGGTGTGGAGACAGACCCTTGAATCTAAAGGGTTCAGGTTAAGTAGGAGCAAGACCGAATATTTGGAATGTAAGTTTAATGTCTCAAGGGAGGTGGACGAGGTGGTAGTAAGGTTGGATTCTCAGGTGGTGTGTAAGAGGGATAGTTTCAAGTACCTAGGGGCCATGATTCAGAGGAATGGTGAGATTGATGAGGATGTCTCTCATCGGATCGGGGCGGGATGGATGAAGTGGAAGCTCGCCTCGGGGGTGTTGTGTGATATGAAGGTGCCGCCCAAGCTTAAAGGCAAATTTTATAGGGTGGCAGTCCGTCCGGCCAGGTTGTATGGAGCGAAGTGTTGGCCTGTCAAGAACTCTCATATTCAAAAACTGAAGGTGGCGGAAATGTGGATTTTGCGTTGGATGTGTGGGCTTACTAGGGGGATAGGGTTCGGAATGAGACTATTCGGGATAAGGTTAGTGTGGCTTCGGTGGAGGACAAGATGTGGGAGGTCCGTTTGAGATGGTTCAGACATGTGATGAGGAGGGGCACGGATGCTCTGGTTCGTAGGTGTGAGAGGCTTGCTTTGGATGGTTTCAGGCGGGGCAGGGGTAGGCCGAAGAAATACTGGAGAGAGGTGATTAGGCGGGACATGGAGCAGTTATAACTTATTGAGGGCATGACCCTAGATAGGAAGATCTGGAGGACGCGTATTAGGATAGAAGGCTAGTGACTTTTTCGGTAGGTAGGATAGGGCTTTACTTGGCAGGTGCAGTATTCTTGTTATGCTGCATTACGATTGCTTACTATTCTTTGTTTACTACTACTTATAGGTGGTGTATTTATGTCTTTCCATATTGTTCCATGCTTTGTGTACGTTTTTGATGACTTATCTTGAGCCGGGGGTCTATCGAAAACAACCTTGCTACTTCTCCGGAGGTAGTGGTATGGACTGCGTACATCTTACCCTCCCCAGACCTCACTATGTGGGAATACACTGGGTTTGTTGTTGTTGTTGTTGTCCTGTTTAGCCGGGTTAGTAATCGAAGGACTGTGTCGATAGGTAGGAGCCGCTAGCCAGGGGAGACTGGGTGTGGTGGGTGGCTTTGGTCTGTGAGTGTAGGTTACTACTAGGCGGGTACCCTATTCCAGATTTCGTTTTTCTTATTTCTTATAGTTTATGGATCTTAGTTCCCCTATCCTGTATTGCTTTGAGTTCTATTTTACTATTTTTGATTCTTTACTTCTGTTAAGCCACCCATCCTGCTTCACGTTTCAGCACGACTTTTTTTTTTTTTTTTAAATTTATTTATTTATCTTGAGCCGGGGGTCTATCGGAAACAGCCTCTCTACTTCTCCGGGGGTAGTGGTATGAACTGCGTACATTTTACCCTCCCTAGACCCCACTGTGTGGGAATACACTGGGCTGCTTGTTGTAATCTGCCGCCAAGGGACAAATATCGTCTTTATCAACTAGCCAACTTTCTATCACATCTCTCCAACACTTCGCTCCAAATGTCTTGAGCTTTATTCTTTGCACCAAGAGGCATTCCAAGATACTTTGTGGGTAGAGTTCCCACTTCGCATCCCAGATTTGCAGCAAGTAGACCCACTCCATCAGAATGTGACAGAAAAAATAGAGCTTTTGCTCCAATTCACATGTAATCCAGATATAGCCTCAAAGATAGTTAAGATGGCCCTAGATGTCTGATTTGGTAAGATGGCCCTAGATGTCTGATTTGGTTCACTTCTGCCTCGCAAAAGGTAAGGGAGTCATCGGCATACAACAAGTGAGTGATCTCCATGTTGCCTCTATTACTATGTGCCCCAAAACCTTTTATCCCGCCGTTAGCATTAGCCTTTCTAACCATATGATTTAGCCCTTCCATTGCTAAGATAAACAAGAATGGACATTGGATCACCCTGTCTTAACCCCTTTGAGAATGAAAAAAACCTTCAGGAGTGCCGTGAATTAAAAGGGAGAACTTGACACTAGAGATTAAAAACCAATCCATTTGATCCACTTATCACCAAACCCCATATCTTTCAGTATTTTCAGCAAAAAATCCCAATTGAAATGGTCATATGCCTTCTTTATGTCAAGTTTACACAGAATGATTACAGACCTATAAGCTTGATTTGGGGTGTGTACAAGATCATTGCAAAATTATTGGCAGAAAGATTAAAGAAGGTGATCCATGGTTTGGTCGGCAGACAACAAATGACTTTCATCAAAGGGAGGCATATATGGATGCGGTATTAATTGCAAACGAGCGTGTTGACTCCAGACGGTGCAACAAGAAAATTGGTATTATGTGTAAATTGTACATTCAGAAGGCTTATGATCACTTAAATTGGAGTTTCCTGCTACAGCTATTGGTAAAGATGGATTTTGGTGCTAGGTGGATCAAATGGATAAAACATTATATCAACAACAACAACACATCCAGTGTGGGAGATAAAACATTATATCAGTAGAGTCAAATTTGCAGTGCTAATTAACAGAGAACCAAATGGATTCTTCTTGTATCAGAGAGGTTTGAGACAAGGTGATCCCTTGTCTCCGTTTCTGCTCATATTAGCAATGGAGGGTATGAGCAATCTATTGAATAAAGCAAGGGAAAAGAGGTGGATCAGAGGCTTCCAAACGGGAGAGCAAACAGTGTGCAGATGACACCTTGTTTTTTTGTGATGCAGATGAGGCACAGGTTCTGATTTTGAGGGTCATATTCATCATATTTGAAAATCTCTGGGTTACATATAAACTGGGGAAGGAACTTCATCTATCCCATCAACACAGTAATTGAGATACACACTCGCAAGTAGATTAGGAGGAAGAGTGGGAGAGGTCCCAACTACTTATCTTGGAATGCCTTTGGGAGCTAAGGCCGGGATTTGGAGTGGGGTAGTGGAAAAATGCACAAAGAGACTATCAAACTGGAAGAATCAATACCTTTTTGGGGGTGGGGGGTGGGGGGTGGGGGTGGAGAAATTGACACTAGTAAATAATGTACTGGTCACTTTACCTTCTTATTTGATGTTCATTTTCCGATGCCTGTTAGTGTTAGCAAGATTATAGATAATCTGAGAAAAAACTACTTTTGGCAAGGAAATGAAGATAAAAGAAGTATCATCTAGTCAAGTGGGAGGAGTTGCTAGTAAACAAGAAAGAAGGTGGTCTAACCTTCAGAAATATGGAAGTTTGCTACTGAAGAAGGAATGTTGTGGAAAGAAGCTATCATAGCAAAATATGATAGGGAAGATAAGTGGATGAAAAAGATTGTCACAACATCTTACGGTTGCTCAGTCGGGCCCGACTTATCAGGAATCTATGACCATTGATGCAAATTAGGATCAGGGTAAAGGTAGGAAATGGGAAGAAAACCTCCTTTTGGCATGACAAATGGATAGGGCATCAAACTTTGAAGCAACAACATCTAGAACTTTACATCTTGTGTCAGCAACAACAAGCCACTGTTGCCATGATGTGGTCAGGACAAGGATGAAATCTATTAGAGACATTTGAATGAATGAATGGGAAATGGGAAGAATTGCAGATTTCTGCAACTCAGTCGCTGGAATCAACAACTTGAATGGAGGAGAAGATAGACTGGAATGGGACAGACAAAAGAGGATATTTCTCTGTCAAATCGGCATACAAGGAACTGAATACAACGGTGGTGAAGGAAAGAGATTGGCCTTGTAAGATGGTATGGAAACCAAAGATACCCTACAAAGTCAACTGTTTTATTTGGCTTTTGGCCAAAGAGAGGCAGTACTAACACACAAAAATTTGGGCAAAAGGGGTCATCAATTAGCCTCTAGGTGTTTTCTTAGGGGGGAACAAGCCGAGACAATCAACCATCTCTTTTTGCATAATAAATGGACAAACCAGTTGTGGAGGATGTTCATTAGCATTAAAGGGATCAGGTAGGTGGGTGAAACCTGGAAGCATAGCAGCTGTTTTAAGATGCTGAATATAGATGACAATGTGAACAGGAAAGAAAAGAGATGAAAGATTGTCCCGGCATGCATTTGCTGGACAGTTTGGACCGAATGAAACAAGAGGAGCTTTGAGGGGATGTAGAACAGTTTACTGTCTTTCAATGAATTGTTTAGGCTTTTTTTATTTTTGGTGTGGGCAAAAACTATTAGCTCAAAAAGAAGATGTTTTAGACTTTTTGTGAGTACAGATGTAAACGACAAGATGTAAGTTGTAATACTTTTGAAGGGGGACTACACATTTGGTGGTAGTATACCTGTGGATATATAGAAGTAATGTTACCAGATTCAAAAAAAAATACTTCTTCAAAAGCTCTATAGTTCCTCTTTTTGCAAATTATCCAACATATACAAGCTGGGACAGTTTCCAGTTTCCAGTTTCCAGTTTCCATTTCATCTTTTGTCTCACAGCACCACCATCGTTGTTCCAACATTTCAACAAATCACAGCTGGTTGCTGGCATAATCCATCTAAGTCCTACCATGTTCAGAAATACCTGCCACAATTTCCCTGTTTGGTCATCTTACATAGGTGGTTCAATCAGGCCCCTGTTGTGATTACTGTTGAACTTTTTTGGGATTATGTCTGCTCTTTGTTATTCAGTAAGTTCTTGTACAGGAGCAGACACCTTCTTTTGCTGTAAATTTTTGCATTGCATCTTCTTAATGCCTTTGAATGAATTTTCTTACTACATCAAAAAAAAAGATGGCTATTATTTTCTCTAGTAGCGCCACACAAAAGACACCTAGAGCATAGATGGAATCCTCTTCTTTTAAGTTATTTAGTGTGACAAATCTAATCATGAATACCACTCCAGTTGTACTCCATATCCTTTCCTTCTTTTAGATTTAAAATTACTGTGACAAATCTCATCATGATTACGCTTCAGCAACACGCAGCGAGAGGGGCTCGCATCGCTTCGCATCATTGCATTATGCAGCGTCGCGAGCACATTCCGATACACTGTTTTGACCCGTGCTCTTCTTACTGAAAAGTTGAAAGTAAGAAAACCAAAGAAACACGAAGTTAGTAGTACACCTCTATAGTTCTACACAGTGTGAGCAATACACCTCTATAGTGCTATGGGTACACTAGTGCAAGTATAGCTACCTTCCGTTCGAGATGTTGTGGGTTATTGTCATGAAATATCCTTGTTCTCCTTTCTCCCTTTGATAAAAAAATGAATTAATGTGCCACTCAAAATCCCCTAATATATTTAATGATTAAAAAGATAGTTGCTTAGATCTAATCAAAAGAACAAAAACTTCCAGATGAGGAAGCAAATTCTTATCACCACATCATGAAATCTCTTGAATCCAAACAGATTGTCAGTCTTATGATGTATACGTGTATCAACTGCTTAAGCTCTTCTTTTAAGTTTGTTGGCTTTGTACCTTTTAAAGTTTCACATTCTTTAACTTTAGTAGCAAAGTGTAGTTAGTCTATCTGATATCAATCTCAATTTTTGGCATATTCAAGAAGAATATTTGCAACTAGGTTTGCAATTGAGTTGTATGTTTCCAGGGTGGAAGTGGTGTAACATCTTATGATTTCTATGTATGTGTTGCTTCTTCTCTAATGTATCTGAGTATTGAAATTACACTCACAGGTCCAGAATGCATTTGGTGATCTTGAAGAATTAAATATTCTTGGTCCATACATGAGTGATGCCATAAAGGAGATAACTAAAGCATGTCAAGCTTTTGAAGCGAAAGAATCAGCGCCTTCAGTTGCTGGTACATATGCTTTCTCAGTTGCTTAGATTTTTGTACATCAGAGGTATCTAAAGATTTTATCCCTTCACTGCAGTTGCAGCATTGCGAACACTTCAGTGCGAGGTCTCAAAAGTTTACATATTGAGGCTCTGTTCATGGATGCGATCTACAGTTGAAGAGATATCGAAAGATGAATCCTGGGTCCCAGTATCTATTTTACAGAGGAATAGATCTCCATATACCATTTCTTCCTTGCCTTTGGCTTTCCGTTCAATTATCACATCTGCAATGGATCAGATCAATGCGTAAGTTGGGTTGTTACATGCTGTGCATATTTATACATAAAAACAAAAGTTTCCAATTAGCCCCTACATACGGCAGTGAGTTGAACAGCCTCGGTAGCTAGATTCTTTCTCATTATGGAACAGGATTGATACTTTGACTTTATTTTTTATTTTTAAAAAAATTGCTCTGATATTACTTGTCAAAAAAATTAGTAAATGTGATTCAGATTAGAGTTGCAAGACTTTAGGATGATTACGCGACTTAAGCAAGAGTAATTAAGTGGTAATATGCACCTGTGTTACCCTAGCGGCTTTGTAAAACATTGTTGTGCCCCTTGAACGATTGAACTTGAAGGAATTGTTAAACTCTCTTTACCTTTAGAAGCTATAAGTCCTAAAACTAGAAGCTATAAGTCCTAAAAAACTCACTCAACCAAAAGTCATTTGTGGATTTGCAAGCGAAGTCTAAACTTCTAAACTCAAAATTCTGCCTAGGTTCACTACATTTATATACCACTTTTATAGGGGTGACAACTTTTTTTTAGTAAAAAAGTTAAATTTTAGCCAAATGTACCTCTCGACTTACCTTAGGAAGATTGTGCTACAGTTATAATGGTTTATAAGGCTTACTTTTTCAAATAGAAAGGAAATTTCGCTAGTTAAAAATAGATGTCCCAGAGAAGAGTTTAAGCTGCAGATGACTAATTCCACTTTTTCTGAGATCTCTCGAGGAGATAGAGATGTGGCCATATAGATGTCGCAACCCACTTATTATGTACTAAATTCAAGGAGGTTTTAGAATTTACTGATTCTACTCTCTGTCCCAGCGCACCATTCACTGGCAAGTGTCGACAAGCTGATATTTCTTTGAACCTTATGTTTCCAGCTGTTACCATGTCTTGGAGCTTAGTAGCTAAAAACCTCCAGTGACAAACTGCTATTTCTTTGAACCTTATGTTTCCAGCTGTTACCATGTGTTGGAGTTTAGTAGCTAAAAACCTCATCAAATGAGTATGAGAAAACAAAAGCTCCCTTAAATGTTCTTGCAAAACAATTACAATGTTAATATTTTAGAACTACTTTGTCTGTTAAGCTAATGTACCAAGGACATGATTTTTCTATGTCTTCTTAACTGTGATGGAAATTAATTTCTCTATAGATCCCTTGATTTAAGTGGAACATTTGCTTAATAAACAAGGCTAAAGGAAATTTCTGAGCTATGTTGAGCGATGAGGAAAGGGAATATGGATTTGGTGAAAATATGAGTTAACACAATATAGCTGAGTAACAAAGTCCTATATAAGGAGAAACAAAAGGATTGTATGTTTGTTCATGTTAGCTATTATTCAAATTTTGGCAAGGATGGACATTGCAAGAAAAGGAATCCACGTACTGAAATTCAAAAAAGATAAGATGGAAGCATATGAAGGCTAATATTGTTGGAGATGGATATTGCTAATCCGTTAGAATAGAGATGAGGTGTGATTGTCTGCTCTTAGTGATAGAAAGATTAAATAAAGATGGATGAGCCGGTGATCATGAGGTTGTTAAAAGCGTCTCAAGGCCCCAAAAATCCTTCCTGTTCAGGAAGACAGTAAGCTCTTAGCTAAGAAGAGGCTAATCCTCCAACACCTCCCCATCTATATCCACAAGAGAGTTATGTATGATCTAATCTAACTTCTTACATTGCCTCAGAAAAGATAATTTAATCAACTTCTGACACTCGTAGAATTCTGAGAATCTTTGGCTGAACAAGTGTTCATCTTTAATAAAGGTTAAAAGTTGGAATATTCTAGTAGGTATTGCCATCATACTGTTTTACTTTGTTCGGGGATGGAGGGGTGTGTGTGTGTGCATGGAACTGCGATATCCGTTAGGACAGGTGCAACCTAACATTTAGCTTTGGATAGCGAGTTATTTTAGTTTGCTTAGGATTTGGATATCCTTACGTGGTTGAAAGTCTCATCCATTTCAGACTTTTATCCCAAAAAGAGGAAAGAAAGATAATTCACAAACACTGTAAGTTCATTACTCAGATCTGGAACTTGTTTTTCAGCCTCTCAAAGACACAGTAGATCATATGCCTGAACACACAGCTGCCCTGATGAGTTGCTGGATTAGAAGAGGGGGGAGCAATAGACAGAGGAAATGGTGGAGGATGATACCCTCGTGCATTTGGTGGTCAGTATGGAAGGAGAGGAATGGAAAGATGTTTTAAAGACAAGATCAAGTCCATCCCTGACGCGAAATGGAGTTGTTTAGTGTCTCTATTTTTTGGTGTAAAGAAAATTGTAGAGGAAATAGATGATTTGGTAGACTTCTTTGGTGCAATGTATAGGAATGCTCTTGCATCGTTGCATAATGCGATGATGCGAAGCAATGTGAGCCCCTTTCGCTGTGTTGCTGATGCGAGCCAACACGAGCGCATCATGTTGATTTTATTTTTAGGTTCAATTTTAAATTAAAAAAGAGTCGCTTCATATTGACCTCATATTTAGGGTCAATTTTAAATTTAAAAAATAGAGTCCACTGCTGCAACTTCTTCTTCTTCTTCTTGATGAAGTAGATGAGCTTTAGAAGAAAAAGAATTAGATGTTGAAACATTATTCATTTAGATTTGTTTTTTCTTCTTTTTTCTAGTTTGTTCTGCTATTTTGTTGAACTGTTTTGCTATTGCGGTCTTCTTGTCTTGCTGGTCTGTTTCGTAGGAGGTGTTTCGGTGATCAAACTTGTGATTTTGGTGTTCAATTTAACTTCTGCTTATATATAGTGTCTTTATTGTTGATTATATAGTTGTTGTGGTCTTTTTAGTTCCGTCTTACTGTTTGGATGCTCTGTTTAGTCGTTTTTTCTTTTAAATTGCGCTCCACTTCAATGATGCGCTCACATTGCTTCACGCTTTGCGTAATGCGTGATGCGGAGCCTTGTCGCTTTTTCCACATCACGCTTCCTGAACATTGCATAGGTGAGCTGTAGAGCTAGAGTCTAACCACATTTTGTAACGAGGTTTTTGAAGGTAGCCCGCAGTCCTTAATTGCTGTGGAATGCAACAGTACTAATCATCAAAAAAAAAAAAAAAGATATTTCACAATCATCTCTGGTATTTGCATGAGTTGATTAAAGGTAATTTACTTTACTTTTTTTAAAAAAACTAGTAACTTAAATGGTATTACGCTTTGCTGAGAACCATACTGAGATAATTTGCCTGAATCTCATGCATTGGTGGAGCCTTCTTTTGGGTTGTGGATCCCTTGAAAGAGGTTCTACAATCATGCCTAATATCATATCCCTGCTAGAAAAGCGCCTTGCTTTTTGTACATGTATGGCTGAGCTTTGACCTTTCTCCTATTCGTCCGACTTTCCGTAGTTTATCTGCACGGTGAGCTTCTATATCCCACCACATTTTTGGTTTCAGTCTGGACCTGTATTAATTAGTAAAGAAGGTAGGAGCACTATAGAACTAAGGAGGTGCAAAGATGTAAAAAGGGACCCAAGCTTCCCTAATTACACGAGGAGTCAACGAGAAGTTCAAGAGAAGAAAGTATTCATGTCATTATCTTTTTGCGTCTGGACATTGGAGGATGAAGTTTGGAACTTTCTGCTTTTGTGCTGTCTACCTCTAGAATTGATTGTGTGCGTAACATAAAAAACCAATATCAAATGGAAGTTAATATAGAGATTTTGTGTTTCCTCAGTATCTCCTACACGACGCCTATATCACTGTTTATGCTATGTAAGAGCCCCTTTATCTGATTTGAGTTGTATCTTACCTTACCAATTGGTAAGTGTAACATGTCCAAATGCTTATGGACGTCCATTGCCATTCACTTCGAGCAAATCACCTCCCTATTTGTTAGAAGTTACAAGGAAATCTATCAAAAGGTCGAATAATTCTTGTAAGCAAAGATGAACTATTCTTGTCCTGAGACGTGTTACCAGTGTATTTTAGGCTGTCTGAGAACAAGTTTGCTATTTTTGGTGAGATTTTCAGTCTGTTCAACTTTTGTTTGGTTCTTAAATTTACGTTAGCTGTGCTTTTATCTTTCCAGAATGATGGAGTCTTTGCAGAATGAGGCCATGAAGTCAGAAGAAATATTCTTGCAGCTTCAAGGAATCCAGGAATCTGTTAGACTAGCCTTCTTGAATTGTTTGCTGAATTTTGCTGGTAAGCATGAAGTTGATACCTTAGCTTATCAGTAGCTGAAAGATTCAAGAGTGATACAAATTGTTTACCATGATAATTAGGTCATCTGGAGCAAATTGGAGGTCAGCTTAACTTGAATAAATCCAATACAGAGAGTCCATATTTTCAAAATGGATATCTTGAACAAGAAGAAAAATCATCTGAACCCCTGCCAGGAAGTATTATTGACCCGCATCTACAGCTACTGATGGTTCTAAGTAATATTGGATATTGTAAGGATGAACTTGCTCGTGAATTGTATTGCAAATACAAACAAATTTGGCTGCAGCATAGGTACAAAATACTCTCTGCTCTTTAGCTTACACATTAAGTTAAAAGCACTTGCTCCAATATTTGGGAAATCTCAGCAACTAAGCTGGATAGATTTGATAATTTTATTTTGTAATATTAACATCGCACAGAATGAGATTCAAGGTGAGTTGCATAAAGAGTTGGTCACTATGGGCATTACTATTTTTAGGCTTTTTCTCCTTGATTAGACAACTTTTGTTTAATTTTCAAATGTTAGTTTAAACATCATGTCATTATTATATCTACTTTAGGGGTAAAGATGAAGGGGACAGTGATATCCAAGATTTGGTTATGTCCTTCGCTGGGCTTGAAGAGAAGGTCCTTGAACAATACACTTTTGCAAAGGTATGACTAAGTTCAGGTCTTGTGTGTGCCAAGAACTGTTACGTTATCTGAGATCCATCAATTTGATTGTATTGATTCCTTTGTTCACCGATCATATAGAGATCTCACGCCTTCCTTTTGCTTAAAACTGTTGTACTAAGTTTTACCTGGAAGAATCTAATAAAGAAGCTGAACTTTGGTTGAGAAATTGAGGACATCTTTGGAGATTCTTGAATGAGTAGTATTTGCACCATACATGTTGCAAAGTGCACATAATATCAATTTTACAGTTATAAGCATCGTGCTTTCATATAAATGGCTTGGTCATGTCCTTTTCTGAATTACAATATTTATTGTCCAAATGTTTTTGTACAGTATTTCAAACCCCCTTTTGCTTGAGTCTTTTTTCTTTTTTGCACTAATACGGATATAAAAATAATGGTCTACATCGGATTCAATTGTCAATTGCCCCTAGTATTCCTCAATTTACTTATCTTGCTTTGGTTTTTATAGGGAGCACACTTGGATACTGACGTGTAGAAATTGGCTGAACTTTGTTGAAACTAATATTATTGTATTTCCTGTTATGGTATCTGTTGAATATGGGTCTTCCCGTACTTGTTCTTGATAAAATCTTTACTATTCAAAGAGAAAAAAGAGAACAAGAAAACTCTGATTTCATTAAGGGACATCCCAATGTAACCAAATAGCCAATAAGTTGCTTATAACTCCACCCCCTACCCATTTAATTCCATATAATTGGGAGACAGGTAGGTAGATGATATACAAGCTGCTTCCTCATGGGGTGGCAAAATATCTCCCCAAAAGAGAGGAAGAGGCCACATTAATATGATATGCTTGATATCTATTGTACATTCTTTACTGAAAGAACTGAAGGAGACCCATATTGCTTAGATAAAGGTTCCATAATTACTATTTTTGGGCATATATTTGTCAGACAAATTTGATTAGAACAGCAGCTATAAACTATTTCTTGGATGGAGTACAATGGGGTGTTGCGCCAGCAGTTAAGGTGAGAAAAGATTCTTCCAATTAACTTGACGATTCCCATTAACTTAGTGTGTTTTAACCTTGGAAAGTTAAATGACCTTCTATGTCTTGCAGGGTGTGCGAGATGCTGCTGTGGAATTGCTTCATACTCTAGTGGCTGTACATGCGGAGGTAAATTTACCTCTTGTTTTATGGGCATATAGTTACTTTAAAACTATATTTCTGTACCTTTTACTACGGTAGTTTCTTAGCGGACTGGTTAATTCAGAAATTTCCTTATTACTTGGTCTTCTTTGTAATATTAGTTTTTCTCTTCGCAGGTCTTTGCTGGTTGTAAGCCTCTACTGGACAAGACGCTTGGTATTCTTGTTGAAGGCCTAATAGATACTTTCCTAAGTCTTTTCCATGAAAATCAAGACAAAGATCTTAGAGCATTAGATGCGAATGGCTTTTGCCAGCTTATGCTTGAGGTGAATCGGCAGTCTCTGAGTCTTATGTAGTGTATATAATGAACACTAATTACTAACTTGCACTTCTAGACCACTCTTTTGTGCTGATTCTGCTATAAATGGTATAAATACAAGTTGATGCCTTGTATTTGCTTTTTGAGTGCTCTTTTTTGCTTTAAGTTCTACTTATTTGGCCAGAAGGTTTTAAAACAAGTAGGTAGATTTTTGATTTCATGTCCATAGACTTCTTTTTGATAATTTTGGCGCTAAATGTGCAGCTGGATTACTTCGAGACCATATTGAATCCGTATTTCACACATGAAACAAGGGAGTCACTGAAAACATTACAGGGGGTCCTCTTAGAGAAAGCAACTGAGAGTGTTGCTGAGGCTACCGAGACTCCAACTCACAACCGCCGGCCAACACGTGGAAGTGATGATGTATTTCTGGATGATCGGCAGCAAGGGATGACTGTATCACCAGATGACCTGATTGTAACACAAGCTCTATATCTTCTTCCTTTTCAAATTTTATTTCATAAGCCTTTTGCATAACTTCAAAATTGTGTGTTAGTTTTAATGTTGTTTGCTCTACAGCTGTTACAATTTTTCTAACAAAGTATTGTTTTTCATTTCTGAATCCACCCTGCAATTTTGCTGCTCTGACTGGCTACAATGCAGCCTTTCACCTAGTTGTCTACTTTAAGACACTGTCACTGAGATGTTTTCCCTCCACCCTTCTTACTAACATTCTGATTGCATCTTTTCAGGCTCTTGCCCAGCAGTATAGTTCTGAGCTACTTCAATCTGAACTTGAGAGGACTAGAATCAATACAGCTTGCTTTGTGGAATCACTTCCCCTGGATGCTGTTCCAGAATCAGCAAAGGCAGCACATGCTTCTTTAAGGGGACCTTTGGATTCTCCGAGTAGAAGTTTTAGGGGATCACAGCATATTGGTTCCCCGAGTTTCTCCAGGCCAAGGCGTAGATAAGTTGGCATCATTTCTTTTCTGTCAGTTTTTCTCGTTTAATGTTTGTGCAGTTGTTGTATTGTAGCAGGTTCATACATTCTTTTGTTAGAAGGGAGGCGTTTTACTGATAATGAAACCATCACCAACCTCATTTGAAATTCATTCATGTATGTACAATTCAAGAAGTTCTTTTGTCAGAAGACGTTTCAAGGTTTTTATGCAATTTTCATTATATACCGTTGAATGAAAATTTTAGGATAAATTACACAAATCCCATACTTAAAAGACTATATTACCTAATATCCCTTACTTTTTTAAAATTTATATAAAATCTCATTTTTCAACTTTACTCTTGATACATATCAAGAAAATCCTATATCCTATTTTTACTCTATCATTAACTCATTCAAGATTTCCTTCCCTAAAATATCTCCCTAATTTTCAACAATTAAATCATCTTTTTTTCTTATTTTTTTTCTTCCATTAATGCTTAAATATCTGTCTTCCTGATTTTTTTTTCCTTCAATAATGCATGCAATTTTTTTTTTTTTTAAATCTATTGATACATATATAAATCTATTTAGTTTTATTTTTTTAATGGTGATTCATATGAATAATAAATATGATATCATTATATGGGTATTATAGTGATTTATATGATAGATACATTTTGTATGATTTTAACGGGTGAATATGGTAGATATAATTATTGGGTGATTCATATTGATATTAATGGGTGATATATATGGTATTATGGTGATTCATATGGTAGATACAATTATTTATTTTAATTATTGGTTGATTCATATATATGGTATTATGGTGATTCATATGGTAGATACAATTATTTATTTCAATTATTGGGTGATTCATATGATATTAATGGGTGATACATATGATATTATGGTGATTTATATGATAGATATAATTATTTATTTCAATTATTGGGTGATTCATATGTTAGTAATAAAAAGTAATGGTGTAGTTAGTGTAGGAAACAAAAGTAATAATATTTTTTTAAAAAAGAGACTAAAAGCAGAATTGAAGCATAATTAAAATTAAATCTAAAAAAAGCAGACTAAAATTAAAGATGAAAAAAGAGAAAAAATATCAAAAAAAATGTATCTTTCATAATTAAAGACGAAAAAGAGAAACATAATTAAAATACCTAAATTAAATCTAAAAAGGGAGAAAAATTAGACATCTACAATGAATAAAAGAGAATCTATTATTTCCTTAAATAAATATCTTGTTAGTTTCAAATGTATCACTTTTTTTATATGTATCGCCATATAACATATGTATCACTGTTTTAAAAAATCAGGATAAAATGTAATTAATAAGATAGTCGGGATTTTTGTAAGTTACCCAAAATTTTATATCTTGCATTTGGAATTTTCCATATTCAAATTGTCGGCCCAAATTTCAAAAGGTTTGAGCATTAGCAATTATTTGATGATAGGTTGATTTAGATTATGTTAAGTTTACCCATTATTAATTGGATAAATAACTTATAACCACATCTTAAGTTTCTATTACTTAAAATCTCATCCAATCAAATTAATTACAAAAATCTCTTTTTACTCAAAATAGTTGCCTCTTTTCTGATACATCTAAAAAAGCCCACCCACAATCCCTTATTGTGTCACAAATCAAGCCCAAAAATTAGAAAATATATTCCACAATTTTCTCAACTCACCCATTTTGAATTTCCACCATGTTCTCATCTTCATCTTCTACTATTGTTACAATTTCCATTAACTTTCTTTTGTTCTCATCTACTAAATTAAATCTAACAACTCCATCTTTCTACCATTATTTTTCTTTTTTAATTTCCACAATTTCATTATCATGTTGAATGAAGTAGTTGTTGGAAATGGTAACACAAGTAGTCCATGAATAACGTAAATAAGTCCATCAGTGCAACGTGCAAGATAGCAATGGTCGATCCAAATATTTGACGATGCAAATATATCAACCATTAACTTTCTTTTTTAATTTCCACCATTTCATTATGATATGAAAGACATTAATTTTTGAAAAAATCAATTGAAATATCAAAATGACCCGGCTATGATGAAGAAGTTATCGATTATTGCATCTATAAAGAGGAAGAAATAAGTTATAAAAAATCAATTTTCGTGACAATGCATGCGTTCTGATACATCATAAATTTTTACATGTGATTTTTTGTTTCTTTATAGATATGATACATTCAATATACTGCATCTGATACATTTAATATACCGCATCTAATACATAGATTCAAGGCTAATGCTTTATGATACATAATACAACATATATGTGATTATGGTTCAGTTTTATACTTGATACATGTAATAGACTTATTATGATACATAGAGCTAATTTTGTTGAGATTTTAGTTATATGATACATTCTGAAAATTGTATGTGAGTTTTAGTTTGTTTTACACCTGATACATTAAATATTATGAGTACGATACATAAGTATGAGATATATCATTACTTCTGATACATAGTAAATGTTGAAGTTGATTTGTATTGGTTTTTTCATTCAATACATTCAACTTTATTTGAACTTAATTTATGTCCCAAAAATAATTTCAGATGTTTTAACTGAAGTTTCTGCCATGGATGACATCTCCAACAAATTAACAAGCTCAATCAATTTATTGTTGCTTTAGAAGAAGAACTCAGAAAAATCGAAGCGTTCAAACGTGAACGGCTCTTTTTTATGGTTCTCCTAAAGGATGGTCAATTTTTTTCTTCTGTTTTTCCAATTTTATGAATTATTTTAGGAATTTAATTATTTATTTATTATTTTTAATTATTGTTACAACTATTGAAAGGTTAAAGGAGGAAGCTTTGCAGTATAAAGGGAAAGATAAAAGGCTTGTGATGGAAGAAATAAAGAGATATAATTGTTCAATTAGAATCGCATTAATTGCTCCATTATTTACTCTTTTATTGTTATTTTTCTTTTTTATAGTCAATTAATTTGGTAGTTATGTATTTGTAGGTTATATATTCGGACCAAACTTATGTATCATATCCAGAATATTAAGTAATTAATATAAAAGTTGGGAGAAAGGATAATTAGGTAGCAAAGTGTTGGGATTTATGTTGTTTACCCTTATTAATTTGTAGCCCAAATGGACCCTTGATTATGTTAAATCTTGATCCATAAAATCGTTAAATATGACATTCCTAGAGTTCGACTCTATATTAAGTTTTTTACATGGAAATGTATGATATATTTCTTTTAACGAAAATTATGTACGGGTCAATTTAAAGAATCATGACTACTTGTGAACTTGGAAAGCATACAAAATGCTAAAACTAAATCGGGCTTTTGTTATCTGACTGAATAGAAATGGATTAGACTCTCATTGTTATTGCCTTTACTCTGAACTCAAAATAACTTTTTATTTGTAATGCATTCTCAAGACAAGTTTAAGATCTTATCATGCAAATAGCTAATTTTAACAGTATCAAAAACACTAAAGAGGCTGTGACCTTATGTAAACATATGATCAACGACTTTGAATGTATAAAACATCTTCTGATCTCTCTTATCAATTAAAAGATATATTTTAATAGTATCAAACACACGGAAGAATTTGTGGCCTATTGAAATATTTCACAAACACAGTGATTCATACGTGGTCGAGTTCTGTAAACAAATTTTGGTAAGTACTGTGCCTGTTATTGATAAGAAAGAACAAATAGCAACAAAAGAGCTGGATGCTAGAATCGATCGATGTTCATATTGGTTTCATTTAAAGAGTCTAAAAGTTTATAAAGTTGTAAAGTGCACATAGCGGTAGTTTTAGTGCACCGTATTGCTCTTTTTTATATTTCGACTATAAAGAACATGAGAAAATTGAACATGTTATATTAATAGGCTTCAGATACTACCACTAATGAACAAAAAAAAGGTCAAGCAGTGACTATGAATAGTCTAGAATTAAAAAGCTAACAAATATAAGAAAATTATAGAACAATCCACATATGATCCACAGCATGATCGTGGATGCGGTCATCTCCAATGATGTGCCTAGTAGTTCTATTTTCTCAGGATAGAATGTTCTGACCCGATCACAAGGTCCATTAAGGGGCGAATAAAATCCTACTAGGGGAAATGATAAATGTAGTGGTAATGTAGGAACTTTGTGTACTCAAATGAAAGATAAGTTCTCCTCTAGCTAGGAAGAGACCTAATAAACAAACCTACGTTATATAAGGAAAAGTTATATATATATATATATATATATATATATATATATATATATATATATATATATATATATATATATATATATATTATTTGAGGTAATAAAAATGTTTTTTCAAGAGAAATCTAACAAAGAGAAATAATGAAGTACTTTCGGTGATTGAAAGGCTTACTGCAATCACACCATCATTTGGGAAGCAAACCACGAGAATACTTTTAATTAGGGAAACATCCCGTGTATAGTTCGTGCATCTGGTGCACCTCATGTGCAACATACATGAAGGTGAAAATTTTCGAATTCATCTTATTTTCAGTAGAATTATTTGATATACAGAGTAAAACCTACAACCAACAATGTATGGTATTCAGAATAATAACAGAGTATTATTTCTATATAATCAAATAAGTAGAATTTTTTTTAAAATTTGAATAAAGTAATGGCCTAATTATGAAAACTTGCTCTATTATGTGTTTTGATCATTTTGCCCTTCCTTGTAATTGCAACATGATGATTTGGGGTGTGAAAATGGTTGACACGATTCCCAATGCGATCGAGAATGATTTGGACGAGTATTTTTAGAGACTTTAAAATCTATATAGTTGACTTTGATCAATATTTGTGGTTCTGAATATCAGATTACGATTTGGACAGTTTCATTAGGTTTAGAATGTCGAATTTAGGTTAGTAGCGTGGTTGATTATGGTTTGAGACCTTTATCTTGCATTCAATCCTTTTGTTTGAAAATAGTGAAAAAGGGTCTCGTGGGTTAATTTATAATTTAAAAATTCGACGTCATCATGGAGTCCGTAACGTCAAAAATAGCCCGATAGCATTTATGATTTACTTTTGTCGAGTCCCAAACAAATCTCGAGGGTCCATTCGGAGGATTCAAAACCATGCAAAATCAATATTTTTATTGATATCGTGGTGCAAGCCAGATCCTTCTTCGTGAATGCAGAGAAGGATATTTTCCTTCATTGTGAACAAGACAAGGTTGCCGCAAATGCGATGGTCCGGCTTGTGGACCTTTGCAAAGGCAAAGGCCAATTAATTGATCTGGTCAAATTGACTCTCGTGAATGCGAAAGATTGATCGTGCTCACGAGCAATTGTTCACAAAACAATAAATAAACCCTATTTTCACGATTTTCATTATTTTTGGACCTCTGAGCTTTGGTAAGAGAGATTTCGTAGGATTTTATCACCATTCTTACATGAGTAAACTCCTAAATCATATTTCCATTATTTTCTTTCAGTTACATCTTTGAAAACATCTTTTAATCATGATTTTGAAATGAAATTTTGAGGTTTTTATCGATAAAGCTTAAAAGTAATTTTTTTTTTGTTTTGAATCTCATTTTTAATTTGTTTTCGCGTGAATTTTCAACTGTAGATTCTTATAACCTTGAAAAATATATTTCTAAAATAAAATTTTAGTTTTACCTCTTTCGATTTTGAACTCGTTTTTTAAACTCATTTTGGACTCAACGCAAATATGGGCAATATGCGTATTTTTAGCCCCTTTTAACGCGTAGATGCTCTATTTAAATGTTGTAATTGATTTCAAGGCCGTTCGTAAAGGGAGAGATCCTTGTTGAAGCACTTTAGGCCAGAATTTTGTAGTTTCGAGGTAGTAAGACTTAACTTCTTTCGGATTGAGCTGGGTAGTTAATAAATAAGTAAAATATGCTATGAGTTGGAAAAAATAACTATGGGGTTTATATTATTTGAGATTGTTATTACTGGTGTGTTTCGTATGGAGCTTATATTCTGTTGTTGTTGACTTGAGATAACAGATAGTGTGTTTTGCCCGTGTGGGGGCTTTATTTGGTATCATTGACCTTATCTTTATATTTAAATATATTTAGTCTAGATGTAGTGCCCGTGTGGGAGCTTGAATTGTTATTTTTGGCCTTTTTGAGCATTGATTATCTTTATCATGATAAAAATGCTTGAGTTAGGGGTTGATATGATCTAAATGATGTGTTACATGCATATTTATTTCGCTGGTGCCTAACTAAAGTTGCTAATCATGAATTGTAGGTATATTGAGTTGGTTCTGGGCACTTATATATTCATGTTGGATGGATTGAATATTTTCACACTAATTTGACTGTGAGCATTATATCCTTATCTCATACATTTACATTCATGAGATACTAACACCATTGAGGAACACTATTTTTGAAAGAAAATTAGACATTTTAATAAAAATCTCTCTGTGAATACAAGTCAGAGAGGTGGATTGAGCTATTGAGATATGAGTTATAGTATATGGATTGTGAGCTCCCCATAGGTCCTATCTTGAGAGCTACTAGGTATGTACAAAAAGTCATGTGATGACTTTTACCATTCTATATCATCACTATTGTATTGCATTGCGTATACATATTTTGTGATTTCTTATTTTCATGTGCGTTTATTTTTTTTATACTCTTCATGTGTATTTGTATTGTTTTATTTTAATATTCATTCAGAACTGTTAATGGAGATAGTGTGAGCTATCATTTGAATTTTTTTACTTCCAGGTTACATGCTCATAGTTTTCTTTACTTATATTATTTTCTGCTTTGCTTAGTCAGACTATGATACCTATTGAGCACAAGTGGACCGTTCTCACCCTTATTGTGTCTTTCGGTGCAGATTTGAATACGAGCACAGGACACGACAATTGATTTTATGCTTATCTGAGTGGTGATCGAGGTACTGACATAATCTAGGACTTTAGATCTGACTACAGACCTCCTCTTACTTGTTTTAGATGTCTTTACTTATTTTTAGAGACAAATATTCATATTTCAGTATTTCTGAGTTGTATTTAGATACTTTATACTTATGACACTAGATGTTAGATTTTATAATATACAGACCTACGTGGTATTTATTTTCTGTGTACGCCTGGCTTCATTCTAGAAGTTTCATCTTTCTATTTTCTTTTGCTTGTTGGATTTTTTTTTATGGTGACTGACTTACTTGTTAAGGCTGGACCGCAACAAGTGTTATCATGACTCAATTTTTTAATTATAACAAGCTTTCTCTCTAGTGAGAAGAGTGACCACCCAAACTAGGATACAACAATAGGGTGGATTCTCTTTTGTTGTTGGTTGCTTGGAAACGTTGATGCTAGAGAGGTGGAATCCGATCTTGTGTCACGTAAGAGATAGATTTATTGTTGTGTGTAGTGTTAAAGGTCCAAGAGTGTCCATTCTTGGTTTCTTAAGATTATATCTTCATGTGGCCTATCTATCTATTATTTTACCTTCTTGTAATCTTGTTTAGTGTTTGTGTTGTAATCTTGTGTTCTTGTTGTTATTGTTAAATACGAATCTTGTGTCTTCTTATTCATCATCTTATGTTGTTAATCTAGTTTGTTGTCCGCTGATTTGGTGTAATAAACACCTTGTTATCTTCTTGTTATTGTGTTCTTAGGAAGCCGAGACTTGGTCTCGAAAAGGGTTCACGAATTTCTTCCATTTTGTGGACTGTTTTTTGGACTAATTTTGGTGTTCCCTTTTTTGTTCCGTATCATTTGGTATCAAAGTCATCTTTGGTTTTGTTCTTACAATACCAATCTTGGACTTTCTTGCTAAGAAAATAAAAAATAAAAAAAGAAAAGAAAGACGTGTTCTTGAGCTTGAGATCTTGGCCGAGAAGTTGAACTTGTTGTTGTTGTATCTTGGCCGAATGTTGTGTGTCTAGGTCTAG
Source organism: Capsicum baccatum var. pendulum (assembly GCA_030864225.1). Classification (NCBI taxonomy): domain Eukaryota; kingdom Viridiplantae; phylum Streptophyta; class Magnoliopsida; order Solanales; family Solanaceae; genus Capsicum; species Capsicum baccatum. The sequence continues at coordinate 60,676,119 of CM061553.1, read as the reverse complement.
GATTTATTTTGCTTGTGTTGTTGTTTCAAGTGTTAGTATTTTTGTCCATTAACACTTTGAGTCGATCTAGATTTGAGCTTTAAAAAATTGATGTTGTTGTTGTGAACAAGACCATGGCCGTGTGTTGAAGTTGTTGTTCTTGGACGTGTGGACTTGTTGTTAGTATTGGTTGGATTTTGTTGGTGTTTTTGTTGCTCTTGATAAATTTGTTGTTGAGTTCTTGACATTCATCACAACCTTCACCCCTTACTAAAACCAAAATACAACACCAAAAAGAACCTTGGCCGTGTGTTGACACTAAAATTGGCCATGATGTGTGTTGATGTTTGTTGTGGGGTGGAAATTGTTGTTGTGTTGTTGAAGTTTTTTGTGGTGTTCATCTTGTTCTTCATCTCACCTTACAACTTAAGACAACCAAAGTGTAACATAGATTCAAAAAGATGAACCTACAAGTTGTAAAGTTGTTTGTGAGAAGACTTGGGCCATCACTTTCTTGACTTAACATCTACTTTTCAACCACTTTTCTTGTTTCAAGGGACCTTATTTTGTGGGAATTATACAAAGTCAAGTCTTGCCTTTTGAAGATTAGAATTAAAGGAGATTTAAGACATATACTTTCCCTCCAAAACCAATTGTTTCCATTACATAGTAACTAAAGTTTGTAAATTCAACTAGTGACTAATTGTGGGGGCGCGACCATTGGTATGCTGCTATGTCACCCAAGTTACTATTCACACAAAAATTTTAAGCTCAAAATTAGATCTTCTAGTTTCATTGTGTTGTTTCTTTAGTTTCGTTTGTTGATTTCATTACTAACTTACAAGCTAGTTTTAGATTGTACGTTAGTTTAGAAACCGTCCTTCGTGTATACATTTCTTTGTGTGTCTTATCCTTTTGAGTCGTTGTAATACTTGGTCCACCTCTCACTGCCTTACGGATTACAAGGTTACGACACTTGTGAGATCAGAGTGAGAAAAAAATCCGAAAGCCAAAACAATAGAGAGGGAGTGTGAGGACCATTCTTGCACAACTAACTTATTTGTTGTTTTGTAGGTAAATTCTTGGCCATAATGGAAACCATTTTGGCCCTCCTTGATGCTTTGTCCCGAGACCTTGCTCGAGAAAATGCGGGTCTTAAAAAAATTAACTCGGATGTGGTAACTATGCGTGAGAGGTTGGATAGAATGGAGAGTCGAAGGAACTCTCGTGCTTTTACTCCCAAAAGTTTACTTCCAATGACCAATCCTCCAAGACAACCACATAATGCGATAAACCAAGCTCCAAATAGCCCTCAAAATCAAGAACAAGATAGACCACTTCCCTCATAAATTGATCAAGTCCAACAAGGAGGACTTGGAAGCCAATTTCCTCCCATCCAAGCTCCACAACCGAAGCTCCACGTTACCAAATCAAGCCTCTCAACCAAAACTTTTCTTTCGCAAAACCGACATATCTAAGAAGAGAAACATGGTAGAGAGATACATGAAGGATATGGAGTCTACGACGATGCTTATATGATAGAAGGAGACTTGAGTCGGATAATATTGAAGGCCAATCTCAAGAGGGAGAGAAAGATGAGGGTCAAAATGAAGATGTTGGATCCGAGACATATTATCATTATGCTCTCGGGTTTAGCTAGCTTATGGATTGTTTTTGTGTATTTCTTGTGGTCTGTTTTTAGCTCTTTTTTGATACGTCCCTTGTTATTATTGAGCTCTCGGGCTCTTCATGTTTTGCGGATTATTTTTGAGTAGGTTTCCTTTGAAGTGACCAATTGAATGAGGTGAAGCCGTGAATTTGTGGATAAATTCCTCTCAAAATGGAAAGGATGATACGAGAATAATCACGGATATGGACTTAGGAGAGTGCATGTTGGACCTGAGCCTTAGCGCGTACAATTGAAGTGTAAAAGAGGCCCAAAATACACCCAAATCAGCCCATAAATTACACTAGATGGGTGCCCACTCTTTGAAGGGTCGTTTGATCATTTTAACTTATATTTTTTTTATAGCTATAAGAAAAACATTGTAGGGTTTTTAGTTTAGTTTTTGGATGATAGTTGGGAGTCTTGTAAGACTTGTAATAAGCTCTCTCTCTAGTGAGAAGAGTGACCACCGAAACTAGGATACACCAATAGGGTGGATTCTCTTTTGTGTTGCTTGCTTGGAAACGTTGATGCTAGAGAGGTGGAATCCAATCTTGTGTCACGTAAGAGATAGATTTATTGTTGTGTGAAGTGTTAAGGGTCCAAGAGTGTCCATTCTTGGGTTCTTAATATTATACCTTCATGTGGTCTATCTATCTATCATTTTACCTTCTTGTAATCTTGTTTAGTGTTTGTGTTGTAATCTTGTGTTCTTGTTGTTATTGTTAAATCCGAATCTTGTGTCTTCTTGTTCATCATCTTATGTTTTTAATCTAGTTTGTTGTTTGCTGATTTGGTGTAATAAACACCTTAATATCTTCTTGTTATTGTGTTCTTAGGAAGCCGAGACTTGGTCTCCAAAAGGGTTCACGGATTTCTTCCATTTTGTGGACTGTTTTTTGGACTAATTTTGGTGTTCCCTTGTTTGTTCCGTATCACAAACTTATGAAGCTTTTAAAGTTTATGAAGTTATAAAGTGCACATATATACGGTGGAATTAGGTATGCATGATTTAACATGTTCTCATTTATATACTAAAAAATATATCGAGATTGAATGCTTGAATCTTTACTTAATATGTTCCAACTTCAAATAACATGAGAAAGTTGAACTTGTTATATTCATAGACTTCAGATACTATAATTGCTAGTGTAAAAAAGATCAAACAATGCTTATAGATAGTCTAGAATAAAAGAGATAACAAAATCTTAAAAAAAAAGTAAATTGGACCAACTAAGTAGATTGAAGAAACATTTATCTTTTAGTGAAATCATGTAAAATAGACAATCTATAATTTCTAACTACATATTTTATTGAAGCCATCTTTTGGAAGAAACCTCTTCCAAAATCAATGATCTTTTCAAATATCTTGATTTGATTCTCCATTCTTTTTTCTTGGTCCCTTAAATAGAATTTTTTTTATCAAGCCCCAATACGAAGAACAATCGAAACAAAGAACGAGAAGGCCTAAATCTTCATACCTAAAAGTATTCACATAATTATTGGGCTCATAATCAGTGGCATGACCAATAAACTGTCATATTTAATGATGCACCTAATAATTTTATGCTTTCAGGGTAGAATACTCTGGTCCAATCATAAGGTCCATTGAGGAACGAATAAAATCCTACCAGGAGAATGATAAATGTTGTGGTGATTTAGAAAATTTATGTACTCAAATGAAAAATAAGATCTCCTCTAGACAGGAAAAGACCTAATAAATAAACGTTCAAATATAAGGATAAGTTATGTATACTATTTTAAGATAATTAAAATTTTTTAAAAGTGAAATCTAACAAAGAAAAAAAAAGTGAAGTACTTTTGATGATTAAGAGGCTTACTACTGTTACACCATCATTTGAAAAGCAAACCACGAGAGTACTTTTAATTAAGAAATCATTTCATGTGTAATTCGTGCATTTACTGCACCTCATGTGTGTTTTGCCTTTTTTGATTTCAAAGGGTCGAAAAATATTATTTTTTTATTTTATAAATTATTTTGAAACTTTAAAGAAAAGTTTGAAACAATTTAAGAAATTACAGAGTCGCCACTTGATCTTTGAGAAAATATCAAGAAAAACTAAAAATATTACTAAAAAGATTCAAAGCAGAACAAATATTTTAAGTTTAGAAATTTCGAGTAAGTGGTTCCTATTAATATTCTTGGAAGGTTGTTAAGGCACCCAGAGCATCCGCTAACTTGCGGTTATCCGGACTATTTGAAAACAACTTTTGACTAACTTTTAAAGGAAAAGTTAATTTTTTTTAAAAGAAATCGATAAGGAAAATTTTATTTTCAAGATTTGTGCAAAACAAGTTTTCATGACTTAGCAGAAATTTTAACTAAGTCTAAGAAAACTAAAAAACATAACTAGCATATAAAGGGAAAAGAGGGAGACTAAAAGACTTAGGCCATTAGGCCTAAATCCACAAACCCCGTCCTAAGCTAATTTGAGCTTTTAGGCCCAACTGAACCTGTCCTAAACTAATCATTTGGGTTTTTGGTCCATAACCACCTGTCCTAATCCAAACATTTGGATTTTTGATACATAACCTGTCCTAAACTATCTTTTTGGACCCTTGAGGCCCAAAATCTGTTTCACTTGTATTAAATTACAACTTTAGCTTTGAGGTCCAAACAAATGAATGAATAATAAATAACAAATAAAGCAATTAAAATTGAGACTTTTCAAGTCTCTTAGCGACTTCGACAATGGAGTTTCGACCCATTTTTTCGTCTTTCATCTTTTTGCACCCGTACGCCATATAATCGACTTATGAAACTTCTTTCAGAATTTTGTCAAAAAAATAAGCCTCATCGGTCCATTATGAAATGCAATGGAAAAAGAGTTCATTTGGAATCTGAGGCAAATTCATGCAAAGAAAAAAGATGAAGGAATTAATATATATTCGAAAATTCTACACTTGATAGATAAATGATGAGATGGAAAAATAGCATTTTCAAGCATAAAGATATAGTAAACTATGATATCAAAACAAATCAAATTATCTAACAAAAAGAAAATTAACCCATTTCTCAAACAATCTTACAAAAATTAAACTTAGCATAATGTAATCAACTAACCCTTGAAAATAAGACATGGACCCACAAGCATAGTTGCTTTAAATTTAGACAAATATTTCCTATAGATTAACATATATTTGCACCAAATACTATGATACGATAAAGTCTAAGCCATATTTTCATTAAAGAAAAAAAAAGAGAATGAGCAAGAGATGAAGAAATCTTCCGTAGCACCTCAACTATGAAATATAAGACATACTAATGCAACAATACTTTTTCAATACCAAGTGGAGTCAATCAAAAAATCTATAACTTGAAGAAAAATTCACTATAGCATGTGAATAACAATGGGACGTCTAAATGCACAAAAATACTTCAAGAAATAAATCAATAAGTGAGGTAAAGCAAATTGCATATATTAAACATGTTTGAGAAATTATATTCAAAGACAAGATAAAAAAAATAGTAAAAGATTAATTCTAAGAAAAAGTATCCAATTATGCCAACTCCTATTTTTGTTTTACAACCTTTCAAAAAAATCTATAACCCTAACAAATTTTTAATTTAAACAAGAGAAAATCAAAGACTATTTTGACCTTGAAGAGGAGTAAATCATGATCACAAACATATATCAATAACGATATCCATCAATAACGAATTTAAACAAGGCATGAGTACATATTTTAATCAAGCAAAAGTCAAAATTTTATCCATCTAATCATAATAACCAAAGAAAAAATCCAAAGAAACACGTTCAACTATTGTTAGCTCATTTTACACGATAAACATAAAACTCATCATAATATCGATATCACAACATCCTTTGTACAACAAACAATCCCAACAAACAAAATTACAACGACGAAACTACGAAGAAGGAGATGAAGAAGAAATGATAACAAAACTAAAATAAAAAAAATGGACCTTCGGGCCTTCATCGGAGTCTTGATCACCACCAAAAAAAAATCTTTTGAAAACCCCAATTAGCCTACCGCTTTTTCTTTAAAAAATTTTACTAAAAGAATTTAACTCTTTGCTGAAAAAGTTTTTTCCAACTCTTTGAGACTTGGTCTTTCTATTAAAATAGTAGTAGTATTTATAGGAAGTGATAGGGATTCAATTCTTTGAATCCACCAATGTGAAAAAAACAAACTTAGAGGTGTTTTGGAAATTTAAAGTTTAGGATAAGGTTTGTTGGAGGATAAAGATGAAATTGTACAATTTAGTACAAATTTAAAATTCAAACTGAAAAAATGACAAGGTTTAGGTGAAATTCTACAATCTAGTACAAATTTGAAATTCAAATTTTAAAACTTGAATTTGTGTATTAGAGAAAAATTTGTTGTCGATGTCATTGTCTTTTCATGTGGGTTTGGGTCGGGTTCGAGTTTGCGGGTTGCTGTTGTTAAAAGTTGGTGTTTTAGCGTTGTATGTTGTAGTACGTTGTTTCATTGGTTTTGTAGCATTTTGGTCGTCATTTGCTGATTGTTGTTGTTTTTTGGTGTTGTTCTGTTAAGGAGAAGAGGGGTTAAAGATGTGGGTTGGGTTGGGTTTTGGATGGTGGATTGGTGGTTGGTATGGTGCTGGGCTTGGGAATCAGGATTTTTTGGGTTGGTATATACAAAATTGGACAGGAAAGGGTTGTTGAGTAGAATTAGAATTTGGGGGTTATTTTAAAAAATAACCACAATCAATTTAGGATTTAGTCGTCTCAATTAAATTTTCATCCATATTGAAAATCAATAGGCTAATTGCATTGCAATTATGATCAATTTGATTTAAATTATGGTAAAATTTAATAGGTCGACTAAATTAAATTGAAATTCGATACGAATTAATACCTCATTTAATTCTGAATTTCTTGATTTAATAAAATCAAACACATATTTATCTAAATAAGTTATTTTTGAGAATAAATTATATTTAAATCAAGACTTTATCCATTTGAATTAATTTTCAAGCTTAATCTCAGTAAAACTCCAATTTTAATAAAAATATTCATTTAGGTAATAAAATTTACACAATCTCATATATGTAGGTACAAAAATGTATAATCATCAATTAAATGAGAAAACTAACCCAAATAAATATTTTAGAGCATATTTATCTGGATGAAATAAATATTTTAATTTTTTAAAAGATTGAAAAAATCCAGGATTGAATTTAGTCGTGGAGGAAAAAAATTAGGTATCAACAACTGTTCCCTCCCTTTGGGTAGGGTGGATGCAAGTAACCCTAGGCAAAGGGATTTTGACATTCCTAATTTTTGTCCGACCACAAATTTATTTTTAGAAGAGATTTATTTTCGCACGAGTTTCATGAAGTTATGGCCGGACCCCCATATCTGGTTTCCTACATATCTCAAGTTGCATGAGAATTCAGACCACTTGTAGTTCATAAAACTTTATTTTAAGCACGATTTTACAAAAATTCACAAGTTATTTCAGTTTTGATTTTTGATGAAACTGAAAAGCTGGGGAACAAGGAGATTTGGGGAAAGGTAGGAATGCAGTCGATTTTTCAACATAGAGCTTAACTTATATATTATCGAGACTCAGGGAATCGGACTGCTTGTAGTTCGACTCTATAAATAGAAAAGATAGTCTTTTATTTAGATGATCTTTGGCTCAGGATGAGTGATAAGTTGATTGAGTTGAGGAAAAGAGGATTATAACCTATTAAGCATGAATATGGATCTCTTCACATCCATAGGTAAAAATTTATCTGGACATAATTTCCACAGCTCTAGGCGCCCTATCACTCGAATTTGAAGAAAAAGAAGGTTACCCTCGCCATGAGTTTAGAAATATCCCTAGAGTGAAGCTAAAGTCAAAATGTCCCAAAGTAAATATATGCCTTCTAATAGGGGTATGGTTTGATGGCGGTGGCAATCATCCTTCAGCTTGCATTTAAAGAGTTTGACGTCCCTCTTTAGACTATGTCCCGATTTGCTGCCAAAAAAAAAATTCACGTTGTGCTGCATCCTTTTAGGGGTCGTCCACACTTGTGGTTTTGATTTGATATTTTCATCCTCTCGGATGATCTCGTCAATTTATCAAATAAAATTATTAGTAATAAACATAATTCACAAAAGAGGTATATAATTTTTTTACCATGTCTCCACGTGAGTTGTTATTCAAAAAGTGAAGTCGTCCCCTCATGTACCTGTTTGGAGGGCAATAACTTTTAATAAAAAACATAACCCTTTTGGTTGTTGAATAAAATAGCTTTTTGTCGATTGAATATGTCTTCAAAGTGGGGTGACCCTCTTGGACATCGACAACACTTTGTGTAAAACGGTCCTTGCAATCGCTTAATCTTATGATGATGTGGAAATCCTTTTGAATCTCCTATAATTCTTGTCGTATGTGGAATGATAACCTCTTCGACTATTTACAATGATCCTTTGCATGTGACCTCGGGTAAGTCTTACGCTTCTTTCGTATCGCTACGACTTATAGATTTCCCTTGAATTGTCAATTTTGGATAATCTTGTGCATTATTTGATGTTTGATATGAGGCGACTTACATATATCCTTTGAGTTTTTAGTTTTTGGATAATCCTACATATTATCGGGACCTTGGATAAGAGATGACTTACAAATATTCCTCCAATCGCTTGCTCTCTGGTATTCCTACACATTATCCGACCTTGGATACAACATGACTTATAGATATTTTTCAAATTGGTTTAGCTGATCCTACGCATAATCTATCTTGGATATAACGTGGCTTATAGAAAGTCCTTGGACATATCAATTTGATAGCCTTGCATATTTTTCGGTAGGGATGTCGCTGCGACTTATGGATAACTTTTAAGCTATCAATCTTTGGGTAACCTTGCACACTATCTGATTTTTTATGGCTTGTGGATTACCTATGGACTATCAACATCATAGATAATCTCGCACACTATCCCATCTCAAATAACGTGACTTATAGATGACCCTTAGGTTGTCAATTATTTTGGAAATCTCATATGTCGTCCGCTTTCAGATAACGACTTAAAGATGTCCCTTTGAGTCATGTGCTTTCAACTTAATATGTTGATGCATGCTAATCCATAAAATGATGAAATATCTTTGACGTCAGGCTACATCGCCTTTTGCGTGATCAACAGATATAGAATATTGAGATCTTCTCAACGCCAGATAATATTATCTTTGCATATTCAGCGAATATTAGTGCTCCAAAGCATCTTCCAAGGCTGGACCTTATCGTCTTGCATGACGAGCAATTATGAAGACTTAATTGAATGGCATAATGGTTCTCTTGGCAATGAAATGAAATGGCCCTCTCGGCATGGCATGAAATGGCCCTCTTGGCGATGAAATGATATGAAATGGCTATTTCGGTAATTTGAAAATAGTTTCACTTGAGTCGGTTTGTCTAAACTTTTGCTTTCTAGATGTGCCTGTACTCAAGGTAGACAGTTAGTAGACACAATGTCTCTCTCACTGGCGACCACAATCAAGCTTTATGATAGTTTGATGACAAATATTCAGCATCATAATCTGAATAACTTTTTCTATTATTCATCACCTCTTTTCAAAGAAGTGTTTAAATAGCAGATCCACCGGATGCAAATAAATGGTTAAAATTAATTTATGGGGATTACTCAAATACCGTTTGCTTCACTTCAAGGTGAATTTTGAGGATGACTTTCTGCTCTTTCTCCTATTGAGTGATCCTTTCGATAGTTGTCTTTATTGTGTCGACTCCTTTGAATGCACCTGCGCTCAAAGTAAGTATTTAGTAGACACAAAGTCATTTTTGTTAGTGACTATTTTTTAGAAAGTTCTAAATAAAGTATTCATAAAGAGGATCATACGCCTTTGTTGTCATTGATGGTCTCAAGAAATGAGATAGACAATTCAAAAGGTCCTCAATAAATGAGTATTGAACCCGTCTTTGGCGATTTCTGAAGATATCGCTCTTGAGCATTATATGCTTTGGTGTGGTTCCCAATTTGTTTGGGTATTTTCTTTAAAAAAATTCTATTTTCGTGTGTTGATCCTTGCATCTATAGAAAAATAGTTAATTTTGAGGAAAACTACTCTGTGTTGACCTCTTTCGATCTTTGGTTTGCTCCTTGCCATTTTTTGGGTGCTTCATCGTGTTTGGACTTCCGCCCCGACTCTTTGTTTCAATAGATGTCTAGGGAAATACGGAGTAAAAAAATGTACGTAAATTTTCAAAAATAGTCTTGATTTTGAAAACATAGTTTGAAAAACTCGTGTAAGAGCTTTTAAGAAAATCTTTGTCGGTTATATCATGTACTAGCTCAATGAACGTCTTCCTCTTGAGGCTCGACTATATCCGACATTCGATGGAGGATTTCCAAAGCTAGACTTTGACTTTTGGTGCTGGAGAATTTTAAAAATATTCCAATATATTAGTGAAAATTTTGAGGACCTCCTCAAAATTTTTGCTCTGCTTAATATTGTTTAAGATGATCTTGGCTTGAGGAAATCTCGAGACTTTCTCCCAAAGTCTTTGTTGGTCTTCATTCTCCTTGGATGATGATCTTCTTATTTTGAATTTATGAGATTTCTTCTCGAAAATTCTGTCCCAATTTCCATTTTCTGGGATGGTATGGCTAATCCATTGGAGCGCCTACATATCCTGTTGAAGTAGGAATCAGGTCAAACGTAGTTCAGGACTACACTAGAAATATATAGAACAATTTAATAGGTTGATCAAAGCCGACGTAGGCCGCCTACGTATATCTTTTTGTGAATTCAGGTCCTTGCATATATTAAACATGTTTGAGAAATTATATTCAAAGACAAGATAGAAAAAATAGTAAAAGATTAGTTCTAAGAAAAAGTGTCCAATTATGCCAACTCATATTTTAGTTTTACAACCTTTCAACAAAATCTATAACCCTAACAAATTTTCAATTTAAATAAGAGAAAATCAAAGACAATTTTGACCTTGAAGACGAGTAAATCATAACCACAAACATATATCAAAAGAGCTTAGCATCTCATCATGGTAAAAAATAACTCTTTAATTAAAATAATTAAGAATCGACAAAGGAGTTAGAGCTTAAAAGTAGCACTTAAATTATAACTTTTGCATGTGAATGAGCTAACTATTATGTGTATGCAAAACTGATCCATTTCAATCTTAAATGGTGATTTTGTAAACTGCTAGGCCATAAACATAGCACACTATGATATGTCTTTCAAAATAACACCAAATCCCTAAATACAGGTAACTCGCTACTTCAAATTGAGAAATAATTTTGCAGACTCTTTAGAAATAACAAATACAAATCCAAACTTCATTAATCAAGCAAAGGTCGAAACTTTATCCATCTGATTTATTAAGGCGAAACAAACAATAGTGACTATTTTTTTGACATAAAGGAAACAACATTACATGCTAAAAGCAAACATATCCACCAATAACAAATTTAAATAAGGCATGAGTATGTATTTTAATCAAGCAAAAGTCAAAACTTTATCCATCTAATCATAATAATCAAAGAAAAAAGCCAAAGAAACACGTTCAACTATTGTTAGCTCATTTTACACCATAAATATAAAAATAGCCATAATATTGATATCACAACATCCTATGGACTTCAAGGCCGTCTACATCAAACAATTCCAATAAATAAAATTACAACTACAAAACTACGAACAAGGAGATGAAGAAAAAAATGATAACAAAACTAAAAAGAAAAGGTGTATTTACCTTTTTTGGAGCAGCAAAATGAGACTTGTCACACCCCTTTTTTTTAACTCCAAAAAGATATGTTTTAAGGGTCGAAAAGGTTTTAATTATTAAAGTGACAAAAGTTGAAAATTCATTTCGAAAAAGGATTCTTTTTACCTTCAAAACTTAGAGTCGCCACTTGGCATAATCCGGTGTGCCAAGTCACCTTTGGAAAATCCTTTTCAAAACGATTTTGACTCTTTTAAACTAATTCGCGAACAGAGATTCCGGTTAAGGAATTCTGTTGACCGAGGGGAAGGTGTTAGGCACCCCTCGGTCCCGTGGTTCGACCACGGTCGCTTGGTGAAGCATATCGGCTAATTTTGACACTACGATTATATAAATGATAACGCTCAATCTACAGCTCTCGTGGGAGTGTAAAGCGGTCGTTAGCAAATATAGAACCCAACCTGGGTTGGGTGTCGATCCCACAGGGAATAGCTTGGCCAACAAGTAAGCAAAATTACTAAACTTTTGGTGCAAGTCTCGTAAGAAGGGGGGATTGTAATATGTAACCAAAACAATAAAGTAAAAGCTGAAAATAGCAAAGTAAAAAGAGAAAGATTGTCAAGTTGGTTGTAAACAATGAGAATTGAAGCGTTGGGGTTATGTCCACCTTCTGAGGTATACGTCTCTATTGGCTATGAGTGTGTAGAGTCTTGACATGCAATTGCTTATAGAGAATTGTAGTCGATGGTAAATCCAAGCGTCTCTCGACCTCAACAAGGACTATTTCACTTTAACTCTCTCGAGCTTAAAGTGTGTCTAGCGGTACAAATTCTCCAAGAGGTTAGTCCAGTTACGACACTAGCTTTTTAATAGGAAAGGGTGTCCTACTACCTTGACATTATCTCTTTTCCAAACAAATAACCTTTCTCTCGAACAGGTTAAATGTTAGACTGGCGTATTCTTGCGTTTGCAACCGCAAAGAATGTAGATTAAGATGAAGAGCGTAATGATATAAGCAATATACTTGTCTTGAACTCACAAACTCATAGCTATAGATAGTAACTCATTCGGCTTCCATAACCCCAACTAAGAGGTTTAGTTACCCATGAATGCGAAGGATATCACGTTTTGCATGGTGGATGGCGTGTAAAAGAGGTGTTAGGCGTGTGGTTTTGGTGATTCCGTAGCAAGTAACGATTCTCTTGTTGTGGAATTTAAGAATAGAAGAATAGATTAGAAGTGTTTGTAGTGGAAGATGAGAAGGATGGAAGAAAATTAATTAAGTGAAGAATGAAGAATTAAGAATGTATTGTAAGAAGATGTTTTAATTGTAAGGAGATGATTAAAAATCTCTAGCATGATAGGGTATTTATAATACTCCTATCCTACTCCTACTAAGCTAATGAAATAAATAACCAAATCCTAATATACTAATGAAATCCTTGACCCAAATGTACTAGGGTAAGGTTACAATATCATAATCCAAATAGATTAGTGAAACACATAACCTAATTATACTAGGTTAATGTATCTTGGTAAAATTCCAGCTTTGTGTCTGTAAGTCCCCAAAGTCTTCAGAAATGCTGTTTTAGCCCGGGACAGATTTTCCATGCAGCAGATTTGGTCCTTTAGGCGTCCAGCTCCCTTTTGCTTCGTTTGTGAGCTTTCTTTTGCATCAAGTAAGCCGTAAAATGCTGTATTTTGCATCATTTATACCTGAAACTTTGCTAATCATGTTTGTTAGCTCATTTATAGGAAAAAGGACTAAAAGTGCATGAAATAGATAATTAGTTCTCAAAACTAGGCTAAAATATGGGCAAAATATATTGATATAGGCACGTAAATTCGCCTATCATCAACACCCCACACTTAGAGCTTTGTTCGTCCTCGAACAACATATCATGTCCTTCTAAGCATCGACTTAAGGTTTTTACAGCATCAACACAAAACATACTTCAAGACAAGCACAACAATTATCAACAAAGAGTAGCTTTCTGATTATAAGTAGAAACAATTTGACCTCAAGCATAGACTCGTGATGGTGATCAACTCGCATGCAAACGTTAAGGTACATAGAATCATATACAACTATCCAAAACTCATCAACCATGTGTGTCTCACAATATAGTACCCATAATTACTCACAAATATAGCATATTTTTCAAACATGGGTATCAAAGTGTCCTTGCACTCACTCTCACAAAGAATTCATATGTAGCAACTGATGACCATAGGCTTGCCCTTAGTGTAGTACTCCACTAAATGTCGGAATGTTAAGATTAGGATCAAGTAGGTCTTTAGATGGTTGTAATGTAGGCTAAGGGACGGGTAGGACTATTTTGGCCAAGAATAGTGACTAGGTTCCTTAGCACTTTAATACATCACTTTGTATCAATGACACTTTTTTCTTTCAACCTTTCTTTACTCTTTTATTCTACCACCCTTGTTCTCCTATTTTGTTTTTCAATTTTAAGCACAACTCACTTTTCAGCTTTCTTTTCCTTTTTCTTTTCACAACATACCTCTTATGATAGCACTTTCTTCCTTTTTCATAACGCATTCAAGCACCATTACAATTTAAAGCATCATACTCGCCCAATTTCCTCTTATGTTGTCACATGACTTTTTCACTTTAAAGCACTTAGGAATTTGGATCAAATTATGGTCTTGAAAAAAAATGGATTAGGCTTACATACAAGGTTGTCAAAGAAATAGGCTAAAGGCTCAAAAGGGTTTAACTAGGATGATTTACATGGGTAGGAAAAACTGAAGGTAAACATGTATAGGTTGCCAAAGAAATGCCTAAATCATATCCTAAACTTACACTCCTTATTTTCGCTTTGCATACATACCAGGCAAGTTCTAGCATCAGCCACATACATAGAAGATACTATTAATCTCACACACACAAGGCACATGGTCGACTTGATTGGAAGTAATATAGACTCTCGACCCAACAAGTGAAGGAATTGAACCACAAAATATCACATAATGAGTCACAACTAGAGCCTAAACGTCTCAATAGTCACAATTGTAACACATACTCTTGTTATAATCTCATGCTGCCTATCAAAATAATTTCATGCGAAGCTAGAAAAAAAAAATTTACTACTAAAAAAACACAACGAAACAAAAATGAAACAAAAGCAAACAATCATAGATGCGAATAGAGAAGTATAGCATGCAATACCACCACCCCACACTTAGTCGGGACACTGTCCTCAGTGGAAAATAAATACGAGGAACCTGGTTGGTCGGACTTATTCTCTATGTCTGGGGTTATACCCCTTGCATTGGAATCATCATAAGAGTCATCGTCAGAGTCCTCCTCAGCATCAGAATCAGGCAAGCGTCTATTATCATCAGTTGGCACGTCATCGTCAAGAGGTTCCTCAAAATATACGCCCACTCCACACATCTCCCGGGCATGTCTGTTCATTGGGTAGTCGTGGTCCAGCTGTTGGAGCTCTTCAGCAGTTGGAATACGTCCACCACTCATCATAGTGAATCGTGTCATGCCATAGAGATGACGGAAGAAACTCTCGTCACGAGCATGTCTCTCCGCAGTAGTAAGGTTGACTCCATGCGTTGTTTCAGCATCTTTGACCTTGGTGAGGTCAACCTTCTTTGGGTTATGTGGGAGTTTGTGGTCAGCTGGTTTCTCTTCTATATCCTCCTTCCGCAACATTGCTGTCAACAAATTGCCGAATGTGAAATGGGACCTTCTGTGGAGTCTGGCCTTCCTCATGGTAGATCGGATGATTGCCCCAAAGTTGATAGGGACATTCGTCATCAACGCATAAACCAAACACACTCTATCTCTCGATATCTTTGTGTATTGCGTCCCAGGAATAAGGCATGAGTTGACAATACGCATCCAGATTCTTGCTTCCCTATTTAGTGGAGCATAGGGGAATGTGCTGTGACGGCCTGTTTCCTTATGTCTGCCCCATCTTGCCATTGATCTGCTTCCACAAAGCGTGTGTCTTATTGCTCTGTAAGGAGGCCTGCTGTACAGCTCTTTGTATGGTGCAGTGTCGACCGAAGGTAGGCCTAGAAAAGAGTTGATCCAATCTGCTGTAAGCTGTAACACTTGGCCCCGAATTTTGACTTCGTTGCCTGTTGTGTTTGGCGACCAGTTGGCATAAAACTCTCTTGTCAAGTCAAGATTGCACTCTCCCATGTGCCGGAAGATGAAATCCAGCTTTAAAGCCATTATTTTAGCCAACATTTGCGGCTCCTTCTTTGCTAAGGTCTCTTTGTTGATTAAGTCGACGTGCACATATTTCTTTTCTTTGTTGCTGCTGTACCATGCCTTGGCTTCTTCCTCAAGAACCCATTTGATTCTGAACATTCTGCGTGGTAGGTGTGCTGAAGATGATTCTCCTTGGTCTTTTCGGCTTCTCTTTTTATCCTTTCGGGTCGTGGTAGCCTTCTCCTTGCCTAGCTTTGCTTTGGGTGCCATTGTACCTGAGACTAGAAATAATGTTAGTTGCAGCACAATCTCACTTTATACAATCTACATGCAAGCACTAGGGGTACCACCCCATACTTAATCTTGTTAGCACAAATCAGTGAAGTGAAAGTGGTCGAGTACTCAGACTTCGTCGACATACGTCTTAGGATTGTATTCCGACAAGAAAATCAGCATTACATCACTTATGTGCAGCCATTTGGACGACTTTCATGGTGCATATAGCGACACTACAACATAGGGGTTACCACATGGAATTGCTATTCGTACAACAAACACTACCTCCTACGTCGATAGTCACTATAACCTTATCCCGATGGCCGGGATGGTTAATCATGCAAGCATCCAAACAACACTCTCAAGCAATATTCATAGCCACATATGTTCAGCAAGTATCATAACAATGCCATTGAAACAAAAGTCATGTCGGAAACAAGTCAAGAATTCCATACGTATATATTCAATCACACGATTTTGCAACAATTATCCAAACACATGAACATCACCACCAATCTCACATGATTTAGCAAATTATAATAAGCATAGCAACGTAGTACTTACGATAAATAGATGAAGAATAAGAGAGCACTTACTTGCTTGAAGATTGTGGAGATGTTAATGTGGATTGGAAGAACAAAGGAAGAAAAATTTGAGAGGATTTGGGATGATATGCGGCGCCTTTAGGGTTGCTTCTAATGTGTTTGTGACATAAAAACAAGTCCCCTTTATATAGGAGGAGTATGGGTCGGGTTATGACCCATTTACAATCGGATTTGGGGACAAAATCACCACATATGCGGCGCATATCCCTCGGCATATCACTTACATATGCGGCGCATTGTCCATGGCATAATGGGACATATGCGCCGCATAGTCTATGGCATTTCTAGACATATGCGCCGCATAGTCTATGGCATTTGGTCTCAGTATCTCAAATGCCATAGCATAGGCGGCGCATAGTCAAAAGCACACCTAGGAATAGGCGGCGCATAGTGTATAGCACACTAGATTCCGAGTCCTTAGGCTATAGAATAGGTTGTGCATCGTTCGTGGCCTATTTTTACCAAGGCCTAGCCTTCCTCGAAGCCTATTATGACGTGAGAAAGGCTCAATTCATAGCCTTATGCATCACCATTCCTAACTTACCGACTTTACCATACAATGCGACCAAATCGTCAATTGAAATCAATCTCCTCGTTGCATACTTCTTGCACCTATATTTGCTCAAAACACAATGAAAACGATTAGTACGATGGGTTGCCTCCCACCAAGCGCCTTAGTTTTGGTCGTGGCACGACTCTTATTTTTGGATTTTCATTTATCAAAAAGAAAAATACTTAAAACGATAAAACGACAAAACGATAAAACAATAAAACGATGGGTTGCCTCCCATCTAGCGCCTTATTTATTGTCGTGGCTCGACATAGTAATCTCGAGTACTTAGACTTCGTCGAGATAAGTGATGGCCATGTCATTCATCGAGTCAAGAGGACCGATATATGGCTTGACACGTTGGCCATTCACTTTGAAGATAACACCCTCATTGTTTCCCAATTCGACTACTCCCGACGAGTAGACTTGAATGACTTTAAATGGACCAGACCACTTTGATTTTAACTTACCTGGGAAGAGCTTGAGTCTGGAATTAAAGAGTAGTACCATGTCACCTTTTTGGAAGTTTCATCGAACAATCCGCTGATCATGATACTTCTTCATCCGCTCCTTGTATAAATCTGATCTTTCATATGCATGGAGACGAAATTCATCCAGTTCGTTCAGCTGCTCTAACCTCAGGTTCTTCACATCATCCCAATTCAGATTCAAGTGCTTCAATGCCCATAATGCCTTGTATTCAAGCTCGATGGGTAGATGACAAGCCTTCCCATAAACTAGCTGATAAGGTGACATGCCAATGGGTGTCTTGAATGCAGTCCTATACGCCCATAGTGCATCATCTAGCTTTCGAGACCAATCCTTCCGATTCGCATTAACCGTCTTGGCAAGGATTTGCTTGATCTCACAATTGGAAACCTCTACTTGTCCACTAGTTTGGGGATGGTAAGGCGTAGCTACCTTGTGTTGCTTGACTCCATACTTGGTCAATACAGATTTGAATAGCTTGTTGCAAAAGTGAGATCCTCCATCACTTATGATAGTACGAGGTACTCCAAAGCGAGAGAAGATATTCTTCTTTAAAAACGCTACCACACGCTTTCCTTCGTTATCGGCCAATGCTACAGCTTCAACCCATTTCGACACATAATCCACAGCAACCAAGATGTACTTCATTCCAAACGAATTCACGAATGGTCCCATGAAATCAATACCCCACACATCAAAGAGTTCTACCTCCAGAATTTTGGACATGGGCATTTCATGGTGTTTTGAAATAGCACCTTGACGTTGGCATTGGTCACACCTTCTCACATAGTCGTGTGCATCTCTGAATATTGTAGGCCAATAATAACCACTTTGCAAGACTTTCCTTGCCGTTCGATTCCCTGTATGATGTCCTCCAACTTGCGAAGTGTGGCATGCTTCCAATATAGTAGACACTTCTTCATGGTATATACATCGTCGAATGATACCATCCGCGCATCTTCGAAACAAATAAGGCTCATCCCAATAGTAGTGCTGAACGTCATGCATAAACTTCCTCCTCTGGTGGTAAGATAAATTGGAAGGTAACACATTACTCACCACGAAATTTGCAAAGTCGGCATACCATGGTAAGTTCTCCATTGTTGTCGCTAGTATCTCCTCGTCAGGGCATGCATCATCAATCTGATTTTCTATTTGCGCCACATACTCATTCTCAAGTCTAGATAGGTGATCAGCCACTTGGTTCTCGCAACCTCTTCTATCTTTGACTTCGAAATCGAACTCTTGCAGCAGCAATACCCATCGAATCAGCCTTGGTTTTGCATCCTTCTTTGTCATTAGATACCTAAGAGCTGCATGGTCTGTATGAACGATCACTTTAGTACCCAATAGATAGGCACGGAACTTTTCAAAAGCATACACAACCGCTAAGAGCTCTTGTTCAGTGACAGTGTAGTTCCTTTGGGCTTCATTGAGGACCTTACTCGCATAGTAGATAGGATGAAATAATTTCTCCTTTCTCTGTCCAAGAACAGCACCAACGGCTACACCACTAGCATCACACATGACTTCGAACGGGAGCGTCCAATCGGGTGCTACCATGATAGGGGCTTCAATGAGTTTTTCTTTAAGGCATTCAAATGCCTTTAAGCAATCATCATTAAAGTCAAACTTCGCATCTTTCTCCAATAGTTTGCACAATGGACTAGAAATTTTGGAGAAGTCTTTGATGAATCTACGATAAAACCCAGCATGGCCAAGAAAACTACGAACTCCCTTCACCAAAATTGGAGGTGGTAGCTTCTCAATTACCTCTATTTTGGCGCGATCAACCTCTATTCCTCTTTCGGAGATCTTGTGCCCAAGAACAATTCCTTCTTTTACCATGAAGTGGCACTTCTCCCAATTCAGCACAAGGTTGAACTCTACACATCTTTGTAATGCCATGCTCAAGTTTACCAAACACGCTTCAAAAGACTCACCAACAACTGAAAAGTCGTCCATAAATACCTCTAAAGTGTCTTCTGCCATATCAGAGAAAATAGACATCATACATCGCTGAAAGGTGGCTGGTGCGTTACATAACCCGAATGGCATACGTTTGAAGGCAAACGTACCATATGGGCATGTAAACATTGTCTTCTCTTGGTCTTCTGGTGCAATACAAATCTGATTATAACCTGAATAACCATCAAGAAAGCAAAACCATCCTTTCCCCGCTAATCGATCTAGCATTTGGTCCATAAATGGCATGGGGAAGTGATCCTTGAGCGTCCAAGAATTCAACTTGCGGTAGTCCATGCATACTCTCCATCCAGTAACGGGCCTGAGTGGAATAAGCTCATTCTTTGTATTCGCAACCACCGTCATACCTCCTTTCTTGGGAACACATTGTACTGGGCTTACCCATGTACTGTCAGAAATAGGGTACACGACTCCTGCATCTAACCACTTAATAATCTCCTTTTTCACCACTTCTTGCATTGGTGGGTTTAGACGTCTTTGATGTTCAATGGTGGGTGTGCACTTTTCTTGAAGCTGAATTTTATGTGTGCAAATCCCAGGTAGAATACCAATGATATCCGCAATGGTCCATCCAATAGCTCTAATATACTTGAGTAGGATTGCAATAAGAGCTGCAACTTGTTGCTCACCCAAATCGGCTGCTACAATGACTGGAAGAGTGTTTCCGCTTCCTAAGAATGCGTACTTCAAATGGCTTGGCAGCTCCTTCAATTCTAACGTGGGTGGTTCTTCAATAGATGGCTTAGCTGGTGGTGTGGGTCGATTCTTGAGATCAAGATCCAGCTTCTTGGGAGTATAACGATATGTTCCTAATCCCGATAGAGCACAAATATCATCTTCAGAAATTTCAGCATCATCATTCTCTTCTTTCATGAGCAAAACCTCCAAAGGATCATCAAGAATTTGCTCTTCAGCAAGTAACTCTTTCTCATCATCAAAGACAACATCAGCCACAGAAAATACACTTAGATCTTTGGGTTGCTTCATTGATTTGTAAACATCAAAGCGAACCACTTCATCATTTATTCGGAATGAAAGCTCATTAGCTCTCAAATCTATGAGCACACTTCCCGTAGCAAGGAAAGGGCGTCCCAAGATTATGGGAACCTCTGAATCTGCTTCGCAATCCAAGATGACAAAGTTTGCTGGAAAGATAAATGAAGAAACCTTTACCAAGACATCACATAGAATACCAACCGGTCGTTTTACCGACCTATCCGCCATCACAAGCCTCATATTAGTTGGTGTAGGATCTCCTAACCCCAACTTCTTATAGATCGATAACGGCATCAAGTTGATGCTAGCTCCTAATTCACACAATGCTTTAGCAAAGTCCAAAGATCCGACGGTGCAAGGAATAGTGAAAGCTCCGGGGTCGGCCTTCTTCTGAACTATGGATCGGGTAGCAATTGCACTACAATGATGCACATCATCTTTCAGCTCATAGCTTGCTTCCCTCTTCTTAGTCAAAAGATCTTTCATAAGCTTCGCATACCCAGGCATTTGTTCCAGTGCCTCTACCAATGGGACATTAATAGTCAGCTGCTTCAACATGGTCATAAATTTGCTGAACTTAGTGTCATCGGCCACCTTCTTCAATCTTTGTGGAAAAGGTGGTGGTGGGTATGGAAGTGTTCTCTCCATGGCTTTCTTCTCCTCTTGCTTCTGTTTATCATTTTTTTCAGGCTGCACATCACTAGGTAAAACGTCCTTGACGTTGGAAGTAGATATTGCGGCATCTTCTCTAGTGGCGTCACTAGGTGTGGCATCCATATCTGCTGTTCCGTCAACCACTTGCTTGCCTTTTTCTGAAGTTTCCAGCACCTTACCACTTCTGGTAGTGATGGCCATACATGACCCATCATTCCTTGGGTTTTGGACTGTATCGCTCGGTAAGGTGCCAACCTTTCTTTGATTGAATGCTGCTGAAAGTTGGCTTAATTGCTGCTCTATTTGCTTGATAGAAGTGGAATGAGAATCAACTAGTTGCTTCATGGAGGCTAAATCGTCGATTACCTCCTTAACTCCCGCGCTCGTTGCTTCCACTCCTTTCAATAGCTTAGCCATCATGTCTTCCATAGAATTAGATGTGGTGGTATCACGTCTACCAGGGGGAACGTACAAACCACTATTTTCATTATTTTTCTTCCAACTACCTTGGTCTTTACCTCCAGATTTATCATAATAGTTCCGACCTTGGTTTCCTTGGGCATTCCCACGGAAACCCCCCTGATTGTTCAAGTAGTTGGCCTCCTCTTCCGAATCAGATTCGTCTCTTCCTTTTGACGCAATAGCTTTCACTTTTTCAGTCTTCCCTAATAGATGCTTTGTAAGAAGATCCATTTGGGTTTTCATGTGCGCCATATCTTGATCACGTTCTTCTTCTCTTCTTCTTTGGTCTGCAGACATGCCAATAGATAAAGTGGGGCTTGCTACCTCAGAATCCCTGGTATGCCAAGCTCTACTTTGTTTCGTCATACGATCTAGCATGTTGCTTGCTTGACCAAAGGTAAGGTCCATAAAAGAACCTCCAGCTGCGTTGTCCACCACTGGTTTAGTTACTGAATTCAGGGCTCTATACAAGATCTCCATGAGGTGAACATTAGTCATGTGATGGTTTGGGCATCTCGTTAGTTTTGTCTTGAACCTCTCCCATGTTTCGTGAAGAGCTTCAGAGGGAAGCTGACGAAAGTTGCTGATTTCATCTCTTAACTGAGCCCTCTTGGATGGCGGAAAGAATCTTTCTAGGAAAGCGTCTCTCAATTGCCTCCAATTTGTAATAGAATCAGGAGTCAGCCCATTCAACCATAATGTTGCCTCCCCAGACAGAGACAATGGAAATAGACGTAATCGAATAGCATTCTGACCAACACCAGGATTGTCAAAAGACTTGCATGTAGAAATAAAGTTGATGAGATGCATATTCGGATCATCGCCTGCTAGTCCACCAAATAATCCCTTGAGTTGCAATAATTGAATCATGGTGCTTGTGATATTGAATTTGGCTCCGGGCGCTAAAGGTGGTGGAATTATAGCTCCAGTGGCTCCGGCACCATCAAGATCATCATCATCATCGTCGAAAGCTAGTTGCAAAGGTTGGCGATCATATCTATACCGAGCTTGTCGACCTCTTCGATTGGCAGGTGTTGCAATTTCAGCGCCATGCCTTGGGTTTATCAACTCGTCATCTCCTAAATCTTCATCGTCAGGATTTGTTGCTCGTCCAGGATTATCAATGTTTTGTTGTTGGACTTGAGCAGCGGCAAGAGCAGCTAATCTTGCTTGCTCGTGTTGAGCAGCCATCCTGTCGATTTCAGCTTGTGCTTCCATTCTTCTAATTCGTTGCGGTTCAGGATTGATTGGTAATAACGGTTGACCAGAACTTCTAGTATGGGGCATGCACTAAAAGAAAAACCTGCAATAAACAAAAACAAAAACTAAACGTAAAAGTACGAGAATCTTTGACCAAAGGGTCTAGCAATTATCACGAACTTGATTGACACTCGTATTCCCCGGCAACGGCGCCAATTTTTGATAACGCTCAATCTACAGCTCTCATGGGAGTGTAAAGCAGTCGTTAGCAAATATAGAACCCAACCTGGGTTGGGTGTCGATCCCACAGGGAATAGCTTGGCCAACAAGTAAGCAAAATTACTAAACTTTTGGTGCAAGTCTCGTAAGAAGGGGGGATTGTAATATGTAACCAAAACAATAAAGTAAAAGCTGAAAATAGCAAAGTAAAAAGAGAAAGATTGTCACGTTGGTTGTAAACAATGAGAATTGAAGCGTTGGGGTTATGTCCACCTTCTGAGGTATACGTCTCTATTGGCTATGAGTGTGTAGAGTCTTGACATGCAATTGCTTATAGAGAATTGTAGTCGATGGTAAATCCAAGCGTCTCTCGACCTCAACAAGGACTATTTCACTTTAACTCTCTCGAGCTTAAAGTGTGTCTAGCGGTACAAATTCTCCAAGAGGTTAGTCCAGTTACGGCACTAGCTTTTTAATAGGAAAGGGTGTCCTACTACCTTGACATTATCTCTTTTCCAAACAAATAACCTTTCTCTCGAACAGGTTAAATGTTAGACTGGCGTATTCTTGCGTTTGCAACCGCAAAGAATGTAGATTAAGATGAAGAGCGTAATGATATAAGCAATATACTTGTCTTGAACTCACAAACTCATAGCTATAGATAGTAACTCATTCGGCTTCCATAACCCCAACTAAGAGGTTTAGTTACCCATGAATACGAAGGATATCACGTTTTGCATGGTGGATGGCGTGTAAAAGAGGTGTTAGGCGTGTGGTTTTGGTGATTCCGTAGCAAGTAACGATTCTCTTGTTGTGGAATTTAAGAATAGAAGAATAGATTAGAAGTGTTTGTAGTGGAAGATAAGAAGGATGGAAGAAAATTAATTAAGTGAAGAATGAAGAATTAAGAATGTATTGTAAGAAGATGTCTTAATTGTAAGGAGATGATTAAAAATCTCTAGCATGATAGGGTATTTATAATACTCCTATCCTACTCCTACTAAGCTAATGAAATAAATAACCAAATCCTAATATACTAATGAAATCCTTGACCCAAATGTACTAGGGTAAGGTTACAATATCATAATCCAAATAGATTAGTGAAACACATAACCTAATTATACTAGGTTAATGTATCTTGGTAAAATTCCAGCTTTGTGTCTGTAAGTCCCCAAAGTCTTCAGAAATGCTGTTTTAGCCCGGGACAGATTTTCCATGCAGCAGATTTGGTCCTTTAGGCGTCCAGCTCCCTTTTGCTTCGTTTGTGAGCTTTCTTTTGCGTCAAGTAAGCCGTAAAATGTTGTATTTTGCATCATTTATACCTGAAACTTTGCTAATCATGTTTGTTAGCTCATTTATAGGAAAAAGGACTAAAAGTGCATGAAATAGATAATTAGTTCTCAAAACTAGGCTAAAATATGGGCAAAATATATTGATATAGGCACGTAAATTCGCCTATCATCAATAAACCACACAAAAGCACGCAAAACAATCAATCAACAAACAAAACAATCCAAAATTTAGTGTCCAGTCTAATTATACAGTCTAAAATAAAAAATGCAAAAATATAATCCTACTCTAAATTAATTCTAGACTAATTCTCTACCCGACGCCTCAGGCCTTCATCACGAACGTCCTCTGGGTACATGATAACTCAGGGAATTCTCCGGTGAATAAATATATACAGATACTTTGGGGCATTCCTCGGCCAAATTATACAATTGATTCGAAAGTGATAAAATCAAACCATTCAATCAAATTTCAAACATTCAATCAAGCCACAATCTCTAGATTTGCCTACCCGACCTACGTCTTGCCTATTCCAATCGGCGTATCTTGATACTACCAAATTCAATTAACGTTTATTTCAAGTCAAACAGCTAATGAATCAAACTAATCAAAATTCACTAATTATATCAAGTTTTCAATTCTCGCCCCACTTATTCCCACATGAATTCAAACCTTTCAATTCTTTCATTCACGTGAATCAATCAATCAATATCAACCACAGTAATCACGATTGCTCAAACACAATATCAAAATATATCACCATGTCACAATCATCAACCAAACACACCAAAATATAATAAACATTAAATAAAAGAAGGGAATAGAGTTGGACCTCGATTCGTAGCTTTCAAACTCGATGTATTATTCCGATTAAAACCATGACCGGAACCTCAAGCCGACCTTAACAACGACCAAACTCGAACCGAATTTCGACTTCAAATCGGACCCAACTCGGTGATTCAAAATAGAACCCAAAAGACTGATGACTCAAAAAGCTCGCTAAAATCCAACAGAAAATCAAACACCCACAGGGTTCGAACTCCGATGAGTCGGCGGTGATGCGGATGACCGGAACAACTAGTCGTCGAACAAATTTTATCTGAAATCAAAGAACAACGGAGGGAGGTTTGACCGTTTTATACAAACGACGAACGGAAGGGATGATTCCAGCGAAGCTACTGTCGGAACAGTAACCCAAAATCAACCCCTCTTCCTTCTTCATTACGGATCTCAACCTCTCTTACTCTATCTCCCTCCCATTCTCTAATCTCTCTCTCTATTTTTGTGTGTGAGTGTGTGTGAAATTATTCAGTGCTTGATTATTTTGGTGAGGGTCTTCTTTAAATTGGTTACTGTGTGTGTATCTTCAAATTTCCAGTGAGTTTCTGAGTTCCCCCAATTTCTGTGAGTGTGTATATATATATGCTGTGGGTTTATGAGGATGCATAAGTGGAGAAATCCGATAGTGTCTTTTAGACAAAAAATATGATAGAGGAAGTGTTGATGGCGTTCTCAGTGAGGAAGAAAAGGATGGGGGAAATGGAGTCTGTGTATGTCGTTCTTGTTCCCTCAAAAACCAAAAAAAAATGGATCCTCATTTGTGCGTATATATCCAAATATATGGAGAAGAAGATGGTGACAAAATGGGTCCTTTTTTGTTAGGTGTATCCGTGGTCCCCCTTCTTTTAGTTTGTTATTGTGAGGATAAAAATGTGAGTGGGTAGGGAGGTGAAAGCTTTTGATTGGGTAGGTTTTTAGGATAAGATAAATTAGTTAGAGGTATTGTTTTTGTTTATTTTTATATTTTGTGGGATATAATTACATGGGGTTGGACACATGGTAAGGTGAACTAAAAATGAATAAAATTAGACTTTGGGAGGGACAAAATTAGGTGTCTACATCATGCCCCCTTTGAATGTAAACACGAAGTGTTTTCAGAATAACAAGTAGACAGCGAGACCGAATTTTGACCCGACCATTATTCAAATAAAGAAACAGAAAGAAAAAGGACAACCGGGTCTTGACTTAAGACATCCTACCTACCCAAGTTATGAGAGAATCAAGTCACGGGTATTTCAAATGATTGGAAAGGGATGGACTATACCGAGTTGGAGAGTCGAGTGAGGTTCCATCGAGGTTCCGATGCATGGCTCTGTCATTACATTAAAAATGAAAATTACAAGTTAAAGTATAAATGAAATTACAAAAATCCTATTTATACAGCTTCTTTTGGACTCTTGACTTGAGTTTCATCACCCTATTCTTCAGGCGGGCTCCTGACTTGCTATTTCTTTAACTTGTTGCTTGCCTTTCAATTTCTTCACCCTGTTCTCCAATTGGGTTCCTGACTTGCTATTTCATCAACTTGTTGTCATGCTTTCAACTTCTACACCCTGTTCTGCAGGCGGGCTCCTAGCTTGCTATTTCATCAACTTGTTTCTATGCTTTCAATTTTTTTTCACCCTGTTCTGTAGGCTGGCTCCTGACTTGCTATTTTTCAATCTGTTTAACTTTCAATTTCTTCACCTTGTTGCTTGGTTTTCCATTTATTCGCCCTGTGCTTTGGGCATGCTCCTGAAATCACATCAAAACTGAAAAAAAATTTATCCCAAATAAAGAAATGCATTTTCTATGAGTTAATTGGAATAACTCGACTAAAAGGTACGTCTTATAGGAATCAAAGGGAATGACTCGACTAAAAGGTACGTCTTATAGAAATCAAAGGGGATGACTCGACTAAAAGGTACGTCTTATAGGAATCAATAGGAAAGACTCGACTAAAAGGTACGTCTTATAGGGGTCAAGGGAAATGACCAGACTAAAAGGTACGTCTTATAGGAATCAAAGGGGATGACTCGACTAAAAGGTACATCTTATAGGAATCAAAGGGGATGACTCGACTAAAAGGTACTTCTTATAGGAATCAAAGGGGATGACTCGACTAAAAGGTACGTCCTCTAAGAGTCAAGGTGAAAGACTCAACTAAAAGGTACGTCTTCTAGGAATCAAAGGGGATGACTCGACTAAAAGGTACGTCTTATAGGAATCAATAGGAATGACTCGACTAAAAGGTACGTCTTATAGGAATCAAAGGGGATAACTCGACTAAAAGGTACGTCTTATAGGAATCAAAGGGGATGACTCAACTAAAATGTACGTCTTCTAGGAGTTAAGGTGAATGACTCGACTAAAAGGTACGTCTTCTAGGAATCAAGACTTAAGTTAGGAAGTGCATTACCTAAGAAGCAAAATTCAAATTACCCAATCAAGAAAGTGTGTTTCCTTATCAATGTTGTTTGAATTGTCAAAATAATGAAGTGCGTCTCCTTACCAAAACTGCTTGAATTACCAAAACAAGGAAGTGTGTTTCCTAGAGATCTTGAATTATGAGTTTTACCATGGTTTTGATTACCAAACCTGTGCAGCAACCTTGCCTCTTGCATTTGTTGAGGTGAGAAATTATGACCTTTGATGTTTAGGCTCTGAAATCCTTGATCTGAATGCAACATGTATTCCTATTACATACAAAGAAAACTTGTGAGTTTAAAAACATGGTGGCTAGTTTGTGGCTTTGGCTTTTGAGGCAATTGCTCCTGCCCCCGTGACATTTAGCTTTGCTTCCAACCATTAGCATATGTCATTGACTTGCTGTATCATTGACTCAAACTCAGCTTATTAAGAGTGACTCTGAAACAAACACAGTATTTCCGCTTTGTCGTGTTTCTCAAATAAACCCTTTGAACCTTGGTATTTCCATGAGTTCCCCGACTTCTCTGTTGACAAAACTTCCTGCATGCCTTTTTTTGGGCTCACAATCATGTCTCTTTCATGTGCTAGCTTTTGTCTTGCTTTGTGCAATTAAAGAAGCTGGTAGCCAGTTTTGAAATTTTTTCTCACTTGTTTTGACATGGACTTGACTCAAAGACAAGAAACAAAAAAAGAATGATAATTTTTGTTTTGATAACTGACTTAACAAAGATAAAATTAAAATAAAGAGAAGAAAGAAAAGACAATGAATGTCCCCTTTTAAAACAAAGAAATGAAAAATTCATCTAAAAATGACAGTCAACACTAATGATTATGCCATGCATTTTGGATTAAGCAACTTGATCTTTTCATCCAAACTTTCTACCCATTGTTGTTGAGTTAATGGCCTTGAAACTGAGTTGCTTTCTTAGGTCAATTGCATTTAAGACCCCATTCGGCTAGTGGATCCTTGAAGGGTTTTCGCCAACAAGCTTCTTTCATTTTCTCTCAGCTCACTATCGCCTTATGGTGCCCGTGAGGGTTTTCACCAATAAGAGTCTCTCATTTTTATTTCTCTCAACTTGCCATCGCCTTATGGTGCCCGTAAGGGTTTTCACAAATAAGACTCTCTCATTTTTATTTCTCTCTTGATTCCCTATGTTGAGGAAGACAAATAGTTCCCGAATGCATCATCATATCCCTTGCATTCTCCACCTTAACATCCTCAAAGATTAATCTGAAGGTCTTTCTTTGGTTGTAACTTTGCTTTTGGATAAGGTTAGAAAGAAAGGATGGCATGGGGCCCAAACGACACTTGAAGTGGGGTAGGACTTACAACTTTTGGAATAGACTCAAACAATGAGGATTAACTCATGCCCCAGTTTCTTTTGACTGGGTGACTCTAAATTATTTATTTGGTTGGACCGAACCCTGAGTAGGGCAGCCTACGTATCTCACCCCCGAGAGAGGAGAATCAGGTTATGCGTAGTTCTGGCAGCTTGTTCTTTCACTTGATTCTATTTTTTTTCTTTTGTTGACTCTTTTGTCTTTGGGAATTTTCAGACTTTATTTTTCTTGACACTCATCTTTTTTTTCTTTTTCGACATATTTTTTTGAATTTTGTCGACTCTTATCTTGATTCCGAAAGAGGGGTATGAAAGAAAATAACACTAAGTCCCAAATGGGGGTAAACAAAGGATGACACAGTGTTTTAATAGTAGAATGCAATGCCTTCATCATATCAATTCTTGAAAATGCTAGTACATAGCATGCAATGCGAAAGTGCACGATCAAGATCACTTATGAAATGTTTTACAACACTAACTTGCCCCGAGAATGTGTGCCACCTCTTTTTCTACACTTGCCCAGCATACAACTCCACTTTGTTGTACATTCCTCATGCTGAAGGACTCATGACTTCGTGGAGCTAATTTTCTTCCTGTTCCTCTTGATAGGATCACGTAGACACTGTTTGACCTAATTAAGACATGTCTTTCAATTGATGACCAAGTTATCCTTGCGATTCTAAAAAAGTCTCAATTTTCAAAGAAGGCTTCAAGTTGATTACCAAATGGCCCAACACTCTATTTATTTTCTCAGATGCTCTCTTTTCCTAAATTTAACTCTCTGATTCAATGCTTCATGATTAAGCTGGATTTTAAGATCTGACTGAAAATTCCACAGGCATGTCATATCACTAGAATCAACATAAAGTGGCTATATAAAGAAAATAAACAAACAACACATATTTGAAACACAAAAGGAAAAGGACATTTCATTTAGTTGAAATAAAAGATAAAAGGGTTTGAACATAAACGACAAAGGAACAAAACAAGATAGATCCCGAACTACAACCCTAAAATAATTTTAAAAATAGAAAAGAAAACAAAACAAACTACCAAACCTCTTCCTAGTAGGGAGAGGGGTGATTTTTCAATTGCTCAGCCTGACATATTAGCCACTGGTTTGCATATCAACATGACTGGAGCTTCCACCACTGTCAGACACATTTTCTTCAACAAATAAGCTCTGGATCCCCATGCTTAACTCATTGCCTCCCACATATTGTGTAGTACCGCGTGCTGGTGAAGAACTCTGTGGGATGGTCGAAGGGCCAATGTTTTGCACCACAATCAATTTATCTTGAATTATCTTTTCTATTTCTCTTTTCAAAGTGAGACAATCTTCAGTACTATGAACCTAAATATCAGAATGATATGCACATCGCACATTAGGATCAAAGCTTCTTGAATGCGGGTCAGAAGTATACCCAAGGAGAGGAGTGATCATGCCCTGCTGTACCAATCTATGGAATAAACTGGCATAGGATTCCCCAATAGGAGTGAAATTATCTTTTTCCTTCCTCTTCTTTGCGAACTCTGGCCTTGGATGAAATTTGGATTTAGAGGTCCCTTGGTAAATTTGTGGGGGTCAAGGACGATGTTGAGGGACAGGTGCATGCCATTGTGGATAAGAAGATGGATGAGCATACAATTGTGCATTGTTCACAGGATATCGAGGAAGTGGAATGGGATTTCCTAGATTTCGGAGAAAGAAACCTTGTTTCAAGTGGTTATGTGGATCTGATATGTAAGCTCGGGATTGAGGCTGACAGTATTGGTGGGTTGGAACTCTCAAACTCTACTTTGGCCTTGTCATGACAATAGGTGTGTTTTTCTTCTTCTTTCCTTCAGTTTCCCTTGGTTGATTGCAATATCGTCCCGAATGTTTTATAGAATCCTTCTGTCCATCAGGCTTCCCAAATTTTGATGTCTCAAAGCTGGAAGGAAGGTTAACACTTGAAGACATGCCCCAGTTTTTATATGAAACATCTTCATAGCCCATAAGTCCAGGGGAATTTTTCATATCATTTTCTACACTCTTCACTTTCCCAACCATTTTCTCTGGCTCTTTTGGCATGCTAGGCTTCTTAGTAAGAAATTTTGGCGGTTCACTTAACTTAATTGTAGGCTCAAGAGTATACCAATGATCATCAACAGTATTGGACGTGGAGTCACTAGTGGACTGGGGAAGCACAATAGTTGGATTGATAGACAAAGTGGAAGCCTTAGTAGAAGATTGAGCAATAAAAGCACAGACAGTATGTGGTGTTGTGAATGTGGTAGACTTATACTGAGGAGATAAATAAAGAGTGGTGGAAGTGTTGAGGTGAATTTAACGTGGAATGGATTCTGAGGCATGCTGTAGTTCATCAACAACAGTAGGAAACTGACTTTGCGATTTTGGTGGAAGACTCAAGGTATTTGTAGGGTCGAAAGTGGGGAACGGAGGTGGAGGCAGCCCACTGGCCCAAGCTCGGTACATCCCATCATTTGTTGTCTCAGTCTCAAATTCTATTCCTTTAAACTCTCAATTTCCTGACTCTTTGTTTCATCCATGATGCCACTCTCTATATCCTTATTGGACACAACTAACCCTTCCTTGGATTTGGTGTGATATGGAGGACCAGCCAGGAAACCACAAACTAACCACCTTAAACTAACTGAACAAGAGGCAACAAATATATTAGAGTTCAACATTTTTCAAAACCTCTTTTTTTTCTTGGAAAAAAATCACCGAACCCTAGAAGGACGCCTACGTATCTCACCCCCGAAAGGGGAGAATCAGGTGTGCGTAGTTCGTGAAGTCTTGCCAAGACGGCCAATTAAACTCTTTTTCCTTTCTTTTTCTTTTTCTTGAAACTTTAAGAAGAAAAGAAAAATGACAAATTGTCAAAAGAATAGACGAAAACCTTTTTTGAATTTTTCAATTTTAATAACCTATAAAAAATGAAACCTATGATTACCAAAGAAACTCTTTTTGGGTTTTCAATTTTGTACTTCATACGAAAATGAAACTTGAACATATTAAAGGAAAATCTTTTGTAGTTTTCTTTTATTGATGCATATGACACCTACTCTAAATGAAGAGTGACAAAAAATATTTTTAGATTTTTGAAATAAGATAAACCAAAAATGAAACCTACGACTATTGAGGAAAATCTTTTTTTTTTGTATTTTTCTTTTCACGACATGTATGAAACACCTACTCTAAATGAAGAGTGAAGAAAATCTTTTTTGAATTTTTTAAATAAGATCCCCGAACCAACAATAGGCTGCCTACGTATCTCACATCCCAAAAGAGGAGAATCAGGGGTGCGTAGTTCGTCCAGATTGGACAATTAATGATTAAATAACAAGCTAGACTCTAACTTAAGAGATACGACCAA
Source organism: Capsicum baccatum var. pendulum (assembly GCA_030864225.1). Classification (NCBI taxonomy): domain Eukaryota; kingdom Viridiplantae; phylum Streptophyta; class Magnoliopsida; order Solanales; family Solanaceae; genus Capsicum; species Capsicum baccatum. The sequence goes on along the minus strand of CM061553.1, from coordinate 60,643,877 downwards.
AGACAGACGATGAACCATGTTAATAAAATCTTTTGAGTTTTCATTTTGATACTTCACAGAAAAATGACATCAACAACTATGAAATAAATTTTTTTTTGGTATTTTCGTTATACGAAATGTAAAAAATTTCTAACATCTTTTTTTTTTTTGCATTTTTCTTTTATAAACACATCCTATGAATGAACAAATCTTTTTGAAGTTTTCGAATTGTGAATGCATGCTAAGCGAGACAAAAGAAAATCTTTTTGATGTTTTTGAGAAAATGAGTGCGGGAGGTAAAAAAGTCCTTTTGAATTTTGGAATTTTGAAAAATAAAAGCCATAAAAAACTCTAAAAACTACGAAACTCTTTTTTTTTTCTTGTTTTTTCTTTTCATTACCCACACACTTTACTTCTAACATATGTTTTTTTCAAATCAGTCCGTCAAATGACCACGTTATCCTCAAAGATGCAACATTTAGCACGTAGGGATGCTTTAGAGGTGAGTCTCCTACAAAGGACAAAGTGGGCCCCGCTAGATCTCAATATGATACACATAAGCATGACCTAAAGGCTGACCTACGTTGGGGTTCACTAACAAGGGTGTTCGGGGGAGCGTATGCTCGACAGTGGCTGCTTTGCTTTCCACCTATTCCATAACACCGACGGCTCCCCCCTAAAGTAAGGGTGACTCAACTAGAGGTCATGTACAACACGTGTACGACGGACTTATTGTAGAAAGAAGGCCTGGGGGTAGACACATGATGCCAGATATAAAAACAGTAACATATAGGATAAATATTGTACACAAAGAGCACGAAAACGCACAACAGTGATAATAATAACACAAACATTAATCACAAACAATGTTTATACACCCATAATGCCAAACAAAGCCGATACGACTCCAAAAATAAGACCGAATTCTAAAAAGATCCCCAGCAGAGTCGCCAGAGCTGTCACACCCCTTTTTTTAACTCCAAAAAGATAGGTTTTAAGGGTCGAAAGGGTTTTAATTATTAAAGTGACAAAAGATGAAAATTTGTTTCAAAAAAGGATTCTTTTTACCTTCAAAACTCAGAGTCGTCACTTGGCATAATCCGGTGTGCCAAGTCACCTTTGAAAAATCCTTCTCAAAATGATTTTGACTCTTTTAAACTGATCCGCGAACAAAGATTACGATTAAGAAATTCTGTTGACCAAGGGGAAGGTGTTAGGCACCCCTCAGTCCCGTGGTTCGACCACGGTCGCTTGGTGAAGCATATCGGCTAATTTTGACACTACGATTATATAAACCACACAAAAGCACGCAAAACAATCAATCAACAAACAAAATAATCCAAAATTTAGTGTCCAGTCCAATTATACAGTCCAAGACAAAAAATGCGAAAATATAAACCTACTCTAAATTAATTCTAGACTAATGCTCTACCCGACGCCTCAGGCCTTCATCACGAACGTCCTTCGGGTACATGATACCTCGGGACATTCCCCGGTGAATAAATATATACAGATACTTCGAGACATTCCCCGGCCAAATTATACAATTGATTCAAAGGTGATAAAATCACATCATTCAATCAAATTTCAAACATTCAATCAACCCACAATCTCTAGATTTGCCTACCCGACCTACATCTTGCCTATTCCAATTGGTGTATCTTGATACTACCAAATTCAATTAACGTTTATTTCAAGTCAAACAACTAATGAATCAAACAAATCAAAATTCACTAATTATATCAAGTTTTCAATTCTCGCCCCACTTATTCCCACATGAATTCAAATCTTTCAATTTCTTCATTCACGTGAATCAATCAATCAATAGCAACCACAGTAATCACGATTGCTCAAACACAATATCGAAACATATCACCACGTCACAATCATCAACCAAATACAATATTCACTCCAACACACCAAAATATAATAAACATTAAATAAAAGAGGGGAATAGAGTTGGACCTCAATTCATAGCTTTCAAACTCGATGTATTATTTTGATTAAAACCGTGACCGGAACCTCAAGCCAACCTTAACAACGACCAAACTCGAACCAAATTTTGACTTCAAATTGGACCCAACTCGGTGATTCAAAACAGAACCCAAAAGACTGATGACTCAAAAAGCTCGCTAAAATCCAACGGAAAATCAAACACCTGTAGGGTTCGAACTTCGATGAGTTGCCGGTGATGCGGATGACCAAAACAACTAGTCGTTGGACAAATTTCGTCCAGAATCGAAGAACAGCGGAGGAAGGTTTGACCGTTTTATACGAACGACGAACGGAAGGGATGATTCTGGCGAAGCTACTGCCGGAAAAGTAACCCGAAATCAACCCCTTTTCCTTCTTCGTTACGGATCTCGACCTCTTTTACTCTATCTCCCTCCCATTCTCGAATCTCTCTCTGTTTCTATGTGTGAGTGTGTGTGGAATTATTCGGTGCTTGATTATTTCGGTAAGGGTCTTCTCTAAATTGGTTACTGTGTATGTATCTTCGAATTTCCAGTGAGTTTCTGAGTTCCCCCGATTTCTGTGAGTGTGTATGTATATATGCTGTGGGTATATGAGGATGCACAAGTGGAGAAATCCGATGGTGTCTTTTAAAAAAAACGTGATAGAGGAAGTGTTGATGGCATTCTCAGTGAGGAAGAAAAAGGGGGGGAAATGGAGTCTGTGTATGTCGTTCTTGTTCCCTCAAAAACCAAAAAAAAAAATGGATCCTCTTTTGTGCGTATATATCCAAATATATGGAGAAGAAGATGGTGACAAAATGGGTCCTTTTTTGTTAGGTGTACCCGTGGTCCCCCTTCTTTTAGTTTGTTATTGTGAGGATAAAAATGTGAGTTGGTAGGGAGGTGGAAGCTTTTTATTGGGTAGATTGTTAGGATAAGATAAATTAGTTAGAGGTATTGTTTTTGTTTATTTTTGTATTTTTGTGGGATATAATTACATGGGGTTGGACACATGGTAAGGTGAACTAAAAATGAATAAAATTAGACTTCGGGAGGGACAAAATTAGGTGTCTACAAGACTTCGAGCCTTCTTCGGAGTCTTGATCACCACCAAATAGCAATCTTTCGAGAACCCAAATTATCCTCTCATTTATCCTTTAAAAAAAATAATTCTTTGCTCAAAAAGCTTTTTCCAACGCTTTGAGACTTGGTCTTTCTATCAAAATAGTAGTATTTATAGGAAATGATGGAAATTCAATTCTTTGAGTCCACCAATGTGGGAGAAAGAACTTAGGATTTTTTAGAATTTTAAATTGAGGGTAAGGTTTGTTGGAGGATAAGGTGAGTTAAAATTGAACAATCTAGTACAAATTTGAAATTCAAATTTAAATTTTGAAATTTGAATTTGAGTATTAGAGGGAAATTCATTGTTGATGTCATTGTTTTTTAGTATGGGTTCGGGTCAAATTTGAGTTTGCAGGCTGCTGTTGTTGAATGTTGGTGTTTTAGCGTTGTATGTTGTTGTACACTGTTTTGCTAGTGTTGTAGCATTTTGGTAGTTGTTTGTTGATTGCTGTTGTTTTTTGGCATTGCTCGTTGTTCTGTTAAGAAGAAGAGGTGTTAAAGATATAGGCTGAGTTGGGTTTTGGCTGGTGGGCTGGGTGGTTGATATGGTGTTGGGCTTGGGAATTTGAAATTTTTGGGCTGGTATAAACAAAATTGAAAGGGGAAGGATTGTTGGGCAGAATTATGATTTGGTGTTATTTAAAAAATAACCTCAATCAATTTAGGATTTAGTCGTCTCATTAAAATTTTAGCCATATTGAAAATCAATTGGCCAATTGCATTGCAATTATACCCAATTTGATTTCAATTATGGCCAAATTTAATAGATCGACTAAATTAAATTGAAATTCGATACAAATTAATATCTTATTTAATCTTGAGCTTATTGATTTAATAAATCAAACACATATTTATCTAAATAAATTATTTTTGAGAATAAATTATATTTAAATCAAGAATTTCTTCATTTGAATTAATTTTCAAGCTTAATCTCAGTAAAAATTCAATTTTGATAAAAATGTTCATTTAAGTAACAAAATTTATACAATCTGATATATGTAAATACGAAAATATATAATCGTCACTTAAATGACAAAACTAACCCAAATAAATATTTTAGAGCACATTTGTCTGGATGAAATAATTATTTTAATTTTATTAAAAATTAAAGAAATTTAGAATTAAATTTGATCATGGAGAAAATAAAATTCGGTGTCAACAATGTGAATCATATATATAGGTGAAAATTTTTGAACTCATCTTATTTTCAGTAGAACTACTGGATATACAGAGCAAAAACTAGAGCCAACAATGTATAATATTCAAAATAATAACAAAGTATTACTTCTATATAATCAAATAAGTAGAAATGAATTTTTAATTTGAATAATTACGTAAATATGAAGTTATTTAAAATTTATGAAATTATAAAGTACACATACACATGAAGGAATTAGATATGCAAGATTTAGCATGTTCTCATTCGTCTATTAAAAAAATATAGAGATCGAATGTTTAAATCTTTACTTAATATATTCCAACTTTAAATAACATAAGAATGTTATTACACAAAAAAAAAACATAAGAATGTTGAACATGTTATATTAATTGGTTTCGAATACTACAACTACTAATATTTAAAAAGATCAAGCAATGACTATAGGTGATCTGGAATTAAAGAATTAATAAAATCTAAGAAAATTATAGAACAAAAAACATATGACTGATTGGACAAACAAAATAGACTGAACAAACGTTTAGCCTTGAGCGAAATCATATAAAATACATAATTTATAATTTCTAACTACATTGTCTCATTGCAACTTTATTTTGAAAAGAAATTTCTTTCAAAATTAATAGCCCCTCCAAATATCTTCATTTGACTCTCTATGCTTCTTTCTTGTCTCCTTAGGTAGGAAAATATAGATCAAGCCCCCAGTATAAAGAGTAATAGCTACAAAGAATGCGAAGGCCCAAATCTTCATCGCCAAAGAATCCACAAATTGTTGGCTCATGATTAGTGATATGACCAAGAATGTAATCATATCCAATGATGCACCTAATAGTTCTATTCTTTCAGAGTAGAATGTTTTGGTCCAACCATAAAGTTCATTAAGAAGCGAATAAAATTCAACTAGAGAATGACAAATGTTGTAGCGTTATAGAAATTTTATGTACTTAAATGAAAGATAAGATCTCCTCTAGCTAGGAAGAGATCTAATAAATAAAGCTACAAATATAGGGACAAGTTACACATATTATTTGAAATGATAAAAACATCTTTGAAAGAGAAATCTAGCAAAGAAAAAAAATTTAAAGTACTTTCGATGATTAAGAGGCTTACTATTGTTACATCATCATTTGAGAAATAAATCACGAGAGTAATTCTAATTAGAAAAAAAAATTGTGTATAGTTCGCACATCTAGTACAACTCATGTGCATCATACATGAAGGTGAATATTTTCAAACTTATCTTATTTCAGTAAATTTTTTGATACATAAAGCAAAAACTATAATTAATAGTGTATAGTATTCAGAATAATAACAGTCTATTATTTTTGTATAATCAAATAATAAATAAAAAATTTAAATAGTCACATACATATGAAGTTATAATATATATATATATATATATATATATATATATATATATAAAGAAATTAGGTATATAAGATTTAACATGTTCTCCTTTGTCTATCACAAAAATATATAGAGAGCGGATTCTTGGACTTTTACTTAAAATATTTCAACTTTAAATTACATAAAAAAGTTCAACATGTTATATTAATAGGTTTCAGATACTACAACTGCTAATGCGAAAAAAATCAAGTCGTGACTATGAATAGTTTAGAATTGAAAAGCTAATGAAATCTAAAAAAAAAGTAGAAATATTCACATATTACTAATTAGATCAGCTAAGTATGCTAAACAACCATTTAGTCTTGAGTGAAATCATATAAAATGCACAATCAATAATTTCTAACTACATTATTTCATTGTAGCTTTTTTTGAAAGAAATCTCTTCCAAAATCAATGCCCCTTTCAAATATCTTCTTTTGATTGTCTCTCTCTTTTTTTTTTCTTCTTAGGTGGAAAAATGCAAATCGAACCTCCAGTACAAAGAATAATAGTATCAAAGAACGTTAAGACCCAAATTTTCATCGCCAAAGCATATACATAATTGTTGGGCTCGTCATTAGTGACATGACCATGAATGCGGTCATATCCAATGATGCACCTAATAGTTCTATTCTTTCAAAATAGAATACTTTGGTCCAATCATAAAGTTTATTAAGAAGCGAATAAAATTCTATTAAGAAATGACAAAAGTTGGAGTGTTATAAAAACTTGGTGTACTCAAATGAAAGATAAGATCTCCTTTAGCTAGGAAGAGATTTAATAAATAAAGCTACAAATAAAGGGACAAGTTATACATATTATTTGAAATGATAAAAAATATATTTAAAAGAGAAATCTAGCAAAGAAAAAAATGTAAAGTACTTTCGATGATTAAGAGGGTTACTATTATACACCATCATCTGGGAAGCAAAATCTCGATAGTATTTCTAATTAGAATTTTTTTTTGGGGTATAATTTGTGCATCTAGGGCAACTCATGTGCATCATACATGAAGGTGAATATTTTCGAACTTATCTTATTTTCAGTAGAACTATTTGTTATATATAGCAAAAATTATGATCAATAATGTATATATTCAGAATAATAACAATTTATTATATCTATATAATCAAATAAATAAATAAAAATTGAATAGTCACATACATATGAAGTTATAAAATATATATATATGAAGAAATTAGATACATAAAATTTATCATGTTCTCATTTGTTTATCACAAAAATATATAGTCATTTGCCTCACAAAAATATAGAGAGAACGGATGCTTGGACTTTTACTTAAAATATTTCAACTTCAAATAACATAAGAAAGTTGAAGATATTATATTAAAAATTTCAGATGCTACAATTGCTAATGTAAAAGAAGATCAAGTAGTGACTGTGAATAATTTAGAACTGAAGAGCTAACAAAATCTAAAAATAAATAAAAATATTTACATATGACTGATTAGATCATCTAAGCATACTAATCAAACATTTAATCTTGAGTGAAATCATATAAAATACATAATCAATAATTTTCTAACTACATTATCTCATTACAACTTTTTTTTTTTTTTTTGAAAGAAATCTCTTCCAAAATCAATAGACCCTCCAAATATCTTCATTTGATTCTCTGTCCTTTTTTCTTGTCTCCTTAGGTGGGAAAATGAAGATCAAACCCCTATTACAAAGAACAATAGCAGCAAAGAATGCAACAACAACAACAAATCCAGTGTATTCCCACATAATGGGGTCTGGGGGGTAAGATGTACGCAGTCCATACCTCTACCTCTAAAGAATGCGAAGGCCTAAATCTGTATAGCCAAAAATCCACATAATTATTGGGCTCATGATTAGTGACATGAACAAGAATGCGGTCATCTCTAATAATGCGACTAGTAGCTCTATTCTTTTAGGATAGAATTCTCTGATCCAATCGCACGGTCCATTGAGAAGCAAATAAAATTTTACTAAAAAACTAATAAATATTATTGCGACGTAGAAATTTGTATACTCAAATGAAAGATAAGATCTCCTTTAGCTAGGTAGAGATCTAATAAACAAATATACAAATATAAGGACAAGTTATGTTTATTATTTGAGATAATGAAAAATATCATTTAATTGAGAGGTTTAGTTCTGACACATCATCATTTAGGAAGCAAACCACGAGCGTACTTTTAATTATGGAACCATTTTATGTATAGTTCGTGCATCTAATGTCCCTCATGTGCATTTATCCCCCACATGATTAGTTTCTCTTACTTCCTCCTCCTCAAATCTCTTGTCGAATTGATCATTTGAAACTTCAAACAGTTTCATGCCTTGATTTTCTTCTAGGCCTTGTGCCTATACAAAAATTTAAAGATATTATGATCTTTTTATATAATTTACTAGATAAGATTGTTAAAATTGAGTTATCTTTTGTGTTTCTTCATTTGTGCTTTTGCAACAACTCCAACAAAAAGCTCATTCTTTTCCATCAAATTACAACTAATGCCCTAATAAAATATGCACTTTTTTTCATCAAATTACAACTCATCAACTCATGCCCCTAATGAAGTGTAATTGAATGCAGTGGGCCCATTGAACTTCTCAAAATCTATAACTAAGGAATGATTAAGTAATTTTACAAAAACATACTTCATTAATTTTAATTAAATTTTAAAACTAAATAAAGGTTTTATATTTCTTTTTATTTAGATCTTATATATTCTATAACTAAAATTTTATTTGTACTTATTTATTTTAGTGAATTAAGAAAAAAATATTTTTTTTCAAATATTATATTTAATTTAGATTTTTTAAAATTTATTAAAAAAATTAATTTAGTAAAAGAAATTTCTAATACATTTTTTTTTGGATCCGTGTCAAGTCAACATGGAATAAGTAAAAAATTTAAAAGATTTTACGTTTACGTAGGTAAACATAATTTATATCAAATATATATTAATAAAATTTATTAATATTAAAAGAATAAAAATTTATGAAATTTAATTTTTTATAATTAAGATGTCATTTATTTTTTTAAAAAGCAACAACACAGATACATATAAGGACTTCTTTATTAAGATGATAATTCATATTAATAAATTAAAATTAAATATTAAAAATAAATAAATGTTATATGTCTTTTTATTGGTGCTACATATTTTTCTTCACTTTGCTTTTGCATTAAAGATAAAAAATTTACTTGATAGGCGTTTGCCTATAAATATTATTTATGATATTTTGAAATATATGTATACCTTTTTTTCATTTAAATTTATATAATGTAGGTTGATTAAATATTGATATGTAATTTTTTCACTCTTTCATAGAGAATTTTACTTGAAAAAAAAAGTTTGTATTAGCATATTTGAGTCCACACTATAAGTTTTAATGCATAGGATCTTCTTAAAATAAAATATTTAAATTGTAATTATTTTAAAACATAAAAGAATATATTTTTTAAGAAAAAAATTGAAGAATAATATACTATAAAATTAAATGAAAAACAAATAAATTAAACTTTTTACTCTTAAAAAGTCAACGATTCAACCTCTTTCCGTTGCTACAATATTTACTTAAAATATTAATATATTGTGCATTTATTTAAAATATATAAGAAATATATATATAAATTTTGTTAACTCCCAAAATTATATTTATACCGCATAAATTAAGATAAAAAAAAATAACATACCACGATAACGAATAACTTACGATACCATATTTTTGTTGGCTTTTAAAACTTTATTTGTGCCACATAAATTGAGACAAAAAGTGTAATACATACTATGTGAACCGCTTAAAATATTTGAAGGATATAGATAAAATTTGGTTGACTTTTAAAATCTATCAATGCATAAATCATGAGATAGAGTAAGTAATACATATTATTTAAAAATAACATAAAAAATATCATAAATTTCAATAATAAACAACTTAAAATATTTAACAACATATAAAAAATTTGATTGATGACACTCACATAAATTGCGATAGAAATAGTAACATATATTATTTGAAAATTAGTAGAAAGTACTATAAATCAAAATAATTAAACTCAAAATATGTAGAAATTACATATAAAATATTTGATTGACTCTCTAAATTTTATCTGTGTCACATGAATTGAAATAGATAAAGTAGCATATATTATCTAAAAATGATGTAAAAGTATTATAAATTACAATGATTAACAACTTAAAATATTTAAAAATAATATAACAATCTAAAAATTATATAAAAAAAAGAGCAATCCGGTGCACTAAAGCTACCGCTATGTGCGGTGTACGGGGAAGGGTCTCACCACAAGGGTGTATCGTACGCAGCCTTACCTTGCATTTCTGCCAGAGGCTATTTCCAAGGCTTGAACCCGTGACCTCCTGGTCACATGGCAGCAACTTTACCAGTTACTCCAAGGCTCCTCTTCGTACAATCTAAATATTTGGTTAAAAAAATTTGGTTGACTTTTCAAATTTTATCAGTGTCACGTAAATTAAAACGATAAGAGTAATATATGTTATAAAAAAAAATTATAAAGTATCATACATCACAATAATTAACAACTTAAAATACCCTAATTGATTATTATAAGTCATTACATATTAGAAAATTAATAGTATTTGATAAAAAAAAAAAAAGATATTTTTGACATGTTGGCTTCAGCTGCTTCAATCTTAATTTTAATATATCACCCCTAATTAATTATTATAAGTCATCTAAATATTAAAAAAATATTTAATAAAGAGGATAAAATACACATAAAATGTTAAATTAACTTTACATCTTATATGAAACCACTTAAATTTTTTTCACAAACATTTTTTTATAATAATTTTACTATATCACTTATAATTAGTTATTATAAGTCATTTAAGACATGTCTGTTTCGCTGCTTCAATCATGATTTTACTAGATCATCTCCGATTAATTATTATGGTCATTTAAGCATTACAAAATTAATAATATTTCATAAAAAAGATAAAATAGACAAAAAATGATATGTCAACATAAAAAATTTAGTTGATTATCGGAATCATATTAGTGCACATATATTGAAATGGAACAGAGAAAGACATAAAATAACATATATCATTTGAAAATGAGATAAAAATTATTGTAAATCATAATATATATATATATATATATATATATATATATATATATAATTGATTGTCGAAATTTTATCTGTGCCAAATAAACTGGGAAGAAGACAGTATTCATATTTTAATGAAAAATTATGTAAAAAAAAATTATAAATCACACATTTAACAGCTTAAGAAATTTAAAAGATATAAAATATTTGGCTGACTCTCTAAAGTATATCAATGTCGCTTAAATTGAATAAATGAAAAAGTATTATAAATTATAATAATTAAAATTTTAAATTATTTTTTAATTGATTATCAAAATTTTATTTGTATCATATAAATTAAAATTTAAAAATAACATATATTTAACCTGTATATCTAGTTATCAAAGAAAGGACAAAGAACTTTTCCTACAACAAATTGATCCTCTGTTCCTTTACCTCTCAATTTCCTTGCCCACTTTGTAGTGTCCATTAGTTCATAAAAATAGTCTGGCCTTGCTAATAAGTCTTTAGTCACTTCTACATCTGAAATTATTGGGCCAACTATCATATTCATTTAAAATGTATATTAGGCATATTCTATTCAAACAATCAATCAGGTGAAACAATCAATTGTGGGACCGCCTATGAATTTTTAGCTATTTTTGAAATGTATTTGAGAAATAATAACTTTAAGGCCAACATAAAATCTGAAAATTTTCCTAGCTAATAAATGAAAACACTTAGCATTCTGTGTTGGGAGTTTAAAAGATTCAAAACACTAGAAAAACTCATATCTAAAATTTAAGACTGTTTAAAGGGAATTTTGAATTGGTTCTAAGTGTTAAAAAAAAAATATACAATATATATTTATATATATATTATCTTAAAAGTGTGAAGGGTCTTATAATTCATGTTTGAACTTTTTGTCCTTTATTAAAAGTCTTTTCAGTAGATAAAATTAACTTTTCACTATTTTCCTTCAATAATTATATCATAATAAATATATTAGAAAATTCAATGATGTTTGTCGTGACTTTTCTAAAACTAAAATACAAGCTTTTTCTTAAAAAAAGGGCCCTGTTTTTTTTTTTTCCTAAATTAGAATTCTAAAGTCATTAGCAATTCTATGGTTTTAGAAGTTTGGAGTAGTAAACTTTTCTAATATTTAGGCTTCTTTTTAGGCGTAGGAGTCCTATAATATTTGGTCTTTTCTTCCTTTTTGATTTACAATTCCTTTTATAAAAGAAGTCATAAATGGTCTATTTGTCATTCATGAAATAAATCCATAATTTCTTTCAAATTTGTTCTGGCCCTTAACAAATATATCGAAAATACCTTTTAAAATTGACTCATAGTGCAACTTAATAGAGATTCAATGAAATAAAGGCAACAAAATTTCACTACTTCCATAACTTCTCAAGAAAACGTGGAGCTCAATTTCTTACCATGGAGAGGTTGGACAGTATTATATATTTGACTTACTTTTATAATTATGGCATCTTTAATTATTGCATAATAGTGCAAATTATGGGAGCTTCTTCTACAAGCATATTGCATCAAAATATTTTACTGATCATATTGAAGCTCTTTATCTATCTATTTTTATTGTTGGTAGTGCACCTATTGGTAAACTTCGAGTGAGGTATCCAAACCAAGAGATCCAACTCTTCCAAATCGAGGTGATGCTTGTTGTTCTTCAGTTGCTAGGGGTTCGTTGCCACGATCAATTTGTTTCTCAATCTTTAAAACCTATTGAGGTTAGTATATTAATTATTTTCTTCCAATTATTTTTCTAATTCTCTTTTTAATACTGTTGTAGTTCTTCAACTTTGGTGTTGTTTATTTTATTGTAGTCAAAAGAAAGTGAAGACATAAGTAAAGTCAATATTTTCTTTTTCTTTTTGAATCGATTAGGTGTTTTAATCGTTAAGTTTTATGTTGTCTAATGCTTCCGTCTAATCTTGATCGTCTAGGTTGGCACTATATCGCACTAGCTATAATTATAGTGCATCCTGTGTTTGGTTATTAACTTTTTTACTCCTTTCACTTATATATTTTTTAGTCTTAATGGGTTGGCTTATATATATTGCTAATGTATAATAGTGATTTTAGCCATAATACTTTTTCCTTATTGCTAACCAGATTTGAGTGACTCTTCTGTTCATGTAAGCACACTTTTTAAAAAAAAATCTAAATACTCAAATTGTTAGCTTTGATATCTACTGTTAAAAGAATTTAGGTGGACCATTTGTATGCACCGATGTGAGGACTTCTCTTATTATTTATCATAGCTCTCATTGGATCACTGGAAGATACGTTTAATGTTATAGGAAACCCAAAAATGTTTGTTCATACTTCATATACTACATTCACAGGTTCTGAATGTTATTGTAGACAGGGTGACGTTTGTGTCAAATAGATGGCAACTCGATTCACCTGATATAATAAAGTACTCTGATAATTTTCTGAGTAATGTTATGGAGGTTTTAAAGTACGAAATTATGGCTTCCCGTGATGATATCAAGTTTGTTATCTCAAATTTATTGTAGAGGCTTAATATTAGTTGTATCAGTAGGCAGACTCATGCTTTGGTGGTCTTACTTTAGTTTTTGCAGGGAATATTGATCAACTGATTATAGGAATAAAGTCTGTAAGGGGCACTGAATTTGATTCATCGGTACTTCAGGTTGACCACTCTTGGTTTCATCTTCACACTAAGACACACTCAAGCCTTGTCATAATTACCATTGTAATGTTAGTGTGCCATCATTGAACCTTGCGGACAGGGTTTTATTTTAGGGTTGAAGTATTGTTGTGAACCATGGTGACTCCGTAAGAGCTTATGGGTTGTTGTTAATGAGATTAATTATGGTGTAATTATTAGGCTGAGTAAGATAGTGAAGAATTTTATTTGAGATCCAGAACATGATAAGGGATATTATTTGTTCCTCTCATCTTCTTTCTAGGGCCTAAACTCTTCATCCCTATTCTTATCTCTATCCTTTATGATACTTGTAATTTCAGTATTTTACATTATAATTCAACAGTTAAAGCATAGTCTTTGTGATTTGGTTATCAATGAGTTACATGATACTTGTGTTTTTGTATTGAGAATTCGATTTTGTTCAAGAAAAGATAGTAATTAATGAACAATTATACCAAAGAGATTATAATTAAAAGTATTGCATTGCAATATTGTATTAATTGCAATGTCATGCCAAAATTTTAAAGAAGAAAACGACAATAATAAAGATAGCTAGGAGAAAACTCTTTTATCCTTCTTAAATAGTATTCACAATGGACAAAGTGGTCAATTACTCCTTTTGTCTATTTTTGCTTGTCATTGATTTGTTTTTCAAGATCAGTTTGAATATAACATCTTACTACAATATAGGCAATTAAATATTAAATTATTTGAACTTTCTCCACAATCTAAAGAAGAAGTTTGGACTGAACAAAAAAAAGTAGATAATAAATTAGGAGAAGTTAGAGAACAAATAGCTTATATTAACCACGAGCTTTGGGTAGATAAGATTTTAAGAGATATGTATCCTTTTTATTTGGCTTAATGAATACACCACATAAAAATACAAAAATATTAAAAGAAATCGAAAATAATTTGTATAGTTTATAAATAGAATATAAAAGACTTAATACTACAAAAGAAGACCCTATAAGATTAGATAAACTAATTACTACAATATCCAAATTAGAATATTATTTAATAAAACATCTTAAGACTAGAAATAATAATAAATGAAAAGACATTCTTTTGCCAACGATATAAGATTAAGATATTGGTTTTTAAACGAAGAAATAAAAAAGAGGGCAGAAAAAGAAACAGAAGAAATAGTTTTAAGTAACTATCTAGACTTATTAGCAACTCTAAAAACATCACAATCAAAATTAAAATTTTTCAAAGAATATTTAAGTGAACTAACATGAGCTTTACATGGACTTAGACTAGACATAACATATTACAATAGAAGAATAAGTTATCTAAAGAAACGGTGTGACCTAATAGATATTCCTTTAAGATATAGTAAAAATACATGAAAACGCATCCTTTTGCGAGACAAATACAAAGAGAATACAATCATTTATATAAAGAAATAAGACAAAAAAATAATATTTTAAGAATAGAACAAAGACTAATAAATCAAATAGAAATAATAGAAACTATAGAATTACTAGAAGCAATCATTATTTCAGACTTTATAAATTTGGTAAATTGCATAAATCATATAAGTTTGTTAAAGTGTAGATTGGAAAGTATTAGATATTGTATAGACTACAAAAATTTTAGAATACAAACAGCTAGAAAACAGTGTAGTAACAATACACCCTCGTTAGGATAAAAAATAGTAGTGAAAAAATTGATAATTTAAAGAAACTAGAATATTTAGATCTAACAATCCCAGCTGAAAAGAAATACAGACGTTTTAAAGATAATTCTCCTATTAGATGTAATTTTAACAATGGAGAACATACATTAAATGGAGAAAATCCAAAATTAAATACCATTACAGATTTTATAATAAACCTAGGAGAAAAGACTCAACAAGAAAATACAAAAATATTAAAAAAACTCCAGAAATATTGGAAGATCTACAAAACAAACAAAAGAAATTGTTAGATAACATAGAATTAAATTTTGATTTCCTAAAAAACCAACAAACAGAAATAGAAAAGAAATTTAAAGATTTAATTAATAAAGAGAAAGGTAATTTGGAACATTTTGAAATAAGGCTAGTATTACAAGAGGTACGAAAAGAAATTAATCAAATAAAAAATATAATACTCTCATGAATGATATACTGCAAGATAAACTTTATCTAGCAATATTACAAAAGGCAACACAGATTCAACCAAATCCCGAAGGATTATCAGACCATCAACCTCAAGGAAAAGCAGACTCGTATCATAAAACAAAATAATATTATAATTTTGTTACTATTAGAACTGAATAAAAACCTATAAAAAGATTAAAAAAAAGACAGTCAAGATAAAAATATAGAAGAATTAATAGAACAACTAAAAAGGATAGAAATAACCCCTCAAAAAGAATTAAAAGAAGCTAAAACAACAAAACCAACTAAGCCAAAAGCATGGACTTTTTTTTAGCATCCCCAAGTAGACAAAGATCAAGTTTTACCAGACTAAGATCAAGTTTTACCCAAAATAGTTTAACAAATAATGTGTTATCAAAAATAATAAATAAACCAAGAATGACTTCAAGACAACAGTTAGAAGAGGTAATAGACGTAGATAAAGAAATACAATTGTTCCAACAAAATAAATTAAAATTGTTAAATGCTAAAACATTATATAATGAAGGAATGTTTTAAAGAGCATCACTATATAGGCATTATAGAGAAGAACAGATGTGTGTTATCGGAAAAAACATTTGTAGCATAAATTTAATAAGCTCAGACTCTTTAAAAGAAATTATAAAATTAAACAAGAGTCTTATGCACATGAGATTAATAGTAATAGGCATAAAAGGATTAACAAGAAAAAATTCAGGAACTAATGTATTAATCACAATATATGATAATAGATAGTCATACTCAGAAAGATCTATAATAGGAATAACTGAAGTAGACATGACTAATAATGGAAGACTTTTTCGTTGTAGTCCAGATTATATGATAAATACCTTAGAATTAGGAAAACATATTAAAATAAGTGTACAGACTAAAGGATATGAAGAAATGAACAATGAAAATAATTTACTTATATGTGTAGGATTTATAGGAACACTTGCCACTAATAGTAGTATAAAGTTTAATCTAAAGATAGATGATCTAGTAAGTTTAATGGGAAATAAAGGTATTAAATTACTAAAATCCCTAAAAATAAATTCAGAAAAATATGCAGGATTAGAATGGAGTTTAGAAAGGTTTACTAAGAAATAAATACTAAAGTCAACCGATCATTTAATGTATATAAGCTTCAGTAAGATTCACAAACTACCAATATACAAATAAAAAAGAGACTGACGAAGAAATTAAAGAATGTGAGAATACTAATTTTATGAATATAGAAATATTAGAAGAAGGTTCTGAAGTAAATAAAACTATAATAAAAGCAGAAGCCCTATAGAAATAAATAGCAATAGCGTATTTAAATGTACAGGTTGTAAATTAGGAAACTTAAAACTTGAAGAAATGAAAGAGCATTTTATAGAATGTGAATTAAGAACAGATAATTATGGTTATACACATAAAGAGAAAATAAAAAGCGAAGATTCAGAATCGATTTATAGTATAGACGAAAGTATAAAAGAATTTATGGAAAGCGCGACAAGTTCCTCAAGCCCTTTCCAAAAAACAATTGGTATGCAAAACGTATCATTAACAACAGAAAATTTACCAAGACATAGAATATTTAGAACAAACCCAAACACTCTGACAGAACAAGACATAAAAACTAGAGGAAAAAGAATGTCAATAGAAGAACCCATTAGATTACAAGGAGGTAATAAAGGAAAATTTTTAAACTTGCCAGCCCATGATCCTCAGACATGGAATCATGTCATAGACATATGGAAAAATGTAGTTTTAGCAGACTACATACAACATATACAGGGTAATCAAGAACCAGATGCAGAAATTATGTATAGATATCTAGAGACATTTCTAGGTGAAAGTACTAAAGCAATTTGAGAAGCATATAAGCTATTATTCCCACAAAATTTTCAAGAATTAGTAGAATTAGGCTCAAATCCCTACAATTTTGTAAACAAAGTACATGCTCTACTAACAGGCCAGGTTCCCAATAGTGGATTAATAGTATTACAACAAAGAGCTTTAATAAGTTTAGAACAATTAAGCATTAGTCATTGGTCAAGGATTAAAAAAAATTTAAATGACTATTTCTATTATTGTACAATTAGTGGTAACTCGTTCGATCAGACTCTAGGATCTAGATTATTTAATAAATTACCAGGAGCTTTAGAAAGAGAGATGGAAGAAAAATAGTCGAAAAGAGACGGGGTAATACAAAATCCAAATAACCCATGGTCAATAGGACAAAGAATGCAACATATAATGGATATATTATAAGAAAAATGTACAAATATACAGATACAAAAATAATTAAAAAGATGTGATACGGATTTTTGTAAGTCCATATATACTACACAACACTATGACCAAGATTATAAAAAGAAAAAATATAAAAAGACATATAAAAAAGACTATCGCCCTAAGAAGAAATATTACTTAAGGAAATCAAATGCGAGAAAACCATACTTAGATAAGAATAAACATGTAAGAAAATATAACACCGATAGAATCTACAAAAATAAATTAGAATGTTTTACTTGCGGAAGTATAGAACATTTAGCAAATACTTGTCCAAAAAGAATCAATAATAGATCTAGGAATGCATAATAAATAGAAGATGTAAATGAAAATTTAATATATGTAGATGAATATATGTCAAATAATTAAAGTATATACTCTATTAGGAGTATGAAAATTCTTGAAGAAGAAAAGAATAATTCTGATTCTTCAGACTTTAAAGAAGAATAATTTATAAATGAAATAGGATTAGAAAAGACCAACTCACACTATTATGATTTAGTAAATTTGATAGAAGAATGTGAACATGAATTTGAAGAAGGAAAAGGATTAGATAGTAATCAGTGTTGTTTTTGTAAATGATTTTCAAGTAAAAATAAAAGGGCAAAATGTAGGAAATATTACAAGGAAGGATGCTTAAAATGTATAGAGAAAGCATCAGAAATCTTTGAAACTCCAAAATCAATAAATAATTTAAATAAATTTTACAACAAAGAACCAATAACTAGATCACCAGAAGACAGAATATTAGAATTATAAGAAAGACTAAAAAGATTAGAGATAAGACTATACAGTAAAAAATATAATTAAAGAAGAAGACTTAGTAGAGGTAGAATTATTAAATACAACTGTTCAAAATAATAAAGTTAAAAAATTAATGAATGTACCATTTGAAGGAATGGTATGTAATGAAGAAAAGAAAATTAGTACAGTCAAGATTTTAGCAAGAACAAAAATTCAAGACTATGAGTTCGAGACTTTAGCTATAGTTGATTCAAGATGTACAAGGAGTATTTTAAACAGAAGAATTTTACCAGCAAATCTAATTAAAAAAATTGCCAAAACCTCAAGAATCCATCCAAATGGATGGAACATATAATACCTATACAGACTATATACCTAAAAAAAATAAGTTTTATTAATACTTGTGAAAAATTCTACCAACCATCATATACACTTAGTTAAATACTAATTAGAGATTTAAACATAAAGGCAGACTTTGTGTTAGGATTAGATTTTATGATACAAAATAATGGCAGATATCTTGTTATGAAAAATTGGGTAATATTTGCTAGTAATATCACCCACTCATCAGTACAGACACAACTTACTTTAACTAAATATCGTTTTCTTAAGGATAAGCCAGACGAAAAATCAGAGAACCAAATAAAACCCAAAATGCCACTAGAATGCGTTAAAGGAGAAAATTGTACATGTAATAATAATAAAAAAGAAACAATGTATGAAGAATTACAAGATTTATTAGTAGTAGAAGAAATAGAAAAGGACTATACCTTAATAGAAATGGATACAGAATTATACAATTTTAAGAAGGGTATACAACAGAGAGAAGTAACAAGATTTATTGTACAAACCCTAGACAAACTAGAGATAATTGGAGAAAAGCCCTTTCAACATTGGGACTCTAATCAAATTACCTGCAAATTAGAAATAATTAGTCCAGAATATACTATAAAAACAACATCCATAGAGGTTACAAATGAAGACCTTAAAGATTTTGAAATACAAATAAAAGAGCTATTAGAATTAGGAATAATTAGAAAATCCACATCAAGACATAGGTCAACAACTTTCATAGTAAGAAATCATATGAATAATAAGAGAAAAAGCTAGAATGATAATAAATTACAAAAGACTAAATACAATAACAACAATAGGCTAGTGTATTCCCACAAAGTGAGGTCTAGGGAGGGTAAGATATACGTAGTCCATACCACTACATCCGAAGAAGTAGAGAGGCTATTTCCGATCGACCCTTGGATCTAGATGGATACAAAAGACTAAATGAAAATATTGTAATGGACGGATATAAGTTATCAGACAAAACAAAATTAATAAATAAAATAGAAGAAAAAAAGTATTTAGCAAATTTGATTGTAAATCTAGATATTGGCAGATTAAAATGCATGAAAAGAGTATAGAATGAACAACTTTCACATGTATAGAAGGACATTTTTAATGGCTAGTCATGCCGTTTGGATTAAAGATGGCTCCTCCAAATTTTCAAAGAAAAATGAATAGTATTTTAAGAGATTATAAAAATTTTGCATTAGTTTACGTAGATGATATTTTAGTCTTTAGTAATAATATGAGAAAACATTTAGGATATTTACAACAAGTTTTTTAATTATTTGTAGATAATGAAATAATAATAAGTAGAAAGAAAATGAAATTATGTAAAAATAGTATTAATTTTTTAGGAGTAATTATTGGAGACGATAGAATAAAATTAAAACCATACATAGCTAAAAAAGTATTAGAAATGCCAGATAAATTAGACAAGACTAAAGATTTACAAAAAAATTTTAGGACTTTTAAATTATGCTAGAGCTTTTATCAAAGACTTAGGTAAAGTGGCAGGACCATTATATTCTAAAACAGGACCAACAGGCCAAAAAACTTTTAATACTGAACACATAAAATTAGTCCAACTACTTAAAAACATGATACAAGACATCCCAGACTTAACGTTACCATTAGAAATGGATTATTTAATAATCAAGACAGATGGAAGCCATCAAGGATAGGGAGCAGTATTAAAAAAACCTAACAAATATAGTGATAAAAAGGATGAAAAAATTTGTGCTTATTCAAGTGAAAAATATAAAGAAAAGGGAAAATTAAATAGCATAGATGCGGAGACACGAGTAGTAATTTATGGTTTGAATAGTTTTAAACTTTATATATTAAATAAGCCCAAAATACTAGTAAGAACAGACTGCGAGGTTATAGTAAAGTTTTATCAGAAAATAAAAGATAAGAATAGTAGTAAAAGGAGATGGTTAAATTTCCTAGATGCTACTTCAATCTATAATATTGTTTTAGAACATATTAAAGAAAAAAATAATAACTTAGCATATCAACAATGTAGATAAATTAAAGAAGACAACTAATGATTTTTGTTTCAGTATAAATACAGGGAAAGGAAAAGGCAAGGTAAAAGCCTCATCATCCCAAAACTATCTAAAGACACTAATGAGCAACACTCATTACAAATCACTTACGATGCTAGAACAACCAAAATTAGATATAATAGTATTTGGACCCCACAACTTGGTATGTTACGAATCATCCAACTTAACTTTTAGATGAAAGCCGGAAGTACAAGTAGATAAGCCGCAGATATGTCTACTAGACAATTTATGGATAACATATAATAGAATAGACAATAGTTATTTTGTTTCAGTTCTAAATGCATTAAGTTATTATTTTACTGAGAAAAATACTACTAACAGGTTTAAATTCTATGTTGTTCTCAGAGGACATCAGCAAGGTGTGTTTCAGACTTGGATAGAGGAAATGGATGCCATAAAATATTATAAAACACCTCTTTATAAAGATTTTTATGACCTCTCAGAGACTCCAGACTATGCCCGGAGAAATTTGGGTCCAAATTATTTTATTACTCCAGCTTTAAGACCAGAAACACAAAAAATTTCTCAATATATTATTAACAAAGACACAGATAAAATTATATTTTGTGATCATTGTTCTTCTATGACCGAAGCTTTTAAAAGACTGAATCAAGCCAATAAAGTTTTAAGACAAGATAATGAAAACCTTGTAAAAGAAAAAGAACAGATGTTAGAATATATAAGTATTTTACAAGGCCATATAAAAATCCTTCATTTTGAACTTTCACAACAAACTCATCCAATATATGATACCCAACCAAAGAGTTTTTTATCTTCTTTAAAAATGAGAAAACCCACTGTATCGGGCAATAATACATCTAGTCCAGCTCAAACGGTAGCTGGTAAAGACTTCTCAAATCCGTTAATGGGTGTGAGTTTCCCAATGAATACAGAAAGACCTACTGTATCGGATAATGATACAGCTAGTTCAACTCAAACGGTAGCTGGTAAAGTCTTATCAAATCTGTTGACGGCTGGCACTTTGCCAAAAAGTATAGGGAGAATACTCCCAGCTAGTTTTAAAATCACAGGTACTCAGGCAACAGATGAAGGAAGTTCTTCTCAGAATAAGAAAGGATTTTTCATTAAGAAAAAATAAAAATAAAAAAGAAATATAGAAAAAATAGTAGTAGACTCAATTAAAAAGTTGTTAGCAGAACAATTGCCTAAGGAGATAGCAATGAATCCAGAACCACTAGAGCAAAAACTCAAAATTTCTTTAATTCTAAGAGAAGACACAAGATCACCTAGAATTGGAACAAGACTGGGATTATCACATGGAGACAGTGATGAGTATGAACGAGAATACAACTCAGCCATGGATCAATTTGCCCAAGACCCAAACACAGACGATGATTCAGGAATGCAGTTTGACTCAGAAGCTTTACACGATTTGGATACATAAGCAATGAAGATATCTACAAAAGATAAAATAACAGACGTATGCAATATCAGATAAATAAATGGACGAAGGAGAATTAAAGAAAGATATTAGCCGCCGTGCCCACCCAAGTTGATAAAATCTTGCTAAAGTCTTTAGAAAGGATTTGAAATCCGCAAAAAAATTAAGATTTGAAGTCCACAAATACCTATAAATACCTCCCTTTATGGAAGACTAAAACAGGTGCCAAAGAGAAAAAAAAAAGTAAGAAAATATCAAGAGTGAGAAAGTTCTCTAGTTTTCTTAAGTTCTTTAAATTTCTTAGTTTCTAAAGTTTCTAAGTTACTTCAAAAAAAAAAAGAGTTTTCGTGAAAAGTGTAAAAAGTTTTCTTAGTTCTTCATTTTCCAGTAGCTGTGAAGTTTTAAGGGGACTCCCAAAATGGAAACCTCACTTCTTCTTAAGACATATAAGTAGTAGTTACATAGTTCTTTGTATTTTTCTCCCAAGTTTGTAAATTAGGTATGAATTAATCAAGTTTATATTTTCTTTCACATGTGTTTTATTTTTATTAAGATCTGGATCGCAGGCGTTTTTTCGCCATTTTATCTGATCTTGTAAAATTTGTAAATTACTTATAAAAATACTCTCAGTATATGGTTATTCTCTCAGTATTTTAGCAATAACGATGGATTCATCTATAAATTTCTAGGGACTTGAAAAGTTCGAAGAAGATTAAAAAGGATTGTTGTTATTCTCCCAGGGTGTGATTAAAGAATATATTGCTAAAATACCTAAAACTGAAGAGAAAGAGATGAACAAGGTATAAATTAAAAGAAATCAAAAAACCAAAAAATATAAAAAATAATTTATTTTGGGAGAAAATATACGTAGATCTTTATGATTTGGACTCTTACACTAGACTAAGGACAACGAAGGAGGGTGTACTGAGTAGGACTTTACACCATATTAAAACACAATCAAACCACGATAACTCTGCTTTAATAACTTAAAATTACTTACCAGATTTAATAAATTAAAATTACTTACCTGCTTTAATAACTTAAAATTACTTACCTGCTTTAATAACTTGTTATAATAATTTTGCTTGCTATATTTATCTGTCTATAGCATTATACTAACTATATAATCTACGATATATTATATTATAATACATATACTAAATAATATATATATGCATAACAACAACAACAAAAAACCCAGTGTATTCCCACGTAATAGGGTCTGGGGGGGGGGGGGGGGTAAGATGTACACAGTCCATACCTCTACCTCTAAAGAAGTAGAAAGACTATTTCCGATAGATCCCCGGCTCGAGACACGAGATACCACACAAATACATAGTAAAGCATAGAAAAAGACTTCATAACATAAATACGACACCCATAAGTAATAAAAACAGAGAAAAACACACAGATTCGTAATAAAACATGGAACAGACGACACATTTAAGGGGAAAGGTATATATGCATATATAAGTAAAATATATTCTTGCTTATTGTTATTATTATTAGTAGTATAACTTATCTATATATGATACTATATTATATGTATTCTTGTTAATATTGTATATATTATTATAGAATACATATATAATATACATACATATATTTACTAACATATATATACTTATGCTTAATATTCACTACTTATATATATACACTTACTAACAAATATATATATATATATATATACTTATACTTATATTGCTAGTTACTAGTTATTATATATTATATCTAATCGTCCTGTCAATGATTATTGTTATTATCTATTATCTGTTTATTACATTCTCTATTACTACTATATTATTTGTCTATATCTATTATTAGACAATAAAAAATAAATAGTAACTATTAATATATGTTAGTATAAATAGAAGATATTGCAAAAATACCTAAAACTGAAGAGAAAAAGATGAACAGGGTATAAATTAAAAGAAAAAAATTAAAAAAATAATTTATTTTGGGAGAAAGTATACTTGGATCTTTATGACTTGGATTCTTACACTGAACTAAAGACAACAAAGGATGGAGTACTGAGTAGGACTTTATACCATATTAAAACACAACCAAACCGCAATAACTTTGCTTTAATAACTTAAAATTACTTACCTGCTTTAATAACTAAAATTATTTACCTACTTTAATAACTTGTTATAATAATTTGCTTGCTATATTTATCTGTCTATAGCATTATACTAACTATATAATCTATGATATATTATATTATAATACGTATAATAAAGAATCTATATATACATATATAAGTAAAATATATTCTTGCTTATTATTATTACTAGTAGTAGTATAACTTGTCTATATATAAGATATAATATATATATTCTTGTTAATATTGTATATATTATTACAGAATACATGTATAATATACATACATATATTTACTAACATATATATACTTATACTCTATATTCACTACTTATATATGTACTTACTAACACACACACACACATATATATATACTTAAACTTATATTGCTACTTACTATTTATTATATATTATATCTATCCGTCCTGTCAATTATTATTGTTATTATCTATTATCTGTTTATTATATTCTCTATTACTACTATATTATCTGTCTATATCTATTATTAGACAATAAACAATAAATAGTAACTAGGACTATAAGTATATATATATATATATATATAAGTGGTGAATATTAAGTATAAGTATATATATGTTAGTAAATATATGTATGTATATTATATATGTATTCTATAATAATATATATAATATTAACAAGAATATATATATTATAGTCTTGTATAAAGACAAGTTATACTACTACTAGTAATAATAATAAGTAAGAATATATTTTACTTATATATATATATATATATATATATATATATATATATATATATATATATTCTTTAGTATATGTATTATAATATGATACATCGTAGATTATATAGTTAGTATACTGCTATAGACATATAAATATAGCAAGCAAAATTATTATAATAAGTTATTAAAGCAGGTAAGTAATTTTAAGTTATTAAAGTAGAGTTATCGCGGTTTGGTTGTGTTTTAATATGGTGTAAAGTCCTACTCAGTACTTTCGCCTTCGTTGTCCCTATCCAGTGTAAGAGTCCAATACATAAAGATCCAAGTATATTTTCTCCCAAAATAAATTATTTTTTGCATTTTTTGGATTTTTGATTTTTTTAATTTATACCTTGTTCATCTCTTTCTCTTCAGTTTTAGGTATTTTAGCAATATCTTCTTTAATCACGCCCTGAGAGAATAACAACAGTACTTTTTAATTTTCTTCGGACATTTCAAGTCCCTAAAAATTTACAGATTAATCCATCGTTATTGCTAAAACACTGAGAGAATAACCATATACTGAGGGTATTTTTATAAGTAATTTACAAATTTTACAAGATCAGAAAAAATGGCGAAAAATCGCCGGCGATCCAGATCTTAATAAAAATAAAACACATGTGAAAGAAAATATAAACCTGATTAATTCAAACATAATTTACAAACTTGGGTGAAAAATACAAAGATCTATGTAACTACTACTTATATGTCTGAAGGAAGACGTGAGGTTTCCCTTTTGGGAGTCCCTTTAAAACTTGATAGCTACTGAAAAATGAAGAACTAAGAAAACTTTTTACACTTTTCACTCCTTTTTTTTTAAGTAACTTACAAACTTTAGAAACTAAGAAACTTAAAGAACTTAAGAAAACTAGAGAACTTTCTCACTCTTGATTTTTTATTGCTTTTCTCTCTCTCTTTGGTACATGTTTTAGTCTTCCATAAATGGGGTATTTATAGGTATTTGTGGACTTCAAATCTTAACTTTTTTGCGGATTTCAAATCCTTTCTAAAGACTTTAGCAGGACTTTATCAACTTGGGTGGGCCCGACGGCTAATAACTTTCTTTAATTCTCCTTCGTCTATTTATTTATCTGATATTGCATATGTGTGTTATTTTATCTTTTGTAGATATTATCATTGCTTATGTATCCAAATTGTGTAAAGCTTCTAAGTCAAACTCCATTCCTGAATCATCTTCTGTGTTTGGGTCTTAGGCAAATTGATCCATGGCTGAGTTGTATTCTCGCTCATACTCGTCACTGTCTCCGTCTAATAATCCCAATCTTGTTCCTGTTCTAGGTGATCTTGTTTCTTCTCTTGAAATTAAAGAAATTCTGGGTCTTTGCTCTGGTGGTTTTGGATTCATTGCTATCTCCTTAGACAATTGTTCTGCTAACAACTTTTTAATTGAGTCTACTACTATTTTTTCTATATTTTTTTTTTCATTTTTCTTTTTTCTTAATGAAAATCCTTTCTTATTCTGCGAAGAACTTCCTTCATCTGTTGTCTGAGTACCTGTGGTTTTAAAACTAGCTGGGAGTATTCTCCCTATATTTTTTGGCAAAGTGTCAGCCATCAACGGATTTGATAAGTTTGTACCAGCTACTGTTTGAGCTGGACTAGCTGTATCATTACCCGATACAGTAGGTCTTTCTGTATTTATTGGGGAACGCACACCCATTAACGGTTTTAAGAAGTTTTTATCATCTACCGTTTGAACTGGACTAAATGTATCATTACCCGATACAGTGGGTTTTTTCATTTTAAAGAAGATGGAGAACTCTTTGGCTAGGTCCCATAAATTGGCTGAGTCTGTTGTGAAAGTTCAAAATGAAGGATTTTTATACGGTCTTGTAAAATACTTATATGTTCTAACATCTGTTCTTTTTCTTTTACAAGGTTTTCATTATCTTGTCTTAAAACTTTATTGGCTTGATTCAATCTTTTAAAAGCTTCGGTCATAGAGAAACAATGATCACAAAATATAATTTTATTTGTGTCTTTGTTAATATTATATTGAGGAATTTGGTCACAAATTTCTCCGGGCATAGTCTAGAGTCTTTGAGAGGTCATAAAAACCTTTATAAAGAGGTGTTTTATAATCTTTTATGGCATCCATTACCTCTATCCAAGTCTGGAACACACCTTGCTGATGTCCTCTGAGAACAACATAGAATTTAAACCTGTTAGTAGTATTTTTCTCAGTAAAATAATAACTTAATGCATTTAGAACTGAAACAAAATAACTATTGTCTCTTCTATTATATGCTATCCATAAATTATCTTGTAGACATATTTGCAGCTTATCTACTTGTACTTCCGGCTTTCGTTCGAAAGTTAAGTTGGATGGTTCGTAACATACCAAGTTGTAGGATCCAAAAATTATTTTATCTAATTTTGGTTGGTCTAGCATCGTAAGTGGTCTGAAATGAGCGTTGCTCATTAGTGTCTTTAGATAGTCTTGGGATGATGAGGCTTTTACCTTGCCTTTTTCTTTCCCTGTATTCATACTGAAACAAAAATCATTAGTTGTCTTCTTTAATTTATCTACATTGTTGATATGCTAAGTTATTATCGTTTCCTTTAATATGTTCTAAAGCAATTTTATAGATTGAAGTAGCATCTACGAAATTTAACCATCTCCTTTTACTACTATTCTTATCTTTTATTTTCTGATAAAACTTTACTATAGCCTCGCAGTCTATTCTTACTAGTATTTTGGGCTTATTTAATATATAAAGTTTAAAACTATTCAAACCATAAATTACTACTAGTGTCTCCGCATCTATGCTATTTAATTTTCCCTTTTCTTTATATTTTTCACTTGAATAAGCACAAATTTTTTCATCTTTTTTATCACTATATTTGTTAGGTTTTGCTTTTAATACTGCTCCCTATCCTTGAAGGCTTCCATCTATCTTGACTATTAAATAATTCGTTTCTATTGGTAACGTTAAGTCTGGGATGTCTTGTATCATGTTTTTAAGTAGTTGGACTAATTTTATGTCTTCAGTATTAAAAGTTTTTTGGCCTGTTGATCCTGTTTTAGAATATAACGGTCCTGCCACTTTACCTAAGTCTTTGATAAAAGTTCTAGCATAGTTTAAAAGTCTTAAAAAATTTTGTAAATCTTTAGTCTTGTCTAATTTATTTGGCATTTCTAAGACTTTTTTAGCTATGTGTGATTTTAATTTTATTCTACCGTCTCCAATAATTACTCCTAAAAAATTAATACTATTTTTACATAATTTCATTTTCTTTCTACTTATTATTATTCCATTATCTACAAATAATTTAAAAACTTGTTGTAAATATCCTAAATGTTCTCTCATATTATTACTAAAGACTAAAATATCATCTATATAAACTAATACAATTTTTTTATAGTTTCTAAAAATACTATCCATTTTTCTTTGAAAATTTGGAGGAATCGTCTTTAATCCAAACAACATGACTAGCCATTCAAAATGTCTTTCTGGATATGTGAAAACTGTCCATTCTATACTTTCTTCATGCATTTTAATCTGTCAATATCCAGATTACAATTAAATTTGCTAAATACTTTTATTCCTTGTATTCTATTTATCAATTCTGTTTTGTCTGATAACTTATATCCATCCATTATAGTATTATCATTTAGTCTTTTGTTATTTATTACCATTCTTGCTTTTCCTCTTATTATTTCACTATGATTTCTTACTATGAAAGTTATTGACCTATGTCTTGATGTAGATTTTCTAATTATTCCTAATTCTAATAGCTCTTTTATTTGTATTTCAAAATCTTTAAGGTCTTCATTTGTAGCCTCTATGGATACTGTTTTTATAAAATATTCTGAATTAATTATTTCTAGTTTGTCTAGGATTTGTATAATTTTTTCTAAGTCTTTTTTATCTTTTATTACTCTTATCTGTTGTATACCCTTCTTAAAATTGTATAATTCTGTATCTATTTCTATTAAAGTATAGTCTTTTTTTGTTTCTTCTACTACTAATAAATCTTGTAATTCTTCATACATTGTTACCTTTTTATTATCAATTTCATGTACAATTTTCTCCTATCACATTCTAGTCGCATTTCGGGTTTTATTTGGTTATCTGAGTTTTCATCTGGCTTATCCTTAAAAAAACGATATTTAGTTAAAGTAGGTTGTGTCTGTACTGGTGAGTGGGTGATATTACTAGCGAATATTATCCAATTTTCATAATAAGACATCCGCCATTATTTTTTATCATAAAATCTAATCCTAACACAAAGTCTGCCTTTATGTTTTAATCTCTAACTAGTATTTCACTAAGTGTATATGATGGTTGGTACAATTTCTCACAAGTATTAATAAAACTTATTTTTGTTTTTGGTATATAGTCTGTATAGGTATTATATGTTCCATCCATTTGCATGGATTCTTGAGGTTTTGGTAATGTTTTAATTAGTTTTGCTGGTAAAATTCTGCTGTTTAAAATGCTCTTTGTACATCCTGAATCAACTATAGCTAAAGTCTCGAACTCATAGTCTTGAATTTTTATTCTTGCTAAAACCTTGACTGTACTAATTTTCTTTTCTTCATTTCATACCATTCCTTCAAATGGTACATTCATTGATTTTTTTAACTTTATTATTTTCAACAGATGTATTTAATAATTCTACCTCTACTAAGTCTTCTTCTTTAATTATATTTTTACTGTATACTCTTATCTCTAATCTTTTTAGTCTTTCTTCTAATTCTAATATTTTGTCTTCTGATGTTCTAGTTATTGGTTCTTTGTTGTAAAATTTATTTAAATTATTTATTGATTCTGGAGTTTCAAAGATTTCTGATGCTTTCTCTATACATTTTATGCATCCTTCCTTGTAATATTTCCTACATTTTGCCCTTTTGTTTTTACTTGAAAACCATTTACAAAAACAATACTGATTACGGTCTAATCCTTTTCCTTCTTCAAATTCATGTTCACATTCTTCTATCAATTTACTAAATCATAATAGTCTGAGTTTGTCTTTTCTAATCCTATTTTATTTATAAATTATTCTTCTCCAGAGTCTGAAGAATCAGAATTATCCTTTTCTTCTTCGAGAATTTCCATACTCCTAATAGAGTACATACTTTCATTATCTGACATATATTCATCTACACTTATCAAATTTTCATTTACATCTTCTATTAATTGTGCATTCCTAGATCTATTATTGATTCTTTTTTGACAAGTATTTGCTAAATGTTCTATACTTTCGCAAGTAAAACATTCTAATTTATTTTTATAGGTTCTATCGGTGTTATAATTTCTTACATGTTTATTCTTATCTAAGTATGATTTTCTCGCGTTTGATTTCCTTAAGTAATATTTGTTCTTAGGGCGATAGTCTTTGTAACGACCTGAAAATTTGATGAAATATGTGAAATTTGTGATTTTATGTGATTTAACTATTTTACCCCTCCCCGTAGTTGGATTATGATATTTATAGGGTGTGGGAGTGATTGGCATGATTTTTGATGCATTTTAGTATCATTTATGCAATATTGTGGTTTTTTTATGGCATTAAGAGTCTTATTTTGGACTTATGTGGATATCTTTTGATCCGTGTGATGGATGGCCGAACGGATTATGCCAAAAACTTCAGAATATCGATTTTAGGCTAGGTAGACCTTGGGTTCGGGTACTGGTGCACCCGAGCTCATTTCGAGCTATTGGTCAGAAAGTTGAAAAATTAGGTGTGGGACCCACTTTTGATCGAAACAACCTCGTATAAAAAATTTGACTTCATCAACAGATCCAGAATATCGATTTTAGTGTGTTCGCATGTTTGGTATGATCTTATGGCTTTCAAATCTCATTTTGACCCTCGATTTAGAAAATTATGATTTCGGGTTTCGGGGGCCAATTTTGTGAAAATGAATTTTTATGTAAAATTTGGTATTGCCATCGCATCTGGAACGCCGAATTTAGTGTGTTTGCGTAGTTCTTTTGCAAAAATCGTACTCCGAACGAATTTCGGGGGTCCCGTCGAAGTCCATTTCAATGTTGAAAAAAAGACAACACCAGTTATTGCAGAAAAATCTGCAATATATGGAAGATTTTATTTCCTCTTTAGAGTTAAACCCTAAATATTTTGGAAGCTTAAAAATGAAGTTTATTGGAGCTTGGGAATCTAGATTAGCACCTATTTCTTGATTATATTACGGATTAAGAATTCACCCTTTTCTTAGTAGTTTCTTCATTAATCTCTCAAACCCCCCCATAAATCTCAGGGCATGATTTTAAACCCAAATTTCACTCATTTTCACTTGAATAATACTTTTATCTTATAATTACTAGTTTTTCATCAATTTAACCTTCAAAACAACTCCGATTCTGGATTTTAACCCGAATTTCAAATATTTTACCCGGTAAAGCTCAAAAATGGTTTTTCTTCAATTTGAACCTCATTTTTTACTCAATTTAACTTGGGTTTTCAGATGTAGGTTACTAAAAATATGGGAAACATGTTTTTGAATTAAAGTTTTGATTTTGCCCTTCTTTTTTGGAAATCCATTTTGGGGGTTCATTTTGACCCCAATCCAAAAGTAGTCAATATGGGTGTCGTTGGTTTTATTTTGACGCGCAGATTTCATATTTGATGCTTCTAGTGATGTTTGAGATTGTTAGTAAAAGGTAAGATTGCGGGTTCAAGTGTAGCAGACCGGTTTCGGCTTTCGAGGTAAGTTATGGCTTAACTCTTCAGACTGGGCTGGGTAGTAAATGATGATACAAAATGCATGTTAAGGGTGAGAATTAATCATGAAAAATGGCTATCTATGTGTTGTGCCCGTATGGGGCATCTATGTGATGTATTGTCGAAATTGAGATATTATGTGATATGTTTGACCATATGGGGTCCTATGTGATATTGATAGCCTTGAATACATGTGAATAATTGTATTGTGTTGTTTAATGTTTCACCATTGGTGTATTGTGATTATATCATACTTTATTGGCATATGAGACATGTGAAAATTCATGGATGAAACGAAAATAATAAGTAGATATTGGCTCATGTGGTTGTGGGAATGTATCATTGTGTTTGGTTGTGGAAGTATATTATGTGATTGGTTGTGTAAGTAATCATTGTGATTGGTTGTGAGCATTACATCTTCATATCATACTCATTTATGAAACATTGGTACCACCGTGGCAACATCTGAGAAACACTGGCAACACCTTTTTAAAAAAATATTGTAACACCTTATAAAACCCTTTTCGAGGGATATGCCAGAAAGGAGATATGAGATATGTGAATCCACCATGGGTCCTACGTCGGGAAACTTTATCTCTGTAGGTGTATACGGGGATTGTGCGATGATTTCGAAGGTTGTGCGATGACCTCGTGCATCATCATCATCATATACATTGCATTTATTTTATTGTTTTTATGTCGTATTTTATTGCCTTATTGACTTGTCATCTATGTCTTTGTCTTGCCTCCCTTTACTTGTATTTGATAATCTTGTATCTACATGTTATCTCTTGTTCTATTTATATGTGAAATAATGTATACTTGTGTTCAATATCTTGATGTGTTATTGTAATATATGTGAAATATATTAGAACTGTTAGTGCAAGCGGTGTGGGCTACCATTGTGGGATATTTTCTAATTGCAGGTGACGTGCCCTTAGTGTATATTTTGTATGCTTTATTTACTACTTTTCTTGGTGGGTCTGTGATACCTACTGAGTATAAGTGGACCGTACTCATGCCTACTGCGCCCTTTCGATGCAGGTCTTAGCTCGAGTGCACCTCAGCTTAATTGACTCGGACGATTGTTAGAGCTTCCAAGGTAGCGGATTGGACATTCATGCGCCCGTAGTTCACCTATATCTTTTTATAGTTGTTATGTCTTTATTAGTATTCGGAGACAGTTATTATTCCTTTGGGGTTATTTTTTTTGATACATTTTACTCTTGGATTGTATTAGTAGTTCTTACACTATCGACACATGGTTTTGGGCATGATTGGTATTTTGGATAAGTTATTTTCGCATTTTTATGATTATTTATATGATTCGACTTCATTCTAGAAGCCTTACCTTGGGGTATTTCTATCTTTTTCTCTATTCGTATCAGTTTGGGTGATAGGCTTACTTGTCAAGGTATGCTGCGACAAGTGCCATCGTGACCTTCGTTTTTGGGTCGTCACAGTCTTTTTTATATGTCTTTTTATATTTTTTCTTTTTATAATCTTGGTCATAATGTTGTGTAGTATATATGGTCTTACAAAAATTTGCATCACTTCTTTTTAATTGTTTTTATATTTGTATATTTGTACAATTTTCTTGTAATATATCTATTATATATTGCATTCTTTGTCTTATTGACCATGGGTTATTTGGGTTTTGTATTACCTCGTTTCTTTTAGACCATTTTTCTTATATCTCTCTTCCTAAAGCTCCTGGTAATTTATTAAATAATCTAGCTCCTAGAGTCTGATCGAACGAGTTACCACTAATTGTACAATAATAGAAATAGTCATATAAAAATTCTTTAATCCTTGGCCAATGATTAATACTTAGTTGTTCTAAACTTATTAAAGCTCTTTGTTGTAGTACTACTAATCCACTATTGGGATCCTGGCCTATTAGTAGAGTATGTACTTTGTTTACAAAATTGTAGGGATTTGAGCCTAATTCTATTAATTCTTGAAAATCTTGTGGGAATAATTGCTTATATTCTTCCCAAAGTGCTTTAGTACTTTCACCTAGAAATGTCTCTAGATATCTATACGTAATTTCTGCATCTGGTTCTTGATTACCCTGTATATGTTGTATGTAGTCTGCTACAACTACATTTTTTCATATGTCTATTACATGACTTCGTGCCTGAGGGTCATGGGCTGTGATACGGGAATTTCTAGCTCAAGACTTTTCACACGAAGCCAAGCACGTGAGTTGTAATGACTCCAAGCCTTGTTCAAATTCTTGGCTATGTGTGAGGTCCTTGTGAGCCCATTTAAGGGCATATATTTAATAAAATGTGAAGAGGCCAACCAAGACACCCCAAACCCACCTACTTAAATGCTAAGGGTATTTTGGTCTTTGTTCCTCCTTTCTAAGTGACTATATAAGCCATGTAATAAGGCTGGTCTTGCTTTAGTTCATTCCTATTATTCAAGAAACAAAAGACTTGTAAATTTTTTACTTCTCTTTCTCATTTGGAGAGGTCAAAACCGAATTACCATTAGTAGAGTGATACTAGTGTTGTATCTTGGATAGAAACTAGGTTATTGGGGCTCTTTGAGTTCCTCTTGGTCCAACTAAAAACTTGGTATTGATATTTATTAGTCTTAGGGTCCTTTCTCTTGTTAGGGTTCTTAGATTAATGAATATTGTGTGTCAAGTTTCTATCTCTTTCTTTGTAAATCTTGTTAACATTGTATTGTTGAATATAAAAGTCTAGTAAGGTCGTGTGGGGCTCTTTCGATTCACTAGCAATATTGTCTTTGTTGTTTTTTTTGTTAAACTCACTTTTCTAGTTCAAACAAGTGTTGCAAGCCTAGTGAAGCCGTGTGTGGCCATTTTCGATTCACTGGCACTTTGTTGTTCATCTTGTTGTTCTTGTGTTGGTTGGAATCTCTTGATACACACTTAGCATAGTATCATTTGGTATAAAAGCTCAAGGCTAGGTTTTGTTCTTACAAAACCAATCTTGGAAAGCTCTTACCAAAAAGTGTGTTCTTGAACATTTTGGTCAAAAAAATGGTTGTAGATCTACAAAAGATTTTGCTTGTTTAGTTTGTTTAATGTGTTGATTTCTTCCCCATCAACACAAAAGATGTCTAAATCTAAAGTTGAGCTTAATTGGAAAAGAATTGTTGTTGTGAAAACTTGAAGTGGATGTGAGTTTTGACTTGTGTTGGGGCATTGGAAGTGACCATTGTGGTGTATTGTTGTTATGTTCTTGAAGGTGTTGATGTTGTGTTCATCCTAAACTTCTCCTCATCTTAGGTCTTAACTTCTATAAAGACAAATAGATAAAAAAAAAGGTTGTAAGAGAAAAATGAAAAAAAATTATTTGTGAGAAGACTTGCCAACATCACCTTTTCAAGACTTGACAACCACTTTCCTTTAAACAAGGAACCTTGTCTTGTGGGACTAGTGAGGTCAAACATCACCTTTTGAGTTTGAAAAAAAAAAGTTGAAAAAGGTTACAAGACCTTATGTTTTCCATCCCAATAACAAGTCATCCATTACAAAAGATCTAAGGGGACTAAGACTTCAAGTTGATGAACTACTTATGTGGACCCGCGGCCAATGACATGCTGCACATCACCTA
Source organism: Capsicum baccatum var. pendulum (assembly GCA_030864225.1). Classification (NCBI taxonomy): domain Eukaryota; kingdom Viridiplantae; phylum Streptophyta; class Magnoliopsida; order Solanales; family Solanaceae; genus Capsicum; species Capsicum baccatum. Next base: position 60,608,401 of record CM061553.1, on the reverse strand, counting down.
ATGATACAAGATCGATAAGAAAGACACAAAAACATACACCAAAATAGTCAACGATTTGAAGAACCGAGGACCCCCTTTGATGACCACTCTTGGATTCACAAGAAGAACAAGAAAGAAAATGACATCAAGAGTACAACACACTAAAAACAATAACAACACTTGATGAACAAGATGCAATAATAACAACACACGGTTACAAGACAAGAACAAAAATGGATTACACTAGATATAGACAAACGATTACAAGAAAGTAAAGATAGATAGATAGACAAATGAAGATGTAATATTAACAATCCAAAAGATTATTCCACTTTTGGACCTTTAATATCACACACAACATAAACCTATCTCTTACGTGACCTCAAGGGAACCGGAACCCCCAAGAAATCTATGTTTTTAAGCAAATCATCAACATAAGGATTCCACCTTACCCAAAGATTCCACCTTAAAAGAGGCTCTCAAAAGAGGCTAGAAATATGTCATCTAAAATCTCCCCTTAAAATGAAAGTAAACTAGCTATTTATAGGCCATGGGTCTTTATTAAACAATGGTTCCAAAAGTGACCCTAAAAGCTATTGGGCCCAAAAGTGACCCAAAGCCCAAAATAATATCATGGGCGTCCATGCTCTCTCGAAGCCCACGCTATATTCCAAACACGTCGTGGCTCAATGCTCCCATGGATGACATCATCAAATGTAGCTTCTACCACTCTCTAAACTATCATCCACACACGTATTTGTTCCGCTAAAATAACTAAATCTTGGATCAATAGATGTGATCCATGAAGTATCGATCCCAAAAGAGTGGAGCCCATTGATTTTGTATCATCCTTCCTTTCTTGAAGAGGATTCATCCTCAAATCCAACTCCTTTATCAACCTGTCGTTGCACCTTTTAAGTTTGGAATTCTTTGGTAAGAACTCCGTTAGGCTTTCAAACTCATTTTCATATGGCATTCTCCTTGCATCCTCCTTTGTTATTATTTGTTCATGAACCTGCACAAATGAAGGAGCGATGCTAGGTAAAATGCTAGCATCATGGTTAGCGAGTGACAAAGGTTCCATATTAGAATTGGTCTTCTAGATTTGGATTTGGGTTGGATGAACAATGTCGTCGGGAACTTTGTTTGTAGTGGGAACATGTTCTTGAAGTAGAATTGGATGTGATCTTTGGTAATGAGGTGTTTTTTGGTGGAATTGTGGTGGTTGGGGTACATTTGGTGGGGTTTAGGTAGTAATACATGTCACCTTTTCCATGCTTCCTTCCAAACGTGACTCATCCTTCTTCCAACTATTCAATTCTTGTCCCCAATCCGTGAGAGCTTTCATTATCGCCTCTTTTGAGATAGGTTGGATCTCATCTCCTAAAGCCATGGTACCTATAAATTAGGCACTCAACACAAATTTTTCTTCAATTTTTAGGATCAAACACCACCTTTTGAAAAGAATTCAAGATGAAGGTTTGAATCTTCTCAAGAACACTCAAGAACACCAAGAACTTCAAAAATCTCTAACTCTTGAACCGATGATCGGAATGCGATGAAATTTTGAACGACGGCTATTTTCAACCTTATAAACACATTCCAAACATAAATTTTTTCAATTTCTCAACCAAAAATTCCAGATCTCGAACCCACCTCTCTTTCTTCAATTTTAAGCCCACATCAAGGGTAGAACACTTAAATCAACTCCAATTTAGCTCAAATTCGAACCCTAGACTCCTATTTTGTTAGAGAACAATAATATATTACTAAAAACACAAGAAAACAACAAAATCAAATACTCAAATTTTGACCTAGGGTCAAAAACGAGAATAGTACATTTTTTTTTTGAAATTTTTTATTTTGATACTTTTTTTTATATAATTTTCAAGATAACAAACCCGAGATTGACTTCCTAGGAATGAAATCAAGCTCGGCTTTGATACCAAATGATACAAGATCGACAAGAAAGACACAAAAACATACACCAAAATAATCAACGATTTGAAGAACCGAGGACCCCCTTTGATGACCTCTCTCGGATTCACAAGAAGAACAAGAAAGGAAATGACATCAAGAGTACAACACACTAAAAACAATAACAACACTTGATGAACAAGATGAAATAACAACAACACACGGTTACAAGACAAAAACACAAATGTATTACACTAGATATAGACAAATGATTACAAGAAAGTAAAGATAGATAGATAGACAAATAAAGATGTAATATTAACAATCCAAAAGTTTTTTCAAAAGAAGAGGAAGAGGAAGAGGAAGAGGAAGAATAAGAGGAAGAGAAGAAAGAGAAAGAAGAGAAAGAGGAGGAAGAAGAGGAAGAAGAAGAAGAGGAAGAGGAGGAAGATGAAGAGGAGAAGGAGAAAGAGGAAGAAGAGGAAGAGGAAGAGGAGGAAGAGCAAGAGGAGGAAGAGGAAGAGAAAGAGGAAGAAGAAGAAGAGAAAGAAGAAGAAGAATTGAAGAGGAAGAATTAAAGAAGAAGAATTAAAGAAGAAAAAGAAGAAGAAGAAGAAGAAGAAGAAGAAGAAGAATTGAAGAAGAAAGAATTAAAGAAAAAATAATTGAAGAAGAAGAATTGAAGAAAAAATAATTGAAGAAGAAGAATTAAGGAAGAAATAATTGAAGAAGAAGAATTAAGGAAGAAATAATTCAAGAAAAAATAATTGAAAAAGAAGAAGAAGAAGAAGAAGAAGAAGAAGAGGAAGAAGAAAAAGAAGAAGGCGACGAAGAGGAATAAAAAAAAGAAGAGGAAGAGGAAAAAGAGGGAGAAGAAGACAAAGAAAAGGAAGAGGAAGAAGAGGAAGAGGAAGAAGAAAAAAAGAAAGAGGAAGAAGGGAAAGAGGAAGAATAAGAGGAGGAAGAGGAAGAAGAAGAAGAAGAAGAAGAAGAAGAAGAGAAGGAGGAGGAGAAAGAAGAAGAGGAGGAAGAGGAAGATGAAGAGGAGGAGGAAGAAGAAGTAGAGAAAGAAGAAGAGAAGGAGGAAGAAGAAGAGGAGGAGGAAGGAGAAGAAGTAGAAGAAGAAGAAGAAAAAGAAGAAGAAGAGAAGAAAAAAGAGGAAGGAGAAGAAGAAGAAGAAGAAGAAGAAGAAGAAGAGGAAGAAGAAGAAGAAGAAGAAGAAGAAGAAGAGGAGGAGGAGGAGGAGGAATAATAATAATAATAATAATAATAATAATAATAATAATAATAAGAAGAAGAAGAAGAAGAAGAAGAAGAAGAAGAAGAAGAAGAGAAGGAGGAGGAGGAAGAAGAAGAGGAGAAAGAGGAAGATGAAGAGGAGGAGGAAGAAGAAGTAGAGAAAGAAGAAGAGAATGAGGAAGAAGAAGAAGAGGAAGAAGAAGAAGAAGGAGGAGGAGGAGAAGAAGAAGAAGAAGAAGAAGAGCAAGAGGAGGAAGAGAAAGAAGAGGAAGGGGAGGAAGAAGTAGAGGAAGATGAAGAGGAAGAGGAAGAGGAAGAAGAGGTAGAATAATAGGAAGAAGAAGAAGAAGAGGAAGAAGAAAAAGAAGAAGATCAAGAGGAGGAAGAGAAAGAAGAGGAAGCGAAAGAAGAAGAAGATGAAGATGAAGAACAAGAAGAGGAAGAAGAAGAAGAAGAAGAAGAAGAAGAAGAAGAAGAAGAAGAAGAAGAGGAAGAAGAAGAAGAGGGAGAGGAAGGGGGAGAGGGAGAGGGAGATGGAGATGGAGAGGGAGAGGAATGAATGTCAAAAGGAGAGAGAGAGTGGGAGAGAGAGATCAAATAATTAAATGAATTTTAAATTGTATTATTTAGTTGTGCCAAAATCTCTTTATTGATATAATCAAACTAAAAAGTTTCACCTTGTAGGTTATAATTTTGCATTTATTTGTTTCTCTATTCTCTCATTCCTATATAGGTTGTCTTTTCAATTTTTCCTTTTCTTTGTTATAACTCTTTTTTTTTTCAATTTCTCCTCTTTTACTTCTTTTTCCACGTAACTGTTATGGCACTATAAAATTTAGATTCCTTTTACCACATAATTAGAAGGATTAGGATTAACTTTTCACTTAATTACATAAATAAGTTCAAACACTAATTAAAAATCAAAGAAGAAAATAGAATGAAGAACAAAAAGATGAAAGAACAAGTTATTTAACTTTCTTTGAGATGTAGGGACAATTAGAGGCTCACCTAATTGCTTCAAATTCTTGCATAATGACAAAATTTCTTATTCTTGAATACACATGAAAAGAGTGACACAATGATCATTTTAACAAAGTAGTGGAATAACTAAAACAAAAAATATTCCTAAATAGAGTTAATTTAAAAATATTATACATCATAAAAGAAATTGCTCGAGCATATAAAATCACCTTCGAAAAAATATATTTAATATTGAAGTAGATTCATCGTATGTATAGAGCTTCTTGATACAAATGATATAGCATGAGTCAACAAAATTTAGCAAATATTTAGCAACAAAAAGTTATGAAATGAAACAATATGAACCTTTCACTCATAAAGATGGAAAATTTTAGCCTCTAGAGAAATAAATTCATTTGAATTTACTGAGAATAGAGCACATATAAGTAAGTTTAATCATGACAAAATATTCATCAATGCATGAATCTCATAAGATAATTTGCTACTATTCAAATAAAAAGATTACCTGGAACTCAAGTTGTAGCATTTCCTACGCACAACTATAACAACTAAAATGATTTATTCATATATGCATAATTCGGTAGTGTGTGATATATAGATTATTTTGTTTTTTTATCTTCCATTTTTTAGCACATTAGTACTACACATTAATAAAATTAATTAAACTTAAAGATTGAAGGTGGTAGAATAGATGAATACATATTAAAATCTCTAATAAAGAAGGTAATCATAGTGGAAGGTGAAAACCTGATGAATTGAATAACTAATTTTTGAATTATGAAAAATAAAATAAATAGATAAATGAGGAAGAAATTGTCAAAAAATGAGAAAAGAGATAAATAAAAATGGAGGTTCTAGAGAAGTGCTACATCACCTTCTCTATTTTTCTTTGTTATTATTATTATCTATAGATTTAATTTAATATAAATCAACCACATAAATTATAGAGAAATATAAAAATAACTAAAAATAAAAAATAAAAAAAGAAAAAGATAAATTGTCTTCTTGTACATTAACTAATTGAGGGTTATGAATATGAAAGGCTTGAGCGTGATGGACATTACTAATATTTAAGATTAGAATTTATATAATTGAATGTATGAATTAAGGACATGATTTTGTAAAATAAACTAATTGAAAGAAATGAGAAGAAATGTCAAAAAAGGTGTTATATCATTTTATCTATGTTTATCCTTTATATCTATTTTTAGTATAATGACCAATAAAGCGAACAAATTGTGTGTAGTAATTTAAACTATTTAGAGAATATATATATATATATATATATATATATATATATATATATATATATATATGTGTGTGTGTGTGTGTGTATGTATATATATACACGCCTCGTACGTGTACCTCGTTTTAATTAGTTAATTTTAAAAAATCACTTTGATACTATAAGAAAATATGCATGGATTGATATATATATATATATATATATATATATATATATATATATATATATATAAAAGAGACATTAGAGACTACTGATGTGGCATGCCTTTAATGCTCACCAAACCTATTTATCTTTTATCTGAGTTTTTTGAGTTATTTTTTATAATTTCAATTCATTCTCATCTATTTCTCTAATAATTAATAAACCCATTAATTAACCATTAACTCACAAAACACCATTCGTTTTTCTCCTTTTCCCCCATCTCGCGATTTTTCTTAAATTATACATTTTGGGGCGTTGGCATCTCCAGAAAACAAAATTATTTTTAGTTCTGATCTTCCTTGCATCGTTTGGGGGTGGATCGTTAGGTAGTTTGATGCATATAATTGCCTTTTCCATGAATATGTCTGTACTGTTGTTACGTGTAGTGAGTGCTAGATTATTTAGCATAAGAAACTGAACATGTTATATTGACAAACGATGTCAAAATTGATTTCTGAGGGTGCAATTTGATAGGTTTCTAGGCAGCTACTATGATTGTGTGTTTGTTTCTGCGGAATATGTTTTTTTTTTGTTTGGGATAAAAAGTCATCACTGATTTCTTGTTTGACCTTTCTCCAATTGGTGCTTTTAACTTGAAGTCAAGTGATATTAGTATTTCTTACGATTAGCAAATGTGACATTATTGTTGATTGAAATATTGGAAAGTTCCAGACAGGCTAAGAGATCCTGCAAAGTGGAATGAGATTGTTGTTGTTGCTGCCGCTCTCTCTATTCCAGTTATAGCAAATGGTGATGTTTTTGAATATGAGGATTTTCAACGTATTAGAGATGCAACAAGTGTGCTTATACTTCTTATAATTGCTCTTTGTTCTGATATTGTTCTCTAATGAATCAGACTGCCTTTCTAGGTGAAGGTTTTTTGAATTTAGGTATTAATAGATCTGAGTATGTCATATAATAGACAAAAAAATATATGTTTATCAATATAAATGTATCTTTGTCGTCCGTATATGGGTATGTACGCTTGATTTTCATCAGATGTCCATAGGTTTCAGAAATGGAATCAGATAGCTTGTATATATTTTGATGTGGTTAGTTATACTTGTGCTTAGGCTCTTAATGAATCTTTCTTGGAAAAGATTTATACAAACATTTTGTATGCAGCAATTTCCCTTCAATCAGTGAGTAACTACTTCTATAATAAACGTAGAAAAAAGCTTGAGTTCTTGGTTCTTGATACTTCTTTCTTTTGCCATAAAGAACGGTGGATGCATTTGACAATTGTAGGTGTTCGAAAAAGGATAGAAGCTATATATGGGTTTCATTTTTTATCATGCTTTCATCATGATATTCTAAGAACTTGGAGGGCAAAACTGTGTGGGGTTTACGGGTTTACATATCATCAAATGGAAGATTTGTTTCTTTCCTTATTGTCTCTTCTTTGTGTTTCCTTCTCCCTAAAGAAGAACAAATATGCTAATGCACTAAAAAAGGAATTTTAGCTCAGCACTGCAACAATACTAGCTTCATGTAAAGTTCTTGATGGTTGATTTGCTTGAACCACGTCTTGTAGAGTAACTTTAGGCTTTAACTGCTTAGCAAAGTCATTTTAGATGCTTGCAGTTCAGTCCCATTAGCTCTTCTTATCTATATTGCTTGGATCCTCCAGAAATGTTGTGAGGCGAAGTTAGCGAATTTGATCGATGGTAAATGCACAAAGAGCAAGCAAATAGAAGCAGCCATATTCCAAGGAACAAGCAAATAGAAGCAACCAACTGAATTAGAGAACCTGGACAAATGAGTTGTTGCACTTACAAAGAGCAAGCTTTGGCTTGTGGATTTAGATGGTAGTGAGAGGCTTGCGAAGGCTGATGTCCAAGGTGATAGGCGGAAGGAAGCTCAAAATATCAATAGGTCACTTTCAGCTCTAGGAGATGTGATATCATCTTTAGCAAATAGAAGCAGCCTTATTCCATACAGGTAACACGCGACCATTTCTGGCTGTATTCTGTGCATTCTGCTAAGTATTAACTTTAGTATAGGCGAAAAAGACTTGGGAGTTCCATGTGAGAAGATATTTTCTCTTGCTTCTGCGATTTTTGTAGGTTAGGATTGAGTGTTGCTTTCTTGATCCATGAAACTCTACCATTGGCTAGAGTTCAGTAATACATCAAAAGGTTGCAACTTCTTCCTCCTCTACAATTCACCGACCATTGCTCGTATGGTGTAAGAGTGATTCCTTCTATACATTGTCAATGTATTCATTTTTTATGTTATTTCTCTCAAGACGAGCTTTACGGACAGCCTGTTGAATCTGTTTCTCCTGCTCTTTGAGCATTTCATTGATATTTCCATCGAGTGGCATCAAAGGTCCAGATTAGTGAATTTGGTTCTTCTTTGGAATATAACCCTACAGCAAACAAAAAATAAATAAATCTCTCTTCTTTTCTTCAGCCAAAACGGAATGTGAAAGCTCTTTTCTGTGAGTATATTTCTCTTTCACTGTGTTTTTTTTATTTTTCTTCTTTATTTTGGTATGGTGCAGAATTTCAACCTTAATCCACTACTAACAGTGGGACTAGGACAAAATAGCCAAGCCAAATTTAAAGTTCCTTACAGTCGCAGACTCCTTTCCTATTGCATCTTTGTCTTTCTTATTGGAAGAGTATTTCCCCAAATGAGAATAGGATGAGTCAGAATCATTAAGCTGGTTATGCTTTTCTCTTATAGACTATATTTGACATTTTAAAAATTATTCACTGTTATCGTTCACAATATTTGTGTCCAAACTGACCTCAATGGTACTTTTTGCCAGATACACCGCAGCTATCGCTGCTAAAAACAATGAGATTCCTGTAAAAAATGCACGGATTTGAGTTTGGAAGAGCAAGTGGTATGGCACCTCGTGCGAGGTAAGTTAAAGTAACTCTTCAAAGATTTGACTAGCATATTGTCTAGTCTCTTTAGTATTAGAAAGTCATCTAAGAGTTAAAATTCTTATTCCTTGTTCTCTCTCTATATATATAGACTTAGAAGTATGATGTGGCATACTTTTAAGGCGTCCATTCCTATTTTACTTTTTTCTCAAATTTTTGATATTTTTTATTTTTTCTCTATTTACTTACTATATTAAAATAATTATTAGTAATAACTTTATATTAAAATTTATTAATTACACCTCTCCATTTATTCTTAATTTATTTCTATCCTTTATTGTAAAAATTTAAGCATATCAAAATTTATTACTTCACTTATTCATATTCTTTTTTCTTAATATTTTGAGCTTTTATTTATTTATTTTAATTTATATAATATATTAAAAATTCAAAAAACATGTAATAGTTGAAACTGTTTCTCTCTATATATATATGTTAAAAATTAAAAAAACGTTTAAAAGTTGTAACTGACATTTTAATTGAATTTAAGAGAATTAAACATGACAATTATGGCTTATTATTATTGGTATTGTCCATTCCTATCCTTAGTGTTACTATATCTTCTCATGTCATTTGATATTTCAAATATGAGAGTCCTATAAATTTAAACATTTGGGCAAGCATTTGTTAATACACTTTCCAAAATTAACCATTGAGTCAATATTGGTTATAATTTTCTTCTAATATTATTTTTTCTGTTTATAGATTTATGCTTCTTTAGCACTTCTGTCACTCTTCAAGCAATTATTAAGGTAAACAAATATATATATTTTTTTGTTTTGAGTGCAATAGTAGCTTAAAGTTTGTAAAGATGCATCATAAAATTTTAAATACGTGTTTCTTTATCGTTTGAATTTTTTTAGTGATGATGTTTTTCTAAATTGAAGAAAAAAAATTCATATAGACCAAATACTAATTCTGAATATTAGTAGGTATATATTTTTATTGATGAGGCAGATTTAGCGTCTGATTCATATTTATAGGAAATTTTAGATTAATTCATTTATACTGTAATGTCATTTTGATATAAATAAATAAAGTGATGTGACACATCTCTATGATATATAATATTTTTATCTTTTTTTTTGTGAGAGAGTGATATAAGATATGAAAAAATAAGAGGGTCCAAAATTTGTGTAGTTTCTGCAAATCAAAGAAATTATAAATATTTCATATTTTACATTTTACATATACAGGCTGTTGTTTGACCGGAAAGAGACGATAAATAGCGGCATAAAGTGATGACGACTGATTTTTACTCTCATTATTTTGTGAATAATGTTTCTCTTTATTTTTTCTATTAATTTGTTCTTTATACACGTTTTCATTTATTATTTATGTTAATTTGTTCTTTATGATCGATAATTAAGACTTTTTTTTTTTCTGTTGTTTGAGTTCAAAAAGTAACCTTCCATTATTATTTTGTTAAAAGAAAAGCTGTTAAATTCAAATGTTAATTTATTAAATAAATATATTTTTCATTTTAATTGTTATGTTTTTGGTGCTTATTATATTTTCATGCTTTACTTTGAATCAGAAAGAAGGCTATTGAATGATGATTGATATGTGAGAGTTGATGCCGATAGTAGTTCAGAAGATTGTGCATTAATTTTGTATTTTTTCTTTTATTTTTTTTAATGATTAAGTTCGTAAGAATGATGTATTTTTTTTTGCATGTTCTCTATATTATTTCTCTTTATGTTGTATTTGATATGAATTTTTTTATTGTTGTAACTAAATAATTATTTTGGTTCAAAATAATACTTATGATTTTGATAGAAATCTACTATAACCGCGCGAAACGCGGACAAATTCACTAGTAAATTAATAATGTAAAGTCAATTTGGTTAGAGCTATACAATGATCTCTTGTTCATCTCTTCCTGACTACCTCTTTCATCGAACAGAACAAAGCCCTCATATTGATAGAATAAGACAATCCAAAGCCACTGAACAATAAAAAGCTCAAAAAAAAAGTGAATTAAGAGAAAATCATACTTATCAAACATGCTAAATTTTCTTAACCTTTGATCCCTAAATAGTGATATTGGAGGATAGAGGTTGTTGCTATCTCTGAGGGAGTAACATATCTTTAGCATTACCTGACATGATCAAAAGTCTGTTTCTACGACTATCAATCTAATAATGAGTGAACTAATTTAGGACGACTTTTAAAGTAGGAAAATTACTTGTATATGTCAATAATTTGTCGATGCAAGCAACCTAGAACTTTTTTGCATATGTTGGGAATCAACAAGTACTTTAAAGTTTTTCTGGATGAGGTTTATGCATTAAGGTACTTTGATTTAAATCTTTAGTATCAACCCCCTTGAAGAAAAAGCAGATGCAATAATTCACTTCAGAAGAATATCATGGATGATTTGATAAGCAAGATTGATTACCTTTAGTTTGTGTGTACACTCTATGCTTCTTTCGGTTATCAACTTCTGCCCTTCGTATATGCAGGGACGTGAATAGTGCTACCAACGTATACCAGAATTTGCAGGGTGCTGTCATACCGAGCTTTGATTCAGTTGGCATGCGAATTCAATAATCTTTCTCCTTGTTTAGCTGTCTCATCTACTGGATCTTGATCTTTCCTAATTATTCTTACATAATATGTACATAAGATGTCTGATAAAATATGTTGAAAATGTATGACAAACATATTTTGATATAAAGAGTTATCAGAAACGTGCTCAAAAGGTTTCAATTCCTCTTTGAATGAAATTTAAACTCTTATTGTGCATGCAAAAGCTAGCAATAATAATAATGGTACTTTTTTTTTTCATCACTAACTTTATCCTCCTCTCTAGCCCCTCTCCTCCTTTCTCTTGTGGATCTATTATCCTTTGATATGCGAGATTCACCCAATCAAATCTCAGAGAAACATTGAATCTTGGTGGAGGAATTTAGGTTAAAGATTCAGAAGTTATGGAAAAATGTTAGGAGAAAAAGGACCCTTTTCAAAGTCTATTAAAGTTCACAAAATACACCGACCTACAATCACATGTTTCACAATGAAAAATTGATGGCATACAATACATGGACCTCCATTCATGGCAATGCCTCTTGAATCTAGTCAACATATCTTCTGCGAAAAAAACCATAAATCCAGCCAATCCGTTTGAAGGTTAAAGATTTCATGAGTTAGTGAATCAAATTTACTATTCCCGTTCATCCATAACAAAAAGCAATTAATGGGTCTTACTACCATCTTCATATTGTTTTAGCTTCAAAAATATTTTGTAGCTTTGATTGCTTTATTATAATAAAAAATCTTCTTGTTAATATTGAAAATTGAACATAGTGCTATAATTACTACTTAAAAATCACTGAAGAAAAATAAAAATCTAAGATTGCTTAGTAAAATATGAAAATAGTAATGAGACAAACCTATTATGCCAAGTAAGTTTAGGCAAAATTGCTAATTGATGATGATGATAAAAATTATAGAATATATAAGTAAGGACAAAGAAAAATTTTCTTTCCATTTATTTAAATATGTACATAGGAAAGAATTCTTTTTATCAGGACTCCTTATTTTTCATGTATATAAAATTTCTCTTACCATATATTTAAAACATCTATTTTTGTAGATGATAACGCTCAATCTACAGCTCTCGTAGGAGTGTAAAGCGGTCGTTAGCAAATATAGAACCCAACTGGGTTGGGTATCGATCCCACAAGGAATAGCTTGGTCAACAAGTAGGCGACTATTACTAGAGTTTTAGTACAAGTCTCGTAAGTAGGGGGGATTGTAATGTGTAACCAAAGTATTAAAGTAAAAACTGAAAATAGCAACGTAAAAAGAAAGAATGTTTAGTATGTTGTAAAATAATGAGAATTGAAGCGTTGGGGTTATGTCCACCTTCTGAGTTATACGTCTCTATTGGCTATGAGTGTGTTGAATTCCGACATGCTGTGCTTATAGAGAATTGTATTCGATGGTAAATCCAGGCGTCTTTCGACCTATTCGAGGATTATTTCACTTTAACTCTTTCGAGCTTAAAGCGTGTCTAACGGTACGAATTCTCCAAGAGGTTAATCCAGTTACGACACTAACTGTTTAATAGGGGATGGGACCCTACTACCTTGACACTATCTCTTTTCCAGACAGATAACCTTTCTTTCGAACAAGTTAAATGTTATACTGGCATATTCTTGCGTTTGCAACCACAAAGAATTTAGATTAAGATGAAGAGAATAATGATATACGCAGCATACATGTCACGAACTCACAAGCTCATAGTAATAGATAGTATCTCATTCGGTTTCCATAACCCCAACAGAGAAGTTTAGTTACCCATGAATGCAAAGGAGCTCACGGTTGACATTGTTATTATACCACAATACTAATTAATTTTGTGTAGCACAGGTGGTAGGCGTTTAGGCATGAATTCCTAGGCAAAGTAACGATTCTCTTGTTGCGGAAATTAAGAATAGATGAATAGAAGACAAATAGAATTAATGGAAAGATTAGAATTGTTGGAAGAGTAGAAAAGATTAATAGTTGAAGAATGAATATCAGAAAGATGGTGGATGCCTAAAAATCTCTAGCATGATAGGGTATTTATAATACCCATATCTTAATCCTACTAAGCTAATGAAATACTTAACCAAATCCTACTAAGCTAATGAAATACTTAACCCAATTGTACTAGGTTAATGTAACATTATCCAAATCCAAATAGACTAATGAAATACTTAACCCAATTGTACTAGGTTAATGTATTATTATTCTAATCCAAATAAGTTACTGCAAGTCCCCAAAGTCTTCAGAAATACTGTTTTAGCTCGGGACAGATTTTCCATGCATCACTTTTGGTCCTTAGGCGTCCAAGCTTTGCTCTCCTCCTTTCATGAAGCTTTCTTTGGCATCAAGTTATCCATAAAATGCTGAATTTTGCATCATTTACACCTGAAACTTTGCTAATCATGTTCGTTAGCTCACTTACAGGAAAAAGGACTAAAAGTGCATGAAATATATAATTTGTTCTCGAAACATGGCACAAATATGGGCAAAATATATTGATATAGGCGCGTAATATCGCCTATCATGAACACCCCACACTTGAAGCTTTGTTCGTCCTCGAACAAACTATCATGTCCATCTAAACATCAACTTAGGGTTTCACAGTATCAACACAAAATATTCATCAAGACAAGCACAACAATTATCAACAAAGAGTAGTTTTCTGCTCATTAGTAGAAACAGTTTAACCTCTAGTATAGACTCGTGATGGTGGTCAACTCATATTCAAAAGTTAAGGCACAAGGAATCATATACAACTACCCAAAACTCATCAACCATGTGTGTCTCACAATATATTACCCATAATCACTCACAAGTATAGCATATTTTTTTCGGACATGGGTATCAAAATATCCTTGCTCTCGCTCTCACAAAGAATTCATATGCAGCAACTAATGACCATAGGCTTGCCCTTAGTGTAATGCTCCACTAAATGTCAGAATGCTAGGCTTAGGATCAAGTAGGTCTTTTGATGGTTGTAATGTAGGCTAAGGGACGGGTAGGACTATTCTGGCCAGAAATAGTGACTATGTTCCTAAGCACTTTAATACATCACATTGTATCATTAACATTTTTCTTTCAACCTTTCTTCTTTCTTTTATTCTAGCACCCTTGTTCTCCTCTTTTGTTTTTCAATTTTAAGCATAACTCACTTTTCAGCTTTCTTTTCCTTTTTTTTTCTTTTCATAACATACCTCTTATGATAGCACTTTCTTTTTCATAACGCATTCAAGCACCACTGCAATTTAAAGCATCATACTCACCCAATTTCCTCTTATTTCGTCACATGACTTTATACGTTAAAACACTTAGGAATTTGGATCAAATTACGGTCTTAAAAAAAATGGATTAGGCTTACATATGAGGTTGTCAAAGAAGTAGGCTAAAGGCTCAAAAGGGTTTAACTAGGATGATGTAAACATGTATAGGTTGCCAAAGAAATGCCTAAATCATATCCTAAACTTACACTCCTTATTTTCGCTTTGCATACATTGCAAACAAGTTCTAGCATCAGCCACAAGCATAGAATATACTATTATCTCACACACACAAGGCACATGGTCGACTTTATTGGGAGTAGTATAGACTCTTGACCCAACAGATGAAGAAATTGAACCACACAATATCACATAGTGAGTTACAATTAGAGCCTAAACGTCTCAATAGTCATGATTTTAGCACAAACTCTTATTATAATCTCATGCTGCCTATTAGAATAATTTCGTGCGAAGCTAAGTAAAACAAAATACTACTAAAAAAACTTAACTTAGACTAAAAAAACGAAACACACAAAAAAAAAAACGAAACAAATAAAATAAAGTAAACAAAGTGAACAAACAAAGTGAACAAACATAGATACGGTAGAGAAGTATAGCATGCAATACCGCCACCCCACACTTAAACGGGACACTGCCCTCAGTGGAAAGTAAATACGAAGAACCTGGTCAGTCGGACTCTTCCTCAATGTCGGGGGTCATACCCCCTTCATCAGAATCATCATAAGAGTCGTCATCAGAGTTCTCCTCCACGTCGGAATCTGGCAAGCGTCAATCATCATCGGCCGGCACATCATCGTCTAGAGGTTCCTCAAAGTATGTGCCTACTCCACACATCTCCCGTGCATGCATATTCATTGGATAGTCATGGTCCAGCTGTTGGAGCTCTGAAGCAGTTGGAACACGACCTCCACTCATCATTGTGAATCGTGTCATGCCATAAAGATGACGGAAGAAACTCTTATCTCGAGCATGTCTCTCCGCAGTAGTAAGGTTGACACCATGTGTTGTTTCAGCATCTTTGACCTTTATGAGGTCAACCTTCTTTGGGTTATGTGGGAGTTTGTGGTCAGCTGGTTCCTTTTCGATATCCTCCTTCCGCAAGATTGCTGTCAACAGATTACCAAAAGTGACGTGGGACCTCTTGTGTAGTCTGGCCTTCCGCATTGTAGAGCGAATGATTGCCCCAATGTTGATAGGGACATTCGTCATCAATGCATAGACAAAACACACTCTATCTCTTGTTATTTTGGTGTATTGAGTCCCAGGAATTAGGCATGAGTTGACGATGCGCAACCAGATTCTTGCTTCCCTATTCAAAGGAGCATAGGGGAAGGTGTTATGTCGTCCGGTGTCTTGGTGTCTGCTCCACCTTGCCATGGATCTACTTCCACAAAATTGTCAAGTGACTGCTGTGAGATGTGCTGTTATGACTCTCTATGAATGGTGAGCTGGATCCAAAGGAAAGCGTTCCCAAAACTTGGCAAATCGTTGAGCTGTAATTTTTGGCGATCCAGTCTGTGTGTAATTTTGTCAAGCTATAGACCATCGGGGTAAATTCTCTAGTCAAATATAAACAATCAGTGAAGTACCAGATATACTTAGGTTATTGATACGATCAGTGATTAGTGAAATGGTCGATTACTTACGATCGATAGAAAAGAGTATGTAATACTTACAACAATATTTCAGTTTCATAATTATACAATTTAACTTATATAGGTAGGCTACTATAACTATACTCGTGGTTTAGTTATATATAACTATATATAGCAAACATATTTATAACCCTATGTAGTTAAAGTGTAGTACATACGATGAAAGGATACCTAACATGTGGTTTAATGACAACTATCAATGTTCATACTAAGAAAGTAAACCAGATTGTAAATAAGTCAAAACACTAATAAGATAACTCACATGTTGTTGTACAAAATTGTAAACAATTTAACATAAAAAATAATTTCTTCGATGTAAGATTATGATAGACATATATAAGTAGTACTTTGGAGTAGATATAAAAGAATAAAGATAAAGTTTTGAGAAATGTACTTTGTGAATTAAAGAGCAAAAGAAAGATTTTGAGATTTTGGTGAATGTTGCGTGTTTTAGGTAAAATTGTTTGATGTTATTTATGTTTAAGACTAGATTTGTTAAGTTTCAAAATGTTTATGACCCTTGTCGGTTTATATAAAAGAATGGGCGGGTTTTGACCCTTGCTATAAATGGGTATGGAGATAAAAAAGGGCCACTAGGCGGCGCCTAGTTAATGCATAAAGGGACCATAGGCGCGCCTAGTGCATGGCATATGAGATTCTGAGACCAAATGCTTTAGCAATAGTGCGCGCCTATGCTATAGCATACCTGAGCATGGGCGTCGCCTATGTTCTTTGCACACTAGATTCCGAGACCTTAGGCTATAATATAGGTTTTTGCATTGTTTCGTGGCCTAGTTTTAACCTAGGCCTAGACGTGCTCGATCCTATTTTTTCATGAGCAATGCTCAATCCATAGCCTTATGCATCTTTATTCCTAACTTACCACCTTTACTATGCAATACGTCCAAATCGTTATTTGAAACCAATCTCCTCATTGAATACCTCTTGCACCTATATTTGCTCAAAACCAATGAAAACGATTAGTACGATGGGTTGCCTCCCACCAAGCGCCTTGGTTTTGGTCATGGCACGACTCTTATTTTTGGATTTTCTTTTATCAAAAGCAAAACAAGTACTTCGAACGAAAGAAAGACAAAAACGATAAACGACAAACGATAAACAATGGGTTGCCTCCCATCTAGCGTCTTATTTATTGTCGTGGCTCGACATAGTTACCTCGAGTACTTAGACTTCATCGAGATAAGTGATGGCCAGATAATTCATCGAGTCAAGAGGACCGATATAAGGTTTAACACGTTGACCATTCACCTTGAAGACAACACCATTATTGTCTTTCAATTCAACTACTCCAGACGAGTAGACTTGGATAACTTTCTATGGACCAGACCACTTAGACTTTAACTTACCTGGGAAGAGCTTCAATCTTGAGTTGAAAAGAAGTACCATATCATCCTTTTGGAAGTTTCGTCGAACAATCCGCTGATCATGATACTTTTTCATCCGCTCCTTGTATAGGTCTGACCTTTCATATGCATGGAGACGGAACTCATCTAATTCGTTCAGCTGCTCTAACCTCAGATTCATTGCATCACCCCAATTCAAGTTCAATTGCTTCAATGCCCACAATGCCCTATTGCTCGAGATCAATGGGTAAATGACAAGCATTTCCATAAACTAGTTGATACGGGGACATGCCGATGAGTGTTTTGAATGCAGTCCTATACGCCCATAATGCATCATCTAGCTTCCGAGACCAATCCTTCCTATTAGCATTTACCGTCTTCGCAAGGATTTGCTTGATCTCCCAATTGGAAACCTCTACTTGTCCACTCATTTGTGGGTGATAAGGCGTGGCTACCTTATGTTGCTTGACACCATACTTGGCCAACACGGATTTGAATAGCTTGCTGCAAAAGTGAGATCCTCCATCACTTATGATAGTACGTGGTACTCCAAAGCGAGAGAAGATATTCCTCTTCAAAAATGCTACAACACGCTTTCCCTCGTTGTCGGCCAACGCTACAGCTTCAACCCATTTCGAGACATAATCTACAGCAACTAAGATGTACTTCATTCCAAACGAATTCACGAATGGACCCATGAAATCAATGCCCCACACATCAAAGAGTTCTACCTCAAGAATTTTGGTCATGGGCATCTCATGGTGTTTCGAAATAGCACCTTGTCTTTGGTATTGGTCGCATCTTCTAACAAAGTCATAGGTATCTCGAAATATCCAAGGCCAATAGTAACCACTTTGCAATACTTTTCTTGCCGTCTGATTGCCTGCATGATGTCCTCCAACTTGGGAAGTGTGGCATGCTTCCAAAACATTAGGCACCTCTACATGGGATATACATCGTCGAATAATACCATCCGCACATCATCAAAACAAATATGGCTCATCCCAATAGTAGTGTTGTACGTCATGCATAAACTTCCTCCTTTGGTGGTAAGATAAATTGGCAGGTATCACATTACTCACCACGAAATTTGCAAAGTCGGCATACCATGGTAATTTTTCCATTGTTGTCGCTAATATCTCCTCGTCAGGGAATGCATCATCAATCTGAATTTTAGGTTGCGCCACATGCTCATTCTCGAGTCTAGATAGGTGGTCGGCCACTTGGTTCTCACAACCTCTTCTATCTTTGACCTAGAAATCGAACTCTTGCAGCAGCAATACCCATCAAATTAATCTTGGTTTTGCATCCTTCTTTGACATTAGATACCTAAGAGCTGCATGGTCTGTATGAACGATCACCTTAGTACCCAATAGATAGGCACGAAACTTCTCAAACGCATACACAACCGCTAGGAGCTCTTGTTCTGTCACAGTGTAGTTCCTTTGGTCTTCATTTAGGACCTTACTGGCATAGTAGATAGGATGAAATGACTTCTCCTTTCTTTGACCAAGCACGGCTCCAACGGCTACACCACTAGCATCACACATGACTTCAAACGGGAGAGACCAATCTGGTGCTACCATGAT
Organism: Capsicum baccatum var. pendulum; assembly: GCA_030864225.1. Taxonomy (NCBI): domain Eukaryota; kingdom Viridiplantae; phylum Streptophyta; class Magnoliopsida; order Solanales; family Solanaceae; genus Capsicum; species Capsicum baccatum. The sequence goes on along the minus strand of CM061553.1, from coordinate 60,589,520 downwards.
AGGGGCTTCAATGAGTTTTCCTTTGAGACATTCGAATGCCTTTAAGCAATCTTCATTAAAGTCAAACTTCGCATCTTTCTCCAAGAGTTTGCACAATGGACTAGCAATTTTGGAGAAGTCTTTGATGAACCGACGATAAAAACCTGCATGGCCGAGAAAACTACGAACTCCCTTCACTGAAATTGGAGGCGGTAGCTTCTCAATAACCTCTATTTTTGCTCGATCAACCTCAATCCCTCTTTCGAAGATCTTGTGCCCAAGAACGATACCTTCTTTTACCATAAAGTGGCACTTCTCCCAATTCAGCACTAGGTTGAATTCTACACATCTTTGCAATGCCATGCTTAGGTTTGCCAAGAACGCTTCAAAAGACTCACCAACAACTGAGAAATCATCCATGAATACCTCCAAAGTGTCTTCAACCATATCAGAAAAAATAGACATCATACAGCGTTGAAAGGTGGCTGGTGCGTTACATAACCCGAATGGCATACGTTTGAAGTCAAACGTACCATATGGGCATGTAAACGTTGTCTTCTCTTGGTCCTCGGGGGAAATACAAACCTGATTGTAGCCTGAATAACCGTCCAAGAAACAAAACCATCCTTTTCCCGCTAATCAATCTAGCATTTGGTCCATAAATGGCTTTGGAAAGTGATCTTTGAGTGTCCAAGGATTCAGCTTTCGGTAGTCCATGCATACTCTCCATCCAGTGACGGGTCTGAGTGGAATAAGCTTATTCTTCGCATTCGCGACCACCGTCATGCCTCTTTTCTTGGGAACACATTGTACCGGGCTTACCCATATACTATCAGAGATTGGATACACAACCCCTGCGTCTAACCACTTGATAATTTCTTTATTCACCGCTTCTTGCATAGGTGGGTTTAGACGTCTTTGATGCTCAATGGTGGGTGTGCAATTTTCTTCAAGCTGAATTTTATGTGTACAAATCCCAGGTGGAATACCAATAATATTCGCAATGGTCCACCCAATGGCTCTAATGTACTTCCGTAAAATAGCAATGAGAGCTGCAACTTGTTGCTCACCCAAATCTGCTGCTACAATGACTGGAAGTGTGTTTCCGCTTCCTAAGAATACGTACTTTAAATGTCTTGGCAGCTCCTTCAATTCTAATGTGGGTGGCTCTTCAATAGATAGCTTAGCTGGTGGTGTGGGTCGATTCTTGAGATCAAGGTCCAGCTTCTTGGGAGCATAGCGATATGTCCCTAATCCCGATAGAGCACAAATAGCTTCTTCACAATTTTCAGCATCCTCAGTCTCTCCATTCATGAGCACAACCGCCAAAGGGTCATCAATAATTTGCTCTTCTTCAAGTAATTCTTTCTTATCATCAAAGAAAACATCAGCCACCGAAAATACACTCAGATCTTTGGGTTGCTTCATTGATTTGCAAACATCAAAGCGAACTACCTCGTCATTTATTCGGAATGAAAGCTCATTAGCTCTTAAATCAATGAACACACTTCCTGTAGCAAGGAAAGGGCGCCCCAAGATTATGAGAACTTCTGAGTCTGCCTCACAATCCAAAATAAAAAAGTCTGCCGGAAAGATGAATGAAGAAACCTTTACCAATACATCAAATAGAATACCAACAGGTCGTTTTACCGACCTATCCGTCATGATAAGCCTCATATTGGTTGGAGTAGGATCACCCAACCCCAACTTCTTGTAGATTGATAATGGCATCAAATTGATGCTGGCCCCTAAATCACATAATGCTTTGGCAAAATTCAAAGATCCAACGGTGCAAGGAATAGTGAAAGCTCTGGGGTCGGCTTTCTTCTGAACTATTGATCAGGTAGCGATTGCACTACAATGATGCACATCTTCTTTCAACTCATAGCTTGCTGCCCGTTTCTTTGTCAAAAGATCCTTCATAAATTTCGCATACCCAGGCATTTGTTCAAGTGCCTCCACCAATGGAACATTAATGGTCAGCTGCTTTAACATAGTCATGAATTTGATGAACTTCGTGTCATCCGCCACCTTCTTCAATCTTTGGGGAAAAGGTGGTGGTGGGTATGGAATTGTTCTCTCCACGGCTTTCTTCTCCTCTTGCTTCCGTTTTTCCACTTTTTCAGGCTGCACGTCGCTGGGTGTGACGTCCTTGACGTCTTCCGCGGACTCCTCTCCTATTGCGTTGTCATCCAAGTTCGCGGCTTCTTCAACCACTTGCTTGCCTTTTGCTGAAGTTTCCATCACCTTACCACTTCTGGTAGTGATGGCCATGCATGACCCATCATTCCTTGGGTTTTGCATAGTATCGCTAGGTAGAGTGCCGGCCTTTCTTTGATTGAGTGCTGCTGAAAGTTGGCTCAATTGCTGCTCTATTTGCTTGATTGAAGTGGAATGTGAATCAACTAATTATTTCATGGAGGACAAATCATTAATTACCTCCGTTACTCCCGCGCTCGTTGCTTCCACTCCTTTCAATAATTTAGCCATCATGTCTTCCATACTTCCAGAATTAGATGTGGTGGTGTCACGTCTACCAGGGGAACGTACAAACCACTCTTTTCATTCTTGTTCTTCCAACTACCTTGGTCCTTGTTTCCAGATTTATCATAATAGTTCCAACCTTGGTTTCCTTGGGTATTCCCACGGAAACCCCCCTGATTGTTCAAGTAGTTGGCCTCCTCTTCCGAATCAGATTCGTCTCTTCCTTTTGACGCAATAGCTTTCACTTTTTCGGTCTTCCCTGATAATAAATGCTTTGTAAGAAGATCCATTTGTGTTTTCATATGCGCCATATCTTGATCACGTTCTTCTTCTCTTCTTCTTTGGTCTGCAATCATGCCAATAGATATAGTAGAGCTTGCTACCTCAGAATCCCTGGTATGCCAAGCTCTACTTTGCTTCGTCATACGATCTAGCATATTGCTTGCTTGACCAAAGGTGAGGTCCATAAAAGATCCTCCAGCTGCATTATTCACCACTGGTTTAGTTATTGAATTCAAGGCTCTATATAATATCTCCATTAGGTAAACATTAGTCATATGATGGTTTGGGCATCTCGCTGGCTTTGTCTTGAACCTTTCCCAAGTTTCATGAAGAGCTTCAGTGGGAAGCTGACGAAAGTTGCTGATTTCATCTCGCAATTGTGCTCTTTTGGATGGCGGAAAGAATCTTTCTAGGAAAGCGTCTCTTAATTGCCTCCAATTTGTAATAGAATCAGGAGTCAGCCCATTTAACCATAGAGTTGCCTCCCCAGACAGAGACAATGGGAATAGACGTAATCGAATTGCATTCTGACTAACACCAGGATTGTCAAACGACTTGCATGTAGAAATAAAGTTGATGAGATGCATATTCGGATCATCACCTGCTAGTCCACCAAATAATCCCTTGAGTTGCAATAACTGAATCATGGTGCTTGTGATGTTGAACTTGGCTCCGGGCGCTAATGGTGGAGGAATTATGGCTCCAGTGGCTCCGGCTCCATCAAGATCATCATCATTATCGTCAAAAGCTGGTTGCATGGGTTGGCGATCATACCTAAACCGATCTTGACGACCTCTTCTGTTGGCAGGTGTTGCGATTTCAGCATCATGCCATGGGTTTAGTAACTCGTTATCACCTAAATCCTCATTGTCAGGATTTGTTGCTCGCCCACGGTTATCAATGTTTTGTTGTTGAACTTGAGCGGCGGCAAGAGCAGCTAATCTCGCTTGCTCCTGTTGAGCAGCCATTCTTTCGATTTCCGTTTGTGCCTCCATTCTGCCAATACGTTGTGGTTCAGGATTGATAGGTAATAATGGTTGACCAGAACTTCGAGTATGGGGCATGCACTAAATAAAAACCTGCAGTAAACAAAAACTAAAACTAAAAGTAAAAGTACGAGAATCTCTGACCAAAGGGTCTAGTAATTATCACAAACTTAATTGACACTCGTATTCCCCGGCAACGGCGCCAATTTTTGATAACGCTCAATCTAAAGCTCTCGTAGGAGTGTAAAGCGGTCGTTAGCAAATATAGAACCCAACTGGGTTGGGTATCGATCCCACAGGGAATAGCTTGGTCAACAAGTAGGCGACTATTACTAGACTTTTAGTGCAAGTCTCGTAAGTAGGGGGGATTGTAATGTGTAACCAAAGTATTAAAGTAAAAACTGAAAATAGCAACGCAAAAAGAAAGAATGTTTAGTATGTTGTAAAACAATGAGAATTGAAGCGTTGGGGTTATGTCCACCTTCTGAGTTATACGTCTCTATTGGCTATGAGTGTGTTGAATTCCGACATGCATGTGCTTATAGAGAATTGTATTCGATGGTAAATCCAAGCGTCTTTCGACCTATTCGAGGATTATTTCACTTTAACTCTTTCGAGCTTAAAGCGTGTCTAACGGTACGAATTCTCCAAGAGGTTAATCCAGTTACGGCACTAACTGTTTAATAGGGGATGGGACCCTACTACCTTGACACTATCTCTTTTCCAGACAGATAACCTTTCTTTCGAACAAGTTAAATGTTATACTGGCATATTCTTGCGTTTGCAACCACAAAGAATTTAGATTAAGATGAAGAGAATAATGATATACGCAGCATACGTGTCACGAACTCACAAGCTCATAGTAATAGATAGTATCTCATTCGGTTTCCATAACCCCAACAGAGAAGTTTAGTTACCCATGAATGCAAAGGAGCTCACGGTTGACATTGTTATTATACCACAATACTGATTAATTTTGTGTAGCACAGGTGGTAGGCGTTTAGGCATGAATTCCTTGGCAAAGTAACGATTCTCTTGTTGCGTAAATTAAGAATAGATGAATAGAAGACAAATAGAATTAATGGAAAGATTAGAATTATTGGAAGAGTAGAAAAGATTAATAGTTGAAGAATGAATATCAGAAAGATGGTGGATGCCTAAAAATCTCTAGCATGATAGGGTATTTATAATACCCATATCCTAATCCTACTAAGCTAATGAAATACTTAACCAAATCCTACTAAGCTAATGAAATACTTAACCCAATTGTACTAGGTTAATATAACATTATCCAAATCCAAATAGACTAATGAAATACTTAACCCAATTGTACTAGGTTAATGTATTATTATTCTAATCCAAATAAGTTACTGCAAGTCCCCAAAGTCTTCAGAAATACTGTTTTAGCCCGGGACAGATTTTCCATGCATCACTTTTGGTCCTTAGGCGTCCAAGCTTTGCTCTCCTCCTTTCGTGAAGCTTTCTTTGGCATCAAGTTATCCATAAAATGCTGAATTTTGCATCATTTACACCTGAAACTTTGCTAATCATGTTCGTTAGCTCACTTACAGGAAAAAAGACTAAAAGTGCATGAAATATATAATTTGTTCTCGAAACATGGCACAAATATGGGCAAAAATATTGATATAGGCGCGTAATATCGCCTATCATCAGTAGATAGGGAAAATTTGTCCTATATATTTTAGGAGTCAATATTATAAATATAATAATATATTAAATGAAGAGAATAAGTGAAATGACATTCTTGTCTATTATGGAGATTTTTAATGAAGGACAAAAAGTTCAAATCACTATTCTAAGGATCTTCACACTTTTAATAAATTATAGATATAGATTATAGATATAAATATAAATATAATTCTACAAAAGACATTCATGTTAAGTGGTTCTTATGTCCTACTTAAATCTTCACATAGTCATCATTTCATCCGTTCACTATTTGATCTTCTTCTTATCCCTGTAAAAAATAATACATCACAAAAATTAATACATTATGAATAAGAATTGTAAGAAAAAAGATTTAAATCATACATGTTCTTTCTTAGAATTTATAAATAATATAGGATAACAATAAGAACAAATTTAATGTAAAGCAAATCAATTAAAATGCCAGAAGAACAATACATGAAGAAGAAGAAGAAGAAAAAACGATAGTAATATACCCAAAAGAAGAGAATGAGGAGGACATTTAAGAAAGTACACAAATGAATTTTTTTTAAAAGAATATATGTAAGTTCAAATAATATATAGTGAATGAAATAATCTTAATTTTGTTGATGGAGGGAAGAAGACTTATAATGCTTTTATTTATAGGACAACTATATGAAATATGAAATGATATCATGAAAGGAGTTATGATCATCAAAGGTAATGAAAATTAAAAACATTAAAATTTTATATTAAAGGATATAAATAAATGTAGGAGTAGTAATTAATCCATTTATTTTGATTATTAAATAAATTGCTTGATAAATGAAAAAAACAAGAAAAAATTTCAAAAAAAAAAAAAAAGATAAATGTTGTCACACCCCTTTTTGACCAAAAAAAGATATATATTTTAAGTTCGAAAGGATTTTATTATTAAGGTGACAAAAATAAAAAAAATTGTTTCGAAAAAAAAGGATTATTTACATTATTTTTTCTTATTCAGATTCGTCACTTGGCATAATCCGGTGTGCCAAGTCACCTTTGGAAAATTCTTTTCGAAATGGATTGACTCTAAAAACTGATCCGCGAACAGAGATTCCGGCTAAGGAATTCTGTTGACCGAGGGGAAGGTGTTAGGCACCCCTTTATTTCGTGGTTCGACCACGGTCGCTTGGTATAGCGTATCGGCTAATTTGACATTACAAATGTACAAACCACATAAACACACAAAACAAGCAAAGAAACAAATCACACAAAATTCAAAACAAATCAAAATAATGTTCAGTCCAAATTATACAATCCAAAATAAAAGAGGTGCTGAAATATAAAACCTATTCTATTCTAAACTAATCCTAAACTAAACTCCACCCGACGTTCCAGGCCTTGATCACGAGCCTCCTTTGCGTACATGCTACTTCGGGGCATTCCCCGGATAAATCAATATAAATCCTTCGGGGCATTCCCCGGCCAAATGAGTACAATTTAAATTTTTCGTGCAATAAAGTAGAAAGTACCATTCACGCACATATTCAAACGCTCTAACAAATCGTTATTCCTAAATTTGCCTACCCGGCCTACGTTTGCCTACCAAGTTCAACGTATCGCAATTCTATCATGTTCAACATTATCAATACATCAAAATTAAACAATATTCATTTTCCTCCATTTTTAATTCCCACCCTAATTCAAGCTCAATCACGTGATTAATCCATTTCAATACACAATCCACCAATCGAGAATAACGAAAATTCACCAATCATGCTTAGCACATCACACACCCAAATGTCACCAACAATTCACATCAACAAACAAACTATGGTATCGAATCACACGCAATCACAATCACATAAGAATTAAATAAAAGAGAAGAAAGAATTGGACCTTAAATTCGAAGCTTTCAAACTCAATGTTATTCGAATAAAAAGAGTCCGCACCCGGAAACCTCGAGCCGAACCTTAACACCAACAATCCAACTCGACAAATAATGACCCGTTCACCGTCACTTTTCACACCGGCACTGTTTACCGGTACTGTTCACCGATTATTGTTCACCAGTTACTGTTCACTGGTACTGTTCACCGATTACTGTTCACCGATTACTATTCATCGACGCTCTTTTTTTTTGTTGTTGTTGTTCTTGTGAGGAAGATTATTTTGTGATTGTTGTTATTGTGGAGAAGATGATGATCAAAGAATGAGCCTCTCCTTTTTCCCTCTTAGAAGTTTTCTTTTATAATGGGCATGGATTTGTTATCATGTGGAAATTTTGGTGAGTCCCCCATATATTCTTTATTTGTGGACAAGAAAAAGAAGGGGAGAATCACATGGGTATTTAGGGTGGTGATGGTGATGTGTCATTTTTAATCGGGAGGGATTGTTAGAATAAGATAAAATTAGTTAGGAATTGTTATTTTTGTCTTTTTGTGAAAGGGTTATCACACGGGTGAGGGCATACACTAAGACGAGGGTAAAATGGTAAGAATGTTTTCGGGGAGGGACAAAATTATGTGTCTACATCATGCCCCTCTTTGCAAGTAAACACAAAGTGTTTTCATACAAAGAAGTAGACAACGAAACAGAATTTTGACCCGACCATTATTCACAGGGAAGAAACAAAAGAAAGAAGTACGACCGAGTTGGAGAGTCAAGTGAGGTCCCTTTGAGGATCCGGTCCACGGCTCTGTCATTACATCAAAAATAAAAATTACAAGTTAAAACATAAATGAAATTATAAAAATCCTATCTATACAACTTCTGTTGGACTCCTGACTTAAGTTTCATCACCCTATTCTTCAGGCGGGCTCCTAACTTGCAATTTCTTCAACTTGTTGATTGGTTTTCCAATGCTTCACCTCATTACTTAACTTTCAATTTCTTCACCCTGTTATTCAGGAGGGCTCCTGACTTGCTATTTTTCAATCCTTTAACTTTCATATTTTCACCTTGTTGCTTTGTTTTCAACTTCTTCAGCTTGTTGCTTGACTTTTTATTTATTCGCCATGTTCTTCAGGAGGGCGCCTGAAATCACATCAAAAATAAAAGAAAATTATCCCAAACAAGAATTATTATAAAGATAAATTTCGTTTGCCATAAAAGTAAAGTTCAAAAAAAAGAATTAAATTTTTGCCCCAGTTTATTATCAGAAGACTTTTGGGAAAGTCACATCATACCTACTTGTATGTTGTAATGATGAATCAAGACTCTGACCAAGAAATGCATCTCTTGAGAGTAAAATTAAATAACCAAGCCTAGGAAGTGCGTCTCCTAAGAATTAAAGTGAGAGATTCTAACTAGAAAGTGCGTCTTCTAGAGATACAAGTTTTAGTTAAAATAATGTGTCACCTAACAAATGAAAACTAGCAAAAAAGTGTGTCTCCAAAGGATTAAGTGTAATAACTTGACTAGAAAGTGCATTTTCTAGAAATTAAGGGGACTGCTAGGAAGTGCATTACCCAAAAGCAAAGTTCGAATTACCCAATCAAAGAAATGTATCTCCTTACCAATGTTGCTTGAATTATTAAAACAAGGAAGTGCATCTCCTTACCAATGCCGCTTGAATTACTCAAACAAGGAAGTGCGTCTCCTCACAAATGTTTCTTGAATTAACCAAACAAGGAAGTGCATCTCCTTACAAATGTTTCTTGAATTGCCCAAGCAAGGAAGTGCGTCTCCAATTTGCTTGAATTACCAAAACAAGAAAGTGGGTCTCCTTTGGAAGTGCGTCTCCTTATGATAGCGCTTGAATTACCAAAATAAGGAAGTGTGTCTCCTTACAAATGTTGCTTGAATTGTCCAAACAAGGAAGTGCGTCCCCTTACAAATGTTGCTGGAATTACCCAAACAAGGAAGTGCGTCTCCTTACAAATATTGCTGGAATTACCAAACAAGGAAGTGTGTCACCTTACAAATGTCAATCGAATTACCAAACAAGGGAGTGTGTCTCCTTACAAATGTTGCTTGAATTATCAAACAAGGAAGTGTGTCTCCTTACAAATATTACTTGAATTTCTCACACAAGGAAGTGATCTTCTTACAAATACTGCTTGAATTACCAAACAAGAAAGTGTGTTTCCTCACAAATATTATTGGATTTACCAAATAAGGAAGTGCGTTTTCTTACAAATATTGCTGGAATTACCCAAACAAGGAAGTGCGTCTCTTTATAAATGTTGCTAAAATTACCAAAACAAGGAAGTGTGTCTCCTTACAAATGCCGCTTGAATTACCATGGGTTTGAATACCAAATATGTGCAGCAACATTGCCTCTTGCATTTGTAGAAGTGAGAATATTACGGCCCTTGATGTTTAGGCTTTGAAATCCTTGATTCGAAGGTAGCATGTATTCCTATTTCATACAAAGAAAACTTGTTAGTTTAAAAACATGGTGGTTAGTTTATGGATTAGCTTTCACGGCAATCTCTTTTGCCCCCGTCATATTTAACCTTGTTTCTAACCATTAACATAGGTCGTTGACTTGCTGCATCATTGACCCAAACTCAGATTATTAAGAGTGACTCTAAAAGAAATACAGTATCTCTGCTTTGCCATGCTCCTCAAATAAACCCTTTGAACCTTGGTATTTTCATGAATTCCTAGACTTGTTTGTTGACAAAATTTGTATGCCTTATTTCGGCTAACAATCATGTCTCTTTTATGTGCTAACTTTTGTCTTGCTTTGTACAATTGGAGAAGCTGGTAGCAGTTTTGAAAAATTTCCTCACTTGTTTTGACAAGGACTTGACTCAAAGACAAGAAAAAAAATGACAGTGATTTTTATTTGGACAACTGACCCAAGAAAAATAAAAATAAAAATATAAATAAGAAAGAAAAGACAATGAATGTCCCCATTTGAAACAAAGAAACAAAAAATTTATCTAAAAATGACTGTCAACTCTAATGATTATGCCATGCATTTTGGATTAATCTGTCTGATATTTCCATCCACACCTTCCACCAGTTGTTGTTGGGTTAATGGCCTTGAAACTGAGTTGCTTCCTTGGGCCAATTACATTTGGAGACCTCATTCAATTAGTGGCACCTTGAAGGGTTTTTGCCAAAAACCTCTCTTATTTTTCTCTCAGCTCACCATCGTCTTATGGTGCCCGTAAGGGTTTTCACCGAGAAAACTCTCTCATTTTTATTTCCCTCAACTTACCATCTCCTTACGTTGCCCGTGAGGGTTTTCACTAATAAGATTCTCTCATTTTTATTTCTCTCTTGATTCCTTGTGCTGAGGAAGACAGGTAGTTCCCAAATACATCATCATATCCCTTGCATGCTTTGCCTTAACATCCCTAAAGATTGATCTGAAGGTCTTTCTTTGGTTGTAACTTGGCTTTTGGATAAGGTTAGAAAGAAAGGATGGCATGAGGCCCAAACGACACTTGAGGTGGGTTCTTACAACTTTTGGAATCAACTCAAACAATGAGGATTAACTCATGCCCTAGTTTCTTTTGACTGGGTGATTCTAAATTGTTTATTTGGTTGGACCGAGACCTTAGTAGGGCAGCCTACATATCTCACCCCCGAGAGAGGAGAATCAGGTCACGCGTAGTTCTGGCAGCTTGTTTCTAATTTTTTTTTCTTTTGTTGACTCTTTTCTCTTTGGATTTTTCTGACTCTATTTGTCTTGACACTTTTTTTTCTTTTTGGACATATTTTTTTTCTTCTCTTTTTTTTTTGAACTTTTTCTGAATCTATTGCTTTGCTCGACACTTTTCTTTTGAGCTTTGTTGACTATATTGATTCCAAAAGAGGGGTATGAAATAAAATATGACTGAAGCTCAAATGGGGTAAACAAAGGATGACACGATGTTTGGATAGCAGAATGCAATGTCTTCGTCATTTCAATCCTCGAAAATGCAAGTACATATCATGTAATATGAAAGTGAGAGATGAAGATCATTTGCGACATCTTTTTAAGCAGATTGAGTCTGTGCGTCACTACTTTTTCTACAAACTCCTCCTTTGTTGTACATTTCTCACATCGAATGACTCATGCTTTCGTGGATCTGCTTATCTTCTTGTTTCTCTTGATATAGGGATTACACGTCCACTATTTGACCTAATTAGGACTTGCCTTTTGATCGGTGACCAAGTTGTTCTTGTGATTCTCAAAATAATTGCCTTAACTTGTCACCAAATATCTCAGCACTCTATCTATCTTCTCATATGCTCGCTTTTTCTAACTTTAACCCTCTGATTCAATGTTCATGCTTAAACTGGATTTTAAGATCTGGCTGAAAATTTCACTAGCATGTCATATCACTAGAGTCAACACAAAATGTACTATGTAAAGAAAACAAACAAACAACACATATTTAAAACACAAAGGAAAATGAGACACTTCATTTAGACGAAACAAAAGATAGAAGAGTTTGAACATAAACAACAAAAGGACAAAACAAGAGAGATCCCGAACTACAACCCTGAAATAATTTAGAGAACAGAAAATAAAACAAAACAAACTACCAAACCCCTTCCTGGTAAGGAGAGGGGTGACTTCTCAATTGCTCAGCCTGACATCTTAGCCACTGATTTGCATATCAGCATGACTAGAGTTTTCCTCACTGTCAATGTTCTGCACTATGATTGATTTATCTTGAATCATCTTTTCAATTTCTCTTTTCAAAGCACGACAATCTTCAATACTGTGACCCTGAACATCAGAATGATATGTACATCGTACATTAGGATCAAAACTTCTTGAATGTGGGTCAGGAGTATACCCAAGGAAAGGAGTGATTATGCTGCTGTACCAATCTCTAGAATAAATGTGCATACGACTCTCCAATGGGTGTAAAGCTATCCCTGGAATTCTGTCTCATTTCATTATTTGGCTTAAATTGAAAACCAGGCCTAGAAGGGCTTCGGTATGTATATGGAGTTGGAGGATAACTCGACAGAGTTGGCACACGCCAGTATAGGTAAGATAGGGGTTGAACATATGGTTGCGCATTATACACTTGATATGGAGATGGTGGAATGGAATATAATGGATTTTGGGAAGGATTCTGTGGAACTTGGCCATAAACTTGGGTTTGAGCCCGTGGGTAACAATGGTATAACCCTCTTGCCCGTACCTGTTGTCCAACTATAATAGCAGATGCATCTTCCTCATTCTTGTTTCCTCCAACACTTTCCAAACCTTTTTGAATTGCTTGAGTAGTAGCTTTCAATGTTGCAAAACTCACAATGCGACCAGTCTTAATTCAATCCTCTATCATCTCCCCTATTTTAAGGACCTCAATAAATAGCTTGCCTAATGTAGGTAACAAGTATTGATAATATGTTTTATCTTGCGCTTGAATAAACGCCTCCACTATCTTACTTTCTTTCATTGGCGGTTTCAACCTAGCAGCTTGTTTACGCCATCTAATCGCATACTTTCTGAAAGTTTCAGTACTCTTTTTCTTCATATTAGTTAAGGATTTCTCGTCAGAAATCAAATCCATATTGTATTGAAATTATTGCACGAATTCATTAGCCAGGTCATCCCATCTATTCCACTTGTCGATGTCTTGGTCAATAAACCATTCTGAAGCTAGACCTAAAAGACTCTCACCAAAATATGTCATGAGTAATTCTTCCTTCCCTCCAGCGCCCCTTAGCTGGTTGCAATAGCGTCTTAAATGTGCTACAGGATCACCATGTCCATCATACTTCTCAAACTTTGACATTTTAAAACCAAGAGAAAGATGTACACCTAGAAACATGCACAGATCTTTATATGAGACACTTTTGTACCCCCCAAGTCCTTGCAAGTTTTTCATAGTCAGTTCTAAACTTCTCAATTTTCTGTCTATTTCCTCTTGTTCTTCTGTCATAACAGGCTTCTCAATGTTAGGAAGAAATTCAGGCGGTTGAGGGCAATCGTAAGGACCAGTCGACTTAAATGTGGGCTCGGGAGCGTAATGCTGATCACTAAAAATATTCAATACAGGGTCTCTTGTAGAGTGGGGAATCAAAATCGTTGGATTGACATTAAAGTAGGAGCTTCAGATGGGAGTGGGTCTGCAAAAGCATGAATAGCAGGCGGAGCCGAGCATGTGGTAATCTTGTATTGAGGAGTGAGGAAATGAATATTGGAAGTGTTTGGATACTGTTGCCCCAGAGTAGGTCCTGATACATGTTGTGGTGTGTCGATCAAAATAGGAAATTGTGCATGTGACACTGGAGGCAAACTAGAAAGATATTCTAGATTATCTGCGGGAAATGGAGGAGGCGGCAATCCATTAGCCCAAGCTCGATGCATTTCTATTATTTGCTGCCTCAATTTTTGAATCTCTTCATTAGCTCCTACATTCGCATTCCCCAAACTCCCTATCTAATTAGTGACAACAAACTCGGTATCCTTGTTGGCCATAACTTTCTCTGTGACTTGGAGCAATTTGGAGGACCAGCCAAAACGCCATAAACCAACCACCTTAAACTAACTGGACAAGAGATAGCAAATGCGTTAGAGTTTAACGATTTTTCAAAACCTCTTATTCTTTTTTTTTCTTGAAAAAAAATCACCCAACCCTAGAAGGGCGCCTACGTATCTCACTACCGAAAGAGGAGAATCAGGTATGCGTAGTTCGTGAAGTCTTGCCAAAATGACCGATTAAACTCTTTTTCTTTCTATTTTCTTTTTCTTGAAACTTTAAAAAGGAAAGAAAATAAAAATTTGTCAAAAGAAATGACGAAAATATTTTTGAATTCTTCGGCTTTAACATCCCTATACAAAATGAAACCTATGATTACCAAAGAAAATCTTTTTGGGTTTTCGATTTTGAATTTCATATGCAAACGAAACTTGAGCCTATTAAAGAAAAAATCATTTTAGTTGTTTTCTCTTAAAGACGTATATGAAACACCTACTCTAATAAAGAGTAAAGAAAATCTTTTTGGATTTTTGAAATAAGATCTCCGAACCCACAATATGTTGCCTACGTATCTCACTCCAGAGAGAGGAGAATCAGGGGTGCATAGTTCGTCCAGATTGAACAATTAATGATTAAATAATAGATGACACCCTGACTTGAGACACGACCAAAGACACATGATGAACAACATAACAAAGTCTTTTTTTGAGTTTTTAATTCGACACTTTACATAAAAAATGACACCAACAGCTATGAAAGAAAAACTCTTTTTGGTATTTTCGTTAAATGAAATGTACAAAACTTCTACAACCTTTTTTTGAATTTTTATTTTATAAAAAGCCCCTAAAAAAATCTTTTTGGAGTTTTCGAATTGTGAAAGCTTGCTAAAGGAAACAAAAGAAAAATCTTTTTTCTTTTTTTTCTTTTTTTTGAATTTTTGAATCGTGGAAAATAAAAGCCATAAAGAACCTAAAAACTACGAAACTCTTCTTTGATTCACCTTTTTTTTTTTTCTCTTTTTTTTTTCAAGCACACCTTACTTCTAACACATGCTTTCCCCGAATCAGTCCATCAAATGACCATATTACCCTCAAAGATGCAACATTTAGCACATGGGGATGCTTTAAAGTTGAGTCTCCTACAAAGAACCGTGTGGGCCCTGCTAGGTCTCAATATGATGCACATAAGAATGACCTAAAGGCTGACCTACGTTGTGATTTACTAACAAGGCCGTTCGGGGGAGCATATGGTCGATAGTGGCTGCTTTGCTTTCCACCTACTCCATACATCCAATGGACCCCCCCTAAACTAAGGGTGACTCAACTAGAGTTTGTGCGGACGACGTGCACTCCGAGAATTGTTGCAGAAAGAATTGACTCGGGTTATGCAAATGATGACAGATATAAAGCGGTAACACATAAAGAAAAAAAAACTGTAAACAAAGAGCACAGAAATGAACAACAGTGATAATAATAACACAAACAATAATCACAAACAATGTTTATACACTCATAATACCAAAAAAAGTTGATACGAATCCAAAAAATAAGCCCGAATTCTGAAAAGTCCCCAGCAGAGTCGCCAGAGCTGTCACACCCCTTTTTGACCAAAAAAAAGATATGTATTTTAAGTTCGAAAGGTTTTATTATTAAGGTGACAAAAATTAAAAAAAATTGTTTAAAAGAAAGGATTATTTACATTATTTTTTCTTATTCAGAGTCGCCACTTGGAATAATCCGGTGTGCCAAGTCACCTTTGGAAAATCCTTTTCAAAATGGTTTGACTCTAAAAACTGATCCGCGAACAGAGATTCCGGCTAAGAAATTCTGTTGACCGAGGGGAAGGTGTTAGGCACCCCTCGATTCTGTGGTTCAACCACGGTCGCTTGGTGTAGCGTATCGGCTAATTTGACACTACAAATGTACAAACCACATAAACACACAAAACAAGCAAACAAACAAATCACACAAAATTCAAAACAAATCAAAATAATGTTCAGTCCAAATTATACAATCCAAAATAAAAGAGGTGCTGAAATATAAAATCTATTCTATTCTAAACTAATCCTAAACTAAACTCCACCCGACGTTTCGGGCCTTGATCACGAGCCTCCTTTGGGTACATGCTAATTCGGGGCATTCTCCGGATAAATCAATACAAATCTTTCGGGGCATTCCCCAGCCAAATGAGTACAATTTAAACTTTTTGTGCAATAAAGTAGAAAGTACCATTCACGCACATATTCAAACACTCCAACAAATCGTTATTCCTAAATTTGCCTACCCGGCCTACGTTTGCCTACCAAGTTCAATGTATCGCAATTCTATCATGTTCAACATTATCAATACATCAAAATTAATCAATATTCTTTTTCCTCTATTTTTAATCCCCACCCTAATTCATTCTCAATCATGTGATTAACCCATTTCAATACACAATCCACCAATCGAGAATAATGAAAATTCACCAATCATGCTTAGCACATCACACACCCAAATGTCACCAACAGTTCACATCAACAAACAAACCACGGTATCGAATCACACGCAATCACAATCACATAAGAATTAAATGAAAGAGAAGAAAGAATTGGACCTTAAATTTAAAGCTTTCAAACTCAATGTTATTCGAATAAAGAGAATCCGCACCCGAAAACCTCGAGCCGAACCTTAACACCAACAATCAAACTCAAAAAATAATGACCCGTTCACCATCACTTTTCACACCATTACTGTTCACCGGTACTGTTCAAAAGTTACTGTTCACCGGCGCCCTTTTTTTTGGTTATTATTATTGTTGTTGTTTTTGTTGTTCTTGTGAGGAAGATTATTTTGTGATTATTGTTATTGTAGAGAAGATGATGATCAAAGAATGAGCCTCCTCTTTTTTCCTCTTAGAATTTTTCTTTTATAATGGGCATGGATGTGTTATCATGTGGGAATTTTGGTGGGTCCCCTTTATATTCTTTCTTTGTGGACAAGAAAAAGGAGGGGGGATCACATGGGTAGTTAGGGTGGTGATGGTGATGTGTCATTTTTAATAGGGAGGGGTTGTTAGAATAAGACAAAATTAGTTAGGAATTGTTATTTTTGTCTTTTTGTGAAGGGGTTATCACATGGGTGAGGGCACACACTAAGACGAGGGTAAAATGGTAAGAATGCTTTCAGGGAGGGACAAAATTATGTGTCTACAAATGTGTTATAAATATACCATATATAGTGAATGTTTACTTTACCATATATAGTGAATACCTACTTTACCATATATTGTGTATGTCTATTTATGGAAAAGTTACAAACCCCAAGGTTAGTTTTCTCCTATAAATAAAGGAATTTTTCTTCATTGTAATTGATCCATCAAGAGAAGAAATAAGAATTACTCTCTCTGTTCTCTCTACTCTTCTTCTTGTTCTTTCTTGTTTCATAACACGTTATCAGCATGAGACTCTAATCAATTGAGTAATTGAAAAATAATGTAAAGTCATGCAACATTTATTGTCAACTCTTGACGTTACCAGAGACAGGGTCAGAGACTAGCTTTCTCTTTCTATTCCCGTTTTTTACTATCGTCTGACTGTTACTGAGGCTTTTGCCTCCAGGTAACAAGTTCCAAGAATAAGATATACGTAGCTCTAATTTTGAATTTGATATGTCAGTTTTAATTTGATGAAAAAAATAATATTCTATCCTGTGGTAAATTTGGAGGGAATAAAATACCCCCTAGTCTGGATTTGTTATTTCTTGATGTTAATTTATTAAAAGAAAGGTAAGGAAAAGATGTTAAGTGACTGCATGTGACATAATTCTTTCTCAAAAATAGTTACAGAAGATTTCTACTTGCCCATAATATGCATTGATGATTTAGTTTCATGCAGTTATTTCACAATTGGTCAATTACATATGTTAAGTTAAATTTTTGATAGTTAAATTTATGCTCACATGAAATCTGGGAATTGAAAAAACAAAAATTTTCTAATATAATATGGATTTTGCAATGTTGCTTATGGTTGTATTTTATCAAATAATGTGTTTATCCAAAGCATGTTGGAAACAAAATTTTCATTGAGCTCGAGAGTTGATTGTTTTTCTTTATATTTATGAAACATAAGTTTACAAAGATAATCACTCCAGAGTTGTGATCTATCTTGAGTCATTAAGGTAGCAACATTTTAATAGACACAACATTGAGTTTTATTATATTTTGGCCTATTATACATTGAGTGTGTAAGACGGTTGATTCAGGTTTCATCGCACCAAGATAAGATATCGGGTTTAAGTTCTGATACATTGATGTACTATAATAATAAGTTGTTGGGTTCAAGTCCCATCGATTTATGCCTAAGACACCTTTATATGGATAAGATATTGAGTTTGAATGGTCTCAATACACCATATTGATTATATTATGATGGCTAAGGCAATATTTGATGAAAAATCACGATATCCCATTGATATGCTCCATGAAGTGAATATGGTAGTAATATATGATATATGCCTCGATTTGCTCCTGAAGTAGCAATATCATGAAAGTGGTTATAAGCTATCAGAATTTGATTGGCTAAAGGCACGATTAAATTCCATTTATGGGGAATGAGAAACTTATTAATCCAAACGTGTACTTGATTGTGATGGTATCACAACTCACCTCCGAATGAGGCAGAATAACTGAGAAGAGTTATTTTAAAACCTACTTCTAAAGTAGTAAATCTAAAATTTATTCATGTAAAAGTAAATCTGAAATTTACTAAATTAAAGTTTACATGTTATGGTAAACTTGGAGTTTACTAGTGTAAAAGTTCATAAATTGACATGAACGATTGCTACATTTCGAAAATGTGCATATTGAATATTAGACATATGTTGAAGAAATAGAAGATTCTTTAACAATTGTTTATGTTGCTTGTTCTAATGACAAGTTGATTGGACCAACTAATGTTGGGATTTGATCCATCAAAATCTGAAACGGATAAAAGATGAATAAGGGCCCGTTCACCTATCATGTGATACGTTGAAAAGATGCATCAATAAGATGATCACATGTACATTCATTGTCAACCTGCAGTTTTACATTCATAAAGTTGCTTGCTCAATAAAATTGAGTTAAGAAAATAATTTTTAGATTGTGCAATCAAGAAAGCTATCTTGATGATGATGGATTGGCATTGAATGCCTTTGATAAATAGCTAAACCATCGCTAATAATAACAAAGCTTCACGTTTAGGTTTGAAAGATGATATGTTGCATACAATAACACTTGTATGCATTAGACCAATAAATTATGATTATTTCTTCCCCCTCAATTGATTCAAGGTCATGAACCAACTGTTATATCTAATAGTTTTGATGTGCGATATACGACTAATAAATATACCATGATACACAAAGATGGATTTCTCAAAGAAGTAAAGGATGTATGTTAGTTTTTCTAACATAAGGAGGATATTATAAGCGCTATAAAATATGTTAGGAATTATCACCAGATTCTCATTCAAAAGATAATTCAAATCAAATGACGAAAGCATCTCATATTAAGCGCAAATGCTCTTATTCTATGTTCCTAAAGGACAAAGTCTATACATGTGTGAAGCGTGGTAGACTAATCGGTTTCAAATGAAAGTCCTTGAAAAATAAGGAGCAAATAATCATAATAAGAAGGCAATGAGCTCTTGAAGAGCCTACGACATAACACTTCATGAAAAACCTTATGAGAGGTTCATGTACCTGAAAATAATGAAGTGATGAGATATCAAAATATTATGTCACACTATGAAAAGATAAAAAATAATATATCATCAGTAATATCTTAGATACAATATTGACGCAATATTGTAAAAGATTACGAGGATCTGAATTCTACGTTTATTTAAGCATGCTGACGTAGAAATATTTATCAAGTGACATGAAAGGATGCATTTTGGTAAGCGTAAAACTTGTTTGATTTGCAATCCAGACACTTGAAGATGTCACTCATGAAATGTTGAATATTGTCACTTGACAAAATTTACACGAAAATATGTTTAAGGATTCAAAATGTTTGAAGTATATAAAAGTTTCTGGGAAACTTATTTATAATCCTTATATTGTATAAGCTTATAGCTTGAAAATCATTGAAACTCTTGGAGAGTTTTCAAAGCAATAAATTATTTGTTGAAATTCGAAATATATCGAATTGAATTGATTTTGAAGTACCGTATCTTAGTGCAAGTGGTGCACTCATGTATCTTGCAAATACTACAAGACCCGATATATCCTTTTCAGTTAATTTATTAGCAATGTATATTTCTGCTCCTACTAGGAGACATCAGAATGAGATCAAGCATATGAGCTTATTTTATTGAAAAGATTGTAGTCCCGATCTTGTTGGTTATGCTGACATTGGCTACTTATCTGACCCGTATAAAACTCGATCTTAAATAAGCTATGAGTTCATATGTGGCGATACTATCATATCTTGGAGATATACAAAGTAGTCTATCTAGCCACTTCATTGAACCATGCTGAGATAATAACTATTCATGAAGCAAGCCATAAATGAGTATGGTGGAGGTCCATGATACATCTCATTCGAGAAAAATATGGTGTGAAATATGACAATCTACTCACAATTTTATACGGAGATAATGCATCATGCATAGCACATCTTAATGGAGGATTCATGAAAGGAGATAGAACGAAGCACACTTCATCAAAGCTTTTTTACATACATGAGCTACAAAAGAATGGTGATATCAACGTGTAACAGATTCGTTCAAGTGAAAATGTTGCTGATTTATTCACCAAGTCTACTCCAATTACAACTTTTAAGAAGATGGTGCACAAGATCGAGATGCAAAGGTTCAAGGATGTTCTCATTAGGGGGAGTTAATACGCGTTGTACTCTTTTTTCCTTTCAAGTTTTTGTTCCACCGGGTTTTCCTTATAAGGTTTTTAATGAGGCAGTCTATATGCGTATTGTTAGAGATGTGTACTCTTTTTCCTTCACTACATTTTTTTTCCACTGGGTCTTTTTTTAGTAAGGTTTAACAAGACACATTATCTATCAATTAGACAATCAAGGGGGAGTGTTATAAATATTTCATATGTAGTGAATGTCTACTTTACCATATATAGTGAATACCTACTTTATCATATATTGTGTATGTCTATTTATGGAAAAGTTACAAACACCAAGGTTAGTTTTTCCCTATAAATAAAGGGGTTTTGCTTCATTGTAATTGATTCATCAAGAGAAGAAATAAGAATTACTCTCTCTATTCTCTCTACTCTTCTTCTTGTTCTTTCTTGTTTCATAACAAAATGAATTTTCTTACATCTAAGAGATGCCACATCGACATACTACTTAGCCTCCTTTTATAATATATATATATATATATATATATATATATATATATAAATATATAGATTCTCGTATTAATGATGCAACAAGTTCTAATTTAACTTCAGCACAAATAAAGAATTAGAAACTCAACAGTGCCAAAAATAATTTTGAGCAAATTAATAATGGGGTGGGGGGGTGGGGTAATAGAAGAATATTAAACAAAAGTATTTAATTTGAGATTGCAAGTTGATCAGAAATAAGTATGTGCTAATGTTAGAATATGATTCTATTTGAAGTTTGACAACCATAAGATTTCAGCATTTTGAATGCAACTTTGACATTGTTATTTGTTAAATATTTTTATAGTATTTTATATTTGTGACATGTTACCATCTTGAAAATCAGAATGGCTGCATGGCTTCGTGTTTGGAATTTTCTAAATTCTATACTTTTTCTGCAACCAAATATATATTGTGCCAGTCTCAATGTAATTCTTTTAATTAATTTTTAACATAATGCTGTTGTCAATATTTTGGTTAGTTTTCAATTGAACGTCCTATATGACTTATTTAAGATCTCAAGATTAACATCTTTAATTTCTAAATTTCATTCTTAACCAAATTAAGATACATAAACTTAATCGGATGAAATAACAAAAATTCCAGTGCTTGCGCCTTTTTTCTTTTCTTACTCTTTCCCGGGAGTTCTTATTTTCTTGGATGTCTTGATAAGTGATAACTCACACCCACAACCTTAAGGTTAGGGTGGAGGGTATCCTATTCTCTGCATGTTCTTTAAATTTTAGCACTAGAATGTCAATAAGTACGCCTCCATTCTTAATCAGTATCATGGTTAACTTATACTCTATTCATCTTAATATATATTTTCTTCGTTTTAAATTATTCGTCTTAAATTAAGATGGCACATTGATTAAGAAAAATAATAAATAACATGGCTAGTTTATCATAGTACCCCTATTAAATGTTGTTTACATTTTAATTTAAAGAAAAAATAATTAATGCAAAGGGTAAAACATGAAAAAAAAAAATTGTCTCTTCTTGATTAATGAAAAGAGACAAGTAAAATGGAAAATCAAATTAGGAAATTTGAGACGGATAATTTGGGACGGAGGGAGTATGAAATTGTTTGACTCGATACAAAATTTAAAAATAAAAAATACTCACTCCATCTTAATTTATGTGACACTATTTGACTTAACAAAAAATTAAAAAAAAAAATAAAGATTTTTGAATTTTGTGTAATAAAAACAACGCTTAGACATTTATTGGTTGCAAATTGTTCATTAGGGTAAAAAAAAATTTAGAATTACATTGTTTCTAATTACGGAAAAGGAAAAAATATACCCTCAAACTATAAATGATAAATGGTATGTCTATATTCTTTGTCTTATTTTGGGACTTGGGTATATATATATCCATGACATTAATGAAATGGTACGTATATACATCTCACACTAACGGTAAGGGCATATGTGTACCCCAAATATGACGGAGGTATATATGTATCATTTATCATAGTTTGAGGGTATATTTGGTCCTTTTGCACTTTAATTTTTTTATCTCAAATAATTAATCCAAATACACTATCCGATTCAATAGACCAAATTATCCGGCTCGACTTCAATTAAAATTCAAGGGATGCCAATCTAAAAGACGCTTTTTTTCACTCCTATAATGATATATACACAAAATATAGTAACACTCACTACTATCTACTTTTAAAGAAAAAAAAAAACCATAATGCCAAAAAAAATACCAAATAAATTGAACCTCTCACGTTCAATTTTCAGTGAAATTCCGTCGGAAAAACACTATCCACCATCAGTCAACACCACATAACAACCGTCTTCGTTGAATCGAAAACACCCCACCGACGAATCATCATCGTACTCCTAGCTTCAGCCACCTCCGGCCTAATCTCCACTCCCTCCAACCAGTAAACACCAACTAGTAAAGTGATCAATAACTGCAATTTGATTGAGGTTCACATTTCAGAGAATGACAGAGATAGTATCGAGTTTGGAATAAAAAAATAAAGGTCAAATCGAGTTGGTTTGAATCGAGTTCAATGAATTTATTGGGTCGGATAATGAGCTTGGGTTAATTATTTGAGATAAAAAAATTAAAACGAAAAAGAGACAAATATATTTCCAAACTATGATAAATGATATGTATATACCTCTATCATACTTTGAGTACATATGCCCCTACTCTTAGTGTGAGGAGCATATATGTACCATTTTATTAACGGTAGGGGCATATGTGTACTCAAAGTATGATGAAGGATATATACGTATCATTTATCATAATTTGAGGGTATATTTGTCCCTTTTTCGTTCTAATTATAAAAAGGTAACATTCTTTTTAAAATAAAATAAAAAACTTATACCACATAAAATAAGACGGAGGACGAAAAATGAATTTTCACATCAATTGATATATATACACACACTAGATGCCGACAGCACGTGCTAGCACGGGCCCAATATATATTTTTTTTATTTTAATTTATATGATACAGATAGAATTTAGATAATTAATCATATTTTTAATATATTTTTTGATATTTGAGTTGTTAACTATTATAATTTATAATAATTTTTATGTAAGTTTCAAATAATATGTGTTACTCTCATTGTTCAAATTTTTGTGGTATTGATAGTCAATTATATCTTAAAAATAATTTAAGTTTTTAATTATTGAGATTTATAATATTTTTTCCAATTCCAATTTAAGTGGCATTGATATAATTTCGAAAGTCAAACATTTATATTACAAATTTTAATTTTTTTTAAATTGTTAATTATTACGTTTTATAATATTTTTACGTATTTTTTAAAAATATATAAGAGATTAATTTTTTTAGACATTTTAAACTGTTAACTATTATACTTTATAATACTTTTCATGTAATTTGCGATTAATAGATGTTACTCTCATTATTCAAACTTTTATGGTATTGATAGTCAATTATATATTTATAAATAATTTAAATTTTTAATTATGGTCATTTATAATATTTTTTCTTCCATTCTAATTTAAGTGACACTGATATAATTTCGAGAGTCCGTCAAATATTTTATATCTTTTAAATTTTTTAAGTTGTTAATTATTATGATTTATAGTATTTTTTTTCATATTCATTTGGTCTTAATTTATGTGACATAAATAAAATTTAGATAATCAATTGTAACTTTAATATATATTCTTAGATATTTTAAGCGGTTAGCTATTGTAATTTATAATACTTTTTCGGCATTGTAATTTACTATTTTAAGCCATTAGCTATTGTAATTTATAATACTCTCTCTTTGTCCAAACTTTTGCAGCGTTGATAGTCAATTATATTTTAAAAATAATTTAAATTTTTAATTATTGTAATTTATAATACTTTTTCTTCTATTCATATTTTAGTGACACCGATATAATTTCGAAAGTCAATCAAATATTACGATTGAAGTAGCGAAGGAGACATGTCTTAAATGACTCATAATAACTAATTACAAGTGATATGACAAAATTTCTATACAAAAATACTTGTGAAAAAAAAATTAGTAGGTCTCATATAAGACGTCAAGTTAATATAAAATATCAAGAGATAATTTATTATGTTATGTCTATTTTATATTTCTTATTAAATATTATTATTTTTAATACTTAAATGACCTGTAATAATTAATTAGGGTGATATAGTAAAATAACAGCTTAAGCAGCTAAAAAGGACATGTCATAAATCACTATTTTTATTTTTCTTACTAAATATTATTAATTTTCTAATAATTAAATTACCGATAATAATTAATTAAGGATGATATACTAATATCACAGGTACAATTAGTTGAAACAGATGTGTCATAAATATTTATTTTCTTTTTAAATTACATATTATTAATTTTTTAATATGTTAATTATTTATAATAATTAATTATGGGTGATATAGCAAAATCACAGGTTGAAACAACTGAAATAGACATGTCATAAATGATTATTTTTTTATTAAATATTATTAATTTTTGAATGTGTAAATAATTTACAATAATTAATTAGGGGTAATATAGTAAAATTACGGGTTGAAGTAGTTGAAGTAGAGATGTCATAAATAGTTATTTACTTTTTTAATTAAATAATATTGATTTTTTAATATATAAATAATTTCTTATTAAATACTATTATTTTTTAATACTTAAATGACCTATAATAATTAATTAGTGTGATATAGTAAAATAATGGTTTAAGCAGCTAAAATAGACATGTCATAAATCTCCATTTTTATTTTCTTGCTAAATATTATTAATTTTCTAATAATTAAATTAGTCATGATATACTAAAATCACAGGTAGAAGCAGCTGAAATAGACATGTCATAAATATTTTTTTAATTACATATTATTAAATTTTAATATATTAATAACTTATAATAATTAATTAAGGGTGATATAGCAAAAAATCACAGGTTAAAACAGTTGAAGTAGACATGTCATAAATAGTTATTTATTTTTTTATAAAATATTATTAATTTTGAATGTGTAAATGATTTATAATAATTAATTAGGGGTGATATAGTAAAATTACGGGTTGAAGCAGAGATGTCATAAATAGTTATTTATTTGTTTATTAAATAATATTAATTTTTTGATATAGAAATAATTTATAATAATTAATTAAGAGTGATATAGTAAAATCACTAATTGAAGCAGGTGAGGAAGCAGGGAGGACAACGAAGAAGTGCTTGCTTTATGACACTTATATATAATAGCTAGACACAAGAACCCGTGCAAGTACAAGCCAACAAATGCTATTTTTTGTCTCAATTTATATGATATAGATAAATTTTAGAGAGTCAATTAAATTTTTTGTATAATCTTTAAATATTTTAAAGTCCTAATAATATACAATACTTTTTATATAATTTTAGACGCTACATGTTTTTTTCATTGTTTGAATTTATGTGTCACTAATTTAATTTAGAGAGCCAATCAAATTTTTTATATAGTTTATACACGTTTTTATGGTCTTTAAATATTTTAAGTTGTTAATTATTGTAATTTATTTTATTTTTGCATAATTTTCAAATAATATATGCTACTCTATCTATCTCAATTTATGTGACACTTATGAAAATTAGAGAGTTAATCAAATCTTTTACATATAATTTTACATATTTTGAGTTGTTATTTATTGTGATTTATACTACTTTCTATTATTTTCAAATAATATGTGTTACTGTTATCTTAGTTATGTGATTGTGACAGTATATGGAGAGTCGACCAATTTTTTTTATGTCGATAATATTTTAAGCTATTAATTATTATGATTTTTTTATGTATTTAAATAATATATGTTACTTCTCCCGTCTCAATTTATGTTCTCTATAAAATTTCGAAAGTAAACAAAGTTTTTATGTATTTCAAATATCTTAAATCATTAATTTTTATAATTTATAATAACTCTATATAATTTATAAATACATAACAGATAAAAAGTACATCAAATAAATTAAATAAAAAATAATAATATAAAAAGTGGCTTGGTCGGCAAGCAGGGAGGACAACCTCCAGCTGCTTCCCAAGCCACTTGTATATAAGTAGAGAATATATATAAATCGATTGATTGTCGAAATTTTATCTTTGCCACATAAATTGAAACGGAGAAAATTTTATTGAAAAATTACATTAAAAAATATCATAAAACACATAATTATCAACTTACGAAATTTAGAAGATATAAAATATTTGGCTAACTCTCAAAATTATATCAGTGTCACTTAAAATTGGAATAGAGGAAAAAATATTAGAAATCACAATAATTAAAAATTTAAATAATTTTAGTGACTGCTTATCTAAATTCTATTTATGTCACATAAATTGAAACAAAAAAAAAACATATATTGGGCCCGTGCTAACACGGAACGTTGATATCTAGTTTAAAATAGACTTTATTAAAAAAATGTATTCATTTTTCTTAAAAATTTAAGGTCTCTATTTAATTTGGCTTAGACCACTAAAGTGCTTGAGTCGTCCCTGATGTATTCAACTTTCTATCTGCATAAAATTGTGCATAAATTTCCTCATAACTTCAACATGTTTAATTATGTCGATTTCTAATTGCAAATCAATCACTGTATTAATTTTGTACATAAATAACTTTTTTTCTAACTAACTACCAAATATTATATTACTTAATACTTACATAACTCAGTCTCAAACTAGCTATAGAAAACAATATATATTGTGTACAAATATTTACAATCTATACATTTTGTGCATATTTTTATAAATTACATGGTCTAACGGTTGAGACATGTAACTATCAGAAAAGAAAATTGTATGCAAGAAAAAAAAAGTGAAAAATAAAGTATATATAAAATCTTATCCATTTGTGGGTCTTACATTATAGAAGAGGACATGAGTAAAACCAATTTTTTTTTATCATATTTTATAGTATAATAATGTAATAAATATAAAGAAAGTGGACGTGAGAGTAATGTTAGCCAATTTGCCTACAAATTCCATTCTTTTCCCAATTGTAGTTAGTCATTTGAAAGTCAACATTTAACAGATTTTTTCTTAAAATTTCATATTTACACAAAAATATAGTGCTGAATATGGGCTTTTTTCAAGTGCCACTTTTCTTTTGCTTTGAGGTCCACATTTATGGGCCCTTTAATAGTGACATTTGGTGTGCACCTTCACTTTCATGGGCCTTACCTTTTCAACTTATTACCCACTTGTAATTTATTTATTTATTCTTTTTTTTTTTTTTTGAAAAATTACCTAAAACCACAACATAACTATTTAAACTTTTAAAAATCCCCCCACTTCTTAAAAATTACTTAAATCCCAACATTTCATATTTTTTGTTATTTCTGAGATACAAGTTAACCCTACATGTATCTATTGTATGTATCTACTGTGATACAAGTTAATCACATTAGATACATGTATCAGCAGTATATATCTAATGTAATTAACTTATATCATCAGAGGTCAAATGTTGAAATTTTAGGAGATTTTAAAAATCTTGAAATTTCTAGTAATTAATGGTAAACATGTCGGTATATATATAAAATTTACTATTTTTTTTTTCCTTTTATGGATAAAGTTGATTCCTCTCACACACAATATAAAATACAAAATCCAAATATCCTCAATAATAAGTCTTAACTAATTCAAATTATTGGAGAAACTCTCGTGATGTTTTTTTTTAACTCTCAGAAATCTGCAATCGCTATTCTTCAGATGGACGTGGAATAAACCCACAATCGTGTGAAATAACTCGCAAATCACACAGGAGATGTAAACAACATTATAGAAGCTCGATATTATGAGCTCAATTAAGAAGATGTTGGCAAAGAGAATAGATCACTTCACTAATCTCTCTTATGGGTACCACCTGCTGCACCAACTCAACCCCACACCTTTATATAGTTTACTCATATTTTATACAAATTTTTAGGATGAAAATGAAGCTTGGCACAATTATATATATATGGTACATAGTTACAATACATCAAATGTTTATATTAATTAATTTTAAAAAATCATAATAAGTGTTTGATGAAGTGAAAATTTTGAATTAATTCATGTTGACGTACATGCATCTATTGATTTGATATAAACATGTTATACATTTAATTTTTTACCCTAATATATTGTGGAATGTTGAGAGGAAGCTAATATATATTGCATTGTCATGGATGTATTTTTAAGAATCAATTCCCGATAATGGAAGGCTGAGGCCTTACTTTTCATTAATTCCAAAATGATTTTAGAATTTATATCTAAGACTCAGTTGATTCTTTTCCCCTTGAAATCCAGATATTGTAATTGAAAAATTACATGGGAATTTATGTGTTACAGCTTACATACAGAAAAGGAATAAAACTTTTATTATGTGAATTTTGGTCCCTTTCTCATCATATCACTGCAGCTACACACGCCGTTACTTTAGAAATGGATCCAAAATTTAAATGATATAAGTTCAATATTTAAATTTCTTTACATTGAATTTTATCGTATTTGGAAGACTATGGATACAACTTTACTGCTTATTACAATTTTAGTAAATTTTTATATATAAATTTATGCTCTTCGTTGAAAATAGTAAATTCAAATGAAGCCGATATTTACTTGTTGCATCTACCACTGGAACCCATCTCTGAAAAAAACAAATTAGAAAGAAAAGAAAATTCAGGGTCTTGTTTCGAGAAATTTTATGGGTTTGAATCCTCTATATAAAAGGGAAAAAATGGATTACAAGAACATCTATCCGAATTTTTCTTCATCATATTTTTCAGAATTTTCTATAATTTTTGTGACACTAAATTCACTGAGGAATTTGACACATAGTTTATAGAGAAATTATTGACGATTTACAAACGTTGCACGTTAGGCACATTTAAGGTACATAGTCGAACATTTGAGGCGTAAGTATATGTGTGTCTCAGGGAGGACGAGCCTCGTAGGAGTCCCATAAAAGCCTTTTTAGAATACTGTTATACCATAAATCCATATAATTTTCTTAATAATTATGGCAGAAATGACCCATCAAAGCCTAATTATTTAAAACGAAGCAATAAAATTCTATTTTAACTTATATTACATTTTAAGGCAAGATTTTGAGAAATCATGAATTGTTAAATATCTCACGAAAAGGAATTAACTGTTTTATAATTTCTCCCTCTGAGTATAAAATGATTTTCTGAAGATTGTATACATTGCTTTAGATTAGTAATTCATTATTTTTGAAATTCTGCGGAGCATGTTCTTAAGATTTGGGTAATATGCTATTCTGATAGCAATTTGCACAAATAATATTAATATAAGAAATTATAATTAAGTCAAGTAAGATTGTGAGTCCTTAATTTTACTAATTCCATGATCAAATGTATTATTATTTTATAGTTTTAAGTCCTAAAATAGGAGTTGATAGATCTTCAATATGCTTTGCTGATTGGATAATCACATGACTACTTTGCTTGCCCACATTGTATTAAATTTCTCTGAGTGATTTCAGGTTGTCTTTAATTAAAAAATAATATGCACTGCGTAAGTTTTTACTAGCAGGTTATTCCTCCATTTTTTATTTTCTTTAAGAGTATGATGCAACTGCTGCAAAGTAACTGTTGCATAAACCAAATATTTAGTAATGAAACAAAACACAAGTGTTTTGAAGGATTTGAAAAAGGCAATTGGTGCAAGAAATGTTTCTCGTTCATATCGGTATGAAAGGGGTGTGACGCAGATAACCTAGATATTCTATGCAAAAAATTAGTGATTGATTCTATATGACTTAAATCTGTGATTCATTTTATCGTTGCACTAAAACTCTTCTTCACTTAGGCAACCTGCTATGATGCAAGAATCAATGACTAAAATTTCAGAGCTTGTATTCATACTTATAAATTATCCCAGAGATAATTTTATTGTTGTTTTAGGGATCCTCCGCCCTCTAAATTCTTCATATGGTAAAAGGGGGAAAGGGAATTAAAGAATAATATAAGATGAAATCTATTGTATTTCCAAAATCTTGATTAATTTAACCATTGGACAATATGGTATATTCTCTTTATTTCAGAGCCCCAATAGTGCAAGAAAGTAAATAAACAAAAGCATGTGGCATTACGTGATGATTATTTTGCAGGTTCACATGGTTTCATGCTGTGTTAATTAAACATATATAAGCAAACAACTTTTCATGTGTATTTTTAAAGCTTTGTCACATAGAGGTCTCTCTCTATATATATATATTCACACACACATTGGGCTGCAATTAAGTCTCATCACATGCTTGTGTTAGCTTCCTAATCACACCAATACTTGTTTATCAATTAATTCATCTCTCTCATTGCAAACTTGAACAATTACACCACTATATATTCCTTTTAGAATCCACATATAGCTTCCTTCCATAGGATTCTTATTTCTTTTCCCTTAAGCTAATTGATTTAAAATATTGTTTATACTATGATCAGGTTAAGTTCATCAACAACATATAATTTTTCATATGAAATGTAATGTAGTAATTGAGCTATAGATTAATATCATGGTATTACGTGATTATATCACATTGATATAGCATAATTTGTTAAAAACTATATTAATGTATATAACTTAAATCTTGTTTGATTCGTAGTATACGAAACTGAGATTAGGATTGGATAAATGATATACCCTTCGAGCTACCGCTTAGTTAAAAGTCTAATTAACAAGGTTTAAGATTTGTAACTTTTTAATTTGTCAAATTCGATGTGTTTATGTCATTTAAAAGCCCATAGTTTTGAGTAGTAGGAATTTTGTATTATTTTTAAAACAACTTCAAATTACATGATATGCATAGACAAATAAATAGTATCAGTCCTACTGAAATATGCAAACAATACACCATATATCCAGAACTGAACATGCATCGGAAATATGGACAGTAAAAATAAGGCCTAACATCATGTAAACCATGATTGGTGGGCTTGGCTCCGATACCATAATAAAGAAATAGACATCACATATAACTTAACGAGAAAGCTAGCACATGATATATAAGACTTGCCTAAGATCATATAAAGAGATTAAACAATACTCATGCCACAATGTGGGAACTCAACAAAACAAAAATACTATTTCTTCTTCAAGTACAGTCAAACCTCTTTATAACGGTATAGCTTTTATTCGAATATTTCGTGGCTGCTATAACATATCATATAACATAATACGAAAGACGATTTCAGAGAAAACAATTTATATGCTGTAGAAAGGTGTGACAATACAATCATCTTAGGTATGAAATTAGAAATTACTGCATAATTAAGAGCACTAGGGCCACAAATATAACAGAATTGTGGAAACCCTAATTTAAGGGTAACTAATAGTTTCCACAAGTACTACTCTTAAGACAAGCCTACTTAGTTGACAGCCCAGCTTCAATAATTCTTATTCATTGAAAACCAAAAATTGATTCTGACTGTTAATTGTGTGGTTATGGCCACTTGAAAGGTCATAAATTTTCCATATGGTGGGCTCCTTAATACATGTGGATTGCAAATTACTCTACCCCCCTCTCCATATCTTCCTTTCCTTCTTTAGATTAAGTATGTAAATGTTACAAATGTTAGTATGTATTGGTGAAATTAATTAATTTATGTAATTAAGGTGGAGGTGGAAATTAAAAGAAAAGAAAGAATCAAGTTGGGTGGGTTGCTTAGCTAATGCCAGATAAACTGAAAGGGGTTAATCCACATGGATGACACATGGTTTATGTCTATATTCACATGTCTACCATGTTCAATTAAACCCCTCCTTCCCCTTAGCTTTGTGTACATTGTTGTAACTTTTCTATATGGGGCCAACAATGTTTTTTAGATCAAAGACAGCTCATTTTTTTGGTCCATGTCCCTCATACCTTATTACTTAACTAGTTGTTTCTACTCACATTAATGTTTCCCTTTTCACCAAAGTTACTGCTAACTACTCACATTAATGTTTCCCTTTTCACCAAAGTTACTGCTAACTTTGTTTTTACTCGTTCACTCTACCAAAAATAGATGTATATATTTTTATTTATTTAATTTTAAAAATTAAAAAATAATTTATCACTTAATTTGTTATCATTCTTATTATTAACTATAACCATTTTTTAAAGTATTAAAATTTATTTTATTCTAAGAATAATATAGTAAAATAGTCATTTTGCTTATTGCTTCTTATGAGATCTAACAA
The DNA here is from genome assembly GCA_030864225.1 of Capsicum baccatum var. pendulum. Lineage (NCBI taxonomy): Eukaryota > Viridiplantae > Streptophyta > Magnoliopsida > Solanales > Solanaceae > Capsicum > Capsicum baccatum. The sequence continues at coordinate 60,556,708 of CM061553.1, read as the reverse complement.
GCTATTAAACAAATAAAAATAACTAAGGATCAAACATATAATAATAATATATTGCATGCCTCTCAATTCTTTTCTTTTCTCTTAGCAATTGTTCCTAGCTACTTTATTTCCATTATTTCTTTCTTTTTTCTTTTTGTTGCCTTTTCATCTCCTTTCTTCGTGGTAATAAAGTCATACGTAATATTTTGTTTATGAGGAGAAAAGGGAAAATCAAATTGTACTATATCATATACGACATAATTCATTTATGAGTTAGAGGACGAAATAGAACTCATGCCTTATAAAGTTAAGGAGGTGTTGAAGTCCTACATTCGAGTAAACTCACAATTGTCATATCTTTTACCGTTGATGTGAAATTTGAACACCTAGTTTAGTAAATCTCGATTTTGGAAGCGTGAACAATATTGTATAATGTTTAAAATTGAATACATTAAGAAACGGAAAGAGCCTTGCCCTTCTATCAATTTTTTTTTGTTACAGGACATGACATCTTGTTTGGTTGCTCCCATTTAATCTATATCCACTTTAAAAATTGCTTAACTGATATCAAGTATTAAGTAATTTCAAATAAAATTATGTGTTTCTTCTCAGCGTCCTCTTCTTTGTAATTGTTGTGTGTGTGTATATATATATATATGTAAAAATGCTTTGAGGAATTTTAAATATAAATAACGAGTTTAATGGGTGTTAAAAACAATGACAAATCATCATTATTATAAATCGAGTTTATTAGATGTGTTGTTCTATTAAAAAAAATCGAGGCTTGTTCTTGAATATATATGAAACTTATGTTTTAAATTTAAGCTTATTTAAAGTAAATTTTGGTGTTGAATTGTTGAAATTTGAAGAAAAAATTATATTTTGGAAAAAAAAAAAAAAGAATCAACTATACATAACTAAATTTTAACCAATTTTTAGATGTTGTAGGACTGAAGTGCGGCATGTATTTAAAAATTAAAAGGGTGTGTGTTGGATTTGTTGTTGTTTTGATAAATTAATGATTGAGATTTGAGTATTGTGTATTGAATTGTTGAAACTAGAAAAACAAAAAGAGAAATTTTTGAAGGAAAAAACTTCACCTACACATAACTGAAATTTTAGCTAATTCTTACATGCATTTCGGCCATGCATAATTAAAATGCAAGCGTGTGGGAAAATTTACACACATGACTGAAAATTTTAGCTAATTTTTACATACCCTGCAGTAAAAATGTCTAAGGTTAGCCTTGATAAGCCAGGTAAATTTTCTAGTAATAAATGTTCAAAATTCAGCCTCATAAAGTTTAAAACTTTAGTTAAAAAATATCTGAAGTTGATCTTGACAAGTCATACTAAATTTCAGGCAAAAATATTCGATGTTAATTAGCTTTCATAAGGAGACGCTTCAGACAAAAATATTGAGTAAGACGTACATATTCCACTTCTATCATGTACATCTAAAAAAATTAACTATTCCTAAAGTGAGTAGATCTAAAACAAGAAAAATCGACTTACGATATAAATTAAATGGTGCCCCAAAAGCAAGTGTTTATACACTTCGACCATTATATTATGATAAAATAAAAATGAATTGTAGCCTAATTCACCCCAAATACTAACTAGGGGTGAACGTTTGGTATTCGATTTGATATTTTCATAATTCGGGTTCGGTAATTCGATAATCGGTAAATGAAAGTATATATCAATGACCATACAATTAAACTTTGGTTCGGTAATCGGTAATTAAATTTTGGTTCGGTACGAAATTCGATATTACCATATTAAATATGGACATGCTTATAGTGATCCTATTTGGTGATAATAGGGGTGATTTCCAACCAACGTTTTGAGAAAAATTTAATTTTGTTTAGTAGTTTTACACATTTGAATACACAGTTTTACACAAAAAAAAATTAATTTTGTTTGGTCTTGTTACACGTTGATATGTGTGGCTCAATTAATGAAACACCTTAAAACTTATGTTTTATAGTTTGAGATAACTCCAAAAAAGGGAGAACTGGATGTAACACGAATAACATTTACATCAAACTGAATATAACACGAACTGGATGCAAATGTGATGTAAAGTCATAATATTACTTCTTAATAATATGATGGAGAGCAATATATGTTATGTTGTCTGCCAAGTGCTGAGTTTTTCGATAATTTTCATCTGTTGTTGACATGTGAACAAAGGATTAAGAAGGCTTGACCAAATCCCCTTGGTTAAAGCCATATTCCGACCTATGTTAGAAATATTAGAGTTGGGCAAGTGCAATTAGCAATGGTGTTATGTATCATGTAATGAAAACTTCTTTTCTGTTGTTCCCTTCCACACTCTGATTTTCAGTCTTAGCGTTATATTTTCGTCAAAAGTTATCATATGTTGGTTGCAAGAAATTTTGTTGTGTAAAGTTAAGAGTTACTTTATGTCTATGCTTAATAGTTCAAAGTTTGCTTGAGCTTCACACAAGTATGTGGTCTTTGGAGTGTGGACTAGGTATGTGGCCTATGGATCACTTAACTATTATTGGATATTCAGGAAATACCAAATACCAAACGGTAATAATAATTTTTACCAATTCCGAACTCAAATACCGTAATTTTAAAATTTTACTCCCAAATACCATTCCAAATATCAAATTATCAAATATCAATTACCAATTTTTTTTATTTAGTTTAATAATTTAATTTATGGTATTTTATGTCCACCCCTAATACTAACTAGGTGAGGATACACACTATCACATAAGGTACAAACTGTCAACCCTTCCTAAAATGTCAACGAAAAATTGCAACACATTGTCAAATGGATTACTTATGGATTTTCCCTAGTCAATTTTTATGGTAAACGGTTATATGCACTTGGTGTTTACATTCAATTAGATTATTTGATCATAATTAAGTAAAAAATAAAAATTAGGATATATATTAATTAATTATAATTTACTAATAAGAATGTAAGTTAAAAACTAAAATACATGTCACATATTTTTTGGAATGATGAAAAACATCAATTACAAATAAGTTTTTACCCATTTTCTATTTTCTATAAGTGGATGAAATTAAAGGGTTAAAATAATTCATTTCTTTACTTATTTTTAAAAAAAGAGAGAATAATTCTCAAAGAAAAAAGACATGGAAAATCCATTTAACTTGACCACAACCACATGACATTTTTGATAATCTATAGAACTTTTATAGCCCATTAATTGTTGGTGAGTATTAAAGGGACTTATCTCAAATTGCAAAGAAAAGGTGCCCTTTTACTCGAAATGCTAGAGCATCTCAAGAATTTTGCAATAAAAAGACAGAATCATGCATGTTTTGAAAAAGTGCCTCTTTCTTATGTCTATGGGAGGAGCCACCATTCCCCTTGCACCATGGACCATTCATTTGTGTATTTTTGTTTTTAGGTTCTCGATGTGAAATTTATTGATTCGATTAATTTGAGTATACCGCTAGGTAGATTCGCTAAAAAGGAGTAAATGGTTACCGCGAAAAAAAAGTTTTTCATTTTGAGAGTTCAAATTGAAATTTACGATGCACTCAAGGATGCGTCTAATGGTTAATAAAGTGATTAAAAATCATGAGGTCTCATATTTAAATTTCAACAAAAATAAAAATAAAAAAACTATATGATTTCTTTCTATTTATTATAAATTTGATGAATAAAATTATTTGATACCTGTAAAATTAATCAAGATACGTATAAATTAGCTTCAATATTATAATTAAAATTTATCAGTAAGAATAGGAAAATTCCAATCATCCTGTTACACAACTTAGTGGTGTAACAACTAGGAAAATAAATTGCTTGTTACAAAGGTGACCCTACCGAACATACAGGGGTGATGTATGGAGTTTGTGCCAAATAGTTCTTGCCATGTTCAAAAAGAATGTCCATGTGAGTCCACACATAACTATATATCTTTTGTATAATATAATTAATTAATAATGAATTATTTACCTTTAGTTTCCTTACTTTTTCATCTTAAATTATAAACAAAAAAAGAAGTTACATAATGAAGTTCATAAAATATTCCATCGCATGTAAGATGCATGTCGCATGGAATAATTAAAGTAAGTTTGCTTGAATTCTTTTTACTTAACCAGAAGTTTTCATATTTTTGAATATAAGTAATATGGCTGCTACCTTGTATTTTACTGATGCTAATTTTTGGATACGAAGAGTTCGAATTTTTAATTTAATATCTCACATACATAAGTACACACATATATTTAAAAATTTAAAGATTGAGTAATAAAATATATATATTTTTTTTATAAAAGAGTAAGTTCATATTTATAGTCAAACTTCCAAAATCACTTAATTATAATTTCAAGGCTCAACATTCTTCTTGCAAAAATAATTTGCGTACCCTAAAAGTTGTTAACTTGAAGAATAATTTTGCTTCTATGATGTATTTAGCAAAAGAAGAAGAACTATTTTGTTAGTTAAATTAATTCAAAAACTTAAATATTTACCTTGGCTTCAACATTAAAGGAGTTAATTTGTTTTTGTTGATTCAAATTCTTAATTCAGATTAGTTCACAAGGAGGTAATTTATTGAAATTCTAAATATTAGGACTTTCTATTTAGTTCGATAAGGAAAGATTCAATAATCAAAATTAGTTAATTTCAAAGTTCTATAATCAAGAAACTAAATAAATTATATATTTTTTACAGACATGGAATCGATTTTTTTACGATAAGGAAAGTCAATACATATTTCATTTTCGAGGTTCATGCTTATATAATAGCGTAGATGATTAACAACATCGTGTATCATTTTACTACTTTATTTTACTTTGTCGACAAACCAGAATCACATTTATTGGTTTTATCTTTTTGTGCTTATCATTTAAAAATTTCTTTTCTATTTGATATTCCCGATTAATTTGAATTTACAACGCATAAAATCTATTTGCGGAAAGTGCTTCTATAAAGATTTTTTTGTTGCTTAACTACCGTAGAGAACTTGAATGTAATGGAAATTAGGAGAATGTTTCATCCAAAAACAAATCTAATAATTTTTCGATAGGAAGAATTTTATTTGCTTTAGTTTAGTGCATTTTCTGAAGGAATTATAATTATGTTAGTACCTCATTTAGTTTAAGAAAATATAAGGTAATCTTAATCAATTTTAAAATTTAAAATATAAGGATTTCGTATAAAATTTAAATAAGAAGGAATTTAAAGATCAAATTTTCGTTGATTTCAAAGTTCTAAATACTAAAAAAAAATTAAATTATAATTTTTATTCAATTCAAAAAACTATTTTAAAAATATCAATAAATATTTGGTGTCCATATGGTATTTTAATAATGTTATATATAATGTTCCATTTTAACCAAAGAGTTTTTCTTTCATGTTCTCTCACATGTCTTCCTTAAAGGTGGACTTAAAATTAGAGTTTGTTAGTTCTACCACAACCTCCAATCAATATTAAAATAATGTCTGAATTCCTCAATTAAATATCTATTGGTTGTTGTTAGCAGCGAGAAAAGGAAAAAGAAAAGTACTGAATAAAAAATAAAAAAAAATGTTATTGTTGGTTTTTTAGTTAAAGATATGTATCGTAAAATAGCGAGAAATAATATGGAGGAAAATAAAATTTGAAGAAAATTTATTTATGCAATCATTAGATAGGATGAAAGATTTTGTGCAATTGTATATTAAAACACATGGATCGTTTGGTGTGAGATATAAGTTATAATAATTTCAAAATAAATTGTGAGATTATTTTATTCCATGTTTGATTGATGGGATAAGTTAATCATGTAATTACTTATCCCATCATTTATCTCTTAGTGATAGGATAAGTTATTCCATATATATATATATGGTGGGATAACTAATTTCAAAATAATTAATTTCGAAATTAATTATCTCAAAATAACTTATTTCCAACTTAAAGAATTAAGAAGAAAATCTTTTCTAACACTTCCGTTGTGGCTTGATTTGACTTTAGACTCGGGTTAGATAATTCATTGATAAATCTTTTAGATAAAATTTATTTTATGTTACTATAAATTTCAAAAGCCTGTTTTTATGTCTTAAATTTGCTATCAAATCAGATAATAATATCATTTATATAAATTGAAATAAAAGTAGCCTATCTTTTACAAAAATTACAACTGTACAAATGATGTGAATCATAATCACTTAGTAAAGAAAGATAAAAAGAAAAAACATAGATGTTGACACATCATAGTCATCCAACTCATACCATTAGCTTGTTGAATAGTATATTGTAGCAGTAGTATTTTATTAATTTACAATCATTAACAGTGTCTCGCGTATTCTTACTAGCACATGGGCACATCACCTATTTAATTCTGCATTTTTCTAAAATAATTAATTGATTATGCCAACTAGAGTCATTTTTCAGAGTCATCCGAAGATCTCTAAATCAAATTAAACTAATTAGTTTAATTACGGATAATAAGTCACCTAAGGAATCTAATCTTACTTGAAAAATACATTAACTGTAAGTAGTGCTTGGCATCAATCACTTCTTTTTAAAAATAAAAAATAAAAAAAATATCCAATTCAGCTACCTTACAGCTTGTATTTACTAGAAGTTATAATCATGTAATCGGAATTTCCAAGTTTCTTATATGCCTTCCACTAACACAGACGATTTTTTTAAAAAAAAACAAGTACTCCCCATTATTTCACTTGTCGTAGTCATAAATATCGGAGGGAGGTGATTAGACATAACATGGAATACCTACAGCTTACTGAGGACATGATCCTAGATAGAAAGGTATGGAGAACGCAAATTAGGTCACCCTGACTTTTGCCCATAACTCCTCCTCTACATGTTGGGGTATTGGGTCACCCTGACTTTCAGGAGGCTGACTACTACGATACTCACCAACAAGACGCGTATATTCGTTCTATATTCAAAGTAAAGTTAATATTGAAAGTCAAAAAATATTGAAGTAGTTATAATTGAATAATATCAACTTTGAGAAAAAGATTCATAAATTCAAAATTTGTTTGTTAAGTGGACAACTTTTGCACCAGCTTCAACCCAGATATCTTCATCAGTCGGACTCTTTTTCTTTTTTCAGATGAGTCTCCTCGAATAGCTCATCAGCTGGTATTTCCCTACCCTTTTATTTTTCCTACATATGAAAAAATTATCAATGTTCAAATAATAAAAAAATTTAAATAGAAACAAATAATTTAAACTGTAAAAGTTACATACCATTTTTTCCAACACAGCAAGAGTACTTCTTGCACCCGCAGTATATAGGGAGCCACCCTTAGATGATGCCCGGGTTTTCTTTCCTTTTTACCTCAATAATTGGTAATCTTCGCTACTCCAATGAAGAAGTTATTGTTGCCATGCGGCTTCAGGAATTCACTTAGGTTTTACCAATTTGGAATGGGCATAATCCAAGAGATCGTTAAATCTGGCTCTACATCATATGAAAAAGTTCTTCTTTATAAGAAATATTTTTGCATCATCCCTTCAGTAAAATTTCTACAATAAAAATATAATATTCAATCTTTTGTTCTAACAAAGTGTTAATAAGTAGTCGATAAGTTTAATCCTTACCTTAAATTCTTGAAACATTCTTTCCCTATCAATTTCTGAAACCTTTTGTCAGCTGGTCCAGTAGCCGTTGAAGTGCCGAAAAATGCATATTCGTGCCTTTTGTCCAACTCCAGCATTAGGCCTAAACATATAACACAAGATCAAATAGTAATTTCATAGAGCATAATAATATAGTAATGAAAAAATGAAAAATGTTATTATATTTAGAAATCTTACCCTCTCGCAAATGGAACAAGATAAATCCTCCCAGAATCATCTCTGTCTCCCGACTACTTAGTAAGTGATGGTGGATGCACTGGTGTGGGTGGATCTGAAGCACCAGATGGAGTGCCTCCAAGATGAAGATCCGACAACCCAATAGATTCAGCAGAATCACTGTGCGAAGCTGCTTGACTGCTGCAGGAGGGTATCGATAATGGTAGATGTCTGGATGAGCCAGAGGCCGTCCGATAGTACTGTGCTGGCGGTGGAATGGTCATAGAAGCAGATGAGTTGGTGTAGACCTATGAAGTGGCCCCACAAACGTAGGAGTAGGTATCGAATCCTCGGACGACCTAGAATATGAGGGTCGTGCTGTCGCGTCAACAAATCGACCCTCAGATATATGAATACTTTTCAGTCGTCTATAAGACGGAGGTTGTCTTTTCTTTTTTTGTTTCGTAGTATCAACTTTTCCTTACCCTTGTCACCTCCGCCTGATATCTAAATTATGTTAAGTTAACAAGTAGTTAGTTCCTACAAAATGAATATATAAGAAAATATTCCAAGTAACTAATTTCAAGTTACTAATTCACATTTCAAATCGTTCCAATAACATGAGATATAGACAAGAATGTTTTTATTACTATATAAATCATGGAAATGTGAAAAAAACAATCTTAAACAGTATATTACATATTAATCTTAAATAAGAAACATAAAGGTAAATATATAGTACAAAGCATAAAGACATCAATACATAATAAATACAACCTACACAACCAATTCTCCTCTTTTGAAGACTCTCCATTAAACCATTCACCCTCTTCGGAGGTTTTCTCATCTCCTACCCACTCAGCCTCTTCTTCCGCAATATTAACTTCTTCAAATATATTTTTTGGGTAATTCAAACCGTCCACTAGCTGGTGATCAATCTGCATTTCATTTTAATACGCAGTCTCCAGCACATTCTCAACTTCCACTTGCCTATAGGCTTTGTTTTGATTACAAACCACCAATCAGACTTGTCATTGCGCAACGGATAAGGAGCATAATACACTTGTTTAGCATTTTACGCTAAAACAAATGGATCGTAAATAGGATAGACCTATTGTGCTTCACTTCAATGATGTTATGCTCCTTATGTACTCTTGTACCTCTTGTGCTTAGATCAAACCACTTACATCGAAAGAGGATAATTTTTTTTATTAGGAAACCAGCATACTCCAATTCTAAGATCTCATGTATGATACCAAAGTAATCAATATCATCATCACCCTTAACCCAAGCACCACTATTGTTTGTTTTTCTTGTTCTGGAGTGTTGTTCGGTGGAAAATTTAAACTCATTTACTTTATATTGGAATATTGCATTAGCTTTAACTGAACCCAAAGAAACATCTCTTAAGAGCTGATCGTACACGGCTGCATTTGGTGAATGGTGTACCTAAAAACATTATACATATATATATTTTAGTTGAGGAATGTGTAAATGTTTAAACTTTGTAGAAATATTAATGCACTTACGAACCTCATTTCAAAACTATGTTGCAAAGGATGCATACACTTGATTTTCGTGGAATTGAGTCTTAAATGAACTGAAAATCCAACATGCGAAACATAATTAGTTTCTTCAAGAGAATGGGTAAACAAATAAGATATGTTAAAATTTTAATCTCCTTACTTCAGAAAGGGCTCAATTTTTGGATAATTCAGCAAGACATACAAAGTTACTGATTTGCGCTCCGTAGGAGTGAGCCGATAAGGTATGATCTTTTTATTCCAACAACCAGATTGATTAAAAATTGATATCGGTTGCAAATGAGGCTCATTCATATCGTCCTGATGACGATTCGGTCGGTTTCTTGAATAAGCAACTTCATCACGAAAGTAGTATGAACAAAATTGAGAAGTTTCTCTTGCAAGATATGTCTTAACTATAGAGCCTTCCACCCTATGTTTATTTTTGGGACCCATTTTCAATTTTTCAATTGCCCTGTATAATCTTAAGGTTAGATGTTTACTATATTTTAAGAAGATATGTATGAATTTAAATATTTTGCAAATGCTTACCGTTCGAATGGATACATCCACCTAGTTTGAACTGGACCGCCTAGCCGAGCTTCGTGCACAAGGTGAATGGGAAGATGTTCTATCACATCGAAGAACGCTGGCGGAAAAATCTTCTCCAGCTTGTTGGTGATAATAACAATATTACTTTTCATTCGCGCCAGATTTTCTTCTTTTAATGTGGTGGCACATAAGTCTTTGAAAAACAAACTGATCTTTGCTATTGATTTTTATATATTTTTCAGGTAAACCAATAAAATCAATTGGAAGTAATTGTTCCATGAAAACATGACAATCATGGTTTTTCATTCCATGCAAGATTCCTTGTGCCATATCAACCCCTTTCATAAATTTGAGGCATATCCATCGAACATGTTCAAACTTTGAACCCACTCACATATTTGATGCTTTTGGTCCAACTTAAACGTAAAATTAGCCTTGAGCTTAAGAACATTGCCGTTGGGCCCCTGCTATAAGTGTAATTCTCTGCGGCTGCAATATTCTGGTAATTCAAGTTTGACTTTAGGATTATCCTTTATTTTGAATGTGACATCCATAACTGTGTTGAACAAGTTGTCAAAATAGTTTTTCTCAGTATGCATGACATCAACATTATTTCTAAGTAAATTATCTGGCCAATATTCTAACTCCCAAAATATACTTTGCTTAGTCCAATTATGTGAAACGTCATGTCCATCAAGCCTGTACAATCGTTCCTTGCTGGCTTTAGGCAAATCCTGAACTATTTTTCAGACGTCATGACCAGATAGCCTTAGAGGTTGGCCATTATGTTCTCTTCTATTCCTTATGAATGCATTCTTGAATCTCCTAAATTCATGATCAAGTGGCAAGAAACAACGATGACAATCAAACCATGAATTTTTCCTGCTATATCTCAATGTGAAAGATTTTGTTTTTTCCATGCAGTATGAACAAGCCAGCTTTCCAACTATCATATACCCAAACAACATTCCATAAGCAAGAAAATCATTAACAGTTCATATTAGATATGCACGCATATTGAAATTCTGTTTAAGAGAGATATCCCAAATTTTAACCCCCTCATGCCATAAAATTTGAAGTTCATCAACCAAAGGTGGCAAGTAGACATCTATTCCACTTTTTGAATTATGCAGGCCAGGAATAACACAATTCAGAAATATATTGGAACTAGTCATCAATATTTCAGAGGCAAGATTATGAGGAGTGATAAATACAGGCCAACATGAATATGGCGCACGACCAACTGAAAAAGTAGAGAACCCATCCGCACATAATCCCAATCGAATATTTCGTGGCTCAGCTGCAAAATCTGGATAAGTTGCAGCAAAATGATTCCAAGCCTCTCCATCAGATGGATGACACATAACACCAGTGGGCCTTCTATTTTCACTGTGACATCTCATATGAGGAGCTAAGCTTTTTAAAGCATACAACCTCCTCAACCTTGGTATAAGAGGTAAATAATGCATCGCCTTAATAGCAATTTGATTTCTAGTAGAACCACGCGTATATCGAGAGTGCTGGCAAAACTTACAGAACTCTAGGTTAGCATCTTCATTAAAGTATAACATGCAACCATTTTTACAATAATCAATTCTAACCGAGGAGAGACCTAACTTTGACACCAATCTTTTTGCCATATAGAAAGAATCAGGAACCTCCAAGCCGGGGTCAACTAACTCTTTAATAAGGTCTATCATTGAGTCCATTCCTCCTTCAGCAATATTCCAGTCAGATCTAATACTTAATAATCTAATAGCAACAGGCAAACAAGAGTGCGAACACCCGTCAAACAAAGAATGACTAGCAGCATGCAATTCTTCTTAGAAATTGCCTGTTTCGCTATTAGGAACATCTTCAACATTTTTCCTAAAGTCCACCCCATGTTGCATACCAAAAGAATTGTGCACCGTTTCTGTCATTCTAGTATCTTGATATTCATTATGCCCTGCAAACCTACTACTTTCTCCAACAACAAAGTTATTTTACGCAACATCTCCATGAATACCACACAATCTTAAAAAGTCCTCGTGAAACCCCTTTCTATAAAGATGTTCCTTTACATCTTCTTCACTTACAAGATTTATACCATCACATCTAACACAAGTACAATGAATAACCCGAAAATGTGTCCAAACATCAAGTGTCTTAGCATGTTCAACAAATCTTTTGACACCTTCAACAAATTCGTCTCTAATACCCATTCTATTATCATTGTTCTATTGATATATCCAGCTATAATCAGGTACCATCTACTCAATCAATCAGATTCAACTAATTAGATCAAGTCACAAAAATTTAATTATCACCAACCATAACCACATTAAAGAAAAAAACACCTTTAAAGTCCCCACACTTAATCGTTTTCAATCTACCAAATCTCCTTTAAAGTCCCTACACTTCACCATATTCAAGTGACTAAGTCACCAAACAAACCACATTCAAAACAAAAAAATCTCCTTTAAAGTCCCTAGACTTAACCATTTACAAGCAACTAAGTCATCTACCAAACCACATTCAAAATAAAAAAAATTCCCTTTAAAGTCCCTAAACTTAACCATTTTCAAGCAACTAAGTCACCTACCAAACCACATTCAAAACAAAAAAATCTCCTTTAAAGTCCCTGCACTTAACCATTTTCAACCAACTAAGTATCAAAACAAAACCACATTCAAAACACAAAATTCCCTTCAAAGTCCCTAGACTTAACCATTTTCAAGTGAGAAATTCAACAAACAAACCACATTCAAAACAAAAAAAATCTCCTTTAAGTTTCTAAACTTAACCATTTTCAAGCAACTAAGTCACCTACCAAGCCACATTCAAAACAAAAAAATCTCCTTTAAAGTCCCTAGTCTTAACCATTTTCAAGCATCTAAGTCACTAAGCAAACCACATTCAAAACAAAAAAATCCCTTTTAAAGTATCTACACTTAACCATTTTCAACCAACTAAGTATCAAAATAAAACCACATTCAAAACACAAAATCCCCTTCAAAGTCCCTAGACTTAACCATTTTCAAGTGACCAAGTCACCAAGCAAACCACATTCAAAACAAAAAAGTCTCCTTTAAAGTCTCTACACTTAACCGTTTTGAACCAACTAAGTCACCTACCAAACCGCATTCAAAACAAAAAAATCCCCTTTAAAGTCCCTTCACTTAACCGTTTTGAACTAAGTCACCTACCAAACCACATTTAAAATAAAATAATCCCCTTTACAGTCCCTGCACTTAACCATTTTCAACCAACTAAGTATCAAAACAAAACCGCATTCAAAACACAAAATACGCTTTAAAGTCCCTATACTTAGCCATTTTCAAGCAACTAAGTCACCTACCAAACCACATTTAAAATTAAAAAAATCTCCTTTAATGTCCTTACACTTAACCGTTTTGAACCAATTAATTCACCAAACAAACCACATTCAAAATAAAAAAAAAATTCCCTTTAAAGTCCTCACACTTAACCATTTTCAATCAACTAAGTCACCTACCAAACCACATTCAAAATAAAAAAATCTCCTTTAAAGTTCCTACACAACCATTTTCAAGTGACTAAGTATCAAAACAAAATCACATTCAAGAAACAAGAAAGGCCTACAAGATGTCAACAACAATGCTAGTGAATCGAACAAGACCACACACGGCTTCATTAGACTTCAATATAAAGAATAACAAGAAGATAACAACAAGGCTAGCGAATCGAACAAGGCCACACACGGCTTCACTAGACTTCAATATGAACAATAATAAGAAGATAACAACAATAGTGAATAGAGAGAAATTAACCTACCTTTGCTTGGACTAAATTAAAGTGAAAGAGATAACCGGTCACCGAATCAAAAACCTAAAAAAATCAAGACAAAATATTTCAACTTTGAGTGATTTAGCAAAACTCATATAAAAAAACAACAAGCTAAAGTGCTAAATCATAAAAGTAAATTCATTCACTTTAAAGACAACAAGCTAAATCCTCATAAAAAACAACAAGCTAAACCATAAAATCTATTCAGGAATAAAAAACAACAAGCAAAACTAGTTCAAACAATTATGTATATAGCTCAAAAATTCTACAAATAACTAAACAAAATTCAAGCTTCAAACGAGCTTAAAAAAACTAGTTCAAACTAACCTAATCTTCACCATTATAAATTTCACAATTATATAAATTAGTACACCTATAAATCAACCTCAGAAAGCACAAAAATCACAAAATACAACAAAATTCATACCTGAAATGAGCTGTGATCGCCGGAACAGTGGACAGAGCACTTGTCGGAGCAGTGGTTAGGGTGATTTTGTGTGATTTTTGCCATTGAAAAATTAATTTTGGTATGTTTAGGGTTTTGCGTGATTTTTGTGTGTGTGTTTGTGTGTTTTGATGTTTAGGTTGACTTAGGATATAGTTTAGATCAGGTTGGGTCGGGTCAGGTAGGAGTTATAAAATTAATTTTTTTATTATTGTTTTGTTGAAAACCAACCACTTATGGTTGGTTTTCTGGATATTTTAATAAAAATCGACCACATGTGGTCAGATTTAAAAAAAAAATTATTTTAATTACTACAATTAATGAATTAAAATTAATTTTAAATAAATTAATTTTTTAATAAATTCTATAATATTTATAACAATAACGCGAGTAGTATATTTCCTCAATCGTATAATAATATCAACGAATTTTTTAATTTACGATAAATTTTTGGTTAGTTAGCATTTAATTATCATGCTTGCATATCCATCATTTGAGTCTCCAACAATTATTCCAATAATTACATATCCGATTTGGCCTATGGACGAATATGCGGCTGCCAATATATCTCGTGGTAACAAAAATGTATTGTTCTGGGGTATAACAAGGTTCAGTCTTCGGTTCATATTTCGTCGACCAATCCTTCCTAATTCACATCTTTGTTGAAACCAGAGACCTCGCCCGTGAAGTAAATCATCGCACCTACGGTCCAACCAATTGGGAGAGAATCAATAGATTCTTTTCTATTTAGAATAGAAAACTATTGATACGTCTTATGTCTTATGGCAGTGAAATCTATCTATCTCCTCTCTTTTTTCTCCTCTTGTTCAAACGAATTTGAATACGTAATACATATTCGAAAGGTAAAATTGGTTAATTGTTGAAAGGCTAATATTGAATAGTTAATAATTCCAATTCTAGTAGTTTAGGCAATTACTGGCATTTGTGGGTTCAATGCGAGAATTGTTATGGATTAAATTATACATATCGATATACATAGAGATTAACCGACTACATTTCAGTCATCCAGTGATCCTGATCTATTTGAAAATTACTATGGGAGCCACTACGAAGAAGTTCCGGGAGTTACGAAGGAAGCTTAGTATTATATCAATGTATTATTCAAAATATTTTGATATATAGATTCAGTTATCGAGCTTTTGATTACTGCATACGTCACTGCACGAGATATACATATATTCAATTGTCTATTAACTTTCAAATAAGTACTATAAACATCACATACACTATTTTAATATACTACCCCATAATAATAATATATAGCGTATTTCACATATACTGATCAGATGAATTATCGGTTAGTTTTATTTTATGTCATTAATACCTTCACTATATAATTAATATGTGTATATTATATATATATATATATATATATATATATATATATATATATATATATATATATATATACACCTATACATACACACACACACATATACATACTATCGACTATATCAAGTTCTAAATATGTACTATATATATCACATACGTATACAAGTATATTATCCAATAATATAATGCGACGTGTTTCATATACATACTCAAATGAGTGATCGATTAATTATATATTTGATTAGCTTAATATACTAGGTTTTGACTAAATCGTTCATCAATCGATCACTACATGATATGTGTGTGTGTGTATATATATATATATATATATATATATATATATATATATATATATATATATATATATATATATATATATATCACATCCACAAGTATATTACCTTATAATAGAACACGTTCATTATATTTTGATGAGTTATCAGTTATATATTACATTATTATGACGGAAATAGTAACATAATATCATTATCTCAACGGTATGATATATAAATATACACACACATATTCATTATACAAATTATGCATGTTTAACGTAATTTATATATTGAAACATAAGTAAAAGATAAAGATTATGTTTAACGTAATTTGCTTATTTTATTTGATATATTTTTAAGTGTAATTTTTTCAAAAAAGTTTAAGAATGATTGATTTTTATTATTATTATTATATTGATTATCGACTACGTGTGATCAATGTAATTTCAAAAAATTATATATATATATTACATTATATATATAATTATTTTTTATGAAACTAATATATATATTTGATTACATATATATAATTATTGATTACATATAAAGATTATGCCTAAAAGTATTTTTTTAAAATTAAAAAAAAAAAAAATGACCACTAGTGGTCGGTTTTTTTAAAAATAAATTAAAAAATAATTTTTATAAATCGATCACAAGTGGTCAATTTTTAGAAATATTTTTCAATTATTTTAAAAAAAAAACGACCACTAGTGATCGATTTTTCTAAAAATAAATTAAAAAAGAATTTTTAAAAACCGACCATTAGTGGTCGGTTTTTAAAAATATTTTTTTAAAAAAAAATCAACCGCTAGTGGTCGGTTTTGTTATTTATTTTTAATTTTTATTTGTAAAATAAATTATAATTAATATAAAAACTATTGAAATAATTATTTTAATTTTTTAAAATATAAAAGCGACCACATGTGGTCGCTTTTAAAAAAAATATATTTAAAATCCGACCCTGTGTGGTCGGTATTTCATTTTTTTTAGTAGTGTTTCATGTTTTTCTACAACTTTGTTTACTATCCTTTGTCTTGAGTCGGGGGTCTATCGGAACGACCTCTCTACTTCTTCGGAGGTAGTCGTATGGACTGCGTATATTTTACCCTCCCCAAACCCCACTATATGAGAATACACTAGGATTGTTGCTTAATAAATCAAAAGAGATATATTATTCTCTTTCAATATTTTTCTTTTCATTACTGTAGCTATATAATATTAATAATCCAATCTTTATAGAGTAATTTAATAACATAATTCTCTAATTTATACTTCCTAAGTGAATAGACAAGTAACAAGGAGCTGGAGGAGTAGTGCAGCTTTCCTTATTTTCTAAAGGATCGGTTGTTTAATGAAACAATTTTATTTTAAGAAAAGGCAAAACATTAACAAGAAAAAAGAGGATAATAGAAGAGGAAACTAAGGAAAGTTTGGCTGTGAATTTTTTTTTACTTTTTTAGAGATAAACTCTGAAAAAATATGTTTGGCCGCAAAAATCTAGAAAGTTGAATTCCAAAATTTTCAAAAATTTAAGAAACATCAAAAAGCTGTTTTTAACTTCAATTTTCAAAAATCATCTTTCACAATTTCACTTTAAAAACACAAAACTACTTTTATTTTCAAATACTCACTATTTTCATGGTCAAACGCACCTTAAGAATAGACACTATGACGATGATCTTCTGCATCAATTTCTGTCAAAAATGTTTTTTTTGTATTGATTTTCATGTTTTATCTTATTGCACAAATGCATGAGAAATTTTACCACGGTGAAAATACATATTAGTGATTAATTACATAATTAAGTGAGAGAAGTTTACATGAAAACACTAGTGGAGGATGGAAATATAAATATGGATTCACATTAATCTAATGTTTTTGATATGAAACATTAAAATATATGTGAAAAATTCATTAATATCTTTATAGATACTTGATCATCCTCTTTAACTATATTTTACTATAATGATCAATTTTAGAAGAATCACTTTTCATATTATGTTATATTATATATAACGTATGCTCACTATAAATATAGTGGGCCTTTTTTCTTAATGCTTCAGGCATACGCGTCTAACTGAAAATCAAGATTCCCCAAGTGAATCCAACAATTTGAGAGGAAAATCCATTAGAAATCGTATTATTAACGTTGACAGTTGAACCTCGCTGAAAAGGTCTCTTGTTAGAATGACATTTCATTATAAAAGTTTGATTTTCTCCACAATTGAATATTTTACTTCTTTATAACAACAATAACATACATTATAGCAGTATTATAAAATTGCCCAAATATTATATATTATGTATAAAATAAAATATCAAAATATTCACGATAATCATCATTAATGTCATTAACATAATAAATTTCAAGTGTATACATAATTAAAAGGATTTTTTTTATTTGTTTATAATAGCTAAATAAAATCTAAACGTCAAATAGTATAATTACACATATAACATATATAGTATCACCTTATTATATCAGTCATGACACCTTCATAAAAAACACTGCAAATATTTCACTATATTCAATTTAGTAAATATGCATATATATTGATTTAATGTAAATACGAAAGGTGAGTAAAATTATTATTATGTAGATAGAGGGAGAAGGGGTGAGGGGACAGTTGGGGGTATTGGAAGGAGGTTCACAGTTGTATCCGTAAATAGTGGGCAAGCAAAAGCCCACAGACAGCGAAGCAAACCACATAAAAAACAAATTACGTACCTAAGATGATGTTCTTTTCCTTCCTCTATAACAAAGTAAACTCACCTAAGCAATCAATACTTTATAAAATACATACATTAACATATTCTCTATGTTTACATTTATACGTACAAACGTATTGTTAAAGAGTGAGAAAAAGTGACTAATGTATTTTCTTTTTTATTATTTGTCTAAAATATAAAAAAAGAATTAAAAATATTTTTAAAATATTGAGAATGACGCACAAATATCTTCGATTAACCTTTTGATCTAAGAATATTTTAAATATTTTTTTGTGCAGCTTAAAAATACCCTCCCCGGACCTCCCAACCAAGCTAATGGAGTCAAATTTGAGTCTCGAAAATAGCGACACATCGTCTTGTCAGCTTGCCACATTTTAATTTTGGATTAAATTAAAATGCCATATTAAAATTGTGGCTAGCTGAGGAGATGATGCGTAACTATTTTAAAGACTCCAATTTAACTTGATTTGCTAGTTTCAAAGGTATCTTTTCGAAAAAAAAATTTGTTAAGGGTACTTTTAGACCAAAATTTAATTGAGGATATTTATAAGATCGTTTCACTATATTAGTTTCGTTTCATTATATTAGGAATTTTTAGTCTTCTTTCGTGAAATATACAGTCAAATCTCTCTATACTGACTGCTTTGTTTGAAAAATTCATGACTGTTATAGAGAGGTGTTGTTATATATGTATAGATGATGTTCAATCTCATTTAGCTATTATAAGCAAAACTATGCAAAATTAGAAAGAGCATGAATATAAAAAAGATAAAATTTAGTAATTTTCCCCCCGTTAAATTATGAAATAACCGATGTACATCATTTAGATACAATTTTTTTCTTTAAATAAGTTATTCGTACTTGAAATTTACTTCGTGCATGACATTAATAATGATTTTGATATTTTATTTTGTATATATAATATTTTTGTTATTACAATATGATATTTATGTATGTTGTTATATAAATATAATTTTATAAAAAATGTATTATTATGATAAAAGTCATTATTGTTATAACTAAAATGACGTCGTAAAAAAGTAAACTATGACATAAAAAATTAGTTGAGGAGAAAATTAAATTACTACACATATACAGAGAGGCCCCTTCCCCACCCTCAGTTTTTTCAAAAAAAAAAGAAAAAGAAAAAAGAAAGAAAAATAGAAGAAGGAACGGTGCCAATTTTGCTGCAAATATTTTCCTACTTTATTTTGTATTTTTCAGTTTTATAATTGATACTCTTTTGTCTGTCCCTTTAATTAACAATACTTCCACGATTCACCTTGTTTACTTGAAACTGCAATAATACACCTATGAGGGGATCGTTTGATGAAGTGTAGGAGAAAAATGTAAAATTACTGTGTATTTGTAATATTTGTGATAATAATATTTGTATTAATTATGTTTGTATTTTTTTTATGTAGTGTTTGATTTGATATATTAAAAAATATAAATTACATAATTTTGAATTTTTTTTTATAGAAATACCCTGCATATATATATTGGAGATGATGTCAAATTTTTTTGAGCGATAATCGTATCTTTAATTATGCTAATGATGCATTAGATCCACTGCATTAATGTCATGAATTTTAAGGTATTAGTAATACACAATTCAATACACAACATAGTATATAACTAATGCATTTATATTATTATACATGGACTAAAAAATATACCAAATAAGATATTAATAATACATATTACCTAATGCATGTATTATTTTTTTTAATATATTCTATCAAACGAGCTCTAATGATTGATATATCCCCTCCCTACCCTATCACCTCTTCAATTACGTAAAATGAAATCTAATGGTGAAATCAAAAAATTTATTAAAATTATTAACTTTTAATGTACAAGTGCAGAAATAATTTTAAACTTATACAAGCATAATACTTTTTGATAAAACTTGTTCAAGATTAATCACCCTTTACGGAACGTGGCTATGCCCCTGACAGCCTGACTACAACACCACCCCACCCCAAGTTTAATTCTTTCTTATCTCATTTGTTGAGGCAATATAATATGATAATTTTATATCTATAATTATATATAGTATATAAACTGTATGTGGATATATTAAGTATTGATTCATAAGTGTGTAATTATTGTAGATTTGCATTTAATGGCTTATTGATTGGTGGGTCCACATTGTGACATTATTTAATGGTCGGTCCATTCCCCTTTGGTATATTTTTGACTCTATAATTCACTTATTTTTTGAGTTAAGTATTTTCCAATCATACGCTAACTGGGTTAAGTTTTATCTGTTGCGCTTTATTTATTTATTTATTTATTTATTTATTTATTTATTTATTTAGTTACTGTCATTAGATACTCTTCTGTTCGTTTTTTTAATTGTCATAATTTGATTTAATATATTCATTAAAAAAAATATAACATAGCTATTATATCATATTATCTTTATTAAATGATGTTTACATTGCGTGTTGAAATTAATTTAAAGAAAAAATAATTAATAATAAGTGTAAAATAGAAAAAAAGAAATATTTTCTTGATATGTCAAAAATAACAAGTAAAAGTAGAAATACAATTAGAAAATTTGTGACAAGTAAAAGCGAACAGAGAGAATATATTAACTATATTGGTGATCACTTCAATACTGGAATAGTGTAAATTTTTTAAATAATAATTAAAGCTAATTATAGTAAAAAAATTAAATAATTATCACTGTTATTATTATTATTTAGTTAGTTAGTTTAATTATCATTGTTATTATTATTATTTAGTTAGGTTAGTTCTAAAAAAATTCTAGCTTACACTAAGTAGATAATTATTCGGATAAAACATTGGACACCGATGTGTGTTTGGTTTGAAAGGGAACTGACATCGTTTCTGATTGAAAACCTGGCTACCGACTTCAACCCGAGAACCAAGACTCGAATCCGGACCCTGATTCCTAACTAGGGACCTAGCTCTCGACCTAACCACGGCCTCCAAACCCAAATCCATACCATTACTCGGGACCCTAACTCTTGACCCCGACTCTGATTCGAGATCTTGACTCCGACCTGTGACTCAATTAGATCCGACTCTTAACCAGTGGTTAAGGGTGTTCATATTTTTCCTTGGGCAAAGAACTGTTTAAAAAACAAAAAAAATAAAGCACTGCTGCACCTGCCAAAGTTCGAACCCGGGTCGTTGATGCGAAAATGCACACTCTTAACCACTGGACTATGCTTCTCTAGCTTGTCAAGGGTGTGCAACAATATGTATATAACCATAAATATCTATATTTAACCTATATACTCGAAAAAGTTTTCCGACGAAGGGTGTTCATCTAACCACCCTTCGTTGGTTGTGGCTCCGCCACTGCTCTTGACTCTCAAACTCTGATCCAAGGCCCTATTCCTAAAACCGATCCAATATTGAAGTCTTGACTCTGACTCCTAACTCGCGACCTAACTTGAGATTTAAACATAACCTCCAAAACCGACTTTGATCCTCACTCGATCGAGACCTGAATCTCAACCCAGATCCCAACTTAAGATTCGAGACCTGATATCCAACCTTGACCCATCTCACAACCCCGACCTTGACCAGAGACTCGACACTTAACCCCAACCTCAATTTGGAACCTAACTCAAGACTTGACCCCCGAACCTTACCCCGACCCTATCTTACGACCCTAACTCGAAAGTTGACTCTCACCCCCGACCTTAACAAGGGACCTAACTCTAGACCTAACCCTCGAACCCAACCCTAAATCCAGCCTTAGAACTAGACTCTCGACCCTGACCCAAGATCGACCAACTCTTGACCCCTAACTCAAAATTTGACTCCTGACTTGGTACCCGAACTTTGAACCCCACTTTTAACACTGATCTCAACCCATGACTCGAATCTTTATCTTAACTCTAAACTAGAATCCAAAACCCAGTATACCTCGACTTTGGATTCGATTACTGACTCCGATCTGGAGCTCGATTCGTGAATCTGACTCTTGACCCTGACCCATGACCCGACACTAACCTTAACATGAGACACAACTTCTGATCCCGACTTGGGATTGATTTTTAAACTTGAATCGGGACCCAACTCTTGAACCCAACCGTAACTTGGGACTCCACTCCTGAGCTCGACTCCTGACCCCGACTTGATACCTAACTTTTAATCACCCCAACCCTGGCTGACTCCGATTCAGAATCCGACTCCTGATCCTAACCTAAGCTAACCTCGACTAAGGACCCGACTGAACCCGACCAAGGACCAAATTATATTTAGCCTGACTCAGGTTGATTCTGACTTGGGACCTGACTCCTAATCCCAATCCTAAGTTGGGAGTGGAGTCCTAAACCTGACCTGGGATTTGATTCCTAGCCCCATGTCAAGTTGGTGAAAGGGGGAAGGTCCTGGTTTTGAGGTTGATCTCGAGTCGTAGGTCAGAGCCGTCAGGAGTTTGGGTCGGGATCAAGTCACCAAGTTGAAAGAGAGTTTTGAAAAATGTTTTTCTTACTTTATATAAGAAAACACTTTTTCTTGTTTGAGCAAAATAAGTTTATTTGGAAAATATTTATGTCAACCAACAATGAAAAAATTGAAAATTGTTTTTGAAAAATATTTTCCTTAGTACCAAACACATCCTAAATTTTTATTTTAGGTATTATTCTGTTTTGTACGTTGCCTTTCAATTAAATTTATGATCATAAGCTACTTTTTGGTGTGTCGAGTTCTCTGTAGAATCATTTGATTTGTTGTGTGAAATTGGCTAAATTTTGTATGCAACATTTCTTTTTGTAGGATGCTTGTCACTTACTACAAACATGAGTCGAGATCAAATGATATCCAACTTTTAAAATATGAACATATAAGGTCCCCACAAATTAAAGAACATAAGAAATATAAAATTTCATTCACATTGCGATACTTTCAAATGGCCAAATATGTGAGGCTTATAAGGCCAAAATATTAAACCATTATGTGTTTTTTGATCAACTAGTAAAAAAAATAAAATCACAAAATGATATTTAAAACAAAAAAGGTAAAAAGAAAATGTTAAAGGGAATTGGCGTGAAATAAAAGGAAGATTATGAAAAGAGTTGAGATAGATTTAGGGTAACTCTTATCCAAAATGGAAAATTATAATATATGGATACAAATATAAATTTCACATAAAACATGACCAACATTTTCATGAAATATTAAAATTGTTAATTTTTAGTTGACAAATTCGTGAATTCAATAGGCAAGACGAACAATTTGCTTTCCCCTTTTTCTTTATACACGTTTTAATTTTTGCATGAGCTAGCTATTTTTGGTATGTTATTTTAGATAAGTATTTTGTGAAATAACATGTACTTTTGGCGCCACAGCAAACTGTTCAATACACTACTTTTTTCTTCTCAATTTGTGTCAAAATATACCTATAATTAATTCATATTATCTAAAACATGTTTACATATTCACTTGCATTTTTTAAGAAATAGTAAATAAAAGAAATATGTCAGGAAAAAAATATTAACTAATTGAGATACCACCATACGTGACAATCACTTATGGGAATTATATATTGGACAAAGTATTTTTTCTACTGTAAATTATAAATTTTTTGCAAAACAATAAGCTATATTTTCTAATATATATGAAAATTTTCAAATAATCAACAATTAATATTTATCTGGGAATATTATGTCAAATAACTTAACTCTTTGGCTTAAATATGGTAACTAGTTAAGTGTTAACTGTTAATTAAGTACTAACCTTATCTGAATAAATCATAAAAATCGAATAACATGGTTACATAATGACTTACCAAAAGTAATTTTTTTATTTGGTAACACAATTATATTCTTCTACTTGTATGTATTTAACGTTAATAATTATTTTCTGGAATTTTCTGAATAAATCACAAAAATCTAAGAACATAATCAGTTACATATGCACATCCAAATACTTGAATCATTTACTTACCAAAAGTAAAACTATTATTTGATAACACATAAATCATTATACAACATCCTCAGAGCCTGTTTTAAAAGCCATAAGTAAATTGCATTTGAGTAATTATTCTTCTTTCCAGTAACGCTAGAGCTTCACTTCAACCTTCAAGTAAAAATCTTTTACTTTCCCCCTTTTTTATTTTATAATATTTAATTTCTTGGTAGCTGATTTATCTATCTGATGTTGGTATTTTCTAATTTCATATCTAACTTTATTATATTCACATTAGTAGAAAAAATAATATTAAAGTTGTTACTGTAATTTTTATTAATTAAGTAATAACATTATTTATTTGAAAAATCCATATTATTCTAGGATATTATTTAATTTATTTTTTAAGAGAAATATATATTTTAAGTACCTCATAATAAATTAATATTTGATATTTTATTTTATTTTATTTTATTTATATGTTTGTCATATATTAAAATCCATTTGCATGTTAATCTATTTTTCACAAAACTTAACCACGTAATTACATTTGTCCAACTAAAAATAATATTGAGTCATTGAGAATGACATTTTGATTATATTTCGACAAATAAATGGGTCATTATATTTACTATACTATGTAAATATGAGGCTGTTTAATTTTATTTTTTTTTTCAAAAACTAGAATGAGGGTAATGGTAAGAACTTGGTCGTTGAAATTTTAGACCATTTATTACGGTAGGTTGCGACCTAACGGAATTGGACACTATTTACTACAATTCAATAAATGATTTTGCCTAATAATATGACCTACATCTAACTTTTTTTAATTCAACAAATGGATCCCACTTTTTTAAATAAATAAAAACTCCATTGTTCCACTTGTGGCAATTTTTAAAATTTTTGAACATTACATTTATCCAATTTTGTCAAACTTCAAAATATATTTCTAGCTAGGGTCCCTAAACCAACGTGGCTACACTAGCACCATAGTCTTACCAATATTAATTTAATTAAAAGTTCGAAATTTTAATTAAAATAATTACAACAAGAAAAAGTGAACTAAGCACACATAACTTACCATTGACAATAACTTTTACATTTTAAAAAAAAATTAAAGTTGTAATAGCAATTTTTGAGGGTAGTTTTGGGAAAATTAAGAGTACCTAGATGAAATAATCCCGGGATTACATCACACAAATCCCAGATCAATCATCAGGTGAAAGCAAATATAAAATTATACTAGTCCAGATTAGCATCAATTGTTTAAAAAGGTCCTTAGGGTTACTTTAGTCATTTCGCAAGTAACGCTCTCCAAAACCCCACCACACTCAACGTATTTAAATTATTTTACTTTCACCCTCTCCCGTTTCAGAGAAAAAAAATTGGGAGGAGTCACAAGTACGGGAATCAAACTTTTTTTTTTTTCTACTATCAATTCAAACAGTAAAATTTTTAAAAATAATTATAAAAATGGGAAGTAAAAAATTATTTGACTCAATAACTCGTACCAGTATTAGATAAAGTGCAATAGAGGTTTTGAACGGTGGAGTTAGAAATTTTATTAATAAGAGGATTCAAAATTTAAATAAATAAATATATGAGCTAGTTAAAAGGAGCTTGACATCTACTATACATATAGAAAAATGATTTTAATCATGTAAAAGTAATAAATTTTTAGCTGAAGATGTTTCAGATGAATCCTATACAACAATTTTGTTTTTGTTGGGGAGTACTTTTTCCTTAACATATGTGATTTCAAATTTAATTGGATCTCAATATGACTGAAAATCGATTAAAAATAAATAAATACAAAGAAACAAATATTTTTTATATTTAAATTGCGCTCTTCTTTTTTACCAAACATTTTCAGTTATGGCATCATCACTGTAAAAAAAAATTATAAAAAAAAAATTTATACCATCAAATTATCTTCATCTGTTTTAACAAATAACTTATTTTATTTTTAAGACTACAAACTTTTTAGATAATCTAATAATAATAGCATTAATAATAACAATAAGTAATCATATTTACAATGTATTGAATTTTTTTTTTTTTCGGTGATTGTATTTTTATTTTTATGAAGTGTAGGAAAGAAGTAGTGAAATCGAAAACTCCCAAAAAGCAAAGGGTGACCTACATGGGCCGGCTTTTAACTATATTTAGCTGGACAGACAAAAACCAACTTATTATCTTTATCGTCCCTATCTCTAGCTGTACATTACATACTTCTTTCTACTCATCAACCTTCCTTTTCTTCTTTAATTTATATATATATATATATATATATATATATATATATATATATATACAAAAAAAAATACAGCCCCCCTTTTCTTTTAAATTTATACACTATATATAATATACGTAAACCCATTTTATATTGTTTGTTATTATTACCATGAGTGAACCCACAGTGACCCTTCTTGTTTTCTTGAAAGAAAATACTCATTTCTTGTCAATAATACTAGAAGAGAAAATCTCAAGATTCCACAGCTAAAACAAGTTATTTTTTTTTTTTATTGTTATTATATATTTTTCTGGGTCTACTCTTTTTTTTTGTTATGTATTTTAAGAGGTGAGATTGACAGGCAGATCCCACCGAAATAAATTAATAAATTCACCACATACCCATCTTCATAAAAACCCCTCAGAATTCACCTTCATTTTTTTTTTCTTGTGATATAATTCATCAAGCTGTAATTTGCTACTTCTTGCTAAACAGAAGTGGAGAGAAAGATAACGCGATAATCATCTTTTGAAATTGAAGAGATGCTAGGAGTTTCGGGCATGATAAGTGATGGTGATGGTACTGGAGGTGAAAATCCAGAAAGCGGTGGAGGCGGAGCAACAAGTGGAGGAAGTAGTGAGATTGGACTTGGCGGTGGCGGTGGTAGTAGCAGTGGTGGATTCATGATTGAAGAAGGTGAAAAAAATTCTGGAGGAAATAGATGGCCAAGACAAGAAACAATTGCTTTGCTCAAAATAAGGTCAGAGATGGACCTTGTGTTTAAGGACTCAAGTCTTAAAGGACCCTTATGGGAAGAAGTTTCCAGGTAAATAAATAATGTAAACCAAACAAAATGAAAATCAAGAACAAATGAAATTATAGCATTTTTTTCTTTGCTACTACTTCACCTGACCTTCTCATCATCATTAACTTACAACAGTTTCATCATGCATAAAATTGATGGAAATCGAATCTTTTTATTATTTATTTCTCTTTTTGGAAAAAATTATAAAGAATGATTTTAGTTTTTTTTTTTTTTTGGGGAAATGAAAAGATAGATCTATGGATCAGAATTCCATTGAATTATTGCTTTTTGATTAAAAGGGTCAATGTTTTTCAGTTCATTTCACTAGAATACAACAAAAAGAAATTTACTTAATTTTTTGTTGAGGGAATTTAGATTCCTTTCTTGCGGTTTTTGGGCCAAATTCCGTTTTGCTTTTTTGGCGTTTTTCTTTCTCTCCCAATTCCAGCACGAAATTTTGGTAACCAATCTACTCATCTTTTTGGGAGTATCCCAATTCTACGAACTACCTTCCTTAATTCAGCTAAATAAATAAGATTGGTTGTCAAATCTCATAATTAAGTAAAAACAAATTTTATGTTGCACCATAATTTTAGTTTATTCACTCTTCCATAAGAGAAAAATGTGGTTCTGTAGTGTTTCAATTATAAATTCTTTCTCACCTTGTGTTGTCTCTTTCATTTCTTCTTCTTGTTTAGTTAATTAAACTCTCAAATTACCTTAATCTTGATTAGTGATTTCTTAATCTTCATGTTTATTTTATGTGGTAAATAGTACTACCACTGATGAATTCAATTACCAAGGTATTAAATAATTGGAGTTTGTGTTTTTTTGTTAATATTATTGTTGTACTTTGTGTTTACCATTTTTCTAATACTTGTCCAACTGTTGTTATCATGACCAGGAAAATGGCTGACCTTGGGTATCACAGAAGTTCCAAGAAATGTAAGGAGAAATTCGAAAATGTTTACAAGTATCACAAGAGAACCAAAGATGGCCGTGCATCTAAGGCGGATGGCAAAAGTTATCGTTTTTTTGAACAATTGGAGGCGCTTGAAAACACACAGTCTCATCACTCGTTATTGGCACCGTCTAATTCGCGTCCCCCACCGCCTCCATTGGAAGCTACTCCTATAAATATGGCTATGCCAATGCCAACATCAAATGTACAAGTCCAAGCTTCACAAGGTACTGGTACTCCTCATCTTGTTACTGTTTCATCCGCACCACCACCACCACCAAATATTCCTTTTGCGCCTTCTCATCAAAATGTTCAGTTGAGTTCTCCTGTGGCACCGTCATCACAACCAGCTGTCAATCCGATTAATAATATTCCTCATCAAGTGAATGCGAATCTACCAGCTCATCAGAATATTTCGGCAATGTCGTATTCAACTTCTTCGTCCACTTCTTCGGATGAGGATATACAAAGAAGGCATAAGAAGAAGAGGAAATGGAAGGATTATTTTGAGAAGTTTACGAAGGATGTGATTAATAAGCAGGAGGAATCACAAAGGAAGTTCTTGGAGAAGTTTGAGCAGAAGGAACGCGATCGGATGGTTAGAGAAGAAACATGGAAAGCACAAGAAATGGCAAGACTGAATAGAGAACATGATCTTTTAGTCCAAGAAAGAGCAATGGCAGCAGCCAAGGATGCAGCAGTTATTTCTTTTTTACAGAAGATAACTGAACAGAAAAACATCCAAATTCCAAATAGTATCAATGTTGCTCTTCCATCAGCACAAGTACAATTACAAATGCCCGAAAACCCACCTCCTGCCCCCGCACCAACACATTCTCCTCAACCGCAACAACAGACACAACCGACTGTTGTAGTATCACCAGCACCTCAACCATCACCAGCACTCGTGGTCCCGGTATCGTTGCCAATGACGATACCAGCTCCAGCACCAGCATTAATGCAGTCGTCGCTGCCACTGACACCACCAGTACCAGCCAAGAACGTTGAACTAGCGCCAAAAAATGACAACGGAGGCGAGAGTCACAGTCCAGCAAGCTCTTCAAGGTGGCCTAAAGCAGAAGTTGAATCATTGATAAAACTTCGAACAAACTTAGATATGAAGTACCAAGAAAACGGACCGAAAGGTCCGCTCTGGGAAGAGATATCATCTTCAATGAAGAAAATTGGATACAACCGTAATGCCAAGAGGTGCAAAGAGAAATGGGAGAACATCAACAAGTACTTCAAGAAAGTGAAAGAGAGCAGCAAGAAAAGACCAGAAGATTCCAAGACTTGCCCATATTTCCATATGCTCGACGCATTATACAAGGAGAAAGCCAAGAACGAAACTTCATCATTAACAAGTGGCTTCCCGTTAAACCCTGAAAACAACCCAATGGAACCCATCATGGCTCGTCCAGAACAACAATGGCCTCTTCCACGACATCATCAGCAACACCAACACCAACACCACCAACAACATGAAAGTAGCCGAATGGACCACGATCATGACCACGAGAGTGACAACATGGACGAAGATGATCATGATGATGACGATGAGGATGAAGACGAGGAGAATGCATATGAAATAGTGGCAAACAAGCAACAACCCTCAATGGCGAGCGCCAACACAACCACCACCACTGCGACCACAACGGTTTGAACTCTAGCACAGATCTCAAAATGTAGTAATCAAGAAAGAAGTGGGGGCAGAAAGAGCTCAAGTTTTTTTTTTTTAAATAAGGAAAAAAAATAGTGGGCAAGTAAGTGAACATTGGGAATAGCAAATGGGTCAACAGATTCTTGCAGAGAAAATGTCAGATTGGATCAGATTTTCAGAAAATTCCGGTTGGTGTGAGAAGACGGTGACTGAATATGTAGCTCACTTGGAGGCAAAATGTGAAGGGAATTTAAACATCACTTCACAACTTTTATTTCATATTTTTTTTTGTTGAAACTCTTTGGTTGGGGTTTGGGGGTTTGGGGGGGTAAGGGGAGGTGTTGGTAAGGGTATAGCGTAGCTTTTGGTGGTATAAGTTTATTTGCACTTTAAATTGTTTATTTATTAATCATCAAAAATAAAGTTTATTGAGCGGGGAGGGAAAGAGGAGAAAAAAAGGATATAAAAGGAAGATTTTTAAAGGAATAAATGAAGGTGACAAAGTTTGTAATTTTTTTTTGATGAACTCTTTTTGTTCATGGGTGTAAATGTGAGAAATGGTTAAGTAGAATTACATTCTTTTCTCTCCTTCTCTTATTTCATTTTTTGTGTGTTTCATCTTAGATAATATTCTTGTGTCCAATTTCTTCTTAGAAATTTCGATTGAGCTATATAAATTGAGATAGAAGCAATACTACTTAATCAATTCATAGCAATAGTACTTAATCAATTCATTCTTTTTGAATGTTTTTGTAATGTCAAGAGTAGTATGTATGCTTTTGATACTATTGTAGAATGTATATTGAAGGTTGAAATATTTTCTTTTTCCATCAAAACAAAGCACAAATTAGAGGAATTCAGGTACACCAACTTGTGAGGCAACAATTCACCACAAGTTGCAAAAACAGCTACTAGTAGATTTTTGTACTTTGATTCCCTAAGAAAAACAAAAGAAGAAAGAGGGAAAAACATAACAACAAATGGGTCCTTGTTGCACATGATATCTATTATCTACTCAATGTTATTTAATTTACAAAAAAGATTTGGGAACTTGGTTCTTTTTTTGTATTATTTCTACAACCATCACATCTCTGATCACACTTTTATATTAGAATTTAAGTTTTATGTTTCAATGTATAAAATATACTACATTATTGGGTAAACTTATACATAAGGTAAATTTGATCTGCTATTGCTATTAACTAATTATTTTTATTTTTATTTTTATATAAAAAATTAAATAACCTACAATAGCAGATTAAATTTACCTGATATTGTAAAAATATTTTATACATGACACAAAACTAAAACTCTATTAATATTTGTTTTACTCTTAACAATACAGTTTCCCATTGGAAGGAGAATTGACTTTCTTCGAGGGATTTTTCTATCTTGTAATCTTCCTCCCCCATTTTTAATGTTGCACCCGATATAATTTATTTATTTATTTGAAAAAGGTTTTCTAATTGACTTATAGTTTTCTCCAATAGCCAATTTGAAACATAGTTTTTGTATTTTAGAAAGTATTGGAAAGTAACAAACACACACTAGTTCTCACAGTGCTCATGATCAATTATAAGTTTGGACCAATAGTATTATTTTTAACCCCATTATTGTCTATATAGATAATAAGATAGGATATGAGATGGAAATTCAAATATGAGAAAAAAAGAGGGGCCCTCAAGCAATAATAATGCAGCACAACACTAGAGCTAACTATGTAGTGGGGTCAGATTTAAATTACACTACAAAGAAGGGTTGGAAAAACTTCAAATCATTATAAGTGAAATGTGCATTATTTTCATTCAAGTGTTGACTTCCACATAGCCCACAAAAATGTTAATTGTTATTCATTCATCAAAAGAAAGAAAGAGAGAATAATGATGATATTGGATGGTGTAAAAAAGAGGAAGAGATAATAATTATTGATTAGTAGTCTAGCTCTACTTCATGGAGATGCCTTTTGTTCCTCTTGCCACATGATGTGTAGGGTTAAAAGAAAAAAAGTTCATATATTTATATATTCCTTCTTTAATCTTGTTTCACTAATTCAGTTTTTTTTTTTTTTTAGAAACTGAAGAAATTTCATGACACTATCTAATACTTCCTAAAATTTAGAAATTATATATTACATAGATTATTGGAAAAAGATACATGCAAAAACAAGTCAATTTTTCCCTTTAATGAAAGATACTATCCAAGAATAATATTTTTTCGTGTTTGGTTATTAGAAGTGATGTATTATTTTATTTTTTTGAAAAATATAAACATGGTTTGAATTCAAAAAGATGAAATATAGTCTCATATATTTTGACCTTAGGGGCTTGGGATGTAAGCAAGTGGAATGAACCATATGATTGAATGAGAGATCGATCATAATATAATTGGGACGAATTTAATTTTAAATCGTACAACACTGAGTTTTTCTTTCCAGAACCATAGTACATTGTATAATTCCACAAAGGACATCCTTTAATTGTAATAATATCATATACAAAGTCCATTCAACAAAAAATCCTTGAACTATGATTTGATATATGATGTCTAATAACCTTGTAATTCAACAAACACTTCCTTGCAGAGCTTGTGTTCGTATTCTTTCATCAAAGAGAATTAAGACAATTCATCTCTCTCGATACATATTCTTATTTAACATGTTTTACGACCACTATAAATGATCATACCTTACATAGAATTAATCTAGATGATTAATCAACTATGTAGACATGACCTCCTAATTAAATTTCATGCATTTCTATATTGAAATGTGCAAGATTGAGTTTAGAATTATCAAATATATATAACTCAAAATTGATCATACTCTAAATCTCTAATTAGTATTCTTGAATATTTTTACGAAATTTCTGACTTTGCGGCTGCCGGCTAGTACTTATTAACTATTCCCTCCTTCCATATTCCCAAATCCATTTTCTACAGAAAGTATAGGGGTAGGGGTGTAGGTCCAAAACAATGAGTGTTGGAGATGAATAGTAGTATGAATATATATATCAATGGACAAAAATAAGGAACTTAATTGCAGAAAGTATTAAAGAGTAGAAGTAAAAGTATAGGAGGTAGTAGTAGTTGTAGTGTTAAAAGAAGGGGAGCACATGACAAAGGGCCACACATGCAACTAGCTGACAACAGCAGCTATTGTTGCTATCATATTTACGCCACTTAACTTATCTTTTCCATTCTCAATTTTTCAATCTCGAAATTTTTAAAAATCTATATATTTCAAATTTTCTATCAATTCAATAATTTAGCTTAATTACTCAGTTTATAATTCAATTAATATTTCATAAATATTTTTATATAACAATAACAATAATAAATTTAGAATAGTAAGATAAAAATTACTGTGAATTTGTAATTAATGATGTAGCTCGGCCTCGGTCTCTAACACACGCTCTCTCATGATGTCTAAACTTTCAATATACTCCCTCCATTTTATAATAAATAAATTGTTAGATTTTGACACATAAATTAAGAAAAAAATATTAAAAATATAAATTTAATATAATTTTTTATTTTTACCCCAAAAAAATAAAAATTAACCTTGTAATACCTTTTTAAAAGTTAATTGATTGTCAAATCATAAGGGTAAATTTGGAAAAAAATTCAATAATTCACTTATTTTGAAACATTAATAAATACCTCAACAATTCACTTATTTCGAAATAGAGTGTGAATATACTACTACTCTCTTGCTTCCTTTCTGGACAAAATGAATGAAACTTCTAAAATATCATAACTGTCTCTACGCAAGCTGTTCGGTTAAACAGCAAGTACTCCTTCCGCTAAAAAATAAGTACTTGTTTACTACTATTAACTTGCATATGCGTTACAAAATAATGAATAATATGAACAATTTTAAAATAAATAAAATAAATAAGAAAAAATAAATTATTTATTAATTTTTCAAATAAAATAAATATGATCGGATATTTATTTTTAATATAATGAGCAAATATTATTGAACAGAGAAAATATTTTTTTTTTTTATCTATTTTTACTTGTCAAGCTAAAAATAACTGTCCAACTTTATCTTTCTCGTTTAAAAAATTAAGAAATATATATTTTTAATAACTATTTTATCAGTATTATTAAATAATATTTGTTTTTTTTTTAAAGTTAGATGATTTACAATAAATATGAATAATATACTAAAAATTACTTTTTACTATTATTTTTTAAGAAATCTGCTAAATCAAACATAGACAAAAATAGATGGATATATGGGGTGTTAAATTCTCTCTCTTTCTGTTTTTTTTAAAAGGGAAGAAATTAAAAATTGCTTAAGATTTATTCAAGATCGTAGATTTAATGAGCTCAACTTTTCTTGTGGCTGGTATAAAAAGAGTGTTACAATTTTATAACTGAAAAATGATTTACTTTTAAAATTTATGGTTTCCAATAATAAAATTATCTATAATTAAGCAAATATCTAAGATTTATTTTTGATCTTAAAGTCTAGGTCATTTTTTTTTTATTTTAAACTTTGTGTAAATCAAATGGCATCACATAAATCAAAAGGATTTCATCCACTTTTATTTGTCAAATTCTTCCTCCGTTCATATGTACTTATCTGTTATACTAAACAATAAATATCCAACAATACTTGTTGAGATTGAAAAATTAATGAACAATTTACTTATTTCTATCCATTTTATCTTAATATTAAGTATAATTCATTATTCAATACATTATGTAAAACATTACATTTATGATATTTAAAGGGTAGATAGGTAAAATTATAGTTATTATTTATTATTTTTAACATATATATCAAGTTAATAGTGAACAATTGATAAATGAAAGAGTATTAACTATTGACTTGATATACATTTTAGAGAGCAATAAATAAAGTAATAACTTTATTATTATATTAATTTTTATATATAATAAATTTAATAGATTAAAAATAACTATAGTTAATAATAAAAGAATTAGACGATAATTATTTTTTTAATTTTATATTGAACTAGTTAAAATGAATAGTATCTATTAAATATAGTGAATGAGCAAACATATATACACGGAGGGAGTGTCTTTTCATGTCAGAAAGTCCTAATATAGTATTCCATCAGTTTCTTGGGGCCACATGCCCCTGCTACCCTCCAAAGGAATCTCATCTATTCGAAATAGTAATAATTAATTAAAACACAGCATAATAATGCATTAATATTCGTTACAATACAGATATACCATTTGTTCACATTTTTCTTTCAAAAATACTTATCTAACTAGCAATCCCATTGTTAATAAAAAGAAAAGTTCAGATTTGTAAAGCTAACTCATATTCAAAAAGAAATGTTTATATATTTCCCTTTAATTTGTTGTAAACAATGAGTTGGGTGTACGTCCAGTCAATCAACTGGTTAGTTTATTATTACTTTCTCCGTTTAAAAAAAATGACTTATTTTTTTTTTAGTCATTTGAAAAAGAATGACGCCTTTCCCCTTTTAATAACTTTTTAAATTTAATTTTCCATATGCATATTTAAGACCATAAGATTGAAGGACATTTTGATACATTTGACATATCTTTAATTTAACACCATAAAATTTAAAAGTCTTCTTTATTTTCTTAAATTTCGTGTCAATTCAAAGTAGGTCATTTTTTTTTTAAACTGAGGGAGTATAAGTGATGTGAAGTGCAATTTGCAAACGTAGTTGCGTAGGATATTACTTCCTAATTTTTAATTTGTCTTAATTACTATTTATTTCTAATTTATGTAATTACCTTTTTTCTGTTAGTTTGTTTCAAAATAATATCAATTTTTTATTTGACAAAATGACACCATTCGATTTAAAAGTGTTAAGTGGTACTCAAAAGGAAAAAATGATGATAGAAACATTAAATAAATATATTATCCGGACCACGCATAGAGGGAGTTTTAGCAAAGAATAGCTAATTAACATTATTGATGATTTATTGGGCTGGTGAAACTTTATAAAATTATATGTATTAAAAAAATTATAGTAATTTATAATCATAAATGTTTATTTATAAAAGAAACATAGAGATATACGATTTATTAAATTGCTCATATAAGAGTTAATTTTTTTTTAAAATAATTTTCATGTCTATAAGAAAAAAATGACCACTTCAAAGATCCATATTACATAGCCAAATAAAATTTTAACCTCAAATAAATTTAATTTTGAATCATTAATTTTAAATCATGATTTGACATCAGGGGTTCAATTTTTATGGAAGTGTGAAACTAATTAACCCCATCCCCCCCCAACCTTCACACATTGAGAACACGAGTGAGCAAGAATTTTCTTTTGCTGGTGCAAATGGATCAAAGGGAGTTAATGAAGGTTATAAAGTGACCTCATTAAAACCAGAAATATACACTTTTTACATGAAAAGGACTCTCTAGAGTAGTCTATATACTTGGTAGTATTATATATATACATATCATGCTCTATGACGTCTTACATGCAAATGAAATACTACTAAATTTAGATACTTACTAAGACAAATAGGCAAAAGACATTTTTGCAGAACCCGCATACTAACTCAACATATATACATGTAGGTGTAATAGGTTGACAGTATATATTTTGCTCCTTTTTTCCTTACTCAGCTTTTACTTTCCATTAATAGACATGTGAAACTTTTGTTTGAGAATACTAATGAATGTTAGCTACTTACTATATGTAAGTTTTTTGAAACTTTCTCATTCAATTTGACTTATATCTCATCATTATGGAGATCAGTCAGTCATGTTTTGTTTGAATTTTCAATTCATTTGGATAACTACAAGACCTCATGTCTCCATCAACGAAAAGAAAAAATGAAGGTGTATTTCTATAAGTCAAAGTTTGAACTTTGACGATTATAAATATTATTTTATTTCAGAATTTATACTGCATGTACTGATAAACAAGTATATTTACTTCACCAATTCCTATTGAAGTGAAAAATACTATAATTCATTCATACGTGTGTGTTATGTGTACCTTTTATCCATTCCCATATTAGTAATAGCACCTCAAAAGAACTTTGACAGTTTTTACCCCCATTTACAATATGATGCTTGTGTTTTTTTACTAACTATGGTTTCGGGATTATCTTCTATATATCTTGATTAATTTCAGAGAATACTATTGTTACCTTCCATCAATACGCATATATCACATAATTCTGTTCAACAAAAATATTTTCATCTGTCTTTCTTTTCAAGCAGTTTCCGGCAACAATTAAGTTTGATGAGGGAGAATGAACTCCGGCCCAAAATGAAGCTGATGAATTTAGGATTTCAATTTGCGAAGAATTTGTTAAGTAAAATTAAACATATATTAGTAAGGATAAATAAAGCAAATCATAATTCCTTTTATTAATTCTAAGCACGTAAGAAGTTAAACAATTGTTACGATAGATAGTAAACTTAAAATAAGGGAGGTAAACAGAGTGTTATGAACCACAAAAAAGGTTAGTGTCACGAAGCGATCGAAACATATATATACAAGTTACCAAGTAAATTCTCCTCAAATTTCATCTTAGTAGTTTTTTTTTTTTTTTTTAAAATAAAAATAAAATGGTAAACATGGAATGTCAACAGACAATAATTTTGTTTTAAAGAAAAGACATAGAAGTGACTCCTTCCATTAGTACGTAAGAGGAATCTACAAGGTACCAAG
Source organism: Capsicum baccatum var. pendulum (assembly GCA_030864225.1). Taxonomy (NCBI): domain Eukaryota; kingdom Viridiplantae; phylum Streptophyta; class Magnoliopsida; order Solanales; family Solanaceae; genus Capsicum; species Capsicum baccatum. The sequence continues at coordinate 60,519,066 of CM061553.1, read as the reverse complement.
AAGGACGTATGCTTTTTTTATTTCATTCAAATTTACTGAGCATCTTATTCATCTTTCGAATAAAAGGAGTACAAAAGGGGATTTTATGTCACAATTGAGTGGATTATAGTATTTTTTGCTTTGGGGGTACAATTAATGGTGTCAAATAAACGGATTGTATTGAATTTGGGCATGTTAAAATAGTGTGAGTTAATAAATGAATATGTAATTTAAACTAAATCGAGTTAATCAATGAGTGAGTCAATGAACCGCTCAAACGTTGCTTAGGCTGGTATAGTTGGACTGAATGGGTTAAAGATCGATTCATAACTCGATCTACACAATCTTTAACAAGTTTTAAATTTTTTAGTTATTTTTTTATATAATTTATTTGAGAACCTACTGCAACTTTTTTTCTTATATTATGACTATATACAATATTTGAAATTAAAAATCATTTAAAAATATTTTTAATTTTTTTTTCTCATAGGTCAATTTGGACTTCAGGTCAATCTAGTTAGTGAATCAAAATAAATTGAATTAATTAAATAAGTGAATCATTACTCCATCCAAATAAAAACAAATAGACCGAATCACAATTTTATAAGCTGATTTTATTACCACGGTCACAAATTACAATTTTTGGACACAAATCAATGGATTTTAGCAGCACTTACACTGAAGTGTAGACATAAGGCAGAGACAATAGGACAAATAATTAGAACAAATAATTAAACAGTACTTCCTCCATTTTGGAATAAGTGAATTGTTGGGGTATTTATTGATATTTCAAAATAAGTAAATCGTTGAATTTTTTTTCAAATTTACCCTTATGATTTGACAACCAATTAACTTTTGAAAAGGTATTACAAGGTCAACTTTTTCTTTTTTTGGGGTAAAAATAGAAAGTTGTGTTAAATTTGTCTTTAATACTTTTTTCTTAATATGTGTGTCAAAATTCAACAATTCATTTATTATGAAACGAAGAGAGTAATAAGTAAAACACACTGTTTTGTGTGGGGACCTTAATTAGTACGAATATAATGTGTTGGAGGTACCAAATTCAGTAAAATGTACGAAAGCATCTTTATTTACTTCTTTTTTTTCAAAATATTCATACTGCCAAGCAAAGCAACTAGTACTAGAGTACTAGACTAATTGCATAGCTGCCACTTACAAAATTTCAGGATGTAACTAGTACTAGACTGATTGCTTAGCTACCACTTACAAAATTTTGGATTCTTCAAAGTCCTTGTACCAGAATTTGAGGTTGATTTTTCTTTTTGACTACGTAAGTTTGCTTTGATTCTATAGTGATGTGAAATGACCTCTTGATTTTCTGGGTGAAACTTTCTACTCTTATGTCATCAACTTTTTCACCATCACATGACATAAGGTCCTTTTGTGTGATGGTCATAATAAGATCTGCTACATTTTACTTCGAAGGTAATTTTCTATAGCTCTGAGTTAACTTGAGTGGATGGGCAATCAGACTATAGAGTCACATTGCTTCTTGATAATACTACTTACTGTAATAAATAAGATATAATTTTAAGTTATACCTTTAACTCTTAAAATTGGCTAGAATTAAGTTTACTCTCAAAATTAGAGACTCTAAGACGGTAAGACCAATTATTTCTCAAGTAAGGGTGCAACATTACCCTCGAAGACATACACATTCACAAAGATGACAGAAAATAGCTAGCCGGACTAATCGTCTCCACAAGCGTTATTTTATGTTGATTGGGTCCTCTTTATCCTAGACATCTCATCTTTACCTCCATCACGACCACCCCACACCTCTTCCTCCTACCGCCACCTCTCAAGTATTTTTTTTTAATTTCATACAAATGATTTTAAGATTTCTTTGTGTCGAACACTGTTTGCATAAATCATAATGTCCTAAAACTACACAATCACAAACCAAATATGATGAAACAAGAAATTTCATTGATATATGGGTACAACTCTGTTATTCTTTTTCCACGATTCGAGGATCGTTAGTAGCGTATTTCTCATATGATGATCTCTTAGTGAGTATCAAGAGTTTATGAATATTCTAGATACCTTCTCAAGAGAATATTTGTCCCTTTATGTAGGCATAATAATTTAGGTTTTAAAGTAGAGTAGCCCCAAGCTAGGTTTTGAGTAAACTTGCCTACAAGAACTCTAACAGAAATTAAATTGGTCTTCTAGAGTCTCACAAAATTTCTCTGTCTACAAAGACAAAAAAATAGGAAATCCACTTGTTCCTTGTTCCCTGAAAAACAAAACATTCTTCATGAAAAAGATTTTTCTTCATACCAAATAAAAAGATTTAATGGGGTTACAGAGATTACTTCTGAAGGCAAAAGTAGAGAGAGTTTTTCACCATAACCAAGAAATACTACAATACAAGAGGTCTCTAATTACAATGCTTTCATATAGATTTTAAGTAAATCCTGCAAGGAAAATGATATTTCAAACTTACCAGGATAATATTAAATTTTCCCAATTTTACAATGATAACAGACTTCAAACCAACAAGGATAACATACTTTTCCAATCTATTGGAAAATATGATATAATTAAGAACAAAAATATTCAAAGACATGAACCACAAATAATTCCAGGACTTGGAACTTTCTTCATTAATACAAAAAACATTTCCATATCTTGCTCTTAGCCTTTTGTAATGTTGTAATGACCCATTCCGTTGTTACTAAAAATCATCGCGTTCGTAGATATCCGCAGTACGAAAACTTCATTAATATCTTTAACATAGATGCCTAAAAGACTTAGTTAAATAAATTTGGAATAAAATTTTTTTGGATGGACTGACGTCATTCCATTGTAACAAAAACTTAGCGGCACAATGGTAACGACCTTCAGGCCATTATAGAAGGAAGCTGAAAACAGAAGCAGTTCACTCGAGTTTTAATTACCCTTGCCCTATCAGTTGTAAACCAAAACAAGGCTTCATTGTAAAAATTCCTTAGGGTTGCCTCAAAGCTCCGGAGTAGTGAAGAAGAAGGGGCACGCTTGGACGAAGTGAAACCCGACGTTCCTTGCAGATTTCACAAGGAAAATCATTAGAACGGAGCCAGAAGTTCAAGTTTATGACTTCATATTAGCTGCTTGGTACCTAAATACGCAAGGTTTAATTGAGGTGCAAAGATCTTGTTGGGTTTAATTGGTGTGAATGGAAAATTGAGGTACACGACCTTTGAGCAAAAGACATTATTTTAGAAAAGGTGTGACTGTTCAGATAGTTGTGTCTGTTCAGAAAAAAACACAATGTTTTGACTGAACAGACATGACTCTTCCAAAGGATACACCTTTTAAGTGAACCATTGCCACCTTTTAGAAGAGTCATCTGATGGCTATATAAACCTGCTTTTATCCACAGTTTTAGAAATGAATGAAAAACTTTCTGAAATAAAAACTCTTCTTGTTTTCAAAACATTCTTTGTGATCAATCAAATCGTTGAGTGAGTTCGACGAATCTAATTATTTGAGGTACCACTATAGTTGGATTGAAAACCATTTTATCCTGGGAGAAAGATTCCAAAACCTCGGGTACAGTGAGGGAAATTATTCCTTAAGGACACTCCATGAAGTCGGGGGACTTGGCTTTATATTTCTGTTTCATCTTAATTTCTGAAAAAATAAAACACACTTCTTAGAAAGATCACTTATCTTGCGTTGAGGGTGTTTTTATACTTCATAGTGTTCTTGTTTTAAACTTGAACTAGTGTTGAATTTGTTGTGCCTAAATACAGATTCTTGTACCCGAAATACACCATAAAATAACAATCTTAAGGAATAATCTTGCAGAATCTGTATTGTTTGTTTTTGGAGATTAAAGTTTTAAGCTTTCTACTCCGTTTGAACATAACTGGTGATTTGAAGACATAAAATCTTCATCATAAGTTAAAGATCACTCGGTTGACGATTGGAAGTCATAAAAACTTCATAGTTAACTAGAAACAAGAAGAAGAGTTTAAAGTTGCTTAACTTTATAAGTAGTATTCTGAAAATACTAAATTTTATTATCTTGTAGTGACAGGAAAAATGACTAACGAAATTTGAATGCAAGATGCGGCTACGACTGTGGGGGCAACTAGTATTGCCTCAACAAGTCGAGCAAATGCTCCGCAACCAATGGCACCCGCGGAGAAGTTCAAAATATTTACGGGCATTGACTTTAAGCGATGACAGCAGAAGATGTTCTTCTACCTCACAATACTATGTCTTCAAAGGTTCACTAGTGAGGATGCTCCTAAGGTGCCCGAGGGAACCACAGACAAAGAGCGTTTCATAATTGTAGAGGCTTAGAAATACTCGGGCTTCCTGTAGGAATTATATCTTGAGTGATCTCCAAGACGACCTCTATAATGTTTACAGTAGAACTAATACATCGAAGGAATTTTGGGGGGCACTAGAACGAAAATACAAGACAGAAGATGCGGGAATTAAGAAATTCTTTGTTGCAAGGTTCCTGGACTTTAAAATGATAGATAGCAAATCGATTGTCTCTCAAGTGCAGGAATTGCAAGTAATCATCCACGATCTCCTAGCGGAAGGTATATCTTTGAAAAATACCTTAGTTGAAAAAATTGAAAATGTTCTTTGTACTCACATAAACTGTTTGTAGGTTTGATTGTGAATGATGTATTTCAAGTAGCAGCGATCATTGAGAAGCTACCACCTATGTGAAAAAACTTCAAAAACTACTTGAAGCACAAACGTAAGGAGATGATTATCGAAGATCTTATTATCTGAGTGCGTATTGAAGAGGATAATAAGGCTGCCGAGAGAAGTCAAAAGGGAATTCTACAATTAATAGAGCACATATTGTAGAAGATGACCAAAACAATTCTAAGAAAAGAAATAAAGTTGAACAAGGAAGCAATCAACCCAAGGAGAAATTCAAGGGAAAGTGCTTCAACTGTGGCAATATTGGCCATAAGTCCACGGATTGTCGTGCCCCTAAGAAATGCAAGAAAAAGGATCAAACAAATACGGTTGAGTCCAACAAAGAATGTGAAGATTTGTGTGCTATTTTTCTAGAATGCAACTTGGTGGAGAATCCTCGCGAGTGGTGGATGGATTCTGGTGCCACCCACCATGTTTGTGCCAACAAAAAGTTTCTTTCATCATTTGCTTCGGCTCAAGTAGAAGAAATGATCTACATGGCTAACTCCGCTATGGCTAAGGTAGAAGAAACAGGAAAAGTGTACTTGAAAATGACTTCAGGAAAGGTCTTGACACTTAACAATGTCTTGTACGTTCTGGAATTATGTAGGAACTTGATTTCTATTTCATTTTTAGATAAGAACAGATTCAAATATGTAACCGTTTCTGGAAAAATTATAATTAGCAAAGGAGAAATGTATGTAGGAAAAGACTATCTCACCAAGGGCCTTTATAAGATGAATGTTGAAATCAATAAAAATTCATATTCTTCTTACTTGTTTGAGTCTTATAATTTGTGGCATGAACGTTTAGGCCATGTTAATTACAAAACGTTATGAAAACTGATTAAATTAGAGGTTTTGCCAAACTTTGAGTGTAATAAATCAAAGTGTCAAACGTGTGTGGAATCAAAGTATGCAAAACATCCTTATAAGTCCGTTGAAAGGAATTTCAATCCCTTAGACTTAGTACACACCGACATTTGTGATATGAAGTCAATATCATCACGTGGTGGAAAAAAGTATTTCATAACTTTTATTGATAATTGCACTAGATATTGTTACATCTACTTGCTAAATAGTAAGGATGACACAATAGATGCATTTAGGCAATACAAAACTAAAGTAGAAAATCAGTTACAGAAAAAGATAAAAATGAGAAGAAGTGATAGGGGCGGAGAATATGAATCTTCCTTCGCCGAAATATGTGTAGAGAATAGAATTATCCATCAAACTACGGCCTTGTATTCACCTCAATCTAACAGAATTGCGGAAAGAAAAAATTAAACGTTGAAGAAAATGATGAATGTCTTACTTATAAATTCTGGTTTACCACAAAACTTATTGGGAGAGGCTATCCTTACAACCAATCGTATACTCAATAGAGTTTCCCATAGTAAGACAATCAATTCTTTATGAAAAATGGAAAGGAAGGAAACCCAACTAGTAATATTTCAAAGTGTGAGGGTGTCTAACAAAGGTCTAAGTTCCTATGCCTAAAAAGATTAATATAGGACCTAAGACTGCGGACTGCGTGTTCATAAGATATGCTAAAAGCAGTAAAGCATGCCGTTTTTTGGTTCATAAATTCGAACATCCGAATATAAATAAAAATACGGTAATTGAATCAGATAATGCTGAATTCTTTGAAAATATTTACCAGTATAAAATTAGACATGAACAGTCTAGTGGAAGATCTACATGACCTCGAGATAAACCAAGTGAGAATGTACATAATGAAGAGAATCCAAGAGGTAGTACATGTCAAAGAACGTCTACTTTGTTTGGATCAGATTTTGTAATATTTCTCTTAGAAGATGAGCCTCAAACATTTAAAGAAGCGATGTCGTCTTTGGACTCATCCTTTTGGAAAGAGAGTCAATAGTAAGATTGATTCAATCTTAAGCAACCATACGTGGGAATTGGTTGATCTTCCTTTAAGAAATAAACCTTTAGGTTCTAAATTAATCTTCAAAAGGAAAATGAAAATGGATGGTACTATTGAAAAATACAAGGCATGACTTGTAGTAAAAGGCTTCAAGCAAAAAGAAGGCCTTGATTACTTTGATACATACTCGCCAGTAACAAGGATAACATCGATTCGAAAGTTAATTGCCTTGGCGGTAATATATGGTCTTGAAATCCATCAAATGGATGTGAAAACCGCATTCCTAAATGGAGAATTGGAGGAAGAAATTTACATGGAATAACCTGAGGGGGTTTTGTGGTTCCAAGAAAGGAGAATAAGGTGTGTAAACTTATTAAGTCGTTGTATGGACTTAAGCAAGCACCTAAACAATGGCATGCGAAGTTTGACCAAACCATATTGGCAAACGGGTTCAAGATAAATGAATATGATAAATGTGTTTACATTAAAGACACTCTGAATCACCAAGTCATTTTTTGTTTATATGTGGATGATATGTTGATCATTAGTAGAGGCATTTCTAACATAAATGCAACGAAACGAATGCTCGAGAGCAAGTTTGATATGAAAGACCTTGGAGTTGCAGATGTGATCTTGGGTATAAGAATCCATAGAACTCCACAAGGGTTGGCATTGTCACAGTCTCATTATATCAAAAATATACTTGACAAATTCAAGTATATGAAATTCGGTATTGCCAAGACTCCATTGGATGTGAGCTTTGCACTTCGAAAGAATGAAGGTGAAAGTGACTCACAATTGGAGTATGCAAGAGTATTAGGATGTTTAATGTATATAATGAATTGTACACGACCAGACATAGCATGCGCTATTAGTAAGTTGAGTCGGTACATAAGTAATCCCTACAAAACTCATTGGATGGCAATGAAAAGAGTTTTGGGGTATCTAAAATACACTCAAGACTATGCCTTTCATTATAATAAATATCCTGCGGTATTTGAAGGATATAGTGATGCAAATTGGATCACTGGATTGAACGCAGTAAAATCCATAAGTGGATATGTATTTACTATCGGTGGAGGAGTAGTCTCTTGGAAATCATCCAAACAGACTTGTGTTGCTAACTCTACAATAGTGTGGTGAGACGAGATTAAACAGGTTTAAAGCGGTTTCAAAATCATGCTACAACAGTTTGGTGATAATGAAGATTTTTGTCAAGCTACATGTGGAGAAGGAACTTAAAATATATTTTCAACATTCCTGCTGCTACATTTTTAAAAATAAAAATAAAATATTTTTTTAAACCATTTTTAATCCATAATATTTTAAAAGTCTATTTTTAACCATGAAAAGCAGTAGTGATGAAGATTACACGAAGAAAAAGATGATGATCAATTTTGCCAGAAAATTCAGGCCAAGGGGAGATTTGTCCCAAATTTCTTACCTTACTTGGATTCTACCATAGTTGTGTTTTACTTCGGAAAGAATTTCTTAGTACAAAAAAGATCTCTTTCCTATTAAATTTCTATTATGTTTATTCTTTCTTAGAAGAAGGGTTTTGTAACTCTATAAATAGAACATCTCTCTTCTCAAGTCATAACATAATAACATCTACAGTGCAGTCGTTTATGAGTCTTGTTTAGAGGAAATTTTTCTCCTAATAGTTTTTTATGCTTTTTTGATATTAGTTTTCAATATGTAGGTCACTTGACCAAATTATATCAATAATATGTATTTAGTATATTTTTCTTTGTCATCTGAATTATCACCACGATGGTATACATCTAATAGCTTCCGCATGAACCCAACAGTTATTGATGCTACCTGTTATTCTTTCTGCATAATTAATCAATTAATGAGTCAAAATAGTTGGCTATAGTGGGATGGTGTGGTTAAACTGATTGGTGTCAGGAAGTTGGATATGGATGTCCTGTCCCTAGTTTTATGGATTGATTGTATGATTGGGAGAAAAATTAGAATTAAGATAGAAAGTTGGGAATAACGAAGTGTATGTAGACTCGAAGAGTTGTGTGGGGATATTCTAGATATCAGTAATTCGAGATTAATTCTAAACCTATGTACATATTACTTGTTCTATGTGTGTTCGACCCCAGATGTTATTATTGATTGAAAGAGGTAGGCAGCAGTGGCGGAGCCAGAATTTTCATCAAAGGGGTTCAGAAGTAAATATACGGACTAGTCGAAGGGGGTTCAACATCTAGTATATATACATAAAAATATTTTTGATCATGTAAAAATCATATAATTTTTCAACGAAGCCCCCTGAATTCAATGTGGCTCTGGCACTAGTAGACAGTGGTTTAATTTTAGTTGAGGCTCAATTTAGTTTATGTGTGCATATTAACTACTTTTTTATCCACTTGTTGCAATGCATGATGTGAATGTGTATTTATTAGATAATATAGCAAGTTGTTAATCACCTGAATTGAAATAGTGTAAAAAGACTTACTTCAAAGTACAAGGATGGTTGTATTGTTAATGTTGTGATTGCATATGTGTGACATGGGTTGATATTGTTAGTGAATCGGTAAAGGTCATTGTCATGAAATTGATAAAATTTAGGGAGTATAATGTAACGACCAACTTTTTGATGAAATATATGAATTATGTATTTTTATGCGATATTGTGATTTTTGATGGCTTCGAGACCCTTATTTTTGTACTTATGTGGATATCTTTTGATCCGTGCGATGGATAGCTGAACAGATTGCGCATCAGCTCCAGATTATTAATCCTAAATATCTTTGGTTTGGGTCTCGGTGCACCTAAGCTCATTTTTACCGATTGATCAAAAAGTTAGAAAATTAAAAGTATAGGTGTGGGACCCACATTTGATCGAAACGACCTCGAATAAAAAATCCAACTTCGTTAGCAGATCCAAAATGTCAATTTTATGGCGGTAACATGTTTGGCGTAGTTTTTCGGCTTTTAAACCTCATTTTGACCCTCGATTTGAAAAATTGTGATTTTAGGTTTCGAGGGTTAACTTTTTGAAAATGATGTTTTTAAAAAATTTGACTGCTCCAACGCATCCAGAAAATCAAATTTAGTATGGTTGCATAGTTCATTTATATATATCAAACTTCCGAATGAATCCAAGGCCCCCAATCGAAGTCCGGGTTGGACTTTAAAAAAAATGCTGCTATAGCAGATTTTTCCCTTTTTGGCTATTTTGTCCATTCTTTCATATCTTGCCTCTTGAGAGATAAACCCTAAAATAATGTGAAAGCTTAAAAGTGAAACTTGTGGGAGCTTGGAAAGCTCGATTAACATCTATTTCTTGATTGTATTACGGATTTAAGGTAATAATTTATCCTTTTATTAGTAATTTCTTGATTTATTTCTCAAAACCTTAAAAATCTTAGGGCTTGATTTTAAACCCAAATTTTACTCCTTTTCACTTGATTAATATTCTTATCTTATAATTACTTATTTTTCATCAATTTAACTTTCAAAACAACTCTGATTCTTGATTTTAACTCGAATTTCAAAGATTTTATTCGGTAAAGCTAAAAAATAGATTTTCTTTGATTTGGACCTTGTTTTTTACTTGATTTGACTTGAATTTTCTGCTGTAGATTCCTAAAAATATGAAAAACACATTTTGAAGTAAATTTTTGATTTTGCCCTTCTTTTTCGAAAACCCATTCCAAGGAGTCCGTTTTGATTTCGAATTAAAAGTAGTCAATATGGGTGTCGTTGAGTTTGTTTTGATGCTTAGATTTAATATTTGATATCTTTAGTGGAGTTCAAAATCATTCGTTAAAAGTAAGGTCGTGGGTTCAAAGTGTAGTAGATCGATTTTGACATTCGAGGTAGGTTATGGCTTAACTCTTTCAGACTGGGTTGGGTAGTAAATGATGGTACGAAATGCATGTTAAGGATGAAAACTAATCATGAAAAATTCTATATATGTGTTGTGCCTGTGTGGGGGCTCATATGTGATATAATTATTAAAATTGTGATATATGTGATGTGTGTGACTATATCGAGTCCTATATGATGCTGATAACCCTGAATACATGTAAATAACTATACTGTGTTGTTGAAATGTCTAAAATGGTACCATTGGTGTATTGTAGTATATTCATACATGTTGGTATATGAGACATATGGAAATTCGTGGATGAAACAGAAGTAATAAGTGGATATTTGCTCACGTAGTTGTAGAATTGTGACATTATGGTTGGTTGTAGAAATGCATCATGTGTATTTGTTGTAGAAATACATCATGTGGAATGGTTGTGGAAATACTCATTTTAAATGATTGTGAACATTGCATGGTCATTCTCATATCATTGTACGCATCATTTCACTTGTTTGTTTTATTGTTTTACATATACTTGTTTTCATGTATGTATACTTGATTTGTGTCTTATGTTATGTATGTGCTTTAAAAATACTAAAAATACTGAAATACTAGATATTGGTATCAGATATTGGATTTATAGACCATCTCCAAGGGATTATGTCGGAGAAAAATTATAGATATTGGTGATCTTGAGACTGTGTGCCAAACTTAAGGTTGTGTGGCAAACTTAAGACTGTATGCCAATCCCATGCATTATCATCATATACATTGCACCCATTTTATTGTGTTTATGTTGTGCTTGAATTTCCATATCGACTTGTCACATCTACCTATTTGTTCTATGCCTTGACTTGTTAACGTCTAGTTGTTCTATCTTTCTTTAACTATACTTGATGATCTTGATTATATATGTCTTTCTTTTGTCCTACTTGTATGTGATATTGTGTATATTTGTATCCCTATCTGGTGTGTTGTGTATTATATACAGATATTGTAGAACTGTTAATGCAAGCGGTGTGGGCTGCCGTAGTGGTACATTTTCTGGTTGTAGCTGACGCACCCTTAGTGTATATTTTGAATACTTTATTTACTACTTTGCTTGGTTGGCCTATGGTACCTACTGAGTACAAATGGACCGTACTCATTCCTACTGCGTCTTTTGGGTGCAGGTCCTAGCTTAAGTACGTCTCAGATTTGTTAATTTTGAGCTCCTTCAGATTTCTCAATGTAGCAGTTGGACATTTATACGTCAGGAGTTCACCTCTATCTTTCTGCATTAGTTTGTCTTTATTAGTGTTCGGAGACAAATATTTTCCTTTGTTATTATTTTTCTAATATATTTAACTTTGAAATTGTATTAGTAGTTCTTATAATGCTGACACCAGGTTTTGAGAGTTATGGTAGCATGTGTTGATTTAATTTGCTGACACCAGGTTTTGAGAGTTATGGTACCATGTGTTGATTTAATTCTTTCTGCTTTTATTATATCTATATGGTTTGGATTTGTTTTAAAAGCCTTATCTTGGGGGCATTTCTGCCTTTTTCCCGTGTGTATCAGTTTATGTGAGAGTCTTACTTGTCAAGGTTCACTGCAACAAATGCCATCATAACCTATCAATTTTTGGACCGTGACAAATTGGTATCAGAGCAGTCAGGTTTCATTGGTCTCAACAGTGTAAGAGTGAGATGTCTAATAGAGTCTCATGCATCATACCTCTCGAGGCAGAGATTTTAGAGGTTCTCGTGGATGCCATGGTAGGCTAGTGTAGGCAGCTTTATAGAGTTTGGGTAGTGGACCTTCTAGTTCAGTAGTTTAGGATGGCCATTAAGGCCCAGTTGTGCTTTCTCTTGTAAAGACTGATCGTATAGGTTACTATGTGTGTGATAAGATTGGTCATATGGCAAGAGACTGTCTCCGCCAGGTAGTTTGGGCTACTCCCATTCCAGTTGTAAGGGGTATAGGTGCTACCAAAGGTGCGAGGGGCAGAGTTAGTGAAGCTCGTGGGAGTGGTCGTAGGGCCACTCAGGCAGTTGGTGGTCATGGGGCCACCCAGGCAGTTGGTGGTTGTAGTTAGTTTTAAGTTATGCCAACCAGACCTGAGGTAGAGGCTTTAGATGATGTGATTACAGGTTTCATCTCTATTTGTTTTAGACCTGCATCTATGTTATTTGATCTTGAATCAACTTTCTCTATGTGTCTGCGTATTTGCTTTGGGTTTCGATACTGTTCGTGAGCCTCTAGCCATGCTTATTTATGTATATACTTTGGTAGGTGATTCTTTAGTGGTGGATCGGGTGCATCAATCTTGTGTTGTGACTTTTGCCGAGCGTGAGACTTTGGTAGACTTGCTTTTGTTAGACATGGTCACTTTTGATGTTATTTTAGGCATGGATTGATTGACTTCTTATCATGCTATCTTAGGTTATTTTACCAAGACCGTGACTTTAGCTTCACCGAGTGTGCTAAGGATAGCTTGGAAGGGTGAACTTTATTTGGATCCTAATAGGAATATATCTTATGTTCAGGCTTATGAATTAGTTGAGAGGGAATATTTATCTTATTTGTCTCATATTCGTAGTACTAGTGTTATTTTACCTCATTCTTTGAATTTTATCTGTGTTGTCCATGAGTTTATAGATATGTTCCGTACGGACTTGCCTGGTATGCCTCCAAATTGTGATATTGTTTTTACTATTGATGTTGAGTCAGGCACCAAGCCCATCTGTATTCCTTCTTATAGGATGGCCCTAACAAAATTGAAGGAACTGAAGGATCAGTTGCAAGAGTTATTGGATAAAAGATTTATCCGATCTAGTATTTCACCTTAGGGTGTGCCTGTCTTGTTTGTGAAGAATAAGGATGGGTCTATGCGGATGTGTATTGACTATCACCAGTTGATAAGGTAACAGTTAAGAATAAGTGTCCTCTTTCTTACACTGATGATTTGTATGATCAGCTTTAGGGAGCTGCGGTATTTTCAAAGATTGATTTGAGGTTAGGTTATCACCAGTTGAGGATTAGAGCTTCAGATATTTCAAGGACAACTTTTAACTCGATGTAATCATCATAAGTTCTTGGTCATGTCATTTGGGTTGACCAATGCCTCTATCGCATTCATGAACTTGATGAACTGGGTGTTTCGATCGTATCTTGAATTCTTTGTTATTGTATTTATAGATGATATCTTGGTTTATTAAAAGATTAAGGTTGATTATGAGGAGTAATTGCGGATCGTGCTTCAGAGATTGAGAGATGCGAAGTTGTATGAGAAGTTCTTTAGCACGGGTTTTAGTTGGAGTTTCTTTCTTTCTTGGGCCATGTGGTGACTAGAAAAGGTATTATGGTTGATCCAGCCAAGATTGCCGCGGTTCGTGATTGGGATAGACCTACGTTGCCCATCGAGATTTAGAGTTTTGTTGGCTTAGTAGGTTATTATCGACTTTTTGTTGAGGGTTTCTCTTTTATTGCAGCTCCTTTGACTAAGTTGACTCAGAGGAAGATTTCTTTTTAGTGGTCCGATACTTGTGAGGCGAGCTTCCAAAAGCCTAAGAATTATTGACTTCAGCTCCTGCATTGGTTTTCCGCAAGTAAGGCGTAGACTTTATCATGTTTTGTGATGCTTCAGGTGTTGGATTGGGTATAATATTAATATAGGAGGGCAAGGTGATTGATTATGCATCTCATCAGTTAAAGCCTTATGATAGAAATTATCCTACCCATGATATGGAGTTGTGTGTAGTGGTGTTTATCTTGAAGTTAAGGAGGCACTACTTGTATGTAGTTCGTTGTGAGATCTTATCAGATTAGCGTAGCCTTTAGTACTTCTTCACTCAGTGAGATCTTAATATGAGGCAACGTCGTCGGCTTGAGTTTCTTAATGATCATGATTTGACTATTCTCTGCCATTCGGCAAGGCTAATATGGTTGCAGATGCCTTAAGCTAAAAGTCGACTAACATGGGTAGCTTGACACATCTTTTGACCTAGGAGAGGCTTTTGACCTTAGAGATTCAGTATTTAGCTAACCAAATGGTTAGGCTTGATATTTCAATACCTGACTGTGTTTTGGTATTTGTGGAGGCTAGATCTTCTTTGATGGAGCATATTCGAGCTCATCAATTTGATGATGTTGGATTGAGGTTGATTTTAGATAAGGTGTTTAGTGAGGAGGCTAAGGAAGCCTTACTTGATTCATATAAAGTTTTGAGGATTAGTGGCCAGTTTGTGTGCTGAGAGTGGGTGATTAGATTTGGTTGATCTAGGAAGAGGCCCATTGTTCAAGATATTCCATCCATCCCGGTGTGACTAACATTTATTATGATTTGAGACAACACTAATAGTGGGATGGTATGAGGAGAGATATAGCGAATTTTATGGCTCGTTGCCTATGTTGTTAGCAGGTGAAGGTCAAGCATATGAGACCTAGTGGTTTGCTTCAGAAGTTACTCGTTCTTGAGTGGAAGTGGAAATGGATCACCATGAATTTTATGACTGGTTTTCCTCGTAAATCATATGGTTCTGACAGTGTTTGGGTCATCGTGGATCAATTGACCAAGTCAGTTCATTTTATTCTGGTTCAGGTCTCATTCAGTGCTAAGAGTTTGGCCCGTATCTCCATTTATGATATTGTGCATCTACGTAGTATGCCGGTGTCCATTATTTCAGATCATGGTTCTGTGTTCATATCTCATTTTTGGGAGACTTTTCAAGATGAGTTGGGTACTTGAGTGGATCTTAGTATTGTGTTTCACCCCAGACTGATTGCTAGTCAGAGCAGACTATTTGGGTTTTGGGGGATATGCTTCGCGCAGGCATGATGGATTTTGGTGGCCAGTGGGAGCAATATTTTGCTTTAGCAGAGTTTGTATATAATAATATCTACCATTCCTGTATTGATATGGCTTATTTTCAGGCATTGTCGTTCCCCAGTGGATTGGTTTGATGTTTCAGAGGTGAGACCTCGAGGTACGCACTTTCTTAGTAAGTCTTTGGATAGAGTCTTGGTCATTCAAGATAGACTTAGAGTGACTCAGAGTTGGCAGAAGTGTTATCCTGATCATAGACTTCGGGACTGAGATTTGGTGTTGGTGATTGTATTTTTCTTTGAGTTTCACCTATGAAGGGTATGATGGGGTTTGGGAAGAGGGGCAAACTTAGCCCTAGGTATATTGGTCCATTTGAGATTCTTTAGACAGTTGGTGATGTGGTTTATGAGTGGCTTTGCCTCGTGATCTATCTATTGTTCATCTCGTTTTTCATGTTTCTATGCTTCGTCGTTACATCTCGAATGAGTCTCATATTATTTGTCGAGATTCAGTTCAGTTAGATGAGCGGTTATTCTTTATTGAGATGTCAGTCTTCATTTTAGCTAAAGATGTTAGGTTGTTACGCTCTAAAGTGATCCTTGTTATTAAGGTCTTGTGGCGACATCGACCTGGAGATAAGGCTACTTGTGAAGTCGAATCAGATATGCGTACGTCTTATGCCCAGCTCTTTGTTGATTCAGGAATTTCTTTTGCCTTTAGTTCGATGATGAGCTAGATTTTTAGTGGTGGATGATGTAACGACCAACTTTTTGATGAAATTATAAATTATGTGTATTTTTGTGATTTGACTATTTTACCCCTCCCCATAGTTGCATTATTGTATTTCTGGAGTATGGGGGTGATTGGCATGGTTTTCGATGTATTTTGGTACCATTTATGCGATATTGTAATTTTTGATGACTTCGAGAGCCTTATTTTGAACTTATGTGGATATCTTTTGATCCGTGTGATGGATGACTGAACGGACTACGCCAACAACTCCGAAATATCGATTTTAGGCTAGTTAGATCTTTAGTTTGGGTCTCAGTACACCCGAGCTCATTTCGACCAATTGGTTGGAACGTTGAAAAATTGGAAATATGAGTGTAGGACCCACGTTAGGTCGAAACGACCTCGTATGGATAATGCAACTTCGTCAGCAGATTCAAAATGTCAATTTTAGGTTGATAACATATTTAGTGTAATTTTACAACTTTTAAATCTCATTTCGATCCTCGGTTTGGAAAATTACGATTTGAGGTTTCGAGGGTCAACTTTTTGAAATTAACGTTTCTTCGAAAATCAGACTTCACCAACTCGTACAGAACATCAAATTTAATGTGGTTACATAGTTCGTTTGCATATATCAAACTCTGAATGAATTTCGGGCACCCTGTCGAAGTTTGTGTTGGACTTTAAAAATAACTGCTACTATAGCAGAAAAATCTATTTTATATAGCGGATTTTCCCCCTGTTTGTCCATTTTGCCCATTTTTTCATCTTTTCTCTAGAAAATTAAACCCTAAAATAGTATGAGAGCTTAAAAGTGAAGCTTGTGGAAGCTTGAGAAGATAGATTAACATCTATTTCCTGATATTATTACGGATTTAAGGTAAGAATTCATCCTTTTCTTAGTAATTTCTTGATTTAGGTGCGGATAACTAAGCTGATAAATAGATTTATTATAACTGATGAATCTATTCTTTTTTGTGCGTGGTTATTTATTAGATTTTGTGTTAATAAATTATTCTTTTTATGAGATGTATTCATTAATTTAGTTTATTATTTTATCCTGTGGTAACTGCTGAGTTACAAATTTCTGTGTAATAACTTATTCTTTCTGTACTGTAGTGTATATCTAATTCTAGATTTTCTATGTCATTTATTATTTTGTGTTGTTCTTCTCGTAGTGAGTTTTTTATATTATATAAACTGTTACATGTACTTTTTTCTAAATTTTCTAAGGTTTTTTCTATCCATATTAACTTTTCTTTTAGATCTTCCATTATTTTTCTAATTCGGTTTCTGTAATTAATTTCGTTATTTAGATTATCTTGGTTTTCTCTAGTTTTTCTAATATATTCTAACATCCACAATCTTGGTCTGAATAATATCCTTCTGGGTAAATGTCTTCGTATATTTGTGTTGTGGCATTTATCATTTCTATTTCGTAATTTATTACTTCTTCTAGTATCATTTTCTTAATATCTATTATTTCTATATCTTTAAGTATATATAAGGTTAAAATTCTAAGGTAGTCTAAATAGGCTATTTTTTTTTTAAAATTGATATTTTATAGCTATTTGTTTTAGACTTAGTAGTTTTTGCATATTTTTATTAAGAGATTTTATATATTTTTTATTTTCCATGTATTTGTCTATATTTATTTTTATCTGTTTTTCTAGTAACTGTAATTTTTGCGTATCTTTAAAAGTCCTACGTAATTTTAACATAATAAATATTTATAAGAGTAGTTAGGTATGTGTGGTATATAATTTATCCTATCCGTATAATTTTGTCCATATGCTTTTTCTAATATAACTTTTCTTATATCTGCAATATCTATATCTCTAAGTGCATACAAAATAAGTATCTTAAATTTATCTACCATGACATCAGATATATTATCATTCATTATCATAAAATTGCTTTTTTCAAAATATTCCCTTCAACCATATACATAATAAAATATAGTCATCTCAGATTACTATATACTAGATTATTCTTAAATAACATGTTCTTCGGTCACTACTAGCATGGTAATTCGGATACTTTTCCCTTAAACAGCGCCTCGACTTTGGTTACTCCCCGCCACGGCTTCTTGCCTCATTGGTTTCACCTTTAGGATGGCATAGTTCCTTGGGATTTTTCTCCGTTTCCACTTTGCTAATAAACTTCTTAACATATTATTTTTCGAATAATTCTACTATAAAGTAACCAATATGAATTTATTTTATCATATCATGATTGTCGGGAATTATGAATTTAGCTATTCATAATCGTAAATAGATATACCTGTTCCGGTAGCTTTGATATTTCTGAGGTTTGTTGTTCCATAGCTTTTTCCATTGCGGTGTATATATTTAATTAACTGGGCTAAATATTTTTGAATCGGAATGGAGAGAGTATTTTTGCTGAATGTTCGAAGGCTTGCCTTTGCAATGCCTTCTGAGCTCTTATTTATAGATGATTTTTTAAACTCTTTACATTTCTTTACAACTTTACGTAAAACTAGAAAGCAAAAAACAATTAATGAAAAGACTTAAAGTCTAACCTACCTAACCTACCTAAAGATTTTTTCAAACTTTTACAACTTTTTCAAAGTTTACCATAAATGCTAAACTACTTTCTACCACGTATTTCTAAAGCTTAAGTCTTCTATTAAATGTAAACTTTGTACAAATAAGTCTTCCGTCTATCTGTCATATCTGCAAATAAGTTTTCCGTCTATTTTGTCATATCTGATGTATCTCCATTATTGCTCTGGTCTTATCTTTCCAGCTGTCGTTCTTATCTCCTTTTATTCTAGCTGCACTGCTGGGACATCGTTATCTCCTCCATTACATTTTGAACATCTGTGGTCTGGGTATTTGTGTCCAATAGTTTTGCAATATCTGGTCAATAATTCTTCTGAAATAAATTTTTCTTTAATAGCTCTGGCGATAGGTTCTGTCTCTGGTTTAAGCAACGTCATAATCCATTGCCTAATTGTTTCCATATTTGTTTCTCGTAGCTCTTTTGAATTTGAATATATCAATACATGGTTTCTTGAATAATAACTCCATATAGGATTTTGATTACAATATGTATTTGCTAGTTCTTGTAAAATCGTAGATAGTCCGATAACTCTTTTATTCGCATAAAATTTTGGTATCTCAATTCTGGGTATCTCTGGCTGTGTACCAATATCTTGCGGTATAATCATATCTCTTGTCATTCCTATTTTTACAACTTGTATAGGTTTCTTAACTTCGTCAAATAATATCTCTGTTGGTGCCGTGTATATTTTTATAAAAAATAAAGTACCTTTGGTTATTCTTTTAAATGTGGTAAATGCTTCATATATCTCGGGTATAGTGGATATCTCAGTTCCGTCCGTGGTATATACGGTACTAAGTAATCCATATTCGTAGCAAGTTTTAACTAGGCTTGGTTTAGTTTTAGGTAAGGCAATTAGCTTGTTGTATCCGGTCAATTTCTGGGTTATATAGTTCGTATCTGGTTCTTGGATATTTGTAGCTTTTGGGTTGCTATTTAAGAAAGTTTGTACGTTGTAGATATTTTCTATATATGTGCGGGCTGTGTAGTTATATGTCTTTTTGTCTTGGTTTAGGCTTTCTCGATATGTGGTAACTTGTGGGGGTGTAAACATAGGGTCTTTTGGTATATTTGGTGTATATGGCTTGTCAAATAGCTTATTTAAGTTCATATTTTTTCTAACTCCTTTTCTTGTACCTGCAGAAGTAGATTGATAAACGTTATGGGTTTTATGGAGTATCCCAACATCTCCTTCTAGCTCTGGAATTTTATTGTCTTCCGATCGACATAGCTCTGCACATTGCTGAGTTAGCTGATTCATAGCTATAGACTTCAGATTATCTTCACTAGTCTTTAGCTTTAGCTTTTCTATCTCAGTACCCATACTGTCTACTTTCAATGAAAGCATAGTCAGGGCGTTGAGTATTTTTTCATGTATATTTTCTTCTATCATTTCAGTTTGCGTAGCTTTGTCTTGATATGTAATCTGCAATAACATTTTTGTTAGTGCTGATTACTTCTATTATAAATGTAAAATTTAATATATTTAAAACTAGTCTCCGAATCTCTTTTGTTGTAACTGAATTTTGTATTTTCTTTGTTAGCCACCAGCGTACCTGTGTATTATCTGTTCGCACAATAAATTTGTTATATACAATATATGGCTCAAATGCTAATAAACATTAATATAATGAACATAATTCTTTCCTATTTATCTCCCATTTTATTTCTGTCTCGTTGAACGTACCTGAGTAGTATCTACAATGGTGTTCTATTTTTTCTGCTTCATATCTATATTTAAGTACTCCTCCGTAACTATATTCACTGGCATCTGCTTCTACTATGTATGTAAATTTTCTATTTTCATCTGGAAATTGTAGTTTTGGTAATTCCTTGCAAAGTAATTTTATTTTTTGAACTTGTTTTTTATCTTCTTCATTATAATTATATTCTATATCCTTTTTTAATTTTTTCTGTAGTGGTTTTAGGTTCTCTGCTAATTTTGGAATATATTCTCTTACTTGGTTTACTAATCCTAAAAATGATTGTAATTTCTTTTTTGTATCTAATTCTTCTTTCGAATTTATTATTTTTTGTATTATATGTTGTTGCATTTTTACTCCACTTTTATCTATTTGTATTCCTAAAAATTCTATCTGATTTTTCATAATTTCGGCTTTCTTTTCACTTAGACTTATTCCTGAATTTTCTATTATATCTGTAAATTGTTCTAATAATTTTATATGTTCTTCTTTAGTCTTTGTATATAATAATATATCATCTATGTATACTATGCAATTAGGTAATTGTTTAAAATAATTATCCATAAAATGTTGATATCTACCTGGTGCATTTTTATATCCAAAGGGTAATACATTCCATTCGTAAAATCCTTGTGGTACCGTAAATGCGGTTAATTCTTTAGATTCTTCTTCTAACTTTAGATGGTAAAATCCTGATTTACAATCGAATTTACTAAAATAATTATATCCTTGGATTTGTCTTATTTTTAATATCTTATTTGGTATTGGATAATTATATGTTATAGTTTTTGCATTTAAATTTCTATAATCAATAACCATTCTACTTTTTCCTCTTTTTTGTTCACTATGTTTATTTACTATAAATGCTGGACTATTATGTTTACTATTACTTTTTTGTATATATTGTTTTTCTAATAATTCATCTATATGCATTTTAAATTCTTTTAAATCGTCAAAATTATATGTTAATGGTTTTGGGGTTATTATACTGTTTTTATCTATTAATTCAATTTTTATGGTAGTTTTATGTTTTTCCCATCCTTTTAACGGATCTTCACTATATAATTGTTCTAGTTTTTTCTTAACTATTTCTATCTTATTTATTGAAAATATAGTTATTTCTATTTTATTTATCGAGAATACTACTAATTCTATTGTATCTTCAGCGTTTTTTATATTTTCTAACTTTTGTGTAATTTTTTCACTTCCTTTTATCCAATCAGTTTTCTTTCTTATTTTATTATTAACTCTTTTTGCTCTTACTTTTTGTTTACATGGTGTTGTGAACCACCAATCGTTTCTAGTTATCATATGTGGGTATAGTTTATCTAAAAATGGCATTCCTAAAAGTATATCTTTTGATGTTAGTTCATAATTATAAATTTCTTCTATTGTCAATATCTTATCTCATATTTGTGCTTTTACATTCCTAGCTTTATAAGTAATTAAGCTTCCTTCATTATTAAATCCTTTAACTATTATTGGTATTTTTAATTTATCCCATTTACTTTCTGGTAAGCAATTATATCTACATAAATTAGCTTCTGCTCCTGTATCTATCATAGGCGTATAATATCTACTGTAATATCCTTCCACTACTATCTTCATTAATACATATATTTTCATTTTATGTTAAGGCTCTTCTTAAGAATAATCTTTCCCTATTATATGTTATGACTAATTGTGTATGTTCTATATTATATGGTTTTACTTGTTCTAACCATTTTATTCCTAATATTATATCTGCTTTTTGTATTTCTTCTTTTACCTCAAATTCTATTTTTATTTTTCTAATTTCTCCTATTATTATTTCTTTTTCTACTATATCTGTATTATTTATTAAACTTCTCGGTAGATCTGGGCATATATCATTATTAGTTTTTATTTCTTCATTTTTTACTAAGCATTTTGCTATATAATTTTCTTCTTGTCCTGTATTTAATAGTATTAAATATTCTTTTTCATTTATTTTTCCTGTTATGTAATATTGGTTTAAATTACTTATTGAATTTGTTTCATAACTCATTCTTTTTGATGAGCTCGATGACTCCGGTTTTTCATTAGCTATTCTTTTTGTTGTACTTATTCTATCATTTACTATTTCTAAATTTTCTTCTATATCTATGTCTCTATAGCTATAATCATTATAATCTATTGTTTTTACAATTTGCTCAAATGGGCTATCTATTTGTATTTTATTAATCTTATTTTTCCCTGTTATTTTATGTTTTGTTGTTAATACATATAAATTTTTACATCTCGCTGTAAATATTTTACTTCCTGGGGTTAATTCTATTCCTGATATCTTCCAATATAATACTAATGGTTTATCTATATTTCTATCTGTTACTGCTACTGAATAATTTGCACTTATTATAAATTTAAATTTTTGGTATATTAAATTTCCTTTTACGGCAGTTATTATGCTTTTTTCTATAGGTTTTATAATTCTGTCATCTGCTAAATATAATTCTATTGGTGTATCTATTCCTTCTCTAAAACATGTTTTTATTAATAATTCTGTACCTCCAAGGTGTACATATTTTATTGGATCTCCTTTACTTTTTATATCATTTATTTCTTTATTAATTATTCTTTTTGTTACTAGTGGTATACTAGCTTTTCCTTTTGCATATCTACAGTCTATTACATGTTCTTTTTGGCATACTACATAATATTCATCTTTTTTCCTACTAAAAATATTTTTTATTGTTGGTATTTTAAATATTTTTCTACACTTAAATCTAACTCTTTTCCTTTTATTTCATCAAATATATTACTATCAAATATTATCTTTTGTTCTGTTCCTTCGTCATTTAAATATTCTTCCTTTGTTATTTTTATATCTTCTTCAGTCATTTGATTCTTCTATCTCACTATCTATTTCAGTATCTGTGTCGTTTTCTGAAATTTCATATATACTATCTTCACTTTCTAGTTCATAATCTATATAATCTATTTGCATATATTCTGTATTTTCTATTTTTATTTCGGATATTTGTTTATTTTTTGGATTTTTAGGTAATTTACAATCTCTAGCTAAATGTCCTAACTTTCCACAATTATAACAAGTACATTCTTTTATAGATTTTTTCTTCCTATATGGTCTTTTATTTTTGTAATTTTTTTACATAATATCCTTTTCTTGGTTTCTTATATTTATATTTTGATTTTTTATATTTCTTATATTTCTTATGTCTTTTTCTTTTCTTATAATATCTTTCTTCGCATCCAAATTGGGGTGCTATTTTATTTTTGCAACATGCTAAATTTCTTATTAATGTTTTTTCCATTTTTAATTCTTCTCTATATTTTTCACATAGCTTTCTATACCATTGTTGTAAAAATTTTATTCTAGCTCCTAATGTATCTACTATTTTTGCTTCTTCCCAACTTTTTATTATTTTTGAACTAAATGGTTCGGGTAATTTATTAAAGTATAATTTTCTTATTTCTCTACTTTCTTCTATGCTATATGCTCCTTTATAATAATATTCTTTAAATGCGCAAGTATATTCATCTATATAACACATATTACATATTGTTAATTTTATCATTAAATTCCTATTTGTATCTTTTTCTTCATCTTGTTCTTCTTCTAATGTTGTCATACTACCAAATTCATCTTTTATAGCTGTTTCATATTTTTTCAATAATTCTATAGGTGTTAATTTTGTTGTTGTTGATGCTGCTCCTTCCATAGGTTTATTAGCTCTTAATACTTTCTTACTATTTTCAGTTAAATTTATAAACCATAATTTTACTGATCCTATTAGTGTTTTTTCTATGTATTCTGGTGCATCTGTTATGTTTATATTATTGTCTAATAATTGTTTTGTCATATATCCTACCCATAATTGTATTGTTTTTTCTGTATCTATTACACAGTCTAGATCTAAACAGTTATAATTTTTATTAACTATTTGTTTTGATGTCCATTTGTCATATTCATTATATCTTTTAAATTTATTTTTATAATATATAGGTTTTCTTATTTCTATTGTTTTGGGTATTAAATTTTCATCTTCTTTTTTGTCAAGAGTATTTATTTCTGTATTATTATTTTCTAAGTTTTCTTGATTAATTCTTTCTTGTTTTTCGTTAATTTCTAAATCTTTTATATTTGTTAATATTTCCGTATATGTTTCACTATATTCTGAATCATAATTATCCGTTTCTTCTACCTCTATATTATTTATTTCTAATTTTTCTTTAAATTGATTTATCTCGTTTATTAATTTTTGTTCTTTATCTTTTTCTTCTTTTTCTTTTTGTCTTTGTTCGTATAAATCTTTTAACATTTGTAATTCTTTTTCTAATTCAGCAATTCTACTATTTTTAGTTTCTTCTATTCTTCGTATTTCTTCCGTAGATTGTTGTTTAATTTTTTCTATTTCCTTTTTTCTATCTATTTCTTCATTTTCTTTTTCTATTCTCACCATTGCTGTTAATTTATCTTCTAATTTTAATTCTTCTTTTTCTAACATTAAATATAAATGTTCTCCTATTTTCTTGTATCTTCTTCCTAAATTGGAAAATACTATTTTTATTTTTGATCCTTCGTGATTTTCATATATTTTTTCATCTATTATAAATTCTTCTTTATTCATTTTATTGTAAATAGTTCATGTTGATATATATATTCTAAACTATCTATTTGGGATTCTAATTTTGATATTTCATCTTTTTGTATATTTATTGAATTTTTACTAACTCCGGCAAATATATTATAATGTAATCTTTCTTTTCTTATTTTTAATTCTTTACGTTTTTCAGATATAAATTGTTTTAATTCTTTGTATTTTTGTTCTTTATTCATTTGAATTGTGTTTATAATATTTTGGTGGATATCTAAATCTAATTTTATCATAATTAGGTGGTATATGTCTCATTCTTCTAGATTTTAAATGGATTATTAATTTTGCTTCAATACTAGATATTAATGTAATTAAATAGGCTAATCTTTCTGGATTTTCTTTTGTTTTATTTATACTTATATATTCTGAATAATTACTAACTAAAGATCCTTTAATATTTCTAAAAGCTTCTCTATTTTTAAATGGTCTTCTCATAATTAATTTAATAAATAACTAAATCTAATCTTAACTAATTTAACTAATTTCAACATAGCTGTTTTAACTAAATCTTCTAACACGTATATCACTTCCATATCTTTTAAATTACTGTGCTCTGATACCATTTGAAGGGGGGTGCGGATAACTAAGCTGATAAATAGATTTATCAGGGCTTGATTTTAATCCAAAGTTTCACTTCTTTTTACTTGAATAATGCTTTTATCTTATAATTCCTAGTTTTTCATCAATTTAGCCTTCAAAACAACTCCGATTCTTGATTTTAAACTGTATTTCAAAGATTTTATTCGGTAAAACTCAAGAATAGTTTTTCTTCGATTTGAACCTTGTTTTTGACTCGATTTGACTTGAGGTTTTAGTTGTAGGTTTCTAAAAATATGAAAAACATGCACTACAACAATAAGTATATATTGCTATGGATTCTTAGCTACATATTTGAAAATTGTGGCTAATACCTAATAATAGTTACATATATTAAAATTTCGTGGCTATTTACAATTTTGCAAGATTTCCTAGCTACCAAAATAAATTGGCAAAGCTAATTCCTTATTTTTTGCTATAATTGCTAACTGTTGTAGCAATAGTTATTCAAATAGCTGCAAGTTTATTGCTACAGTAAAATTTTATAGCTAATTGTTAGTTTTTGCCACACATTTAAAGTTATTGTTGCAAAAGTAGTCTTTTAGTCATAATAAATTACTTGAAGCAAAATATTGTAGTTAAATATATATTTTTGCTACAAGTTATAATAATATGTGGCAATAATTACCCAAATAGCTACAAGTTTGTTGCTACAATAAATTTTTGTAACTAATTATAAGTTTTTACCACACTTTTAATGTTGTCGTAGCAATAGTATCCCCTTTTAGCCACAATAATTTTTTTTTTTGAGTAGTTAAATGGATATTTTTACTTCAATTACAATAATTTATGGCAATAGTTACTCAAATAACTATAAATTTATTGATACACTAAATTTTTATAACTAGTTATAAGTTTTTTTCACACTTTTCAAATTATCCTTGCAATAGTAATCCTTTTTAGCCACCACAAATAATTATTTAAAGTAAGTAGCTAAGTTGATATTTCTGCTTCAAGTTATAAGGATTGTAGCAATTATTTGTCACAAGGAAATGATATATTCATAATTATTATAGTTGGGATAAATTTTTATAACAAATCATAATCTTTTGTCTCACAATTGAAGTAGTTGCAATTATAGTTTCCTTTAGCGATAATAGTTTAAACAAAATGTTATTTCTACAAGAAAAGACAATGTCGATTACTAATTTGATATCACTTTAATTGATATGACAAAATGGTATAGGCACAAATTCAAAATTTATGATAATTTTTCTCATACATTATTGTTGTATCAATGGTAAGATTTATTATTTAACCACAACAAATAGTTAAAAATATTTATATGGTTTTATATGCAATTCAAAGATTTAGAAATTAATAGTTATTGAGATATTTGCACGTGTATGTTCCATTTTTATTTTTAATTATGTAATTATTGAAATTTTACACACACATATATATAAAGGGTAAAGGGTAAAGGGATCAATGAAATTGTGCCAAAGCAGACAACAGGTCAACGTTGTCTGCTTTGGCACAATCTCATTTGTCCTTTCCTTTGCTTCTATTTTATTTTTTCTTCGTTTTAATTTATTTGTCTTACTTTTTTTTAGTCTGTTATATATTTCAATAAAATATGTAAAAAAAAGAAGAAGATATAAATCAAAATGATTAACAACTAAAAAATTTAAAAGATATAGAGTATTTGACGAACTCTTAAAATTATATCAATGCCACTTAAATTGGAATAAAAGAAAAAGTATTATAAATCACAATAATTAAAAACTTAAATTATTTATAATATATAATTGACTAACACTGCCATAAAGTTTGGACAGGGAGAGTAACATATAATATTTGAAAATTACATACAAATATTATAAATTACAATAGTTAACAACTTAAAATATCTAAAAAACATATAAAAATATATAATTGATTATCTAAATTCTATTTGTATCACATAAGTTGAGAAAAAAAAGTAACATCTACTAGGCATGTTGTGTGCTTTGGAATAGTTTTATTGGTCATTTTCCTTACTTTCATTTTATTTTTTCTTCATTTTAATTTGTTCGTCTTACTTTTTTTAATTTGTTAAACATTTCAAAAAAATGTGTAAAAAATACTATAAATCACAATAATTAACAATTATTTTAAAAGCTTTAAAATATTTGGCTGACTTTCGAAATTATATCAGTGACACTTAAATTAGAATTGAAGAAAAAGTATTATAAATCACAATAATTAAGAACTTGAATTATTTAACAAATATAATTGACTATCAATGCCACAAAAGTTTGGATAAGGTTAGTAACATATATTATTTGAAAATCACATAAAAACATATTATAAAATATAATAGTTAACAACTTAAAATATCTAAAAATATATATAAAAAAATATATTTGGAACTTGTTTGAGCGGAGTTTGGGATGGGACCCGAGCGTTTCAGGAGAGTTTTGAGAAAGAAATTTTATCTTAGTTACTATAGATTTTCTTGGTGCAACTTTTTTTTTTTAAGATTAAGTGTCGCATTTGTGTTGTAGTCAATTTCTACGAACAATAACAAGTGCAGGGCTACAATTGCAAGACTGACTTGCGTAATTATGAAAAAGATTGTATTATAAAAAGAACTGATTATGGAATTTTCATTAGTCCTACTCAATTTTGGGATAAGTGAGCTACTATTTTGAGTGAAAATTTTTTGTGGGGGGGGGGGGGGGCGGGGGGAGAGAGGGGGGGAGATCATATAACATCAAATTATTGATTCTTTGTCGATTTTTATTTATTTTACGAGAACTTATACCAGATTTAACCATCTAAACGATGAATTTGAAGTAAAAATTTAAATGCTCAAACTTGTTATATTTTTATTTAAAAATTTTAATAAATTTATTTTGAGAACCAACCAGCTCGACCAATTGTTTGATCAAAGCTCTGATCAAACTATTTTAAAAATTCCATCGAAGATTTTATTGAGCTCAATCTTATTTTATATTTGATTGTTGGCACAAAAGCTTTGCTAATTTTATATTTTTAAAAATAATGATTTGGATGAAATCGGTCAAGTAATTGTTTGTAGTCGTTAATTTTTAAATTTATTATATTAATTAGATAAAAGTAGTTCTATTTTAACAGGCTTAAAAGTTAAAAGGCTAAAAATACTTAAAATCATATATTTAAAGGATCAAAATAAAAGATAATTATGATTATTATACTCTTTAAAGCGAATAGCCCACCAAAATTTCAAGTTTTCCCAATATTTGTAGGCGAAGTTTTTTCCCTCTTTTTCTTTAGATGGCAAAACCCTACAATATCCTCAATCCTCACCAAAAATCGTCTCCCAAATTAAGATTTTCTTTAGCAGATAAATCCTAAAATATACTCATCAAGATGCATATGCAGTTAAATCTCTCAAAAATTTCCTGATCGCCGCCGTTTTATTGTAAGTTATTTGTCATCTCTGTACTTTTTTTAGAGTACTAAGTTAATGAGATTATTTGGTAATCGAGCGTATTCTACCAACTGAATTTGTTGAGTATGTACTTTCATACTGTTGGTTGAAGATTTCCTTTACCTTATTTGTAAGAAAATATTGAACATTTGGTTGATTTCTTTGTTAAAACAGTTCTGTTTTCTTCTTGAAATGCATTAGTTTTGTAGCATTTGGCCATGAAAATCAAACTTCTTTTTACTTTGTTTGAAATTTTCAAAGTGGGAGTTGGTGGAGGAAGTGGGAGGGATGGTGATTGGATTTGCCCTAATTCAAGGTAAATTTTTAGCATCCTTCTCGATGGTTTGTGGAGTTTCTGCTTATTACCTGCTCAAACATTTATATTTTAGTTTTTTGGGTAATATTTATGAAATTATGTTTTGTTCCTGATCATCATAATGTTTTGATTTATTATAGTTGGAGTAAATGGAGGTGGGCGCTCCAAAAGTTGATACCTTCAACTAAGTTTGTACTAATTTTTCTTTTTGGGGTAAATCGTCGAGCTTTTATTAATAACCAAATTTAACAATATACAGCAACAACAGCCTGGACGGCTGCCTTCTCAAAATGTAATACTCCTAGCTTTACTATACATAGCCATAGAAATCAAACTAAAGCCTATGAAACAAAAAACGGACAGTCCTCTTGCACTAAAGAATGTGTTAAGAGTCTTTGTAGCACCACTCCCCATTTAGCATTGCTTCTTCCAAGTATGTGCAAGTGCAACACCATATCCTTGATAAACTGGTCAACTTGAAAAGTCCTTTGATGAAATTGTATCTGATTCCGAGCTCTCCAAAGCATGTTGACAACCAAAGCATAGGTACAGCTGGCATCTTACTCCTTGCTAGTTTGCCAATATATTTCAATTCCTCATCCCAATTCATGATCTACCTCCCTTATCCCAACTAAGAACACATAAGACTCCGCAATCCTCTACTAATAACACATTAAAAGAAATAGATGGGAGAAGGATTCCAGTTATTGTCCACAAAAGGCACGATCAGTTGATATATCAATGCCATATTTACTCAACCACTCAACTGTGGAAAGCCTTTTCTGAATAGCCAAACATAAAATAAACTTTTATCTAGGATGTATTCTTGGATGTAGAGCAATGTGTTTCCAGTCAATACTTGGATGAGCAGGCAATAAGGAAATGTAATCCTGTGAATAGAAAATTTGCCCCCATGTTGTATCTACTCAAGCTGTGCAGTAACTGTCCCATGGAAATAAGTTTGTACTAAGTTGTTATAGTTAAACTACTAACTTTATGTTTTTTAAAGATAGTGTTGGTATCAAATTATCTTAGAATATTTTATTTTGAGCCGGGGATCTATCAGAAACAACCTCTCTTTCTCTCATTTGAGGTAGTGGTATAGACTGCGTACACTTACCCTCCCCACACCCACTTGATGGGAATATACTGGGTATATTGTTATTGTTGGAGTTGGAGTTGGAATTGGCCATCGATATTGCCGGGTATACTAGACTCAACTACTTGTGAGATATTGAACTGATATATTTTTCCGATTTAAATAGTATCTAAGTATGTGTGAAACAAATATATATTTTTCATAAAATTGAATAGATGTTTTGCCTCATAAGTCTGTGACCTTTATGGATAAATCACGATACACGACTACAAAAATTTCTTCTAACACAATTGTTTATTAGAACTAGTTTATTTAGGTCGTATTTGCTTGCACTTAAGGAGGGTTTGAATTGTTAGCTGTCACATACCTTAATTAAGTTGCTGAACTTTGATTACAGGATTTTGGTTACTAGCAAGAGTGATAGCTGTCACATTTTGTGTGACATTGGCTGCATCACTAGCTGCACAATTAGGCGTAACACAGATGGCTGCATTTGAAGTGTGCTTAAAAATCTGGTTAACATCATCTCTACTGGTTGATGGATTGGCTGTCGCATGACAGGTAAAACACCATCAACAATTTTATTCAACAATGTTACTATTAGAAATGAAAGTAATTTTTTTGGTTACTGTGATTTCTTGTTTTATAGGCCATCCTTGCTACTTCTTTTGCTGAGAAGGACTTCCAGAAGGTGAAGGTTGCAGGAGTTCGAGTCCTTCAGGTACTATCTAATAAATAGCACTAAAACAAATTTGGCTTAAGGTTACTAATTTTAGATATCGCCTAAAAATTAAGGTGATACTAATAAAGTTTTCATTAGGCAGATGGGATTAGTCTTCGGATTTGGACTTGCTTTGCTGGTCGGAATTGGTTTATATTTTGGATCAGGGGTATTTTCAAAGGACAAAAATGTTATCCGCCTCATAACCATTGCCATCCCGGTACATTCAATAAAATATATCAGAATGTTTTCCCAATTATTCTTCTTTCTTTCAAAATTTTCTAACTATTTTTCTCCCTTATGTTCCCATCTTGATCAGTTTGTTGCTGGTACACAATCAACTCAGTAGCATTTGTGTTAGATGGTGTCAACTTTGGAGCAAATGATTTTGCATACTCTACATATTCCATGGTTAGCACGTTGCGCGCTTATACGACCAACTTTCTTGTTGAATTTAATTCATGCAAACCGTTAATATAAGTAACTCTTATATAGGTTTTGGTTGCTGCACTAACCATAACCTCTTGAAAAATTAAGTTGCTCTTTATGACAGACTTAATATGCACAGTGTTGCATCCCTTATCTTGTTTATCTTGGTGTTTGCTGGATCTGATTTGTTTTCTAGTTGGGATTCTGTACAATTATCACAGTCAAAGAAGTTAGCCTGACTCAGTTTCTTTTTAATAGTTGTTGTTGTTGTATACATTGTGTTTTAATTAGATTGATGTTAGTATAAATTTTCATGTGAAGTTAGATTGAAAAGAAGAGATATTATATGAAATGTGGCTCTCCTTTTTCTGCGCAAAAGTGTTTGAAAGTTGGTCAAACTTACTATGAAGATAACTATCTATTTGTTCTGTTTTGCCGTAGTATTAGACGTAAGAACATCAATAGTTCAACATTATCATTCTTTTGAGACAATATCTGAGAGCTTATTTACACCAGAAATATGTTATTAGAATGCATTGGAGGACCTGCTGGGTTTTCACTTAAATGTCTTGTTTGATGATTATCATCACTATATAATCTCATTATAGCTTGTTTTTCCTTTTAACTTCATAGTGTTGTAAAAAAAAAGTTATGTAATGTGGATGCTTTAAGTCTTAGCTATACAATTGTGTATTTAAAATTTATTTTTGACAAACTTTAAGTGTCAGTTTGAATGGAATAAGTTATTTTTAAATCTTATTATGTTGTTTTCAATATAATATGAATGAATATTTGAAAATTTTGAAATATGTGTTGAATGCAATAGATTTTGTTGGCGAAATCTTCATCATCACTAACTATTCAAATTTCCTTTTATCAAAATGCAATATAATAAAATTTTTTACCTCCAATTATTGTGTCACTTATAGCTATTATATTTTAATTTCGTAACTAAACTTGGGTTTTAAAAGTATAGTTACAATTCAAATTTTTGTGGCAAATGTTTCAAATAACAGGTACGTTTTTTTTTTAAATTGTAGCTAAATATAACTATTGTCACGAGACTAAGTTATAAAAATAGCCATGCAATTTGAAGTTGCATGACAATTACTTTTGCTATAAATACAATATCTTGAGGTTATAAGATGAAGATAGCTACAAAATTTTTTCATGGTGGCAAAAGAACAATTGCACTTGCTATAAGTATATTTTTCATGGCAAGAACTTTTCGTCGTCACAGCTACAACACAAAATATGTTGTAGCTATAGGTATTATTCCTTAGCCATGGGCCATGTAAAGTCCGTAGCTGACTTTTAGCCATGCTACATCTAGTTACGAATGCTACGGAAAAAATTTTTGTGGCTAAAGTGTTTAGCTACAAAAATTTTCGTATTTAGCTGCAAAGTATTTTGTAACGATATATGCATTATTTTGTAGTGACATTTTTAATGTAAAGTTCCAATTTTGTCCTTTTTTTTCGAAAATTCGTTCCAATGGTCCGTTTTGATCCCAAATTAAAAGTAGTCAATATGGGTGTCGTTGGTTTTGTTTTGATGCGTAGATTTCATATTTGATATTTTTAGTTGAATTCGAGATCATTCATGAAAAGTAAGATCGCGGGTTCAATGTGTAGTAGATCGATTTCGGCATTCGTGGTAGGTTATGACTTAACTCTTTCGGACTGGGCTGGGTAGTAAATGATGGTACAAAATGGATGTTAATGGTGAAAACTAATCATATAAAATGATGGTACAAAATGCATGTAATTGTCGAAATTGAGATTTTATGTGATGTGTGTGATTGTGTGGAGTTCTATACGATGTTATAGACCTGAATACATATGAATAACTGTATTGTGTTTATGAAATTCCTAAAATTGTACCATTGGTGTATTGTGATATATTATACTTGTTGGTATATGAGACATGTGGAAATTTATGGATGAAATAGAAATAATGTGTGGATATTGGCTCACGTGGTTATGGAATTATAACATTGTGGTTGGTTGTGAAAATACATCATGCGGATTAGTTGTGAAAATACTCATTTTGAATGGTTGTGAACGTTGCATCGTCATTCTCACTTCATCATACGCATCATTTCACTTATTTGTTTTATTACTTTTCATATACTTATTGTCATGTATGTGTACTTGATTTGTGTCTTATGTTATATATGTGCTTTAAAAGTATAGAAAATACTGAAATACGGGATATTGTTATCGAATATTGGATTTATTGACCATCTCCGAAGGAACATGCCGGAGAAGAGTTATGGATATTAGTGATCTTGAGGCTGTGTGCCAAACTTAAGGTTGTGTGCCAAACTCAAGGCTGTGTGCCAATCCCATGCATCATCATCATATACATTGCACCCGCTTTATTGTGTTTATTTTGTGTTTTAATTGCCATATTGACTTGTCATCTACCAATTTTGTTCTATATCTTGACTTATTAATGTCTAATTGTTCTATATTTCTTTAACTATACTTGATGGTCTTGATTATACATGTCTCTTTTTTGCCCTACTTGTATGTGATATTGTGTATATTTGTATCCTATCTGGAGTGTTGTGTATTATATGCTGATATTGTAGAACTGTTAGTGAAAATGGTGTGGGCTACCATTGTGGGACATTTTCTGATTGCAGGTGACGTGCCCTTAGTGTATATTTTGTATACTTTATTTACTACTTTTCTTGGTCGGCCTATGATACCTATTGAGTATAAGTGAACCATACTCATGCCTACTGAGCCCTTTAGGTGCAGGTCCTAGCTTGAGTGCATCTTAGATTGGTTGATTTCCATATGTCCGAAGTTCACCTCTATCTTTCTATATTTGTTTTATCTTTTTTAGTTTTTGGAGACAAATATTTTCCTTCATGGTTATTTTACTGATGTTTTTGACTCCAAAATTGTATTAGTAGTTCTTTTACTGCTGACACTAGGTTTTTAGAGTTATGGTTACTTGTGTTGATTTTATTCTTTCTGCTTTTATAATATCTATATGGTTTGGATTCATTCTAGAAACCTTACCTTGGGAGCATTTCTATCTTTTACCCGTATGTATTAGTTTGGGTGAGAGGCTTACTAATCAAGGTTTGCCGTAATAACTGCCATCATGACTTATCAATTTTTGGGTTGTGATAAATTGGTGTCAGAACAGCCAGGTTTCATTGGTCTCAACGGTAAAAGAATGAGATATGTAATAGAGTCTCATGGATTGATATGTAGACGTCCATATATAATTTTGAGAGTCTATTAGACATTTTTAGGAAACTTCCCTCATTTTATTCTTTATCGTGCGAAGTTCTTTCTTACCTAGTGTTTTGAGTTGTGTTTTACTTTTTCTGTGTCGATGGTATGACTTATACTATATCTTATCAGTTGATGGATAAAGTGAAAGATTGGTGAAGGTTGATTGTCAGTTATAGACGTCGTGATTCTCCCGAGATGACTTGGGATTAGTTCATCGAGGCTTTCCTAGAGAGATTTGTGCCTTTTTGTTTGAGAGACCGTATGCGGGATGAGTTTGATCATTTAGAGCAGTGCTTCATGACAATTGTTGATTATGAGGCATGCTTCCATGCCTTGTCCAAATATTCCTATGATAGCATTTTCATCGAGTCTGAGAAGATTCAAAAGTTTTTGATGGGTTTGGATGTATCCCTTCAATTGGCTATGTCTCAAATAGTTGTGCTTTGGGGCTTCTTTTTATAGTATTATGAATCATGCTAAGATGACAGAGGATATTCTTAGTGCATCTAATAGAGGTGTTAAGAAGGAGGAATATTTTGGTCAGAAGTCAAACCTCTTGAGGAAGAGATTTTAGAGGTTCTCGTGGATACCATGGTAGGCTAGCACAGGTGTCTTTATAGAGTTTGGATGTTGGAACTTCTAGTTTAGAAGTTTAGGGTAACCATTCGGGTCCATTTATGCCTTCTCTTATTGATATTGATCGTAGAAGTTACTATGTATGTGATGATATTGGTCATATGGACAAGGATTGCCCCTGCCAGGTGGTTCGAGCTACTCCTATTCCAGCTGTAAGGGGTAAGAGTGCCACCAGAGGTATGAGAGACAGAGGTAGTGGAGCTTGTGAGAATGGTCATGGGGCACTCAGGTAATTGGTGGTCATGGGGCCACCAGGCAGTTGGTGGTCATAGTTAGTGTTATGCTATACCAACCAAACCTGAGGTAGATGCTTCTGATGATGTGATTATAGATATCGACCCTATTAGTTTTAGGCCTGCATATGTGTTATTTGATTTTGGATTGACTTTCTCCTATATGTCTGTGTATTTTGCTTTGGGTTTTAATTCTATTAGTGAGCCTCTAACCATGCCTATTCGTGTATCTACCCTGATAGGTAATTCTTTAGTGGTGGATCGGGTGCACTAACCTTGTATTATGACTTTTGCCGGGCATAAAACTTTGGTAGACCTATTTGTGTTAGACATGGTCAATTTTGATGTTATTTTGGGTATGGATTGATTGGCTTCTTATTATGCCGTCTTAAATTATTTTGTCAAGATCGTGACTTTAACTTCATCGGGTGTGCCAAGGATAGCTTGGAAGGGTGCACTTCATTTGGGTCCTAAAATAATTATATCTTATTTTTAGGCTCGTAAATTGGTTGAGAGGGGATGTTATCTTATTTGGCTCATATTCATGATACTAGTGTTGTTTTACCTTCTTTCTTGTATTCTGTCTGTGTTGTCCATGAGTTTATAAATGCGTTCCCTACGGACTTGCCTGGTATGCCTCCAGATTGTGATATTATTTTTGCTATTGATGTTGAGTCGGGCACCAAGCCCTTTTCTATTTCTCCTTATAGGATGACCCTAATAGAATTGAAGGAACTGAAGTATCAGTTGCAAGAGTTGTTGGATAAAGGATTCATCCGATCTAGTATTTTACCTTAGAGTGCGCCTATCTTGTTTGTGAAGAATAAGGATGGGTATATGCAGATGTGTATTGACTATCACCGGTTGAATAAGGTGACAGTTAAGAATAAGTGTCCTCTTTCTCGCACTGATGATTTGTTTGATCAGCTTCAGGGTGCTACGATGTTTTTTAAGATTGATTTGAGGTTAAGTTATCACCAACTGATAATTAGAGCTTCGGATATTTTGAAGACATCTTTTCAGACTCGATATGGTCATTATGAGTTCTTGGACATGTCTTTTGGGTTGACCAATGCCCTGCCGTGTTCATGGAGTTGATGAACATGGTGTTCTGATCATATCTTGACTTCTTTGTTATTGTATTTATAGATGATATCATGGTTCATTCCAAGAGTTAGGTTGAGCATGAAGAGTATTTGTAGATCGTGCTTCAAAGATTGATGAATGAGAATTTGTATGCGAAGTTCTCTGGGGAAAGTTTTGGTTTGTGTGTGTTTCTTTCTTGTGTCATGTGGTGACTAAGGAAGGTATTGTGGTTGATCCAGCCAAGATTTTTGCGGTTCTGATTGCGCTAGACCTACTTCGCCCACCGAGATTTGTAGTTCTGTTGGCTTAGCGGGTTATTATCGGTGTTTTGTTAAGGGTTTCTCTTTTATTGAACCTCCTTT
Source organism: Capsicum baccatum var. pendulum (assembly GCA_030864225.1). NCBI lineage: Eukaryota > Viridiplantae > Streptophyta > Magnoliopsida > Solanales > Solanaceae > Capsicum > Capsicum baccatum. The sequence continues at coordinate 60,482,098 of CM061553.1, read as the reverse complement.
GACTAAGTTGACTAAGAAGAAAATTTCTTTTCAGTGGTCCGATGCTTGTGTGGAAAGGTTTCAAAAGCTCAAGAATTTGTTGACTTCAACTCTTATTTTGGCTTTGCCTAAGGAGGGCGTGGGCTTTTTCGTGTTTTGTGATGCTTCAGGTGTTGGATTTGGTGCGATGTTGATGTAGGAGGGCAAGGTTATTGATTATGCGTCTCATCAGTTAAAGCCTCATGAGGGAAATTATCCTATCCATGATATGGAGTTGTGCATAATAGTTTTTGCCCTGGAGTGCTGGAGGCACTTCTTGTATGGAGTTCGTTGTGAGATCTTCTCTGATTATCGTAACCTTCAGTACTTCTTCACCTAGCGAGATCCTAATACGAGGAAACATCATTTGATTGAGTAACTTATGGATCATGATTTGACTGCATGTGTTGATTTTATTCTTTCCTCTTTTATTATATCTATATGGTTTAGATTCATTATAGAAACCTTACCTTGAGAACATTTTTGTCTTTTCATCGTGTGTATCAATTTGGGTGAGAGGCTTACTTGTCATGGTTCGCCTCAACAAGTGCCATCATGACCTATCAATTTTTGGGGTCGTGACATATAAGGATGGAGACATTGGACTAAGGTTGATATAGCAATTGATTTGGCATAAGGGTGACAAAAACTAGATGTCTGGATTATTGATACATGGTCTGATCAACTCATGGCTTGTGGCCATTTATAAGACCCGTAGTATGTGTGTACATGATATTGGTGTATTTGACGATTTCATGAGTAAACTTATTTATTATGTCGCTGTCATAAAGATTCATGAGCAGTTTGGGATATTGTATATTTTGAGTAATTATTATTGATGTTAAATGAAAAGATAATTGTGGTAAAATCAAGCTAAATGTGATGAGTCAGGGTATTAACCTGGTTGGTTAACTGTGAAGGATAGGTTGTCACACTCCCTTTTTACCAAAAAATATGATTTTTTAGTTCGAAAAGGGTTTTTATTTATTAAAGTGACTCAAATGAAAAACGAGTTTCATAAAGTATTTTAAACTTAAACTCAGAGTCGACACTTTACATAAATTTGGTGTACCAAGTCACCTTTGAGAATTCTTTTCCAAAAATGATTTTGGCTCTTAATACTAATCTACTAACAGAGATTCTACTCATAGAATTCTGTTGACCGAGGGAAAGGTGTTAGGCACACCCCGATCCCATGGTTTGAACACAGTCGCTTATTTGAATTGTATTAGCAAATTTGATGCTATGAATTGAATAAACCGACAAAATAACATAAATAAGAAAATAAACAAACAAAACAAGCATCCAAAACAAAACAACGTCCAATTCGATTATATTGTCTTGAAAATAAAAAATATAAAAATGAAAAGCTATTCTATCCTAAACTAGTCCTAAGCTAAGCTCCACCGACGTTTTGGGTCTTGATTACGAACGGTCTTCAAGTATAAAATCTCTCGAGGCATTCCTTTGATAAATAAATACAGATAACCTCGAGGCATTCCCCTGCCAAATGAATACAATTTTGATTAAGTACGATAAAACAAGATCATTTAACAAGCATTCAAATATTCAACAATTATGAAATCCTATAGTTTGCCTACCAAAAATCCTTTGATTTGACTATCAATTCTCGATCTAAACATGATGCTGCCGAATGAGAATAAAATTAACACTTATCCAAATTAATCAATAATGAACCAATCAAAGCTAGCCAATCGTATCAACTTTTATCAATTTAGTATCCCATCCTTAAATTCATTCTCAACCAACATGATTAATCAATTTCAATATGGAGTCAAACAACAAGACACAACGACAATTAGAATTGCTCAACCAAATTATCAAAATCAGATCATCAACCACATACGAATCACGTAATCATAATATTAATACACCACGTTAAGATAAAAGAAAAAAAGATAAAGTTAAAGAATAGGTTCTCAACTATATTACAATTCCAAAATGTTCGACTAAAGCGTAGCCGAATTGCCTCGGATCAAACCTTAATGATGACCAAGCTCGATCAAAATCGTGATGTCAAAATTTTGATTAAACAAAACCCAAATATTCATGAAAAATCCCTAATGAGTTGTGTCGTTGTTCCGCTGGAGCTCCAATGAGCACTTTCGATAAGAGTCAATGGAAGCAGTGCTTATGGTTATTTTCAACGGAACTTTACTAGAATCAACTCAAAAAAGTCAGTTTTGGGTTGTTGGTCGCTGGTTTCAATGAAAGGGAGATTCGAGATCATTTGGGGCTGGAGTTGTTACAATTTCTGATGAATTTGCATTGGAATCGATCGGTTATTATCTTCTCTGTTCGCTATTTCCTCAAGTTTCCTCCATTGTTTCTTCTGTTCTATCTATTGTGTACGTTTCTCTTTTCTTTCTCTCTATGTTCTCTTCCTTTTCTCTCCTGTTGTTTCTCTATTTCGCTCTCTCTACCATTTTTGTGATCACTCCCTCTTTGTTTTTAACTCCTTCACATATCAATCTGTGAACCTTCTCTCTCTATTTATTCTCTTTGTATTGCTCTCTCTCCATCATGTGTATTAATGTGGGTGTGTATATATTGTTCCTTCTATTCTGTTATGGTTTTGTTATTAGGAGGGTATGAAGTAAAAAATGTGAATAAGTGTGGGGTGAGACACGTGGGGTAGGAATAGGGGTAGGGGTAGGTTAAAGGAATATAGTGTGGTGAGGTTATTATATTTATTTTCTTGTTGAGAGATTATCAACAAAGGTGAGAGTGCGTGGTAAAGATGTGGTGAATGAGTAAATTTAAAGTTTGGGAAGGTCAAAATTATGTGGCTGTATCATGCAAACTTTGATAGTAAACATAAAGTGTTTCCATACAAAGAAGTAGACAACGAGATAAATTTGACCCGATCATTAGGTAAAAGGGAGAAAAAAAGATAGAGTGTGACTGAGTCTTAGTTTTTGGCATCCTACCTATCTCGGGTTATGAGCAAATCTGGTCACATGTTGTTCAAAGGGTTGGAAAGTAGAGAGACTATACCATGGTGGAGAGTTGAGTGAGGTTCTGTCAATGTTTCAGTCCGCGCCTTTGTCAATACATCAAAAATAAAATTATAAGTTAAAAAGATAAATGAAATTACAAAAATTCTATCTGTGCAACTTCTCTTGATTCTTGATTTAGAGTCTTCAATGATTTCTCAAGTGATAAAATATCTGTTTTTCTTTAGGTTGAACTTGAAAATACATTCTTTCTCCGTGCGAAATTTGGTATTGGAGATAAACTTGAAAATTGAGTATGTTCTTCCGGTGGGACTTCTGAACTTCAAATTGAAGTTGAAAATATTCAACCTATTCTAAGCGAACTCCTGAACTTGCAATGTAAAATCTTTACCCTATTTTTCTGGCAGGCTCTTGATTTGCAATTTTAAACTCTTCATTTTATTCTCCATGCAAGCTCCTGACTTGCTTATTCTTTACCTTATTCTCTGGGTGGGCTCCTGACCTGATATTTCTTTATCCTATTGTCCAAGCAGGCTTCTGACTTGTAATTTCATCACCCTATTCTCCAGGCAGGCTCGTGGCTATTTTTTCACTCTGTTCTCCAGGCGTGCTCCTGACTTGCTATTTCTTCATTCTATTCTCCAGGTGGCCTTCTGACTTGCTATTTTTCACTCTGTTCTCCAGGAGGGCTCCCGACTTGCTATTTCTTCACCCTATTCTCTAGGTGGGATTCTAACTTGCAATTTTTTTACCCTATTCTCTAGGTGGGCTTCTGACTTGCAATTTCTTCACCCTATTCTCCAAGAGGGCTTTTGACTTGTAATTTTTACACCCTATTCTCTTAGCGGGCTCCTAACTTGCTGTTTCTTTACCCTATTCTCCACCTGGGATCCTGACTTGCAATTTCTTCACCCTATTTTTTAGGTAGGCCCTTGACTTGCAATTTCTTCACTCTATTCCTCAGGTGGGCTCTTTACTTGCAATTTTTCACCTTATTCTCCAGGCAGGATCCTGACTTGCTATTTCTTCACCCTATTTTTAAGGTGGGCTCCTGATTTGCTATTTCTTCACCCTATTCTCAAGGAGGGCTCTTGGAATCAAAATCAAAACTCAAACAAAAATTATCCCAAATAAAGATTATGATAAAGAAAGATCTCATTTTTCATAAAATAAAGTCTCACTTTCTAGGAGGGTCCTGAACTAAAAGTAAAGTCTCAAATAACATAAATAAATTTTTATTCCCAGTTTATCATCAATAAAATCTTATACGTGTCAAATCAAACTATAACTACTTGAAAAAAGGCATAATGCAAAGGTGAATCAAGACTCTGGCCAATAAATGCATCTCTTGAGGATAAAATTCAATGGCCAAGACTAGAAAGTGCATCTTTTAAGAGTTAAAGTGAGAGACTCTGACTAAAAAATGTATCTTTTAGGATTAAAGGATCAAATTAGGAAGTGCACCTCTTAGCCAGGAAACATGAAAGACTCAAATTAAAAAGTGTGTCTCTTAGGGGCACAGGATAACAAGTTTTACCATAATGATGACTAACAAATCTGTGTAGCAATATTGCCTCTTGGATTTGCAACAGTGAAATCCTTGTTTTGAAGGTAGCATATGTTCCTGTCTCATACAAAACAAACTTATGAGTTTTAAAAACATGGTGGATGGCTTGTGACTTTAGTTTTTGAGGCGATTTCTCTTGCACTTGTCACATTTAATCTTGCTTCCAAATATTGGTATAGGTCATTGACTGGTTGCACCATTAATCCAAACTCAAAATATTAAGAGTGACTTTGAAGCAAACACTGTATCTCTGTCCTATGGTATCTTCAAACTAAATTTATTAAAACTTTGTATTATCATGATTTCATAACTTGTCCGCTGATGAAAATTCTTTGAGTACTTTGCTTCGCTTTGGATTATTCCATCTTTACTATAACGCCTCAAAATCTCATCCCGAGATGTCACACGGTGCTTAAGGCTACAAGTAGCCCTAAGCAAACCCTTTGAGCCTGTTATTACTTCTAACACTTTTTTCAAGATAAATAAGCTAAACAATAATGTTTTATTGTGTCAACTATAATCCGAAATAACTAGAAACAATGTCTGGATAACAAAAATACTGATAATCTAGAACACAACTTCAACTGACAGTCTAGTGTGACAAAACCTCTACTACTCAAACTGGAGATCCATTGGGACAGACCCCTAACTGACTCGCAATGATCTGAAAGTAAAACTCAAAACACTATGAAAACGGGAAAGCTATAAATATAGGTCCTCGGACAATGAGGACTTACCAATTGTGGAATGTAGACAAAGGCACTAGGAAATCACGGTCACTGCTGAAACTGAACACCTGAACCTACATTATGAGATAATGTAGCACGTTGACGTATATGTAGATCAGTACTTTCCGGATGTACTGAGTATATGGGGGTGTATGCATTTAAGTAAACGATATTTTCCATCTTAATAGAAATCATGCATGCAGCTACAAATGACTCACATGGCTTGAGAAAAACTGAAATCTAAATCTCATAAATCCTGTAAAATGAGGCATAAATCTCGTGAATCATTATATTAGTTCTAAAACCTGTATTCTCCATCGTATTCTCAAAACTGGTAAGCAAGGGAAATCTTAAAACATTAGCTTTCAAAACTTGTACTTTTATCTTATGGAGAATAAAGGACTTTTTTAAAACTTAGAGCTTGTAAAACTTTGGGACTTAGGAAACTTTTATCTTAATTAGAGTAGAGGACTACTTTGGGAGTTTCTTCTAACCGATATAAACCATGTGAGTTACATGGTGTCCAACGTCTAGCCTACGTTGGGAAGAGCTGTTTTATCCTTGACATCGGAGTAGAACCTTAACTTTAGTGATCACTTATATTAAACCACTTGGGGTAAATCAGAAACATACGGGGGGCACGTAGTTCTAGGGTATGAGACCTAGGAATCATACCCAACTCGGTGCTAAATACTACTCCCTTACTTAAGCTCAGAACTTTTAGGAAATCCATCTTAAAATAATTCAAGGTTCCATAATAAAGAGCAAATATACTTCTCTTGTCTTTAAAGCATACTACTGTGGACTCCTATCTTAGCTTAGACCCAAAAGGGTCAAATCTTTACTTAAAATCTGAAAATAGCTTAGCTATGGGGTACTTATAACCCAAACAATCTTGAACAACAATGTTAAAAAGGGGGTCTATGAGGATACTCTCATTTTTATTTCTCTGAACTCACAATCCTCTTGCGGTGCCTGTGAGGATTTTCACTAATAAGACTCTCATTTTATTTATTTTAACTCAGAATCATCTTACGGTGCACCGTGAAGGTTTTCACCAATAAGACTCTCTCATTTCATTTCTCTCTTGATTTCTTATGCTAATGAAGATATGCAATACCCAAAATACAACGTCATATATCCATTGCATGCTTAGTCTTAACATTGTCAAAGATTGATCTGAAGGTCCTTTTTTATTGTAACATGGCTTTTAGAGATGGTGAGAAAGAAAGGATGTCATGAGGATCAAATGACACTTCAAATGGGTGAGATTTACAACTTTTAGAATTGACTCGAATAAGAAAAATTAAATCTTGCCCCAGTTTTTTTTGACTGGGTAATTTTAAATTATTTATTTTGTTGGACCGAACCCAGAGTAGGTTTACCTACGCATCTTGTCACTACAAGAACCAGGTCAAACGTAGTTTAGACAACTCATTCTTTTGTTTGATTTTGATTTCTTTTCTTCTTTCCTTTTTGAAACTTTTTTTGACTCTATTTTTCTTGACTCTCTTATTTATTTTTTGACTTACTTTTTTGAATTTTTTCTGACTCTATTCTTTTACTTGGCACTTTTTTTGAACTTTTGTTGACTCCAAATTGATTCCAAAAGAGGGCTACGAAAGAAAAAATAGAACTAAAGCTCAAACGGGGTATGCAAAGGATGACACAATGTTTGGATAATAAAATGATATGACTTCATCATATCAATCCCTAAAAATGTAAGTACAAAACATGCAATACAAAAGTGAAAGATGTAGATCACTTGTACTATCTTTTCCACGACACTAACTTTAACTGAGCACGTGTGTTACTTCTGCTTCTGCACTTCTCAAACATACAACTTCATCTTTGTTGTACATACCTCGTAAGGACGACTCCTACTTTAGTGGAGCAAAATTTCCTTTTGTTTCTTTTGATAGAGGAGATTGTTCCTCCACTGTTTGATTCAGTTCAAAATAGTTGAGATATATCTTTCAATTTATGACCAAGTTATTTTTGTGATTGTCTAAATGGTTGCCTTAATTTATTCAAGTACCGGTTCAACTTGGTCACCAAACATTTTAACGTTCTATCTACTTTCTCAAATCAATATTTTGATTCAATGTTTCATGATTAAACTAATTTTTAATATATGGCTAAAAATTCCGCAAGCACGTCATATAACTAGAACTAACATAAAATATACTGTGTAAAGAAAACAAACAAACAACACATTAAAACAAAAGGTAAAAAGAGACATTACATTTAGTTGAAAGAAACGATAGAAGGATCTGAACATAAATGACAAAAGGACAAACATGATAGATCATGAACTACAAACCTGAAATAATTTGAATAATAGAGAAGAAAACAAAACAAACTACCAAATCCCCTTCTTAGTAAGGATAGAAGTGACTTCCCAATTGATGGACTTGACATCTTAACCACTGATTTACACGTTACCATGACTAGGGCTTTCACTACCATCAAGTACATTACCCTCAATAAAAAAGTTCTAGGTCTCCACGTTTATCTCATTGATTCCCATGTATTATGCATTTTTGCATGTGATGAAGGATTTTGTGTGATGCTCATGGTGTCAATGTCTTGCACCACAATCAACTTTTCTTGAGTCATCTATTTTATTTCTCCTTTTAAAGTACGATAATCTTTAGTACTGTGATCTGAACATTAGAATGATATGCATATTATAAATTAGGATAACTTTTTTTTGAATGTGGGTCAGAATTATTCACGAAGAGTTGAGTAATGATGCCCCACTATCTCAATTTCTGGAATAAATTGGTATATGATTCCTCAATTATTGTGAAATTATTCTTTGGCTTCTTCCTCTTTGCAAACTCTAGCCTAGATTGAAACTTGAATTTAGGGGTACCTTGAAAATTAAGTGAGGGTCGAAGATGACCTTGAAGAATTAGTGTATGCCATTATAGATAAGAAGATGGATGAGTCTGCAATTGTGCATTGTTCAAAGGATATTAAGAAAGAGGACTGGAATATCATAAATTTTTGAGAGAGGAACCTTGTTGCTGATAAGTATGAGGATTTGGTTTATAGGTTTAGGGTTGAGGCTGATAGTATTGGTAAGTTGGACCTCTCAAGCTTTGTTGTGGCCCCGATACAACAATAGCTAAATTTTTCTTCTTCTTTCCTTCAATTTTCCTCAGTTGATTGCAATACCATCCCAAGTGTATCACATAATCCTCGTGTCTATCATGCTCCTCAGCTTTCAACAACTTAAAGCTAGGAGGAAGGTTAATACTTGGAACCACACCCCAATCCTTATATAAAATATCTTCATAATCCTCAAGTTCCAGAGAATTTTCCTTAAGATTTTCCACATTCTTCGTTTTTCTAGCCATTTAGTCTTGCTCTTCTGCCATGCCAAGCTTTTTAGTAAGAAATCTTGGTGGTCCAGTTAACTTAGATATAGTCTTAAGAGTATAGCAGTTATCATTAAAAGTATTGAACATAGACTCATTAGCAGATTGGGAAAGCACATTCATCTGGCGGAAAGCACGAACGGTAGGTGGTGCTTTAAAATGGTATATTTATACTAAGGAGCTAGGGAATAAGTGGTGGAAGCATTGGGATGTTGTTGTCATGGAGTAAATTCTGATACATATTGTGGTGTATAAACAATAGCAGGAAACTGAGTTTGCAACATTGGTAGAAAACTAAAGGTATTTATAGGTTCAATAGTGGAGAATTGAAGAGGAGGCAACCCATTGGCCCAAGCTTGGTATATTTCTATCATTTGTTGCGTTAGTTACGAAATCTCTTGCTTTAAACTCTTATTTTTTTGATTCTTTGTCTGATCGATGATATCATTCTTGTTGGACATAAATAACTCTTCCTTAAACTTTGTGTAATATAGAAGGCCATCTAGAATGCCACAAACCAACCACCTTCAACTAACTGAACAATAGATATAACAAATGCGTTAGAGTTCAACAAATTCTCAAAATCTTTTTCTTTTTTTTTTTTTAAAATCCCCGAACCCTAGAAGGGCGCCTACGTATCTCCACCCCAAGACAGGAGAATTAGGTGAACGTAGTTCGTGAAATTTTTTCAAAAAATGGCCAATCAAACTCTCGTTCTTCTTTTCTTTTCTTTTTTTTCTTGAAACTTTAATTAAGAAAAGAAAATAACAAATTTTCAAAAGTAGACAAAAAAAATTTTGATTTTTTTTTCCCGCTTTGAAACTGCTACGAAAAATAAAACCTATGATTAATAAAGAAAAATCTATTTTTGTATTTTTATATGTAGAAATGCATGACTCAACTAATCTATTATCAAATGAAAATATTTTATATTTTTCGTATGAAGAAAACCATGAAACAACTAATCTAAAAAGAAGAGCAAGGTGGCAAAACACAACAAATCATGCAACTAATTATTTTTAAAAATCAGGCTTGTTAATCTCATTTTAATAGGTCCTAGAAAATAAGAGTTTCTGAAAATCTCAATGCATATGTACAACATCGACACTGCAATAAATAAAAGCTTCATGAGAAACCAATCTACAGTAACATTTGATATGCCACAAGGTTAAGACCAAACGGATAGTAGTTAATTACATATAAAAGTGAAAAAAAATTAAAATTACATAGAGCAGTTTATAAATAAACTCAAAATAAAGCTCAACATTTCTTGTACCCTGGGACAGAGTACTACTTGTAGCCCAGTCATAGAAAGATCACTCCTGGAAAGAAACTACAGAATTGGTGTGTGATCTTGGGAAATCCGATAATTTCACATATAGTGGAAACAAATATTTATATGCACGGTTCATCTTAAATATGTAAGTCCTTCTTCTCTTTGATATGATAACAAATTTCTTTAAAACTGATGCATTCTTTAATAGAAAATTTAAAAGTGTGAAAATATTCTTGACATTAGATCATTTGAGATGATCCTTCAAGCATATCTCAGAGGAGATGAGAATCGTAACATTCATGAAGTTATGAAGAACGAAAAATGTAATCCAACTACGCAAACCAATATTATCTCCTTTGACCTAATTTTGTAACTCAAAGCGACAACAGGTAGCATTACGCTTGTCACAGAATAAAATCAGGGCAAAATGCATGTCAGCCTATTGAAAATTGCTCAAAAGTGAACAAAGAAAGACTTCACAGTAAAAGTCTAAGTTAGAGAAAAAATTCATAGCCAACATAATAACACTTAGAAAAGGATTATAATTGTTATTCATATCATAAAGATACATGGCATAGGTAACCAAAGATTGAGCACAATAACCCTTTTTTTTTTTTTTTATTTCAGAGCACATTTGCCACAAAACAACCATATCATAAGGCATTACAGTGATATAAACAAAGCTTTTGACTGATAATTAAGGATATATTTGTGTTACTAGACATTAAAAGATGTTAATAATCTTCACTAATAAATATGATGTAGTTTTTTATAGTCAATTCAAACCTAAATGTTAAGGATTTGTATTGCTCATGGAGGAGTAGTATGACATGTGTTTCAAATAATACAATAGAGTGTCATACCTTAATCACGTTTCTCAAATATCTTTAGGGTCCAAGGATTCTATATATACTCTGGCAATCTCTTTAACTAGATCCAACGATATCTGTGTTTTCTTTCGTTAAGGAATACGTTTTCACATATGAAAGCAAAAAAGATAGACTCTTGAGTAGCATAATTAAATTTTTTTTATAGGATATGGATCTAAGCAATCAATATTTTGACCACCATCGTCATGTATTTCAATTAAATATGAGAGTTTCTCATCTCCCTCTTGATAAACTGCTTGATGTTTATAGATCATTAATGCCTCTTTGAATTTCTATTCATAGTCATCAGAAATTTCTCTTCCAGTTATTTAATGCCTGTATGAATACAAAAGTTTAAATTATATTCCACAAGACCAGTTCCCTTCATACAATTCATTTGTACACTACAAAGGTTAAAATTACCTTACTATTACTTTCAAATTGGTTAACAAGTTATTGTGCATACTTAAGGCCGACATTAGGCAAGACGTCTAGATAATCGTAACCCCTGAGGATACACGTTTCCACAAGCATTTGTTTTGAAAAAAATTTCATGCCATCAATTTCGATGTCCCCCTCTTTTATGGATAGAATTATCTGAATATAAAATAGAAATAACATTAAACAACATAAAATATAACCACACTATGTCAAAACTCACATTGTGACATATATAAAGGATCAAATTTGCGTTATCCCATATTATGACTTCAAACTATTGTTTGATGGCCATAAATACCATTTGGGCATCGGCTTCGTAGGGATCCACAATGTAACGAATATTTTTTCTCTTTAAGAACCTTTAAATAGTGTTATATATCATAATTTTAGAATTCACACACTGTACAATATGGTTATGTTGGACTTAATATTGATAAAACTTTTACCTTTATTAGCTTTTAAACCATAGGAGGAGTACTTTTGAAATAATTTTCACAAAATTTTCATTCTTTCTCATGATTACTAGTAGCTTCAAAGTTTTGTGCTGCCTTATAGTACTCCTCTCGATCTCCGCAGTAAAATGTAAGACTATCAATGCATATAATAAAACTCATAGTAACCTACAAGCAAGGCGCCTCAGTGAGTTGTATTTTTTGTTCTTGCATATTAGTTATATTTGGTGTACTATTTTAAAGACACATAACCTTTTAACTTTACAAATCAATATGATTATTAATAAAAGTAAGTATTAATTCTAGTTAATAAGATGTTAGTCATTTATTTGCAATATGTTAACTTGGATGTTGTTGTTCAAACTTTATTTATTAATCTGAAGTTTGAGTTTTAATTCAAACTTCTAAAGTATTTATGATAAAAATTAGATAGTTTTTTCTTCCTTTATTTCTGTTTGGGAAAGAGGTGCGAAAACTACCTATACTTTGGTAAAATTTGTAGTTACGCAACCTAAACTTTATGGGGATCCTATGAACCCCTTCGACTATTTTTTATCATATTTAACTGGTATATATTTGCTCACTTGGATCACTACGTATATTCACGCATATTGAGCGTGTAAGGATGAATAAAAAATCTTTATAAACCTATCTTTTTTTGCTACATAGCCTATCAATTTTTATTATTTTATATATTTTTCATTAAATTCCTTTGATCTTTAATATTGTAATGACCCTCACAGTCATTTATCTTGTTTTCATATATTTCGATGTCTAAAGCTTTTCTATAACTGCCCCAAGTTATTTATGACTTGCTGAGACTGATAGTTCGGGGTCCCAACAGTTTGTTTGAGAATGTTAGTGATACCAAATATAATATGGAATATTTGATTTAAATTATCATTTGGTAAAAATATAATTTAGTATCCTTCTATAATAGTTTTTTATATTGGTAAGATTCTTTAAGTGATAACATATTTATATCACTTTATAATAGATTTTTATAGCCCTATAATATTTTAAGCGGAGATAGTGAATCTATATATGTTAAAATATTAACATTATATAATAGAGGTTTTATTAATAATCACTTTCTGTTGTATATTATATATGTGGCCTCTCGTTATTACCCACTATGCCCGGTTCAAATCCGGCACGTATTTTCTTGTTATTATCCATCACTCCAGTGTCTGGCCTCTCATTCCTATCCATTGGTGCCGGTTCAAGTCCGGTGCATATCTAGATAACTATCATGATTGCTTGAGATTGGCTCAATTACCGTATATTTATGTTTATTTTCTTTAATTACTTCTTGTGTGTCCCACCAGCGTATAGGGGTACGGTTGGGTTAATTGTCTTCTTTAGTGTACCTAAAGTGCTTATGAGGGGCCAGTTAGGTTATCTTTAATTTTTCTGTAATTACTGCATTATTTATTTTTTGTATTGTTTATATTTATTCCTTTATCGCATTGGTGGATCTTGGTTGTTGTTTACCTTTCTATCCCTAATTACTGTTGACTTAGATTTTATCTTTTCATTGTAGTTATACCTTTTCTGTATTGAGCTTAATCGGCCGATGATGCCCACTAAGTACCCGCCGCTTTGGTACTCATACTACACTTCTGTATCTTTTCCTGATGCAGATTCGAGTAGTAACAACCAACATTGATGTAATTCCTACCTTCCAGTATTGATTAGAATCAGGGTGAGCTTACTGTCGTTTGAGGATAATACTCCTTTATCTACTTTAGTTTAGTCTTTTGTACTCGAGAATGCTTGTATATATTGGGTATATTTTTAATCTATCTAGTACTTTGGGTATATTTTAGTAGTGGCTCTAGTACCGACCTTAACAAGTCTTGGAAGGGATTCATTTGTGTATTTGGTCCTTTTTCCTTCACTCATTTTAGTATATGGTATATGTTTCCTTTCTGTTTGTCACTTGTTATTACTATTATTATCATTACATGCGATCTTTTTTATTTCTACCTGTTACCTATTATTCCGGGCTATGACTTGACTTGTCTACTGGGGGATTAGGTAGGTGCCATCATGACATGAGAAATTAGGTTGTGACATCTTGGTATCAGAGCCTAGGTTTTACCGGTACAGTTGGTACTAGAGTTAATATTTTGTAAAGTCCTATAAATTGGTATAGGAATATCTGTATCCTATCTTCGGGAGGATACAAAGCATTTTTAGGAAAAAATCTCATTTTCTTGATCTATTTTTGAGCGTCAGGTTTGTGTTGGATGTAATTTTTATTGGTTCACTCTTTACGTAGATGACTAGGATGCTTAGTTTGAGAGTCGAGGATCGGGACCCCTAGTTTGCTGCTAGAGTTCTAGTGTGGGGACGAGGATGACCTAGGGGTCAGGGTAGGATAGAGAAGCAACCCCAGTTCGAGATCAGGCCCGAGACCCATCACTTGATCCTGTCATAGCTTTAAAGACTAAGAGAGCTCTAGGTATTTCTCCACGACAACAGGTGGACCAGGGGGCAGCATAAGCTTCACCTAATTTTATATCCTCTTTGGTCCTTCGAGATGTACTATTATGATTATTGGGGTTAGTTGGTGGTCCACCGATCGAGGGAGCTCAACCAACAGTACAGGGTAGAGTTGATTTAGGAGCATAGACTATAGCAGCTACACCAAGGGTAAAGGTTCGGCCAGTACCAGTAGTCCCATAGCCAGAAGTATCCCAGCCAGTTATATCTTCAGATTAGCAGAAGATGCTAGGCCAATTTTTTAGATTGACTTCACCTAGGTTTTTTGGGTGCCCAGAGAAGATGCAAATGAGTTTCTATCTACTTGCGAGAAGCGGTTGCAGAATTTGGAGTTGGTTAACGTGCAAGGAGTGGAATTTGTTACTTATTAGTTAGACACGATAGCTAGGAGGTGGTGGAGAGGTTATCTTGATTCTAGGCCAGTTGGATCTCCACCGGTGACTTGGACTTTGTTCTTCGAGGCTTTCTTAGGAAAGTATATGCCTCGCAGCATGCGTGAGCGACTTCGAGATGAGTTTACGGCGTTGAGATAGGGTTTCATATCTGTGGTTGAGTATGAGGTGAGCTTCCAAGAGTTATCCAAACATGCCACTATAATTCTACCTACAGAGTATGAGCGAATTTGATGTTTTATAGAGGGATTGGGATTATCACTTAATAGGGCTACACAGAGTTTGGTGACTTCAGGAAATACTTTTTTTGAGATATTTGAGCATATTTATTCTATATAGGAGATGGATTATGAGGCCCAAGGCAGTAGCAATAAGAGACTTTGTTATTAGAGCAACTACAATAATTCACAGTTTACAGGCCGAGGGTTTTATGATAGGTACCCAAGGGGCAGTCTTCTCAGCATCAGGATCAACCTAGTCGGCCAGTCCAGGCATCAATTCAGATATCAGATAGGGGTCAACCCAATTTTAATGGTTATAGTAGTTAGAGCAGTAGCCAGTTGCAGAAGGGTGTTCAGTCAGGATCGTTGGATCAGGGTAATCATTTTAGATCCGCCGGTCCTTCTTGATAGAACACTATTCTTGGGGCCTATTATGACTGCGGAGTTGTTGGTCACTTCGCCCGTATATGTCCTCAATGTAGTATGATTGAGCCTTCAATTTTAACTATAGAACCGATTATGTCAGTACCACCGTTAGGTAGGGGTGATGTATAAAGTGGTGGGGATGTTCCCAAGGGTTCTAGAGGCAGTCGGATAGGCACCCAGTCTAGTAGTGGACCGGGTCATTTGTATGTTGTACTAGGTAAATCTGAGGCTGAGACTTCAGATGTTGTGATCATTGGTATTCTTTTTGTATGCCATTAACTAACTTCTTCTTTTTTGACACCGATTCCATATTTTCATATGGTTCTCCTTATTTTGAATTGCAGTTGGGTTTATGCTCGGAGTCTTTATCTGTGCCATTATGTATTGCTACCCCTATGAGTGATTCTTTAGTAGTGGATCAAGTATATAGATCTTGTTTTGTGAGTCGTTCGTGAGTTTAGTACTCAGATTGATCTCATTATCCTAGATATGGTATATTTCAATGGGATTCTAGACATGGATTAGTTATCTCCTTACCGTGCGGCTTGAATTACTTTGCCAAGGCTGTTACTTTAGCTTTGCCAAGCGTACCTCCGATTATGTGGCAGAATTCTTTTAGCCATGCGCGGACGAGGATTATTTCTTACATTCGGGCTAGGAGACTGATATCGATGGATTGTGCGTCATTTATTGCTTATGTTTGGAAGTCAGTGCTGAGATTCCATTGCTTGACTCCATCCCTATTGTTTGCAAGTTTCTTGATATGTTTCCGACTGACCTACCTGGCCTTCCTCCCGAGTGTTATACACGCGCCCCGTATCCCTACTTGTTTGAGCCTTCAGGTATTTCCTTATTCTTTACTTTAGCCGATGAAAGTCCTTTTAGTAGTGCATGTTGTAATAATCCTCCCGCTCATTTACCTTATTTTCATATATTTTTGGTTTCTAGAGCTTTTCTATAATTGCCCCAAGTTATTTATGACTTACTGGGACTGATAGTTTCTTCTCCGAGCATTTCGTTTGAGAATGTTAGTGATATCAAATATATTGTGGTATATTTGATTTAAATTGTCATTTGATAAAAATATAATTTAGTACCCTTCTAGAATATTTTTTATATTGGTAAGATTCTTTAAGTGATGATATATTTATATTTATATTACTTTATAATAGATTTTTATATCCCTATAGTATTTTAAGTGGAGATAGTGAATCTAGATATGTTAAAATAATAACATTATATAATAGAGGTTTTATTAGAAATCATTTTCTATTAATTATGATATATTTATAATATTATATTTATTTTATCACGAATCTATATAATACCCAAATATATAAATAATGTAATGAGAATAATTTGATTTGGCACTACCCACTCCTACGTGGAAGTGGGGAGGAGTGAACAATAATTTTTTTGTTGCCACTTGTACAACAAGTGGCCCAACTTTAATGCGGTGGATAGAAATATTACGAATTTTCTCCATCACTACCGGTTCGAGTCTGGTGTCTGACCTCTCGTTACTACCCATTGGTGCCGGTTCAATTTCGGTGCTCATCTGGATGACTATCATGATTCCTTGGGATTGGCTTAGTTACCGATTATTTATGTTTATTTTTTTAATTACTTCTTGTGTGTCTCACTGGCTTATGGTAATACGATTGAGTTAATTGTCTTCTTTAGTGTGCCTAGCGGGCTTATGGGAGCTCAGTTAGGTTATGTTTGATTTGTCTATAATTACTGCATTATTTATTTTTTGTATCGCTTACATTTATTCCTTTATCTCATTGGCGAAGCTTGGTAGTTGTTTACATTTCTATCCATGTTTATTGTTGAGTTAGATTACATCCTTGCATTGTAGTTAAACCTTTTTTGTATTCAGCTCAGTCATCCGATGATGCCTACT
This sequence comes from Capsicum baccatum var. pendulum, assembly GCA_030864225.1. Classification (NCBI taxonomy): domain Eukaryota; kingdom Viridiplantae; phylum Streptophyta; class Magnoliopsida; order Solanales; family Solanaceae; genus Capsicum; species Capsicum baccatum. The sequence continues at coordinate 60,464,930 of CM061553.1, read as the reverse complement.
AAGTACCCATTGCTTTGGTACTTATACTACACTTCTGCATATTTTTCTGATGCAAATTCGAGTAGTAACTACCAACAATGATGTAATTCCTTCCTTCTAGCACTATTTAAGAGTAGGGTAAGCTTACTGTCGTCCAAGGCTGATCCTCCTCTATCTACTTCAGTTTAATCTTTTGTACGCGAGAATGCTTGTATATATTGGGTATATTTTTAATTCTATCTATTACTTTGGGTATATTTTAGTAGTCGATCTAGTTCCGACCTTACCAGGTCTTGGAAGGGATTCGTTTGTGTATTTTATCCTTTTTCCTTCACTCATTTAGTATATGGTATATGTTTTCTTTTTGCTTGTCACTTGTTATTACTATTGCTATCATTACATGCTATCTTCTTTTATTTCTACTTGTTAGCCCGTTACCTATTATTCCGGGCTATGGCTTGGCTTGCCTATTAAGGGAATAACGTAAGAGTCATCATGACTTAGAAAATCGGGTTGTGACAACTATAATTTATTAAAAAGAGGTATAAACCTCCTTTCTTCTCCCCTTCTCTCGATTTCTTCTCCATTGTTAAAGGGAAGATTTTTTGTCCTAAAAAATTTTAATATCTTTCTTGGTTTTGTTTGTTTATATAAAACTTTTTCTCACTATTTTCTAATTTCTTGTCACTAATTTTTAATTTTAGATTTTTAAAATTAAGGTTAGCCATGTAAGATGTAAAATTGGATTTGAATATCATTTGTTTAGACAAGGAAGATCCACTTTTGAATGTGGAGGTGCGATGCAATCATGTTCTCTCACTCCATTTGAATACTTCTTGTTCCAATAATAATAATTCGGGAAGAAGATTTTGGTCTTACCCATATTATGGATCTAACAAGTGTAACTTTTTTCTTTGGAGGGATGGTATGGTTGAATAACTATCTAAGTTCATTATTCTAAAGCTGGTGAAGAAAGTAAAGGACATGAATGAACTATTGAAGATAATAAAGATGAAGAGAGAATTGACTATTGCTTAAAATGATCGGGAAATGATAGAGATGGAAGCAGAATCTGCATTCACTCAGATGAAAGAACAATCTAACTCATTTGTTAAGAAGAAAGATGAGGTGAAAAATACACCAGAGAAGATGATAGAGGTGAAGAAGAAAGAGAGCTTCAATAGTATTTTCATGGTGTGTATCTTCATGATGCGTATTGCTATATGGATCAAAATAGCAAGTTAAAGTGTTTTGTGCAGTATTATAATATGAATTTATCGTTGGTAGTTTTTCTTATTGAATGGTGGCTTGAACTTGATTTTGTAGAATGAAATATCCTAGTTGAATCTGCAACCTTCTTTGAGTACTTATTGATTTTGCTAATTTTGTTGAGCTATGTTCATTATTCCAAAGTTGATAGAAACATTTGATAGCACCACAAAGAATAGATACAAATTTATAGAAAGATTCAACTATAATGTCAAGTGCAAGAATTCTACACAAAATTAGTGCATAACTGTTTGAGATGCAACTTTCAAGTGTAATAAAACTCAATTCAAAATTACTGCACAAATATTTGAGATGCAACATTCAAGTGAATCATAAAAAATTTACAAAATATGACCTTGCAAAAGTAAATCACATTGTTTGTCAAAATAACCTACCCAATTAACAGTACAATATCAGTTTTAATCTAAAAAACTACCAACATTTTAAAACTACTTCCACTGTGGCTTGGATTGTGAAGAAGTCATTTTCTACCTTTTATTCATTCTCGTCTCATCTCTCATCAGTTCAAGGTAGTTTTCAGTCATTATTTTTTTATCCCTCCACCTTACTCCTATTATTGATTTGTAACCAAGGTCCCTAATAACATCAACAGACTTTATAGACTATGTAGAATCAGTATGTAGTATCATACTACTTCGCAACACATACTGCAGACAAAGAAAGAAAGAAATTTACACACACGTAAACCTTTAAGACAAAGTTAACTTAAATTTTATTGTCAAAACTTACATGATATGTTGTGAAACCATTTTTGGTAATTAAAACACCCATTTCAACTGTCTTTGGCCTTTTACTAGTTTCTTTTCCATTGCATGTACTAAATTGATCATGAACAAGTGGATTTAGTGGAGCATGAACATGTGAAGCAGGTGGATTTGGTGGAACATGAACAGGTGAAGCAAGTATATTTGATGGAGCATGAATACTGTAACTTATTTAATTTTAAAACCACTCATGCAAAAGTTTCTTTCTTGACACTCTTATGTTACCAAGAGGTGTTTTTCTAGGTCTGCCCCTGCCTCTTGCCGCTGTTGCAACTGGTGCTACCCCTCTACCCCTTCCTCTACCTCTTGTAGCTCATGTAACATGTTTAATACCCATTCTCCTTTCTCTTGCAGTTTCTGCACCATATTTAATACCTCATTCTCTGCCTCTTGCATTTGGTGCAGCTGGTGTATATGGTGTAGTTGCTGCATGTGGTGCAACTCTTCTCATGCCTCTTATAGCTGGTGCATCTCTTTCCATGCATCTTGTAGCTCCTGCAACTAGTTCATAAGGCCTTTCCTTAGGTGTAGGAAGTGTTGCAATGTATTCGACCTGTGTTGTCTTTCTTGGCCTTTCCATAGGTGTAGAAGGTGCTTAAATATTATCACTTGTTTTCCTTGTCCTTTATCTTGGTCTAGGAGGTGCATCTGTAGTAATAAGAGTGTTTCTTGGCCTTCCCCTAGGTTTTGAAGTACTTGGTACATCACTTGGTCCAACAACAACACTACTTGGTCCAATAGAATCCTACAAAAAAGAGGTAAAACTGTCACATATTCAAAAATAATCAAACTACAAATAAATGATACAAGTCATTTAAAGTTAACACACCTTAAAAGAACAACCTTTTTGTTTTGATTTTTTTTATTGACATAGGCTATAAGTCATGTTAACCCCTTTATTGACATATTTCCACAATTTTTGGTCTCACTAAACTCTCTATTCCTAATCTTGTTTGACCTACTAAGCATAGGTTTAACAAGTGGTTGCTCCACTTGAGGATTTGTTGGCTCTTGCCACATGTTCATATTGGTCACTGGTTGAATGTAGTGCCAGTAAGTCATGAGATAAGTCTCTTTGCTATAGCAGCTATCAATAAAATCATTTGGTTTCCATTTCTCATAAAGTATGGTTACAATCCCATATTGATAAGGTACTCCCTTGAGCATCCATGATCTATAGATGCATGTACTATCCCTCACATCCACACTATGTACATGTAGTCCATCTCATATTTTGTAGCCTCTCTCTCTATTGAAGTCAAAATTACATCTCCTGAATGTCTGATTAGTATAAAAATACTCGTAATATTTAAACCATGGCCGTCAAACCCTAATTTGCCTACTTTGATCGAATCAATGGCCTCACTGGTCTATTAATTAAACGTTATATTTTGAACATTGGTCTATTAACATTGGTCTGATAAGTAATCACTATATTTTGATAATCATTATATTTTGTTAAGTAATGTTAAGATTGGTCTGTCAACATTGGTCTAACAAGTGAACATTGGTATGTTAAGTAATTGTTATAGTTTTATAAGGGCTACACGATTAGATAATTACGTTCACCTTCTTTCAAAACCACAATACTATATTACTCATAACTATTACTCTTACCCTATGCGTACTTTGAAATGGGATCCTTTATTTGATTCGGAGGAAGAAATATCTGTTGCTATTGCTTGGATATCATTCCCTTCACTTCCTCCTAATTTCTTTTGTAATAAAGCAGTTTTCTCTCTTCCTTCAATTATTGGAAAACCTTTACAAGTTGACTTAGCCATACAAAATAAAACCAGACCCAGCTGTGCAAGGGTCAAGGTGGAGGTAGATCTATTGGGTGATTTTCCAAAGAAAATTAATAAAGGTATGAGGATAAAGAATGGGGATATCAAAGAAAAGTGGATCCATATTAGGTATGATTATGTACCTAACTACTGCAAGACATGCAAGTTTCAAGGGCATAAAGAGAAGGAGTGTTTTGTAATACATCCAGAATTATACCCAAAATATGAAGAGGAAAGTGAAAACAAGGATTATGATAAGGTGGAGAAGTCAGGAAAGGGGAAGTTTGCTGAGCAACATTTAAATTCAAATGCTAATGTCCAATCTCAGGAAGATAAACAAAAAATTACAAAGATGGGAGAGGTTGAATTCAAAGAGGAAAAAAATGAATGCTTTTAGAAGGGGAAGACAATTTAATAGAGGAAGATACGAATGAAATCCATGCCAATCGAATAAAGAAGTTGCTGTGGAGAACAAATTTGGGGCATTGGAGGAAAGTAATGGGGAAAAGACAGTTGGTATCAATGAGGAAGAGAATAAAGAAAAGCTAAAGTTCCTGGAAACAAATAAATAAAGGAGGAAATATGAAGGATCTACTAGAGCACATAGGTGACACAACACAGAACAATAGTTAACATGCTGCACAAAGCACTCACAAAGTCATACACAATCTGGAGAAATCGGTGGAGCAAAAAAATAAAATAGTTGATAGTATTCCTGTAGTGTCAAGTCAAAAGAAAAATAATGAGAAGAAGAACTCATTACAAGAACCAACAAAGAAGTGACAAGATACAACAAATAAGGAAGGAAGATCAAGAAGAAACATCATCAGTACCTAGCCTTAAAAATATTTCAGAGAAGAAAGTCAATCACAAGCAACATGAAGAAGATGATGAAAGTATCAATCCCAATATAGAGAAAGTGAGCAAGGAAGGTGATTTATCACCTAGACAAACTGGGCAGCTAAAACAAAAATCCAATAAGAATGGTAAGCCAGGGTTTCAACAGTCACAAATAAATACAAGAAGAAAGAAGGGGTCCTCTTTTACTACTGATCAATGATTAATAAGGTGATTTTTTGGAATATTAGGTTTGTTAAAACTCAAAAATCTTTTGAGAGGCTAGTAGACCTACATAAGAGACATTAATACTTCTATACAGTTTTATTTGAGCCTTTTTAAAGTCCAAATAAAATAGAAGAATATAGAAGGAAATTAGGCTTATCAAATGCTAAAGTGAATTATTCTGCTGAGATATAGATATTTTGGGAAGATGGCTGGGAGGTTGAGGACTTGTCCGACTCAATTCAATAAATAACAATGAAATTTTAGAGAAAGGGAATAAATGAAAAATTTGTATTTCTGCAGTGCTCTGGAGAGGCTGGAATTATGGAATGATTTTGAATGGGTTGTAGATCAATTGTAATGTTCATGCTTAGTAGGGGGATATTTCAACACGATTATGGATGAGGCAAAAAAGCTAGGCGGATTACCTGTAACTCAAAAAAAAAACTATTGATTTTGTGAGTTGTATTAGTACATGTGCTCTAAATGAACTAAAGTTCACATGTAGCAATTACACTTGGTGGAATGGAAGAATAGAAGAGGAATGTATTTTTAAAAGGCTTGACAGAGTATTTGGAAATGGTGAACTTATGCATCTTCTTCCCAACAGTGAAGTGCATCATTTGATTAGACAAGGCTCTGACCATGCTCCACTACATGTTATATGTAATTTAGCTCAGGAAAGAGTAGTAAAACCTTTCAGGTTTATGAATTTTTGGGTAAAGCATAAGGACTTTCTTCAAGTGGTAGAAGAGGTATGGAGAAGAGAAATTCCAAGATCACCTTTTACTATTATGCATGAAAATATGAAAAAGGTGAAATCTGCATTATTACATTGGAGCAAAAGAAGTTATGGAGATATTTTTAAAAAAAATTGCTATGCTGGAAGATATGATCAAATCAAAAGAGATTCAATTGAAGATTTGTCCTTCAGAAGAAAATAGATCAGAACTAAATATGGTAGAAGCTGACTTTAAAAGATATCTATACTTGGAGGAGGAATATTTGAAACAAAAGGCAAGAACGAGGTGGTTTAAAGATGGAGATAATAATATAAAATATTTTCACTCATATGTGAAGGAAAGATAAAAAAATGCAGTTGTCAGAAATTGAGACAATGCAAGGTGACGTGGTTAGTACAACCTAGAATATTTGAGAAGAAGCTGTTAATTTTTTCATCAAACAGTTCACTCAAGAGCAAGAAGAAGAAAATGAAGAATTGATCAATGTACTCTTAATACGATTACACAGTAGCAGAATGAGCACATGGTTAGAATACCATCCAGGGAGGAAGTGAAGCTGGTGGTTTTTGCTTTAAATGGGGAGAGTGCTAGTGATCCTGATGATTTCTCTGGACAATTCTTTCAATCTTATTCGGACATCATTGCAGAGGATGTTACAAATATGGTGAAGGCGTTCTTTTGTGGTCAAGAGATCCCAAGGTTTATAACTCATACCATTTTGCTTCTTACTCCTAAGAAGGAAATTGTTAAAACTTTTGGAGACTTGATACCTATAAGATTAAGTACTTTTTCTAACAAAATAATATCAGTAGTATTGCATGAAAGGATTGTTGGTTTACTTCCCGGTATTCTCTCTCCCAATCAAAGTGGTTTTGTAAAGGGTAGGAGTATTAACTAGAACGTGTTAATGGAACAAGAAATAATAAGGGACATTAATTTAAGGAACAAAGAATAGAATGTGGGGGTTAAACTGGACATGGCAAAGGCCTATGATAGGGTTTCCTGGAAATTCCTGATTATGGTTTTGAGAAGATTTGTTTTTTATGAAAGAATTATAGATATGGTTGTATGACTACTTAGTAATAATTGGTACTCAGTTTTCGTGAATAGGCTGTCATGTTGTTTCATTCAATCATCTAGGGGATTGAAACAAGGGGACCCTTTGTCTTATACTCTATTTATCATCGCAACTGAAGTATTAGCTAGGAGATTAAATAAGTTGTTTTATAATCCTTTATTTAAAGGATATGGTATGCCTAAGTAGAGCCCAAAAATTAATCACCTCTATTATGCCTAAGAAAATGATAAAGATTCTGAAGGAGTATGAGAAAATATCAGGATAGTTGATTAATCTAGACAAAAGGTTATTCTATCTTCATGAAAATACTCATATAGGTATGCGTTTAAAAATTAAAAGAATAACTGGCATTGCTCAGGGTTCTTTTCCTTTTACCTATATAGGATGTCTTGTTTTTTATGGGAGAAAGAAAAATGGCTACTTTGAGGATTTGGTTAAGAAGGTAATGAAAAGATTAAGCTTGTGGCAGAATAAACTATTGTCCTTTGGAGGAAGATATATATTAATAGCTCATGTGTTACAGTCTATACCTATATATTTATTATTTGCTATGTATCCTCCTATTTCGATTATTAATTAGATTCACAAAATCTTTGCCAAGTTTTTTTGGGGTAATGCTATGTCACGACCTGAGCCGAGGCCCTGGCCACGACGGGCATCCTGAACTACGAAGGCCCAAGAGACCCCTATCTCTGCCTCTAGTGATATTATCTGCTTTGGGCCCAAGCCCGCACGACTTTAAAATGCGTCACTAGAGAGTAAGACTTGCTTACTTATATACCCAACATCCCTCTTGTCTTTTGCCGATGTGGGACTTTTTCTCCTAAGTTGGGGTGTTACATACACCCCCCTTATGGACTCAGCTTTCTCACTGAGGTTTGCCCCACCAAATGGGATTTGCCTACACTCAGGTTTGAGGTTTGCCCTACCTTACCAGGATTCGCCTACACTCAGTTTGAACTCTAGACCACATCGACAGGGCTGACACAGGAGCGGCTCTGATACCATTTTGTTATAACCCGAGCTGAGGATCTGGCCGCGATGGGCATTTCGAACCACGAAGGCCCGAGAGACCCCTGTCTCTGCCCAACCCACTAGTGATATTATTCATTTTGGGCCTAGGCCCACCCGACTTTAAAATGTGTCACTAGAGAGTAAGGCTTTATTATTTATATACCCAACATCCCTCCTATATTTTGCCGATGCAAGACTTATTCTCCTAAGTTTTGGTGTTACATAAAGTTTGCAACGCCTTAATTTTCTGGAACCGAAATGCCACACGGTGCTCATGATCCCAAAGGACTACAAGATAACCCTTTTCTGATATTTGTACCTGAGCACTGCATAATATATTGAAATAAATACAGAAAACTGGAGGAAACTTGCCCTAAGGTTTAAATATCTAAAAATACTCAATACTGAAAATTTAATACTAATACATCTATCCGAAAATCCTCTAAACTTATCTGAAATGTGGAGTTGATGGGACATATCCCTAACTAACTCTGTTTACTAAAAATAAACTAAGTCTAATGCCATAGTAAAATAAGGATCATCCTTGAATGAAGAGGACTCACTACTACGTCTACTGCTGTTGACTGAGTCTGGACTGCTAAGGGTGCTCTGGATCTCGAGCTTTGGAACCTATGGTATAAGACACCATAGCACAAGAGAAAAGTATATGTCAGTACTTTGAATGTACTGGTATGCTAGATGAGGTAAGGCTAAATGCAAGGGCTTATGCATGAACATAGCTTAACTAAATAACATGAGAGTACTGAATAAGGACATATGCATGAATGCATAAACCAAAACTAGAATCGCAGTAACACTGAATACGAACTCTAAATATTGGTTTCTGAATACTGACTTACTGATGACTGAGTCTACTAGTACTGATATCTGAGTTTACAAATATTGAGAGACAAAATAACTAAGTCTATTGAGATTGATGTCTAATCTTGCTGATACTGATACTGATTTATTATATCTAAGATCAAACCTATATAACAGGTAATCTCTAAATTTACTGGTAATGATGCCTGATACTTGATAAACTGAATTTGAGATCAAGCCTATATAACGGGTGACCTTTAAGTCTACTGATAATAAATATGATTGTCTTCATCTGAGATCAAGCCTATATAATAGGTGATCTCTGAGAGGTAGTCAAGCCTAGTATAAAGGGTGACTCCTCAGCTAAATTCTATTGCTGAAACTGAATCTGAAACTGAGACTGTGGGAGGTAGTCATCTAACCGACATACACCTTCTAGCTTATTTGGGTTCCAACCTGTATACCCAGTTGGAAGGGTGTTTGTACCGTGCCATGGGTAAAGACATCTTTTCAAAACCAGGATGCCAAGACTAATATAACGGGTGACACCTGGGCAGAGCCAAGCCTAATCTAATGGGTGACTCCTAGGGGGTAGTCAAGCCTAATATAATGGGTGACTCCTCATCTTGTGGTGGCTATGCAGTTTTGGAGGTATAGGGATTGTTACTAATGACTCTGCCAAAATAATGGGGAAACCGCCATCCTTGCCCTTACTTGGTGCTGAATCCTACTCCTAACTGAATAGACACTGAACTAATTCTTAGACTGTACTAGACTGAGCTACATTTGTTTCTGTTCATATTTCTTGATTTATCTGACTGAATTCACTTGGTTCCATTGACTGACGGAATACTACTAAGGCCTAAACTAAATATTGAACTTGATTAGACTGAATACTGAGATTACTGAGTTTTCTTAACTTCTGTCACTAACTGAAATCTACTGATCTTAGCACGACTGAGATTTATCTTGAGACTGACTCGACTCTAGACAAGCAACTAAGTTTTTGGGTATAAATACCCCCAGGACTCGATAGAAGGAAATTGACAAGACCTGATTTCTTGAATTCATGACCAACATCAACATCATAACAATAGATTCACCATACACGCAATAAAATATCTCTTCAAGTACTTGGAAATACTAATATGTATTTACATAGGGAATGCACACCAACATTTCATAACTCATCCCGCAAGATCTTGCATTAAACACATAACATGCATTCAAGTGTACATAATTGAGGATTTTATGCTATCATGTCACAATTCATTCACTAAAGCTTTGTAACAAACACTTGGCATGCATTAGTAATACATAATTGGGAATTTCTAGTCAACATGCTATAATGACTCTAATTTCTTCACATAGGCATTTGATCAAACATGTGGGGAGCATGCTTTGGTTACTTAACAATTTCTACACCTAAGTATCATGATTTCATCAACCCACTTGCAAATTTAGTGCTTTAACATGGACATAGTAAAATTTAACTCATATCAAGATCAAAGCTTGCAACTTGTATCCTAAAATATGATTTCTAACTCACCAACAACATAAATCATGAACTAAAATTCACATAAACCATAAAACTCATAAATCAAAATCTTTGAATTTAGGAAAAAGGATTCTTGAACTTCTTGGGCGGAAGGAACCCAAGAATGAACATCTGCATACCTTGTTATATGATTCTCGGAAGATTTACGGAGGAATCTTGATGACTTGGGTCTTGAACTATGAACCCAAATGGTTGTTCTTGAAGAAAATTGAGAGAAAACTACTATATTTGGGTGAAATAATGAGAAATCTTGTGTTAAAGAGTATATTTAGGGGTATCAAAATGACCGTCTTGCCCTTGGAACTAAAATCCAAAACTGGAAAAATCCTGATTTTACATGTTGGTGCGACGCGCCATAATCATGCCAGCTTACTGGAAATTGAACAATTGGGAAACTGAGCCTTGGTGCGATGCGGTATAAATCACATTGCCACCTTGGTTTCTAACTGGAAAGCCACCGCGATGCAGTGGAATTGCGAAGGCTTACTAGATTTTGACAATTGCCATTTTGCCTGGCTTTGCGACGCGCTAAAGTACCAGGTGGTACACTGTCTTACTAAAATGGCTCTAACTCTTTGCCCGAGTGTCGGATTTGGAAAGTCAACCATTACTCTTCTTAAGGATGAAACTCAACTTGAAGAAAATTTGGGGTATTACATGCTACAGAGCCAAGAATAAGAGTTGGGTTTCTTAGGAAACTATGTGCTATCCAAGGAAAGAAGGAGGTATTGGTTGTAGCTCTTTACATACAATGGTGGAATTTTAAAACTTCTACTTCCTCTTTGTGGAGTGAATTTATGTAGAATAAGTGTTGTAAAATGCTTCCTCCTACTTTGGCTTGGGGCTTCAGATCATCCCAAACTTGGAGAAGGTTAGTGGACATCAGAAAACACATTTAGCATAATATATGGTGGTAGGTCAAATTAGGAAATTCAAGTTTCTGGTTTGACAATTGGACTAGACAAGGTGCCCTCTATTTTGCGAAAGAAGAGAATGTTGTTGAAGAGGAAATAGAGGTTAGTTATTTTGCAACTGAGGAAGGCTGGGACTATTACATGCTAAGAAGTAGACTATCTCAAGATATGACTCATTACATAATAAAATATATAAATCCTCCTTTTGGGATTCAGCTAAATGATAAGGCTTGGTGAATGGGTAACAATCAAGGTATATTTTTTGTTAAATCAACCTTCCATTTGATGAGAAGTAAAAAGGTACCTAAGGAGGAATACAAGTATTTTTGGAAGAAAGGAATGCCTTTTAAAATTAGTTTTTTCATATGGAGGGTTTGGAGAAGGAAAATAGATACTGATGACAATCTCAATAAGATGAGAATTAACATTGTCTCTAGGTTTTGGTGCTGTGATCATAAAAATAAGAAGACTATGAAGCATCTTTTTCTAATAGCCCCTAAAGTTGAAAGGCTATGGAGGCAGTTTGCTATTCTTGCAGGTATAGATATTCAAGACATGGATCTAAATCAGGTGACATGGACTTGGTGGACAATAAAGGTGCCTACTAAACTGAAGGTGGTTTTTGAAACAATCCCAGCAGTGATCGTGTGGTGTTTGTGGAAAAAGGGAATGAGATTAAACATGATGGTAGAGTTACCTTGACCACCATGGTGTGGCAAGTACAAGACTTAGTGAGAAAATTTATCAAGACCTTATATCCTTGGGTGTTGGTGGGAGAGAGATATTGTCCATATGTGGTAAATACCCTCAGATAATACAAACCTAGGTTACACTGTCTGAGTGTTAAATGGTGTTTTCTGGAAAGGGGTACATTTAAATATAACATACATGAGGCATATTTGGGGAACCCAGGTATTGGTGTTATTGCTTTCTGCATCAGGAATGGAGAAGGGAACTTGGTTTTTGTAAAAACTAAAGGAATAGGGGAAACTACTAATGTGGAGGCAGAGATTACAATAATTGTAGAGGCTTTGAAATATTGTCAAGTACAGAACATAAAAGGAGTTACCATTGAAACTGATTCTCTTGTTTCACAAAAGATGATTCAGGATCAGTGGAAAATTCCTTGGGAGTTAGTGGAAAAAGTTAAAAACATTTAATACATGTTGGAAACAGTAAAAGAAAATGTTACACATATTTTCAGAGAAGGAAATACTGTAGCAGACTCTTTAGCTAATGAAGTTATTGTGCAGAAAACTGAAATACAATGTAGCATATTCACACAACTTCCAGTTATGGTGAGAAAGCTAATCAACATGGATAATACTCAAATCCCGAATCTCCGAATCAAAACTCGCAAAATAGTCAAGCAGTAAAGGAAGCAATAATAATGGAGCAGTAAAACAGGCTTAAACAGAAGATAATAGTTTTAACTACAATGCCATGGGGACGCGACAGAGAAGTATGCTTAATCTATATAGTTTTCAACAAATATTATAACGTTGTGCCTAGCCTAGGTAGTATCCAAAGCTATCAAAAAACATCAATAAAAATAAGGGTACATGGATCTACCCATTACAACACCTCAGATTGCTTTGAACTAGTAAGGAGAAAGCAGATCCAACAGCAGCCCCTGGGTGTGATATCAAAAATTAGTCGAAGGAAGCTAAAAGGGTCACAAACAAATATTATTTGGAGGAGATGCTTTCAGAAAAGTATGAATCGGAGGGGTAGCACACTTCTTTCCTAGGGAACAAACCCCAACCCCCTGAGTTCATGGCGGAAGTTATCATGGTTAAAGTTTCAAGGAGATCTCAAAATGAAAGAAAACTCACTAGTGTTTGGAGGAATCATTAGACAGAGCTCAAAACCACTCATGCAAGGCTCAAGTTTAAAGAACATTCACAAGTACCAGAGAAAGGGTTGAGGTCAATTTGAAGGAATTATGGGTCAAATGAGGTGGTGGCAGAAGAGAAACAAGAGTATTTGGTACTCTTTCCCAATCGGATGCCTTTTATGTTTTAAGAAACTTTTCATTTTTCTTTATAAGTTGATCGGTCATTTTTTGGGGCCTATCCGAAAAATGTATAATTGTGGACCTACTTGGATTTTTGTAACATAAATAAAATGGTCCAATCGAACCAAAAATTTAATTAATAAAAAAGTCAAAATTATATCTCATTGACTTTTCTGTATTTTTTTTCTAATACTTTTAAAGCCATTGGGGAATTATTTGTCAACCATGTTTCTGAAAACTTTGTGAATTCACCTAGTCTAATCTTTACCTTCACCCTTATCTCTTCTATAATAGAAATAATTGTTTTATGCTTTGGTCCTAAGATTCAAGCATTAAAGCTCTCAGTCAATTATTATCTATACTCACACTTGATGTCGGTTCTAAAGTACATTTTACACCAAATTTGTACCTTATAAGGAAGTAAATTTGGAATAATATTTTCATCAACTAGCATGGCCATTCAATTAAGATTTTTCTTCATTTCTACCTCAAAGGTGCTTCGTGCACATTTTCAAACTGGTTTCGTTTTTGAAGACTTACACACATCCTATGCTTCACCTCTTGTAAAGGCTTCATTAGTGTTGCTCTAAGACCTTGAAAATCATATCATAAAATACAAACAAATTACATATTCATAGCTACACATAATATTAAGTAAACATAACTAAATGAAGAAAAAATTACACCTTTGCATATTTGAAATAATTGTGAAATCTATATCATCTGTTATTCCCAAATCCTCTATCAACAATTTCACAAATCATGTCCAAGTGTTCTTATTCTCATATTCTACTACAGCCCAAGTAATAGGCAACACTTGATTATTGTCTTCTTTAGCCGCAACAACCAACAACTGTCCTTTGGTTACTCCCTTCAGGAAACATCCATCTAAACCAATACATTTTCTACAACCACCCCAAAAAGCATTTTTACATGCATCAAAATAAATTTATAAATATTGACAAAATAAGCTTACCACTATCATAAGAATCATTAACTTTCCTAATATAAGTGGAATGAGGATTGGACCTCAATATTTCCTCCCTTTAGTCAAATGTTCTTCCAAACTCTTTCACATGACTACCCATCAAATCTTAAAGTATTCTACCTATAGGTCTCCTGGCAGTAGTCTCTCCAACATGTATCCCAAATTCTTTTCTAATGAATTATTGAAATTGAAATATCCTCATGTTTGACTGCTCAGTAATTCTATCTTTGAAATTCTTGTGTAGGAACTTAGAATTACACATGAAATTTCTAGTGGTTTTGATACACCTATGCTTAGTATTATAGTTTTTAATTTGAAAATCATTGGTAGACTTGTTAATACTTGCATATAACCGCCAAGGACACCCTCCCATACATCTGACCTGACCTTTTTGAACACATTAATACACTTCTCTAACTGAATAACTATTTTGAAGTGCATATTTTGTAACAACGTCTCTAAAATCATTCACATCCTCAAAAACCATGCCCAATTGCTACACAACTTGTTTAGCAGATTTATCATACACTACCTTTCTACTATCTGTCCTCCCTAACATATCTTCTTAATAAGATTCCATTTTATATTCATCAAAACTGCAATACATAGGCTCATCCCCAGCAACATTATCTTTTAAACTTTTATCAAAAATATATGTCTCATAAAATCCCAAATCTGGTATAACTTCACCAAGAAGAACGTATTCAGAGTCATTTGGTATTATTTTACTTCTCTTCCTCCTCTGATATGTCCTTCTTTTAGCCCCAATATTTATGTTCTTTTAAAGCACATAACTTTCAAATGCACCATCATCTTCAACTAACAAGTCTTGAAGGTTTGCATATGAACTATTTTCAGTTGAGTAGTAAGAAGCAAGAACCGGTACCCCATCATTAGCATCAACAGTTGCAGTCTCGGTAGTAGCTACAGCCACACCAGCAGATGCAACCTCGCCAGTAGATGTGGCAACTTCATTAGTTGTTAATTTAGCAGGTGCAGCCTCATTTTAAAGCTTAACAGATCCAGAAGTAGTTTATGCTTCATTAAAATGACCATCCTCACCCCCATTTTCATCAAACCCATCCCCTTCATGGACCCCCTTATCCCTTCTTTATTAAAAGCAAAAAAAGATTCCTCATTCATATTAGTGTATTCCAGCAAAATAGTGGGACCATCAACTTGATCAAGTTGATCAAGTATGTGACAAATGTACACTTCAACAATATCTCTATTTTCAAAGGATTGTGAAAGGTCAAAAATCTCCCTGTTAGTTTCAATATCTAATATAAAGTCCTTTTTAGGAAGCCTAATATAAAATGTGCAACTTGTTGTCGCATACCCTAGCTCTATTAAAAAGCTAATTAGCTAGAAATAAGATAACTTATCTGCATCCATATCAAAAATCTCCGTTACTTCACCACCTTCACATTTTGGGTTACGACTCTTACTATTCAAAACTCTACCATGATAATATCTCAAGGTTATATATGAAAAATCACCCATTCCTAAAATTTAGTCACATTCATAGTGAATAACAATTAGGGAAAAGTTGATTATTCAAACATATTGTAATCAGTCACACTGGAAGAATCAATTTAGATTACGAAAAAATCTCAATTTATTGATAAAACAAGACAATTTAGACTAGAAAAATTCTAATTTTGACAAACTCTAAAATTTCAGACGACACAAATAAGACTTGTTGAACACTAACCCTAGAGAAATTGTCATAAAGTTTCAATTTAGTTTTAGCCGTCACAAATAAACAAGACTAACCTTCAAGACTTGTTGAACACTAGCACTTTCAATGCTCCACAATACGAAATCACACCTCCAAGAACGCTCAAAGCCTTATTAATGCAATCAAGAATTTTTTAAAGAGTAGTGAAACTGAGGAATGAGGATGAGGAATAAAAGAAGTCTGACTTTGATTGATGAATATGTCTAAATATGTATATAGAGAAGAGAAAAGGTCACTTATATCTTGAATAATTATTTATCTCTTTTTAAATTTGTGGATAATCCGGAGTTAAAATATAATTAAGAAATATAAACTCTTTTATTTAAACTAATTAGTGCATATGAATCACCAACCATTGATGGACTGGTTATATGATCTAAGAGGGCAAATATATTTCAGTTAAATACGGTAAAAATAGTCTAGGAGGTCATAGGACCCCGCAAAGTTTAGGGAATGTAACTACAAATTTCACCTAAATATAGGTATTTTTTGCACCTCTTTTTCAAAGATATTGATAAAAAAAATTAAACTTTTTATTCTGAATATCATATAAAAATGAAACCTACGACTATTAAAAGAAAACCTTTTTGTATTTTTCTTTTTCAAGGCGTATATGAAACACCTACTCTAAATGAAGCGCAAAAAAAAAAATCTATTTGAATCTTTAAATAAGATCACCGAACCCAAGAAGAGGTTGCCTACGTTTCTCACTCCCAAAGAGAGGAGAATCAAGTATGCGTAGTTGTAACGGCCTGGATTCTGAACCCCGTACACTACACGGTCCTCATAATTCTGAAGGATCACAAGCTAACCCATGGCTGGTACCTGCTACAATAACTGTATAATAATACTGAAATATACAAAAATCTGGTGAAACAATTGCCATAAAGTTCAAAACTGAATAAAATAATGCCTGAACAAGGTATAACAATACTAAAACTGAAAACAACTGTCTGAAATACTCTAGTCTGAAAAGCCTGTAAACTGTCTAAACTATGGAGTTGATGGGACAATCCCCCAACTAACTCTGTCTACTGAAGTACTGAATCTAGTGCAATAATGAAATTTGGAATATCCTAGAATGATGAGGACTCACTGCTAAGTCTACTGCTATTGGTTGAGTCTGACTGCTAAGGGTGCTCGAGAACCCGTGTGTCTAAACCTATGGTATAAAATACCATAGCATAAGAAAGTATGCGTCAGTACATGGGAATGTACTGGTATGCTAGATGAGGTAAGGCTAAATGGAAGGGTTCATATGCATGAACTATAACTAACTAAGTAACGTGAACATGACTGAGTGAAAATACATGCATGAGTACATAAACTGTAACTAAAGTCGTAATAACACTGAATACTGAGTTCCAAATACTGTCTAATTGTTATCTGAGTTTACTGACACTGTAATACTGATAACTGGGTCTACTATTACTGAATTACTGATAACTGCTATGGGGTCGATCCTATCTACCTGGTGACCCCTGAGATCAGACCTATCTAGCGGGTGATCCTTGAATCTACTAATACTGATACTGATTGACTGTATCTAACATTCTTGTAAATGTAGAACTATCTAATTTATTCACTGATCTAAGTGACTGTATCCGACAGTTCTGATTTCTGTAATACTGAACTGAGTTCTATTTTGAAGACTGAGACTGAAACTAAGACTGTGGGAGGTAATTATCTAACCGACATACCCCTTATCTGAATAAATGGGGTCCAACCTGTAACTCCAGCTGGAAGGGTGTTAGTACCGTGCCATGGGTAAACGCACTGCTATGGTCAAGCCTATCTGATGGGTGACCCTGAAGAGGAAGTTAAGCCTAATCTGGCGGGTGACCCCTGGGAGGTAGCCAAGCCTTAATCTGACGGGTGACTCTTCATCCTGCGATGGTTATGTAGTTATGGAGTACAGGGGCTGCTACTAATGACTCTACCTAATTGACGGGGAAGTCTTCACCCCTTCTCTCGTTCAGTGTTGAATCCTACACCCAACTGAATAGACACTGTACTGATTCTTAGACTGCACTCAACTGGGCTAAATCTATTACTGATCATGTTACCTAACTGATCTAACTGATTTCACTGGGTTCCGTTGATAGACGAATTACTACTGAATTTTGTTAACTAACTGAATGCTACTGAGTTCTGAATTTAATTACTGAGCCAGACTGGACTGATACTGAGATTACTGAATTTTCCTAAGTTTTATGACTGACTAAGTTTTACGGATCGTAGCTTGACTAAGAGTATATTGAAACTAACACTAGATCTAGGTAATCAGCTAAATTATCGGGTATGGAATACCCTCGGGACTCGATAGTATAAATTAAAAAGACATGGCAATTCTTGAATAACATGACAATAGTCAATCACTCGCAATACAATCAATGAGGCATTTCATCAAGCACTTGAAATTCATAAACTTGTAAATGTATAGGGATGCATACTAATGTCTCATGATTCATCTAATAAGGTCTTTCATCAAACACTTGGCATGCATTAACTTATACATAAATAGGGATTTCCTGTCAACATACTATAATGACTCATTCTCATTCACATAGGTATTTTTTCAAACATATGGGGAGCATGCTTTGGTCATACAACAATCAATGCATCTAAATTATCATGGCTAAATTAATCCACTTGCAAATTTAAGGATTTATCATGAATATTTTGTAAGTCATCACATACTAGGATCAAATCTTGGAACTTGCAATCTAAAACATGAAATAAAACCCAACAACAACTTGAACATGAACTTTAATTCAAATAAATCATGAAAACTCATAAATACACAATCTTTATATTTGAAAGGAGATTCTTGGGTTTCATGGGTGTAAGGAACCCATGAATAAACTAACATACCTTAATGCTTGACTTTAAGAAGATTGACTGTGAAATTCTTCAGATTTGAATCTTCTATTAAAACCCTAAGGCTTGTTCTTGAGAGAGTTTAAGAGAATGTGAGTATATTTTGGTGAATTAAGACTGAATTTTATGTTTATGGTATTTTGTATCGTGGGGGTATGGTTTATGGTGAGAAAAAAGACTAAAATAACCCTACGAAACCATTTCCCAGTTGTTAAAATTCTCAGCTGACGACCAAGACTGATAAGCCGTCAAATATGTGACAGCCCGTCAGCTTAGGTCATCACTTGGAAGCTGGAATTGATGGGTTTCTGCTTAAGTCTGATGACTTGGGCTGATAATTCGTCAGATATGTGACGGTCCGTCAGCTCAGGTCGTCACTTAGTTGTCAGGTTGACATGCTGAAGTAAAATAGGTATAACTTTTTGCTCCGATATCGGATTTGGGCGAAATTGGTATCGTTGGAAAGCTAATTCAATTATCTATCTTTTAGTGGGTTATGAACTTAAAAATTCTTTGTATAATGAAAGATATGCTCGTTTGAAATTAACTATGGCAATATCCTTTTCAAGAATTCAATTGGTAAAGGATGCTTTGAATCGTCTGATAGCTGAGAGTTATTTGAGGCCTTAATATACATCCAACATACGAATAAAACTACAAAATAACCATGAGGTACTATGCATGAGCTTGAAACATGGAGCTAATATTGGTTGGATTTTTTGGGGTATTACAGTAGTTCGTCTAGATTAGACAATTAAAGATTAAGTAATAGATTGAACCCCGCTTAAAGCATGACCAAATCAAATGAGAAAACACACAAATAATTTTTTTTTTTTGTATTTTTAATTTGAAACTTCCCATAAAAAGTGAACCCAAAATTAGGAAAGAAAAATCTTTTTTGTATTTTCATACGAAACTGTTCAAAAGTAAAACACCAACATAACTATATTTTTAAAACTTGTGACATAGAAAATATGAAGACTCAAAAAAAAAAAATCAACATTTTCATTACAAAATATATACAAAAATTTGAAACAACAACCTTTTTGAATTTTCCTCTAAATGTATAAGCCTTCTAAAAAGTAAAAATTCTTTTGAAATTTTCAAGTTAGAAATGCTTGCTAAAGCAAATAAAGGAATATTTTTTGTTGATTTTTTTAAAGAAATGCGTGAAAAAGGTAATATTCTTTTTGAAATTTTGATTGTGAAAACAAAATCCAAGAGAACTCCTACAAACTACGAAACTCTATTTTTTTGTTTTTGACTTTGATTTTTTGATAACTTTTTTCTGTAATCACTCTTGCCTAAACACACTTTTTCCTCAACTTCAGCACATGCCTCCCTACGTTAGTCTGTCAAATGAACCTTTTACCCTCAAAGATGCAACTCGTAGCACATAGGGATGCTTAGGGATAAGTTTCTTACGAAAGACCAAATGGGTCCCATTAGATCTCAACATAATGCAACTAAAAATGACCTAAAGGTAGACCTAAACTGGGGTTCAAATGACAAGGCTATTCAGGAGAGCATATGATTGATGGTGGCTACGATAGCTTTCCACCCACTCCATACCATCCAACGGCTCTCTCTTAAAAATAAAGGTGACTCAACGAAGGTTTGTATACACAACATGTACTATGAGACTTGTTTCGAAAGAAATGAATTGAGGTAATGCATATGATAACAGATATAAAGCAGTAATACAAAAAAGAAAGTTGTAAACATATAGCACGTAGGCATCCAACAAACAAGGTGTCTATTCACCTATATTTTCAAACTAAGCTGATATAACTGAACAATGAAGCTTGAACTCTAAAAGTCCCCAGTGGAGTCATCAGATATGTCACTTTACCAAAAAACTATGATTTTTTAGTTTGCAAAGGTTTTTTATTTATTAAAGTGACTCAAATGAAAAATGCATTTCAAAAAGGATTTTAAGAGTATCCAATGGACATAAATTTGGTTTGTCAATTCACCTTTAGAAAGCCCTTTTCAAAAATGATTTTGACTCATAATATTGATCTGCGAACAGAGATTCCGATTAAGAAATTCTATTGATCGACGAGAATGTGTTAGGCACTCCTCGATCCCGTGGTTCAAACAAGATCACTTCTTTGAATTGTATTCACTAATTTGATACTATGAAGTTAATAAGACAACAAAAACACATAAACAAGAAAGCGAAAAACAAAATAAGAATCCAAAATAACATAATGTTTTGTTTAATTATACAGTCTCGAAAATGTAAACCTATTCTATTACAAACTAGTCCTAAGCTAAACTCTAACCGATGTCCAGGGTTTTGATCAAGAACTGTCTTCAAATACAAAATATCTCTGGGCACTCTCCGAATAAATAAATACAGATAACCTCGGGGCATTCCCTGCCCAAATGAATACAATGTTGATTCAAGTGCGATAAAACAAAAATCATTCAACAAACATTCAAACATTCATCAATTGTGAAATCCAATAGTTTGCCTACCCCAAATACTATGATTTGCCTGCCAATTCTCGTCCTAAACATAATACTATCG
The DNA here is from genome assembly GCA_030864225.1 of Capsicum baccatum var. pendulum. Classification (NCBI taxonomy): domain Eukaryota; kingdom Viridiplantae; phylum Streptophyta; class Magnoliopsida; order Solanales; family Solanaceae; genus Capsicum; species Capsicum baccatum. The sequence continues at coordinate 60,443,757 of CM061553.1, read as the reverse complement.
AATGAGAATAAAACTAACACTTATTCAAATTAATCAACTACCAACGAATTAATGCTAGCCAATCGTATCAACTTTTATTATTTTAATATCCCACCCATAAATTAATTCTCAACCAATATGATTAATCAATTTCAATATGGAGTCAAACAATAAGCCACATTGACAATTAGAATTTCTTAACCAACTTATCAAAAATCATATCATCAACTACATACGAATCACGCAATCATAGCATCAACACACCACGTTAAGATTAAGAAAAAGATAGAGTTCAAGAACTGGATCTCAATTCTATTTTAATCCCAAATTATTCGACTGGAGCATAGCCAAAATACCTCAAATCAAACCTCAACGATACTAAAGAAAATTAAAACTACGATGGCAAAATATGGATTAAATAGAACCCAAATCTTTGCGGAAAAAATCCTAATGAGCTATGTTGTTGTTGCTCCACCAGAGCTCCGGTGAGCTTCCCAATGAGAGTCAATGAAATCAACACTTATGAGCGTTTTTCAATGGAACTTCATCGGATGCAACTCAAAAGAGTTAGTTTTGGGTTGTTGGTCGCTAGTTCTCCAATGAAATAGATAAATGGGGTCGTTTGAGACCGAACTTGTTATGATTTCCAGTGGATTTTTGTCAGAATCTACCAGTTCTCCTCTTCTCTATTCACTATTTCCTCAAATTTCCTCAATTTTTTATCCCATTAATTCTACTATGTGTGTTTATCCTTCTTCTCTCTTTATTCTCTCACGTTTTGCACTACTATGCTTTCTCTATATCGCTCACTTGATCTCTCTTCTCCTTTTCTGATCACTCTCTCTGTTTTTCACTCTCTCACATCTCAATCTATGGACCTCCTCTCTCCATTCATTCTCATTGTTTTGCTTTTTTTGTCCCATGCATATGAATGTGGGTATATATATATATTGTTTATTCTATTCTATTATGGATTTCTCATGATGAGGGAATGTAATAAAAATATGAATGAGTGAGGGGTGGGACACGTGTGATAGTGATAGAGGTAGGGGTAGGGGAAGAGTGAGGGAATATAATGTATTATTTTTGTTTTCTTGTAGAGAGATTATTGAATAGAGTGAGAGTGTGTGGTAAAAATATGGTAAATGAATAAATTTGAAGTTTGAGAGGGCCAAAATTATGTGCCTACAAAGGTATGCGTGGTTGGTGCTATAAGCTTGAGGTGTTGTTTAATTCCTAATTGGGTATTAATATGTGTATGAAAGTCAATACATGTATAATCACTAATTGATGTGAGTTTCCACAGGTATGATCATGAGTAAGTTTGGAGTGACTAGTTATAAATGACTTGAGGATTCGTATGGACTATATGTTTTGGGTTCATAAATTGAGTGAATGATATTGTGTAGCTAGAAGTGGTGTAAATTGTTGAGAGTGGTGAAATAGTGTTGAATGTTAGTTGGTGATTGACTTGTTGATTAGAGTGAACCGATATGAGGTAAGTGAGAGTCCATTGAAAAGAGTATAAAATCAAAAGGGTGGTGGATGAAAGTATGAGAATTAAATTTGACTTACTTTATTAATTAAGTTCATGTTTTATTTTTAATATTCATGTTGTGTTTACGTGATTTAACTTGGATCTTTTGATGATGCTTATAAGTACGTATGGTTGTACTGATGCTACTCCTACTAGACTTTTTTCGGGGTATAGGTTGTTGCAGGATCAATCCAAATTTTGGAGTATACAAATCAAATTGTCAAGTCAAATCGAACCGACGAACAAAATTAAATTGACAAAAGAAATCGACTTGTATTTTGATTTGGTGGGTATATCATTAAAAAAACGATCATTCTTGGTTTGATTTGATTTGGTATTAACCAAAGAAAACTCAAATCGAACGCAAATCATACCGACATAATATATATATATATATATATATATATATATATATATATATAAAATTCTAACTTTTTATACATAAAAAATATTAATCATAATCTTCTTTCTAAGTACTTTTTAATTTGAGTTTTATTATTTTTTAATATTTAGAAAGTAGACGTAGATATATATTCAGATGTGAGCCTTGAAGTTGTAATATTTAGGGCAAAGGACACAAATAGAACCTCAGTTGAAACTATTGACACGAAAATGGCCATTGGATTTTATTTTTATTTTCTAGCCATTTACAGGCAGCTTTATACAACACTGATACATATTCGATGCATATCTTATATAAGTATATATTTTGTACAAAAGAGATACACTTTATATATATATATATAATAATGATACAAATTATATGCACATCTTATTAAAAAATACATATTTTATATAATAATGTTTCTACCTATAAATTCTCTACTCTATATTATTGCGAATTGTATTAATATGGTATATGAACTGTATCTGAATTAATTGGGTCAAAATGATCCAAATTAGGAAAGAGTCATTTACTGAAATTAAAATAACCGACTGACCACTCTATGCTCAAAGGCCCAAATGCGGGTCAATTATTTTGAGATGGGCTAGCATATGAATCACATAAATATACCATTTAAGACCTTAATGACAATATATAAATATACTATTTTTTATTTACAAAATCTAGTTTTAATTTACAAAAACACATATTGCAAGTAAAAAACGCCTTTTAAACTGAAATGGATGTGGTGATTTTGGCAAATTTTTGAGGAGTTATTTTAGGTAAATGACTTGATTTGTTAGTAGCTCTTCTTCTCCTAATTAATTCATCTAATTTTTTAAAGTTTATTTCAGTTATCTCTCTTCACTCCTCTTTCTTCATATCCCTCGATAAAAAATTTCTTCATTCATTTTCATATATATATTCCATCTGAAAAATAAACTAAACTCTTTGTTAACATATAATTTTCATATTATTTCCATGATGTTTTCATCTAAACTGTCGGTTCGAAAGATTTTCGAACCAACCTTTTTTTTTAGTTTTTCTTTTTAATTATTGTGAAAAAATATAAAAAAATCTTTATATACCTTTATTTGCAATAATTCATTAATGAATTCGATTTTCTTTTCTTTTATGGTGATTGTGGGTATACATTGGTTGAACTCACCAAATAACACATTGCAATTAGATTACCATAATCTATACTAGTTGTGCACCATAGTGCAACCATAAATTATAACCACAAAATATAACATACGAATCTCTCTCTCTCTCTCTCTATATATATATAGGAGGATTATGAGCAAGCTGACGTGACATGCTTCATTGGCCATTATTAGTTTTTATCTTTTTTCGTAGAATTTTGAGTTTTTTTTTTTCTATTTTTGGGTTCAGAAATCTTTCAAAAAGGATAGAAAATCTCTTCCTTTATTATAATTATCATTTACTACCCATTTATTGTGTACAGTCATAATACTTATTGCTATTATTATATTTAATGCACACGTTTTCTATGGTAAAACTTACCAATTTAATTATATGAAAGTCAAATGGTACATATATAGTAATATTTATAATATGAAAGCTGAAATGGTAAATTTCCATCTCATTTTTTGACATTTTATGTTTGTTTTCTATTTATTTTATTCATATTTTAAAAAATGAAAGCAATTAAGTGCATTATTCATAATGATGTATGATGTCCGTTAAAGCATCAATTAAAATCAATACATATTTAAGTAAGTAAAAAATAAAAAGATCAAAAGTCTTTCATTTTTCCAAAGCTGTTTAACTTTTTAGCATATAAAATAGGCAAAATGCTCTTATGGATCCTTCTACTATGTTCATTTTGTAAGTTGAACACTTCTACTTACATGTTTGTCATCTGTATCCCTGAACCCACTAAAAAGCAATATTTTAAACCCCTTTTTGGTGAGTGTAACACACTCTCCCCACGTCATCTGCCACATCTGCCACGTCAGCTTCCACGTTATTTTTAGGTATTACATTAAATTCCATGTCATTTTAATTAAATATTAAAAATAAATTTAATTAAATAAAATTCTTTTATAAATTGTAGAAAAATTTATAAAATATATGCCAAGAATTATCAAAAATCAGTCATACCATTTTCTTCATCAGTCCAAAAATATTTTTAAAGAATTAATCTTTACAGATCAATTATAAAAAAAAGAAGAAAACTTTTGACACCTCATAAACACAAAACACATAAAGATTATATTTCTATTCAAGAATGGTGAATTTGGACTCAAAATGCCAAGAATTGTCAAAAGCAGTCACAATATTTTCTTCATCAGTCAAAAAAAGCTTTTACAGATCAATAATAAAAAAAAATAAAAAAATTTGACACACCATGAACATAAAACTCCACATCAATAGGATAATCTCCATCTCCAGAGCCCCTTTTGCCATATTGAAAAATATACAGATAATTCACCAACATTAATGGCTCTTCTAACGAATTTTATGAGTTGAATTTTCTTAAGAGAAGTAGTAGTGAAACTACAGAGATTTGAAGGGTTAATTGAGGCAGCTATTGCTCATTGTAAGTGTTATAAGAGACATTGAGAAATAATAGATCTTCCCCTTCTCTCTTCACTCATCCGTAAACCCTACCAAAATCCCCAAAAAAAAACAGTCGAAACTCTTTCAAATAATCTATTAACAAAGGAGAATGTGAAATCAACAACGATGGCTTCTTCTTCTTCTTCTTCTTCTCCGTCACCATTCTCTATTTCCTCTTCAGATTTCCTGGCACCTCATCAATCAACCATAGATTTGTCACTTCTTCAACTATCCACTCACGTGCATCTCACATGCTCTCTTATCAACCATCTACCTTTCGTAATTTTTCCACATCTAATGTTATTAGAGGTAAAGGGTATGAAATGTCGAGGCCTACATTTAATCGGGTTATTAAGAGATTTGAGAAGGAGGAGATGAGTGGAGTTGTGAAGAAGCTGAAAGAGTTGTATGGTTCTTCTGAGTTGGTTGATAATTTGAGCGAGAATGTTTGTTCTAAGGTTTGCAAATTGATTCGTAGAAATATATTGGGAGACGATTGTGGGAGCTTTGAGGGCTGCAATGGTTGTTTCTGGGGGCGAGGGTGGAAGGGGAAGGGGAGGGGGCTTTAATTTTTAAGAATAGATTAAATTAGAAAAGCTTTGGGGGGATTTTTTTTTAAAATTATTTTTGTATAAAATTGATCAAAAATCGATCCCCACTCACACCTTAGGCGCGTGTCTGTACACGTCACATCCTAGTCAGCCTTTTTAATGCCACATAGGTTTGGTCAACGGTCAAAGGGTTTGAAATATTGCTTTTTAGTGAGTTGAAGGGTCCAGATGATAAATATATAAGTAGAAGTGTCCACATTACAAAACAGACATAGTAGAAGGGTCCAGAAGAGCAGTTTGCCTATAAAATAAGATGATTTGAGAATCTCCCTTTTTAACTTTGCTTCTTCTCCCTCATAAATGTGATTTTATCAAGAAAAAAAATAGAAAGAGATATTATATCTTGGTCCTAATAAAAATTTTGTATGTAATGAAAAAAATTGTGTCCATCAAAAGATGTGGTGTAATGGATGAGGTTGTTCTTCTGTCCTCTCTTATCAAAGGGTATTGAAAAATTATTGTTTCGTAGGACGTAGTGCTACCCCTGAATTGGCCCTATCCAACGTGAATCTAAATTGGAGGGGCTCCAATATGAATACCAGACAACAGATGAAAAAAATATATTGTGGGACAAATATTTCTCTCAAGATAGAAGGTTTTTGAAGAAGGTATTACAATAGGAGTAGTGCTGAAATTTATAGAAAGAATGCTGAAAATGTCAAAAGGCAAGAAGAATTATTTAGAGAAGTAATCAATCTATTTTCAAAATTCATATCTAATTACGAGAGGAATAAAGGAAAATTTATTTTGTGATTTTTATTATTCCATAAACATAAGGGGAGAAGAAAGATCAATAAGGTAAGAGTACAATAATAAAAAAAATGAATGAAAAAGATCATAAAATGCAAAAGGAATCAAACCTAAAATGAGGAACCATAATTAGCGTTAAGACATTATTTCTTACTTCTATACTCTACTAATTTCTTTCATTCTTTTATGCCTGTTTTATTTCATTTTTTTATGTGTATTTATATAAATTCTATATATGATTACATTGAATGCAAATATATAAAAGATTTATAGAATTACATTGAATATGTCATTTTTATTTTTGTTGTTTGACATCTAACTTTATTTTGTATCATAACTACTGGAGTTAAGGATTATAAAAATTGTAGGGTATTAGAAGTATATTTATACATGATTAAGCATAAACGAAAATCATGAATGCTTACCTCAAATTATTTAGAATAATTTTAATGAATACATTATGATAATTTTTAGTCATACATGCACCCATATTTCTCTTTCTATTGTCTCTTTTAAATATATGTCAATAAATAATAATATTCATATAAGTTTTATATCTAATGATTTAATGAATTATAAAAAAAATATTTAGCATATGAACATACATGAAAATTTTCATCTATTCTATTTCCAATCAACGTAAAGTTATTAATTTTATGAAAAATCGTGCGAAGCGTGATCTATTTCACTAGTATTTCTATATAATAGAAGCGCTGGTTTCAACCAGCTGCTTCATTATTTACTATATTACCCCTAATTGCTCTGTAATTTATCATATTATCCCTAATTAATTATTATAAGTCAATTATATATTAGAATTAATAATATTTTTACTATATTACCCCTAATTAATTATTATAAGTCATTTATATATTAGAATTAATAATATTTAATTAAAAATAGATATTTATGATGTTTGTTTCAGCTGCTTTAACCGTGATTTTACTATATCATTCCTAATTAATTATTATAAGTCATTTATGTATTAAAAAATTAATAATATTTAATTTTAAAAATAGATGACATGTCTGTTGCAGATGCTTCAACCATAATTTTGCTAAATATCGCTCATAATTAATTATTATGTAAGTGTTAAAAATTTAATAATATTTAAAAAATAAAATAAACATAAAATGATAAATTAACTTTTGATGTATTAAATTAAGTTGACCTCCTTCAACCGTGATTTTACCGTATCACCCCTAATTAATTATTATAAGTCATTTATGTATTAAAAAATACATAACATTTAATTAAAACATTGATTTCGACATGATAGCTTCAAGAGTTGCGCCATGATTTTACTATATCACCCCTAATTAATTATTATAAGTCATTTATGTATTAGCATATTAATAGTATTTAATTAAAACAAGAAAAATATGCGTTTATGATATGTTTGTTGCAGCTGCTTCAACCATAATTTTACTAAATATCACTCTTAATTAATTATGATGAGTCATCTAAGTATTAAAAAATTAATAATATTAATAAAATGATAACAATGATAAATGATAAATTAATTCTTGATGTTTTAAATTAAGTTGGCGTCCTTCAACCTTGATTTTACTGTATCACTCCTAATTAATTATTATAGATCATTTATGTGTTAAAAAAAATATTTAATTAAAAAAATAGACATTTATGATATGTCTATTTCAGCTGCTTTATTTGTAGTTTTTCAAAATACCGCTCTTAAGTAATCATCTAAGTATCAAAAAATTAATGATATATAATAAAAAATATAAAATAGACATAAAATGATAAGCAGGTAGCAGATCGACATGTTTGTTTGTGTTGCCTACTTAGATACTTCTTTTTATATTTGTTTATTTTACATTCAATTTTAATCTATTATATATTTAAGAATTACGTAAAAGTATTATAAATCATAATAATTAACAATTTAAAATAATTAAAAAGACATAAAAAATTTTGGTTGACTCTCTACATTTTATTACTGTCACGTAAATTAGAACAGAAGAAAAAGTACTACAAATCACAACAATTAATAATTTAAAATATTTTAAAAATTTATAAAAAATTTAGTTAACTCTCAAAAATTGTATCAATATCACATAAATTGAGACAGAGGGTATAACATATATCATTTAAAAATTACATAAAAACTATTATAAATCACAATAGTTAATCTTGAAAATGTTTTTCGCGTTGCCACCTCAATTCTAACTGTTGTTATATTTGGATAGCTAAATCTGATAATATTGTGCACCCATCTATAAGAATTTTTTAACTTAGTAGTGATTCAAAACATTTCAATATCTGTATTTCTAAGTGTTTTGCCTTTGAGAAGATGATCCAAAACTTTATTGTTAATTGAAGTATCTTTTGTTCCAGTTTTTGTATGAAATAATCCTATGAATATTAGTTCTACATCTTTTCTATATTTTGTAACAGGTCTCAATCTTATCATCAAATAATTAAAATAGTCCGACTACACGACATATTACACTTTCTTATCATGTGAAAAAACTATCTTATAAAACTTCATTCCTTAGCGAGTACCGTCAAAAAGTTATCATTTTAAATCAATGTACATTTATGTTTGTATCTCATCAATATTGAATTTTGGTGCTAAAAAATGTCTATAGTGTTGGGCCACACGGGTCATGCACCTCTAGTATATATATAAGAGACATTAGAGGTTGTTGATGTGGCATGCCTAAGAATCAAGGAATGCTATTTATCTTTTTTATGATTTTTTTGAGATTTTTTTTAAATTCCTCATTTATAAATTTATAAAATACTATCAATCAAAGACACTAAATATTTTATAGAATATTAAAGATAGTCAAATTTAATTCCTTTCATCACCAATGCTATTAATTCCTTTTCTAAAACTTTCAGAATTTCTAGGTTTACATTGCATGTTTTTCCTTCTCCTAATTTCGTGATCAATGTTATATATACCATTTCCTTAAATAAATTATTTTACTTTTTAAAAAGACAATTAAATTTATATCTATATAAATCTCTCTCTCTATCTATCTATCTCTATATATAAAGGAGAATCATAGAGAAGATGATGTGGTACCTCTTTATGACTTCCATTCATATTTTTTTATTTTCTCCTTTTGTTTTGAAATTTTTCTCTCTTTTTTTTTTGGGATTAATTTGTGCTATAGTGTATCAATCTAATGGATTATCAATAAAAACTCAATTCAAAAAAATGAAATATGACAAAGCACAATTTAAACTGATATTAATAATAATTAATACTATATATGTCAATTACCACTCCTCTTCTCATATCTTATAATTATAATATTTCTATTTATTATCATTATCCGAAAAATTTGTCTATATAACTAACCATTTCCTCCATCATAAATTGACTCAAACAACCGTTTCTTTTTGTTAGTGAATTTCAGAAGCTTGACCATTAATTCAAAAGTTAACGACTTTTTTTTAATGCTATAGTAAAGTTCACAAAATATGCCTACTTTGCTAACATATAAATAATGATTACAAAAAAGAAAAAAAAAGTTGCGCTTTATTACCCCTCATGCCTCAAGTTTCTCTCCATTATATTTCTCAATTTTCATAGTTATTTGATTTTGGTATTCACTGTTTATAGATAGAATTTCATTTGATGTCATGTAATAAAATTACGTTTAAATAATCATATGATTATATTGTATGTTTGTTGTTGATGTTATAAAGTTTATGTGATATTGAATATTAAATCTATCATAGAATACAAACATTGGTGAAAGTTTATGTATTTGTGCAGGAGATAAAGGTGAATGTCGCTTCAATTTGATGATATGTGATATTCAATATCCAATCTACTGCAGAATGCAAATATCGATGAGGAGTTTATGTGTTCGTGCGGGAGATAAAGATAAATATTACTTCAATTTGATGAAATTTTTATCCTTTAGCAAGCAATGTCTTATTTCTTAAGACTTTTTTTTTTTGGAATAAATATTATTTTATTTTATTTGAAATGAATTTTTATGTTTTTGAGTTAGGAAAAGTAACAAGGTGGTGTGAGTTAAAGATTATGTGAGACATTACGAATTTACAGTTATATTATGTAACTATAGAGTGAATTGAAATTTAAGCAAACATACACATTATACAAAGAATTGCAAAAATTGAATATATATGGACACACATGAATAGTTGAAACAATTAAGCAAAATAAAATAGTAACAATTCAAATAATCAATTATGTTATGTGGGATTTGGCATGGTTGATTGAATTCTTAACGGGTTTATGTGCTACTCTTAATTCTATTTTTTTCTTTAATTTTTATTTATGAACTTTGTGAACCAACAATAGTGCATGAGATGTTTAAGTTGCAAGTTTCTTGTCATATTATGCATATATTAGTTATATGTTAGTTACTTAGACTGAATCTGAGATGGTCAAAAATAAAACAGAAAAGTCATCAAAATACTTCTGAACTTGTCCGCTCAATTTACTATTTTTTAATTTTACTAATAATTATTTATCTTCCTTAAAAATTTTATAGTGAATTAAATACCATCCTAAAAATATAATAGAGAGTGCATTAAACACGCCCACACATCAGGATCACACAACTGCCACATCGAAGTCACGTTAAAGTCACGTCAATAACTACTTTAAAAAAGGGTGACCATTAAAATGTATATTATTTAATAAAGTTAAATTTAAAAAAGAAAAGAGAAAAGTCATAAAATCTCCTCTAAACTTATCGGACAAATTTACTTTAGCATTTTTAATTTTATTGATACTCTCTCCGTCCCATTTTACTCATCTCAAATTTTCTAATTTATTGTCCCATTTTACTTGTTCTTTTTTACTTATCAAGATAAGACAGTTTTTTTTTTCATTATACCCTTAGTGTAATTGATTACTCCTTATTATTAATATTTTTGAAAAATGTTGCAAAGAAGAGTATCATTAAGAGTATACCATTAAGAATACAAATGGTGGTTTGGTATTAGTTATCCATCAATATTGAAACTAACAACAAGACACAATTAAGAGGTGCAAAATGAAAAGTAACATTACTAATCATTATTTTTTTAATAGCTGTATCAATCCAATTTAGAACAGATAAAATGAGACGGAGGAAATATTTATATACCCTTTAACAATTTATAAATGAATTAAATGTCCTCCTAATAGCTGACATGACAATCGAAAAAAATTAAAAAGAAAAATAAGTGAGCCCTACTTCATCTTCTTTATGCAACTGTTCCATCTTCTCTTCGTTTTAGCCGCCGTGGGACTTACAAAACCTCACTCAGGCAGTGGCGTATCCAGCTTATAGTGAGGTGGTTCATCTAAATCTTTTTCGACGAAAAATTATACTATGTATACAAGATTAAAATTATTTTTCATGTATATATAGATAACGTTGAACCCTTCGATAAGTTATTTCGTTCACATTTTTCAATTTTGAACTCCCTCAATTAAGATGTTGGCTCCGCCACTGCACTCATGCCTCTTTATTTGAACTATTTTGAAAAATTTTGGTGAATTAATGGAATATGTTTCTTGTAAATTGGTGAAATTTTTTTTTTTGAATTGCCAAAGGTTAGCTTAAGAAATCAATTAATTGACGAATTGATTTCTTGAGCTATTTTTATGTTTCCACCTTCTACATAGCATAGCTCAAATAATTTATTAAAATTTTGTGTTGTGTAGAGCTTTTTAGATTATGTGACACCACCAGTTTTGTGCAACCAACTGCACTGAGTGACGAAACTATCAGATCTTGGTGAAGTTTTTCACCACGTCGGCGACCATGACATACCGCCAACCAGACCTTTTTCCATTCTTCCACTGTTCTTTTAAATATTTTTTGCTTAGGAAGTGTTAGATCTTTTCTTGTGGTGTAAATTTTTTATCGGATTAAAATCTTGTAGATACTACATCTCTTTTTCTTGTAACAGAGCCTCCATATATAAATAACATGATATGAAATCAATTGATTATCTTGTAAATAGAGGCAGATTCAAAATTTCAAACGTGTGGATTTTCAAGGTTTCTTTTCTATTATTAAGCTATCCCTGGTTTAGTTATGGTTCTCACCTATTAATATTTATAACTTTTGATGATTTTTTTATGTAATTTTAAGCCTTACAATAGATTCCCAGGAACACACACTTTCTATTCTACATCCGCTTGTAAAGATCGGAGTAAAGAAAGTAAAAGTCACTTTAACTTTGTGTGCTAGTGAGATAAGGAAGAAGATGGTGAATGGTGAAAATAAGAAAAAAAATTAAGTGAAAAAATGAAATAAAAAGTGCATTTTTCAACATCTGACGTGTTGTCGCCATGTTGCTGAGATAATGCTCGTGTGGCGCACGTGTATATCACTTTTCGACCATGCAACTGATATTGTGTGTATAAGGTAGTATTTAATTCACTTGATAATTATTAATGGGATAATTTAAATGTTCGTAAAGTTATAGTGCTAAAGTAAGTTTACCTGATAAATTTAGCACTTTTTTCAAAAGAAAAATCCTTCATCGGAATTATCTTAGATGGAGCTTCCAAAGTCATCAGTTCATGTCCCCTTAGAAGAAGAGTGCAGAATTCATTGACATCAAAGATACTCGATATCCGATTAGATTGTGACATCAATTCAACTAATTTCTTCGTTTCCTTGTTTTTTAGCCGAGTTCTTCACAACTTTCTTCGTCGGAGTTTTGTTCACCTTAGAATTGTAATTTTTTTCATCAGAGTTTTCTTCGATTTCACCGGATAAATCACTGACTTCTTCACTTTCTTGTTGCTGCTTAGGATTTCTTGGCTACAATTTTCTTGGGTGTCGATGGTGGTCAAAATTGTTTGTGGCTATTGATGGTAAAATTAGAGTGGAGGAAATGAAATAATGATCAATTCAAGAGTGGATTTGATTGTTGAAAACATTGAAGGAATTGGATTGAAGATTGAGATGGTGTTTAATGAATAAAAAATCGTAATTTGGTGTTTTTGAGGTTTTTCTCTAGTGGATGGAGTTAATGAAGAAAAGTGAGAAAAAATTGAAGGAAAGTATTGGTGAAGAATGTTTTTGAGGTTGTTAATAGATGAATTAATGATTGAAGAAAATGAGTAGAGTTGTTCGTTGATGTATTGGAGAAGAAAAGGATGTGCAGGTGTTGTTCTTTTTTTTTTTTTTTTTTTTTTGTAATTGTTATCATATTTAAAATATAATATTAGTGGAACCAATTTATTTTTATAAAAAATATGCAATTTTTTATAATTTTTTATTATTTTTTATGCTATGTCAATATTAAGAGGCAATATTAATTTACTTGAAAGTTGTCTATGAAAATAAATAATTACTATAAATATTTAAAAGAGAAATATAGGTAAGGTGATGTGGCACTTTCCAATGCTTTCTATGCTCATTTTTCTTTTTTCTTCTTTCATTCTTTTGGCTTTATATAGCTTTTTTTTCATTTGTTTTTTTTCTATTTAATATCTTTACATGAAATAATTATTTGCCAATATTTATTGTGCATTATAATAAAGAATTAAAAATTTTCATCACTCATCAGTTTTCAATTGATAATCATGGCCTTCCTTCTCCATTATCAAATTTGGATTAGTAAATTATATTACTTTATATACAATAAACGCTAATGATAGGAATGAACGCTTAAACTTTCATATTTTCAAGTTGTTATAATAAACACTAACCAAAGCTCTGTCACTAACAATCTGTTTATCCCTATAAATTAACAACCTCCAACCTCAATCATACTATCATTGTTTGAATTTTCTTTCTTATAAACTTGTATGTAAATGTACAGTAGAGTACTCATCATTGATCATTGTTGTTCTACCAAGTTACTGTTAGTTCAATCAAGGTTATGTAGAATGTCGATAAGGCAACTTTGATTAATGTTGTGTCGTTGTTATGAGCGGCTTTACAAATAAAATATACTGATCATTTAATTTATTTGGTTAGAATTTTAGGAGCAGTTTTGTTGTACTACAACATATTTATATACTCATACGTAGACGGCAGAGTACTCAACACTGGTCATTGTTCTTCTGCCAAGTTAGTATTGGCTCAATCAAGATTATGTCGAATGTCGAGAAGGCAATCTTGATTAATTTCGTGTTGTTGTTGGAAGTGAGCTTTACAGAAAAATGCAGTCATTTAATTTGTTTGATTAAATTGTCAGGAGGTATTTTTTTAATGTAGTATAATGTGTAATTGAAATTTATTTTAAATTTTTTGTATAGTTTTATGATAATATTTATTAATATAATAAATAATTAGATACTTAATTTATACAAATTAAGTTGTTCTTACCCTATACTAAATTTGTATATAGCTTGGAGATTATCCTTAAAAAGGTCTTATTATATCTAATAATTCAGTTTATAGCTAAGACACAAACTTGTAATATACAAAAACGAATGAGCCAGGAATTGTCATGAGCAGAAGCTAAGGAAAAGTTGAACAAGACCAACAATTATAGTATAGAAAATAGAGAAAATATATCATTTCACCCTAAACTTATCTGCATAACTTACTTTAGACCCTAAACTACACGGGTAATATATACCCCCTTAATAACTTTGAACTGAATTAAATTCAACCCTTTGAAGTCCAAGTGAAGTCGTGTGTTGCTGGCGTGTTAAATAGGAAACTTTGCCTTTTAGATTTTTTAAACTAAAATTTTCTTTTTAAATAAGTAAAGGTTATAAAATTTTCAAATCACCCTACTCGAATTTCTCCTCAAAAACTCTAATTTACACCTCTTCTTTCTCAATCTATCCAAAATCTGCTCCATCTATGAAATGTAAGCAAAAATTGAGATTGATTTTTCTTTCGTTTCAAATTTAAGTTCTGTTGAAGAACCCTAATTTATTTTTATAGCACACAATGAGATCAGTTAATTTGACTAAATTTTGTATGGAAAAAAATGATAATGCTTTGAAGCAAGAAGTTCATTGAAATCATGAATTTTTATTGCATATGAAGACTTCTTGCACTCTGAGGAATTGCGACAGTAAATATTGGGCATGTCCTTATTATGGGGTAAATATTAATTTTTTTATTTTTACTATTTCGATAGATTTGATTCAAGACTAATTCATTCTTTATTCGTCAATATTGAAGGGTCCAAGATCTTGCAACTTTTGGTGTTGGAGAGATAGAAAAGATATTGATCCGAGGAACATATATGGGATTTCTAAACTAATAGAGAAATTAGGTTGAGCTTGAGAATTAGTTGAGTCTTTCAATATATTGACAACATGCATCGATTAATGAAGTTAAAAAATTTAAGTTGAACAAATTTATTGAGAAAACTTCTCATGAAGTAGACAAGCCCAAAGAATCTGAAGAAGATAATTGTGTTAATATGAAATTGAAGAAGTTGAAAGAAGAGATTGAAAAGATCAAAGAAGGAGAGAAAAAATGAAGAAGAATTATCAAATTTGTTGTGTTTTGTTGTTTTGTGCTACTAATAGTTATAAACTATTGGCTTGGGATGATACATATAAAGAAAGGTTCAATGAGGTTACCTTAGCAGTAGATTTTTGTTAAAGATATCTAGCATATTTTGTATTGAATGGTGCAATTTATTTAAGATTCTTTTGTAATGTACTTTGGCTAGTGATGATCTCTTGAGCACTAGGTTGCTATATTTTGTATTGAATGGTGCAACTTCTTTTGTAATATACTTTGGCTAGTGGTTGTCTCTTGATATATATAAAGAATGGTTGTTGAATTGATTGCATTTTAAGCATTTGTTTCTTTTGTAACGGTGCAACTTCTTTTGTAATGAAGTTGTCAAAATAGTACAATCACAACTACTTAAATTTATAGTCAACTTGTGCAGACACAACTGCATAAATTCCTCAAATAGACATATCAAAAATATGTTATCACAGCTACTCAAATTTCTACAAAAATATGTGGTCAAAAGTACAGTCACATTTGCATCATACAATTACACATCAAATTAGTGCAGTCATAGTTGCATAAATGAAGTCACTAATCAAAATAGAAACTAGCTTAGCGGAAGTCACTACTATTTCAGTACACAACATCAATACACAAAAACAGAAATCAGGCTTCTTCTACTAAAATATTGATGAACTTGTTTGGCTTAGATGATTTACTTCAACAGCATTTGACCATGTCCTCATTCTTTTCTTTGCTCTCATGACTTCAAGAGCTTGTCGAGCCATAACTTTCTTTCCTTTTAATTTCACATCATGTGGTGGTTTGTGATGTCCAAAATGTTCAATCACTATGGAGGAGTTCATAGGCATTCCAGGTCGAAAAAAATAGAACAAATTTACTTAAGACTTTTAAAAGGTTGAATTTAAACTAGAGAAGTTTTATCAAATTTAACTTACATTGAGAATTTTATAACCACTCTCTATCTAAATCTCCCTCATTCCAACCATCCTAAGCCTTTTAAAAGGTGTCCTTCTACCTCTTCCAACGTCAGTGACACAATCAGCTTCTCTTCCTTTATTAGTACCAACTCCTCTTCCTCTACCTCTACCAACACCAATAATAGTAAGAGATATAACTCCTCTTTCTCTGCCTCAACCAACACCAATAACAGTAGAAGTTATAGCTTATCTACCTCTACCATTACCATCAATAGTAAAAGGTGCAGTTCTCCTTCCTCGATCAATAACACCCATAGTAGCAGCAACAACAAATCCTCTTTCTTTACCAATATTATTCATAGTAGCAGCAATATCCGCTCTCTTTCCTCTACCAACATCATCATCAGCAGCAGCCTATAACATATAGCAAAAAATATAAGAAAATAAAAGAGAAATAAATTAGTAGTAAATGGCAAGTCAAGTGTAGTAGTAAATGGCAAGTCAAGTGTTACCTTTGTAGACTCTTTTGGTCTTTCTCTTTCTCTTTTTTGTGCTTGGTGTTGCAGAAGAACTTACACTTGATCTTAGTGAACTTGTAGCTAAATGACAACCCCTCTTATTATGACCCTTTGTATGAAATATGTTGCATCTCATTTCAATACCATGTTTAGATAAATTTTCAATTTTGTTTTCTCTTTCCTCCTTTCTTCTAGATTTGTCAGGTTTGCCTGTCAAGTTTTTAATTGTTGGAGGTAAAATAAAAGGGTTGGTCGATTTTATCCATATTTACATATTAGTAACAGGCTAAATGTATTAACTATAGGTCTTGAGGTGGATTTTCTTGATATACAACTGTGCAACATAATAAATTATCTCTAATCTTTTATAATGTAGTGCAACTATTACATAACAACAAGGTATACCTTTTAACATTCAATACTTAAAAGTACAAGTTCTATCCCTCAAATTCACTATGAAAGTATTGCCCAAGCTATCCTAAATCTCAAAATCAGACTCACCATTGCACTTAAGATTGCACTTTATTGATTTTGATGTATTATCTTGCAATACTTTTATTATCAATGGGAAAATATAAGTTATCCAAGTATCAACAAATCCTTATGTCTTCAAGCATTGTGATGATATTCTTTTATCTGAGCCTCAATATTAAAACTTTCAGTCATGTTGTTGTCAACACTATCACAACAACTATGATACTTGAAGTACACTTTGGACCACCTTTCAATTCTTTAATACAGTAACTCTTTACAAATATGATCCCCTAACAACTCTATGTGATCCAAATTTCTTCTCAGTTCCTGCTCATATGTAGATTTGACATATCTCCAAAAATAGTTTCTCCTTTCAATGCCCTTTTAATATTTGAATCAGTTGGCTAGAATATGTTTTGCACACATTCATTGTTTTGCATTTGACAGTAATTCTGTAATTGCATTGTCAAGATCCTTCAACAAATAATAAATATTACAGATTATAGTTAAAAATAAAAAATATAGTTAAAAGAAAAAAATAAAGAAAATAAACAATAAATATATTACCTTTTGCATATTAGTGGAAGTAGTTAATTCTGACCCATCTTCTAGCTCAAGATCATTCTTTACAAGTCTAACAAACTATCTTCAAGTGAATTTATTTTCAACTTTAACCACTGTCCAGGCTAGTGGTAGCATTCGATTATTTTCATCTTTACAAACACTCATAAGTAGTTGACCTGTACAAATACCTTTCAAAAAGCAACCATCAAATTCAATACATCTTCTAGCACGGGCTTTGAATGCTTTCTTCAAAGCATCAAAACATATATAAAATGATTGAAACTATTTTTTTATCTTCAAAGGTTACTTCACTAAGCTTCACCACACATATGCTACCTGAATTGATCTTTAAAAGCTCATCTCTATAATTCAAATTCCTTTTAAACTTCTCTACATGGTCACCCATGATCTGTTGCAACATAATATTTTTAGCTTTTCTTGTTACTGTCCTCTCAATATACAACTCTAACTTTTTTTCATCAAGTTTTGAAACTGAAAAACTCTAATGTTAGGCTCAGATATAATCTTGTCCTTGTATCTCTCTGCCAAGCACTTTGAATTCACAAATTTATTATTGATTGTGGCATTATATATGTGCATTGGATTATACTTCTTCACTTGAAAATCTTCAGTTTTAGAATTATGACTTTCAAACAACACCAATGAACAACCATCAATACATTTTACTCTCACATGTTTTTTGTTCATTGACATATTTGTCTAATTCTAAATGTTCTTGCACGACACACATAGTAATAGCTTTTGTAAATTGCTGAACATTTTCAAAATAAAGACCAAGCTTCCAAACTATTTTTTTACAAGTAGGATCAAAGACAATGCTCTTATAATTTTTTTTGCTCTTCTTGCTTTTCCTTCTTTTCTTGCTGGTTGTTCTACCTCTTCATCCCCATCATTACCATCATCACTATCTATTTCAAAGCTATCATCTACATCATAATCAAAATATGGTGCACCTCCAGCTACTTTTTCCTCTAAAGTAGTTTTTATTGGATAAGAACTCAACAAACCCTAATTTAACTCCTTTTTTTTTACCTAAACTAAGTACTCCTTCAATTCTAGGCTTCTTTTTCTTCCTTTTTTTCTTCAACTCTCTTCTTTTTGAAAACTCATTTTTCTTCCCTTAAAATTCTAACCTCCTCATGAACATCACTACCATATACATCTTCACCTTCATAAAAAAGCCTTTATAATCAAACTTTGCAGTATCATCAATTTCACTTTTTCAATCAGGTGAAATTTTTGGGACATCTGATGCCGTAATAAAGTTAGTCTCACCTAAGTTTAGCTCTCCAAGAGGAGCAATACCACCATCACTATCCAAAATCTGTTCACCAGTAGCAGCAACACCTCCACCATCACTATTTTCCACAATACTAGCAGAGGGTGCACTACCTAAGTTCTACTCAACAGTTGCAACAACACCGCTACCCACATTTTCCTCTACACCACCTAACTCCTCTCCATTAGAGCCAGCAACACCAACATCACTCAATGCCCTAACACTAGTAGTAGAGCATTACTATTTAAATTTTCACTCACAAAGGGTTCTTGAGGTGTTGCAGCCTCTACAAGGCTCTCTTCAAACTATAATTTTTTCACTAATCCTACAACTTTGATTGGATTCTTTGTAAAAAGAAGTAGAAGATTCTTCACCTACATGGAAAACATATTCAATGGCAGAGATCACATGGAGTTCTTCTAATAAATGTGACACAAAAAGCTGAACTATATTTTCATTTTTAAGTTTAGGTACAGTACCCAAAATATCCCTATCACAAGTCACTTTTAGTAGATAATTACGTTTAGGAGGTCTGATATAGGTAATACACGAGAAAACATTATAATCAATTTCTTTAACATACCCAACAAACTCAAAGTAAAAAAATTTATCAATATCGACATTAAAACAATCTGTAATAATATCTCCATGATACTTTATACGAGGCTTTTCTTGTAACTTTTTTTTATGATGAAACCTCAACGTAATGTACACAAAAATTCATAATTAATTTGAAAAAAAATATGATTTTTAGAACAAAAATTAATTTTTACGAAATAAAAAACTCTTAAATTCAAATACAACAACTCAAACAATTTATACGCGATAAAAAAATCCTAAAACTAACCTATTTGAGCTACAATCGAGTTATAGATCATCTGATTTTGGGTGAAATGGAATTGGGTGGAAACCTAAAATTGAGATTTTGACTGAAGAAGTAAGAGAGACGGCGTTTACTAAGAGGATTAGGGTATTTGTTAGAGTTGGGTCGGATTTTAATAAGGGTTGAGATGGGGTTTAAGGATTGGTCGGATTTTATAAGGGTTGGGTCGAATTTAAATATATAATATCATTAAATGACGTGAACGAATCAAAACGTATGTGTCCAACACTAACCATTCTTGACTTCAATTTAGCTTCACAAGATTGAATTTAATTCAGTTCAAAGTTATTAAGGGGGGTATATAATTGCCCGTATAGTTTAAGGTCTAAATTAAATTATGCGGACATGTTTAGAGGTGAAATAATGTATTTTCTCAAAAAAATATAAATATTTAGTTGTGGCGGCATATATGTGGCATTTTAACATTAGTATCATGTAATATGAAGTCTCATATGTGCTGCTTTTCTCATCCCTCTACGTTAGAGGCCATTTAGAGTAACTAATTGACAATTACTTTTTTTTAGTTACTAACTCTTGGTAACTGGTAATCTCTAAACACATTTTTCATTCACTACCATCTCATTTGTCTTGTAATTTTTATATCCTCTAAGTCATAGTTCTCTCATAATTTTCCTACTTTATTACCTCATCTTTTTTCAATTCATTATAAGGAAGGATTTTATCTTTTGGTAGACCTTTGTACTCAACTTTTATCTAGAGTTTGTTTAAGTTATACAATGTTGTTGGATTGTTGTATCCTAAAAAGGAACAAGTCAAGAAGATTATTTTTGAATCGGTTAAAGATTTATTGTAACGGACTTAAATCTCCTTAAAGAGAGTGAAATATTCACACCGAAAATAATTTTATTTTCTTCATTTCATTTTTCAATTAATAATTATATTTTTCACCAATATTTTACTATTTATTCCTTTTTGTATGTTTCTAATCAATTAGTTTTAGTACAATTATTATTTGAGAGCAATAGGAAAAAATTGACAACGTTAGTTTTTTATTTTCACTTTTCTTAATCAAGTTCACGTACATTAAGTCAAATGGCTAATCATATTTTGTCTAAAATTTTGAGAAGCATTCTTTCTGTCAAAGATTTCACATATAGGATGCATGTTAAAGGTTGAGTTTCCTTTGCAAAGAATTCTAACATAATTATATAAAAACCTGTTTTGATTTGTTTCCTTAATCGCGTGAAGCGCGAACAAATACACTGAATATTTATAAAGTTTAAACGGTTAAAGTAAATTGAATGAATAAGTTCAGAGCTGTTTTGATATCTTTACTCAAAATAAAAGTGCTAAACATTTTGAAACAAATTAATTTATTTTTTGTTTTTACTTTAAATATTTTTTTTATCTTTCTCCTTTTTTTTTGTCTGAGTTACACACAACTTTTGTCGGCTTTATAATTTTTGTATTATGCCGACAAAGTATAAATACCATATGAAATAGCTTAATTCGATGGTCAGATAGTTTATAGATTGATTATAGACTATTTGACTATACTTTCAATAATATATTGTTAGCGAGTGATTCTTTTTTTTAAAAAATTATTTAGGTCTTTTGTTGGAGTATCATCGTAGTTATTCTTTTCCTAATGTCACGACCCAAACTAACGGACCATGCGTGTACCTACGCTATTCTAAGTAGTTAGAAGAATCCTTATTACCCAATTAAAAATATGCAGAAGACTTCTTTTGTTTAAGAAAATATAAAGTAAATTAAATATTAATAAATAAACTTTTTCAAAAACTTATTACAAATGTCCTTCACTATCTCAAGACTTGACCATACATGTACAAGAGCTATCTACTACAACATAGACTGATAATAAAATAAATAATACAAAGGCTCTAACATTTGCCAGGAAGAAAGTGCAGAAGTTAGTGTTGAATATCGTCATCCATCTAGTAACTGCAACTGACCTGCATTCAGTCTACACTCCAAGAAAGAATGTATAACAGTAGGGTCAGTACAACCACACGTACTTGTAGGCATCATCGGCCGACCGTGTTAGTCCATATAATAATAAAATAAAATTAAGGAAAATAAATCATGACATCCTGAATGAAATATAATTCAACTAATGTTGTAATAATATTATTACTTTACCTATATAAATTACAACATCCCATTACTCTTCCACCTCCATCAATATTAAATTCGCTACTAACATACTCTAGCCTCATTAGTTCACACCATCAACCACAATCCAACACTAATACAACATTATTCCTCTTTCATAACCTTATCCTTTTCATTACTCATATTCACAGGAACAAACCCGTAATCATAGACTACCCACACTAAATTCTCGGGCTACCAATCAAATATTCTCATATAATATTAAAGAATGATACTAGCTATTCTAGTAAGCTACGATTAAAACACGTATAAGTGAAGCAAGTCAACCAACATATAAGTAAGTACAAAGTTTCACTTCTTCAAATATATATCACACAATCAAATACCGAATGAATCAACAATACAACAATAACATATCAAGCAGTGCTCACAAATAAGCCACATAACCATCAAGAGTGTCAACCATACTGTAAACGTCCACATACTCAACACAAATATGTACACACATGTTATGAGACTTATTTTTGCCCAAATAGTCATGACCTATAGGGAACAATGTATGTTTATGTACCATACCAGCGTGATACCCGATCCAACATATACATATCCGTACCGGTGTGGTACCCGATCCAACATATACATATCCGTACCGGCGTGGTATCCGATCCAACATATACATATTCGTACCGGAGTGGTACCCGATCCAACATATATATATCTGTACCGGCGTGCACTACTAAAAAAAAGGAAAAAGCCTTCCACAGAAAACCTTCCACAAGCTGTGGTCGGATTTATTTATTTTTTTAATTAAAAAAAGCGACCACAAGTGGAAGCTTTTTTATTTTAAAATATAAAATTAATTATTACAATAATTTTAATAATAATAATTATTTATTTAACAAATAAAATTTTAAAAAATAATAAAACAGACCACTAGTGGTCGATTTTTTTAAAAATATTAATTTAAAAATATTTAAAAAAACCAACCACTTGTGGTAGGTTTTGAATATATATTTTAATTTATTTTTAAATAAACCGACCATGATTGGTCGTTTTTTTTAAATACTTGTAAAAACCTTCCACTAGTGGTTGGTTTTTGAAATTAAAAGA
Organism: Capsicum baccatum var. pendulum; assembly: GCA_030864225.1. Classification (NCBI taxonomy): domain Eukaryota; kingdom Viridiplantae; phylum Streptophyta; class Magnoliopsida; order Solanales; family Solanaceae; genus Capsicum; species Capsicum baccatum. The sequence goes on along the minus strand of CM061553.1, from coordinate 60,420,630 downwards.
ATTAAAAATTATATAATTAAAAATTAAATAATTAAAAAATTAAAAAATAAAAAATAAATAATTTTTAGCAACACCTAATTATATATGTAATCAAAACCTAATATATTAAGCTAATCAAATATAATTAATCGATCACTAATCTAAGTATGTATAAGAAACACATCGCATTATATTATTGAATAATATATTTGTATACATGTGATGTATATATTACGTATTTTGAACTTGATATAGTCGATAGTGTGTATATGTGTGTGTATGTACATGTGTATATATATATTATATAGATATTATATAGCGATGGTATATAAATGAAATAAGATAAATCAACCGATAATTTATTTGAGTATATGTGAAATACAATGGGATGGTAAAATAGGGTATGTGATGTACATAGTACGTATATGAAATACGTCACATTATATTTTTGGATGATAACATATGTTGTATATTATTATGGGGTAGCAAATTCAGGTATGTGATGTTTGTAGTATGTCTTTGAATGTTAATAGCCAATTGAATATATTTATATATATGTATATCGATCTCGTGTAGTGATGAAATAGATATACTATTTTGTGTCAATATAATGTAGACAGACGCAAATTAACGTAACAGAAATAATCGATATATTTTTTATTAACACGTTGTTTTACGAGCGAGGTATATATATATATATATATATATATATATATATATATATATATATATATATATATATATATATATATATATATATCAATGAATTTTGAAAATTCGGATAAATTTCTGGTTAATTAACTTTTAACTACGATATTATACACACAAACAAACACACACACACACACACACATATATATATATATATATACTTGAGGTCTTACGTCGTGCTACGCATGGCCCAATATTGATTCTTAAAAATTCAACGTCATGTAATTTTATCATTGAATTAAAACCTTTGCTCATTTGGTTGATAAATTATAAGTTAGACATATATTATAATACTTAGATTGATGAAATTTGTATAACAATATTTTTATAAGTTATTCAAACTTATGTGCCATTGATAATCAATTATATTTTAAAAATAATTTTAGTTTTTAATTATTGTAATTTATAATATTTTTTATTGTACTAACCATAAGAGACATACTAAAATTATCTTAATAAAGAGTTGTGAAATTTTTTCTAAAGTGATCCTATATAAGTTTCAAGTTAATGGAAAACATCAAAAAAGAATATATTTTTGTAAAATTTTAATTAAGTTAATTAATTGATTAATATTTTTTAAATGTCTGTTTCAATATTTTTATTAAATATTTTTAATTTTTTAATACGTACCTGATTTATATTAATTAATTAGGGATAATATAGTAAAATCGCGATTGAAGTAGGCATGACATAAATATTTAATTTTCTTTGTGATCATTTTTGTAAAATTTTAATTTACTTAATTAATGAATTAATTGATTAATATTTTTTCTAACTAATTCATAAAAAAAATTATATTTTAACTAATTAGAATTTTTTTTAATATTTTATGAAAACCGACCACATGTGGTCTGTTTTTCAAAATTTCCAAAAAACCGACCACTTGTGGTCAGTTTTCATAAAATATAAAAAAATTTGATTAATTAAATCCCAAACCCGACCCGACCCACTTAAATATAATAAATCCCAAAATTAGAAACAAATGTGTGCCCTCATTCCAAATCGCAATTTCAACCAAAAAGTTTTTCAAATCAAACCGGTCTACCAAGTGCCACCGTTCTCCGTCGCCGTTCTCCACCGCCCCTAGATCCGATAAGTTCCAAAAACTTCCTTTAGGTTCACAAGAAATATGTAAACAAGTAAGCAAAAAGGAAAGAGGAAATGGGAGAAGGGATTCTGGCCATTGGGCCCAAATCGATGACGCCTGTCCTAGTCTAATAGGGCCTTTGACCCATTTCGCCTGTCCTAATCTAGCTCTCGAGCCTTTAGCTTGAATCTTGCTCCACCTGTATTAGATACAAATTTGGCTTCGAGGCCAAAATGAATATTTAAAAGAAATGAATAAAATGAATGACGACCAATAAAGCAATAAAAGTGAGATTTTCTCGAATCTCCTAGCTACAACAATAATGGATACCAGCTTCCTTCCTTCCATCGACAACTTCTTTCTCTAAAATCAATCTCACTGGAAGGAGTCGAGGGGGTGACTCGAATGCAAAGTGAACCATGAAAAACCATCATTGAAATGCACATGGGAAGAGTCCCTTTTGGGACTCGGCATTTTTCCATATCAACATAAGAAGGAAAAGGAGAAAGATTAGAATCTGTTCAAATGGAAGATAATTATTTAACAATCAAGCTTATGCACCCAGTAATCAAAACAGAACATACTAAAGGTCAGCGATAATCTGGAAAAATACATTCCCTATTCACTTTAAAGAAACCATAAGACTATAATTGCTAAAAATCGAGATACGGTTATTTCAAGCTCTTTTAACATATTAATACGATCGAAGCTACAGAAAAACTCATAGATGACACTCGGAGTGCAACAAGATGTAATTATTCTTTACAAAGAGAATATGTATGCAATTTGAGAAGCTAAAAAACATTCTCTTAAGTAAGAGACAAATGATGTCTTCGAGAATAAAGGCAGATTCAGAGTAAAGATGAAGAAAATTGCATATTTCTAACCATCCTAGGACAAATGCTAATACATATAGGTATGGGAGCAAAGAGAAATCATGATCGATTGGTACGGGATCAAAGACAAATACACAGGAAGGCAAAATTATGAACTTGCATAAATTTTGGATAAGCTTCCAGCTACTAGTTTCCGAGATAGTGGCATCCATTATTATATGTAAAAGCTAAGTCCAATACTTTTATTCAAAAGAAATTGAACCAAACAAAACTAATGCACCTTTGACAGAGATTGACTGCAGTACCATGAGAAAAATCAATTCGAATAATCTGGTTCGAATATTGAGGTTCATGACAAGGGTGATAAAGCTCCTAATACATGTATTGAGACACTAATAAAGTGATCAAGAACTTTTTGCAGTTAGAAGGTATACTAAGTAAATAACATGAACTATTAGGACTTAGCAGGTATGAATTGTGCAAACAACTTTCCTATCAAAGCATCACTGAAGTGTTGACTAATTATGAATTTAGTTAAGACATGACAATATAATAACCCTTTTTACATAAATTCTTACCAAGGAAAGATTAATATAAAGGAGAAAAATAATTTTTCAAAAGGGAAATGGATTGAAATTCATCTATACAGATTTACACTCCAATGCAAAACATGATTCTAGGGACGGAGGTTGACGAACTAGAAATACCCATTCTCTATTTTACCAAATGAGAATGCTAATTCTCTTATAGGGAAAATTTCAACCCCATTTAAACGTAATCACCGAACTCCTATTTACCAAACTCAAGAAAACTCATGGAACATGTATGAACCTAATCCAAGCATGAACACCCGTTCCCTATTTGCAAGTTGAAATTTAACCAAACAATCATGAGTATAATGTGTTACCATGAAAAGTGAGATCACAGATGAACGGTATCTCTCTGCCCTCTCGAATGCTCTCATATTTACGTAGCTTTGACGAATTTTCCCTAGATCATAGCCCATTTGAACCAACGTAGAGAGGGGGGAAATATTCACACCAGATACATCATCTATTAATACCTGATTAATCGTATAATCTCGTAAAATGACAGTGACATGCAGGGCTTTGTTATGCATCGCTCCTTCAAACGGCAACTCTTCATCACTGAATGATATGCGATTATTCCCCACAATGCTTCCTATCTTCGCAGCCAGGTTCTCAACACTCGTTCCTGCAGGAACATACGCTTCATCCAAGACTTTTGATAAAACTTGTCAGTGGTATTGCGAACTCATTAATAGTACCAAAGCGGAGATTTGGGCTGGTGTCTTCTCTGAATATTTCACAATTGAGTAATCTTTTGGTTGCATACGCCTCCAAAATTCCTCAGCCTCCCCTTCAGTGATTGGCTTTTCTATGAATCCTTTTTGTTCGTCAATTCCTCAGGGATATAGCATCGTCCCGATTGCGTCATCCCTTGGGCAGCAGTGGTCTGTACAATGAATTTGTTCCTTGATGGGGGAGGGTGCACCTGACTTGGATCCATCATCACTATAAATGGGGCTTTCTCGTTGACACTTAGGGCAGCCATAGCCCTCTCAATCTTTCCTACCTCTTCTGCCCTTTTGGGTTTTTTGGAGTTCACTTTAGTAATGGTCTTGCCAGACGCTCATTCACCCTCGATTTCAATTATATTAACTGTAGGTCCCCCATGATTTGGCAATGGATTACTGTTAGTATTTAGTGTAGGTGCCTGGAACGTGATGACCTTTTGATCGATTAAATCCTGGATCCTATGTTTCAGGTAGATACAATCCTCAGTACTGTGCCCCACTGCTCCTAAATGATAGGCACAATATTGACTTGCATTAAAAAATTAAGAGTTGGGATTGACAGGCCTTGGCTGTATTTGTTGCAAATGAGCAGCATTCTTCAATCTGTCAAATAATTGAGTGCAATTTTTAGCTAGTGGGGTAAAGTTTCGGGGAGGTTTATTTTTGTATTTTGGATGTGAGGGGTTATAATGGCTTTGATTTGTAGGAGGAGGTACTTGGTGATAATTTGGAGGCGCTTGGGAATTTGTTCAGTTATTTGGAGGAGTGGATTGGAAATGAGACTGATAATTTAGATGTGGAACTGGGTATTGGGGAAAGATATTTGGATGTGGAGCTTGGTATGAAGATTGGAGGTTTGGGAGTGGATCTTGGTATTGGGGGGAGATATCTGGTTGTGGAGCTTGGTATTGGGGGTGTGCATAGAATACATGTTGAAGTCTTGGTGACGGCGGAGAAGAGAAAACATTCCTAGAGTTGATCTTTCTTTTTGTTTTTGCAACAGGATTAGCAGAAATCGTGCCTACATCTTTCTTTTTCTTTTCGAAAACATGGTAACCCCAGACGATGCCGGGGTCTTGGAAATTTTTCCTGTCCAAATGCCCTCTTCCAATGGTTCTCCTATTTTTACCAAATCCAAAAAAGTTTCCCTGACAGCTGACACCATCCTGGTATAATATTCTCCTTCTTACGTGTGAGAGAACATGGATACCATTTATTCCTCAGACATGGGGAGTTGCACTTTGGCAGCTTCTTTCCTCCAACAAAAAGCATAGTCTCGAAAACTCTCATCATTCATCTGTTTGATCCGATCTGGTGAATATCGATCAGGGACTGTTTCAATGTTGAATGCGAACCTGTCAAGGAAACCCTTGGCCAATGCTTTCTAACCATTCCATATTTTTAGCTCCTAAGACATGAACCATTCCAAGGCTTCGCCGCTTAAACTTCGACTGAATTGGCTCATCAATAGCGCCTCCTATTTCCCTATCCCTACCAGTTTCTTACAGTACCTTCTTAGATGGGCCATTGAATTTCTAGTACCGTCAAATATTTCAAACTTAGGGACTTTGTACCCATCTGGTAGGTCTACTCCAGGGTGAACACAAATCTTCATACCCAAACCGTCGTGATCCCTGGATCCATGAGACTCTTTGATCCTCATGATCTCTTCCTTCATAGCTAGCAAATTCCTTTTATGCTCGGTCCTCCACTCTTTCTCCTTCTTCTCGTAATGGTCCATCTCGAGATTAGGAAGGGGTTCATAGATATCAGGAGATATGATGGACTGAGAAAGATTTGAAATGGAGGCTTGATTTTGTGGATGAAAGGAATTTGGTTGGTAAGTAGGGAGGACATTTTGGAAATTGAGAAGGTTCTGCAGACTTTGCAAGTAGTTTGGCGAAATCTGAGAAGGATTTTGCAGATTTGGAAATGAATTTGGGGGATTCGAAAGTAGGTTTGACATATTTTCTGGGTTTTAGAGTGAATCTTGTAGATTTGTGAATGCATTTTGTTGATTTGAAAATGTGTTTTGAGGATTTAGGAATGGATTCGGAGACAGGTTCTGTGGGGTCAGAGATGGATTTTGTGGATGGTAGGCATCTGGGTTATTTTCACGATTGGTATTTTGGACAAATGAGGGAACAGAGATGGACGATACGTTAATTGGATGATCCCCAAGAGTAGGGGTGCTAAGGGGAGTAATTTGGAGTGGAGTCCCGTGTCCTCCTGGAATCGGAGCATTGGCGGTGATTTAGCCAAATCCCGAGTGCAATTTATTTCTTCCTAAAGCATTTCTAACTTTCTTGCAAGTTCCGCAATTATTTCATTCAGTTCCGCTATCACATTGTCCCGGATAGTCAGTGCGCTTTCTTCGTCATTTCCTGTCATTTTTGAATGATGCTCAGAGGATGGGATTTTGTGTGCTTTTGATCGGGTGAAATAGGGATGTTCTGCCATCTTATATCAACACGGAGTAATTTCTATTATCTGTAAAGTAAAACAACTCAAAGAGAGATGTGTTAGTCTCTGTATGTGATAAGTAATCCAAAATATTTGACATAAAATAACCACATAGAGTTGTTTGAGTCATAGCCAAATTCATCCATAGGACATAGTGGATAAACTTGCCTTTGATCCAAACAAACGCACATAAGCACATAAAAAAATTATATCACAAAAAATATTATAATAATGCATATCCTAGTTGGGGTGACCCTTTTTGAGCCAAGGGTCCAGGCCTAACAATTTTTGAAAAAAATATATGCTTCCTCGAAGTCAATCCATTAACCCCGAACTTATATAGACACGAAAAAGGTCATAAATGCCTACAAAAGATAATGAAAGAGGGATACAATCTTTAGGGAAACAAAGGAAATAACATGAAAGAAGATAAGTTCCCGTGCAGGGGAAATAGATAAACTAGCTACCGGAGGCTCCTTCGTCTACCTTTGCCTTCTTTCCCTTGTTTACCTCTTGTGCTATTTGACACCTATTGATGATAAGATGACTCCCACATAATTTTGCCTTGCTGTCGTAAGTCATTTTTCCTATACTATCAAGTTGAGAGGCCATGCTATCATGTAAATTGATTAAACACTGCCTAGCATCATCAGCCTTTTGCCTAGCTCTTTTCAACTCTTCCCTCAACATACGTATTATTAAATCATCTTCTACATGCATTTGTCGGTGCGTGATTTCACTTTTCTAAAACTCATTCTGAAGCCTGTCGAGTCGGATCTAATGCTCAGATTCTACATCCATGACTCGAGTGGGCACGTTCGGCCCCAGAATCAATGCTTCGGCGAGGCTCTTTTTTAACCATTATTTGTAAGTGTTGCTGACTTTAGTTTCATACCCTATACGGAAAGAGACTTCCGTCCACCTTCTCCTTATCCACCCGTTTATCATATAGTCTTTGAGCGGGGGCTCACTTTCCTCATACTCAGTGAAGAATCTAAGCATAGAATCGATTTGATGGGTCTCCTGCTTGATCTCAAATTGCCTAAGAACTCGGCCAGGATTGTAGGGATGGGTTCCCCTGAGCCTCGGAAGCATTAGAAAAGGCCACTCACCTCCTCGAATAATGTATTTTCCAGAATGAAGATAGTTAATGGACCATTGGACATGATCATCTCTTAATTCTCCAAGAATCTTAAACAAAAATTCATAAGATGCTTTCCTTCTGAAATTGTGTAAAAACAACCACATGTTGTGCGATTCTAGGAGATTCCACCTTGCTTTGTGGTCAGGTTGTGTCATTCTAGGATTTTTCACCAAATGCATCATCATCCACCATTGTAATATAAGGTTTCAGCCTTGAAAAAAATGATTCTCGACTTGAAATCTTCCCAAAGCTCGATATATGTCGGCGACAATCATGGGAGCTAAGTTATGGAATACCTTTTTAGAATTGTACTCCATTCCAAAGAAGAGTGCATGGGTCACTAAGACAACCCTATGAATTGTGTCATTTTCCACCTGTGGGAACACCATAGTTCCAAGTAGGCCTACCACAAACGCATAGGCTCTCGTCTCCTTCTATTTTGCTTCTGACTCAAATTTATGCCCAAATTTAAAAAAAGCATTGAATCTTCCGAACCGACGATAAAACTCACGAAAAGTGATATTTTCTCCATCACGTTGTCCTAGCCAGGTGTCATCGTCAGTTAAAAATACCTCCTTGATCTTTTGATGATCCCACACAATCGGGACTAAAATGTTCTTATCAGGTGTCTCCCTTCTCTTAAAACACATTTCCGTACTCTCGTAACAAATCAATAACTCTTCAATGGTGGGAGTCAATTCAACATCCCCGAAGCAAAATACCATATTCTGATCATCCCAAAAGGTTATTAGTACATGGATCATTTCGGGCCAAGCGTCCATCTCGATCAAAGAAGGAAGATGCCCAATGTATGTTCTAATAATCTTTTTCTCTTCTGCGCTCATGTGGTCCCACCATAGTTTCAAGAAATCGTCAGGTTTAGTAACCATCTTGAACTTTTCATGGTAATGTAGTTGAGCCGCATCCTACATGAAAGCAGACAAAGATAAGCCTTCCCCCAACCCCAAAGGATAATGGATTGAATTTAGACAAGCATGTATTTTTTCAACACATAAATATGATTCGTCTGTACTTGACTCGGGATCAATAGATGCAGGGCGGGTTTTCTAATGGGCCTAATACCCCACTCGGGTATTGGATCGTCCTAGGCTCATGCCTAAAACAGGGTTTTAGTTTCGTTCTATCCTTGGTGTCTAGAGTGGGTTTGAACACTGGTTCTCAAGCGGACAACTTGAGTTTTAAAATACAAACAGCGTCAGATGACTCACGTGCTAATAAGCCATTCGTATTTCCAACACATTTTGAAATTGAACAACAGGGGTCGGGACATCCATGAAACCCCAGAATAGTTTAAATAATGCAGGGATATGCCATTAGATACGATTGTTAATATTTAAATAATCGAAACATATAAACACATAAACAGCTAATCAAAAGACAAAATCAAACATTTGGTTAGAACCTAGTTGAAGATCCCCAGCAGAGTCGCCATTTCCGTTGAATTTTGAAAGAGAGTCGCCACTTAATTTTGAAAAGGAATTAAGAAACCTTTATAAAATACTTTAAATGATCTAAAACAGAAAAATCATTTAAGTTAAGAGATTCTAGATAAGAGGTTCCTATTAACATTTTAGGAAGGTGTTAGGCACCTAAAACGTCCGCTAACTTGCGGTTATCCAGACAAATTGAAAATCGTCTTTGATTAACTTTGAAAAAGTTTATTTTTTAAAAAGAAAGCAATTTTAGAAATATTTTAACGTTTATGCAAAACTAGTTTTTAACGACTTGACTAGGGGATTAACTAGGTTCGCAAGAAATATGTAAACAAGTAAGAAAAAAGGAAAGAGAAAAGGGGAGAAGGGATTCAGGCCATTGGGCCCAAATCGATGAGACCTGTCCTAGTCTAATAGGGCCTTTGACCCATTTCACCTGTCCTAATCTAGCTCTCGAGTCTTTAGCTCGAATCTTACTCCACCTCTACTAGATATAAATTTAGGTTCGAGGCCCAAATGAATATTTAAAAGAAATGAATAAAATGAATGAAGATAAATAAAACAATAAAAGGGAGATTTTATGAAATCTCCTAGCTACAAAAATAATGGATATCAGCTTCCTTCTTTCCATCGGCAACTTCTTTCTCTAAAATCAATCTCACTGGAAGCACTCGAGGGGGTGACTCAATTACGAAGTGAACTATGACAAACCATCATTGAAATGGACATGGGAAGAGTCCCTTTTGGGACTCGGCATTTTTACATGTCAACATAAGAAGGAAAAGGAGAAAGATTAGAATTTGTTCAAATGGACGATAATTATTTAACAATCAAGCTTATGCACCCAGTTACCAAAACAGAACATACTAAAGGTCAGCGATAATCTGGAAAAATACAATCCCTATTCACCACAAAAAAACCATAAGACTGTAATTGCTAAACATTGAGATGCAGTTGTTTCAAGCTCTTTTAACATATTAATGCGATCGAAGCTACAGAAGAACTCATAGATGACACTCGGAGTGCAACAAGATGTAATTTTTTTTACAAAGAGAATATGTATGCAATTTGAGAAGCTAAAAAACATTCTCTTAACTAAGAGACAAATGATGAATAAAGGCAGATTCAGAGTAAAGATGAAGAAAATTGCATATTTCTAACCATCCTGAGACAAATACTAATACATACAGGTATGGGAGCAAAGAGAAATCATGATCGATTGGTACGGGATCAAAGACAAATACACAGGAAGGCAAAATTATGAACTTGCATAAATTTTGGATAAGCTTCCAGCTACTAGTTTTCGAGATAGCAGCATCCATTATTATATGTAAAAGCTAAGTCCAATACTTTTATTCAAAAGAAATTGAACCAAAAAAAACTAATGCACCTTTGACAGAGATTGACTGCAGTACCATGAGAAAAATCAATTTGAATAATCTGGTTCGAATATTGAGGTTCATGACAAGGGTGATAAAGCTCCTAATACATGTATTGAGACACTAATAAAGTGATCAATAACTTTTTGCAGTTAGCAGGTATACTACGCAAATAGCATAAACTCTTAGGACTTAGCAGGTATGAATTGCACAAACAACATTCCTATCAAAGCATCACTGAAGTATTGACTAATTATGAATTTAGTTAAGACATGACAAAATATAATAACCCTTTTTACATAAATTCTTACCAGGAGAAGATTAATATAAAAGAGAAAAATAATTTTTTCAAAAGGGAAATGGATTGAAATTCATCTTTACAGATTTACACTCCAAAGAAAAACATGATTTTAGGCACAGAGGTTGACGAACAAGAAATAACCATTCTCTATTTGACCAACTGAGAATGTTCATTCTCTTATGGGGAAAATTTGTACCCCATTTAAACGTAATCACCGAACTTCTATTTACCGAACTCAAGAAAACTCATGGAACATGTATGAACCTAATCCATGCATGAACACCCGTCCCCTATTTACAAGTTGAAATTTAACCAAACAATCATGAGTATAATGCTTTACCATAAATAGTGAGATCATAGATGAACAAAAAGGGTTAAATCAATGACTACAGAGACTAATCAGTAATTCGAAAAACTATGCAAGGGTATTATCTCAGCGAAAGTAATATAATGATTAAATAATCCTGTAACCTCCGAAGCCCTCTACAGCAAAACAACCCAAGCAACATTATTGCTAAAATATTATTAAATCAAGAAACGATTAGTATGAAGAGAAAGACGAACGAGAAAATGATAGATCAAATTAAAAGGGCAAAATATGTTTACCTCTTTCTTAGAAGAAATTTCCTCTCAAATTTTTAAACCTAGGAACTTTTGGACCCCTTGTTTCGATGCAGCAAATGGAACTCGAGCTATCAGCAAAATTTCACCACCGGGAGCTGATGTTGTCACTCTGGAACTTCAAGTTGATCGACTAGCTTCCCAAAATGAATGGACGAGAAAATTTTTGCAAAATACACTCTTTGATTTCAGAGTTCCCAACCCAACTTTCGAAAAAAAAACCTCGTCTCTTACGAATCCTATATTCCACCTCAAAGCTTCGACCCCTTCCCCCCTCAAAGGAGAAGAAAGCCCCAGAAAGAAAAAAGACAAATTCCCCAAAATTTCTCCGAAAAAACCTAACCCTTTAATCTCCAATCCCTTTCTCAGCTCTCTGTGAGCTCTTTTATAGAAGGGATTGAGGGCATTCTAGGGATTTCTAAAAATATCCCATTTGAATTTTGAATTACCCCCTCCAGCTTCGTTTTTGTCCTCAATCCGCCCAAAATTGGGTTTGGTGGACCAATAGAAATGGGAGAAACAAATTCTTTCCCAGACCCAATGAAAAATTGCCAAATATGTACCTAATCCATACCATTATCCTAAAATATGTGGAATATAGACATTAGATAAGCCAACTCACGCTTTTCTAGAAGCTTCTCAGATTATCCATGGTACAACATCGCGTAGAACGCGCGAAGAAGATAAAGGCGAGCTAGTTGCAGGTCAACTCAGGGCTGGTCGAGAAGGGTTTGGATTTTGGATTGACTGGTTTCTGTTGTTGATGTTGAATATCGGGTGTTTTTATGAAGAAGTGGGGATAAGGGGATTATTGATGTGGGTCGGGTTAGGGGTTTTGGTTGGGTTGATATTGAATTGGTTTTGGGCTAATAGTTTTTAAAATATGAAATGGGTTGTTGGGCATCTAGCTGTTGGGCCGAAATTGATATGTTGTTGGGTTATAGTGGGTAGATTAGGGATTTGGTCATATAGGTATTTAGGCTATATATCAAATAGCCAACGAATGAAGAGTTTAGACGATCATATTTAAATCTTAGCCTAATTCAAATTAAATTGACCAATTGTATTACAATTATGGTCAAATTACTTTCAATAAAGGTCTAATTTAATAAATTGACTAAATCAAAACGTCATTTGAAATGAATTAACAACCAATTCAATTTTGAAGTTTGTTGATCCGATAAAATCAAACTCCTGTTTATCCAAATAAATTATTTTTGCGAATAAATTATAATTAAATTAAGATTTTAATCATTATAAGCTTACTTCAACATAAGATTTGATCATAATTCACTATTTGTAAAACCAATATTCAAGCCTCAAAATTATATTATTTCGTATAACTCAATATGACAATATACAATCACTACTTAAAAATGACAAAATTACGTCCAGGAAATGTTTTGAAAATCCTTTATTTCGGATAAGATAAACGTTGTAATTTTATTTGAGAATCGAAGAAACTTCAAATTAAATTGAGTTATGGAGGACAAAAATTAGATGTCAACAGGAACTACCTTATTTTTTGACCATATTCCGACTATAAAATCTCAATATTGTCACTAAAATCTCAATATTGTCAATAAAAATACGAGTAAATAAGGATGACAAGACATTTGTTATTTTGCGTAATGATCAAGATTTTTTAATTCTGCATGCATAGTGTGTAGCTTGAAATTTGATGTTACCGTTTGACAGAATCTGAATTAAGGAAAAGGATTGCTTTGCTATTTTTTCGGTGATCGCTTGTCGCGTTGACTTTAATTTAGGCCAAACAAAGGTAAGTTGACTTCTCTCTAATTTGTTATAATAAAGTGATATTTTTTTTATATTGAAGTCTAGTGAAGCCATGTGTGTCCTTGTTCAATTCACTAGCATTGTTGTTATCTTCTTTTTATTGTTCATATTGAAGTCTAATGAAGCCGTGCGTGGCCTTGTGCGGTTCACTAGCATTGTTGTTATCTTCTTTTTATTGTTCATATTGAAGTCTAGTGAAGTCCTGTGTGGCCTTGTGCGATTCACTAGCATTGTTGTTGATTTTTTGTTTAATGTGCTTTCTTAGATGACTTAGTTGTGTGAAAATGGTTAAGTATATGGTTTGTTAGGTGACTTAGTCACTTGAAAATGGTTAAGTTTTGGAACCTTAAAAGGGATTTTAGTGTTTTGAATATGGTTTTTTAGGTGACTTAGTCACTTCAAAATGGTTAAGTATAGGGATTTTGAAGGTGATTTTTGTGTTTTGAATATGGTTTGTTAGGTGAATTATTCACTTTGAAAATGATTAAATAAAGGGACTTTAAAGGTGATTTTTGTGTTTTGAATTTGAGTTGGTAAGTGACCTAGTCACTAGAAAATGGTTAAGTATAGGAATTTTGAAGGTGATTTTTGTGTTTTGAATATGGTTTGTTAGGTGATTTATTCACTTGAAAATGGTTGAGTATAGGGACTTTAAAGGTGATTTTTGTATTTTGAATGTGAGTTGGTAAGTGACTAAGTCACTAAGAAATGGTTAATTATAGGGATTTTGAAGGTGATTTTTGTGTTTTGAATATGGTTTGTTAGGTGACTTATTCACTTGAAAATGGTTAACTATAGGGACTTTAAAGGTGATTTTTATGTTTTGAATATGGTTTGTTAGGTGACTTATTCACTTGAAAATGGTTAAGTATAGGGACTTTAAAGGTGATTTTTGTGTTTTGAATATGGTTTGTTAGGTGAATTATTCACTTGGAAATGGTTAAGTATAGGGACTTTAAAGATGATTTTTATGTTTTGAATGTGAGTTGGTAAGTGACTAAGTCACTTGAAGATAGTTAAGTATAGGGACTTTAAAGGTGATTTTTGTGTTTTGAATTTGAGTTGGTAAGTGACTTAGTCACTAGAAAATGGTTAAGTATAGGGATTTTTAAGGTGATTTTTGTATTTTGAATGTGAGTTGGTAAGTGACTAAGTCACTAGAAAATGGTTAAGTATATGTATTTTAAAAGTGATTTTTGTGTTGTTAGGTGAATTATTCACTTGAAAATGGTAAAGTATAGGGACTTTAAAGGTGATTTTTGTGTTTTAAATTTCAGTTGATAAGTGACTTAGTCACTAGAAAATGGTTAAGTATAGGGACTTTAAAGGTGATTTTTTGTGTTTTGAATATGGTTTGTTAGGTGAATTATTCACTTGAAAATGGTTAAGTATAGGGACTTTAAAGGTGATTTTTGTGTTTTGAATATGGTTTGTTAGGTGAATTATTCACTTGAAAATGGTTAAGTACAGAGACTTTTAAGGTGATTTTTGTGTTTTGAATGTGAGTTGGTAAGTGACTAAGTCACTATAAAATGGTTAAGTATAGGGATTTTGAAGGTGATTTTTGTGGTTTGAATATGGTTTGTTAGGTGACTTATTCACTTGAAAATGGTTAAGTATAGGGACTTTAAAGTTGATTTTTGTGTTTTGAATGTGATTTGGTAAGTGACTAAGTCACTAGAAAATGATTAAGTATAGGGATTTTGAAGGTGACTTTTGTGTTTTAAATATGGTTTGTTAGGTGACTAATTCACTTTGAAAATGGTTAAGTATAGGAACTTTATAGATGATTTTTGTGTTTTTAATGTGAGTTGGTAAGTGACTAAGTCACTAGAAAATGGTTAAGTATAGGAATTTTGAAGGTGATTTTTGTGTTTTGAATGTGAGTTGTCAGGTGAATTATTCACTTGAAAATGGTTAAGTATAGGGACTTTAAAGGTGATTTTTGTGTTTTGAATTTCAGTTGGTAAGTGACTTAGTCACTAGAAAATGGTTAAGTATAAGGACTTTAAAGGTCATTTTTGTGTTTTGAATATGGTTTGTTAGGTGAATTATTCACTTGAAAACGGTTAGGTATAGAGACTTTAAAGGTGATTTTTGTGTTTTGAATATGGTTTGTTAGGTGACTTATTCACTTGAAAATGGTTAAGTATAGGGACTTTAAAGGTGATTTTTGTGTTTTGAATATGGTTTGTTAGGTGAATTATTCGCTTGAAAATGGTTAAGTATAAGGACTTTAAAGGTGATTTTTGTGTTTTGAATGTGAGTTGGTAAGTGGCTAAGTCACTAGAAAATGGTTAAGTATAGGGATTTTGAAGGTGATTTTTGTGTTTTGAATATGGTTTGTTAGGTGACTTATTCACTTAAAAATGGTTAAGTATAGGG
The DNA here is from genome assembly GCA_030864225.1 of Capsicum baccatum var. pendulum. NCBI lineage: Eukaryota > Viridiplantae > Streptophyta > Magnoliopsida > Solanales > Solanaceae > Capsicum > Capsicum baccatum. Next base: position 60,405,155 of record CM061553.1, on the reverse strand, counting down.
ACTTTAAAGGTGATTTTTGTGTTTTGAATATGGTTTGTTAGGTGAATTATTTACTTGAAAATGATTAAGTATAGGGAGTTTAAAGGTGATTTTTGTGTTTTGAATATGGTTTGTTAGGTGAATTATTTACTTGAATATGGTTAAGTATAGGGACTTTAAAGGTGATTTTTGTGTTTTAAATTTGAGTTGGTAAGTGACTTAGTCACTAGAAAATGGTTAAGTATAGGAACTTTAAAGGTTATTTTTGTGTTTTTAATGTGAGTTGGTAAGTGACTAAGTCACGAGAAAATGGTTAAGTAAATGGACTTTAAAGTTGATTTTTGAGTTTTGAATTTGAGTTGGTAAGTGACTTAGTCACTAGAACATGGTTAAGTATAGTGATTTCAAGGTGATTTTTGTGTTTTGTGACTTCATCTAATTAGTTATATCTGATTGATTGCGTAGATGGAATCTGATTATATCTGGATATATCAACGGAACAATGATAATAGAGCGGTTATTAGGGAGTAATTTGTTGAAGGTTTCAAAAGATTTGTTGAACATGCTAAGACACTCGATATGTGGACACGTTATCAAGTTATTCGTTGTCCTTGTGTTAGATTTGATGGTATAAATCTTGTAAGTGAAGAAGATGTGAAGAATCTTTATAGAAAGTGGTTTCACGAGGACTTTTTAAGATTACATGGTATTCATAGGAATGTAGCGCAAAATAACTTTGTTGTTGGAGAAAGTAGTACATCTACCGGGCATAATGAATATCAACATACTAGGATGACAGAAATGGTGCACGATAATTTTGGGATGCAACATGGGGTTGATGTTAGGAAAACTGTTAAAGATGTTCCTAATAGCGAAGCGGGCAATTTCTACAAGGAATTCCATGTTGCTAGTCATCCTTTGTTTAACGGGTGTTCGCACTTTGTTTGTTTGTTGCTGTTAGATTAGTAAGTATTAAATCTGACTGGAATATTGCTGAAGGAGGAATGGACTCAATGATAGACCTTATTAAAGAGTTTGTTGACCCCGGCTTGGAGGTTCCTGATTCTTTCTATAAGGCAAAAAGATTGGTGTCAAAGTTAGGTCTCTCCTCGATTAGAATTGATTGTTGTGAAAATGACTGCATATTATACTTTAAGGAAGATACTAACCTAGAGTTTGTAAGTTTTGTCAGTACTCTTTATATAAGCGTGGTTCTACTGGAAATCAAATTGCTATTAAGGTGATGCATTATTTACCTTTTATACCAAGGTTGAAGAGGTTATATGCTTCAAACAGCTCAGCTCCTCCTATGAGATGGCATAGTAAAAATAGAAAGCCCACTGGTGTTATATGTCATCCTTCTGATGGAGAGGCTTGGAAGCATTTTCATGCAACTTATCCATATTTTGCAGCTGAGCCACACAACATTAGATTGGGATTACGTGCGGATGGGTTCTCACCTTTTTCAGTTGGTGGTGCGCCATATTCAGGTTGGCATGTATTTATCACTCCTTATAATCTTCCTCCTGAAATGTTGATGACTAGTTCGTATATATTTCAGAATTATGTTATTCCTGGCCCACGTAATCCAAAAAGCGGAATAGATGTCTACTTGCAACCTTTGATCGATGAACTTCAAATTTTATGGCATAAGGGGGTTGAAACTTAGGACATCTCTCTTAAACAAAATGTTAATATGCGTGCATATCTAATGTGGACTGTTAATGATTTTTCTGCTTATGGAATATTGTCTGGGGGGATGACAACAGGAAAGCTGGCTTGTCCATACTGCATAGAAAAAACAAAATCCTTCACATTGGGATATGGCAGGAAATATTCATGGTTTGATTGTCATCGTTGTTTCTTGCCACATGATCATGAATTTAGGAGACTCAAGAATGCATTAAGAAGGAATAGAAGGGAACATGATGGTCCACCTCCAAGGCTGTCTAGTTATGACGTCTGGGAAATAGTTCAGGATTTGCCTAAAGCCAGTGAGGAAAGATTGTATAGGCTTGATGGATATGGCTTTTCACATAACTGGACTAAGCAAAATATATTTTGGGAGTTAGAATATTGGCCAGATAATTTACTTAGAAATAATGTTGATGTCATGCATACTGAGAAGAACTATTTTGATAACTTGTTCAACACAATTATGGATGTTACCGGCAAAACAAAGGATAATCCTAAGTCCAGACTTGACTTGCCAGAATATTGCAACCGCAGAGAATTACACTTACAGCAGGGGACCAACGACAATGTTTTTAAGTCCAAGTCTAGTTTTACATTCAAGTTGGACCAAAAGTTCAAAGTTTGAAGGTGCCCGATGGATATGCCTCAAATTTGGGAAAGAGGGTTAATATGACACAAGGAATCTTGCATGGAATGAAAAGCCATGATTTTCATGTTTTCATGAAACAATTACTTCCAATTGATTTTATTGGTTTACCTGAAAACATATGGAAACCAATAGCAGAGATTAGTTTGTTCTTCAAGGACTTATGTGACACCACATTAAAAGAAGAAAATTTGGTGCGAATAGAAAGCAATATTGTTGTTATTACCAACAAACTGGAGAAGATTTTTCCACCAGAGTTCTTCGATATGATGGAAAATCTTCCCATTCACCTTGTCCACGAAGCTCGGCTAGGCGGTCCAGTTCAAACTAGGTGGATGTATCCATTTGAACGGTAAGAATTTGCAATATATTTAAATTCATACATATGTTTTTTAAATATAGAACACATCTAACCTTAAGATTGTACAGGGAAATTGAAAAATTGAAAAGGGGTCCCAAAAACAAACATAGTGTTGAAGGCTCTATAGTTGAGGCATATCTTGCAAGAGAAACTTCTCAATTTTATTCGTACTACTTTCTTCATAAAGTTGCTTGTTCAAGAAACCGACCGAATAGTCATTAGGATGATGTGGATGCGCCTCATTTGTAATCGATATCAATTTTCAATCAATCTGGTTGTAAGGCTAAAAAGATCTCACTCGCCGGCTCACTCCCATAGAGCGCAAATCAGCAACATTGCATGTCATGCTGAATTGCCCGGAAATTGAGCCCTTTCTAAAGTAAGGAGATTAAAATTTTAACATATCTTATTTGTATACACATTTTCTTAAAAAAAACTAATTGTATTTCCCATGTTGCATGTTCAGTTCATTTAAGACTCAATTCCACGAAAATCAAGTGTATGCATCCTTTGCAACATGGTTTAAAAATGAGGTTCGTAAGTGTATTATTTCTACAAAGTTTAAATATTTACACATTCCTCAACTAAAATATATATATGTATAGTATTTTTAGGTACACCATTCACCAAATGCAGCCGCATACAATCAGCTCTTGAGAGATATTTCTTTGGGTCCAGTTGAAGTTAATGCAATGTCCCAATACAAAGTAAATGGCTTTAAATTTTTCATCGAACAACACTCCAGTTCAAGGAAAACAAACAATATTGGTGTTTGGGTTAAAGGTGATGATGATGTTGAGTACTTTGGCATGATACAGGAGATCTTAGAACTGGAGTACGTTGGTTTCCCAATAAAAAAAGTTGCCCTCTTTCGATGTAAGTGGTTTAATCCAAGCACAAAAGGCACAAGAGTACATAGGGAGCATAACATCATTGAAGTGAAGCACAATAGCTCATCTCCTATTTACGATCCATTTGTTTTAGCACAAAATGCTAAACAAGTGTATTATGATCCTTATCCATTGCACAATGACAAGTTTGATTGATGAGATGTAATCAAAACAAAGCCTATAGGTGGGTGAAAGTTGAGAATGTGCTGGAGACTACGTATCAAAATGAAATTCAGATTAATCACCAGCTAGTAGACGTTGAATTAGTGGATGATTTGAATCATCCGAAAAATATATTTAAAGAAGTTAATATTGCGGAAGAAGAGGCTGAGTGGGTAGGAGATGAGGAAACCTCCGAAGAGGGTGAATGGTTTAGTGGAGAGTCTTTAGAAAATGAAGATTAGTTTTGTAGGTTGTATTTATTATGTTTTGATGTCGATATGGTTTGTATTATATATTTACCTTTATGTTTCTTTTGTAAGATTGATACATAATATACTATTTTACTTTGCTGTTTCCACTTTTCCACAATTTATATAGTAATAACAATATTTTGGTCTATATATCGTGTTATTGGAGCGATTTGAAATGTGAATTAGTAACTTGAAATTATATACGTTGAATCTTTTCGTATACATTCATTTTGTAGGAACTAACTACTTGTTAACTTAACATAATTTAGATGTCAAACAGAGATGATAGAGGTAAGGGAAATGTTGTTACTACAAAATCAAAGAAGAATCGATAACCTCCGCCTTACAGATGGCCACAAGGTATTCATATATCTGAGGGTCGGTTTGCTAACGCGCCAGTACGACCCTCACATATTAGGTTGTTAGAGGATTCGATACCTATTCCTATGCATGGGGGGCCACTACATGGGTCTGCACCGACTCATTTTGCTTCTATGACCGTGCCACCTCCAGAACAGTACTATCGTACAGACCCTGGCCCCTTTAGATATGTACCATCCTCAATACCCCCCTGCAGCAGTCACGCTGCTTCGCACAGTGATTCTGCGGGCTCTATTCAGTTGTTGGATCTTCGGCTTGGAGGCACTCCATCTAGTGCTTCAGATCCACCCACGCCAGTGCATCCACAATCACTTATTACACAGCCAGGAGACAAAGATGATTCTGGAAGGATTTATCTTGTTCCAGTTGGGAAAGGGTAAGATTTCTAAATATAATAACGTTACTCATTTTTTCATTACTATATTATTATGCTCTATGAAATTAATGTTTGATGTTCTGTTGTAGGTTTAGGCTGGATGGTGGAGTTGGAAAAAAGGCGCGAACATACATTATTCGCCACTTCAATGGCTACGGGACCAGCTAGCAAAAGGTTCCAGAACTTGACAGGGATAGAATGTTTGAAGAATTTAAGGTAAGAATTTAACTTATCGACTACTTATTTATATTTTGTTATAACAAAAGATTGAATATTATATTTTTGTTATAGAAATTTTACTGGTGGGATGATGCAAATACATTTCGTATAAAGAAGAACTTTTTCATTAGAAGTAGAGCCAGATTTAACAATCTCTTGGAATATGCCCGAAAGAAATCGGTAAGACCTAAGTGAGTTCCTGAATCCGCATGGCAACTTTATCTTCTCTATTGGAATAGCGAAGAATACAAATTGTTGAGTAAAAAAGGTAAGAAAGCCCGGGTATCATCCAAGGGTGGCTCCCTACATACTGCGAGTTCCAGAAGTACTCTTGTTGTGATGGAAATAATGGTATGTAACTTTTGCAGTTTTAATTGTTTGTTTCTATATATTTAAATTTTTAATTATTTGAACATTGGTAATTTTTTCATATGCAGGAAAAATAAAAGGGTAGGAAAATACCACATTATGAGTTCTACGAGGAGACTCATGTGATAAGAAAAAAGACCCCGACTGATGAAGATGTCTGGGTTGAAGCTCGTGCAAAAGTTGTCCATGTAAGTAACAAATTCTGAATTTATGAATTTTTTTTCTTAAAGTTGATATTATTCAATTATAATCATTTCAATATTTTTTGACTCTTAGTATTAACTTTCTTTGAATATAGGACGAATATATGCATCTTCTCGGTGCATATCGTAGTAGTCTGCCTCCTGAAAGTCAGGGTGACCTAATACCTTAATATGTAGAGGAGGAGTTGTGGAAAAAAGTTGTGAGTCCTGCAAATAGAGGTCATTTGGTTGGATACCACAAAAACGTTTTTGGCGATAACGTTAGGTGTTTGTTCGACCCTTCTAACTCTAGCTCTTCAGTTGATAGTGAAAGGATTGAAAGCCTACAAACTATGGTTTCTCAACTCACTCAAGATCTTGATGAACAGAGAGAGAGGTAGAAAAAGACGGAGAAGGCAACAACATCACAATTCAAGAAGCTGCAGCAGCAAATGAGCTGTTTCATTCAGATTGCGGGGAATATTCCTCCGTGTCCTGGTGATGCAGTTGGGGCTGCAATGGGTCTGGGGCCCTGGATGATTTCAGCACGGATGATGATATGGAAAACGATCAAGAATTAGATGATAGTGACTCTTAGGTTTTTGATTTTTGTATTTGTTGTACTTTGAAACTATTGTTGTAGTATTTTCATATTTTGTTAGACATTTTGTAATACACTTTTGAAAGAATTTTTGTATTGTTGTTGTTGCATATGCTGTATTTGGGTTCAGAATTTTATTTTAAAAAAAAATACCTAGAAAAACCAACCACAAGTGGTCGGTTTTGCAAATATTGTTTTGCAGAAAACCTTCCAAAAGTGGTCGGACTTTTAATAAATTAATTAATTAATTTAATAAAAAGCCTTACACAAGTGGTTGGATTTTTAATAAATTAATTAATTAATTTAATAAGAAACCTTCCACTTGTGGTTGATTTTTTTATATATTAATTAATTAATTTAATAAAAAACCTTCCACTAGTGGTAGATTTTTTTTATCTCTAAAATAATTTTTTCTAACTTTGATAAAATAATAATAAATTTTAAATACGTATATATTTTTTAAAAAACCGACCACTTGTGATCGGTTTTGGAAAAACTACCACAGCTTTACCGACCACAAATTTTGATCGCTTTTGTGGTCGTTTTTTTATAAAAACCTTTCACATGTGGAAGGATTTTGTGGTCGGTTTTAGCCTTTTTTTTAGTTGTGGTGGTACCCGATCCAACATATACATATTCGTACCGGCGTGGTACTCGATCCAATATATACATATTTGTACCGGCGTGGTACCCGATTCAACATATACATATCCGTACCGGCATGGTACCCGATCCAATATATACACATCCGTACCGGCGTGGTACCCGATCCAACATATATATATCCTTACCGGCGTGGTACCCGATCCACCATAAACAAGTATTATCAATATCAAATTTACACAATCTCACAGCATACAACAATGTACTAAGTTTACAAGTACACTAAAAGTCATAAAATAATTTCATCAAGTAAATTTTCAATAATCATTTATACACGCATCAACAATTTCAAGCATGTCCGAATACCAATCAACAAGTATTCATAGCATTACTTAAAGGAGTTATCATTATCAAACAAGCCACTCATAGGCACAATTCAATAAACCATCATTATCACCAATTTAGCCTCTCATGGGCGTCCAATAGATATAGTATTTTTATCAATATCAAAACAAGAATATCATAAAATAAATCACAATTTAATTCTTACGCATACAAGTCACTATTGGAGCCTTAATTACTCATTAATTATTAAAAATATCATTATCTTCTTAAATACCGTAACTTGGGTTCTAACATCACCACCAATAACTAGCACATTTACGCGTATCATTATCCTCTACCTTTTTCCACATAATACAATTATCACACTGATTCAAGTCATCTATCCCTTAGATATTACTATGCTCATCAATATTCGATCTTAGCATAATTCTCCTCATCATATTATTACACAATACATACAACTCAACTAGGTTCATCACTAGAATAACTAAAAAAATCATGTTCATATACCACATTTACAACAATCTCCTTTTAGACACATAACACATAATATCATAAATATCACATAATCAATCAATAATATAGTTTTGGAATTAAAGTTAAGTACTCGTGTCTTTATCCGCCTCAACTCTATGCCCGCAGGCCTAGACATGTTTTCTCCAATCAATTCTAAATTATGAAAATATAAAATAACACAATCTTATACTCATTAAACCTACTTGGACGCCAAACTTTTGGTAGAAACAAGCTGCAACAAAGATGATCTTTCCTTCCCCTCATGCCTTGGAATAATCAACCAAAAAATCAAGCAATAATTAGAGTAATAAGTAATTACTCTTCAATCAAATATTTTGGGGATTCAAACCCACTAATTCTACCCTTAATTTAGGGTCTATACCATCCCTTAATGTCAGTTAGTCATTAATTAGCTCTTTCAATCTCAACCCATATCCATTAATGGAGTTATTATGCTAAAGGTCTCATCTTTATGGAATTCAAGGTTGCTAACCATCAAAATTAATAATCTAGTTTATGAAATTAATGGTAGGAATCTTTTATTTATAGTTTAGAATCAGCTCTAGGTCATATTAAAGACATCCATGAGTATTCCCCAAAAGAATTTCTTCACTAAAGGTTTTTCTAAGTATTTTAAGATGTTAAAGGATTAAAAGACAAAGAAAATAATGAAAAAACTTACCTCCGAGAAGGAATTTCACCTTAGGCTTTGGAAAATCACCTCTATAGGGTTGGGAAATGAAATTTGGGATTTTTAGATCTAAAATACGGCTGAAGCTGATTTAAATGCAACCAGAAACTTCACTACAGTGAAATCCCGTTTCAGTCCGGACAATGCTCAGTAAAATAGTCATAACTTTTTACTCTGAATTCTGTTTGAGGAACGGTTTGTTGCGTTGGGAAGAGGACTCAGAGATCTTTAATTTGGTGGGTGTTAGGTTTAGTAACTCCTTATATTCTAAGAGATATGATTGTTTGAAGTTGACCCAAATAAAAATTCATATCGAAACTCTATCGAAAATAAAGTTTTAAACTTAACTTTGTGTTAGGGATATTGTATGACCTTAATTAATAGCTAAAGAAATTTCAAACTAAGTTATTGATATTAGAACTTATGAATAATTAAATTCATCGGGCTTAAGTCTATCTAGACACATCCGAAGGCTAAAATCTTCACCGAAAAATTTAAGATGACATAATAAATAAAATATTGGCTAATTTGGACTAATTTAGATCCAAATTAATTGAGGAATGAATTTATCACGAATAATTTAGTAACAAAGAAATCAGTCGTTACACCTAAACAAACATATACATGAAAGTTTGATTAGACTTTATGATTTTTGAAAAGTTAGATTTTACTACTAGCTTCTTGGGTCGTTATTTATAAGAATTTTTTTTTGTAATAATCGCGCAAAACGCAAATGAATTCACTAGTTTAACGATTAATTTTGAACCCAAATTTATACTGCTATTCCTAATAACACCATAGACTATGCCATATGAATATCATAATAAACCCACAATTTCTTCATATTGAATACAATCAAGAAACAAATTCAACTACTATATGAATATCATAATTTTTATCATTTTTTATATACCAAATAACATATTTCACGCAATAACTGTTACCATCAAGATATTATAATCTATATCATATGCACCATAATTAATCTATGTCCCTATTACAATAAAGGAAAATCAATACCATATTTCTCACAACTATCAATCATTTATCATAATTTATGCTAAATGTTTACCATAATCTATATATAATGTGCACCATAATAAAATAATATTATATAATTTAATCTATATAAAATTAAAGTGTTTCATAATATCACCATGATACGCATTACTCAATACGAAAAAATAATAGTAATAGCATAATGAATAAAATAGGTAGAATAAATCAAAATATTACACAAACAAAATTAATTTTGTAATAATAGCGTCATTTGTTAAATTAACAACTAATGTAGATATAGCCACTATGTGAACTCAATCATGTCCGAATTTGAATAAGGATTTCACAAATAAATTTATGAATTTAAATAAATATTCACATTTTTTTAATCTATTATGTTCCATTGATCAATTTTTTGCTATCATCAATTATACTAAAAAGATTATAGAATAAATAATTCTTCATAGAAAACCTATAATGTTTCTCCAAATATCAATGGTGTTTTTATCATAAAGAAGAATATTCAAAAGAGATAATTCGATTAATGAGAGAGAAATTATGTAAAAGAAAAGCAAAAAATGGAGATTTTGTTAACAGATTGAAAAAATAAAGGAAAGAAAATCAAAAGAAAATGTTACCTTATTTTCCATGTGTTTTCATATTTTTCCGGTTACCGTGTTACTTTTTTTAAAAAAACTTGTTTGAAAAACAAATAAGGAGAGAAATTATAGGATAAAATATCAACCATTAAGTTGCTCACTCAAATCATGGTATTTTATTTACAGTTTTTTTTTTTTCCTTTTACTTTATTTGATAGATTTTGTTAAATTTTCATTGTTATATTTTGAAAAGTAAAAAGTATTGGCAGTTTTTGTAATATTGATTCTTAAATTGTATGTTTATGTGATTTTTCCTTAATTGATGACTAAATGTTTCGAAGCCCAATATAAGCTTACAACCTAAAACGTTTCACTCTTCAGTCACTTTTCCGCTTACTTTTTAGTTTTTCGTAGAGTTTTCTTCTCTTCTTTTCCGCTCTTCGTTTTTCATAATTATGATTTTCTACAAGCACATGAGTGAAAACATATTTGATCTTGTCTACAATCACAATATAATTATAAAACCTAAAGATTATAAAAAAAAAATTGAGAAAAATCTAAATAATAGAAAAAACAACTAAAATCTAAATCGAAAAAGTTGATTTTATGTTGATTTGATTTGATTTATAGATTTAATAAATCGATATTATTGATCAGATTTTTTTAGAGTAAAAAATCATACCAACCTAGCCTATATACACCCCTATGTAGATTTCATTACTTGGTGTGGATAGAAATCTTCAACAGCTTCCATTATCTCATTCCTATGATGTAGCGTATTAATTTTCTTTATCTCTAGTAGCTTCTATACCTGTCTAGATTAGATCTTCAAGGTAAAGTATTCTTTATGTATTTGAAGATTTGTAACAAGTTTTGTGATAATTGAGAGGTTTAATAATTTTGTTTCATAACTGTGCATATTTCTCGTTCTATGATAAAGATAAAGACTCTCTTAGTTAAATAAATTAAAATAGGCATCCATACGATTCAATAACTTGGATGGTAACAAATGCCTCGTAAAATTTTGTAACAATCTAACAAGTTCAGATTTTCAAAATCCAGAAAAGCTTGTTCAAAAGACGTGTTTAACAAGCAAATTATTTTTGACTAAAGCTATAAAAGGACCAAACCTCCCCTTGTAGTGTACGCCATTGTTTACACAGACAAAAAATGACAAAAGCATGCTGCCTTTATTAACGGACAAATCATTTACCATACGGAAGAAAAAGCTCCCTTGTCCACATTATATTCATGATTATAGTAGAACTAATAAAATCAACTATCCAAAAAAAAAAGAAGGTTTATTTTTGTTTGATGTTTCAAAAATATCTCTGAATTATTCGAAATGAAATGAAAATGTACTATCCATTAGCAAATTAGCCAACTTATGCCCCTAGCCAATTAAGAACCTCGATATCTCATGCATTTTCTTTTAAAACTCATTTCTTTAGCGAGATGGACTCTACCTTGAAGAAAAGACTACCCCTCTTATTTCTCATGTAGCTGTGTTTTCTCCTTCATTAGAATTTAGTAAGATGTACTCCCTATGTAACATTTGTTTATTACATCCTAGAATACCATAGAATTTTTGCAGTCCATTATGTTATGGTTTACTTATTCATCATTGAATTGCTAGCAGCTAAGCACATAGCCAAATAAACATTGAATAGTGTCACTGGCTGGTCTAATTTAGATATGCATTATATATTGCCAATTATAACTTATAAGGGAGTAAACCGCTTTTTAAGGATATTTCTTTTTCCCAATGTTCAAACCAGAGACTTCTCAACTCTCAAACTATCACGCTATATACCCATGATAGAAATAGGCTAGCACATCTAAGTATTTATCATTATAATGGACCTTATCAAAGTTAGGTTATTCTTTGCTCTTGATAGCTAATTTGTAGCAAACCTTGTTCACAATTTTCTATATCGAATGTGAATGCTTGAGATATTTAGAATATCTCGTTTGGGTCAAATGTTTATGCGTGAAAATTGAAAAATGAGTGTAACTTTAATTGTGATCCAGACACACAACTTTTTCAAATTTCCTTCGACAAGGCGTGGACTATTACTAGTATAAACAACATATATACCTCAAAAGTGAAACTATTTCACATAATTTCCCATGAGGTTTTCTCTCTCCCTTGTATCCAAAATATTGTCATACATTCGGTTGATTGTTGTACATTCACTGAATGTATGATAAATCTGATTTACCTAAAATTAAGGAATAAGGAATCAGTAAATGTATCCCTATTCCTTAAATTACGTTATTTAATTACCTGATGTTAATTATTGTATGAGTTAAAATAGTAACTGAAATTTGAATTTCAAAAACAAAAAATCTTAAACATTACTTTTAATTGTCTTCTTTTCTGATTTACTTTTCTGGGTAAAAATTTTTTTGCTCGGACGTTCTTGTGAGAAAAAACATGAACATCCCAATATTGTTGCGTCATTCAGGTGTATGGGAGACGAAAATAAGTTTTAAAGCATACAAAAGTGATGCTATTGTTGTTTCTGAAAGTATTAACTTTGTGAAATTGGTTGCGACAATCGCGATGGAATTGAATATTGATGATGTTCGGAAAAAAATTGAAGTAAAATATGTTGTTGATGGTAATTCTTCACCAATTATCATAAGAAATGATAATGGAGTCAAGGTTTATATTGAGTTGAAGAAACAATGTTATGGGCTTATAAGTTTTCAGCTATGTATAACAACTTCCAACAAATCGATTAAGGATATCAAGTTTGATAGCGAAACTGGGGCTGTAATGTGTATTGAAGGTAGTGAATCTGATTCGGTCGCATTAACTGTTGTTGAAACGCAGAATTATTATTCATTATACGTTCCAAAATTTGAAGATAATAATTTCATTACTAATTGTAAGAACATTGAAATAAAAGTGAACCAACTTTATAAGGATAAGCAAACTTTGGTATCGGTTATGGCGAACTATGCGATATCGAATGGCTTTAACACCTTTACTAAACGATCTGACAAACAAAGGTATGAAATAAATTATTAATTTTTATTTGTAGATGTTGTGAAGGATGTTGTTGTGTTGTAATAACATCTGTTAAACGAGTTTTATTATTGACTGTAATTTCTGGCTTTGCTGTTTGAAAAAAAAAAAGAAGTTACATTTATGATGTATAATATTCCATCATACATGCATGCGAATGTATAATAAAACTGTAACAATTTAGTTATGATTTTCTTATTTAAATTAAAGATTTTATATGTATGTGATTAAATGGATAAAATGTTTTAAAATGTATTTGCAGCTATGTGTTACATTGCCGTGTCAAAGATTGTAAATGGGTCCTGAAGGCGTATTCGATTAATCATTCGGAAATCCTTGTGATAAAGACATTTGATTCGGAACATAGTTGCAGCTTGAGTGATAGAGTTCTGAATAATTTGGTTGCAACAACAACTTTTGTTAGTGAGTTTACTGCACCAAAGTTAATTAATTACAAGAGAATACACACACTGTCGGACATAATTGAAGAGATGAAGGTCGTCTACGGTGTTGATATTAACTACATGATGGCTTGGCGGGCAAAAGAAAAGGCAATTGTGATTCTTAGAGGTGGATCAACTGATGGATATCAAAAAATACCCCGTTATATATATATGTTGAACCAGGTATATCCTGGATCATACATTTGGATGCATAAGACATTAGATAATGAGTTTAAATACTTGTTTATTGCCTTACATCCCATGATAAGGGGGTTTGAATTTTATCGTCCAGTAGTAGTTGTAGATGGTGCACATTTAAGCGGGCCATAGCAAGGAATTTTTGTATCGGCGCACTCTTGATGGTGCAGGTATTATACTTTGAAATATTTACATTTGGTATTTCAGCATTGTGCATAGGTCCTAGCAGATTATATGTTGCTCTAGTATGTATAATAAAAATTGAACTTGCTTAATGAGTACATAAAATACCAATATATGCCTTTTATTTTGTGTTTTTGATGTTTTCTATAAAGTAGATGCTAGGTTCTGTTTAAACAACCTTAGAAATTTCATTTTCATTTTAAAATTGAACAATTAAAATATAAGTAGACTTTGTTTTTTGTGCTATGTGTATGATTATCTATTATACTCAGTGGTGTATTATAATACCCCGTATGTTTCTAAGCTAGGAGGCGAACCATTTTTCTTACATATGAAACCTCCTATCCTATGATTCATACTTGAGTACATGACTTACAATGAGTATCCTAGCGATAAGATAGCTTATGATGCGTTAAGCATGTTCATATGAGTCACTTAAGGTAATGCAAGCTAAGAGTTTTTGAATCCATCAAGTTTTAGTGTTTGATTTCACAAGGGTCATATTTGAATGAGTATAACTCAATGTTAATGTGGTGTTTTGGAAGATTTAGACACACCAATTATAGATAATCAAAATATCTTTCCAATGATACCAATTTCATCAAAATCCGACACCCGAGCAAGGAGTTATGACTTTGCGAAGTAGAGTGCGTCGCCTAACCAATCGCACATGGCTACTGGAATAGGTGTGCGATAAGCAATGCAGTGCATAATTAAATATGTGCGATAAGCAATGCAGCGCATACCTAAATATATGCGATAAGCAATACGGTGCATACCTAAATGTGTGCGATAAGCAATGCAGTGCATACGTAAATGTATGTCATAGAGAATGCGGCGTACACTTGGTGTTTTAGGTAGTAAAAACACTCTGTTTTGAGTTATTTTGAGGGCAATTAAGTCTTTTGGCACTCCTTACACACCCCTAAACTTAACCTTACGAATTTAATAGATTCTAAACACATCATAACCCTATTATCAGTCTAAGTTCATCATCCAAGAGCACTAAAGGAGAAAAACAACTAGGGTTGCACAATTAAGCTTGAAGATCCAATTTCAAGGAAATTCCTCCGTCAATCATAAAGAATCTTCCTTCTAAGGTATGCGTGAGTTGATTCATGAACTCCTTTCATCCATGAAGCTCAAGAACCATCTTCTAAATTATGTATTATGATGTTTATGTTGTTGGTGGTTGATGTTTATGTTGTTGGAGTTTGATGATGCCCAAGATGGGATGTTTTGTATGTTTATGTGAGGCTATGGTGGCATATGATGTATAAATGTATGAAATTTGTGGTTGAATATTTGTAATCTTGATGAATCCACCTATGCCTAAGATGTGCATGTAAGGTCTTTGTGAAAATATCTAAGAGAATAGAAATCATGCTTTTATGACATAATAGGTCCTAAATGACTATTCCATATTCTAAGTTTGTGTTCAACGTGAGTTCCATGTTATTGTCCTGAATTGAAGATGTTGTATGAGATTCCCATGATATTGTTATGATATGGAATGACCACGATATTGAAGCCAAGTAAGTATATATATATGTTGTATGCATTCCTGTCCATGTGATAGTTTGTTGAGAACCATGCTCATTATGAAATCCCTACTTATGATATTGTGAATTGGTGACTCTACTCTTATGATCAAGTCAGTCATGTGCGTCAGTTTCCTTCCATCGAGTCCTGGGGGTACTTGTGCCCAAAAACTATAGCTGTGTGCCTAGAGCTAGTGTCATGTTTCAAGATTCAGTTAGTCATGTGACTCAGAAAAACTCAGAAATCTCAGTAGTTCAGTAGTCTCAGTAATTTCAATACTCTCGGTCAGACCTCAGATCTCAAGTAGCTTTTTCATCAGTCAATGGAACCCAGTGAATTCAGCTTAGCTCAGCTAAGAAAATACTATCAGCTCAGTTAATCAGTTTAGTTCAGTTATTCAGTTCAGCTCAGTTAATCTGTTTAGAGCCATTCAGTTGGGAGTAGGAGATAGCACCGAGCGAGTGCAGGGTTGGCGGTTTTCCCATCATAGAGGTAGAGCAAATAGCAACAATCCCTGTACTCCAAAACTACGTAGCCAGCACAGTACAGGAGTCACCCATCAGAGTAAGGCTAGACTGGACTATTATATTGCCTTAGGCTTGACTTCCTATTCAAGGTCACCCGTCAGAGAGGCTTGACCATAGTAGAGGTCTCTACCCGTGGCATGGTATCGACGCCCTTCCAATCAGGGCAAAGATTAGACCCCATCATTTCAGTATAGGGTCATGTCGGTTAGGTGATTACCTCCCACAGTTACAGTTTCAGTATCAGTCTCCAGAGTAGAAATCAGAAATCAGGACTATCAGATACAGTCATCACTCACAGTGAGGAACTTTGATAGTTTCTTTGATTCATGGACCATCCCATCAGATAGGCTTGGTCTCATATTCAGATGCTTATTATTAGATCTAGAGATCACCCGGCAGATAGGCTTGATCTCAATCTCAAATTCAGTTGAGTATTCTCATTATCAGATTTAGAGACCATCCGTTAGCTAGGACTGATCTCAGACTTAGATATTCAGATACAGTTTGGAACTCAGGTAGTTCCCCCAGAATTACGACTGTTAGATACAGTCATCCATGTTATTAGTCATTCAGTATCTCGGTATCATGAAACTCATGTTGTCAGAGTTCAAACTTAGTAGCCAGTATCTCTACGAGTTCAGTAGCAGTTACATATGTATGTATGTATTCTCACGTTCATATTAGTCAATATATTCATGCATATAAACCCCATGCATTTAGCCTACCCCCACGTATACTCAGTACTTTAGTTGTACTGACGCATTTGCGCTATGCTGCTTTCTTTTATGTTACACCATAGGTTTTGAGGCGCAAATTCCAGACCAGCAGTGGCAGTTCAATTAGTATCGAGTCTTCATCTTTCGAGGACATGATCATTTTATTTATTATTCCAGTATTTCAGTTTATTTTCAGTTTAAGGAGTTAGTTGGAGACATGTTCCTTCAACTCCTTATTCAGACAGTTTAGAGGCTTTCAAACGATTACAGAGTTTTCAGATTCAGACTTTTGTATTTTTAGTTTTGTTTTGGTACTATGGTACCACCTTATTCAGACGTTTTATTGTTCAAGATTGAACCTTATGGCCTTTTAGTTTATGTTTCCACATTTCTATATGTATATTATGCATTTACAGGTACAACTATCAGTCATAGGTTAGCTTGTGGTCCTCTGGGATCATAAGCACCGTGTAACATTCTGGTTCAGAAAATTGGGGCATTACAAACTTGGTATCAGATCCTCTCCTGTGTCGTCCCTGTCGATGTGGGCCAGAGTTCAAACTGAGTGTAGGCAAATTCCGATAAGGTGGGGCAAACCTCAGTCTTGAGTCTAAAAAAATCCCATTCGGTGGGGCAAACCTCAGCGAGCACGCTGAGTCTATAAGGGGGGATGTATGTAACACCCCAACTTAGGAAAGAGTCCCATATCGGCAAAACACAGAAGGTATGTTGGGTATATAAGTGAGAAAACCTTACTCCCTAGTGACGCATTTTAAAACCGTGCAGGCCTAGGCCCAAAACAGACAATATCACTAGTGGGTGGAGAAGTCCAGGGGCATCTCAAGCCTGTATGGTTTGGAATGCCCGTCGAGGCCAGGACCTTGGGTCGGGTCGTAATAGAATGGTATCAGAGCCGCTCCTATTTCGCCCCTATCGATGTGGGACAGAGTTTATATTGAGTGTAGGTAAATCTCGGTAAGGCGGCAAACCTCTATCCTGAGTATAGGCGAATCCCATTCGGTGGGGCAAACGCTAAGTCCATAAGGGGGTGTATGTGACACACCAACTTAGGAAGGAGACATGGCAGGGGTATCTCGGGCATGTGTGGTTTGGGATGCCCGTCGCGGCTAGGACCTCAGTTCGGGTCATGACAGAAAGGTATCAAAGCCTCTCCTGTGTCGTCCCTATCGATGTGGGCCAGAGTTCAAACTAAGTGTAGGCAAATCCCGGTAAGGCGGGAAAAACCTCAGTCCTGAGTCTAGGCAAATCCCATTCGATGAGGAAAACCTCAGCGAGGACACTGAGTCCATAAGGGGGGTGTATGTAACACCCCAACTTAGGAAGGAGTCCCACATCGGCAAAACATAGGAGGGATGTTGGGTATATAAGTGAGAAAGTCTTACTCCCTAGTGATACATTTAAAGTCGTGCGGGCCTGGGCCCAGAGTGAACAATATCACTAGTGGGTGGAGGAGTCCAGGGGTATCTCGGGCCTGTGTGGTTTGGGATGCCCGTCGTGGCCAGGACCTCGGGTCGGGTCATGATATGTATGTATGATGTTGTAAAATATTCATACTTTGTTATAAATTTTACATTTAGTATATAACTCCCTAACAGTATGTTTACGATGTATGATGTACTGTTATACGTTATTAAAATATGTGTAGTTATATATTTTATATGATTTCAATTAAGTGATACTTGTGGGATAACATGTATGATGTCATGTACTAACTAAGTGTAAAATAATTAGAGACCTGTGCAATGGTGTACATATATTATAGAACTATTTTTTTTGTTTTGGATGTATTCTTCCATTAGCTTACGGTGTAGTGGATTTCGAAAATGACAATTCGTGGATTTGATTTTTTCATCAAGTTAGAAAAGCATTTGGAGAACGGGACAACATGTGTGTTGTATCGGATCGTAACGAAAGTATCATAAAAGGTGTGAGCATTGTTTATCCTAATGTCCCCATCTTGCTTGTATTTGGCATTTGTGGAAAAATGTTTGTAAATATTTTAGAAAAGGCAAAGATAGACTTAGTGACCTTTATTATTCCATGGCTAAAGCGTATAGAAAAGAAGATTTTGATTACATTATGTCAAAGGTTGGAAAGGTTGATCCAAGGGTTAAGGAATATCTGGAAGAAGCTGGCTATAAGAAATGGTTTCGATGTCACGCCCTGTTAATAGAAGTAGAATGATGACCTCTAATATAACTGAATGTAATAACGGTTGTTTGGTAGAGCCTAGAGTACTTCCTATTTTAGGTTTCCTTGAAGAAGTGAGGATTCTATTTGCTGCATGGAATTGTAAGAACGGTGAAATTGCATCTTATACAAACACAACGCTTGGGAGAAGATTTCAAGAAATACTAACTGATAATGGGGTTAAATTGTTGCGGATGACGGTATGTATTCTGATAGTTGAATCTAATTTTTATTTGTTATTAATTTTTATATTTTTAAATGTATAAAATTAATCATTGCTCACAGGTTAAGGCATCTGGTAGTTATCTGCACTGTGTGTATGAATTAGGAAGGAGGTACATTGTTGATATTGAGTGTGACACGTGTAGCTATTGTCAGTATCAAATTGATGAAATTCCATGTGCACACGCAATTGCGATTTTGAAGAGTATAAATATAGATGTGTGGGTGTTACGGTTTAGAACTGTACCATCCAAATACCATTGTCAAAACGTATGAACTCCCTATAATTTCTATGCCAGATATGAAAGATTGGATTGTACCAGATTTTGTTGATGTAGACGAAGTTTTGCCACCCAAATACAGAAGACCTCCTGAGAGGCCAAAAAAAGAAAGACATTTGAAATCTAGTGAATCACTTACAAGTTCAATCCATTGCGGTAAATGCGGACGTGCAGACCACAACCGTAGGACGTACGGTTTCTTTCCAAAAGAAAGTTGAGGATTTTAGTTTGTTGTTCTAAGTGCTAAGTGCTTGTTTGGATATAACTATAGAACGTCAATTGTTTTTTGTTTTTTTGCTTGTTGAAGTTTATTTTATGTTTTTATTTGTTATGCGTTTTTTAGTTATGACCGGATGTTTGATATTTTGGAAACAATATCACACAGTTTTGAATTATTACAGTTTATGACTCTACTGCTTATTATTGAAGCGTAGTAATATGTAATCTTAATGTATAATATATTTAACATGTATGATATTATATGTTGACAACTTGTATGACTTTTAAGTAAATGATTTTTAAAAGCATAACAACTCCCAAAATATAAAGCAAACAAATTTGTGTGAGGATTATGGATTATACATTAAGATGTATGTATGATAGTAAAAAATATTTTTGTTTTGTTATTAGTATTATGTATAAATGTTGATACATTAAGTTTGTTTACAATTTACGATCTATTGTTATTTTTATAAAAAAAAAAATACGAAGTTGTTTTCAATTAAGCAATGAGACGTTTCAACATGTATGATGTTATCTACTGAATTTCTTAAAAATAAATTGATATCTGTTCAATGTATAATTAACTCATAATATAATATTTACTTCTTTAATGCTGGAAAAAAAACAATGTTTTACATATATTTAATTTATTATACATATGTGGTTTTGTTACATATGTAAAATGTTGTTAAACAGTGTTTTTAATATTAAGTTAGGTTAAATGAGTAATTAACAAACAAGATAGAATAAGCAGAAAAGAGTTTATGTAAATGTAATTGTATTAGAACCAAAAATTGCCATCCATTTAATGTTGCCAAGAGACCAACATTCCAAAAAACATTACTGTATATAACTATTTAGCAGAAACAATAAAAAAAAATAATTAGAATATTTTTTAGAATGAGCTACTCCAAAATAACAATTGCACTTTCATTAGGTGAATGGAGAAAAGTATTCTTTGGACAAGGAGGATCATCATTATCACTCGTATAACCTTTGTCTGCCTTCGTCACTCCGTAATGCTATAGTAACAAAGCATAACGTGCACTTTGACTAGCAGCTTCAAACTCACATAAAGGAACTTGCTGCCCTTCACTTAATATTTCTACATATGCAGCCACAAAAACTCCGCAGTCCCTGAATTTTTAATAAAATGAAAGATCGATAAGTATAGTAATTTACCATGATTATACATGTGAAAATTTAAAAAGTAAGAGACACTTACAAACTATCATACGCTTGCTGTGGAATGTTTTGGACGTATTCAACATCAAATGGGTTGTGACTTATCTCACCAGTTTGCAGACCAAGCTTCCCTTCGTACGCTTTAAGTATTGACCAATCAACTCTTTCAGTCTTTTCAAAAAAATCACTGCCTGACAAGTAATTAGGCAGCATGGCTGCTAACTTTCTTATTTCAGTTGGTGGTTCACTTTTCTTTCTGCTTGACAATGAGTCATACACACGTATTGTTCTCTCCTTTAACACAATTACAGCCAATACCAGTGATATTCTTTTCCACAGTTAACAGAAACATATACCTCATCAATAAAATGCCATGGTAAACCCGCAAGAATACAGAATCCATTAATTATATTTGTTATAGCGATTTCATTAGAAGCACAAGCAACATATTCTGCATAGTCTTCTTGCGTGGATATGTGATCTGTTTTAACTTCTGAAAAATAGCGTTCGTATATTTTTTTCATATATGTTTTGAAGAAGCAGGTGGTTGTCTTATATCTATAAGGATCACACTGCTGCAAGTTTGATTTTTTTCTCAAATGGTAGAATATCACATCTAAGTGCTACATGTTAAAATGGTTAGGTTATATTAAGCACTGAAAGAAAACTGCATAGTAAGACATTATTACTATGTATTGCATAAGAAGTTGAATGAATGACATGTTTCCATTACATCTATATAATGTGATTATACAATCCATATCATGTATGATATTTATTCCTATAACAGATGCTAATGTATATGTTTTAGTTATTCGTATGTATTGGGAATGTAAATTAGTGTATGATATATTAACATAACATGTATAAAATCTGATTATAAGTAATACTACATGTATAATTTTTAGTCATAAAATTAAAACGTAGTAAAATGTTTTAGTTATTATTATTTTGCAACAAAGAACAAGAATGTATGATATGTTACAAGTAACTGTTTTAAATGTTATTATACATCAGACCACATGTATGATATGTAACTATACAATAGATTTATGTATTGTATATTTTAATCGTACAACAGATTCTAATGCATAATTTTTAGTTGTTATTATGTATTGATAAATGACAATAATGTATGATATATTAACATAACATGTATTAAATGTGATTATATGTTTTACCACATGTATGAAATTGTGTCATAAAATAAATTCGAAGTCATATGTTTTAGTTATTATTATGTTTTCAACAAAGCAAATCAATGTATGAGCTGTTACAATTAAATGTATAATAAGTGATTGTACATAACACCATATGTATGATATGTAATAATACAATAGATTTTATGTATTTTGTAACAATTAGAATATTTTAAGTAAAAGTTTAAAGAAGTATGATATAGTTGAGTTTAATTTACCTCATCATTCCAACACATTTTGGGTTGCGTCATCAAGTAGAACCAATTCTTTGAGAGTGCTTGTGCAACAATAAAGTCCAATAGAGGATAACCTAATCCTGGAACATTTTTAGATAGTTTTTTTCTGTTTGTTTCTTGTAACATAAACAAGCATTAGACTTCACCAAGGTTTATTCTTTTGTATTAAATTCAATAATTTAGTAATCTTTCTAAATAACTTAATTTGATGCATGATATTTCAGTAACCCAAGTTCAAGCCACTATAAATAATCACTGATCAATTGATTAGGCATGTCTTCGTAAATGGTACAACCATTAAAAGCATACCTCTGCTTCTCTTCATTATCAGAACTGCCCTCAACTTTAGAGCACGATCCAAATTTTGTGATGTATGGTGACCTGAAAATCTTTGACTTTTTTCTGTTCCTTTTAACAGGTGATTTATGTTTTACTTCACGAACTTTTGCTACCTCAAGCTCCCTTACTTGTGCATCAGGAAAGTCAGGTGAAAACTGACTATCAGGAAGTGACCACTGGCTTTCCGTCACTAAATTTGGTGTAACAACATCAAATTTGCTTATATTCGAAGGTGTTGACAACCCAAATATTAGTGTGTCTAAAGCATCTTGTTCAGACTCCGTTAGTGTGGCATTCACATCATCCTACAGATTAAAGATTGAAGTGTTATGTGTAAAATAAAACATATTAATGTTTAATGTTAGTGATACCTAAACAACAACGACATTTATGTAGATAGTTTTATTTGTTTAGAAACAAAATTTGAACTGTAAAAAAAATACCTGCAAATCTGTTACATCAGTACTATGACGTTTGTTCAATTCGTCAGCACAAAATTATTCTTTTGTGTCAATATGCTCATCCTATTTTAATTAAAATCATTATGTAATAAAATAAATATATCGTATATCTATATGTATCACAAATGTATAAAGGACTATACTATGTCATAAGTTTATGTTTTTAGATTTGAAGTGTTAAATCAGCAGGAGTAAAACAGAAAAAAATAAAAATGTACCATCACAATAGTATGATGTTTTCCCAAATCTTTGATACTAGCTTCCTCTTTATCGGAAATAAGCACATCCTAAATTAAGAGTTAAGTATAATGTCGAAACACATTTATTAAAAGTAAGACATAGTTCTAAAGGATAAAAAAATTTTAAAACTGATTTTAAAAGCCATACAATGATGAATGAAAAGATGTTTACATAATTTGATATGTATGTTTACATAATTTCATATGTATTAGGGATGGATGTGAAAGTATAAGAATGTAAGTTTTGAGTTGATAAAATACATGAAAAAACAAGAATGTACCTCTAAATGTTTCATATGAGGGCTATGTTGTCTGCTCAGTTCTTCAGTACAACCTGCTCTTTTTGCATCAGTATGCTCATCCTACATTCATTCACAATCATCATGTATTAAAGTCATCTAAATAAATAACGTAATGTTAAACACTCAAATGAATGTATAATGAAACTGAGACAGTATCACAATATGATAGTATTACAATTCAAATTATTCAAAGTAAGACAGTGCTATAGAAAATAAATTTGTCATAGTAATTTGAAAAGCCATATAATGGTGAATGGAAACATGTTTATAGAATTTGAGATCTAGTTGGCATGGATGTGAATGTAAAAGCATGTAAGTTTTGAGTTAATAAATAATATGAACAACCAAAAAATACCTCTAAATGCTTCATTTGAGGGCTTTAATATATGGTCAGATCTTCAATACAAGCTGCTTCTATTGCATCATTATGCTCATCCTACATTCAGTAACAAGTTTCATTTATAAAAAATTTAGTCAGAGTGATACGTAGTTGAACGGAAAAAATATGGACTAGTGATTTTAAATTGATATGTATAACAAATGCATATGTATTTGTTATATGGGGATTTAATGTATAACATAATGTTATACATTTAAATGAATGTATAATAAAACTCACATGGTGTTTAAATAAAAAAAATATTCATTTTCTATAATGTACTACTAGTATTAATAATGTATAGCACGTCAATATACATTCAAATGTATGTGTAATAATACTGTAACATCCTACAAGTAAATCGATTTAAAATATTGTCATGGATCCAAAAACAAACCAACATGATATACAAAAATGTACCAATATATCTTTCATTTCAGTAATGTGCGTGTTTTTCAAATCTTCCTCATGTCCCTCTTCTTGATCATTCATATGCTCATCCTAAAAAACATTGGCAAGTAGATGTCTGTATATTTAATCAAATTTATATAATGACGAATGAAATTTTTTTAATGCTTTCATATCTACATTGTATAACCATATTTATACATATCATATATATATACCTTCTGATCGAATTGAACCTCGTCTATTGTTGGACATTCAGTATGAATGTGGACAGAATCTTGGATCTCTGTTTTCAAAGGTTCAAGTACTGTTGGTTCATCTTATGTGAATGACTGGTCACGTGTACTCATCTTCACGTTGTATAAGAACCAAACAAAAATAGGATAAGATGTTGGAGATATACAGATTTATTGTAACATGCCAATTTAATTTAGATTAACATTACCGGCAAATCATTCTTATAAACACTGTCATTTATTTTTTATCCTTCTTCTGCACCTTCTTGTTGATGAACAGTTTTCTCCTCCTATATTTCATAAATAATACTAATGTATGAGTATTTATTCAAAGTATTAAAAATTTGAAGGAAAAATTATTTTATCCAGAGATTATTTACTCTTCTTTCTTCAATGCTTTAACAACCTCAGCAAGTATATTGGAGATTAGTGTTTTCAGCTCAGCAATTTGTTCATTCACCTTATAACGTACAGATAAACAATAAGATATTAGAAACAAATAATATTTTTTTAAAATTAAAATTTGTAAATAAGAAAATCAACTTACATATGTTTTGATGTAACTCTTTATCTGCTCCATATCTAAATTAGGCTTAGAACTCCCTTCAGGCGTTGAGGAAGACGAAGGAACAGACTTGAGTTGTTCGCGCTCAGAGGAAACACCAATTTCTACTTGATGACAATGATCAAAATCAGACACACGAATTTATAGTTTATCTATTAATTGTTATTGTTTTTTAGAAAACATACCCGACACACGACGTATTGAATGAGAACTTGTTGATTTCTGTCCATCTGTCGTAACTGGACTAACTTCCTGAAACATAACTGTTTTTCTTCTTTTGGATGGTTGTTCATTTGATACAGGTTTAGCCAAACGAGCCTTTCTTAGAAATTCCTGATTAGGTCCAGTGGTGAAATCATCATAGTCGTCATCTCTAGTGACAACACGGGATTGATCTTCATCGCCTGTCGTTTGCATTTTTGCAGCAACAGAAGTGGAAGCAGCAGATATTGGATCAAAAATCATAAAATCCTCAAAGAAAGACCAATCTAAAGTACGGACTTCTTCGTTTGTAGACTGCAAATTCTTGAAAGAACACTAAAAAAATGTATTTTAAAATAAAATATTAGAACTTCGAAAAAGTGAGTATAAAATAAAAATATTTAACATGTTATACAATTATCTTACTGAACATGCCAGACATAAAAGATTCATACTTAGGCCTTGTACACTCAACAGACTAGTTAAGTATTCTTGGGATGATGTTTCCATGTCGCAAAGCAGTTTTTTAATCTAACGCAGAGCAACACTCAAATATCCAGACATTTAGAGCGTGGGGCATTCCACCCAAAGAATATAACTGCTTTACGACTTTGAAATCCTGCCTCCATGAGTTGATCAACTTTTCATAAGTTATCTTTCCCCATGAAAAGTGTATGTACCGACCATCCTCGACCATTTGGAAGTGAGCTACACTGATTGGTGCTTCTTTATGCTGAGATAATATGAATGTATGAATAAAATATAATATCGGAGGGTTCAAAGCATCTTCAAAGTTCTCAAAATTTCCCATCTGCAAACGTGTTATCAGTTTTGACCTAGTTATACCACCTCCAGATTCAGTAAAATACTTCGACATCAAAGGAGATTTTGATGATGAAGTATACATAAACTCATCAATATCACCGGTGTATTTCAGGCTGGTGATAATGAAAAATTCAAGCATGGTAAATTTCAAAATCTTCCCATGCACACACACATGTATTCGTCCTTAATATCTTGTTGGATTTCTAGCATAAAGAGACATTTTGAAATCTGCCCAATCCAGTTGCACTGCAGAAGGTCAAGAAAAATTTCAAATAATGTATTTCTAAATGCCTCCAAAACATCTTCTCCAAAATAAGACTTTATGTCTCCAGAAAAATCACGGTTGCATAAGCTTAAAATATGCAAAGAGTGCTCCGGGACTTTATCTATACGATATTTCATGTCCTGAAAAAAAATACAATAATTGCATAAAAAATTACACATTTTTAGATGCAAAAATGTATAATGTTGCATACTAAATAGTTCACATTAAAAACATGTATGACATATCAGTTATTCAAATGTATAATGTCACTTTATACATTATGAAAACCTCACTAAATGTATAACATCAACTAAACCATACAATGCTTGTTATGTATAATAAGTGTATGGAAAGCAATGTATAATGCAATGTATAAGCAATGTATAATACTAGAATAGTTCACATAAAAAACATGAATGACATATCAGTTATTCAGATGTGTAATGTCACTTTATACACTATGAAAACTCACTAAATGTATAACATCAACTAAATCATACAATGCCTGTTATGTATAATAAGAGCATGCACAACAATGTATAATGCAATGTAATAATATTATGCATTAATAATCAAGTATATACAATGTATAATGTTAGATTAAATATTTCACCTTAAACATATATGACATGTAATGTTTGTCAGAATGTATAATGAAACACTATACATAACAAAAACTTCATAAATGTATAATAACACACACAGACTCAAATACCTCTTATACGTAATAAAAACATTCAATGTATAATAAAACTATATTTATCGATACCTTCGGAAGACGTGGTCTACCAGAATCATCAAACTTCTTCTTACTGGCCGTTTTTTAAGTTGATTTCTTTGATTTGGAAGTGGCCGCTTCCTTCAATTTCTTCATTTTTATGGGATCGTTTAATGCTTTTAACGATTCTCTGCGAAATCGGGTTCTTCAAAATCAAATGTACCAGGTACAAACCCAACAGGTATATCTTGTGTTTTTAGAATCTAACTGACTAAGTCATAAACTAAAGTTAGGACAAGAATCCATTAACAAATTTTTTTCAGTAATTCGATTAACCCGAATCAACTACTAAACTTGAAAAAACTTGCAAAAATGGCTTAAAAATAAACATGCATTCATAAAATAAACTGAAAAATACAAAAATAGATAATTTTAAAAAAAAAATCAACAAACTAAGAATTGAAAATGTATTATATGAAGAAAACATAAAAATTGAACTACTAAACTTGAAAATACTTGAAAATTCGGTAAAAACAAACATGCAACCACAACAAATATACGGTCAATTTCAAAAATTAAAAAAGTTGAAAAAAAAATAAAAAAAAATTCAAACTTACAAATTATAACCCACAGAAACACGATTCTTGAATTTTGCCGAAAATAAGAGGATTCAATTATGGAGTAATTATCGGATGTTGTGGGAGGATATGGGGAAGTAAAATACGGAAGAGAAAATCTTTTTAGATATGTATAATGTTTAAGAGAGGGAACGTTGAAAATAAAGGAATTTTTGTAAATATTTTGGTTTATGTGTAAATATTTTGTCAAATTGATATATTATGTAATAAGAAAATTTTAGTTGGTGTATATATGTAAATTTTAGTCCCATTAATTGGGGATTGCATGTGTCTAGATCAATTCTCTTTGAATGGGCTTTTAGCCCAATCAGTGGAGCCACAATTCAAACATACACTACTATGGAAAAAGTGAAAATTATCTCAAATAGTCTTATTAGATTGTTAATTATAAGGTATAACATAACTTTTCAATAATTACTAGACTAAAGAAATAATTACAAGCTATAACAACTTTTGAAAAAATAATATTTTAATTAAATATTAAAAAAAAAAAATTAATATTTATTATTTATATTATTTCCTTATATTTAACATTTAATATTTATCACTCTTAATTAAAGCTTTGTTTAATTATGGCAAGTTAAGATATCAATATTTTATTTTTATTTTAATAGTTAATTATTAAAGTTTGTTCACAATTTAAGGAGTCATATATGGTAATATGTTTTTAAAAATTAAGAATTGATTTTTTACTCTTTATTAACTGGAATAATTAACTTGCTTTTAGACTTTTTTCATGTTTTACTGTCTTTAATTATCAAAATAATTCTTATATCTTTACCTTTTTTTAACATTTTTTAACTTTAAAAAAGAGTTGATTTCATTCTTTTAACTTCATTCCAAAAAACATTCACGTTTTATGAGGTATTTTTAGGTAAAATCATACGCAAACTCTTTTACTTTTTACCAACTACCAATTTAACTTTTAAAACTCATTATTCTTTACACAAGATCTTTTACTAATAGGCAAGATCTTTTACTTTCAACTTATTTTTCCTTCTTTTGAGTATGGTTTTTTGATTTACCAACATACACTCACCGTTGAAGGTTGGATTAATAGATTACACTTTAATTTGTTTTTATGAGATAATCTTCAAAAAATTAAAGTTTAATTCTACCCTATTAGAAAAAGTCCTAGAATAATTCATCAAAATAGCTCGATTAATCTATCGAGACCATCGTTTGATTTAGGGTGCTTTACCCATCTCCAAAATCAAAGAACAAGAACAAGGTTGTTGAAGCTGATGATAGGTAGACGAAAGGATAGGTAGACGAGAGCAGGTCAAGAGAAGGACAGACAAACTTCTAAGATGCAAGTTTCTGAAGAAGGGGCACCTATATCGGAAAGTGAGATAAAGTGAAGAAATTTATAAGGAATAACAATAGGTTACATGGTATGTATGCATTTGAACTCGATGATGATGTAACCTAAGGGACAAATCTGCGACGTCTGTTAGGCCAAAGCTGATAACAGGTATCAAGTTGCAACTAATTTCTCTCTCAATTGGTGCACTATTATTGAATTATGCATGAAAAAAATAGAAAGATGAAATAATAGTGAAAGTGAGGTAATTGAAAATGTTACTAACAAACATGGTGGTCTCAAAAGATCTAGGAAAGCTATTCCGAAATTTCAAATTCACATCCCTTCAAGTAAAAATCAAGGATGCAGTAGATGTTTATGTCTAGTCATGAATTTTTTGTCCAGTTATGGGTTCAAACTATTTTTTTTTCAGAAAATATTTTGTTAAATTTATAAAATATGTTTTTCGTTAAAGTTTATATCTTGATTTGAATATTTTTTGAATGCTTTTTTATTTACATCATGGTCGCTATCATTGATGTTTATATCAATTGTTATGTTATATCGAGAACATCTTATTAAATTGATGTTCATTACTGTGTATGTTTTCACGTTTGCAATGCTTAATTAACGTATATATGTTTATCATGTATTTTGCATTAATAAAATATTGCAATGCTCTTTAGTTTGTTCGTATGTATGCATTTAACACTAGAACAACCATAGAAAATACGGATTCTAACTTAAGGAGGTGCATGTGTTGTGGCATGTTGTCTTATTGTGTATCTCTCGATGACAGCTATTACACGTAACTTTTATTTTTTTTAGTTCTCTTCGTTTGGTGTTTCCCATCTTTCAACGCATGACCTCTTGGGAGGTCTTTTTGAATTCGGTGACAATACAATTTGGATTGAATTTTTATCTAGCTTCAACTGAGTAGCAATTACATCTACTAAACTTTTATATTTTGTAGTTGCATCATACATAATCCCTTCTACACCAAATCATTTTGGTCTTCTTGCAGAAACAATAAATTTAAATATCATAATTATATTTAGAATGTAATATGATAGAATGGACATATTTGACAATCAATAATGATACACCTATAAATTGATTGAACAACAGTTTTTTGTGACTTTCAACTACATTTTTTGCGAAAATTTATCATGTAAACATCAGGTACTCGAAAAAAATATAAAAAATAATTTTAACTTTTTATTTGAATGTATTTTTCGTAGTCAATAATAAAATGATATATATTTTAAAAAATAACGCAAATTATCACAATTCATATTGTATGCATTATTTTTAAAATTTGTAAACTCTAGAAATTGAATTTCATATAAAATACTCAAATAGCTGTGCACTAAAATTTCGCCTAGAATGGCACTATTCTTTTGGAATATTATGATTGAAAAATCATATATTTATTTTTTTAAAAAAATAGAAGATAGCGAAGAAGATGAAGTAGAACAACAAATGCGTTAAAAAGTGAAGAAAAATCATATTATACAATTGATAAACATACACAATTTCAAATCAACATCATATTATACAAAATTCAATAATGTAATAATAAAGAATTGAAGAAACACATAAAAAAAATTATTTAAAATTCTTTAAATACGTTTGATTGCAAAATATCAATTTTCTTAAATAATATAACATACCTGACGAATCCCATCTCCCTTCGTGACGTATCTTGATTGAATGTAAATTATCAAAATTCATATTATTATAACACAAGAATTACTTATTTTTATTTTTCTTTCAAAAAATAATTCTCAGCAGTTGCATATAAGAAACAAAAATTACGTATTTGATTTACTGAAATAACTAAATCGTGTAGAAAAAGAAGATTCTTAGTAGTTGCATAGAAGAAACGGAAATTACGTATTCGGTTTACTAGAACAACTAAATTGTGTAGAAAAATAAGATAGTCTATGAAGATGAAAACTCTTAATGAAAGAATTAAAATAGGAGAAAAGAAAAACGGTTAGAGGAATTTTGGGGGTGGATTAATATTAATAATTAAGGTTAACTACATTTAAGGAAAAAATAATGTATATTAGTTGTATTAAATCTTTATTTTCTATTTCAGTAATTATTTTTTTGTATTTTTTAAAAATAAAAAAATTATTTTTAAGACCCAGTCTCTCTTGGAATCCTGAATATGCCATGATCAAGTGACATTGCTTCTTCGGCCCGAACCGAGGAATTCCTTAGATATGATGCAAAAGGGCTCTTGTCTATCCTTGATCAGAGATTTCTCTATGAAAAATATCAATCGGAGTTTGCTTAGTGTTGACAAAACCAAAGGTGCGGACTGTTGATAGCTATAGGTTTAAGGTATGAAAATAACTATTTTTTTAAAATGAAAGTTGCTATAACTTAAAAACTAAATTTTTTTTGCTATAACTTGTAATAAATAATCTAATAATTTTATTTAGTTAACTAGTATTAGTACCCGCGCGATACACAATCGATATTAAATGAAATTTATTATAGAAATTATCATCTTATTAATTTTATATAATAAAAAATTTATTCAATATCGTTCACACATTTGAAATTAATAAATTTATGCAATACCAAAAATAACTATTAAATTATTAAACTTAATATTATTAATTACATAAAACTTACACATTTCTTTTCGAAAGTAAGTATCCGCATGCAAATAATATTATATTGTAATATAATTATTTGAGAATATTAGATAATATTGTGATCTATATTGATTTATGTTGTAAAAAAACCATATAATTACAAACAAAAATGCATATTTAACATAATTATTATTAGTTAAGGACTTACTTCTAAATTGGTTAGAAAAACAAAGAACTAATGAAAAATATGTTTTAGAGTTATGCACATGAGGATTTTCTATAAAATTTTAAATTGAAATTTAAATTCTTTTATATATAAATATTTTAATTTGCACCCTCTTATCAAGAGGAAGAAAGGAGTTTCCCCTTCTCTTTTCTTGTCTTAATAGAATTTTCTTTCAAAATAGATTTCGTATTCCTTTACACAATCTTAGTCATAGTATGTTTTTTATAAATTTAAAATATTTTTGCGTCAAGACAAATATTTTGAGCAAAGTCTAAATAATAGTCAATTTTTCCTCTCTCTTATTTTTTTATTATCATTTTTTCAACAAAGAACTTGTAACATTATCTAAAGTCCTAACCTGTTTGCATGATTTGACAATGTTCACTTATTCTCTTATGATAATGGACCAACAAATATTAATGAATCTTATTGTATATTATTGTTTCGGATAAATGGTATAGTCCTTCATAGGTTTGAATATTCACTCTTCAATTCTATTTTCGATCAACCCTATCATACTTTCTCAATCAAAATTGAATTCTCTCCCGTCTTAGAACATTCAACTAATACTTAAACCCTCATGTTCATCAGTACAATAAAATATTAATCTTATTCATCTTTACCCTTTATATTGTACAAAGTAGATCAAAATAATTTTTGCACCAAAAGATTTACAATATTCTAAAATTAGAGTTACAAATATAAAGATAAACATAATTGAACTCATTACCCGTTTATATCAACTAAAACAAAAAAATAAGAAAGTTTATAGCATAATGTTTATAAATAACAAATGATAAATGACCTTTACTTTCACATTAGTATAATATGTTACGTAAAAGTACAATAATATTTGCAGTAAGAATTTAAAAATAATAAATTTGAAAAAATCAATATTCATAAGTATTTGATTTATTGAATTTGAGCATTGCCCATTGAGCATCAGCCACGAGATACTCACCCAAATTTTGATCTTCGAGATATAGTTTTGAGATAGTAATTCTAGTGTCGGGTAAATTTCATAAATAGTTATACAACTATCATTTTATTACTAAGGTCACTTAACTATCATTCCTAATATAATATCACAAAACTTTTAATATACCGTTAAAATCACACAATTTAATTTATAAATTAATTATTAATTATACCATATAAAAATATAGTATAGACAAATCAAGTATTAATCCTAACATAAAGAAATATAGTGGATTAATACTTTAGTATCATAGATTATTGATTTGTGAAAGAGAAAATGGCCAAAAGATCGTCCAAGATTTACCTCAAATCCCAACTACACACTTAATCTTCACGGGAGTCCTATCACACACACACACACACACACACACACACCGATCTATTTTTTCATGTATTTATTACCCCCCACCCCCCAAATGCTGGAGCTAGCACGGAAGGTGAGAACACCCCCTCTAGATGCATTGGTTCAGTCCCAACAACTCAAAAAGTAAGAGTTTAGTCTTACACACATCATTAATTGATTTTTTGATGAAATAAATCATGAAAGATGACTCTCTCTTCCAACGGTCTTCTCCCTCTTCTTTATATCACTCTTCTCCTTGTCCACCATTTGCCTTCATCTTGCTCCATTTTTTTTAATTTTATTTCTTTAACCTATGTTGTAGCTTTTAATTTCATTTTCTACTTGAATTCTTGGAGTTTTTTTTTTTAATTTGGTTCAACTCTTAATTTAGGGTTTGTAATTTGATGATAGATTTTGTCGGAATTCATGAAATGACAAATTCAAAATTGAATAAGCTTTGTATGGACGAATCAGACATAATGCTCAATGTTGTTGTGAGACACAAACATGGTATTTTGCTTGACTTGCAAACTTCATGGTCGAAGTCAAATCTGGAAAGAAGATTTTGGTCTTGCCCCTACTATGGTGTATGTATTTTGCATTGTATTTTTCTATCACTTTATATTTCAATTATATTAATGTATTGATTTCTACAAAAAAATTTAGTCTAAAGAATGTAACTTTTTTCTATGGAGGGACAAAGAAAATGTGGATCCAAGATCAAATTTTATCATTCCAAGATAAGTGAACAAAATCAATGAGTTGGAAGAAGACTTATGGCTTAAACAGGTCCAAATTGATAACTTGACATGGGAGAAGAGACAATGGAAAATGGAGATGGTGTAGGTTTAATAGGAAGATTTTTTTTATGTATTTTGATTTTTGTTGTTGTTATGTTCATCAGCAACAAATGAACTGAAAGTAGTTGCTAGATCTGGTCTAATATGGTATAAATTTTGTATACCTCTCTCTAAATATATCAGATTATATTATGTTGTCTTTTTCCTAGTCGTACTTTATATGTTTGTTTTTGTGTAGTTGTACTTCTGATGTTTGTTGTGTTGTTGCTATGTTATTGTTTGCACTTATAAAATTGTGTCTTGTGTTGCTGTTATGGTGTTGTTTACAGTTATAAAACTGTGTCCTGTATTGCTGCTATGTTATTTTTTACACTTGTTGTGTCTTTTGTTGTTGCAATGTTATTGTTTACACTTGTAAAGTTGCGTATTGTGTTGTTGTCATTTAAACGTACAAACTGATGTAATGATAATGTTGTTTAGGCAAAGCACTATTCTAATGCTATGTTTTTCTTTACGCTTAGATAGTGTAATGGTAATGTTGTGTTAATATTATAGCAACATCACCACCATTTAAACAACACAACAATAATGCCTAATGACAACATTCATCAACAAAACATTCCAACTTTACACATCATCATTCATACCAAAATATATTCACATTCATAATGCCAAATCATTAGACAACATTAGTCAACAAAATACAGTGATTAAATTATTTTCCAACACCAAAATAAAATTGTTTTCATGTCAACTAAACTAACTTAAAACAGTGATTAAACTACATCAATAGCACTACAATTTCTATGGCATGTTGGACTGTGAAGAAACGGTATTTTGACTTGGATAGTTTGAACTACTTCTCACTTTCTTCTTTCTTCTATTCTCTTTAAGTTCTTGTAGTTTTCTTGTTAATATTCCTGATTTGCCATTTCATTTTAATTTACTGGTACTACTTGGTGTATAACCAATGTCACCAGTTACATCAGCTAATCTTGCCACCTTTGATTGACCAGTAGAGTATATCTTACTGCTAGGCATGCCAGGCTACAGGGAAGGATAAAAAAATTTAAGAATCAACATATATTAATGACTCATAATTTACAAATGATATAACAAAGTAAGAGACTTACATTTAGGACTTTAAAGCCATTTTCAGCTTGAAACACACCCATTCATTCTACTCTTTGCCTTTTGAATGGAGCAGTGTTTCCCCTACCACTACCCATTCCTTTTTTTGTAGTTCCAGCTATTGAAGATGATGTACAAAAATTAGGAGGTGCAGAAGAGGATGCTGGAAAAATAGTAGGTAATGGAGGTGTTGTAGGTAGAGAAGTTGCAGTAGCACCTATTGAAATTGTTCTTTTGGGTCTCCCTCTTCCTTTTTTTCCTTGTGGAGGTTCAGTAATAACTTCTGATGAAGTTTTCTATAAATATAAAAGGAATATTATGAATTGAGCAAATTAGAACTAAATTCAAGCATAATATACCTTTGATCTGCCTCTTCCCCTGTCTGAACCATTACTTTTTCCTTGAGGAGCAGCATTAGGTGCTTCTAGTAAAGTTTTGTACATATAAAAAAAATGTTAACAATTAGAGTAGTGTTATAACATAATGAATTCATGTGAAAATATTACCTTTGGTCTGTCTCTTCCCCTGCTTGAACCATCCTTTTTTTCTTGAGGAGAACATTAGTTGCTTTTGTTGGAGTTTTCTGCATATTATAAAAGAATGTTAACAATTAGATTACTGGTATAACATAATGAATTCAAGTAAAAAAATTACCTTTGGTCAGCCTCTTCCCCTGCCTGAACCAGTAGCTGTTACTACTGCTGGTGCAGTTGGTTCTGCTGATGGTGCTCTGTGAGGACAACCCTTTTTGTTGT
The DNA here is from genome assembly GCA_030864225.1 of Capsicum baccatum var. pendulum. Lineage (NCBI taxonomy): Eukaryota > Viridiplantae > Streptophyta > Magnoliopsida > Solanales > Solanaceae > Capsicum > Capsicum baccatum. Next base: position 60,369,367 of record CM061553.1, on the reverse strand, counting down.
GGCCTCTAACATGACACATACTACATGTCATTTCTAGTCCATTTTTACGCAATTTTCCTGACTTCTTTGTTTCCCCAACTTTCTTCTTCCTATTCTTAGTTGGCCTGTCAGGCAGGGTTATGATTTCAGGTGGACCAACATCAATGTTTAAAGAAGTTAGCCACATTTTCATGTTTGTAAGTGGTTGAAGAATATTGACATTAGTCTGCAAATATGTTTCCTTACTATAGCAGCTGTCAATATATTCATACAGAGGATACTTTTTGAATAATATTGCAGCCACACCATGTGCACATGGTATGCCTTTTAACTGCCAAACCCTACAACTACAAGTCCTCTTGACAATATCAACTTTATGTTGACAAATTCCTTCTTTCACTTCAAAACCAGCAACTCCATTAAACTGAATGGTACAATCCATAGACCTGTTGATGTTTTCCTCTAAAACCTTTAAACATATTGGAGAGTAATTGGACTTCCAAGTATTTGGAAACTCCCTTAAAGTGCTTATTCTTGTCATCAGCTTTACTCTGATTTCTTCAAGCATGGTAATGATGGTCTTGTGCCTAGCAGGTAAGATCCATGCATTAAAATACTCTGACATGTTGTTATCCACAGAATCACATTTCACTTCAGTGTTGAAGTAAACTTGCATCAGTAATTAATGTTGAAGTACATTAAGTCATCAATCATTTTTGCAGGACCAAGCAACTTCATCTTCTATATGTTTTTCCTCAATTGAGACTCAAATGTACTTTTGGCTATCCTTCAAAATTGTTCTCTTCTTTGAGGACCTCTCCATTTCTTAGCCCAATTAGCGAAGATATGTCTTGCACATCTTTTATGCTCAGATTGAGGTATCACCTGCTCAATTGCGGTAAACAGTCCCTACAATACAAAACATGCAATAAACAAGGTAAAATTACTGCATAATTACATTTACTTGGCTAAATTAGAAAAATAAGTACACATAATACAGAATACATACCTTCTGCATATCTGTAATCAATGTGAGACCTTCTCCTTCTCCAAGTCCTAGGTCCTCCTTTATGCACCTAACAAACTAACTCCATGTGTTTGTGTTTTCCTTTTCAACTACTGCCCAAGCAAGTGACAGCATCTGGTTATTACCATCTTTTCCAATAACAACTAACAATTGCCCTTTACAAACTCCTTTAAGAAAACAACCATCTAAACCTATACACTTCCTACAATGTACCCATGACTTCTTCAAAGCATCAAAATAGATGTAGAAACTTAGAAATTTTGGTTTACCTTCTTCATTAGCCTCACCAAGTTTAACAACACAACGTGTCCCTGGATTTGTCTTTAGCAGCTCATCCTTGTAGTTAAGAATTCTTTCAAATTCCGCAGCAAGATCACCCAAGATATCTTTCAACACTTTAGTTCTTATTCTTCTTACAATAGTCATACCAACATACAGTTTGAATTTTTTTCTTATTAACTCTTGCAGATTAAATACCCTTATATTTATCTGCTCAATTATTCTCTCTCTGAAGGTTTCAGTTAAAAAATTTGCATTGCACAAATAATTTCTGGTTGTTTTGTTGCAAGTATGTTTTGGAATATAAGTTTTTATGATGAAGTCATTTGTGGTGTTGTCAAAACTTGCATACAAAAGTCATGGACAACCATCCTTGCATCTAACTCTAACCTTTTTTGGTTCATTCACCCACTTCTTCATAGAAACCCTCTTTCTTACTGCATATTTAGTCACAGCTCTTCTAAATTCATTCGCATCTTTAAACACCATACCCAACTACCAAACAACTTCCTTTGCAGTTGGGTTATGAATGATTTTCCGAGCTATTAGCCATTTTTTTCTTGACAACTTAACAGATCTTGCCCTACCAGATGCAAGCACATTATGTTCTTCATCACCACAAAAATCATCTTCATCTAACTCAAAACTATCCTCATCAGAATTTGCAAAGTAAGGCTCATCACCACCCAGCCTTCCTTCATGACTTACTTTACATGTTTCGGTGTCATCAAACCCTAAATCTGGTCCTGCTTCAACTACTGGTGCCTATGCATTGGCAGCTGGTACTCTCTCTTTTCTTTTTCTCTTTGAAACTTCCTCTTTTTATCTCTCAACTCCCTAACCTCCTCATGTACATCACTACCATACTCTTCATCATCATCATCTCCAACTAATTCTCCTTCTTATTCAACACTATTCTCAGTAGAGAAATCAGAACCCTCCACTTCTTCTTCTGAGAAATCACTTCCAGCAGGACCGACATCTATATCATCAACTGCAGCAGCACTACCTGCAGCAACACTAGGTACAGCAGCACTAGGTGAAGAAACACTAGCTGCAGCAGCACTAGGTGGAGCAGCAGTAGATGTAGCAACACTAGGTGCAGTAGTAGATATAGGCACACTAGGCACAGCAGTAGGTGCTGAAGCACTATATGCAGTAACACTATCTGCAGTAGTGAAATGAGGTGTGGTAGTGCAAGGAGGTGAAGTTGAAAAAGAAGTAAAAAGGTTCTCCTCATTTATATGGTCCTCACCTACCATAAAGTTAGGCCTATTATCAAAAGATGCACCAGATTTCTTCATATTCTCAAGACTTCTATTTTCTAAGAATATTTGGGGGTCCATAACAATTGGTTCATCCACTAAATGTTTGACAAATACATCCACTTTATCTCCATTTTTCAAGGAACACATTATTTCAAAAATATCCATATCATTATCCACATCTACCAAAATGCCACTATTAGGTGGTTTAATACTAAAGGTGCATGTTGTGCTATAGACTAATTTTCTTATATAGTTTCTCAATTCAAAATATGACATCTTTTCAACATCAACATCTAAGAATTTTGTAATTTTTCCACCTTTGTAAACTGGTTCTTCACTACTTAAATCTAACACTCCACCATAGTACCATCTTAGAATAATCAAAGTAAAATCACTCATGTTTGACCTGATGACAATAAACACTCAAATAAGACAAAAATAAAAAATCAAGCATCAACAAACTTTAATACAACTACATCATGCTTAAACAATGAAGAAAAAACACAAATTTATATCACATTATGCGACTAAGATGAGAAAGATAAAAATTGATTACATAAAAATTGTTCTACTTCGGTACAAATTGAACACCTAAACAACAAAATAGTTACATGCACATGCTACCACACACAATTTATTGTTTTATTTTTCAGATTAACAGTAAATCCTAAAAAAGCCCTAATTTTTAATGAACTCACTAAAACATTAATAAAAACCCTAAGAAGAGATGTCCTTAAGAACTTAATATGTTGTTAATTAAAAACTTAGACAACTTTTTAGCAAGAAACACAACTTAATTTTCACATCCTAAGAAGTCACAGTCACCATATTCTTGGGGCAAACCATAATTAACAATGACAATAGTTTAGGAAAAAATGACTACCTCTACTAAGTTAATGCTGCAATCGATGACAGAAGATTCACAAAACTTTATCAGTAACAGAAGATTCACAAACTAAAAAGGCTAAATTCGTATGTAAAGGTGGGAGAAAATTCATCAAGGGAAGAAAGGAAGAGAGGGGAGAGAAAGGAGAGAAGAGAGAGAAAGTTGAAAAGGTGATAATGGATCCATTTACGTTTTAGGAGGGAAATGACCTGGAAGACATGGTATCCGCGCGTGTAAATATGAAGGGATTATGATTTGGTTTATGTTGTCAGCTCAGCATTTGGGGAGGGGGTAATAAATACATGAAAAAATAGATCGGGGGAGAGGGTGATAGGACTCCCGTGAAGATTAAGTGTGTAGTTGGGATTTGGCCATTTTCTCTTTTTGAAGTCATATTATTATCTCACTAAAATCTAAAGAAACAATATTTGCAATGCAAGAAAATCGACTATCTAATATCAATATTAGTTTTTTCATATTTAATGTATAACTTGTAAATTTTTTATGTTATTGCTAAAATTCTCATTGCACATTTCGATCAAGATAAACTTTTTTAAGTCTTTAAAAATGTATGACATATTAAAAGATCACTAACTTAAATCTTCAAAGAGTATAGATTATATTTTTTTTATAAAACATAAAGTACATGAAATATTGGCTCATAAGATTTTCACCAAACATGTAGAAAATAAAATGAATATGCAACATAATCTGTATACTTAGTTGACTTGATAAATCAAGAAAAATTTATTCTAAAGTAATGCTCAAAGTAAATAGAGATCCTAGCGATAATCACGACAAGATAAGTTGTGGCAGAAATCATTTGCACAATTCATCTTCTCCAACATGTTATGGCAGAAATTAATTATCTTTTACTGAGTGTAGCCTTCTTATATAGTGGTAAATTGTTATGGCATTATAACTTCTAGATTAATTGCAACTGGTACAATATTTTTTTCCATAACATGTATATAATTGTTATTTGATTATTCATTTTCTATTTATATTTCTTAATCAAATTTGTCATGCTTCCTTAATTGACTTACATTGAATGAAATTATAAATATTTTTTGTCATATAAATATTCATTTTATGGTAATAGTTCAATTGCATATAATTAGAAACTCTCACCTACATTTCATCATATAAAAATTATTATAAATTTTTATTGATATTTTTATATTAAAAATATTTATTCCTAATTTATTTTATTGATCTGCACGTTTAAATTTTTGTATAAAATAATTTAATATTTTTAAATTAATTTTTGTTCATTAAAACGAAGTATCTTTTTCAAATTTGATTATTTGAAAATCCAAAATTATTCTTAAAGACATATATAAAGTTATATAATTGGTCAACTAAAGAATAGCTTTGTAAGGCAAAATTTTATTTGACTTCGAATATTAATTAGGACTATGTAATTTTAGTAGTTATTTTCGATAAATATTATGTAATCTTTTCTGTGTAGTAAAATTCATTTTAAAAAAAATTCAGTATTTATTTATTTTCAATCTACCCTCCTTTTAAATTCAAGACTATCATTTATTCATTTCCTAACATAAAATGATAGTGTAATTATTCAATGATAGTAATTCTCAATTATGAAAATCCTTTCATTAAATATGAATGCATATTATTTTAAATATAGATTACTTAAAATATATCAAATGAAAATCCTTCCAATAAATATGAATACATATTTTTTAAATTAAATTACTTGAAATATATTGAAATAAATTTCTTCCATTTTGTAGTCCAAAGTTACCATTTGAGTGATCACATTTTTTTCATAATATTTTTAATTTTAAAATAACTCTTTGATTATTATATTTTTTTTCATATAAGTTGTTTGATTACGAATTGATTATTCTCTTAATTGATATTTCTAGATACTTTCTTAATTTAATCAATTGTAATCAAATCATAAATGTTATTTTTTTTATATAATATTATTATTTAAATTAATTATATATACATTTTGAGTGATGACATCTTTTTCATAATATTTTTAATTTTGGAAGGACATATTTGTCATAATAATCTTTTTCATATAAGTTACTTGATTATTAATTAGTTATTCTCGAATTGATTTTTTTGTAATACTTTCTTGATTTACTAAATTGTAGTGAAATTATAAATGTTTTTTTAAATAACATTATTATTTAAATTAATGATGTATATTTTTTAGGGATCACATCTTTTTCATAATATTTTTTTTATTTTGAAATAACTTTTTGATTATTATAACCTTATTCATATAAGTTACGTGATTACTATTTACTAATTGATTTTTTATAATATTTTCTTGATTTACTCAATTGTAGTAAAATCATAAACATTTACTTTTTATAATATTATTATTTATTGAAATAAAGTTTTTATTATTATAATCTTATTCATATAAGTTACATGATTACTATTTGTTAATAATTTTTTTGTAATATTTTCTTGATTTACTCAATTGTAGTAAAATCATAAACATTTACTCTTTATAATATTATTATTTATGTTGTTTAAATTAATTATTCAAATATTTTAAGGAATGACATCTTTACTGAAATATTTTTTATTTTGGAATGAATTTTTGGTCATGGTAATTTTTTTCATATAAGTTGCTTGATTAATAATTGATTATTCACTAAAATAATCACCAAAATAAATTTTGTTGCAAACAATAGATTCTTGTTGCCAAAATATCAAGTGGCTAGTTCTCAATATGCCACTTGACTTAATTTTAGGCTAACTTCTTTGTCAAAATACCAAGTGGCTAGTTCCGTAAAAGATACTCAAAAAATAAGAAGAAAAAACATAAGTGAAAATTCTAATATAGAATTAAATATAAAGTAGTAAGAAGCACCCACCTATATATCCAGCTTGATTTGATGTATAAACTGATCGCTATTTTGGTAATTATTTCCTCGCCTTTTCAATTCATGACAGCTAAAGAGTTAATATGACATGTATTTGTAAGCTAAATATAATTGAACCTACAAGAAGATAAAATTCTCGTTATCAATTCCTTATTCAATAAAACGTGCAACTAATCAAATTTAAAAGTGCAATTTTTATGATCATCTCTAATAAAGAATTTAGATAGTAGAGATACTCAAACATCGAAAGAAAATAAAAATAAAAAGAAGAAATTATGACAAGCTCACATGCTATAGTCTTGATTTTTTTCTTCAACAATTTATAGTAAGTAAATGTGTGCTTCAAAATTACATAAATCATGGTAGATTTTCATGAAAAAGAAAAATGATTGATAACGATATGTTAAATTTTGAATCAATAGGACAATGAAATATTTGTGGTGACTTGTAAATGGTAAATGTCTACTTTAAAAAGGCTGTCAGCTTTTACATCTAATTGCATTTTTTAAAAAATCATTACATCTTTCAATATATAAAATATTCTCTCCATAAAATTTACCATATTTAATAGAATAAGTTATTTAAAAATAAGAATTTCGTTGGAACTCTATACCCATAACTTTAGTTTTTCATATAGAGAGGTTATATACTACCTCTATTTTAGCCTAATCATATCCATAAGATCTTTCCATGTGTAACACTAACCTTTTAAAAAAATTCTAAAAATTCTAATAAGATCACAATATATTTCATAATAGAAAATGATGTAATTGATGATTTGCATTCTAATTGACTTCAAAACATAATTAATATAGATTCTAATCATGTACGGCATGATTGATTACCCCCATAATTAAGTGGCTTAAATTAAAGAATCATCCTAAACTATTATTATTTAAATTGAATTATGTATTTGAAATATATTTACTGCTACAATAGTACTATAGTAGTCAATACTAACTGATTTTTTACATTATTTTCTACTCCATATATATTTCTTAAAATAGTATATGTTTCAAAACATTATTTTTATAATATTATTTATATTATATAAATTAATTGTTTGCATACTTCAAGGGATGACATTATTTTCATAATTTTATTTAAAAAATTTTGGAATGACTTTTTGGTCATAATAATCTTCTTTTATATAAGTTGCTTGATTACTAATTGATTATTCAATTGTGACTCTTAATATAATCTCATTATTTAAATTGGTTCCATACTTAAAGGGATGACATTTTTTTTCAATATTTTTTTATTTTAAAATATCTATAATATTTATTATATAAATTGTTTGATTATAATTAATTAACAAATGTAGGATTGTAGCGTTATAAGTTTTAACAATAATAACAATACATACAACTTTTGAAAGAATTGATTTTTACCACAATATGAAATATGAAATAATATTGAATATTTAAATAATTAAAAAAATAATTTTAATAAATAAATAATTAATAAAACATAAAATAATATGAAATAATATTGAATATTTATATAATTAAAAAAATAATTTTAATAAATAAATAATAAATAAAACATAAAATAATATGAAATAATTAACTACTAATCTTAATAAAAATTAATTAAAAAATTATATGAGTTTTCATCCAATAAGAATGAATCTTAATTATTTTTTACCACAGTATGAAACCTGAAATGATATTAAATATTTAAATAATTAAAAAAATAATTTTTTGTTATGAAATAATAGTTTTTTGTTGTCAAGTAGCTAGTTCTTAAGATGCCACTTGGCATAATTCTAGGCTAGACTATTTTACTTTATTATATATATAGATTTTTTCAAATTTGGCACCCAAGAATTCTAATTGGCATGCTATAGCCACATATTCAAAAGTTGGCATTAAGTGGCTATATTTAATATTTTTAGCTAAACAATAACCCACAAACATTTTCTCTCTCTTTCTTTTTTTTTTTTTGTGGTAGGAAAAGAATTTATTTATTACTTAATATTCTTCATACATATTGTAAAGCTGCGGAATAGACCCTATAGGGCCATCATCTAGAGTACTAATATTACATTCAGTAGTAGATACCGGCAAACTATACCGTGCAACAGCTTGATTACTAATAAAGTTTACACTAGCATGCATATCAAAATACTGCTTAACAACGGAAGTTCCTTCTTTGTCTATTATAACAGCATTACGAATAAACATAGGTGGAACTGCCCATTCTTCAAAATAGCGATGTACTTCTTTCTTCCTTCCTGCCTTAGCCAAAATGTCTGCAGCTCTGTTAAGCCTTCTACCTTCATGGCGTACCAGTGGGTTCCCCAACTCCCGAAGAAGATCCCTGCACAAGATAGTTAAATTATTATCAGGTTCTAATTGATCATTCATAACAGCAGACAATATTGCAGAGTCGGTGCTTATACTCAGGTTGTTGCATTTGAGCTTTGTGGCCATTTTTAGTCCCAGATACAAAGCATTTATTTTAGTTTCAAGTGCTGATTGGGCAGCAATTTTAGCGCTAAACCCACATACCCAATCCCCCGGCTTGTCCCTAATTAACCCTCCAGCTCCTCCAACGTTCTTAATATAATCAAAAGAGCCATCAATATTTAATTTAAAGCCTTCAGTCGGAGGAACCCAACTAATATCTCCACTACTAAAAAAAATCGGTAAAACCAACTACGAGATGTGGTCGCTTTTATATTTTAAAAAATCAAAATAATTATTACAATAATTTTAATAATAAATATTATTTATTTAACAAATAAAAAATTTTTAAAAAAAAGAAAACCGACCACCAGTGGTCGATTTTTTTTTAAAAAAATTAATTTATTTTTAAAAAGAATCGTCCACAAGTGGTCGATTTTTTAATTAAAATAAAAAATAATTTTAAAAAATCGACCACTTGTGATCGGTTTTTGAAGTAAAAAAATTAAAAATTAAATAATTTTAAGTAACACCTAATTATATATATAATCAAAACCTAATATATTAAGCTAATCAAATATAACTAATCGATCACTAATCTAAGTATGTATAAGAAACACATCGCATTATATTATTGGATAATATACTTGTATACGTATGTGATGTATATAGTATGTATTTTGAACTTGATATAGTCGATAGTGTGCATATGTGTGTATGTGTATATGTGTATATATAATATATACATATTATATAGCGATGGTATATTAATAACATAAGATAAATCAACCGATAATTTATTTGAGAATAGGTGAAATACAATGGGGTAGTAAAATCGGGTATGTGATGTATATAGTACGTATATGAAATACATCGCATTATATTATTGGATAAGATACTCGTGTACGTATGTGAAGTATATAGTACGTATTGATATAGTCGATAATGTGTATATGTGTGTGTGTGTGTGTATATATATATATATATATATATAGTGAAGGTATATATATTAATGACATAAGATAAACCAACCGATAATTCAACCGAGTTTCTGTGAAATACGTTGTATATTATTATGGGGTAGTAAAATTGGGTATGTGATGTATATAGGATGTATTTGAATGTTGATAGCCAATTGAATATATTTATATATACGTATATCTCATGTAGTGAGATATGCTATTTTGTGTCAATATAATGTAGACACACGTATATTGTTGAAGTTGTAATAACGTAAGGCAAGTATTATGAGGTATATGGGGGGGAGGGAAGTAGGGGAAGGAGACAGAAAATTGAATCATGAAACTGGCATATACTTACCATTTGCTTTAAATTTTAAATTTTGAATGACTGCTAAATTTTGGTAGTGAATTTGAGTTTTTTCGCTTAAAAATTTTATATATGAGTATATGTGAAATACGTTGAATATTATTATGGGGTAGAAAAATTGTGTATGCGATATTTATATTACGTATTTAAACGGTGATAGACAATTGACTATATATATATATACATACATATATCTCGTGTAGTGACATATGTAGTAATCGAAAGCTCGATAACTGAATCTATATGTCAAAATATATTGAATAATACATTGATATCATACTATTGAAGAAATAGATATACTATTTGTGTCAATGTAGATACGCGTATATTGTTGAAGTTGTAATAACGTAAGACGTCGATAATTTATATGATTAACAAGTGTGTGTATATATATATATATATATATATATAATATTGTATATAGAAGCTAATGAACCAAAAATCTATCATAATTTGCAAAATTCATTGATATTATTATAGGATGAAGGAAATATACTACTCGTGTTAATGTGATGATAAAATAACTAATTATCAGATTTATATATATACACATTGTATTAAATTAATTGTATATTATTATAAATATTATAGCATTTATTAAAAAAAATTAATTAATTAAAAATTAATTTTAATTTTTGAATTTATTTTAATTAATTAATTAATTTATTAATTGTAGTTTATTAAAATTTAATTTATCAAAAATTTTGTAAAAATCAACCACAAGTGGTCGGTTTTACTGCTAATTAAAAAAAATAAAATAATTAATAACCGGACCTGACCCACCCAAATAATTCACTTTCCCAATTGATATACATAAAAAAAATGGGAAACATCACACACACACAAACACATACTGACACTCGAAATCAGTCGAACAAATGGGTTCTCGTAGCAAATCTTGATTTCTCCAACTCAATTAAGTAAGTATGTGAGATTTGTTGACCTTATTTTGAGTTGACTTCACTTCATTTTGAAACTCTAGTTCTTATGTTTTGGTTGAAAATGGGTATTTTGGAGAAAATTACAGTAGTCTATCTTTTAATTTGCTAAGCTCATCATTTTCGTTATTGCAGGTTCCCGTGAGAGAATCTATAAGCAGATTGAAGTTGCCATTTTGAAATATCAAGAAATTAAGGAAAATATCAAAGGTATGTTGGCATAGTGAAGCCGTGTGGAGCCTTGTGTGATTCACTATTGTTGTTATCTTCCTTTCATTGTTCATATTAAAGTCCAGTGAAGCTGTGTGTGGCCTTGTGCGATTCACTAGCATTGTTCTTGACATCTTGTTGGTCTTGTTAACATTTTATTTTGAATGTGGTTTGTTAGGTGACTTAGTTGCTTGAAAATAGTTAAGTTTAGGGACTTTAAAGAGGATTTTTTTGTTTTGAATGTGGTTTAGTAGATGACTTAGTTGGTTGAAAATGGTTAAGTCTAGGGACTTTAAAGGAGATTTTGTGTTTTGAAAGTGGTTTAATTTTGATATTTAGTTGGTTGAAAATGGTTAAGTGTAGGGACTTTAAAAAGGATTTTTTCGTTTTGAATGTGGTTTGGTAAGTGATTTAGTTGGTTGAAAATGGTTAAGTGTAGGGACTTTAAAGAATTTTTTTTTGTTTTGAATGTGGTTTGGTAAGTGGCTTAGTTGCTTGAAAATGGTTAAGTGTAGGGACTTTAAAGGGGATTTTTTTTTTTTGAATGTGGTTTGGTAGGTGATTTAGTCACTTGAATATTGTTAAGTCCAGGAACTTTAAAGGGCATTTTTTTTATTTTGAATGTGTTTTGTTAGGAGACTTAGTTGCTTGAAAATGATTAAGTTTAGAGACTTTAAAGGAGATTTTTTTGTTTTGAATGTGGTTTGATAGATGACTTAGTTGGTTGAAAATGGTTAAGTCTAGGGACTTTGAAGGGGATTTTGTGTTTTGAATGTGGTTTTGTTTTGATACTTAGTTGGTTGAAAATGGTTAAGTGCAGGGACTTTAAAGAGGATTTTTTTGTTTTATATGTGGTTTGGTAAGTGACTTAGTTGCTTGAAACTGGTTAAGTGTAGGGACTTTAAAGAGGATTTTTTTGTTTTGAATGTAGTTTGGTAAGTGACTTAGTTTCTTGAAAATGGTTAAGTGTAAGGACTTCAAAGGGGATTTCTTTTATTTTGAATGTGGTTTGAGGTGACTTAGTCAGTTGAATATGGTTAAGTCTAGGAACTTTAAAGGGGATTTTTGTGTTTTGAATGTGGTTTGTTAGGTGACTAAGTTGGTTGAAAATGATTAAGTATAGGGACTTTAAATGAGATTTTTTGTTTTGAATGTGGTTTAGTAGGTGACTTAGTCACTTGAATATGATTAAGTCTAGGAACTTGAAAGGAGATTTTTTTTTTATTTTGAATGTGGTTTGTTAGGTGATTTAGTTGCTTGAAAATGGTTACGTTTAGGGACTTTAAATAGAATTTTTTTTATTTTGAATGTGGTTTGGTAGGTAACTTAGTCACTTGAACATGGTTAAGTCTAGGAACTTTAAGAGAATTTTTTATTTTGAATGTGGTTTGTTAGGTGACTTAATTGCTTGAAAATGGTTAAGTTTAGGGACTTTAAAGGAGATTTTTTTATTTTGAATGTGGTTTGGTAGGTAATTTAGCTGGTTGAAGATGGTTAAGTCTAGGGACTTTGAAGGGGATTTTGTGTTTTGAATGTGGTTTTATTTTGATACTTAGTTGGTTGAAATAGTTAAATGTAGGGACTTTAAAGAGGATTGTTTTGTTTTGAATGTGGCTTAATAAGTTACTTAGTTGCTTGAAAATGGTTAAGTGTAGAGAGTAGGAACTAAGAAGGGGATTTTTTTTATTTTGAATTTGGTTTGGTAGGTGACTTAGTCACTTGAATATGGTTAAGTCTAGGAACTTTAAAGAGGTTTTTTTTTTTTATTTTGAATGTGGTTTGTTAGGTGACTTAATTGCTTGAAAATAGTTAAGTTTAGGGACTTTAAAGGAGATTTTTTTATTTTGAATGTGGTTTAGTAGGTGATTTAACTGGTTGAAAATGGTTAAGTCTAGGGACTTTGAAGGAAATTTTGTGTTTTGAATGTGGTTATATTTTGATACTTAGTTGGTGAAAATGGTTAAGTGTAGGGACTTTAAAGAGGAATTTTTTGTTTTGAATGTGGTTTGATAAGTTACTTAGTTGCTTGAAAATGGTTAAGTGTAGAGAATTTAAAGAGAATTTTTTTATTTGCTTGAAAATGGTTAAGTGTAGGAACTAAGAAAGGAATTTTTTTATTTTGAATGTGGTTTGGTAGGTGACTTAGTCACTTGAATATGGTTAAGTCTAGGAACTTTAAAGGGAATTTTTTTGTTTTGAATGTGGTTTGTTAGGTGACTTGGTTGAAAATGGTTAAGTGTAGTAACTTTAAAGAGAATTTTTTTGTTTTGAATGTGGTTTGGTAGGTGACTTAGTCACTTAAATAAGGTTAAGTCTAGGAACTTAAAAGGGATTTTTTGGTTTTGAATGTGGTTTGTTAGGTGACTTAATTAGTTAAAAATGGTTAAGTGCAGGGACTTTAAAGAGGACTTTTTTGTTTTGAATGTGGTTTGTTAGGTGACTTAGTTGCTTGAAAATGGTTAAGTTTAGGGATTTTAAATGGGATTTTTTTGTTTTGAATGTGGTTTGGTAAGTGACTTAGTCACTTGAATATGGTTAAGTCTAGGAACTTTAAAGATGATTTTTTTATTTTGAATGTGGTTTGTTAGGTGACATAGTTGCTTGAAAATGGTTAAGTTTAGGGACTTTAAAGGGGATTTTTTTGTTTTGAATGTGGTAGGTGTGTTTGTAGGTTGAAAATGGATAAGTCTAGGGACTTTGAAGAGGATTTTTTATTTTGAATGTGGTTTTGTTTTGATACTTAGTTGGTTGAAAATGGTTAAGTGTAGTGACTGTAAAGAGAATTTTTTTATTTTGAATGTGGTTTGGTAAGTGACTTAGTGGCTTGAAAATGGTTAAGTGTAGGGACTTAAAAGAGGATTGTTTTGTTTTGAATGTGGTTTGACATGTGACTTAGTTGCTTGAAAATGGTTATCTGTAGGGACTTTAAAAGAAATTTTTTTGTTTAGAATGTGGTTTGATCAGTGACTTAGTTGTTTGAAAATGGTTAAATGTAGGGACTTTAAAGGAATTTTTTTTATTTTGAATGTGATTTGTAGGTGACTTAGTCACTTGAATATGGTTAAGTCTAGGAACTTTAAAGGGGATTTTTTTGTTTTGAATGTGGTTTGTTAGGTGACTTAGTTGGTTGAAAATGGTTAAGTATAGGGATTTTAAGGCGGATTTTTTTTGTTTTGAATGCAGTTTGGTAGGTGATTTAGTTACTTGAATATGGTTAAGTCTAGGAACTTTACAGGGGATTTTTTTGTTTTGAATGTGGTTTGTTAGGTGACTTAGTTGCTTGAAAATGGTTAAGTTTAGAAACTTTAAAGGGGATTTTTTTATTTTGAATGTGGTTTGTTAGGTGACTTAGTTGCTTGAAAATGGTTAAGTGTGGGGACTTTAAAGGGAATTTTTTTGTTTTGAATGTGGTTTGGTAGGTGACTTAGTCACTTGAATATGGTTAAGTCTAGGAACTTTAAAAGAGATTTTTTTGTTTTGAATGTGGTTTGTTAGGTGACTTAGTTGTTTGAAAATGGTTAAGTTTATAAACTTTAAAGGGGATTTTTTTTCTTTTGAATGTGGTTTGTTGGGAGACTTAGTTGCTTGAAAAATGTTAAATTTTTGTAACTTGATCTAATTAGTTAAATCTGATTGATTGCGTAAATGGAACCTGATTATAGCTTGATATATCAACGGAACAATGATAATAGAATGGGTATTAGGGAGGAATTTGTTAAAGGTATCAAAAGATTTGTTGAACATGCTAAGACACTTGTTATGTGGACATGTTATTGAGTTATTCATTGTCCTTGTGTTAGATATGATGGTATAAATCTTGTAAGTGAAGAAGATGTAGAGGAACATCTTTATAGAAAGGGGTTTCACAATGATTTTTTAAGATTGCATGGTATTTATAGGGATGTTGCGCAAAATAACTTTGTTGTTGGAGAAAGTAGTAGGCCTGCAGGGAATAATGAATATCAAGATACTAGGATGACAGAAATGGTGCACGATGATTTTGGGATGCAACACGGGGTTGACTTTAGAGAAAATGTTGAAGATGTTCCTAATAGCGAAGTGGGCAATTTCTATATAGAATTGCATGCTGCTAGTGATCCTTTGTTTGACGGGTGTTTGCACTCTCGTTTTTCTATTATTGTTGGATTATTAAATATTAAATCTGACTGGAATATTGGTAAAGGAGGAATGAACTCAATGATAGACCTTATTAAAGAGTTAGTTGTCCCCGGCTTGGAGGTTCCTGATTCTTTCTATAAGGCAAAACGACTGGTGTCAAAGTTAAGTGTCTTCTCGGTTAGAATTGATTGTTGTGAAAATGGTTGCATGTTATACTTTAGGGAATATGCTAAGCTAGATTTCTGTAAGTTTTGTCAGCACTCTCGATATAATAGTGGTTCTACTGAAAATAAAATTGTTATTAAGACGATGTATTATTTACCTCTTATACCAAGGTTGAAGATGTTGTATGCTTCAAACAGCTCAGCTCCTCGTATGAGATGGCACAGTGAAAATAGAAGGTGCACTGGTGTTATGTGTAAACCATTTGATGGAGAGGCTTGGAAGCATTTTCATGCAACTTATCCAGATTTTACAGCTGAGCCACAAAACATTAGATTGAGATTATATGCGGATGGGTTCTCTATTTTTTTCAGTTGGTGGTGTGTCATATTCAGGTTGGCCGGTATTTATCACTCCTTATTATCTTCCTCTTGAACTGTTGATGACTAGTCCCTATGTATTTCTGAGTTGTGTTATACCTGGCCCGTGTAATCCAAAAAACGGAATGTCTACTTGCAACCTTTGATTAATGAACTTTAAATTTTATGGCATGAGGGGGTTGAAACTTGGGACATCTCTCTTAAACAGAATTAATCTGTGTGCATATCTAATGTGGACTGTTAATGATTTTTCTGCTTATGGAATGTTGTCTGGGTGGATGACAGCTGGAAAGCTAGCTTGTCCATACTGCATTAAGAAAAAAATAAAATCTTTCACATTGAGACATGGCAGGAAAAAATCATGGTTTGATTGTCATTGTTGTTTCTTGCCACCTGATCATGAATATAGGAGACTCAAGAATGCATTCAGAAGGAATAGAAGGGAACATGATGGTCCACCTCCAAGGCTGTCTAGTCATGACGTCTGGGAAATAGTTTAGGATTTGCCTAAAGCCAGCGAAGAACGATTGTACAGGCTTGATAGATATGGCGTTTCGCATAACTGGACTAAGCAAAGTATATTTTGGGAGTTAGAATATTGGTTAGATAATTTACTTAGAAATAATGTTGATGTCATGCATACTGAGAAGAACTATTTTGACAACTTGTCAACACAGTTATGGATGTAACCGGTAAAACAAAGGATAATCCTAAGGCCAGACTTGACTTACCAGAATATTGCAACCGCAGAGAATTACACTTAGCCCAAGGCTAGTTTTATATTCAAGTTGGACCAAAAGTGTCAAATATGTGAGTGGGTTCAAAGTTTGAAGATGCCCGATAGATATGCCTCAAATTTGAGAAAGAGGGTTAATATGAAACAAGGAATCTTGCATGGAATGAAAAGCCATGATTGTCATGTTTTCATGGAACAATTATTTCCAACTGCTTTTATTGATTTATCTGAAAACATATGGAAACCAATAGCAGAGATCAGTTTGTTCTTTAAAGACTTATGTGACACCACATTAAAAGAAGAAAATCTGGCGCGAATGAAAAGTAATATTGTTATTATCACCAACAAGCTGTAGAATATTTTTTCGCCAGCGTTCTTCGATGTGATGGAACATCTTCCCATTTACCTTGTGCACGAAGCTCGGCTAGACGATTCAGTTTAAACTAGGTGGATGTATCCATTCGAACGGTAAACACTTGCAACA
Source organism: Capsicum baccatum var. pendulum (assembly GCA_030864225.1). NCBI lineage: Eukaryota > Viridiplantae > Streptophyta > Magnoliopsida > Solanales > Solanaceae > Capsicum > Capsicum baccatum. Next base: position 60,352,289 of record CM061553.1, on the reverse strand, counting down.
TATTTAAATTCATACATATCCTTTTATAAATATAGTAAACATCTAACCTTAAGATTGTACAGGGCAATTGGAAAATTGAAAAGGGGCCCCAAAAACAAACATAGGGTTGAAGGCTCTATAGTTGAGGCATATCTTGCAAGCGAAACTTCTCAATTTTATTCATACTACTTTCGTGATGAAGTTGCTTGTTCAAAAAATTGACCAAATCGTCATTAGGACGATGTGAATGAGCCTCATTTGCAATCGATATCAATTTTCAATCAATCTGGTTCTAAGGCTAAAAAGACCATACCTCACTGGCTTACTCCCACGGAGCGCAAATCAGCAACTTTGTATGTCATGCGAAATTGCCTGAAAATTGAGCCCTTTCTGAAGTAAAGAGATTAAAATTTTAACATATCTTATTTGTCTACTCATTCCCTTAAAGAAACTAATTGTGTTTTCTATGTTGGATGTTCAGTTCATTTAAGACTCAATTTCACAAAAATCAAGTGTATGCATCCTTTGCAACATGGTTTAAAAATGAGGTTCGTAAGTGTATTAATATTTCTACAAAGTGTAAACATTTACACATTTCTCAACTAAAATATATATATGTATAATATTTTTATGTACACCATTCACCAAATGCAGCCGCATACGATCAGCTCTTGAGAGATATTTCTTCAGGTCCAATTGAAGCTAATGCAATGCCCCAATACAAAGTAAATGGATTTAAATTTTCCACCGAACAACACTCCAAAACAAGAAAAACAAACAATAATGGTATTTGGGTTAAGAGTGATGATGATGTTGATTACTTTAGCATCATACACGAGATCTTAGAACTGGAGTATGTTGGTTTCCAAATAAAAAAAATTATTCTCTTTCGATGTAAGTGGTTTGATCCATGCACAAGAGGCACAAGTGTACATAGGGAGCATAACATCATTGAAATAAAGCACAATAGCTCGTATCCTATTTACGATTCATTTGTTCTAGCGCAAAATGCTAAACAAGTGTATTATGCTCCTTATCCATTGTGCAATGACAAGTCTGATTGGTGTGATGTAATCAAAACAAAGCCTATAGGCCGGGTGAAAGTTGAGAATGTGCTGGAGACTGCGTATCAAAATGAAATGCAAATTGATCACCAGGTAGTAAACGTTGAATTAGTGGATAGTTTGAATCAACCGAAAAATATATTTAAAGAAGTTAATATTGCGGAAGAATAGGTTGATTAGGTAGGAGATAAGGAAACCTCCGAAGAGGGTGAATGATTTAGTGAAGAGTCTTCAGAAGAGGAGGATTAGTTGTGTAGGTTGTATTTATTATGTATTGATATCTTTATGCTTTGTACTATATATTTACCTTTATGTTTCTTGTTTAAGATTGTTATGTAATATATTGTTCAAGTTTGTTGTTTTCACTTTTTCATGATTTATATAGTAATAAAAACATCCTTGTCTATATCTCGTATTGTATTAGAGCGATTAGAAATGTGAATTAGTAACTTGAAATTAGTTACTTGGAATACTTTCTTATATATTCATTTTGTAGGAACTAACTACTTATTAACTTAATATAATTTAGATGTCAGATCGAAGTGACAAGGGTAAGGGAAAAGTTGATACTACGAAACTAAAAAAGAATAGACAACCTCCGCCTTATAGATAACGTACAGGTATTCATATATCTGAGGGTTAGTTTGCTGACGCGACACCACAACGCTCATATTTTAGGTCGTCCGAGGATTCGATACCTACTCCTACGCATGTGTGACCACTACATGGGTCTACACCGACTTATTCTGCTCCTATGACCGTACCACCACCAGCACAGTACTATCGGACGACCGTTGGCCCCTCCAGACATCTACCATTATCGATACCCTCCTACAGCAGTCATGCAGCTTTGCACAGTGATTCTGCTGGATCTAATGGGTTGTTGGATCTTCAGCTTAGAGGCACTCCATCTGGTGCTTTAGATCCGCCCATATTAGTGCATCCACCATCACTTACTAGGCATCCAGGAGACAGAGATGATTTTGAGAGGATTTATCTTGTTCCAGTTGCGAGAGAGTAAGATTTTTAAATATAATAACGTTTCTCATTTTTTTCATTACTATATTATTATGATCTATGAAATTGCTGTTTAATCTTGTGTTGTAGGTTTAGGCCGGATGCTGGAGTTGGACAAAAGACACGAATATGCATTACTCGGCAAAAGGTTCAAGAACTTGACAGGGATAGAATGTTTGAAGAATTTAAGGTAAGGATTTAACTTATCGACTACTTATTAACACTTTGTTAGAACAAAAGATTGAATATTATATTTTTGTTGTAGAAATTTTACTAGTGAGAAGATGAAAATGTATTTCTTATAAAGAAAAACTTTTTCATAAGATATAGAGCCAGATTTAACGATCTCTTGGATTATACCCGAAAGAAATTGGTAAAACTTAAGTGGATTCCTGAACCCGCATGGCAACTGTATCTTTTCCATTGGAGTAAAGTAGAATACCAATCGTTGGGGAAAAGGGAAAAAAAGCTCGGGCATCATCCAAGGGTGGCTCCCTACATACTGCGGGTGTCAGAAGTTCTCTTGCTATGCTGGAAAAAATGGTATGTAACTTTTACAGTTTTAATTGTTTGTTTCTATTTAAATTTTTTTATTATTTGAACATTGATAATTTTTTCATATGCAGGAAAAAGAAAAGGGTAGGCACATACCAACTGATGATCTATTCGAGGAGATTCATCTGGAAAAAAAAGAACCCGACTGATGAAGATGTCTGGGTTGAAGCTTGTGCAAAAGTTGTCCATGTAAGACATAAAGTTTGAATTTATGAATCTTTTTATCAAAGTTGATATTATTCAATTATAACTATTTTAATATTTTGACTTTTAGTATTAACTTTACATTGAATATAGGACGAATATTCGTGTCTTGTTGGTGAGTATCGTAGTAATCAGCCTCCTAAAAGTCAGGGTGACCCAATACCCCAGCATGTAGAGGAGGAGTAATGGACAAAAGTTGTGGGTCCTGCAAATAGAGGCCATTTCTACGGATACCACACAAACTTTTTTGACGATAATATTAGGTGTTCGTCCGGCGTTACATACTCTAGCTCTTCAGTTGATAGAGAAACCATTGAAAGACTAAAAAATACGGTTTCTCAACTCACTGAAGAGCTTGCTGAACAGAGAGAGAAGTTTGCTGAACAGAGAAAAAGGGAGAAAAAGACGAAGAAGGCAACAAAATCACAAATTAAGATGCTGCAGCAGCAGTTCAGCTCTTTCATTCATACTGCGGGGGTTATTCCTCTGTGTCCTGGTGATGCAGTTCGGGCTGCAAAAGGTCTAGGCTCCCTGGATGATTTCAGCACAGATGATGATCTGGAAGACGAGGACAAATACGATGATGATGACTTTTAGTTTTTAAATTTTTGTATGTGTTGTACTTTGAATTTAGACATTTTGTTGTTTGAAACTATTGTTGTAGTTTTTCATACTCACTTTTGTTAGACATTTTGTATGTGTTATACACTTTTGAAAATATTTACATTTGGTTTTTGGTTGTTGTTGCTGCTGTATTTGATTTGGTTACTGTTGTATTGCATTGTTGTTGTTGCATGCTGTATTTGGGTTCTGATTTTTATTTATAAAAAAAAATCCACAAAAACCGACCACAAGTGGTTGGTTTTTGAAAATTTTGATCATACACAAGTGGTCGATTTTATATTAAATTTAATTAATTAATTTAATAAAAAATCAAGAGTGGTCGGTTTTCTATTAAATTAATTAATTTATTAAAAAACCGACCACAAGTGGTCGTTTTTTTTTTCCTAAAATTAATTTTTTTCAATTTTAATAAAATAATAATAAATTTTAAATATATATATATATTAAAGAAAACCGACCACTTATGGTCGATTTTTTAAAAATTACCACTACCTTGCCAACCACATATTTTGGTCGATTTTGTAGTCGGAGTCAACATCATGTTTGGTAATGATATGTTTACCTGCTAAGAATTTAAACTCAAGGGCCCGTTGTCTAGCTAAATCAATAGGAACAAGATTTGCTTTATTATTGAAAAAATTTTCATTCCTAGTTTACCAAATATTCCAAAGGTAGAAAGGAAAAACATCCTTCCAGTGAAGGTGTTGTATTACTTTAAAGTTTTTCATCGTGTTGCACTAGATTAGCCAATCTTTGGTATCCATGGAGCTAAACATTTCAGCTAAGGGCAACATTTTATTCTTCTTCCAGAAAATAATATGATTAATGGTTTCTAGTCGTTGGCGGTGCTTACAAAGGGGATTGACATTCATGCCGATAAGTGACAAATACGAAGCAGTTGGAAGTCGGTTATGATAGACCAGCCAAATGAAGTACTCCCTCCGTTTAAAAAATAATGACCTACTTTCCTTTTTAATCCGTTTAAAAAGGAATAATTTCTTTCTCTTCTTGGTAATAACTTTCCACATAACATGTTTAGAACCACAAGATTAAAGAACATTTTGATATATTTAACACAACTTTAATTTAAGGCCTCAAAATAGGTCATACTTTTTGAAACGGAGGGAGTACTTTAATTTGTTCGGACAAACAAGCAGCCAAATCCATTTAAAATTATCTTTAGGGGGTAGATAAGTTTTTTGCTTACTAAGCAGGAAGTGATAGGCCCTGGACGTTAAAAGCTTATCGTTTGTGACCAAGGGGCATTGAATTTTATCCGCCAGGTCTGTAGATTCTGGGATAATGGTAGCATAAATTGTACTCGTTATAGAATACGGAAGCATATAACTTAGTATACTAAGGTCCCAAGCACCATTATTGATAAGATCATTAACCGTAAGGTCTTCTTCACCCTTATTTAGAAGTGCTTTTCAATTTCTCAATCTCCTCTTCAAATATAATCGTATTTATCATTTTTCTTTTATATTTGCTTTTCCTCTTTCTTCCTATATTCTCTGTATTTTTAATTTATACCATGATTCTCTCTATTAGAGTGCATTGATACCTTCTCATCTCTATTTGCAATATTTTACAAAAGAAAATTAAAAAATAGGTTTACATGCTAAACAGTGCGTGTGCTATCTGTGCATATTTTGAGTGACAATTTGGTGCCTTCTTATGTGATTTTGCTTGTTGATTGATGAGTAGAGAAGTGCATTGAAAAAGTTGCTATACTTCAGGCTAATGATTTTGATTTTGTAGCTTTTTCATCTAACATTTTAAATTCATCGCATGCAAGTTCTTGTCAGAATGAAATCTAACTAAAACGAGAAAAGAAAAAAAAATCAGATTTCCTGCATATTTTAAAATTTAAATAATAAAAGAGGAAGTTGCACTATAGTGATGGTAATAATTGTGAGTTTGAGAGATGAGGGGTAAAAAGTTTTGGCTAAGATGTGCTAATATTTTTAGACTTGCAATTTGCTAAGTTAAGTTGTTTTTGGCTACCAATTATTTATGGATGTTGTATATTTATGTCAAACATAAGAATTCGGAAGCATTTGACTCCAATAATTTCTTCAAACGAGCCATTTGAAATAGTGTATTCGTCCATCTTTACTTGTTTATATTTAACATATCGCACATCTTTTAAAAAATAATAAATTAAAAACAATTTTGTATTATCCTTATTAATTACAAGTCATCTGAATGTTGTGTAATGAATTTAGTATTAAATAACAGGGATAAAATAGACATAGAGTGATAAATTATCCCTTAAAATTTTCAAACAGGACAAATAAAATTAAACAACTATTTTAAATATGTCACACCCCTTTTTCGCTCGTAGGCCGAGTCAAAGGATTTTTTCAATTAAAGTGACGATATTGAATAGGGATTAATTGATTTACAGAGTCGTCACTTGAAATCGAGTTAGGGTATTTCAAGTCGCCTTTTTTGAATTCCTAATCAAAAGAAAATAACTCTTATTTGGTCTGCAAAAACAGAAGACCGAGTAAGGATTTTGTTGACTGAGAGGAAGGTGTCTGTGGTTCTAGCTTAAATTATTTTAATAAAGGAAAAAATTTTTTGGCCACAAAAATTTGACCACAATTTGGCCACAATAGTAAAAAATCTTATTCACACTATAAACTAGTTAGTTTTTAGACATTTTTATCCTTTTCATCTTAAATTTAAATTTTTAATATTACTTTATTTAATAACCATTTTTCAATACATTGAAAACAATACCAATGCATGAAAATAAACAATGGAGTTAAAATTGAGAATCATGGATTTGAATTGGTAGGCCATTTTATTAAATTATTTTTTTAATAGTAGTATTTAAATCATCAAACTTATTTAGTCAAAATTATATTCTTATTATTTTATTTTAAAAAATATATTAATTTATTACGAAGAAATTTTCATTCTTAGAAATCTCTTATCATTACTTAAACTTTCAGTTTTTTCTAAAATCATTTTCTTGGATTGTTATCAATGTTTCTAGAGTCGCGTCTAAAAATCACTTTTTATTTTTGCTAAGATAATAATGTCACTCAGTTATTAATATTTTTCTCAAAAATTCACTAAATACCTCAAAAGTTCCCTCCTCTTCTAAGTAGCATGTTATATCAGTAAATCATCATTTTTTAAAAAATAATAAACATATTAACTCAGCAAACTCATTTAACCAAAATAAATAAATTTATTTTTTAAAAAATATATTAATATTAAGAAGAAATTCTCATACTATTTTCCGAGATGAGCATTCAGGTTTTTATATATAATTGCCTACAAAGATCAGTTGTTTTTTAAAGAAAATAATATCACTAAAGTAAATAAGTTATCTAGAGATTTTAATTTGCATGTAAAAGTGTGTTGAGTTTTCGTTAATGAAATATGTACCAGTTATAAAGTGTGTTGAGTTATCGTTATTGAAATATTTCACAAATTATACGTAAATATTATTTAAATATATAGTTTAATAATTTGATCCCTCCCCCCCTCCTCCTTAAATTAACACCCTTACTTGACACATTTTGGTGACCTATAAATCAATATTTTGATGTAAATTAATATTTTGTATTCAATAGGTGGAAGGAGGACAAATTTAATCTAGTTGATGGAATTTGGAAGGAATGCATCTTAAAGTATTTCTAATATGTTAAAGAGTATTCTTGGTCCTTCTTTTGTAATTAAGAACTTGAAGAAAAAATTCTTTTGTCCACGATGGCCACAATGATATTGAATGTTCACACTGCAACTCGAATTTTTGGTTACATTTTTACCTTTTCTCCATTTAAATTTTTCTCAATAATTTATGAACTATTTTCAATATATGAGATTTTTTCAATATATGGGGATTGAACATTTTTTTTGTTCACTTTACTTGGAAGAATTATGTACAAATATAATTGGATAAATGCCATTTTTTCTTTTAATGCTAAGTGAAGAAATTTAGAAATATTAAATAACTTAGAGAAAATGGTCAATTACCCCTCCAACCTTTAGTCGAAATTTCAACTACATACTCAACCTTTACTAGAGTCCCATTACCCACTTAAACATTTTTTTACTGTATTTTATACCCCTCCCATTGTGGACTTGTCATGGGAGGTGAGAATACCCCAATAGGCGCGTAAGTTGAAGCATTAACCCTTTAAAATTATTATTTTAAGTGTCACGTGTACAATACACGTCATTATAACTTTTAATTATTAATAATATTGTCTTCTCCAATTAATAAAAGACCCCAAGTAATCCTTCATCTCCAAGACTCCAAATGCCAAATCTCATCTCCAAACGCCAAATCAAATTTTATCTTGAATCGGACATCACAATGAACGAATCTGACTCTTATCTACACCTATTTCTATTCTTTAATAACCCACGCCTAAAATCATGAAATCGAGAATAAACTGTACCAAATTTCACACGCGAACAGATCTGTTCTGTTTATTTTTTGGTGGATTTCGATAGGATTGGTGGATTTATAGCGAAATGGGTTTGTTTCATGCATTTTCGTTGCTAATTTGGTGTTTTCGATTGTTTTCTGCTGGGATTTGATAAAAAAAAATGAAAAAAATAAGTTGGTAATTTGAATTTAAAAGGTGATTTCACCGGAGTTATTTCGACGAAATTTCGTCGGCAAAAATTAACAGGTCAAGGAGGAGTCAGCCAAAAGTACTTTGACAACACGTAACTATAAGTTGGCCTATAAATTTTTTGATCCCCTTACATTATTGGTCTTATTTTTCTTTGAAAATTCAGCATCAGCTGTTTGTCTTCTTCTAAATAAGTCTTCAAAAATGACTCAATTTGGCACAACTGATAATGACTTTTTTTATTTTTTATTTGCAGCTCAATATTCACATTGCAATTTAATTGATTAAACTTGGTTTTAAGCATTATAAACAGCCTCACTTTTGAGAAGAAAAAAACTATTTTTTCCCCGATGGACCTCCCCTTTCTGTTTTTCCCTCATTCTTTCATTGTTTCTCCCATCTCTCGCGTTTGGTTGTGTAGTAGTCTGTGTATTGTGTGTGTTTTCTGTCTGTTGTGTTGTAGATGTGTTGTGTTGTGATGGTAAGTGGATGTATAGAGAGCTAAGAGATGTGTCATTTGTGTGTTATCCATGAAAATTATCTATTTCGTTTTAGGAAGAAATGAAAAAGTAGGAGGAGGCCCAGGCGCGTGTATACACGTATATGTTATTATTTGATTTATATTGACAACTCAGCAATGGAAGGGGTATATGTAGACACCTAATTTCGTCCCTCCCCGATATCGTTTTTACCCATTTTTACCTTATCCTACTGTATATCCTCACCCATGTGATAATCCCTCCACAAAATGACAAAAATAACAATTCCCTAACTAATTTTATCTTATCCTAACAACCTACCCAATCAAAATAAACCACATCATACCCTACCCCTATCCCTACCCCTACCCCTACCCCTACCCCATCCCTACCCATCTTACCACCCCCTACCCCATACCTCACGTACAATTCCCATCAGAACCCACATAATTTCAACAGAATGGATATATACACAGATAGAACAAGGCACACAGGGTTTCCATTTTTTCCATCTTCTACATCAATTCCATTGACACTACAACACTCTACAACTCACTAGAAACAAAAATCTTCTCTATACGCACACCGTAACACACGCACAGATCAGAGAGGGAAATATCGAGAGAGAAAGAGCTGCGGGAGAGAGAAGAGAAAAAGAGCAAAAGCTCAAGAGAGAGAGCTGCGGGAAAGAAAGAGATAGAAGCAGTGAGAGAAAGCGAGAGAGAGAGAGAGAGGAGAGAGATCGAACGAAAGATGATTCAGGGCGGAGGAAAGTAGCGCCGCCACTGTTAAGCTCGCCGGAGCTCCGGCCATGCTACAACAGTGACTGGAGCATGCTGGGAAGCCACCGAATTTGACCTCCAGCGTTGATTCCGGCGACCATCCACCAGAAAGCTACCAAAAATAGTAACGGAGTGTGCTAATTAGGTGCAATTGGTCGGGCTTTGTGATCTTTGCTTTGGGTTGCGGGTTTGCTTTTCGTGAATTTGTATTCGGGTCTAATTTTGGGATTCTTGCGGTTGATTTAGTACGGAGTTGGTGAGTCCTTTGTTGAGGTTCGATTCGAGGTTCTTCGGCATGGTTTCTATCCTTTCGTTGACGCATTTTGAATTTTGAAACCTTCGAATCGAGGTCTAATTCTCTTCCTTCTTTTTTTTTATTTCGTTATTTGTCGGGTTCTATGCTTTGAATTGAATCCGGTGTGTTGGTTGATCCGTGGTGATGTGAATTATTGTTTGTTTTGATTTGGTGTTTGATTTTCTTAATCATGGATAAATTATAAGGTGTGTGATGAAATAATATCTCATGGAGGATTAAAATTAATTATTTGGGAAATGAGAATAGAAAATTGATAAAAGTGAATATTATAGTATTTTGATTCATTGTTGATGTTGAACGTGATACGTCATCGAGCGGGTAGGCAAGCACTAGGCTCGGGTAGGCAAAAATTTAGAATTGGAGGATTGTTGGAATGTTTGAAATATTTGTGGAAGTGGTTTTGATTTATGCATTGAGATCTATTGTATTTATTTGGACGGGAAATGCCCCGAGGGATTTGTGTTTATTCACCGGGGAATGCCCCGACGTATTATGTTGGCTGAAGACGTTTGTGAGGAAGGCCCGGGGCGTCGGGTAAATCATAGGAGTAGTTTAGGATTAGTTTAGAATAGAATATTTTCGCTTTTTTATTTTTTATTTTTTAGGACTGTATAATTGGATTGGACATTACATTTTGGATTATTTGGTTTTGTTTGCTTGAGTGATTGTTTTTGCGTGCTTTGTGTGGTTTATGCATTTGTAATGTCAATTTAGCCGATACGCTCTGCCAAGCGACCGTGGTCAAACCACGGGATCGAGGGGTGCCTAACACCTTCCCCTCGGTCAACAGAATTTCTTATCCGGAATCTCTGCTCGCAAACCAGTTTAAAGAGTCAAATGGTTTTGAAAAGGATTTTCCAATGGTGACTTGGCACACCAGATTATGCCAAGTGGCGAATCTGAATAAAAAATGTAAATAATCCTTTTTCCGAAACAAATTTTCATTTCTTGTCACTTAAATAATAAAACCCTTTCGAACTTTAAAACGAATCTTTTTTGGAGTGCGAAAAAAGGGGTGTGACAGTATAAAATACAATAAAAAAATATTTAGGGGGGTAATGGGACTCTAGTAAAGGTTGAGTGTGTAGTTGAAATTTTTATTAAAGGTTGGAGGGGTAATTGACCATTTTCTCAATAACTTATGATAATTTGTATGATCGAATGACTTTGGCTAATATTAATTTGGCTTTCTAATTATATTTGAAGTTTTATTTAAATATGTAGTATAATTTTACACGTATATTTTTTGTAAATATGATCTCTAATTAAGTAATTTTATTAATTATTATGTCTAACTAAATTTAAACTACGCATTTAAATACTCTCAAATATAATTTTAAAATACTTTAATAATGACAATCAAAATTCAAAATATTTTAGACATGATATATATCGACATATTATAAAAATCATAAAATTATATAGTTGATATGTGTCAACTATTGCTATTTGCTAGCAACAACCCATGAGAGTCACGTGTTAATGTCGTAGTCTTGCTCCCTTATATTACGTCGATTTTGATAATTTTCTATCATTACTTATATTTGTTATTAAAATGATCTCTAATAAAGTAATTTTATCAATTATTATGCTTAAATAAATTTAAACTACATATCTATATAAATTTTTAATATAATTTAAAATATTCAATAACAACAGTCAAAACTTAAAATACTTGAGACATGATATACATTTACACGATATACAAATATTAAAAACCATATAATTCATATGTGTTGATCATAGTTAACAACGACCCAATAGAGTCACGTATTAATGTTGTAATGTCTTGGCGCTATTATATTACGTCAATTTGATAACTTGTGATCGAATCATTACTTAATTTTAAATATTTTAATCACGGCAGTCAAAATTCAAAATACTTTAATATGACAGGCATCAATACATTATAATAATAATAAAATCATTTAGTTCATACATGTCAACCCTACATATCTATTATTACCACTATCACACACATTAGACAAAAAAAAAGTTATTTTATGAAATAAATAAATTATACATTTGCTAACTTTTTATTTTAAATTATTCTTAAATTAAAAATAAAATAAAAATAATAATTTAGCCTCTTTCATCAATTTCTCTACAAAGTAAAAGGTGTCTCATGGATATTTCAGCTAATTTTATCTCTTTAATTCTTTATAGGGGTGAGTGCTGATTATTTTAGTTTTCATTTAGTCGGTTAAATTCATTCAATTTTTTTTTACTATTTTAATTTTTTAATTCCTACTTTTTAATCTAAATTTTTTATTTTACATTATTTATATTCCATTTTCTCTCTTTTTATTTCTCAATCATTACTTCTTGTAATTTTATGTTATGTCACATATTTTTATTTTTTATTTTTTATTTTTTCATCTAGCATAACTAACTAACTACATTACTATTTTAATTTTTGAATTAGAGTAGAATTTTATTGTTGAGCGAGTTTATAGACTCATATTTTTTTTCTTTTGATTAAATTATGTGGGTCGTAGAAAACTATCAAAAAATATGAATTAATTATTTTTATAATATTATTTATAAATATATATTTATTTATTAATATATTTTAATAAATAATATACGTACCTTAAATATCAATTTAGTATCTTTTATAAGGGTTAGTTGCTATCAAATACGAGTCGTATTTTAGATATGGTGGACATCAATACATTATAGAAATTATAAAACTTATATAGTTCATGTGTGTCAATTTGGTTAACAACAATCCTAAAAAGTCGTTCGCTAATGTTGTGGAGGGGCTTATGCTCTTATGTTACGCTGATCTGATAATTTGTCAATTATATATGTTACTAATACGACCTCTGATTATTAATTATGTTTAAATCATTTTCTTTTATAATCATGGTGTCCGAGCCAACTTGTAATAAATTTAAACTATATATTTAAATAATTTGAATAATAACAACAGTCAAAATTTTAAAATACTTTTTGACATAATAAACATCGACACATTATTACAAATTCTTTTTAGTGAACGTAGCACAAGCTTACTCCTATTTTTTTTTTTTTTAAAATAAAGAATCAAATTTGATTTTCTCTCCTATTTACTACTGCGACGAAGAACTAAATTAGAATCCTAAAAATTATACAGTTCACATGTGTTAACCCCAGTTAATAACAACTAAAAGATATCAACACGCATTAATGTTATAATTTTGGACCCCTATATTATGCTGATTTGATAATTTGTGAATCATTGCTGATATTTGCTATGAATATGTCCTTTAATTAAGCAATTTTATTAAATATTATATTTAAATAAATTAAAATAATTTAAATATAATTTTAAAATATTTCAATATTGATAGTCAAAATTCAAAATACTTTAAACATGGTAGACATCGACATATTATAAAAATCATATAATTCATATATTTTGATTCTAGTTAACAACTCATGATAGTCATGCATGAATGTTGTCGTCTTACGTCCTTATGTTACGTCGATTTTATAATTTGCAAATTATAATTTATATTTTTATAAATATGATCTCTAATTAAGTAATATTATATTCAAATAAAATTTAAGACTCTCGTATTTAATTGGTGAAAATTTAGTTTTTAGAAAAAATATTTATTGAGGTGCATTGTTGCATCCTTGAATTTTAAAAATATCTCGAAAATATGCGTATGCCGTATTCTTAATCGAAACGAAATTTTATGAAAAACATGACTAAAATTTACCTAACATTAAAACATAAATTTGTCTTTTATAAACTCATAACAATTTTATTTATAAGAAATGCTATTTATTTTTAACAATAAACTAAACTAATATTTATTTAAAGTGATAAATTGACATAATTAATAAATTATCGAGCTTCATTAATTACAATAATAATAATAATAATAAAATAAATAAAAGTACCTAAAATTTCTCAAATTATGTTGAAATTTGTTATAAAGCAAGAAAGAATAAAGAACAAGAGTAGAGAGAGAAGAGAGAATAATTCTTATTCCTTCTCTTGAGGATGAGAGATTATATGATTGTAAATACAATGAACAAAATTCCTCTATTTATAGGAGAAATTTACTCCTAGTCTGAGTAAAAGACGGATGCTTCAAATCCTAATAAATATCAAAGTAGATCTTGATAGATCTTCATAGACATTCACTATAATGTAAATACATTTATAACACGCCCTCTTGAATGTCTAATTGGTAAATAATGTGACTCGTTAAAACCTTACTAGAAAAAACCAGTAGGAAAAAAAATCTAGTGAAGAAAAAAGAGTACACATCTCTAATAATACGCATTTCGGCTGCCTCATTAAAAACCTTATAAGGGAAACCCAGTGGGACAAAACTTTGTAAGGGAAAAAGAGTACAGTGTGTATTAACTCCCCTTAATGAGAACATCCTTGACCTTTGCATCTCGATCTTATGCAGCATCTTCTTGAAAGTTGTAATTGGAGAAGATTTGGTGAATAAATCAGTCACATTGTCAGTTGAACAAATCTGTTGCACATTAATATCATCATTCTTTTGTAGCTTATGTATGTAGAAAAGCTTTGGCAAAATGTGCTTCGTTTTATCTCCATTTATGAATCCTCTCTTAAGATATGCTATGTATGTTGAATTATCTCTGTATAAAATTATGGGTAGATTGTCATATTTCACACCACATTTTTCTCAAATGAGATGTATCATGGACCGTAACCATACACATTCTCGGCTTGCTTCATGAATAGCTATTATCTCTGCATGATTCGATGAAGTGGCTACGATAGACTGCTTTGTATATCTCCAAGATATGGCAGTACCACCACATATGAACACATAGCCTATTTGAGTCCGAGCTTTATGCAGGTCATATAAGTATCCAACATCAGCCTGATCAATAAGATCGGGACTGCAATCTTTAGAATAAAATAAACTCATGTTTTTTATCCCATTTTGATGTCTCATAGTAGGAGCAGAAATATACCTTGCTAACAAATTGACTGAAAAGGCTATAGGCCTTGTAGTATTTGCAAGGTACATGAGTGCATCAATTGCACTAAGATATGGTACTTCATAACCAATTCAATTCGATATATTTTGAATTTCAGCAAATAATCTATTGCTTTGAAAACTCTCCAAGAGTTCCAATGATGTTCAAGCAATAAGCTTATACAATATAAGGATTATAAATAAGTTTCCAGAAACTTTTATGTACTTCAAGCAGTTTGAATCCTTAAAAGTTTTCACATAAGTTTTGTCAAGTGACAATATTCAACATTTCATGAGTGACATATTCAAGTGTTTGGACTGCAAATCAAATAAGTTTTACGCTTACCACAATGCATCCTTTCATGTCACTTGATAAATAGTTCTACTTCAGCATGCTTAAATAAACGTAGAATTCAGATCCTCGTAATCTTTCACAATATTGCGCCAATATTGTGTCAAATATATTGATGATATATCATTTTGTATCGGTTCACAATGCGACATGACATTTTAAGATCTCATCACTTCATTATTTTCAGGTACATGAACCTCTCATAAGGTTTCATGAAGTGGTATGTCGTAGGCTCTTCAAGAGCTCATTGCCTTCTTATTATGATTATTTGCTCTTTATTTTTCAAGGACTATTTAATTTGAAACCAATCAGTCTACCACGCTTCACGCATGCATAGACTTTGTCCTTTAGGAATACAAAATAAGAGCACTCGCACTTAATATGAGATGTTTTCAGCGTTTGACTTGAATTATCTTTTGGATGAGGATATGGTGATAATTCCTAACATATTTCATAGCACTTATAATCTCCCCCTTATGTTAGGAAAACTAACATACATCCTCTACTTCTTTGAGAAATCCATCATTGTGCATTATGGTATATTCATTAATCATATACCGCACAATAAAATTATTAGATGGAATAATTAGTTCCCGACCTTGAACCAATTGAGAGGGAAGAAATAATCATAATTTATTGGTCTAATGCATACAAATGCTATTGCAATATATCATATTTCAGACCAATACATTAAGTTTTGTTCTTATTAACAATGGTTTAGATATTTATCGAAGACATTTAATGCTAAACTATCATCATCAAGATAAATTATCTTGATTACACAATCTGAAAATTATGCTCAATTTATATTGAACAAGTAACTTTATGAATGTCAAACGTAGGTTGACCATGAATGTACATGTTATCATCTTATTGATGCATCTTTTCAACATATCACATGATAGGTGAACGAGCCCTTATTCACCTTCTATAATTTTCAGATTTGAAGGGATCCAAGCCCAATATTAGTTGGTCCAACCAAATTGTCATGAGAACAAACGACATAAATAATTCTTGAAAAAACTTTCAGTTCTTCAATACATGCACATCTTCGAGATGCCACAATCGTTCATATCAATTTATGAACTTTTATTCTAGTAAATTCCAAGTTTACCATGACATGTACTTTTTCTTTAGTAAATTTCAGATTTACTATTACATGAATAAATTTCAGATTTACTACTTCAGAAGTAGATTTCAAAATTATTCAACCTCTTCCGGAAGTGAGTTGTGATACAATCACAATCAAGTGCACGTTTGCATTAATAAGTTTGTCACTCCCCAGAAATGAAATATAATCGTGCCTTAAGTCTATCAAATTATGATAGCTTATAACTTCTTTCAAGATTTTGCTACTTCAGAAGCAAATCGAGGCATACATATAATCATTGTTCTTGAGGAATTATATGATAATACTTGAACCCAACATATTATCATCCTTTTTTATAATATTGTTCTTGAGAAATAAATTTAAAATATAAATGATTTCAAACCATTTATTTTTCCTCAAATTCAATAATAATTATATTAGTAGTAGCAAAAGAAAGATAACATAAAGAATTACTAACCTTGAAATCCTTCAGATTTATAATCTCACCTTGTTTTGCAGAGTCTCGTGCTAATTTACTAGCGAAAGATTTTCTCCATCTAGTCAGTAGGCTAAAGCTAGTGCTGATAACATGCTATAAAGTAAGAAAGAATAAAGAACAAGAGTAGAGAGAGAAGAGAGAGTAATTCTTATTTATAAATATAATGAACAAAACCCCTTTATTTATCGAAAAAATTTACTTCTAGTCTGAGTAAAAGACGAATGCTTCAAATCCTAATAAATATTAAAGTAGATCTTGATAGATACATTTATAACAAAATTAATATTATAATCTCTAAATCTCACAATTTAGATAACTCAAATATAAATATTCCCAAATCAGATTTAAACACAAAATTAGTAAATAAACAATAGTAAACATAATACAGAACAATAATTGAGAACGTTACTTCAATATCAGAAACCATAAACTCAGATCAGATCTAATCCGTTTTTCGGCAGAGTGGAGGGTCTGACCATCAGGTTTGAGACAGTATCCATGAGATTTTACCAGAAACGAGATGGAAGATAGGTTACACCAGCGTCTGCCAAGGTTCGCCGGTTAAACGAGTTTGCTGGTGGCTTTGTGACGGAGACGCCACAGCTAAACAAAGGAAAACGGAGGGTAAAGGCGGAGGCGGTTATGATCCGCTAGTAGCGATGGTTCTGGCCAGCCAGATCTGGCATGCCATTGATGGTGTCGCCGGCGTCTTGGCAATCTGAACAAGGAATGACGGGACTCGCCGTCTGGTCAAGTTGGTTCGCCGATTTTGACAGTTTCCGGTGATTGGAAAAAAATGAGAAAGGGGTTGGGAGTATTTTTTTTGTTTGGTGTCATTTTCCGATAAGAATTCGCCAGAAAAAATCAGAACGAAGTTACTCAATTCATTTCTATTTTTTACTTTTTTCTTTGATTTTTTTTCCTCTTTGGGTTTCACTGATTGTTGTGAACTAGTATGTGAAATATGGTTTTCTCTTTGGGTGTGCGCAATATGTGTTTTTTCCTGTTTTTTCTTTCTCTTCACTGATATTTTTCTCTCTTTCCCATTATCTCTGTGTGTACAGTAAGTTTATTTTTGTTAGTGAATGTAAAAAAGAAAATCTGCGTAAATTGCTATGAATTTGAAAGAATATTGAAAGTGGAGGAGTATTGTGGTGTGTGTGTATGAATTGAATGAAAATAGAAGAGCATATGTGAATTGAATGAAAATAGAAGAGCATATGTTGTTATTTATCAATGGAAAGAAAACATGAAATATCTGCTATGCCATTTTTGCAACTGTGTGTGTCCATTTTATTCAAATCTTAACTTTAATAGTTTATTCAATTTTCCAATACAACTACTAAGTAAGTATGTAAATATTTAATAATTTAAGGAAAAATGGTCAAATATACCCCTTAACTTTGCAAAAAAGTCCAAATATATTCCCGTTACAAGTTTGGTTCAAATATGTCCCTACTGTTAAAGTTTAGGAGCAAATATACCCCTAAACTTTGCGAAAAGGTTCAAATATACCCTTCGTTATATGTTTGGTCCAAATATACCCTCGCTGTTAAAGTTTAGGAGCAAATATACCCCTTAACTTTGCAAAAAAGTCCAAATATACCCCCCGTTACAACCTATAACTCAACCCACCAATTTGGACCAACCTATAAACCGACCTAAATTTTGTTTATCAAAATTTCAATCTTATAATGTTATCGAAATATTCATCAGTTCAATGACTCTTCAAATATTATGTTAATGTTGTATTTTTCTTATTACCAGTGTGTTCTACTTCAAATATTGTGTTGATATTATATTCTTCAAATTTTGGTTTGTTTCCATGTTGTTTGATTTTATCGTGAAGGACTCTAATCTATAAAAATATTTCAAAATAGTTGTAAAATGTGGAAGAATCAGGGTCATGGCTTCTCCAGCTGTTTCCGCTCCTAAGAGAGAGACAGACCCCAAACAAATGGATTTTCATATCCGAAATAGGCCTTGTTTCAATCTTTGGAAGTAATATCGATAATTTTTACAACAAACTTCTCGAAGGGCAGAGTAGAATCACTTTAATATACAAATTTGATGCCTTAAGTTACACAGTTAGGTTCGCGAAATAGATTCGTAATTTCTCCTCCGAAGGCTAGATAGACGGAAAGAATGATCCTCGTTTAGACGACTATTGGAGATATTGTCTTGTTGCTGGAAAAAGGGCCCTCAATGATGGAAAACAAAATTTGGGTCGGGTTATGGGTTGGTCCAAATTGGTGGGTCGGGTTATGGGTTGGTCCAAATTGGTGGATTGGGTTATGGGTTGGTCCAAATTGGTGGGTCGGGTTTTGGATTGTAATGGAGGGTATATTTGGACCTTTTCGCAAGGTTAAAAGGTATATTTGCTCCTAAACTTTAACAGCGAGGGCATATTTGGGCCAAACTTGTAACGGAGGGTATATTTGGACCTTTTTACAAAGTTTAGGGGTATATTTGCTCCTAAAAGTTAACAGTAAGGGCATATTTAGACCAAACTTGTAATGGACGGTATATTTAAACCTTTTCGCAAAGTTAAGGGGTATATTTGACCCTTTACCCATAATTTAATCATATAGCATACAATGACAGAAAGTTCACATAAATCAATTAATTATATATATACTAAATAATGTTTGAGATATTTTGAACAATTTCATTCATGTTTTTCGTAAATAAATTTACAATGTAAATTATACAAGATTAAATAAGAACCTGTAATGAAAATTGAATGATGAACACAGAAATCCATCACCGAAAATTTCAAGCGAAACTCGAAATTCGACTTTTTTTTTTTTGCTTTTCTTTCTCCCTAATCTTTGCTCTCTGATTTTTTCACTCTCTTTTCAGATAATTTTTTTAATATAGTGTAGAATATTATACGTTGAATTCTCTAGGGTGTGAGTAAATCCTTAAGTAGTAGGATTCTTGGGGGAACGGTTAATATCATATATCAGATAGGATAGAATTTTAAAATTTGAATTATTATTATTATTATTTTTAGAAGATAATAATAATAATAAATAAAATAATAATAATAAATATAATAATAACTAATTAATTTTGGAGTATATATTTTTTAAGAAAATACAATATATATTTATAAATAGATAAAATAAATAAAATAATACTAAAACTACTAATTTATTAAAATTTAGAAAACAAATATATACATATATATATATATATATTTATAAATTTTTATATTATTATTTTTTTAAAATAATTTTTTTCAAAATTAACTTTATTTATTTATTTATTTAGAACTAAAAATTTACTAAAAATGAAATAAGAGTTAAAATAATATCGGATCGATATAAATGTTTAGTATAGATAAATGAATTAAAATTTGTGGAGAATAAAAAATTACGTGTCTACAAAATATACTATGCAGATAAAAATGATAGAGGGATTATCAATTAGGTAGTTAACTGTCAAAACTAATACTTGTAATGCCTATAACTAGATGAATTTACAAAATACAAGATTTAAAAAGTAATTTTAGTAAGTTACAAACATGAACGCATTTTTCTTGTACTCTTGGAAAAAGTTTAATAATTACCAGCTCATATATGCCTATTCAGGTTGACAAATGAGCAGCACGAGTTAAAGTGTACTAACTGAAGACAGGCTGAATGGGTCATTGTCGAAACTTGCTCACGCTCCACTTGGCTAAAATGGATTGGGTCAAATGACTTAAGCAATGAGTTATAGCCTAACGGTTCAACTAGACACACTTCTTGTTTTACCTTTTTAGGCTAAATTAAACACATGAAGATATTAAATTGATACGATTTTTTATTTAGATATCTAAAATTTATAAGAATTTTTATTGATTTATTTCTCATAAATCAATTTAGATTAAGTATTAATTCAATTTTTGATGGACTGCGTTAATAAATAGATAAATTAATAATCAATTCAAAATTAACCGATTGGAGAAATTATTATTTCATAAGCTAATTTTACCACCTCAAGACAATTACTTATACAATTATCCTCTAATTAGTAGCCTAATAGTATAAGACATTTGATATATTGTCAATGTATATAGTCAAACTCCACTGGAATTCATGGATGAAGAAGTAGGAGTGTCTCTGTTCAAACTGAGATCATGTGAGACTTCAGCTTTATGTTTTTCTTTTAAATTGATCAATGATGATGGAGACTGACCATGTAATAGAATTTTGTATTGGACCCAAATACTGGATGTTGCAAAATCTGTTTGCTAATATAAAATATTGGACTGGCCATGCCTTTTAGATATATAAATAATGTAACCAAATATTTACTGTACTTCATTAGTTTCTTTGTCTTATTTTTATATGTCATGATAAGTTTAAGTCCACAAATTTAAAGAACTATACAATCTTAAATTTTTCAATTACAATATTTAAAAATCTCTTTTTATTTTTTAAAAATTGGACCAGAGGGAGTAGTATATTTTGTTGTCCTATCAAATTACTGTGGTTCCACCCTTGATTTCCACTATTTGATCATTTGCTTCCCTCTCTGCTTCTCTATTCTTTCCCCATAGGACCAAGTACAACCCACCAACTAGCAGTATTCCTCCACATAGACTGCACAAAAAAAAAAAAAATCAGCTTTTGAAGTTAACGGGAAAAGAGTAAGCCATATATGTAAAAGATAATCCAATGTATATAAGTTAAATATTACTTCATATGTACGTACATTAAAACTCAAATATATTTAGTGAAATTTCTATCCTCATCACTGAGTGAATATCATATTTATTTTGGTAACATAACAGATAAACTTGAAAATGATATATACATACAGAACTTAATTTGGGCTAATTATTTGTTGATTTACTGGGTGATGATCTTGTTGAATAATAAGATCAAATTGAAGTTGTGGAATTACCTTCCCACATAAAGTGTTTCCTTCCACAAAAATGCTGATATTATGGCAGTTATGATAAGTGATAATGGAGTGAACATGGCTATAAATACTGGTCCTTTCTTCTCTACTGACCAAAGTTGTATCCAATATGTCAGGCCTGTAACAATCACACCCTGCAATGTTTTTGGTAATATATGACATATGGATTTAATCTCTTTTTCGAAATTATTCAAAATAGATTCTTCTCTGATTATTAGAGATTTTACTGTCAAGTGAAGAAAAAGATTTAACTTTTATATATACTGTTAAAGTAATGAATTTTACTGTAATTTTATCAATGATCACCTGCAATTATTGTTTAAATAATTTAATGGTGTGAAAATTCTTTTATACTGTGTCAGTGTATATAGAAGTAAACTCATAAAGGAGGCTCAACAATGCAACTACGACTACCCCAAAATCTCAAACAAGTTTAAGATTGGGTTTATGAATCATCACTAATCATATTTCTCAATTTAAGCTCAACTCATGTCATTATTATACTAAATAAAGTCAAAGTGAAAAATAAATTAGATATATAATACTAATAGTAAAAAGCTTTTTATATTTTACTCGCATATAAAACAATAGGTTAAAAATCAATTTATGATCAGACTAAAATATATATTTCCAGTAAGTAGAATACATACACAGTAGACCACTGAAAAAAGATTGATGTCCCATTTGAGCTTCCATGCTGATATGTTCCTTTCCATTGCCATGGACCAAACTGAAGATTGTATCCAGCTAAACAAGCAATATAGTGTGGCAAGACGTAGCTTTGCTGGATATTGTTTTACAATACGGACCTAAACAAACAACAATCAGAAGAAATTGTAATTCTTTTTGTTCAATTTGAAGGGAGCAACGATAGAGTTGTCTCCGTTCAACCTATATAGGTTTGAGTCGCAGAAGCAGTCACTAATGCTTAGCGTAAGCTGCCTACATCACACCCCTTTGGTGCGACCTTTCTCAGACCATGCGTGAACGCCAAATACTTTGTGCTGAACTGCCTTTTTAAAAAAAGATTCAATTTAGATTTAGGGGTATGGCTGAAGATTAAGTACCTGTAAAATGAGCCACAGAGACCATGTTATGTTAGCTAAAATCATGACTAGTGAACCTTTTAACCACTCTTCCTTCCAACTATAATTTGAGCTATGATTTCCCCTTGTGTTCTCTTTGGACAAATTCATGAAGTTCAAATGTGGTCCTTTAACCAAGGCAAACACCAAAGCTCCTATTACACCAATTGAAGAACCCAAGAATTTTGCCATTCCATATGACTTCTTTATTGAAAGAGCTTCCACTCTGTATATTTGATTCAAAAATTAAAAAAAAAACCAGAACATTAGGTAGTATTATATATGGTTTTCCTTATACTTCCGCACAGAGGCAGTTCAAGCATATTTGTAGCCTAAGGAAAAACTCAGACGAAGGCTTTGAAATTTTAAGGAAAAATAACTTTCTTTTAATGAACTCTATTTTCAAAATTATATAATCTATTTTTTCTAATTATTTCTTTTTAAGTAATAATATAATCAATGTTTTTAATCTTTCTTGAGACATACTTTAGATATATGAACTTGTTCTAATAATTCTTTTTTTTTATATAAAAAAATATTTTTTTTAAATAATATTCAATTTTTTTAAAAAAAATCTATGCATATTATTGTAAGAAATGAGGCCCCTCAAATTTGGGGGCCTAAGGCGGTCGCTTATTTTTTTACAAGGTAGGGCTGCCCTGCTTCCGTAGTTCCAATTTATGTGATGTAGTTCACATTTCAAGAGTCAAACAGTGACCATGAATTTAGTCATGAAATTTTTAAATTTTTTAAAATAAAATTTATAAATTTGGAAACTATGTAAAAAGTATAAGCCGCAAAAAGTGTCAATTCAAAATATTTAATAGATACAGGAACAAATTATGGTAAAACAAGACTTTTTTGAATCTCATATTCAAAAATGTGTCACATAAATTGGGACAGAAAATTTATAATAGAAGGGCTCTCTGCTTCCGTAGTTTTGAAATGTACCTTAAAAGTACTGCCATAAAAAATGTTATGGCTGGAATTAAGTTAGTTGTGGCTGCAGCAAATGTTGCTGTAGTGTAATGTATGGAATAGTAGTAGAGATTCAAACTTACAGTGCTGAAAAAGAATGTCAAAAAATTAATCACGTGAGTTAAAAGATTGACATACAATATTATACTTCCTCCGTTTCGAAATAAGTGAATTGTTCGGGTATTTATTGGTGTTTCAAAATAAGTGTATCATTGAATTTTTTTCCAAATTTGCCCTTATGATTTGACAACCAATTAACTTTTGAAAAAGTATTACAAGGTCAACTTTTTCTTTTTTTTTTAAGGATAAAAATAGAAAGTTGTGTTAAATTTATGTCTTTAATGTTTTTTTCTTAATATGTGTGTCAAAATCCAACAATTCATTTATTATGAAACGGAGTGAGTATTAATCAACAACTTGAATAATTGACAGTGAACTTACCTAAGTAATGACATCATTAAGATCTTCAACAGGATGTAGTAGGTTACAGCAACAGCAGTCTTTCTACTTAGTTAAAACAAAAAGAGAAATTTGTTGAATTAGTTAAAAAATTGCATATACAATAGTTATAATTGAGTAAGATAGTACTAACACTACTAAAAAAACGTGAATTTATTAGTTAACCTCTCGAAGAAAGCAGCGAGGGGGGCTAAGGCGACGACAGCAAATGCTTGACGATAAGTAACAAAAATATAAGGGTTCATCCCTTGAGATATTGCAGCTTTAGAAAACAAAGCCATGCCTGCAAAAATAGCTTGTGTGATGAGCATAGCAATGTAGTGTTTTTGCTTTTCCATTGACATGGCACAACCAATTACTAAATGCTTCATTTTCTCTTCAATTTGGTTTCTTGTCCTGTCAATGTGTTAAAGGACTCTTCAATTTATAGACAAACCACACACTGGGGAACTATACTACTAGACTTTTCTAGCCTGTTATTGGTCAAGCTTTCAACTCTTGCTTATTGTGAAAAATGTTTTTGTCACAAGTGCTTTTAGAAAAATATTTTTGACGTTTTAAAAGCTTGGTCAAATAAACTATTGGTACGCTATTGTTGATCACTTAAGTGGGGTCAAGGTTCACTTTACCCTTTTTGCTAAATAAAGAGTCCTACTCAAAAAGCTAATGTCTCATATAGTCACTGAATAAGTGAACTATGCATGTCAAATCTTCCCATATTTAGACACCTAATTTTGTATACATGTCGAAAGCAAGTCTGAGATGATTTGGACATTTGAGGATGGAATGCATGGATGTTCTTTGCAGAGGTGTGAGAGGTTGACTACGAACGGTTTCAAAAGAGGTAGAGGTAGATCAAAGAAGTATTGAGAGAGGTGATTAGCAGGATATGAGCAGTTTCACCTTACCTAGGACATGACCTTAGATAGGAGGGTGTGGAGGATACGCGTAAGGATAAAAGATTTGTCTTGATGCTCGTTTATATATAGTAGTAGTCATAATATTGCTCATGTAGTTTCTTGTCCTTCGATTACTATTACTATCAGCTAATTCGTTGTACTTCGTTATCATATTATTTTATTGTAATTTCTGTTCTTTTATTATCTATATGTTGTTTTCTTACTAGCTGTTACGTTGTTTCTTGTAGCTACGTTACTCTTTTGTTATTAGCCCTTCTCTCTGTTATGCACCAGAAGGATGAATTAGCTTAGTTTCTTTTGTTATTAGCCCTTCTCTCTGTTATGCACCAGAAGGATGAATTAGCATAGTTTGGATTGTCATTGGAGGGTCTCAAGAGCAGCAATTGGTGACAATTCTGCCTTTTTACTTTATTAAGATATGGATTTAAGTTTTATGAATCGAGAGTACAAAATGTTTATACTATCAAGTCAATTACAGTCATTTTATTTGGTCATGGAGATCTAGTAAGTTGAATCACTAGGAGAAACATCTCCTCTGATTAGTGTCATAAAATTGAGCACTATTGACAAATTTAGGCAAGATTTTTATGGTTTAAGTCCTATAAGCAAGCATTACAAGCTTGACTTCCAAATCCAATTTGAGGGTACGGTGCTCCTTGGAAATTTTTTCTCAAAGATTAGGTTATTTGCTAGTACTTAACTAGAATTATGTGCTCTAATTACCACAAGGTACAGAAAAACTAGAGACAAACAATGTTAAAAGAGAGAATAAATAATAATTCATTGTTTTATTCAAATTGAAAATTACATCACCAGTTATGATTTGTGAGAAACTAAATGTAAAAAATGTCATTTTCTACAATAAGAGTATTCCTAAGCTAGGAAGATAAAATTTACTATATAATTAATGCACATGCGAAACCATAAGAAGAGTATAATTATTACTGAAAAATCCCTATATAAATTTTAACAAGCATTCTATAACAAACGATTTTTTTTTCTCAACTCTCAAAGAAAAGTATAGTTGTAGTAATTTAGTCTGTTAGATCACCCTTAACTAAGAAAAGTATACGGTATCAATTGAAAAAAAAAAGTCTTGTTCTATAAGAAAATAATATTTTAGAATTTACAAATCTTCCACATCTCATCCTTCTTATCATAGGCGAAGTGGGAGAGGGGATTGTAAAGATGAGAAATCGAACGTTGATCACTAACAAAGTGAAAGTTCAGATAACCAACCGATGGAGTCATACAAATCCTTCCTTCTTACTTTATATTTCTTTCAAATTCTTATTTAATCTATTCTTTCTTCTCTTGGTCGTGGAAAAATAAAAGACAGTTCAGTGCACAAAATATTTCATATTCACTCAAAGTAAAAAAATAAAGGATCATTTTTCAAGAAAATGAAACATAAGTAGTCTATCAAAAATAAGTTTTTTATCTCACATATGAGATAATCATGGATTACGCACACTTACCCTCCCAGACTCCACTTGGTGGGAACTAGGTATACTCTTTTTGTCGATGTTGAAGTAGTCTATCCTAATACTATATGAAGTACCAATAGCTAATTTCGCGATTTAAACCCCATATCTTATAAATTACATGAAGATAACTTCACTGTTTTAGTGATGACTTTCTCTGAGGTTATCCAAAATTTACAAAGTTTCCTTGGATGGAAGTGGTTGTCTTAGCAACTTGTCGAGCATCTCCTCATCCACGATGCGATAAATGAAAATTAGTTAGTTTGTTTTATTCATCTTTATTTCTCATCATAATTGCATCGTCTGCTACCTCAATCTCCACTTAAATAATATTCCTCTTTACGTTGTACAATTGCATCCATTTAGATTTTAGGCGAAGGTAGAGCTAGGATTGACTCAATAAAATGTTAGGAAAGATGGACACACAATCAAAGAGCCCGACAAGGTAGCAGCGGAAAATATTCAAGACTAAATTTTTTCTTTCAACTTGAACCAAGAGGAGACAAATAAATCCAAGCAAAATAGAGTAATATACAACAAACAACTCAACCAAATAAAACAAGACAAGAATAAAGACAATCACACAAGACACAAGATTTACGTGGAAAACCCTTCAGTGTGAAGAGTAAAAAATCATGGGACCAAAACCTCCACTATAATCACCAAAGAGTTACAATATTGTCCTCCAAAATGGCCACCAAACAAGTGCCAAACAACAAGAAACAATACATAATCCACAACACCAAATACTAGAGAAATAAAGGAGTGAAAGCACCAAAAACGCAACAACTATTCGGGAATGAAGAACAGGAGCTACAAGACACCAAATCAAGCTCCGTCAGTTCCTAATAAAATATTGAGATGAGTGGAACAAGCATTCCAAAAATCAGCTCAATCGGACAAGAAACGAAGCGGGAATCACAATTTGAAGTTGACAGCTGTGACTGAAATTTAAGTGCAAAAATCAGCTTTGTTTTTCTCTCTTTGGCTGCTGAAAACTCTCTTTTTGTGATGGTAAATAAGACCTAAAAAGATCAATATATATGCCCCATAGTAATGGTCCTATAGGCAAAAGTGGGTTGGTCCAAATTGGGCTTCATTTATCTACATAGGAAGGGAAAAAGACCCAATAACCCAACAATTCTCCCCCTCCCAACTATGTGGAGGAGACCGCCATCCCGACGATCATGCAACAATCTTCAAACTTCCCTCTTGGCAAAACTTTAGTTATCATGTCAGAACCATTATCATCCATATGAATATTCTCAAGTTCAAGCAACTTAGAATCCAATACATCCCGAATCCAATGGTATCTCACATTAATGTGTTTAGACCGATCATAAAATGTAGAATTCTTGCCAAGATGTATGGCACTTTGACTGTCACAATGAAGCACATACCTCTCTTGAGCACAACCAAGTTCCTCCAAGAATCTCTTCATCCAAAGAAATTCTTTACAAGCTTCAATGGCAACAATAAGCTCAACTTCTGTAGTAGATAGAGAAACATATTTTTGCAACCTAGATTGCCAAGACACAGCTCCCCCTGCAAAAGTAACCAAATACCCTGAAGTAGACTTGAGAGTATCAACATCACCAGCCATATCTGAATCAGTATAACCACAAAGACTAGGCTTTCTTGTACCAAAACACAAACTCAGACGAAAAGTGCCACAAAGATATCTCATAATCCACTTCACAGCATTCCAAAGTTCTCTTCCCAGATTAGAAAAAAAACAACCAACAACACCAACAGCATGAGCAATATCCGGTCTTTTGCAAACCATTGCATATATCAAACTACCAACAGCTGAAGCATAATGAACTTTCTTCTCATCATCACTGGAAGGACACTGCTTCGTGCTCAACTTGAAGTGCATAGCTAAAGGTGTACTGACAACTTTAACCTTGTCCATGTTAAACCTTCGAAATACTTTTTGAATATACTTCTCTTGTGATGACCACAACTTTTTGGCCTTTCTGTCACGGACAATCTACATGCCAAGAATCTGCTTTGCTGGTCCTAAGTTTTTCATAGAAAAAGACTTACTCAACTCTTGCTTCAACTTTTGAATCCTGCAAGCATTATGACCGACAACAATCATGTCATCAACATCAAGCAACACAATAATAAAGTCACCATCAGAGAATTTTTGCACAAAAATACAATGGTCTGAAGTAGTCTTCTTGAAGCCCTGCTGACTCATAAAGGAACCAAACTTCCTGTACCACTGCCTAGGAGCTTGTTTCAAACCATACAAGCTCTTCTTCAATTTGCAAACATAATTCTCTTTTCCCTTGACTTCAAAACCTTCGAGTTGCTCCATATAAATTTCTTCATCTAAGTCACCATGGAGAAAAACAGTTTTAACATCCATTTGCTCAACCTCTAAATCTAGACTTGCCGCTAAGCCTAGAACCACACGAATGGATGACATCTTTACAACCGGAGAAAATATCTCATCAAAATCAACTCCCCTTTTCTGGTTAAATCCCTTCACAACCAATCTAGCTTTGTACCGTGGAATTGGATTACCATCTTCATGCTTCACCCAAAAAATTCAACTATTTTTCAAAGTTTTTTTGTCTTTAGGCAACTTAACCAAATCAAAGGTATGATTATCTTGCAAAGATTTAATTTCATCTTCCATAGCATCAAGCCACTTTTTTTTCACTTTCATGGCCTCATCAAGACTTTCAGGTTCTTCTCCGCCAGTCAAGAGTGCATACTCACTGGGAGAATAATGAGATGAAGGTATTCTCTCTCTTGTAGATTATCTGAGAGAACTCTCTGGAGCATCAACAATTGGTTGCTGATCAACCATATCAACTTGCACTGGAGCATCAACAACTTCTTTCTAGTCATTCTGAACATAATCATCATCTTCATTATCAACTTAATTTTCATCATCATGAAGATTTTCTTCAGGAGCAGTAGTCAAAGAAACTGGATCAACATCAACTAGGCTCTCACTACTCTGAGAATCAACCTTTTCAGCTTTGTTAAAATCTTTAATTGTTTGGTCTTCAAAGAACACAACATCGCGGCTTCTAACAAGTTTCTTCTCAACTGGATCATAGAAATGATAGCCAAATTTATCTTGACCATAACCAATGAATATACACTGTCTAATTTTAACATTCAAATTTGACCTTTCATCCTTAGGAACATGAACAGAAGATTTACGCCCAAAGCCTCTAAGATGATCATAAGAAACATTCTTATCAGACCAAACTCTGTCAGGGACATCACTATTCAAAGCAACAGTAGGAGATAAATTGATAACATAAATAGCCTTATTAAGTGCTTCTGCCCAAAAGGAATCTGGCTGCTTAGCATCTGAAAGCATACATCTAACCCTCTCAACTAGTGTTCTGTTCATCCTCTCTGCTAAGCCATTCAACTGAGGAGTCTTTGAAGGAGTTTTTTGATGCCGAATACCCTACTCTCTGCAATATCTATCAAAAGGACCGATATACTTACCACCATTATCTGAACGGATGTATTTCAATTTCTTCCCTATCTATCTTTCAATCAAGGCCTGAAAATTCTTGAACACATTAAGTACTTGATCCTTAGACTTTAAAAAAAAATACCTAGAGTTTGCGAGAATGATCATCAATAAAAGTCACAAAGTAAAGTGCACAACCATGAGACCTTACTTTAAAAGGACCACACAAATCAGGATGCACTAACTCCAGCAAATCAAGCTTTCTTGAAGACGGATGACTCTGAAAAGAAACTCTTTTCTGTTTACCGGCTAAGCAATGAACACACTTCTTCAACTTTTCTTATTTTACTCCAGAAAGCTAATTTTTCTTAGCCAAACTATCAATCCCCTTCTCACTCATATGACTCAACCTTCTATGCCACATCTTTGATGAAGTATCATTCTCCACCAAGTTTATCAAGCCTTTAGAAGTAGAGCCCTGAAATACGTACAAGTTAGACAACTTGTCACCTCGAGCCACAATCATCGAACCTCTAGTAAGCTTCCACTGGCCAGCACCAAGGGTATTAACATAACCCTCATCATTAAGACTTCCTACAGAAATTAAATTCAGGCGAACACCTGGAGCATGCTTGACATTATTGAGAACTAGTTTGGAACCATTGTTACTTTCTAAACAAATCGTGTCAATTCCAAGTACTTTAACTTCATCATTATTGCCCGTTTTCAACATCCCAAAATTACTTGGAGTATAAGAAGAAAATAATTCCTTCGTTGACGTAATATGAGAAGTAGCACCAAAATCCATAAACCAGCTAGACTCATCGCGAACAAAATTAATAGCATTCTCACCACAAGAAACAAGAAGATCATCATTAGCAACAACAACAACACAATATTCATTATCGCCTTCTTTCTTTTGCCGTCTTATATCTCTCTTATGCTTGTAACAATATTTCATGATATGCCCCTTTTTGTTGCAATAGTCACATGTAACATTCTTGAATTTGAACCTTGAATTGCTTCTACTTTTATCTCTATCATTTGAATCTCTGGACTTGTTTCTCCCCCTCTCTCCAGTAACCAATACATCAGAGTGTAAAGATAAAGAAGATGATGCCTGAGATCTTCTTCTCATCTCTTCATTCAAGAAACCACTCTTAACATATTCCATAGTTACAATACTACCGGAAGCAGAATTAGTCAAAGAAACTCGAAGAGTTTTCCAAGAGTCAGACAGAGTATTAAGAAGCCAAAGTCCCTGAATTTCTTCATCGAACTTTACACCCATTTCGGACAGCTGGTCAAGGACACCCTGAAAATCATTTATATGATCAGAAATAAGACTGCCCTCTAAATACCTGATATTCATCAATTGTTTAAGCAAGAACAACTTGTTATTGCCAGTCTTCGAAGCATAAAGTGTCTCGAGCTTGTCCCACAAACTTCTAGCATGTGCCTCATTCGCAATATGATTTCTAACATTATATTCAACCCATTGTCTGATATAGCCACAAACCTGTAAGTGCTCAAATTCCCAATCCTCATCTGTCATGGATTCATGTTTAGTAGATGCAAACACAGGTAAATGCATTTTTTTGACAAATAGAAGATCTTTCATCTTGCCTTGCCAAGTATGATGGTTACTACCATTCAAACACACCATCTTGCTCATATTTTCCTTCATCATTCAAATCGAAAATCAACAACAACCTGTCTCTGATACCACTTGTTAGAAAAGACAGGCACACAATCAAAGAGCTCGACAGGGTAGCAGCGAAAAATACCCAAGACTAAGCTTTTTCTTTCAACTTGAACCAAGAGGAGACAAATAAACCCAAGCAAAATAGAGTAATATACAACAAAAAACTCAACCAAGTGAAACAAGAAAAAAATAAAGGCAATCACACGAGACACAAGATTTACGTGGAAAACCCTTCAGTGTGAAGAGTAAAAAACCATGGGACTAAAACCTCCACTATAATCATCAAAGAGTTACCATATTGTCCTCCAAAATGACCATCAAACAAGTTCCAAACAACAAGAAACAATACGTAATCCACAGCACCAAACACTAGAGAAATAAAAGAGTGAAAGCACAAAAAATGCAACTACTGTTCGGAAATGAAGAACAGGAGCTACAGGCCACCAAATCAAGCTCCGTCAGTTCCTAATCAAAGATTTAGATGAGAGGAACAAGCAGTCCAAAAATCAGCTCAATCGGACAAGAAACGAAGTGGGAATCGCAATTTGAAGTTGACAACGGTGGCTGAAATTTAGGTGCGAAAATCAGTTTTGTTTTTCTCTCTTTGGCTGCTGAAAACTCTCTTTTTGTGATGGTGAATAAGACCTAAAAAGATCAATATATATGCCCCATAGTAATGAGCCTATGGGCAAAAGTGGGTTGATCCAAATTGGGCTTCATTTATCCACATAGGAAGGAAAAAATATCCAATAACCCAACATAAAATTGGTTGCCTAATGTCAATTTTAATGGAAGACATTTCTGCTCAATATTTTTTTTAAAAAAATTAATATATTAATCTATTATAGGTAAAAGTTGGACTTCATCATTCCTTTGTGCCTCATCAGAATGAAAAATATTTTGCTAGAATATGTTTTTTCTCTTTAATCAACCTTGTATGTCTCAAAATCAAACTAGTCGAAAATTTTAATACATTACGAATCGCCGTATGAACTAATGTTGGGATCCCCAAAATTTTGCTTTAGTGGTTTGATCCTCTGGCTGGCCCTGGGTAGAGCAGAAGGTATAGGTTCGATGAAATTTTTAATAGCTTCAAATGACTATGAGCCTCTCTAAATTATAGTAATTTTTTATTATTTTTTAAATTTCATCTCTAGTCAATGGAGAAGGTAGGGGTAGTTCTTTTCTCTTGCAACTCAATGGTTTACTACTATGTATATGTTGCAGACATTGTTTCCAACATAATCTATACATCACCATTACCCAACACACAACATATATACACTATAGTACTGTTTGAACTTTGAAGTTATGCTGATCCACTTTTACTATTTTAGTTGAAGCATATCTCTTATTTTGGCATTCACTTTTTCGGGAAATGTTCTGCAATCTTCGAAGTGCTCCATTTTCATGTGTTTAATCCGTCTTGAAAACACATCAACTTAATCATCGTGCATAGTCTCATAATTTATGCCAATGAAATTAACTCATTTTATGCGGACCGTCAATCTACGGTAAAGCAGATTTTGTTCCTAAAACCTTATCCTTATAGAGAGAATAATATATACATCACACAAATTAAGCACATTATAAAAACATGGACGTTATAGTATACGACTAGGAAAGTTTTGAGGAAACATTGGCCAGTACTGCTGATAATATACGATGCAACAGCAGTGGAAAATAGCTTGCATTAATTATTGATCGCCACTTTCTAAACTGAAATCATTTCACTTGTCTGAATATAAAGTACATATAACAACATATGTTTATGAACTTTAGGATAAGAAGAAACTTTGGAAGTGTATTCTGCACGTGACCTGTAGGCGCAGAACATGTAAAAATGAAAGCAGCAAATGAGTCAAAATTTTCACTAATTGAGTTCAAAATCTGAACAAGTAAGATATCAAGAAGCTGAGGGAGTCTCCGAATCTATTATATATTTGTAAAAATGTAATTTTAATGATGTATAAATAGTAAAATAATTTTTTGTTAAAAGTTATTTTAGATGAACTCCCTAGCTCGCAGCTATACCTGGCTCTGCCTCGGAATGCAAGCCAACCTCTCTTTTATCTAAAATTATTCTTCTTGTTTGCTTGCCTTTGATAAAGTGAAGGAATATAAAATAGATTTATGTCCAATAAAAGTATAACAGTACCTAGCAATAATGCACGAAAACAAGAAAGCTCCCAACAATAACCAAATTAACTCAAGAACCCTAAACTCTTCGCCCACTAAATAACTCAAGTTTGCCATTGAGCCTTCTCGTAGCATAAATGCCAACGGATAATATTATATTAAAAATTTAACATATATATATTATATATATAATTTTAGTGAGAGACCAAATGTTCACGTGCCCCATATTTTAGGCTATAAATTCACCTCTGCCTCCACCTCCCCCCTCTTCTCTCTCTCTCTAGGCAACCACGTGGATTAAGGACATGCAGCCATGGCTGTGTTTGGATGGGCAGGGGTAGACTCAGCCCTTTGGCAGATATGAACCCTTTCGACGAAAAAATATACCAATTTATACATGAAAATTTTTTCTGTATTTATAGTAGGTGTTGAACCCCGTTCGACTAAGTTTTCTTCAAATATTGAATCCCCTCGGTTGAAATCCTGGCTCCGCCTCTGTGGATGAGGAACTTCTCCAAAACCTTACGTACAAACAGTACTACAAACACCAACATAAACTCCGCTTACACAATTAGATTGAATCAAACACAAATAACTATTTCTCAAATTAGGTTTATACCAATGGAAGTTATTCATGGAATTTCGACGCTACAATTTTCGTTGGATGAGCGACAAGCTTTCACTAAGGAAGAGGAAAACTTAAGACCGCTCAAAATCGTCAAAATCGACAGAAATCTTATACGAACATGAGGTGACGTGAGCTAGAATTAATCGTGAGTGACAAAATGTTTTTGAAATTTTCACCTATGAAAGGATGTGATGCGTGAACATATTTTCTATCTATCACACGCCATAAAGAAGAGAATGATACCTCTCTTGATCATGTCACTTGCCATTGTATGGGGGTTTTAAATAGAAAATATCATAGTTCAATGAATGTATGTAATAACAACACCACATAATTAAAGTATTAAACTAATAAAATATTTTATGAAGACAAGAGGAGGCTTTTCAGATTGCAGCACTCTCCACCTCGAACTTTAAGACTGTAAGTTCAAGTCACTGAAGGAGTAAAAAGGTGGAAATTGCTAAGGAGGGATAAAAAATTAAAGAGAGAAAAAAAAAATACTGGCTTATTTTAATTTTTTTATCTTACTTTCCTTTTTAGCTTGTTTAAAATTAATATTTTTCCCCTTTATGACAATCATTTTAATTTTAACTTTTCTAATGACCCGATTAATACCACAACACCAAAAGACATTTTGTACATTCTAGATATTTTTAATTTAAAACCACTCAATTTTCAAAAATTTTATTTTCTTTATCTTTGTAAACTTCGTTAGTCAAAAAAAAGGCGACAAACAAATTCAAATGAGGGCGTAGTTTTGGAGAATTTGAGGTAAGAGGTTAGTAATTAAGTCATATATAAATGCTTTGAGATGATACTTCTACTAATTAATGATCATCCATAACCTGCCTTTGTCCACTCACTCTTGACTCTTGAGGGATGGGGTAGCGTGGGAAGGTGTAATTAAGTAGCTATACATCACATCATTTGGAAGCTATAGTTTCAGCTATATATATTCAGGTGCTGGCTGAAGGTACCCCATTTTGAGAATATTATTTTAGCATGTGTTTATTGTGCCTAAAGGTGTCCAAGTCTTTTTAGGTAAAATGCTAATTAGAGCTGTTTTAGTAAAGGCATTGTGCCCCACAATGCATTATATTGTGCCCCATTAATGAAGGTTGATATTAAAACTAGGAGTGGTGTTGGCTTGCATAGTAGCATAATCCCTCCAATACTATTTTGATCTCATATTTAGACAATTCTGTCAATATTTCTTCTTCTTGTCACCTTTACTAGTAGTTGTTTCAAGAAATTTGGTCCATATTGTGCCTTTAACTTACACGAATGCAAAATAGCCAAGTTTTGAATTTTCTTGTGCTTGAAGTAGAAAGTATGTTGTGAAAGGACACTATCCCACTAGCTAGGGAATAATGTGATCAAGTTTTCTAGACATGTACACATCCACTAAGCTACTTGTATAGTTGTATTATTGCCCCCCACCATCGCTTCTTAGTGGAGAGGAAAATGGAGCCCCATGATTTGTCATATTTATCACTAAATAGTTCATGGCTAATAGATAT
Source organism: Capsicum baccatum var. pendulum (assembly GCA_030864225.1). NCBI lineage: Eukaryota > Viridiplantae > Streptophyta > Magnoliopsida > Solanales > Solanaceae > Capsicum > Capsicum baccatum. The sequence continues at coordinate 60,316,483 of CM061553.1, read as the reverse complement.
TTTTGATAATATATCTATCGTCATAAAAATGATGAGTTCGAATAATAATATATGTACTGTATGTACATATAAGTTTTAATATTATTTCTTTACGTATTATATGAATTGTTTTTTGGTAAGGACAAAGACTGAGAAATGAAATTATAAGTCGAAAGAGATAGATGATATAAAAATAGAAAGAAAAGAAACGAATAAAAGTCTCAAAGCTGTAAGGTCAATCACGCATCACTAAGGGTGTCAAACGGGCCGGGCTGACCCAGCCCGACCCGGCCCAACCCGGCCCATAACACCAAACCGGACCGGTTTGACCCGGCCCGGAAAGCCCTAGGGCTTTAGGGTACCGGGTCCCGGTCCGTTTTTTTTAAAAATTTGGGCCCGGTTAACCCGGCCCGGACCAACCCGGTCCAGGCCCGCCGGTTAACCGGCCCAGCCCGGCCCGGCAACAGAAAAAAAAGTGTATATTTAATGTATATTTCATGTATATTTAATGTATATTTAATGTATATGTTTATATATCTTCTATAGAAGTGTATATTTAATGTATACATGTGTATATTTTTTATTTAAACTAGTACATATATATTTAATGGTGCATATATATGTGTATATGTTTTATAAATTAGTATATAAGTATATCTATACATATTGTAATGTATATATAATGTAGTAAAGTATTACATATACATAGAATAGAGTGTATATATGTGAATGGATCTTCTATTGACGTGTATGTTTAACGTATACATGTATATATATTTTATTTAAACTAGTAAATATATATTGAATGGTGCATATATATGTGTATATGTTTTATAAATTATTATATAAGTATATCTATACATATTGTAATGTATATATAATGTAGTAAAGTATTACATATACATAGAATAGAGTGTATATATGTGAATGGATCTTCTATTGACGTGTATGTTTAACGTATACATGTATATATATTTTATTTAAACTAGTAAATATATATTGAATGGTGCATATATATGTGTATATGTTTTATAAATTAGTATATAAGTATATCTATACATATTGTAATGTATATATAATGTAGTAAAGTATTACATATACATAGAATAGAGTGTATATATGTGAATGGATCTTCTATAGACGTGTATGTTTAACGTATACATGTATAGAGCAGAAATAAGAAACCAAGGAATGGAACCATAGCCCAACGACGACCTCAAACTTGAAGAATTATGACTTCATGGGTATATATAGTGTATATCTAGTGTATATATAGTGTATATGAAGTGTATATAGTGTATATCGAGTGTATATATAGTGTATCTTTGATGTTTTATTTAATTTTTTGACGGATTTGACCGGTTTTTAACCGGGTTTGACCCGGTTTTAGCGGATTGGGTTAAGTGGGCCGGTTCCGGGTGGGTTTTAAAATTTTTACTGTACGGCCCGGCCCGGACCGGTTAAGGCCAAAACCGGCCCGTAACCGGCCCGTAACCCGACAAAATTGAGAGGGCCGGTTCCGGGTTGAACCGGCCCGGCCCGTTAGACAGGTTTACGCATCACCTAGGTGTTTTTTGTTTTCATGTTTCTTTTTCTTTTTACCTTTTATGTGTTACTTTTATTTTTGCTACTCGTATTTCTTTACTGTGTAAAATTTCGTTCCCGTTAAGTGTAAGCCAAAATTTTAAAAATTAGTAGCAAGTTGCTAAACCTCATTCTCGCAAAGTCCAAATCGGTAGAAAAAGTAAACACTGATGGTTGCAGGGGCTGAACTAAGCTTTCTGTTACGGTTTTGGATAAATTCAATAGCTTTGACCTAAATTTGATTTTCGTAATATAATTTTTATTTGAGGATTCCATTATTTCTCATACCGAATGAGTTATGAATAATGTCGTATGCTGTGATGTGTTATCAATTTTTTAATTTCCTCGCTAAGACATCCATCTACTTTTCAATGACGCACCCTTTAATATTTGAAGAGTTAGCCATTATATTTAAGATTGTATATTGATTTTATGGATATTAGACATGTGAGATGGAGAGGAACCTTTGTAGTTATGCAACTTAAACCTGCAAAAGCTTTTAAATAGCATTGAAACATGGTGAAATATTACAAAAATTACAAATGAAGAAAATAAGAAAATATCTTTTTCTTGAATGAGACACAAATATGTCGCTCTCTTTAAGATTCAAGCTAAGAGTGTCAAACGGGCCGGGCTGACCCGGCCCGAACCGGCCCGACGTAGCAAACCGGACCGGTTTGACCCGGCCCGGTAAGCCCGAGGGCTTTAGGGGTCCGGGTCCCGGTCCCTTTTTTTTTAAACTGGGCCCGGTTAACCCGGCCCGGACCAACCCGGTCCAGGCCCGCCGGTTAACCGGCCCGGCCCGGTAAGCAAAAAAAAAAAAAAGAAAAAATAAATTTTAATTTTTTGGGCCAAACTAGCCGTTGGCCCAACGGCTATATTACCGTTTTTGGGTCCAAACGGCTAGTTTGGGCCCATTTAATTAAAAAAAAAATAAAATATTTTTTAATCCCCAAAATAAATCTATAAATACCCTACAACTTCAAATCATTTCTCACACAATTTTTCACTCTCTCAAATCTCATTCTCTCTCAAATCTCAATTCTCAATTCTCAATTCTCAAATATTCAATATATTTAATTTCTTAAAGTGTTCACTTTAATTTTTTAATTTTTCGTTTACAAAGTACGAGCGGAAGTTTCTAAAGTCTCAAGCTTCGGATACTTCCAAAATTTGGTATTGTCGTTCCATCTCTTACGTTTAATTTTTATTTATTGTATTAATTGTTTAATATTTAATTTTATTATATTTGTGTATTTTGAATATTTTTAGTTTAATTTAATTTATATTATGGATAAATTAAAAAACCTCGCTGCTAAAGGTGTTAAAATTTTTTGTCCCGGAAGCGGCAGTGGTAGTAAAAAGCGAATTATTAGCGGTAGAGGTAGTTCAAGTAATAGATATACCCGTGTGACTTCGCCTCCGGTACCGCTTGGTACACCTTTTGAGGAAGAAATAAGTGTAGGTGCTCACGATATGGATTATGTAGAATTTCAGGAAAATTACGGTATAGAAGAAGAAAATGAAGTAGATGCAGTTAATGTAGACGAAGATGATGAAAATATTGCTGAAACACCCGCAGTAGGAGATACTAACGTTAGATATGAATCAGTTAATCTCCCTTCCTGTCCTCCCAGTGCCCCAAAACCCCGTAAAAGAACTAGTATTGCATGACAATTTTTTGAACGTATATCAGATATTGAGGTGCAGTGCAATATTTGTCAACAAATATATAAGCATAGAAGTGGCGGTAAGCAAGGGGGTACGGGTACGTTAATGAGACATATAGCTGAAGATCACAAAAGAGAGTTAAATATTGCAAAAGGTGGTGGGGATGTTGGTGGGTCAACGCAAACTAGAATGGACCCAACAACCGGTCAAGTAGCGAAAAAGTATAATAAATTGAGGGACAGGGAAGAAATAGCTAAAATGGTAGTTGTGGGTTGTTTGCCTTTTAGTTTTCCTTCTTCTGATGCTTTTATTCGTTATATACAAGCAATTTATAATCCTATGTTTAATGGTATTCCTAGAACTACTTGTCGGTCTGATATTTTTAGACTCCATTCACAATATTGTTTTTATTTATCAACATTGTTAAAAAATATTCAATGTAGATTGTCCCTAACTTCTGATCTTGGTCGTGCTGTGAATAAAAATGATTATTTAACCGTTACTTGTCATTGGATGGATAGTAATTTCATAATGCAAAAACGTATTCTTGCTTTTTTATATGATGAAGATCGTAAACATACTGGACAATTTATTGCTGATTCTATTATTAAAATTGCCGGATATTATGGTATAGAAAATAAAATTTTATGTATTGCTTTTGATAATGCTTCTAACAACAAGACTGCTATAACAAAAATAAAATCTACGCTATCTCCGCCCTTTCCTGAAGTTTTTCATATTAAGTGTGCATGTCATATATATAATTTAATTGTAAAAGATGGTCTTGACTTTTTTGAGCTTTATATTGAAAAAATTCGTCTTGCCGTTGGTTTTATTCAAGGAAATAATCGTAGATCGAGAATTAAAGAATTTAAAGTTAAATGTCAAGAAAATGGACTTACACCGATTTTAATGCCTGAGGAAGTTGATACTAGATGGAATTCTACGTATGAATTTTTAAAAACTTGTTATAAATATAGAATTCCTATTACACTAGCTTTTAACCAACATTGTGGTTCATTTGCTGATTCTGCTGATTGCATGCTACATAATTCTGATTGGGTTGTAATTAATGATCTTGTTAAGTTTTTAGAAAAATTTTATGTAGCTACGATTGAATTTTTCGGTGCTTACTATCCTACTGTTTGTAATATTTTGGCATATATAGCCGATATTTCTGGTTTGCTCCAACAATATAAAAATAAAGAAGGTTATAAAGAAGCTGTTGGCGCTATGTTTACGAAATTTAAAAAATATTTCTTCCCCATTCCCCCTATTTACTTGGTTGGTGCTATGTTAAATCCATACATGAAATATAATCATATGTGTCACTTTAGTACTCTTATTTATGCTAACTTAGAAATAAATACTAACCATGAGTCTGAACAAGTACAGCCTGATTTGTGGACGGCTACGGCTGATGCAAAGGATTATATAGAAAAATTATATAATCACTATGCTGATTTATTTGATTCAGCCGTACCTACAAATATCAGTCCAGCTGTCGCTCCTCATCCTCCCGAGGAGCCATCATCTTCTAAAAGGCCGGCACATAGTGGTTTTCCTGATTCGTTTTATGATTTAACTTGTTGGAACAGTGTGGATGAGAGAGCTTACACATCAACTTATCGGGAAGAGCTGAAATATTATCTGCGGACGCCACCAGAGGATCGCAGACGACGGATCAACACGCTGGATTGGTGGAGGAATAATGAATCACAATATCCTGTACTTTCAAGATTAGCCAGAGATATCTTGAATGTTCCAATGTCAACCGTTGCATCAGAGAGCGCCTTCAGTCAGGGACGACAGCAGCTTGGAGACAACCGACACTCATTGGGAAGCAACGCAATTAATGTTTTAGTTTGCCTGAGAGATTGGATTAGAGCAGAAAGAAGAAACCAAGGAATGGAATCAGAGCCCAACGACGACCTCAAACTTGAAGAAATTATGACTTCACGGGAGAACTCAGCAGAATCAAGTCCAATGCATGGTTTTGCCCCTGTTGACTTCGACTATCCTATGCAAGTTTCAATTAATATTAACATGAATGAGTTGGAAAAAATGATGCATAATTTATAGATTTTTCATTCATGTAAATTATAAATTTTGGATCATTTTGCAATCAATAAAATTCCACAAATTCATTCACCCCTTAGTCATTGTTTTTTATTTTTTTTTATTTAACGATTTAAAATTTTAATATCTTCTATACAAGTGTATATTTAATGTATACATGTGTATATGTTTATATATCTTATATTGCCCCCGTTGACTTCGACTATCCTATGCAAGTTCCAATTAATATTAACATGAATGAGTTGGAAAAAATGATGCATAATTTATAGATTTTTCATTCATGTAAATTATAAATTTTGGATCATTTTGCAATCAATAAAATTCCACAAATTCATTCACTCATTAGTCATTGTTTTTTATTTTTTTTTATTTAACGATTTAAAATTTTAATATCTTCTATACAAGTGTATATTTAATGTATACATGTGTATATGTTTATATATCTTATATAAAAGTGTATATTAATGTATACATGTGTATATATGCTTTATAAATTAGTGTATATACATATTGTAGTGTATATATATATATTATACTATTATAGCATATGTTTTATTTAAAGTAGTACGTATAGTCATATATAATTATATATTGAATGGTACGTATATATGTGTAATTGTTTATACTTTATATATATATTTTTTTAAAAATATATATTGTATATTGGAGTGTATATAGTGTATATTCGAGTGTATATATAGTGTATATTTGATTATTTATTTATTTTTTTGACGGGTTTGACCGGTTTTTAACCGGGTTTTAGAGGGTTTGACCGGATTGGGTTAAGTGGGCCGGTTCTGGGTGGGTTTTAAATTTTTTAATGTGCGGCCCGGTCCGGACCGGACCGGTTAAGGCCAAACCCGGCCCGTAACTGGCCCGGAACCCGGTAAGATTGAGAGGGCCGGTTCCGGGTTGACCCGGCCCGGCCCGTTAGACAGCCATAATTCAAGCCCACTGCAGCAAATGTTTTCTACAAGAGTTGAGTTCAAAGCTCCACAAAGAAAGAACACATCCCTTCAACTAATAAACTCTCCTTTTTACTAACTTTTGTGAAATCTATATTATCTTGTACTTAGAAAAATAATGCAATACCACACTAATAGGTGATGAAATCTTTCATACAATGAATAAGAAGAATAAATGGATAATAAAGAGAGAAGATCAATGATCTAGCGGTTACAAAAATTATAAGAGTTACAAATCATAAAGTCATAAAAAGTGAATAAATAAATGATAAAAAATTACATGAATTTCAAGGAAAATACTCTCTCCGTTTCATTTTATCCGTTCTGAATTGGGATGACACACCTATTAAAAAAATAATGATTGGTAGTGTAACTTTATCATTTTGCCCCTCTTAATTGTGTCTTGTTATTAGTTTCAATATTGATGGATGACCAATAACAATGAGTAATCAATTACACTAAGGGTATAATGGTAAAACAAATTATCTTGTCTTGATGAGTTAAAAAGGACAAGTAAAATGAGCCATCAAATTAGAAAATTTGTGACGGAAAAAATGGAACGAAGGAAGTAGTAGGCAAATTCAATCACTATTATCCAAGAGCCAAAGGGTTGCACGTCCCTTTTATGCCTTAAATGAGCCATAAAGTACAATTGACATATAATGCCATTAGTGGAAGGAATATGCACAGTTTTTTGGAGGCTGCAAAATGAAATGCTAACAAAAATATGCACTTAACTCCCAAAATAATAATACTAAGGCATGATTTAAAGACACACTTTAATATAAAATAAAAAAAAATGAAAAAATCCTTTTGGTGAAAAAAATTGCATTCACGCTATAAACTAGTTAACTTTTAAACTTTTTTGTCCTTTTTATGGTAAAATATGGTTAAATCTAAATAATGCTATGAAAGTCTTTTCATAATTGTAGTCAAATTTGAACCAAAAAATTGTGGCCATTTAACACTTCTCCAAAAGAATATTAAAAATGCTCTTAACCCATCAATTCTCCACTTATTTTAATATTACCACCAGAGAGTCTATCAGTTGAAGGAAGATTACTATGCATAATGAAGGTGTGCTCTGCATTGATCCTCCATTTGGTAAAAAAATAATTTTTACTTCAGAGTCGGAGTGGTCGAAGACTTGAACTATAACTACTAACGGGACATAAAATATCAGTGAATTACAAATAATAATTAAGGTATTGACATGAGCTTTATAGCCAGTACGTTACGACCTTGTGATATCCCGATTTCATGAGTGTTTTTGAGAATGAGCCTAGTTCTCATAGGAAGCGGCCTACTTCCACACTCACATAGGTGAAATCTGTCGAGAGTGCTCCAGTAATTTTAACATCTCACTTATACGAGCTACAAATTTTCATTAAGAATTTTTTTTTAAAAAAAATCAACCTCCACAACCATTACAGGAACAAATGCGCTCAGATCATAGAGATGGATAAAAATTATGTGCATTTTTCATGATAAGTCATCATGTGATTCATTTTTTTTTCATTGAACCAGATATAGGATCTCTAGTCTCCAGGTTGGGTTTCCTCACATAAGACTTAGGAATTTACAAGAGTCAATTCCATCCCCCTCGATGTGCTCCATACCTTTTCTCTTGCTAAGGTCTTAGTCAATAAATTTGCAAGATTATCACAAGATTTGACATAATCAATATTAATGATACCATTTGTCAAATATGATCTCACTTAATGTATTTTCTCCTTATAGGACTGAATTTACCGTTGTAATAATGATTTTGAACTCTACCAATTGCAGAGGTGCTATCATAATGAATTAAAATAAGAGGAATTAGTTTTTTAAAATAAGATACTTGAATTAATAAATCTTAACCAATTTGCTTCCTCACTAGTTGAAGCTAAATCAATTAGTTCAGCCTCCATGATAGAGTTAACAATAATACCATTTTTTTTTTATTTCCAACAAATAACACCACTACTCAAAGTAAAAATATAACCTCTATTCAATAAAGAATCACCTAACAAAGTATTTTAATCCGGATCACAGAAGCCCTCAAGTACAATAGAATTATTTTGTAGAACAAACCATAAGTTTTGTTCCAATTAAATATCGCATTACTCTCGTTATAATACGCCAATGTTCATTATCTAGCTTGCTAGTAAACCTCCTAAGTACTCTTTGATCTCGGGTGTATTTATACGTCCAAGTGCCCACATTACTCCATGTTTTGACTTGTTTAATGACCTAAAATGTGTTGTGTTTGAGCTATGATTGTATTCTCTAGCTAATGGACATAATTAGTTATTGCAGGACTCGATTTTGATTAAATTGAACGTGCTTTGATGCAATAAGAAGGAGATTAACTATGGAAGCATTTGAAGTGACATGTTGAACACGAAGACACTAAAAAAAATTCAGAAAGCATGGAATGAAGTGGTGGAGAAAAAACATCAGATGATAATTTTCAGTGAGAGCCCGCGATAGCCCTACACCACAGACCCTGATCTCCACTATAAGCCGCGCTTCGTGGACCCTAGTGTCTGTGATTACCTCTGCATCGCGGTAAAGAGGAGTTTTTGTGCAGCTTGTGCCCTACTATAAAAGGAACACTTAAACACAAATTGGAACATCTTGGCATACGAACAACAAAGGCAAAAACAATTACGAGAGTTCTCTTAGGGTTCTTTGTACTTTCATCTTTCAAACATTAACTTTATGATTGATTATATTTCTTTGATGTTAATTATGAATATGAATGGCTAAACACCCTTGTTCTGGAGTTGAGGCCGAAAATCTGATTATATTTTGATATCCTTAGAGTGGTTAAAATTGATTTATCGTATGGGTTATTCTTATACTCTTGTTTCTACTATTTACTGAATGACCACCATTAGAATACATCTATAATTCCTTCATAAATTTGAAAGGGGAATCATAAGGATAGATCAAAGAGTTTAAAGAGCAAATTTGTGTTTTTCTATCGAATGAAGAATGGTAAGTAGCGACTAGGATAGGAATATACCTAGAAGCCTTGTTTGGTTCAATTGTAGGAAGATAACTTACAACATCTAAATGTATTATTGTATCCCCACTCAATGATGTAGTTGCAATGTCCTTTAGGTAGAAAATTAGAGGTTCGAAAGACCATGATCATAATATAAACCCTGCGAATCAATAACCCGATAATCAATATGACCACAATAAAGATAGAGATTTATATGATTGGTAGGAGTGCCTCAACCCTGGAATTTCCTCTCATATTGTTTACAACCTAGCTTACGTTGTGATTGTCATACTTTATTATTCATTTAGTTGTTAAATTTTTCATCAAATTGTTCAACCTATTTTGATACTCTGAAACACTTTAAAACATTATTGTCGAAACTGAAATTAAGTAAAGTACCAATCAAGTAGTCCTCGAGGATATGATATTTGATTCTTTGAGTCACTATATTACTCGCACGATCACGTGCACTTGCGTGTGCGATAGACCGCAACAAGGTTTGGCGCCATTGCCGGAGACTTAAATAATTAGTAATTTTCTAAATTTTTACTTTGGATATTAAATTTAAGTGTTAACAACTTGATCTTAGTGGCTGAATTTTGCAGGAAACGCAAAGTATCTGGCTGGCAAGAACGAACAAATTGGTTGAGCTTTATTCGGAACCTAAACAGATCATCAAAGTTGAAGAGCAGCAACACTACAATACCCAATTCAGTAAATTCAAATGGAAGATCAGAGGGATCATAATACTAATGATCCAATTTCTCCAACTCTGGTGGTTCCAGTTGTTCCAACTTGAGCAGAAGCTAGACCCATTTGTGAAGTGGCAATCTCACTAACGAACAATGCTACTAACTAATAGCATCCACAAGCCAAATGTGGGTGGTCGGTTTGAATTGAAGCAGAATATAGTGCAAATCTTGCACTCGAGTGAGCAGTTCACAAGTTTATCTCACGAGGACCCATAACATCACATATAGAACTTTATTGAGATCAGTGATACTTATATCTCTTCTGGGGTATCTACTAATTATGTATGATTGACTCTCTTTCCCTTTTCTCTATTGGGGGAAGCAAATAGGTGGTTATAGGATGAACCACCAAACTTTATTACTTTTTGGGATGATCTGGCTCAGAAATTCCTTATTCGATTCTTTCCATCTAGGAAGACAACATGTTTGGGAAGTGAGATTCTGAGCTTCAGGCAGAAAGATGAAGAGAATCTTTATCAAGTTTGGGAAAGATTTAAGGATATGCTCAGTAATTGCCCTTATCATCATTTTCAGACTAATGATGTATTGGTACATACTTTCATTGAGGGCCTTGAGCCAAACACCAAGATTCTTCTAGATTCAGCAGTAGGTGGGCAAACAATTGAGAAAACATATGATGAATTATACATACTGCTGAATCAGATTTTGACAGAGAAACCCTGAGTGGCATGCTGACGTAAAAAGTACTCCAAAGAAGGTTGCAAATATATTGGAGGTTGATTAGCTTATGGCTATATTAACCCAGATTGTTGCATTACAAAATTAACTAACTACACAACTCAGTAATATGAATTTAGGAGTCACACAATCCACACTAGTAATAGCAAATGTAGTTCATCAGGCACAAACTTGGTGCGAGGTTTGTGGAAGCAGTAATTATACAATTGATACTTACGTAACTAACCTAGAGTCTGTTAAGTATATGGAAAATGCTAATCGGAAAGAACAATAGAACTTTGGTAATACTTACAATCCTAACTGGCGAAACCATCCCAATTTTACAAGGGGTGAAAATCAGGCACAAAATGCAAATCAATACTGTGGGACAGTAAATCAGAATCAGCAGAAGCATATTCCAAGGGATCAAGCCATAATTCAAATAAAAAATATTAAAGAGATGCTGAAGTAGATTATGGCTACTCAAGAATAGTTGGTAGAAAATATGAAGAACCAATAGGCGATTACAAAGAACTGGAGGTTCAAATGGGTTAGATTCCAGGCGCACTAAACACTAGGCCTCAGAGAGGTTTACCTAGTCATTTTAAGCCAAATCCAAAATAGGTGAATGTAGACATTATTCAGAGTGGACTACAACTGAAGGAGTTAAAATTGAATCAGGTGAATCATGAGGCTACTAATGGGGAGACATCAAAGAATGAAGATAAAGATATAGATGCCAAAGTTGAAAGCAAGGGAACCAAGGAGAAAAGTGTGATGCCACCTCCACCTTTACTATAAAGGTTTCGAAAACACCAAGGGAAGGCTTGGTACAAGAAGTTTATTGATTTATTAAAACAGGTTCACATTAACTTGCCTCTCGTTGATGTTTTGCAGAGTGTTCCAAAGTATGCTAAGTACATAAAGGATATCGTGTCCAATTATAACAACCTGACTGAATATGCTACTGTGGCACTTACTGAGAAGTGCACATCATGGATTCAGTTTAGGTTGCCCACAAAGCTAAAAGACATAGGGAGCTTTACCATTTAAATTACAATCGGGCAATCAATAAATGCTCAGGGTCTATGTGATCTTAGGGAAAGCATTACTCTTATACCCACATCATTATTTTGAAATATGAGGCTAGGCGGCCCAAGACCCACTACAATTGTTTTATAATTAGCTGACCGTTCGCTTACCAGACCAGATGGAGTTGTTAAAGATTGGTGCAAATAGGGTCACTTATCTCCTTAGTGGATTTCATTATTCTTGATTTTGATGCTGATCTAGAAGTCCCATTTATTTTGGGATGTCCTTTTTAGCAATTAGGCATTCATTGATTGATGTAGCTGAAGGACAGTTGACCATGCATGCTCATGACAAGTTCAAAGTGTTCGACGTGTACAAGGTAATGAAGTTTCCTGCAGTATATGAAGAACTATCCGCTATCACTGTCTTGGATCTTGAGTCTGACTTTCACCTTTTTACGTCCAAGGATCTGTTGGAGCAAACATTGGTAGGATATGATCTATTTGGTGATATTGAAGTAGTTAAGATGGTACAACTTTTTGACGTGGCAAGCATTATTACTAGGAAGACCAAATTTGTGTTGTTGAATAGATAAATTAGTCTCTCTCCTAAGGTATTTGTTGATGAAGCACCAAAGCTAGAGCTGAAATATCTACCCTCTCATTTGAAATATGCTTTCCGTGGCGAGGATAATACTTTGCCTGTAATTGTTTTATAGGTTTATCTAATGTAAAAGTGAAAGAGGCAGTGACAGTACTAAAGAGAAGAAATAAGGAAATCAAATGGAAAATGTCGAATATCACAAGAATTAATCTGGTTTTTTGTATGAGTCAGCCCTATCCAATGTGTTCCAAAGAAAGGAGGGATGCCTGTTGTGGCTAATGAAAATAATGAGTTGATTCCAAATCGTACAGTGACTGGGTGAAGGATCTATATTGATTACAGGAAGTTGAATGATGCCACTCAAAAGGATTATCATCCCATTTTCTTCATTATTCAAATGCTGGATGGGTTGGCGGGACAAGAATATTACTGCTTTTTTGATGGGTATTCAGGATATAATCAAATAGTCATTGAGCTAGAAGATTAGGAGAAGACCACTTTCACTCGTCCTTATGGTACTTATGCATTTAGGCGAATGCCCTTTGGTCTCTGCAATGTACCAATGACTTTCCAGAGATGCATGATGGCTCACGAGTCATACCCTTCCTATACGAGTGGTACCCACACTCATATCCTAGCCTCTACACTTGGACCCAATACTGTCCAGTATATGACTTATCCAACCAAGTCTTATCCACAACATATGATCTATACCTCCCATCCATATCTCTGGCAGAATAGAATACCAAGAAGATTAAACACTGTCCACTATATGAGTACAAAATACAACTTATATCCAACCATACGACTCATATCCCCTAAGTCATATCCATTCCAGTAACCACCCAATCTCATCAACCAATACTAATTTGTATATGATAGGACCTTATTATCTGTACCCTAATATACAGCTTGTGCCCATGTGTCATATTGGGTTAGGAGAATGAAATTCCATGAAAAATTCTAAGGGCCAAAATCCAGGATGTTTCATTTTCCTCCATTAGGAACATTCATCCCCGAATGATGGATAAGGTAGGTGTAACTACACAGAGTTATTTATATTTACAAGCATATTCCCAATCTCTATCAAATTTCAAAAACAAAGAGGCAAATATATTTATCTTTTCTTAAACAAACTCAAAAAATAAAGATGTGTTCAAGGACACGTACCTACCGCACTAATCCCAGGAGTAGAAAATAAGAGCAGATATTTGGACTTCATATCCTCTTCCACTTCCCAAGTAGCCTCTCTTACCTTGTAGTCCCACCATAGAACCTTAACCAAATCCATATCCTTGGTTTGCAACCTAGGAACTTGGCTATCCAATATCTCAACCGGGACCTCTTAATAAGACAGAGAATTTGAGATACCAAATCCTTCCAAAAGAACAACCGAAGAAGGAACTCCAATGCATTTACTCAACATGGAAACATGAAAGACCGGACGAAACAAGCCCAAACTGGCAGACAACTCCAATTCATAAGCAATGTCACCAACCCTTCGCAAAATCACATAAGGACTAATAAATCGGGAACTGAGCTTCCCCTTTTTGTCAAATCGCACTACTCCCTTCATTGGAGACAACTTTAGGAATACATTATCCCCAACCTCGAACTCTAAGTCTTTACACTTAATATTTTTATAAGACTTTTGGAGACTCTGGGAGGCCTTGAGCCTATCCTGAATCACCTTCACCTCTTCCATAACTTGATAAACTAAATTTAGACCAAGCATATCTGCTTCATTAAGCTTAAACCAACCAATAGGAGATCTACTCCTCCTATCATAAAATGCCTCAAAAGGGGCCAAACCAATACTAGAATAATAATCATTGTTGTAAGCAAACTCTACCCAAGGTAGATACTCAACCCAATTGCCACCGTAATCAACCATGCATGCCCAAAGCATATGCTCCAATGTCTGAATAGTTCTCTCAGCTTTCCCATCAGACTGCGGATGAAAAATAGTACTTAGACTAACCTTAGTCCCCAACCCTTTTTGGCAAGACTGCCAAAAATGAGACATAAACTACGTACCACGATAAAAAATAATCAAAACAGAAACCCATACAACTTCAAAATATCCTGAAAATACAGCTTCGCTTAATACTCTACCGAATAGGTAGTACTCACTGACAGAAAATGAGTGGACTTTGTCATCCTATCCATGATGACCTAAATTGAATCAAATTGGTTTCGAGACCAAGGAAGGCTAATAACGAAATCTACATTGATCACCTCCCCTTTCCATTCGGGCAATTCAATATCTTTATATAACCCACCAGGCCTCATATGCTCAACGTTAACTTGTTGATACACCATGCATTTGGCCACAAAATTAGTTACATTTCTTTTTATGCCATTCCACCAATTGATATCCTTGAGATCATGATACATCTTTATCAAGCCAGGGTGAAAAATATAGCGTGACTCATGCACCTCGATCAAAATGCTTTGTCTCAAACCGTCGACATCAGGAACACACAACCTCCCTTGGTAGCATAAAGTACCATCACCACTATCTCAAACACTGCCACCTTTTGCCCACCAATATCACTCTTGATTTTTATTAATACAAGATCCAACACTTGCTTCTTCTTAATCTCTGCACCAAGATATGATCGAACTACTTCGTGCTCCATTATACCACCATCCTTGGAGTCCAAGAGGCAAACTTCAAGATTAGCCAAAGAGTGAATATCTTTTACTAATTCCTACTTTCTTTCTTCCACATGAGCCAAACTCCCTATGGACAACCTGTTAAGAGGATCAACAACCACGTTAGCCTTACCTGGATGGTAGTGAGGACTTATATCATAGTCCTTGAGAAGCTTAATCTATCTTCTCTGCCTGAGATTAAGGTCCTTTAAAGTAAAAACATATTGTAGACTCTTATGATCAGAAAAGACATCCACGTGAACACCATACAAGTAAGGCCTCCATATTTTTAAAGCAAACACAACCGCCAACAACTCTAAATCATGAATAGGATAATTTCTCTCATGTACCTTCAATTGCCAGGAGGCATAGACAATAACCTTCCCATGTTGCATCAAAACACAACCAATTCCTACACAATATGCATCACAATAAAACATAAACCCATCATTGCCTTCCAGCAAAGTCAGCATAGGATTAAAATTTAACCTATCTTTCAACTTCTTAAAACTCCCTTCACAAGCATCCGACCAAGAAAACTTGATCTTCATCTGAGTTAGCTTAGTCAAAAGAGCAGCTGTCGACGAGAAGATCTCAATAAATCACCTATAATACCCGACTAAACCCAAGAAGCTTCGGATGGAGTCATGGGTCTAGGCCACCTTTCCACCGCAGCAACCTTTTGAGGATCCACTATTATCCCCTCACTAAAAATAATATGACCTAAAAAAGTCACAATATTTAAACAAAACTCATACTTAGAGAACTTAGCATAATACTTTTGTTCGTTTAAGGTTTGCGACATAACACAAAAATTATTAGCATAATCCACCTCACTTTTTGAATAACCAGGATGTAATCAATGAGCACAATGACAAAGAGATCTGTAACACCCCGAATATGGTACTTGGAATGCTATATGGTGCTCATGCCTCCGAAGGACCACAAGCTAACTCATGACTAATATCTGTACTTTAACACTGCACAATATACTGTATAAATGCAAAAATAAAGGCTGAAAAGCCATAAGGTTCAAAATTATAACATATCTGATAAAACATGACATCTGGATGGGGTACGAAATACCCAAAACAACTAAAATAAACTATCTGAACATGATAGTCTGAAAAGCCTCTAACTGTCTGAACTTGTCTGAATAAGGAGTTGATGGGACATGTCCCTAACTAAATCCAACTAGTGAAATAAATTAATTAATAAGATAATACAAAGATGGTTATGTTCTCGAAGGATGAGGATTCACTGCTAACTCTAATGCTGATATTGGAACGCTACTAATTCTCTGGAGCTTGTGCTTCTAAACCTATGGTATAAAACACCATAGCACAAATGCGCCAGTACGCTTGAATATACTAGTATGCATGTGAGGTAGGCTGAATACAAAGGGTTCATATGCATGAACTATACTAACTGACTGTATAACATGAACCTGAGAATATATGAATGAATAAGAGACTGTAACTGAATTCGTGATAACATGATTACTGAGTCTGAGTACTGATAACTGTATAACTAAAATAACTGATATTGAGCGACTATTTCTGACAGTCTAGATTCTGATGAAACTAGCTGAGTTCCATACTATTCTTAGTTGACTGTATCTGATAGTCCTAAATTCTATAGAACTATCTGAGTTCTATTACTGCAACTGAGACTGTGGGAAGTAGTTATCTAAATGACATGCCTCAAATAATGCATTATAGGTAAGTTGGGGTCCAATTTGTACCCCAATTGGAAGGGTGTCAATACCGCGCCACTAGTAAGGATAAGCTGTGGGTGACCTTTATCTGACAGTGTCCCCAAAAGGGAATGGTGGGACCCTCATCTGACAGTGTTTATCCATCTTATCAACCCTCATCTGACAGTATTGATATCTCAATCTATGCTGGCTACATAGTTCTGGAACGTAAGGATTGCTTCTAAGAATCACACCCTCATCTGACAGTATGTGTTCCCATCCTTGGGTTCACTCAGTGCTAATTCCTACTCCTATCTGAATAGACACTGAACATGGATTACTGAAGTAAACTGGACTGAATTAACTGAGTTTTGTTGACTGATAGAATAGTACTGAGATTACTATTTTACTGAGCTTTCCTGAGTCACATGACTGACTGAGTTCTATGGATCATGAATTGACTGAGGATATCGTAAAATCATGACACGAACTCTAAGCAAACAACTATATTTTTCAGGTACAAGTACCCCCAGGACTCAATGGAAGGAAACTGGCAAGGCGTGACATTCTTGAATACATGAACAACATCAACAACCCATAATACAATAATTTGAGGATTTCATGAAGTACATAGTTATCATAAACTTATACATGAATAGGATTGCATGTAAATGTGGCATAATTTCATAAGGCTAATTCATGAGCAATCCAACAACATTTACAAGGCATGTTAATAGCATGGAAGTCATTTGAACATAAAGGTACAACATGGATTCATCACTTAAGTCACAATTTAGCAATATTACATAAGCTTTAGTCCCTTAGGCATTTTATCAAACACCTTACATGCACAACTTAGGGCATAAGTATAATCATCAATTAACATATCATGAACCACTCAATTCATGGATTTAAACTCACATAATAACGTGATTTCATAAAATGCATTAAGATTCCAACTTGAGAATCATACAACAACAACAACAACCACATGAACATAATCAACACATAGCATGAATATCATAATTCATAGTTTAAAACTTGATTCTTGGGCTTCATGGATGAAAGAAATTGATAACGCTCAATCTACAACTCTCGTAAGAGTGTAAAGTGGTCGCTGTCAAATATATAACCCAACTGGGTTGGGTATCGATCCCACAGAGAATAGTCGGTCATTAAGTAAGCAATGATTACTAGACTTGTGGTGCAAGTCTCGTAAAAGAGGGGGGATTGTAACGTGCAATTGATGTGACCAAAATCGTAGAGTAAAACAGAAAATAGAAAAGTCTCTATTGGCTATGAGTTATGCGGAATTCAGACATGCATGTGCTTATAGAGAATTGTATTCTATGGTAAATCCAAGTGTCTTTCGACCTTAACAAGGACTATTTCACTTTAACTCTTTTGAGCTTAAAGCGTGTCTAACGGTATAAATTCTCCAAGAGGTTAATCCAGTTACGGCACTAACTTTTTAATAGGGGTTGGTGCCCTATTACCTTGACATTATCTCTTTTCCAGACATATAACTTTTCTTTCGAACAAGTTAATGCTATACTGGCGTTATTCTATGCGTTTGCAACCACAAGAATTTGCATTAAGATGAAGAGAATAATGATATAAGCAACATACGTGTCAAGAATTCACAAACTCATAGCAATAGATAGTACCTCATAAGGCTTCCATAACCCTAACAGAGAATTTTAGTTACCCATGAGTGCTAAGGAAATCACAATAGACATTATTATTATACCACAATAAAGATCTCGTGTAATAAGGTGTGGTGTGGCATTTTTAGGCGTGAACTCCCTTGCAAAGTAACGTTTCTCTTGTTGTGTAAATTAAGAATTGAGTAGATGAATAGAAGAAGAATAAAAAGTAGAATTAATGGAAGAATTATAATCCGAGTTGTAAGTTGTGGAATAAGAAGTAGAATGAGAATGATAAAAATCTCTAGCAAAATAGGGTATTTATAACACCCATATCCTATTCCTACTAAGCTAAT
Organism: Capsicum baccatum var. pendulum; assembly: GCA_030864225.1. Classification (NCBI taxonomy): domain Eukaryota; kingdom Viridiplantae; phylum Streptophyta; class Magnoliopsida; order Solanales; family Solanaceae; genus Capsicum; species Capsicum baccatum. The sequence goes on along the minus strand of CM061553.1, from coordinate 60,297,789 downwards.
GCATTACTTACCCCAATCCTACTAGGTTACTACATCATTATCCTAATCCTAATAAGTTACTGCTAGTCCCCAAAGTCTTTAGAATTGCTGTTTTAGCTCGGGACAGGTTTCCCATGCGTCACTTTTGGTCCTTGGCGTCCAAGCTTTCCCTCCCTTCTTTCGTGAAGTTTCCTTTGGCGTCAAGTTACCCATAAAATGCTAAAATCTGCATCATTTATACCTGAAAACTTGCTAATCACGTTTGTTAGCTCAATTACAGGAAAAAAGACTAAAAGTGCATGAATTATATATTTTGCCCTCAAAACTTAGCTAAAATATGGGTAGATCATAGTACTTTAGGCGTGTAAATTCGCCTATCATCAGAAATCCATGAATGAACAATATGCATACCTTAGTTCTTGATTTAGCGAAGATTGGAAGAGAGACTCTTGTATTTGAGTATTGAATTTGAATCCTCAATTAGAAACCCTAGCTTGTTCTTGAGAGAAACATTATATTTTCGGTGAAAATGGCTGAATCACGTGCTATTGAGTTTAAATAGGGGTAGAGAAATTGACCCTTTTAACCTTTGGACACGTATTTTTAATTTTATAAAAATTTCCCAACTTGGACCCCTGGAGCGACGTGGCGCTATCGCGCTGTGTCACTAGAATTTCACAACCGGGAAATTGAGAGAGGGCGCGATGCGGAGCCATCGCATTGCCACTTTGTTTGCGACCTGGAATTTGGTGCAAGCGGTAAAATCATGTTGAGACACTGGAAAAAGAAAAATTGCCATTTTTTCTTGTGGAGCGGTGCGCCGCTGTCCAACATGGCATTGTTTTACGACGGGGACTTGAAATAGTCATAACTTTTTACCCGGTTATCGAATTTAGGCAAATTTTACATCGATGAAAAGCTTATTGAATTTCACACATGACAAACAGTGAAAATCTTGACAATTCCATATGTATAAAAGTGGATTCATCTTTAAAACATGTCTTTAACATTTTTGGGATGAATTCAAGCTAGGTAGAATCATTGGGTATTACAATATCTCCCCCTTGGGAACATTAGTTCTTGAATGAGATTGATTGAAAGAGGGGAGGAAAGATAAACTGACATACAAATGGCACATGAATGACTGAAATATGATTTCATGACTGACATGACTGATAACTAAGTATATCATATTAAACATGAATATCTGATGCATGTGTAACTAATTCATGAATGCATGACTGCGTGTTCTGATGAACTAAGGTTCTCACAATGAGAATGTATACCTGATGCATGATTACTTGACCTAACTGATACATGAATACATGACTGAATATAAAATGGTATTTAATACCAAGTTTATTGTAATAGAATTCTGAACATGAAATGGATACCAAGCTTGTAACTGAAAGCTGAACATAAAACTGAAAAACTTAAGGAGAACTGTTAACTTGAGCTAGATCTGAGTTGGCAGAGAAGAGGTGAGGATACTTGGTATGCATGTCTGCTTTTTCTTCCCAAGTAGCTCCCTCAACAGACTGATTTCACCAAAGAACTTTGACTAGAGAGACTTCTTTGTTCCTCGGTCTATGAGTCTGATAGTCTAGGATTTCGACCGAAATCTCTTCATAAGAGAGGCCGTTCTGAACATCTATGCTCTGAATAGGGACTGCAACTGCTGGGTCACCTATATACTTCTTGATCAAAGAGACATGGAACACTGGATGAACTCAAGCTAGATCTGAAGGCAATTCGAGCTCATAAGCTACCTTGCCAAAGCGACTGAGAATTTTGAAGGGACCGACATATCGGGGACTGAACTTTCCCTTTTTGCCAAACCTCATCACTCCCTTCACGGGAGAGATCTTTAGATAGACATAGTCATCAATATCAAACTCAAGATCCTTTCTGCGCACATCTGTATAAGACTTCTGTCGGCTCTGAGTAGCCCAAAGTCTTTCTCTGACCAATTGGACTTTCTATAAGGCATCGAATACTAAGTCAGGACCTATAACTGAGGCCTTACTAACTTCAAACCAACCAATTAATGATCTATATCTCCTACCATAGAGAGCGTCGAATGGAGCCATTTGAACACTGGAATAATAGTTATTGTTATATGCAAACTCAATCAAAGGTAAGTAGTCATCCTAACAACCCTTGAAATCAATTGCACATGCTCTTAGCATATCTTCTAAGATCTGAATGGTCTTTTCTGCTTGACCATCTGTCTGAGGATGAACGACTGTACTGAGATGAACTTGGATACCAAGACCTTTTTGGAACGCATTCCAAAATAAGCGATGAACTGGGTACCTCTTTCTGAGACAATAGCTAACAAAACATCGCGTGATCTGACCAACTCTTTCAAGTAGAGTTTGGCGTAATCCTTAGTTGAATAGAAGTTATGGACTGGAAGAAAATAAGCTGATTTGGTTATCCTACTACAATGACCCAAAATAAATCATGCAGATGACGAGTACGAGGCAAACCCATCACGAAGTCCATGTTCACTTCTTTCCACTTCCAAGTAGGAATATTGAACTCTTGTATGGACCCACTAGGCTTCTGATGCTCTATGTTAACCTGCTGACATGTAGAGCACTTAGACACAAATTTTGCAACATCTTTTTAGTCCCACTCCACCAATAGATCTCCCACAAGTAATGGTATATCTATTTGGCCCCTGGATAAATAGAGTAATGCGCACTATGTGCTTCTGCAAGAATTTTCTGGCTTAATTCATCTACACCTGGAACACACTGACGACCCTGACAATGTAGGACACCATCTCCCTTTTGGGAGAAAACCTTTATTTTTTGATCCTTTACTGACTCTTTCAACTTGAATAGACTGGGATCTCTATCTTTTTTTTCCTTCACCTCAGAAACTAGAGATGATTCTAAACTACCCTATGCCCATATATCACCCTCCTCTACATCAAATATGCGAACACCTAGTCTGGCAAGCTGATGGATTTACTGAGATAAATTCTTCTTACTATCCTCAACATGAGCAACACTACCCATAGACAGTCTACTGAGAGCGTCGACCTGAATGATAAAGGACACTCATGTCCTAATCTTTCAAGAGCTCTAACCACCTTCTCTTATGAAGATTGAGATATTTCTGAGAAAAGACATATTAAAGACTCTTATGATCTGTGAATACATCTACATGAACACCGTATAAATAATGCCTCTAAATCTTTAAGGCAAATACTACGGCTACTAACTCAAGATCATGAGTAGGATTATTATTCTCATGAGGTTTAAGCTATCTGGAGACATAGACTATGACCTTACCATGCTGCATGAGGACACAACCCTAAACTATTTTGGATGCATCACAGTACACTACAAACCCATCTAGACCGCTTGGAAGAGCTAAGACTGGGGCTGAGGTGAGTAGAGTCTTCAACTCCTGGAAACTCTTCTCGCAAGGATTTGGCCACTGAAACTTGACTTTATTTTGAGTCAATCTGGACATAGGGGATGCAATAAATGAAAATCCCTCAACAAACCATCTGTAATAGACAGCTAAACCTAAGAAACTCTTGATATCTGATAGAGAGATAGGGAGAAGATAGTTTCTTACTGCTTTGGTATTTTGAGGATCTACTCTAATGCTATCACCGAAAATAATATGACCAAGGAATGCTACTGACCTTAGCCAAAATTTTCACTTACTGAATTTGGCGAACAACTGATGATCTCTGAGAGTCTGAAGTACAATTCTGAGATGGTCTACATGGTCACACTCACTACGGGAATGGACAAGGATATCATTGATAAAGACTATGACAAATATGTCCAAGTACTGCTTGAACACATGGTTCATCAAGTCCATGAAATCCTCTGGAGTATTAGTAAGACCAAAGGGCATGACTAGGAATTTGAAGTGACCATACCGAATATTAAAGGCTATTTTTAGAATGACACATTCTCTGACTCTGAGCTGATGATAGACAAACCTGAGGTATATCTTAGAGAAATAGCTGGTACCCTGAAGTTGGTCAAGCAAGTCATCAATTCTAGGAAGTGGATACTTGTTCTTGATTGTGACTTTATTAAGTTGACGGTAGTCTATACACATTCTAAGAGAACCATCTTTCTTTCACACGAATAACACTAGTGCATCTTACGGGGACATACTGGGTCTGATGAATCCCTTATCTAAGAAATCCTTCAACTGTTCTTTCAGTTCTTTGAGCTCTGCTAGTGCCATTCTGTATGGCGGAATAGATACAGGCTGAGTAGCTGGAAGAAGATTAATGTCGAAGTCTATTATCCTTTTAGGAGAAATCCCTGGAAGATCTTCGGGAAAGACATCTAAATATTCATTCATGATTGGGACTGAATCAAGGCTGGGAGTTTCAGAACTAGTGTCCTTAACTCAAACAAGGTGATAAACATACCCCTTAGATATCATTTTCCATGCCCGAAGTTAGGAAGTAAGCTGACCTCTAAATGCTAAAGTACTACTCCTCCACTCTAGGACAGGTTCATTCAAAAATTGGAACTGAACTATTCTATTTTTGTAGTCGACTATGGCATAGCAGGAATAAAGCCAATCCATACTGATAATGATATCAAAATCAGTCATATCTAACTCGACTAAGTCTGTTAAAGTGAATTTCTGAAATATCATAACTGGATAGTTCCTGTATACCCCCAGGGCTATGATGGTTTTACCCACTAGGGTAGAGACTGAAAAAGGCTCTACTAGAATTTTGGGACTGATTCTCAAATCGCCTGCCATATATGGATTAATAAAATACAAAGAAGATCCTAGATCTAGCAAAGCATAAACATGCACATTAAAGATCTGTAATGTACCAGTAACTACATCAGGAGAACTTTCTTGATCTTGCCTAGACTGGAGATCATAAAGTTTGTTTGGGCGACCGGACTGGGCTGAAGAACGGTTATGCTGACCCCGATAGCCTGACTGGGGATAATATTTAACTCTGTGTCCTGGATTTCCACATCCTAAATAGACATTGCTACCAGCTCTACAAGCACCATTGTGGTTCTTACATAAGTCTGACAAAGAGGATTAGTTTGGGCATTGCTGATATTGCCCTGAGACTTAGAGCCTGGCACCCTATATTTATTATCATCCCTAAACTTAGGAGTTGGAGAACTTGCTAAAGAAGTAGATAGAACTGATGATGTAGGATGAAATTGAGAACGGTTTTCTCCTTCTGATTTAGGCTGAGCAAATTTGAAACTACCTGTCCTTGCTCTCTTATTCTGATTCTTCCTCATCTTAATCTTTTGCTCCTCTATCTGGTGAGCACGGTTTATGAGCCTGGCTAAAGTTATGTTACTATTCAACATAACAGATCTACACTCATTGACCACACTATCATTCACCCCAGAAACAAACTTACTCATCTTGGCTCTACTATCTGCAACCACTGAGGGGCATATCTGGCTAATTGAGTAAACTTAAAAGAATACTCTTTCACCGTCATATTGCCCTACCTGAGGTTGATAAATTCTAACACCTTAGCCTCTCTTATATCTTGGGGAAAGAATCTATCTAGAATGCGGTGACAAACTCCTCCCACTCTATAGGCCCTGCATCATCTGGCCTTTCTGACTTCTACTGCTTGTACTAAGTGTGAGAAACATCCTACAACTGATATGTAGCTAGCTTAGCACTTTTAACAGATGACACCCCCATAATGTTAGTAACCTTCTCAACCTAATTAATGAATTCTTGGGGGTCCTCGTCTAACTTAGACCCGAAAAAGGATGAAGGGTTGATTCGGGTGAAGTCTCAAATCCTGGTTGCAGTTGAATTGGCCACTGGGTTGGCCAGAATGATAGGTGGTCGTTTATTCTGAGCAGTAAATAACTGCACAAGAGTAGTGAATGCAGCTCTAAACTCTACATGAGAAACATATTTGCCCAAAGGATCTTCGGTCTGAGGGGCTGACTAATTCTTATTTCTTCTTTTTGGAGGCATATTCTGTAGAAGAAAGGGGGAAATAGATTAGACTGAGAGTTAAACTTGAGCTCACTCTCACTGGCATGACATGAATTCTGAAAGAAGGGAAACTATTTCTAAAACATCTCATAGCCTCCTATGCATAAATGTGGTGCACAACACACCTATGTACAAGACTCTACTTGATGCGGCTTTCAGACTTCCTAGGACTCTATTAAACCTTAGGCTCTGATGCGAAGTTTTTAATGCGCTGAATCTGGTACCCAAAATTCTACACGGTGCTCATGACCCGAAGGACCATAAGCTAACCCATGATTGATATCTGTACATGAACACTGCATAATATACTGTATAAATACGGAAATAAAGGCTAAAAGGCCATAAAGTTCAAAACTGTAATGTAATTTATAAAACATAACATCTGGATGGGGTACGAAATACCCAAAATAACTGAAATAAACTTTCTAAATATGATAGTCTGAAAAGCCTCTAATAGACTGAACTTGTCTGAATACGGAGTTGATGGGACATGTACCGTACTAACTACAACTATTGAATAAATTAATTAATAAGATAATAAAGAAATGGTCATATCCTGAAAGGATGAGGACTCACTACTACCTCTGATGCTGAGATTGGAATGCTACTGATTCTTTGGAGCTTGTGCTTCTAAACCTATGGTATAAAACACCATAGCGCAAATGCTTCTGTATGTTTGAATGTACTGGTATGTATGTAATGTAGGCTGAATGCAAAGGGTTCACATGCATGAACTATACTAACTGACTGTATAACATGAACGTGAGAATATATGCATGAATAAGAGACTGTAACAGAATTCATGATAACATGATTACTGAGTCTGAGTACTGATAACATGAGATACTAATAACTGTATAACTAAAATAACTGATACTGAGCAGCTATTTCTGATAGTGTAGATTCTGATGGAACTAGTTGAGTTCCGTACTATTCTTGGTTGACTGTATCTGACAGTCCTGAATTTTGTAGAACTATCTGAGTTTTATTACTGCAACTGAGACTGTGGGAAGTAGTTATCTAACCGACATACCCCAAATAACATATTATAGCTGATTTGGGGTCCAATTTGTAACCCTAATTGGAAGGGTGTCAATACCGCGCCACTAGTAAGGACAAACTGTGGGTAGCCCTCATCTGACAGTATCCCCAAAATAGAACGGTGGGACCCTCATCTGATAGTGTTTATCCATCTCATCAATCCTCATCTGATAGTATTGATGTCTTAATCTATGTTGGATACATAGTTCTGGAATGTAAGGATTGCTTCTAAGAATCACACCCTCATCTGACAGTGTGTGTTGCCATCCTTAGGTTTAGTCGGTGCTAATTCCTACTCCCATCTAAATAGACACTGAACATGGATTATTGAACTAAAATGGGCTGAATTAACTAAGTTTCGTTGACTGACAGAATAGTACTGAGATTACTGTATTACTGAGATTTCTTGAGTCACATGATTGACTAAGTTCTATGGATCATGGCTTGACTAAGGATATCATGAAATTATGACACTAACTCTAGGCACACAACTATATTTTTCAGGTACAAGTACCCCCAGGACTCAATGGAAGAAAACTGACAAGGCGTAACATTCTTGAATACATGACCAACATCAACAACCCATAATACAATAAGTTAAGGATTTCGTGAAGTACATGGTTATCATAAACTTATACATGAATAGGATTGCATGTAAACGTGGCATAGTTTCATAAGGCTAATTCATGAGCAATCCAACAACATTTACAAGGCATGTTAATAGCATAGAAGTCATTTAAACATAAAGGTACAACATGGATTCATCACTTAAGTCACAATTTAGCTATATTACATAAGCTAGTCCCTTAGGCATTTTATCAAACACCTTACATGCACAACTTAGGGCATAGGTATAATTATTAATTAACATATCATGAACCACTCATTTCATGGATTTAAACTCACATACTAACTTGATTTTATAAAATAAATTAAAATTCCAAATTGAGAATCATAGAACAATAACCACCACATGAACATAATCAACACATAGCATGAATATCATAATTCATAGTTTAAAACTTAATTCTTGGGCTTTATGGACGAAAGGAATCCATGAATGAACACTATGCATACTTAGTTCTTGATTTAACAAAGATTGACGGAGAGACTCTTGGATTTGAGTATTGAATTTGAATCCTCAATTGAAAACCCTAGCTTGTTCTTGAGAGAAACTTGAGAGAAACACTATCTTGGGTGAAAATGGATGAATCACGTGCTATTGGTTTCAAATAGGAGTGGAGAAATGGACCCTTTAACCCTTGAACACGTATTTTAAATTTTATGAAAATTTCCCAACCTGGACCCCTGGCGCGATGCGGCATTATCGCGCTGTGTCACTGAAATTTGACACTTGGAAAATTGAGGAAGGGAACAACGCGGAGAAATTGCGTTGAGACACTGGAAAAAGGACAATTACCATTTTCTCTTGTGGCGCTGTGCGCTACTGACCAACATGACACTATTTTAAGACGCTGTTTGAAAACATGTCTTTAACATTTTCTGGATGAATTCAAGCTAGGTAGAAGTACGGGGTATTACAAGATCCAACTACTGCTTAAAGACTCTGTTCATCATATCCATAAATACCGTTGGGGCATCAGTTAATCCAAATGACAACACCACCAAATTAAAATGTCTATACCGAGTACGAAAAGCTATCTTAGGGATATACACCTCCCTAATCTTAAGCTAATGGTACCCAAACCGAAGGTCTATCTTAGAAAAAAACTTGGCACCTTGCAACTGATCAAATAGATCATTTATCCTTGAGAGAGGATATTTGTTCATGACCATTACCTTATTCAACTTCCTGTAGTAAATGCACATCCAAAGCAAACCATCCTTCTTGCGCACGAACAACATCAGTGCATCCCACAAAGAAATGCTAGGATGAATAAACCCCTTATCCAGAAGGTCCTTCAGTTGCTCCTGGAGTTTCCTCAATTCAGTTGGAGCCATTCTATATGTAGGAATAGATATTGGACGAGTGTACAGAAGCAAATCAATACCAAACTCTATTTCTTTATCTGGAGGAACACTAGGAAGGTTATCCAAAAAGACCTCTGGAAACTCATTAAACACTGGAACTATCTGCAAACAATAACCTTCCAAGCTAGAATATTTAAACCAAACCAAGTGATAAAGACACCTCTTAGAGATTGACCTCCAGTCTCTAAGATATGAAATAAATCTCCCCCTAGGTGCTAGAGAACCAACTTCCTATTCTATAACCGGTTTCCCAGGAAACTTAGAGATAACCTTCTGGGTCTAAAAGTCTAAGGACGCGTAATAGAAGTGTAACTACTCCATCCCCAAAATTTCATCAAAATCCCCCATACCCAACTCAAATAGATCCACTAGGGTCTGCTTGTCACCAATAGATACCATACCCCTTATAGACTCTTTTAGCAATAATCGAGTTTCCTACCAGGGTAGAAACTGAAAAAGGATCCAAAATCACTTTAGGATCAAAATCAAACATTACAGCCACCTAAGAAGTTACATAAGAAAGAGTGGACTCCAGATCAAGAAAATAATACACTTCACAAGAAAAGAGTTGTAACGTACCAATGACAACATCAGATGATGCCTCAGATTCCTGCCGAGACACCAAAGCATACAACTTGCTCTGGCCAACAGTAGAACTAGGAGAAATAACAGAAGTAGATACAACATACTAGGTGTAGGAGCAGAAGATGAAGTCACAATAACCTTATTCGCCCCCGTAGCAACCTTATTAACCGGATAATCCTTAAGCTAATGACCTGGTTGGCCATACCTGAAGCATTTTTCCTTCTCTTCTTCATAATAACCTTGATAGGATTGACCACAAAATTGAGAAAGAGGGTAGGAAAAAACTGACCTCCGCTCACCTGAGATTGGGCACCCCATGCCCAAAAATTATGACCACCCTGATGAATCCTCTCTCCCGACTACTTCAGATAAGGGGTACTAGCAGTAGAGAAGAAACCTGAGCTCCCCCACTTTTTTCTACCACTTGTCACCATCCCAACCACTTTAGGACTGAGCACACCCTGATAAAAAACCTTGCTCCTCTTTCCTTGCCTATCCCTAAAATTTGCCTGCCTCTTCTTCTTATTATCCACTTGCTGCATATAGATAGTCAACCTCGAAATGTCCATATCCTTACTCTCCAAAATCAAATATATATTCAACCCAAAAGCAAACTTTCTCATTTTCGTATGCATATCATCTGCCAAATCAGGAGCATACCTTGATAATTAATGGAACTTCAAGGAATATTTCTTAACAATCATCCTCCTCTACTTAAGATTCACAAACTCCTCCATCTTGAATTCCCTTAACTTTTGAGGAAAGAACAATCTAAGAAGTCATTAGAAAAGGCCTCTCATAAATTAGATTCTTCCATACCACCCGTATCTTTGTCCCACTCCTCATACCACTTATAAGCAACATCTCTGAGCTAATAAGCTGCAAAGTTTACCCCCTTTACATTGGAAGCCTGAATTACCTAAAATATCTTTTTTATTTTATCTAAGAAGCCCTATGGATCCTCCCCCACCTTCACTCTAGTAAGAGTAGGAGGACCCATCTTCACAAATTAGACAATCCTTGTGGCCGCAGTAGACAACCCACCAGATACATCCCCTCAGCCTGAGCAGCAACTAACTAAGCAATAATATGAATTGATTGACAAAATTCTGCATTCATCAAATTGCCCTAAGGGGCCTGAGGAGAACTGGTAGGATTAGGAGGAACTCCAGTACTATTTAGAATGGACCTTGAGATCGAAGATGTACCTCTATCATAGGATGTACCCCTTCACCATTATCCCTAGATGAGACTGAAGAATTTTCTTATTTTTTAGATCTACGAGGCATGATCTAAAAGATGAACAAACAAGGATTAGAGAAGATTCTAGGACTCAGACTCCAAGCCTGAAAATAGAATACCAAAAAAGTAAAACATTCCTAAATGTCTTGTAGCCTCTCCCTTATGAGTGTGGTGCACTACACACCCCTAAAAGAGACTCTACTCGATACGACTTCGTGGAATTCCTAGTTGACCATGAAATTAAAGCTCTAATACCTACTTGATGTGAATCAGACCAGGGACTAGTTTTAATGGACATCCCAAGTCCAACCAGGACGGGGGACCGCCCATGCTGCCCAACCCGACTACCTTATACATCCTTTGATGGGCTAAATTTTAAACATATAACAAGATAACTTAATTTTTCTCATGCAAACTCTTGGATAGGGTCATAGCCATGACCAACCTAATTGAGTGCAATCATACCAAGCCAACCGTCCAACCATACTAAATCAAACCAAAAGACATAAACCAAGCCATAACCAAATAAGTTCCAAAATATATAATGATAAACAATCCTAAACTATAATATAATGGAACAACCAATTATATCATCCAATGATGTCAATCCCAATGCCAATGACAATACTAAGGCTGACACCAATACTAATCTTGCCATACCAACCCTCAAAAGTACCGTAAAGCCTTTAGCCAAAAGATTAAAAATATCTGGTTGGGATATGTCCCCAACCATGGCCAAAACCAATATCCAAAATAAAATAAAAGACTCTAAAGATGTCCATAACATAAAATGGAGCCTTTTGATAGGATGGAAGATCACCTCTTTAGTCCAAGTGCTGATACCAAAATCTAAATGCTAGACATGAGGAGTAGAATGGCCAGTTCCTGCATAGCATGGGTATACATCCGCCAGTAGATGGGTTAGCGAGTGATCTCTAGCATGAACTCAAGATAAGAATAAAATAATGCCAGTTATAAAACAAAGTAAAATCATCCATAATGCATACAACCATACCTATATATAAGTCCTAAGAAAGGGAACCAGGTTTAGCAAGTATTTAAAACCTCTACCTGCGTTGTGTAGCTATGTCATCCTAAGACACCCATGGCCTATATGGCTTCAGCTCTCCCTATTAATAGGGCCCCAGTACGTGTGGCTGCAAGACCAGGGAAGTATCCCATGGGATGGCTAGTACATCCCTCAATATAAAGTGTGACATCATGCATACTTCTACCAAGACCAAACCTCATATAAAAAAATATGAGTTTTCTGTTTTGGTCCTCCTCCGGGACCTCCACCTTCTATGGCTTAGCTATACCTCCTCCTTTAATGCCCAATTACAACCATTACCTCCCACTTTAATGCCAAATTAAAACCATTACCAAGTAATGCATTAACCATTTATTAACCAAGGCTATTTAGTAGTGGTATCGTCATACCGACCATACTTGCAAGCATTATCAATAGCAAACCATTTATAGATTAAGGGGACTTTCAAGTGCCCTTCCATTTACCATATTAAAACTCTTAGGGGATTCCATATACCCAAGCAAAAACTATTTAGCCATTTACCTTTCCAAACTATTTAAACCATGCATAATTTCTTTACCAAGTTTAAAACAAGCAAGAGTTCTATTTAAAAGAAGTCAATACAATGAACATATCTTCATAAGCATTTTATCAAACGTATTGGGGGCATAGTATATATCCAAAACCAATCCCAATTACCAATAACCATTCCATGTATTTTAATTATCCAAAAACACCATTAATGCATGTAAAAGCATAATTAAGATAATAGGAAACCATAACCAAGTATTTATACACAAAACTCACAAATCATATTTGAAAACCCAAAGTATACAATAATGAAATCATGAAAAACAATGATAAAATTATTTCTTTAGTTCGAACTAACAATGAGGGAAGGAGCACATGCCTTATACCGAGGAATTGATGGAAAGAAATCACCAAATCAAGCCCCAAATTAGTCCCTAAGATAAAACCCTAGCTTTCTTTCCCCAAAAGCTCTTGAAAGAATTATGAAGTGTTTAGGAATAGTTTTTAAGTGTTAATGAATAGAATAATAAGGTAAATACCCTTCCAAGTAGGTTAGAAGTTATTGGGTCTTATTAGGGTAAGTAGAGAAATATTCAGAATACCCCTACTTAAGTTGCACAAAAAGGATATGACTGACCATCACGAGTCATACCCTTCCTATATGAGTGGTACCCATACTCGTATCCTAGTTTCAACCCTTGTACCCAACACTATCTAATATACAACTTATCCAATCAAGTCGTATCCATAACATACGATCCGTACCTCCCATCTGTATCTCTAGTAGAATAGAATACCAAGAGAATTGAACACTGTTTATATATGAGTACAAGATATGACTCGTATCCAAACATACGACTCATATCCCCTAAGTCATATCCATTCCTGTAACCATCTAATCCTATCAACCAATACTGGTCAGTATACAATAGGACCATATCATCCATACCCTAATATACGGCTCATACCCATAAGTCGTATTGGGTTTGAAGAATGGAATTTTAGGAAAAATTCTAAGGGCCAAAACTCAGGACGTTTTAAAAGAGAGATAAAATCAAGTGGCTGACCACTTATCAATACATGAGAGTCATGATTATGTTGCTGATGCTACAGTATCTATTCGAGAGGAGATAGCAGATGAGTAGTTAATGGAACTGGATGTAGCAGAGGTTCCTTGGTATGCTGATATAGTGAATTTGCTGGTTCATGCTATTTATTCTTCAGATTCCACAAGTAAATAGAAGAATAAATTATTTCGTGATTCCTGCTCATACATGTGGGATAAACCATATCTGTTCAAACAAGGTATTGATACAATTATGTGAAGATGTATTGTAGAAGCTGAATCCAAATAGGTGCTTAAAAGTTGTCATTCATCACCTTATAGAGGCCATCATGGAGGTGAACGAACAATAATAAAGGTGTTACAGTTTGGTTTCTTTTGGCCTATATTGTTCAAAGATTCTATAACTTATGTCAAGGAATATGATCTATGCCAGAGAATAGGAACTATTTCGAGGCTCCATAAATGGCCATAAATAATATTCTTCAAGTTGAGATCTTCGATGTATGGGGGATTGATTTCATGGGCCCGATTCCATCATCGAATGGTAAGCTGTATATTTTAATGGTTGTAGATTATGTGTCCGAGTGGGTAAAGGCTGTAGTACTCCCCACAGATGATTCTAGGGTGGTGAAAAAATTTGTCAAAAAGAATATATTTTCTCATTTTGGCACATCCGGGGTAATCATTAGTAATGAAGAAATGTATTTTGTGAATTATTGGCTCAAGAACTTGTTGGCTATGTATGGAGTCAGACACAAGAATTCCACTGCATATTATCCATGATGAGTGGCCAAGTGGAAGTATCTAACAGAGAGATAAAATAAAATTTGCAGAAGACTTTTAATGGTTAGCGTAAGGATTGGTCGATTAAGTTGGATGATGTACTATAGGCATATATAAGAAACCTATAAAACACCTATTGGGACCTCTCCTTATCTCTTGGTTTATGAAAAAATGTGTCACTAGCCCGTAGATATTGAACATCTGTCTTATAGGGCAGTGAAGAAATTAAATCTTGATTTGAAGATATCAGGAAAGAAGAGGCTATTAAATTGAGTGAACTCGACGAGTTTTGCTTACATGCCTATGAAATTGCAAAATTGTATAAAGAAAAGACCAAAAAATGGCATAACAAACAAATTATGACTCAAGTCTTTAAGTCTGAACAGTAAGTGTTGTTATTCAATTTAAGGTTGAAGCTGTTCCAAGTAAATTATGGTCCAAGTAGTCTAGACCCTTTGAAGTTGTAAAGATGACTCCTCACGGGGCTATTGAACTTTGGCGCGAGGATAAAAGTTCCTTGTTCTTATTAAATGGATAGAGATTTAAGCATTATTGAGCAGATCATATGGATAGTCACAAGATGTCCATCACTTTTAAAGACAAATGAAGCTGAATTGGGTCATGCCACGACATTAAATAAGGTGTTGCATGGGAGGAAACCCACAAATGTAATGTAATATCTTATTTAAATTCTTTGTTATTTGAAAAAAAAAGATAATTTAAATAAAGAAATGCAAAAATATATGTCGAGATACGACCAAAACTAAGGTGCTAGATGGGAGCCAACCCACTTTTTTATGTATTTTTGTTATTTTTGTTGAGAATATAGGAATGAGAAACTTCATGGCATAGGGAAGAATAAGTGATTAAATTTGGGATCTGGAAGTCTATCAGGTTCATAAAATATGTATTCATGTGATGAGAAAGGAAGGCAAGAAAAAGGGTGACAAAATTCCCCCAAGGACACAAAATAGTGGGCCTTAGTGATAGCCCCACGTCGCAGGCCCTATTCTCTGTGATAAGGTCTGTGTCGTGCTTAAGGAAAAATTTGCTAAGGCAAATTCCAGTAGGCCTCCGCAATAGGCTCGCGTTGTAGGGCCTAACACGGAGACTAAGCTCCACCGCGAAGGGGTATTTTTTGGGGAATTAAATTAAAACGTTGGGTGTTGACCTGACCTGATATATTATACCAAAATTCCCTTTTTAAATACCCCTAATTCCCAAATTCCCTTCCTCATTTCTAAAACTATCACCTCGCCCCCTTCAAATTACTACCTAACTCTCTCTTTCTCAAAGAGTGTCGCACCAATCACCACTCTTTTCCTCTCCAAAAGTTTGATTAAGGTATGTATGCAATGCTCCTTTAATTCATTTATACTTGGATGTAGTATTTGAAAACTCATACTTTGATCCAATTGAGATTATTTTGGGAGTTCTTAAGTTAAGTAATGGGTGCACAAGTAAACACCAAAATGTGACCTTTTGTGTGCTTTGATTCATATTGCTCCACTTGAGCTTTAAAAATGATTTGTGCACCAACACATGAACATAACTTGGTGAATTATGCTTTGTAATATTTTTTAACTTGATTTTAATTTGTGTTTGGTGCATGTTTTAAGTTGTGCTACTGGATTAATCCAATATGATATGTTAAAATTAAAATGGGGTGTGATAGTGGGTGGAGTTTGGGTATATATTATGAGCCTTTGGGAAGTTGGTTATGATGTGAGTTATAATGTGAGTTGTGTTTTAGATTGCTGTTTCTTTGGCTCTTTGTGATTTCATGTGCAATTATAAGTGTAAAGTGAAAGACTATGCACTCTTGATAAACTCGTGAGTAATAGTGTGTTTAGCCTTAGTTTTTGGTAGATATATGTGAATACTGTTTTAGCACTTGGAATTGTATTAAAGATATATAATGCATTTGGTAAGGGAATCATGCCTGTGGTTTTTACATGATGCCATTGTTTGCAAAGTACTTCCAAGTATATTATGCAACATGGCTAGAAATCTAAACTCAAGTACTAATGTGGGAACCTGTGCTTAAATTGAATTCATAAGGTTGTTAGGAGCTAAATTGAAGGAGCTGATGTGGTAATGCTGTGGTTAGTTGAATTATGTATGAGTGAAGTGTGATGTATTTTTGAAGTATGAGTAGAACAATACCTAAATGGTTGAATGTATGTACTCTGATGCAGTAAAAATGAGATTGTAATGCTAAATAAGGGAAGCCTGAGTACCCTAGATTTTACATCTAATCACCTATGCTAGCAACTAAATATAGGGTGTCATAAGCACCTTTATACACTTAGTGTCTGCTTGTTCAAATGGATGTCCTGCCTAACTTGTTTGCTGCATTGTTTGACTAATAGGTACTATGGATAATTGACAACATAAAGGGCAGGATATTGTTAGGTCATCTAACACTTTCAAGAAAAGAAACAGGCAGACTGTTAGGGTACCCAGAGCTCCTCCAGTTCCCCATGATCAGTCACGGAGATATGAGACAAAATGGGTAGAGGAGGCTAGCAAAAAAGGGTATGCTAAGCACAATGAGATAAAATACGCTCCAGAAGAGTTCATCAATCGGTCGAGTTTGTGTAACACCTTGAGACTATGCCCTGGATGTCACACGGTGCTTAGAACCACAAGTAATCCTAAGCTAACCTAAGATACTTGCATAACTCATGAGCAACTGTCTGTGTTACCTAAATCTAAAAGAAATAAGCGGAAGAAATGTCTTTGCTAAATATATTCAATACAATACTGTTCAAAACATACTTTGGTTATACAAAACAATACTAAAAATAAATACATCAACTCTGAATGATCGTCTATAAAACCTCTACTAATACCGACTATGGGTAGCCGGGACAAAACCCCCAGCTATCCATAATCAATACGACTGAATAAAACAATGATACTAAAAATATAGTTGACTTGAGTCCTCAAATCAAAAGAACTCATCATCTGCTCTATGGAAGCTTCAAATTGTTTGATTATGATGTGTGACAACTGGTACCTACATTATGATACAATGTAGCACATAGACATATATGTGGGTCAGTACTTGTGAATGTACTTGTAACGACCCAAATCTGGTACTTGGAATGCCACACGATGCTCATGACCCCGAAGGACCATAAGCTAACCCATGACTGATATCTGTAATTGAGCACTACATAATATACAGTATAAATGAAGAATAAAGTACTGAAAGGCCATAAGGTTCAAACTGAAGACTAATAATAATACTAAATATTGTATAACAATACCAAATCAACTGAAATAACTGAAAATACTAAAGTCTGAATATCTAGTCTAAAAGCCTCTAAACTATCTGAATAAGGAGTTGATGGGACATGTCCCTAACTAACTCCAATTGTTGAAGTAAAATAAGTACTAAACTACTGAAATAATAAAGTATCCTCGAATGCTGAGGACTCACTGCTAATCTACTGCTGCAGACTAAAACCAAAGATGCTAAGTGCAATCGGGAACCTGAGCGTCCGAACCTAAGGTATAAAACACCATAGCACAAAATAAAAGTACATGAGAATATACTGGTATGTAAGTGAGTTAGGCTAAATGCATAAGGTTCATATGCATGAACTATAACTGACTGATAACATGAACATGAACATGACTGCGTGAGGATACATGCATAAAAACATAAATGCACTGAAACATGGGGATTCTGAATACTGAATATACTAATAACATAGATTACTGATAACTGATATAACTACTACTGGGTGACTGTTACTGACAATCTTGGTTTTGATGAAACTAGCTGAGTTTCGTACTGAGCTGAGTGACTATATCTGAAAGTCCTGAAATCTATAGAACTATCTGAGTTCTATTACTGAGACTGATACTGAGACTGTGGGAATAGTCATCTAATCGACATTCCCCTAATAAGCTATTATAGCTGAGTTGGGGTCTAATCTGTAACCCCAATTGAAAGGGTTTCAATATCGCATCATTAGTAAAGATAAGTTATGAGTGACCGTTATCTGGAAGTGTCCCCAAAGAAGAATGGTGGAACCCTTATCTGTCAATGTTAATCCACCTCATCAACCCTCAACTATCAGTGTTGATGTCTCAACACATGCTGGCTACATAGTTTTGGAACGCAAGGATTGCTTCTAAGGGGCCACGCTCTCTATTTTCAGTGTGTGTCCTCATCCTTGGGTTCTCTCTATGGTAAATCCTACTCCCAACTAAATTGAAACTGAACTGATTATACTGAGATAAACTAGACTAAGTTCACTAAATTTCGTGGACTGACGAAATATTACTGAATTATGTTAACTGACTGAGTTCATGAGATTGCTGAGTTTTCCTGAGTCATGTAACTGACTAAATTCTACTCATTATGGCATGAATGATATTATCATTAAACTAACACTGGCGCTAGGCACACATCTAAAATGTCGGGTATAAATACCCCACGACTCGATAGTATAATAGTAAATCATGGCATAAGTTCGAAAGCACAACAATGGCTATATGTATATATATATATATCCATAATTCATTGACTAGGACATTTTGTCAAATACTTGACATGCATTATCTTGTACATGAATGGGGATTTCATATTAACATACTATAATGGCACTTTTTCCTGCACCTAGGCATTTAATCAAACACATAGGGAGCATGCTTTGGTTATACCATCATCAGTGCATTTAATTATCAAGGTTGCATAAGTAAATTAGCAATTTGAAGGGTTTATCATGAATATTACGTAAAACATCACATACTAGGATCAATCATTGGAACATGGAATTTAAAACATGAATCAAAATCCAACAACAACATGAACATGAATCTCAGTTCAACTAAATCATGAATATTCATAAATACACAATCTTTGGGTTTTAAAAAGAGATTCTTGAGCTTATGGGTGAAAGGGACCCATGAATTAACACTTGACATACCTTAAAATCAAAGTTCTTGAGGTTCTTGGAGAGATTCTTGGAATTGGCCTTGATTTCTTGAGCTAGGGTTTTTACCTCTTAAAAGAGAAGGACTTTGTTCTTGAGAGAAAATGAGAAAAAATGATATAATAGGGTTTTTATGGAATAATTTCATGGTTAAAGGATGATATGGGTCATGAAAAAAGACTCAATTGCCCTTAGAAAGCTTTATTTTTCGTCACTAAAAACCCAATTCGGGCACCTGGCGTGATGCGGTGCTATCGCACCGTGTCTCTGAAAAATGACTACTGAGAAATTGCATCATGGAGCGATGTCGTGAAATCACATTGCAATACTGAATGGGACCTGAAATCTCACCGCGGTGCGGTGGTATCGCGTTGAGACACTGTAAAGGGATAATTCTAAATTTGAGCCTTGGCGCGATGCGTCATAATAGTGAAGGCTCACTGAATTTTGACGATTGTTATTTTGGCATACTTTGCACACGTTGATGGCTCAGGTGTCACACTGTCTTACTAAAATAACTCTAACTCTTCACCCAGATGTCGGATTTAGGCAAATTTGGTATCGATGTATAAAAGGGGATTCGTCTTTTAAAGTATGTCTTTAACATTTTTGGGACAATTTTAAGCTAGGTAGAAGTACGGAGTATTATAGTACTAAGTATATGGGGGTGAATGAGTAAATAAAACCATAATTGAATATTTATATAAACCATCAAATAATGCATGTTAAATGTAAATGACTCACCTTGAGCTTGAATAAAACAAAGACTGTAAAATCATAAAAATGAGTAATGAAGCATAAGGATAAACTTTGTGAGCCATAACACTTAGTTTCTAAAAGCTTTACTTATTATACTTTCTTAGGGAGGTTCTTCTAACCAACATAAACCATGTGAGCTATCATGTAGTACAACGTCTTTCCCACATTGAGGAGAGTTGTTCTACCTTTGCCATCAGAATAGAACCTTAATCTTAGTGATCACTGAACTTAATCCATATTAGGAATTTAACCTATGGTGGCACGTAATTCTGGGGCATACGACCTTAGACTCATCCCCAATTCGGTGCTAAATACTACTCCCATATTACTTATATGCTCATACTTTAGGAAATCCACCTTAAAATAGCATAAGGATTTATAGAATGAAAATCAGTTATGCTTCTCTTTACTTTAAATCATAATTAGGATGAACAAATATGAATTCCATATATTTTCTTAAGATAAAATGATAAATCTTTGCTTTGTATAAAAAAGATGATAAATGACTGTGGATTTCAAGCCTTATCTTGGAATAAAAAGATTCAAACTTTTCTTGTAAACTTAGTGCTCAAACTCAATCCTTGAAACTTATACTTTCTTTCATATAATTTGTAGTATAATATCATGCTTATAACTCAATCAAAAATCTTTAATCAATGTTTCATATCAACTCGTGATATTTAAATCATGATAGAAAATCTTCAAGTCAAAACATAAATAAATGAGATCATGTATGCAATTTATTACTTCAATCACATAATAATTTCATAATCTCAAAACAAGATAATTTCGGTATGAACTTTAATTGCAAATCATATAACTTACACCTTTAAACAAATTTTGGGCACACGGATGGAAGAATGTCGTTGTTCATAAATCCCACATACCTTAATTGAAAGTATTCTTGAAGAATTCTTGAATTCGAACTTAAATCCTTGTGTTCTTGGGAGAAGACACTTGAATTATTGTCCTTGGGAAAGAGAGGCTTGAACTTTTGGGTGAGGAACCCTAATCTTGATGTTCTTGATATTCTTAATGATGGGAGGACGAAAAATGTGTTAAGGGACTGAGGATGGGGGAAAATAATGTCAGCTTTTGTTTCTAAATCGTGGGGGTAGGGTTTGAGGTGAGAAAAAGACCAAAATATCCCTAAGGAAAAAAGATAGTGATTGCAGAAATTTTCAGTTGATGACATAGTTGATAGCTTGTCAACTAGCTGATGGCTTATCAACTAAGTCATCACCCATAGATGGAC
This sequence comes from Capsicum baccatum var. pendulum, assembly GCA_030864225.1. NCBI lineage: Eukaryota > Viridiplantae > Streptophyta > Magnoliopsida > Solanales > Solanaceae > Capsicum > Capsicum baccatum. The sequence continues at coordinate 60,276,577 of CM061553.1, read as the reverse complement.
TTGAACCCTTTGCTACTTTAGGTTGATGACGAGGTTGAAAACTATTCACTTAGTTGACATCTTTTCAACCCAAGTCGTCACCTTGTACCTGGACTGACATGCTGAGGAAAAATAATCATAACTTTTCACTTCGATATCGGATTAAGGTAAAACCAGATGAGTTGGAAAGAAGATTTAATAACATTTCATTTGGTATATATTAGGATACTTGAATATTTATATTCTAGGAGATACACTCATTTACATTTGACCTTAGTTGGAGATTCCGTTAAAACTCTATCGATACAATTGTTCTCAACTCGACTTTGCTCTAAGTGCTTTCTATGAACATAATTCGCATCAAAAACATTTTATATACAATTTAAATAATCATATCACATATTAATATGGGAATCATGGGATTATACTTTATATACGTAGGAACAACGGTTCAAATTCTAGCGCAAAAATACGAGGTGTTATAATTTACTGAGGGAATACCCGAATATGGTGTGAAGTCTAGAGCACTTGCAAATTAAATTCTTGTTTGAGAAGCCCATGAAGTGCGAATTTCACCCCATCAGAGAGTTTTATAGTTATTGGGACCCCAGGGGTCCCGATTTTGAAGTGAAAATCCGTGGACATATAGTAACTTTCTCAACCCATATTGTGAATGAAATTCTAGGCATCCCCGAGGAAGACGTAGTCCCTCTTAGGTAGATAAAAATTACCCCTCCATATGTTAATATCAGACACCTATTCTGAGAAAATAGGTATGCATCTAGATGAACCCATCACAGAGATAGTGGCCTTCAAATGAACAGGGAGGCATGCATGTAAATGAAGATTATCTGTCGCCTGATTTCAGGCAAACACATGACAGATGTTACTCGTGAGAGGGTCTTCCTCCTTTATACTTTAATTCAGGATGATGTTGATCTCAATGTGGGTGTTGTAATTTTTTTTGCATGGAAAAAGGCGTTACCATTAAGGGCGCAGATATAGGTTCGGGGGATTGCTGGACAAGTTTCTACAGAGCATAGGAGTTGAGGAGGAGGTGCTATATTATAGGACAGTAGTAGAAACGTGCCATATAGATGTGACCAGGACTAAAGGACTAGATATGGCTCATGGGCTGGTGCTAACTATGACTGAGCATCAGGCTTAAAATGATGAGATTACTACCCGTATGTATGGACTATAGATAATCCAGCTAAAAGTAGGGGGTAAACCAACTACAAATTAGGAGATTAGTGTTGTCGAGTTGGATTACCCTCTTGGTCACCATACCTAGACTTTGCTATTGATAGGCCAAAATTTTGTAGAGCCTGTTGATGATGACGTGCCCATAGATAATGAGCGGTAACTAAGGGATCTGATATTGATTTAGAGGAGGGGGAGGCAGTGGACCCAGATATGAAAACTGAGGCATACGATCCAGATATTAATAATGACAAGGATGATGCCTGATTAGGAAGTGCTACATCACCTCATTACTTGGTTATGCTACAAGCACTGAGGGCAGTGCAACATTTAAAGTGTGGGTGGTGGTTATCATTCTTCATACCTCTTATTTTATTGTTATTTATGGATTTTATGATTATTTTGGATTTTTTTATTCGTCGATATTTATTTCGTTGTTGATGATGTGGTGTTTATTTGACATTCTAACTTTTTGGTCTGCAATAGTTAGTAATTATTATAATGGCATGACTTGTTAAATCATAGTGATTTCTCTACTTTGCTTAGTTCGTAATTTTTATTTGCTTATCTAAGTTTAATTCAATTTTAGGATTCAATTTTTTCCCTTAAGGTAACTTTAATAAATCATCATAGTTAGATGCCTCTCTCTATGAAGGATTGATGGCAACCGTCCTATGGGGATTGGTCTTAGGAAATCAATAAGTGAGAAGAACCCAACCACAACTCTAGAATTGAGATACTTTGTGTTGGACTATTTGACTACATGACATGAAAAACACTTGTTTTAAGAGAGAAGCATGTCAAACTTAAAAGAGGAATGCTAGTTTTAAGAACCTATTCTCAATTGTGTGACTCTTGGTTTACTGGATTAATTCTAAATTTGTGCACTTACTAGATCGGGAGTATATAGGGATCCTACTTGAATTTTGCATGAACCAAGAGTAAGTGAGATTTTCTAGTTATTCCACAAGCATAGTGATGTCTAAAACTTGACCAGTGTGTTTACAAAGAGAAATAAAGTGTGTTGGATTTAGGAGATGATGTAGGCCTTTTGTTGATAGCCATGTTTCAAACCTTTTTCTACCTACCCTTTAAATTATCCTTAGTTAGCCCTGTTGAGCCTATAGCCTATTTTCTTTGGCAGCCTCACGTGTAGTTTATACCCCTTCTTTGTTTGGCCTTAATTTGATCCACAGCTCCTAGGAACTTTAGTGAAAAATTAGTTGAGTATGGAGTTGAAATATAAGTAGAAAAAATGATAGTGAAGCCACAAAATATAGTTGTTGGTGCAAGATTTGAAGTACAATAAGGTCAGGAGTTAGGTGACGAAAAGAATAAAGAATGTTCAAGAAAAAATTAAATAATGTATTGAAAAAGTTGACTCCCTTCCAACTTGTATCCAAATTAGATTAATGAGATGGGAAAAAATGAAAGAAACATGGAAGATATATGGGGTGAAGAATTTGTTGTTAATTGAGTGTTTGTAGTGTCTGTGGATTTATTAAAATGCTTAGGGAGATTAGCCACTATTTTTACTCAAATAGTTCTTATCTATCTCGTAGCTTACACTGCACCATTTGAAGACCTAATTGATCCTTAATCTTAATATTCAACTATTAGAGGAGTAATACACTAAGTCCAAGCCTACGGTTTATCATATATCATGTGTGAATTCCTTCCAAGAGCGAGTGAAAATTGTTCTTTATATGCCCATGATTATTATAGATTGTAAAATTTTAAGTGAATTGGGTTATCATCCTGTGGCGAGGGTGCAAGTAGAGGATAGTTGGGTGACCTATAAAAATGCTTGATTGAACGATGTACATAAGTTTGTCGGCATGCTAGAGACTACTTCTGAGGTTAAGGAGTTTGAAAATTATAATACTGTGGTTTTCATATACTATATGACATGTTTGAGGTGAAATCAATGAGTCATGTGTAGCCTGTGTGTTCCCAACAAAAGTATCTTGCTTAGATTGTGGTTTGTAGCTTGTTTTTATTATAATGACTGCCTAGGATTGTTTGAGGATGAACAAGATTCTAAGTGTAGGGTTGTGATCTCGGTCATATTTATACGCCCAAGTGCCAATATTACGCTATGTTTAGACTTGTTTTATGAGATAAAACAAAGTAATCATGTTATGTTTGAGCTATGATTGTATTCTCTAGCTAATAGCCATGATTAGTTGTTGCAGGGCTCGACTGTGATAAAATTGGATGTGCTTTGATGCAATAATAAGGAGATTGACTTTGGAAGCATTTGGAGTGACATGATGAACAGGAAGACACTAGAAAAAGATTCGGAAAGCATGGAATGAATTGGTGGAGAATAAGCATCATATGATAATTTCCAGTGAGAGTCTGCGATATCCCCCCCCCATCACGGACCCTGGTATATGCTATAAGCCCTGTGTTGCAGGCCCTAGTGTCCGCGATTACCTATGCGTCGTGGTAAAGAGAAGTTTTCGTGCGGATTGTTCCCCAGTGTAAAAGGAACACTTAAACATAAATTTGAACATCTTGGCATACGGACAACAAAGGCAATAACAATTACGAGAGTTATCTTAGAGTTCTTGATATCCTTAGAGTGGTTAACATTGATTTATCATATGAGTTATTCTTATACTCTTGTTTCTACTATTTTAGTGAATGGCCACCATTAGAATACATATATAATTTCTCTGTAAATCTGGAAGGAGAATTATAGGGATGGGTCGAAGAGTTTAAGGATCAAGTTCATGTTCTTCTACAAATAAAGAATGGGAAGTAGTGACTAGGATAGGAATATACCTAGAAGCCTTGTTTGGTTCAATTGTAGGAAGATAACTTAAAGCACCTAAATGGATTATTTAATTCCCTCTCAACAATGTAGTTGTAATGTCCTTTAGGTAGAAGATTAGAGGATCAAAAGACCATGATCGTAATATCAATCGTGTGAATCATTAACCTAATAATCAATACGACCACAATAAGGATAGAGATTTATATGATTGTTAGGAGTGCCTCAACCCTGGAGTTTCCTCTCATATTATTTACAACCTCGCTTACAACCTCTCAAATTATTCATCAAATTGTTCAACCTATTTTGATACTCTGAAATACTTTAAAACATCATTGTCAACACTGAAATTAAGTAAATTACTAATCAAGTGGTCCTCGTGGTTACGATATCCGATTCTTTGTGTCACAATATTACTTGTACGATCACGTACACTTGCGTGTGTTGTAGCCCGCAACACTCCTACTCATATGCCATATCAGGCCTAGTGCAATCAGTCACATATCTCAAACTTCCAATTATGCTAGCACATTCCTTTTGATTTTTCACATTATTTTCACTTTCGACATGATACGAGAGTAATCTATTAAGACTACAAGCGAACACAAACACTAATGGATTGATGAAATTGAAAATACGAAAAGTAAAAGGATATAAGGATAGATGATAGAAATATAGACGCAAGAAGATAATAAAAGGGCAACAAAATAGTGTATCGAACCCAAAGACCTCCCTTATTGATTGCCTACGAGCACCTAGCTTTTACGTGACTGTAAAAGAGATTGAATCTCCCTTACAATCGGCGTTTCTAAACAAAGTTTAGCATTGGATTTCCAAGCGCTCAACACTCCCAATGGAGTTTTCATGAATTCATCATCATCATTAAACAAAAACTAACTAATTAAATGTCTAAGGCACATTTTTATAATAGTTGTCTTTGCACAACTAGCCTATTACAAAAATAGCCCAAAAGCAGCTATTTCGGAAATAACCCATAAGGGCACTCCTTATTCCTTGCGCTATGGATTTCCTAGGCTCCAAGCTATCTTCCAAACATGACATTTCTTGATTAAGAGCTTGAAGAAGGGCCTCCTAGCACATTCTTGGATCCTTAGGGCGATCAAGGCTTGGACCTCCTCATGTTGGCCTCGAGTTGTGCGATCAAAAGCGTTGACACCCATTTGACTTGTACCATCCTCCCCTTCTTGAGAAGGATTCAACCTTGAATCCAAATCTTCCAAAACCATAGGAAGAACAAAAAACATGATATCATCTTGGAATGAGGATTAGAGTTAGCACAATCAATCATAACATCTTGCCAAGATTGCACACACTTAACATATAACCAAGGATCCTTCGTGGGAAGCATTTGAAACTTATTGAAAAATGCATAAAGGAGTTAGATATGGAAATCACAAAGAGGTAAGGAAACCAATAAGGTCATAATGGCATCACTAAATCCAAAAAGTAAGGCTACCTTCACCTTAGGAGCCATAAGGCACAATTACTTCATCACCTCTTTAAGAGACCATATCAAGAGTGGTGCCTCAATTAGTTTTAAAGTCCACAAGATCTATATCGCATTGTCATTCAAACAAGTGGACCAACTAAAAAGTTCTCTACCTCTACATAAAGCAAATCCAGGTATAGAACAGATATCATCATAAACAAAGAGGTAGTATAGAAAGGAATCAAGTGTAAAAACATTATCCAAGGTGCTATTATCTATAAGATGGCCATTTGGATCAAAAGATATACCACATAATGCACACAAGGATAAAATCAAAACATTTAAGCACTTATGACTTTTTTCTTTCAAACAACTTCCCTTAGGAAATGGGTCACCAATTGTAAACAATTCATAAAGTAGGGGATCACAAGTAAGAAATCCATCCAACATGTTTTCAAGAGGAGACTCTCTCCTTGACCTACTAGTAGTGAAACCTTAGTCAAGATTGGAAACAGACAATGTTGAATTCTCTTGGATCTTTTCTTTACTTCCCTTCTTTAATGAATAATTATCTTTGTCGGAAATTTCTCTCATGCACAACTTGGGTCTATAAAGTGTGTTGTAAATCCCTAAGAATGACTTTCCAGAATAGGGAAGGATTCCAACATCCTCATCTAAACTTTTCTTGTCATCTAGACCAAGCATCAAGTTGGGTGTGTGGAAATAACCACATTCGAATTTTTCAGTAGGGTCAAATGGATAGAGTGGCTCTATACATGGGTCTAGATAATATTTCCCCTCACAAGGATATTACCCAAATCAAGAGATCTACTCTCCACTCTAGCATAAGCATCATCAAAAGCAAATGGTGAGTAGAGAATGGTATCACTCAAGTTAAATTCAACAAATGTGTTCTCATGTATTTACTCACTATTAGATTTAAGTCATCACCATGAGTATTCTCAACAATAGGAGCACACAAAGCAGAAGAAGAAGAAGAAGAAGAAGAAGAAGAAGAAGAAGCGCTTTCCAAATAATTGATACTTTCTCTTTCAAGGAAGAAATCATCTAGTAGACACATACCCCTACTAACATCAAAGGGATTATTACATAAGTCTTCCCAAGAATAAACCAATCCATCCTCATTGTCATCAAACAAGGTTTAGGTGTCATACAAAGGATCACAACCACAAGTATTTTCATAGAAACAATCACTAATTAGGTTTCTTAAATATTCAAGTAAACCAAAGTTATCCTCACCCAATTGATGATTCCTTTTCAAAACCTGACATTTCTTTCTCTTAAGAGTACTTTCATCTTCAAGGAAGTAATTTTCATCTTTAGGAGGTATGTTTTCACACCATAGTGGGTTGTAATATATGATATAACCCTTGAGATGAGCTACATCATGAACATTATCCACACTACTAGGTAATTCACTAGGACTGATTTCATCATCTTCAAATAAGATATTTTCCTTAAAGGAAGAAGAGTCTATCCATAAAGAGGATGTAGAACATGTAAGTTCACTCTCTAAAAGACAACTACCAACTATTAATGATGTTCCAAACACATGGTTATCCCTATGAGCTAAACAATTATTAAGATCTTCACTAGAGGACATGCTCAAAGGGCCACTCCTATTCACTTAATTAATATTTTCTACATAACTACACGTTTGAGGTTCATTAATTACATCACACACATCCTCAAGTGGTGGGTAAGTTTCACACACAAGTTGATCAACATAAATTTTACAAGAGGATGTACTTTTATTCAACACTCTGGCTTCAACACTAGGTGGACCCAAATTGATCGTACGGGAAGAGTCAATGAGGTCATCAATAGGATCAACTAGTGTTTCCACACTCTCAATGAATACATCAACTATAAGTGGCAAAGAGTCATGATACTCACATATAGTTAATCTAATACTCACACTCAATGGGGCTCTCTCCTCACAATCATCATTCATATGTAAAAAAGGGTAAGAGTTGCCTATTTTACCTTAAAGTTCTTGAGAACACTCTTCTTTCCTTGGTGTGAAGGTCCTTCACAAGCTTTGGATTCATCTAAGATTGCCTTCATCATATCTTCAAAGGTAATCTTCTCTTTTAGTACTTGTTCTCATCCGATTGTCGTGTTGGTATCTACATACATGTCCTTACCAAAAGAAGGAAAAACACTATTAGCTCAATTTTGTGGCAATCCCCCCACTTCACTACTCAGAACCTCTCATTTTGTCACTGTTAGGTTGCCAGCTTGCACTTTCTTAATCCTCTTAATCTTTTATCTCTCAATTTTATATGGCTTGGAGTAAGTGGTCATCTTTCCTTGAGATTTGGGAAGGGTAGATAGAAAGAGATTATTTTCCCATTGGTATATCATAATTTTAGGCCAATTTCTAACATTTGGAACCTTATGTTGTGCAAACCAATTAGCACCCAAACATAAGTTTCCAACCTCTAAAGGGAATATGTCACACCACACCTCCTCATAGTACCCATATCGGGTGAAGGAAACTTTCATGCTCTCGAAGACTCTATAGTCCTCCAAGAAGTATGGGAAACGCTTGAACACCCAAGGTATCCTTAGATTATCAACCATAAGAGGAGTTATGTAGTTTGCATAAGAACAATCATCAAGGATAAGAACGCATCTTGTAACTCCACAAATCTCTACCCATATTGAATAAGTTTGTTTTATTGGATTGCTATTATAAAGGTTTGTGTAACCCTTCGGCACATAGATTGACCTTAAGAACTCTTTCAAGGCTCCCCACGCTTGGGTGGGCCTTTTTGCAAGTTTACACCATTCCAAGTTCGTACCTTGAATGTACTCAAGGGAATAGATAGCTTGTTCAACTTTGCTCATAACATAATCTCCAAAGATCCTTTTGCGTTGCCATTCCCATTCAAGGTAAACTTTAGGATCCCATTCTTCTTTAAAGATGGATAGAGTAGGAAGAAAATGACTCCAGATATACCCTCTACTTCTACCTTGGTTCCCAATTCCACACGTTTGGGTACTAGAACAAGAATCTTAAGATTTAATATCCCTAGGATTTATAGATGCACATGTCTTTAGTCCTATGAGTAATCTCTACTATAGCTAGTATAACCATTAACACCACTTTGACTTTGATAAGAAGAACTATAAGGTGAGCAATATGAATCTTCATAATCCTCACGTACATTCTCACCATGATCCTCATTAGATTTGTAAATGAACGAGTTATACCGTACATCACCTCTAGGCTCGGAGTAGGAAGTGTAATACTCTTCATATGCCCCATCTTCCTTATAAGAATTATCACAAGGCTCTTCATCATCTCTATACTCACTATAAGAACTAGGATCATAATTTATCTCACATTCTACTTCGGAATAGTATCCCTCATTTTCATTTAACTCTTGATAATTTCTATATTCATAGCCCCCATAATCTCCATCTTCTTCGTAGCCATAACAATTTTCACCAACGTCATAGTTTCCCATATCACAGTCATAATTGTCTGAGGCTATCGAAGACATGCTTCTTTATATCACCTTGTACCTATAAAATGAAAAAATAATATTTGTAGTAAAGCTCATCACCAACACTCATATAAATCTCATCTTGGTGATCCTCACAATTGGAGTGGCGAATATTGAAAGTTTTTATTACTCCGGTGGTCAATAAGGTGTTAATCTCTACTTTACAATCAGAGCGGATTCTTGCTTAAATGACTCAAAGAAATAAAAAATTATTTAAGGATTTGAATCAAAAAGGTACAATGAAATAAAAATAGAAAATATTAAAAGAAATAGGACGATAAAAGAAATAGGACTCAAGAACTAATCAATCAACTTAGTAGATGAATTACTAGTTGATGAGTAGTTTAAGAATCAAAAGAAAAGATTATGAATCAAGAAATTGAAACTTAGGAATAAAACCTTGAGAAATGGAGTAATTAGAGGTGTTGAGATGTGTTTTAGAACTTGGATTGATGCTGAAGAAGTGTTGAAATGCGTTTGGGGTGTGTTTGGGGCAGCCTTCCATTTACTAGAGGGTGATCTGCGTTGAGGGTTGTGTTGGGACCTACTGCAACATGTGGGTACAGGTGCAACAAACCTTAGACACAGGAGAGGTTGTACTTACTATTTTGAGGTGCTTCCACAGGTCAAGGACAGACCTGGCTCACCTTAGAAGCAGATGCAAGGCTGGTTGGCTGCCTCCCCCTCAGTGAATGGCCAAATTTGCCCTTAATTAGTCGCCTCTTATCTAATATCCTTTGGAATCTTTTTTGATGATTTAGGAAAAACACCTTTTCCACACTTTTCTTCCTTCTTTTTGTATCAAACACCCTCTTTTGATGAAATTTTTAACTTGAAGATTTGAATGTCTTCAAGAACATCAAGCTTTATAACTTTTTCTCCGGAGCTCAAAATGAGTTAAAATTTTGAACGTAAGCACTTTTCAAAGTTCTAAACTCATTCTGAATATTATTTTGTACAAATTCTCAACAAACTTTCCCAGATTATCTTTCCTCTTCACTTTCATTCAAGTTCAATCTCTTAATAATGATATCTCACTCAATTTATCTCTGATTTGTCTCAAATTTGAATCCTAGACTCCTATAGTGTTAGATAAGACAAATCTAACACTACAAATACAAGAAAAACACAAAAATAAAAAATTCAAAATTTTACCTTAGAACAAAAAAATGAATAATAACTTTTTTGTGATTTTTGATTGACACTTCTTTTTTTGTGGATTTTCAAGCTAACAAATCCAAGATTGACTTTGTTAGAATGACATCAAACTTGGATCTAATACCAAATGATACGAGAGTAATCAATGAAGATGAGAGGTGAACACAAACACTAATGAATCGATGAAATTGAAAATACGAGAAGTAAAAGGATAAAAGGATAGATAATAGAAAGATAGGCACAAGTAGATAAAAAGGGGCAACCAGAGGGTGTATCAAACCCAAAGGCCTCCCTTATTGATTACCTATGAGCACCTACATCTTATGTGACCACAAAGGAGATTGAATCTCCCTTACAATCGACGTTTCTAAACAAAGTTCAACATTGGATTTTTCAACCACTCAACACTCCCAATGGTGTTTCCATAAATTCATCATCATCATTAAATAAAAACTAACTAATGAATGTCTAAGGAACCTGTTTATAGTAGTTGCCTTTTCACAACTAGCCTATTACAAAAATATCCCAAAAGAGGTTTTTTCGAAAATAAACCACTAGGGCTCTCATTATTCCTTGCGCTATGGCTTTTCTCAACTTCAAGCTATCTTCTAAACACAACATTTCTTGATTAGAAGCTCGAAAAAGGGCCTCCTACCATATTCCTGGATCCTTATGGAGATCAAGGCTTGGACCTCCTCATGTTGGCCTTGATTTGTGTGATCAAAAGTGTTGATGCCCATTTGACTTTTATCACAATAGGAAACAAGTGAACACTTGAATAAAAAAGAGTAACAACATGCTTACAATCAAGAAAATTATATTTTTTCAAAATTTTCTCAACATAATGTCTCTGGTCAAGGAAAATTTCATCACATGTTCTACTAATTTTTATTCTTAAAATAAAATTTGTCTCACCAAGATCTTTGATATCAAAATAGCTTCTACGAATATTTTTAGTTTCTCAAATTACATTCATGTTAGAGTCAAAGATCAATAAATCATCAATATATAGGCAAATGATAACATGTAAATTATTCCAAGACTTATGATATATGCACTTATCACACTCATTTATTTTAAGTTATTATCAATTATATAGGAATAACTTTTCATGTCATTGCTTTGGTGCATATTTCAAGCCATATAGGGATTTAATAAGTTTACACACTTTACTTTCTTAGCCAACCTCAACAAAACACTCGAGCAATTTCAAGTAAATCTCCTTGTTTAGGTCTTCATTTAAAAAAGCAGTTTTTATATCCATTTGATGAATTTTTAAATAAAAAATTACAGCAATAACAATTAAAAGTCTAATGAATGTAATTCTAGTTTAAATTTCTATGCCTTCTAGTTGCTTAAAACCTTAGCCACTAGCCTAGCTTTGTATTTATCAATAGATCCATCTGATTTTAACTTTTTACATAAATTCATTAACATCTAATTATTTTACAATCAGGTGATAAATCAACTAGCTTTCAAGTTTTATTGAAAATTAGTGATTTTATTTTATTATTTTTAATCTCTTTTCAAAAAATAGCATCATGTGAAGACAAAACTTCTTTAAAAGTGACAATCTCCAATATTAAAAACATAATAATCAGTTTCAAAATCTTTTTCTTCTCTACCCCTTTACTTCTTCTTAACTCAAATTCATCATTTTCTTTATTTTTCAAAATAGAAGTAGAAGAACTAGGTAGTGACAAAGAATCTTCTTCAGTCCTTTGACCTCCACTATTTTTAGAATCAAAAGGGAATTTATATTCATGAAAAATAGCATCACCTGATTCTATTATAACACTATTTTCAAGATTAAAAAAAGTATAGGTTGTATTACTTGAAGCATATAACCAAGAAAATCACCTGTAGTAACTTTTTTACCCAACTTTAAAGTTTTTGGATCCATTAACCTTACATAGGCTATGCAAATCCAAACTCTTAAGTATTTCAAATTTGGCTTATGAACTTTTCACAAGTCACAAGGTGTTAATTTGAGACACATGATCCAATACATAACAATTGGTGAAATGGAGCTTCACCCCAAAAATTTAGACGTGCGCTCGACTCAATTAGCATGACATTAGTTAACGCAATCAAAGTTCTATTCTTCCTTTTCGCTACACCGTTGATGCAGAAGAATAAGGAGGATTAGTTTCATGAATTATACTCAATGATCTAATAAAAGAATTAAACTATTTTGGCTTATACTCACGCCCGCTATCACTTCTAGTTCTTTTTAATTTCTATCAATCTGATTTTCAATTTCATGAAGAAAAGTTTTATGATTCTCAACAGCATCACTCTTATTTTGCATTATGTAAATATATGTAAACTTAGAAAAATCATCAATGAAAGTGACAAAATATCTATTTTCTCACGAGTTAAATTTCCTCCAAGTTCAAAAATATTAGTATGAACTAATTGTAATAAATCAGTTTTTCTGTCAACTTGAAAATGAACACTTTTTGTGATTTTGGCGTTACTACAAGCCTCAGATTTTTTAAAATTGTCTTTGATCATGTAAGTTAATCCTAAAATACTCAGATTTCCACATTACTATCATTAATATGACACAAACAAACATGCTAAAAATTAGGTGAAGAAAACATATAAACAGAAGTAGAAGTTGTAGACACGTAATTTCATCCCTCCCCGATATCGTTTTACCCATTTTTACCTTATCCTACCCATGTAATTACATCCCACAAAAATAAAAAAAATAACTCTCAACAAAATCCCTAACAAACTTTTATTCTTTTTAACATCCTAACAACCCTTTTAATTAAAATAAGATACATTACCCATACCCCTAACCCCAACACCCCATACCCACGTGACCCTCTCTCCCTCATATTTCTTGTCTACAAAGGCAAAAAGGGATAAACATTAAAAAAGGGTCCCACTAGGAAACTTCCATAAAAGGGATAAAAAGGACCATTTTCTCTATTTTTTTGGAGAAAGGACCATATATACATATCACATTCTCACGCACAGGAGATTTTTCTTGTTCATACTCATGATATTCCTCCTTTTTTTTATTTTATCTTCGATCGCATACACACAGCCATGGAGTATTTTCTTCTATACTTTTCTCTTACCCATCGCACAAACAACAATACCCACATTCACCAATATACCCACACAATCTCACTCACAAAAACCTCACAGAAACACTCCACACACGGATCTCGCACACACATACACTCACAGAATATTCAAAAAAAACAAAAGAAAATGGAGTAGATTGAAAAGGGGGTTATGGGATTGAAGAGGGAGCTGAGAATCTCGTCTCATTACTGTTTCGGCAATATATTCACTGGAAACACGTTAATACCAGCTCAAATCTACCAAAGATTTGCCTAAAAAATGTCAATCTAACCCAAAAATTAGTTGAGATCTGACCTATTTTTATTTTTTTTTGGACGCTAGTTGAACTCACCGGAGCTCCGGCGTCTCATCCCTATTTGGATAGCCGTTCTGTTCGTGGTTTGATTCCGGCAAAGTCACGCCAGAATTATACGGTTCTTTGTTGCCACGAAATACAGAGCAGCAACCAAACCATCTGATTCTGGCGAGATCGGGTCAAAATCCGGTGACATATCTCACGGTTTTTGTTGGTTTTCTCCGGTAACGGCTTGGTTTTCGATCTGTTTGTCTGTTTCTCTCACGAATTTGGGTTTCAAATCTAATTTTGGAAAGTTTGTTGATTCGTGTTGTGGGTTTGTTGACTGAGGTTTTGCTCGGGATATTCAGATGCGGTCTTCGTCTTTTCACTCAATTAATATTTGAGTTTGAAAGCTATGAATCGAGGTCCAATTCTATTCCTCTCTTTTATTTAATGTTTATTATATTTGGTGTGTTGGAGTGTATATTGTGTTTGGTTGATGATTGTGACGTGGAGATATGTTTCGATATTGTGTTTGAGCAATCGTGATTACTGTGGTTGATATTGATTGATTGATTCACGTGAATGAAGGAATTGAAAGATTTGAATTCATGTGGGAATAAGTGGGACGAGAATTAAAAACTTGATATAATTAGTGAATTTTGATTAGTTTGATTCATTAGTTGTTTGACTTGAAATAAACGTTAATTGAATTTGGTAGTATCAAGATACGCCGATTGGAATAGGCAAGACGTAGGTCGGGTAGGTAAATCTAGAGATTGTGGGTTGATTGAATGTTTGAAATTTGATTGAATGGTTTGATTTTATCACTTTTGAATCAATTGGATAATTTGGCCGGGGAATGCCCTGAAGTATCTGTATATATTTATTCACCGGGAAATTCCCCGAGGTATCATGTACCCGGAGGATGTTCATGATGAAGGCCCGAGGCGTCGGGTAGAGCATTAGTCTAGAATTAATTTAGAGTAGGATTTATTTTTACACATTTTTTTCTTTTTGGACTGTATAATTGGACTGGACACTAAATTTTGGATTGTTTTATCTTGTTTATGTGATTGATTGTTTTGCATGTTTTGTGTGGTTTATATATTCATAATGTCAAATTAGCCTATATGCTCCGCCAAGCGACCGTGGTCAAACCACGGGATCAAGGGGTGCCTAACACCTTTCCCTCAGTCAACAGAATTTCTTAGCCGAAATCTCTGTTCGCAAACCAGTTTTAAAGAGTCAAACCATTTCGAAAAGAATTTTTCAAAGGTGACTTGGCACACCGGATTATGCCAAGTGGCGACTCTGAATTTAATTATAAAAAAATCCTTTTCAGAACAGAATTTTCATTTTTTGTCACTTAATAATAAAATCCTTTCGAACTTAAAAATTAATATTTTGGAGTACGAAAAAGGGGTGTGACAGAAGTTTTATTCATTTCAACATTCAACTTGAACATACCACCACAAGCATATCTTTTTCCCACAAAAATATTATTTTTCTCAATTATATATTAATCAGATTCAATAATCTTTTTAAAACATGCTTTATTAAGAAAAAAATAAGACATCAATTTTTTTTTCTCATGGAAGGAGTATAAAGTACATTTTTAAAAATTAATACCCTTTCAATGATAAAACTCAACTCAACATCTCTCATTCCAAGCACTTGAATGGTATGAGAACCACCAAGCATAATAATTTTGGACACCTCAGAATGAGTATATTTCTTAAATAAGTCTTTGTCATAGCAGACATAATGGTTTGCACCAGAGTTAGTCCACCATCCATCAACATTCTCCATCATGTTTATGTCTGTTATCACCGCCACCAATGGTTCTTTGATAATGTTTGTGTCACGACCCGAGGCCACACCCTAGTTGCGACAACGGTGTTTACGATCACAAATTACCACAAGCTAACCCATGAACTGGTACCTATTGTGAGCACTGTGTAAAATAGTAATAAAAGACATGTGCGAAAAATAATTGATATTTCATAAGGTTTAAATACTGAAAAAAATGATAAATTCACAAGTTTGTAACGTCTAAGAAAAATACTACAAACACAACTGATAAGACTAATAAACGGATTATTTGTTTGACTATTTGGATGTCTGAAAAGCCTCTAACTAACTGACTGTAGAGTTGATGGGACAAATCTCCAACTAACTCCAACTAACTATAATAAAGGAATAATGAAATAACTGAATGAAAGATAATATTTTCCTCGAAAGATAAGGACTCACCATTGTTGTTACTTCTGTAATGCTGAACTATCTAATCGCGGTCAGGAAACTGTGTGCCCAAACCTATGATATAAGAAATCATCGCATGAAGAAAGTATGTGGTCAGTACTTTGAATGTACTGGTATATGAGATGAAGTTAGGCTAAACGCATAGGTTAACTGTACATAAAAATAATGATTGACTGAATAGCATGAGATAACTGAGTATGCATGTATGAAATGGCTGAGAAAAACACATAAAAGTTGTAAAATATGAGAATGCATGACCAAGCATATATTATTTTTGAGATAATTTATAAGTTGAAATACTGAAATCTGATAATAGAATAACTAAAAGTCTGTATGCTATGATCCAGCAAACCAAAACTAAATTCTATACTGAATACTGCACTGAGACTATGAGTGGTTTCATCAAACCGACATACCCCAATCTGAGCTAATCAAGGTCCAACTTGTAACCCCAGTTGGAAGGGTGTCAGAACCATGCCACGGGTACTAACTCTGGCTATGTTGATCTACTAAACTGGTGTCTCGAAGGACTAGGGTGTCAAGCCTAAACTGACAGGTGACCCCTGGAGAATGCCATGCCTAACTAATAGGTGTTTCCTTATATCCTACACTGGCTTCATAGTTCTGGAATACAGGAACTGCTACTAACAACTCTGCTACTATCGGCTCTACCTAACTGATGGGGAAACCTTCATCCCTGTATTCGTTCGATGCCAAATCCTACTCCTAACTTAACTTACACTGATTATTGGACTGAACTAAGCTTAACTAAACAAACAACTATTTGTAATATCTGATTGAATGATAATGCTCATAGTTTATCTGAAAATATTCTGGAGATACTAAATTTATGTAAACAATTAGGTATCGGGTGTGCATAACCTACCATCACTAAAAGGAAATAACAATGAGGACATATACAATCTCTAGAAATCATAATAAGCAATCACTATTTAAAATCCATTACTTTGGTATTTCATCAAACACATGGAGATCAAGACTTTAACATGGGAATGCTTTTAAACAAGATGAGATAGCATGATCACATAACAAAATCATAAGCTAAGGATTTATTATAATTTGCATAAACATGATATGGAAACTACAATATTTAAAACATTCTATAATCTAATCCACATGAAAACAATCGAAATCTTAACTTGAAATTGAGATAACAGGGGATTCATAGAGATAGTTCAACAAAATCATGTAAAAACTCATAATTTAAAATCAAAAGGGGATTCATGGACTCCATGGGTGAAAGGAGCCAATGGATGAACATCACACATACCTTAAACCCTTAATCTTAAAAGAGAAACACCAATCTTGATGCTTTCATGAATGTTCTTGGATTGGGGAGCTTGAATTCTTGTTTTTTTTCGGAGAGAAAGTAATGGAATTGATGATCTTGGGGGATGAGTAGGGTTTAATTTTTAGAGAAAATTAGAGAAGATGGGGAAATAATGCCCTAAACGAAGCTTTAAGTCGTGAATTTATTAATTGGGTTGAGGGAAAAAGACATAATTGCCCCTCGGACATTTAAATTCATAACTAGAATACAAATTAAAATATCACTGGGATGCGATGATGACTCCATCACTATAGCCACTGTGATGAGATGTTATTGCGGTGAGCTGCTGGAATAGTGATCCAAATGTGACCCAATCCTCATCTGAAAAAGTCAAAACTTCCCTGAGACATGCTCCTTACACCCCTAAACATGAATTAATTCAAAAACCAATATCTCGGGGTCGGAAAGACCAATTTAAAAATCCTCAAAGTTAAGAGGCCTTCAAAATAACTAAGAATCATGAAATGGAAAAAAATGAGATAATTTGGTAATTCTGTCTATAATCACCCACATTAAATCAAGCTGATGACGCGTATGAGGCAAACCCATCACAAAATCTATGTTCACCTCTTCCCACTTCTAAGTGGGAATACTGTAATCCTGTAATATGCTACTAGGCCTCTGGTGTTCAAACTTGAATTGCTGATAGTTAGAACACTTGGCTACAAACTCTGTAATAGCCCTCTTCATACCACTCCACTAATAAATTTCCTGCAAATCATGGTATATCTTAGTGACTCTTGGTTGAATGGAGTAACGCACACCGTGTGCCTCTTCTAAAATCCATTATCTCAAATCATCAACACACGACACACACAGCCTACCCTGACATCGCAACATACCATCTCCCCCTTAGGAGAAAACCTCTTCTTTCAGATCTCTAACTGATTCCTTCAACTTAATCAAAGTGGAATCCCTATCTTGTTTTTCTTTCACTTCGGCAACCAAAGAAGATTTTGAGCCATTATGAACCAATATACTAATCTCAGCTGAATGAACCAACCGAACACCTAATCTAGGAAGTTGATGAACCTCTCTGACTAACTTCTTCTTATCATCCTCAATATGAGCAACACTACCTATAGACAATCTACTAAGGGTGTCTGCCACTACATTGTCCTTGCCCGGGTGATACAACAAACTCGTATTGTAATCTTTCAACAACTCAAGCCAGCTTATCTAACAAGGATTTAAATATTTCTATGAAAACATATACTGCAAACATTTTTTATCCGTAAACACATCAATGTGAACCCCATAAAGATAATGCTTACAAATATTTAAGGAAAAAACAACAAATACCAACTCAAGATCATGGGTAGGGTAATTATTTTCATGGGGCTTAAGCTACTAGAGGAATAGGATATGAACTTACTGTTCTATATCAATAAACAACCAAGACCAACTTCGGAAGCATCACAATAAACAACAAACCCATCTGAACTATTTGGTAAAGTCAATGGCTGAGGTGAGTTGAGTCTTCAACTCTTGAAAAATCTTTTCACAAGAATTTGACCACTAATTTGACTTTCTTCTGAGTCAATCTAGATATGGGGGATGCAATAGACGAAAATCACTCTATAAATTGTCTGTAATAGCTAGCCAAACCTAAAAAGCTCCTAATATCTGATGGAGAGATGGGTCTGGGCTAGTTTCTTACTACTTAGGTCTTTTGAGGGTAAACTCTAATGCCATCACCAAAAATAATATGGCTAAGAAAAGCTATGGATCTTAGCTAAAACTCGCACTTATTGAATTTGGTGAATAACTGATGGGATCTAAGAGTCTGTAATATAATTCTAAGATGGTCTGCATGATCATTTTTACTATGGGGAATAAACAAAAATATCATCAATAAAGACTATGACGAACATGTCCAAGTACTGCTTGAACACTCAGTTTATAAAGTCCATGAAATCTACTATAGCATTTTTTAGTTCAAAAGACATAACTAGAAATTTGAAGTGACCATACCTGTCACACCCCTTTCTCGCTCGAGGGATCGAGTCGAAGGGTTTTTCCAATTAAAGTGACGATATTGAATAGGGATTAAATTATTTACAGAGTCCCCACTTGGAATTGAATTTTGGTGTTCCAAGTCACCTTTTTTCTTGAATCCCTAATCAAACGGAAATTACTCTTATTTGGTCTGCGAAAACAGAAAATGGGTAAGGAATTCTGTTGATCGAGGGGAAGGTGTGAGGCACCCCTCGAATCCCGTGGTTCTAACACGATCGCTTTTATTGACTTATATTAACTTAAATTATTTTAATAAATTGTGTTAAGGCCTAAATCGCTCATTTTATATATCTAAAATCTCATTTATTATTAAATAAATCGGTGACAAGTTGAAAAATATTTATCAAGTAAATTTAAAAAAATATTTACCAAGGTGTATTTTTACATCCTTGAATGATTTTAAAATGTCTCAGGAAGATGCATGCGCTGCATTCTAAGTTGAAACAAAAATTTTAAACGTGCCTAAATTTTGTCTAGCGTTAAAGGAATTTGTTTTGTCTCTTGTAAACTTGAGACAATTCTATCTTATCCATTATTATTCTTTTTCACATTTTATTTTTTTTTGCAACGAGTTTTGAATTATTTTGTAACTCGCCTCGCTCCTTTACAAAAATGGGCTTTTCCTCTCTTTTCTTTTCCTTTATGAATTATGGATATTATATATCTATATAAATAAATCTTCCTAAACAGATTAATCTTATGCTTGGTGAACAAAACTATATAGGCTAAACAAAACTAATGAAAAGCAAAATAATATAATCATATGATAAAGTTAATTAATAAAGTTATATTTAACAAAATTACCATAACGAAATTACCAACAATAACAAAGAAGAAAAATAAAAAGTAAAAAAAAAAAAAAAAAAATCCCGTGTTACATTTAACAAAATTTTCATAATTAAACTAACATGAAATATATATATATATAATCATGCCAGTTTTCTTTTTAAAATTATACTATTGCTTTTTTTCTTCTTCTATTTCTGTATAGGTAGGTGCATACATTTACAAGGAAAGATGTCATGGTAGATACTTTTGAAGACTCTCTTTTAATTTTTGGAGTGTAACTGGCTTTGATACAAAAGAATCCATACCATTTGCATAACACTCTTCTGCACTTTCCGATAATGAATTCCATGACAACAAAAAAAAAACTTTATTCTTAACATGTTATGTGTATTTCATTTTTTGGTTTTTACATGCATGCATGCATGAATCATTAATTATAGTCTATAACATAACTACATATTAATTTATTACATGTCAACTAACACAAATTTACATATTAAAACACCAATAACTTTTAATAATTATCTCATTTAAAATTTAACACCAATCTAATCAACATTATTTCAAACTAACAAACAAATCATAAACAAAGACATGAGCACCAACTACAATAATAATAATAAATTAGGTACACAAAATAACATAAAAAGTCATTCTAATAACTTCATTCATGATCCCATTTACAACCTTTTCAAAAAAAATGTGAATTAAAGGAATCAAACAGAAACCTGTGTAGTAGAATAGAAACAAGAATGCTTTCACCGAAAAAACTCAAACGGAACCCGAAATTTAACTCAAATCGTCCCTCTTTCTTTTTTTTTCTTTCTTTTCTTTTCTAAATTTTGTATGTCTTTGTTTCTAGTTTTTCTCTTGTTTTTCTTTGGTTTTTAGGGTTTTTTCTTCCGTCTTTTTTTCTTTCTTTGTTGTTGCCTTACTTTGCTTGTCCGTGTGTGTATGTTCTCTCCCTTCCCATTCTACTCAACAAAGAGCTCTTTTATAGTGGAAGAAAAAACATGGGGAGCCAATTGTGGGACAAGGAATGATAACCATTTGCCCCAAATCATGGAGAAAAATCTTGCTTTGTTAGAAAAGGTAGATTTGAAAACTAAAAAAAAAGAAGGGATAATGAAAGTTGATATCCCACTATCTAAAGAAAGAAAAAAAAAAACTTTGATTGTTGTAATGGCACTTAGATTGTTGCTCTTAATCATTGCTTTTTTTTTTTTTTTTTAGAATTATATATATATTTTTTGAATTATAAAAATAACGAAAAAAAATAATAATAAATAAATAAACAAGATAATAATAACACATAAAATAATAATTATTATTATTAATTAATTTTATATTTTAAAAATACAATAAAAGTCTAAAAATAGTCAAAAAAAATAAATTATATAATTAAGATAGTACAAAAACTACTAACTTATTTATTTAAAAAGAAAAATATTTTATTTTATTATTATTTTTTCCCTAATTTTTGTATTATATTTAATTGATTTAAATATAAAATAATAGTCAAAATAATATATGATTAAATATAAATATAAATATTTAATTATCAATAAACAAGTTAAAATTTAGGGAGGATCAAAAATCATGTGTCTACATTTTTGCCCCTCTTTGTGTGAAATCTTGAAGAGTTTTCATACAAAGAAGTAGACAAGATATGATTTTTGACTCTCCAAAAAATAAAAATAAAAATAAAAATACAAATATGACCGAGTCCTGTTTTTGGACATCCTACTTATCCCGGGTTATAAGGGAATCAGGTCATGAGTAGTTCAAAAGGTAATTTGGTGAGAGAGAAAGTTAAAGTCGAGTGAAATTCCGTCGAGTTTTCGGCTGACAACTTCTGCTTTTACATTCAACTAATAAAAATTAGAAATAAAAAAATATAAGTAAAAATTGCAATCTCCAGAATTTTGATTCAAATCTTCATGACTTGAATCTTTAAAATTTACCCTATTCTTCAGGCGGGCTCCTGAACTTTCTTTTTTTTCACCCTGTTCTTCAGGCGGGCTCCTGGATTTATAATTCTTTACCCTGTTCTTCAGGCGGGCTCCTGACTTGCAACTTCTTCACCCTGTTCTTCAGGTGGGCTCCTGGACTTTCTTTTCTTCACCCTGTTCTTCAGGCGGGCTCCTGAACTTTCCTTTACTTCACCCTGTTCTTCAGGCGGGCCCCTGGACTTTCTTTTTCTTCACCCTGTTCTTCAGGCGGGCTCCTGAATTTCTTTTTCTTCACCCTGTTCTTCAGGCGGGCTCCTGAACTTTCTTTTTCTTCACCCTGTTCTTCAGGCGGGCTCCTGAATTTCTTTTTCTTCACCCTGTTCTTCAGGCGGGCACCTGAATTTCTTTTTCTTCACCCTGTTCTTCAGGTGGGCTCCTGAACCTTCTTTTCTTCACCCTGTTCTTCAGGCGGGCTCCTGACTTGCAACTTCTTCACCCTGTTCTTCAGGCGGGCTCCTGGACTCTCTTTTCCTTCACCCTGTTCTTCAGGCGGGCTCCTGAACTTTCCTTTTCTTCACCCTGTTCTTCAGGCGGGCTCCTGAATTTCTTTTTCTTCACCCTGTTCTTCAGGCGGGCTCCTCGCAAAGAACAAAGTTTATCATGACCGAGCTCTAGTATATGTTGTAATCATGCCTCTTGCATTGAATGAAGTGTGAAACTGCATCCTTTATCTGAAAATAATCATTTTATCTCGGCTCCAAACAAAGAAAAATTGTGAGTTTTAAAACAAATGGTGGTCAGTTTGTGGCATTTGGCTTTTGAAGTGGCCGCTCTCGCACTTGCCATGCTCAGTTTTTTTTTTTTTTTTTTTTTTTTTTTTTTTTTTAATCCATGATAATCTTCTTTGAATTGTCATATTTCTGACTCAGAATTCTGACTACTGAGATCCTCAACTCAAATCATATTTCTGTTGTATGATTCTTCTGAGTTTAGCTTCCAATCCCTCCCTTAGATTTCCTCAAGTTTTAAAATTGTCAAATTACAATCATCTTGAGTACCTTACTTTCACTTTGAAGTATTGTCTCTGTAGATCGATCCTTTGTCTTATTTTGTACCCTTAAAAGAGTTGGTAGAGAGTTGAAGTCTTTTCTGACTCGACCTGATATGAATTTGACTCAAAGGACAACAAAGATTTTTGTTTGATGACAAAGACACAAAAAAAACAAAATAAAAATAAAACAAAGTGAAAAGACAATAAATATCTCTTTTTCAAAACAAAGAGAAAACTTATCTGAATGTGGAAGTCGATTCTGGAGATTATGACATGCATTTTGAATAAAACAACTAGATCTACCGACACCAATCATTACAACTTTTTTCCACATATTGAGCTTGAAATTAAGCCAATCTTGAATTTGTTCCTTCTCGATAACAACCTTTCTTAAACTAGTGGCACCTCAATGGGTTTTGCCGACGAGTCTATCTCCTTTTCTTCCTTCCTTAGCTCACAGTCGTCTTACGGTGCCCGAAAGGGTTTTCACCAATAAGACTCTCTCGTTTTCATTTTTCATCACACTTTTTTTTTTTTTTTTTTTTACCAAACACCCAAAATATGAAATATCATGCACTCATAATATGTTTATCCTTGACATTCTCAAAGATTAATCTGAAGGTCTTTCTTTGGTTGTAATTTGGCTTTTGGAATAGGGTTAGAAAGAAAGGTAGGCATGAGGCTCAAAAGATTATAACATTGTGTGAAACATACAACTTTTGGATTTTTTTTTTTTTTTTTTTGCCCCAGTTTCATTTCATTCTGGGTGATTTGAATTTTCTTCTGGTTAGACCGAACCCCGGAGTAGGGCTGCCTACGTATCTTGTCATAGCAAGAATCAGGTCAAACGTAGTTCATGAAACATCATTCTTTTGTTTGATTTTGATTTTTTTTTTTATTATTATTCCAAAAGAGGGGTTCGAAGAAAAATAAAATCACAAAAGGGGTAAGCAAAGGTTTATATATTATTCAGATAGTGGAACAAAATGCCTTCATCATTTCAATCTTTAAAAATACAAGTACAAAACATACATAACATAATTGTACATGAATATCATACATAATATCTTTTAACTGCATCAGCATTGACCGGCATTCCTTCCATTTTTCCTTCCACATCAGTCAGATATAATGCGTCATTGGGTAACACTTTCTTTACCATGAATGGCCCATGCCAATTAGGAGAAAATTTGCCTTTGCCTTCAAACTGATGAGGAAGGATGCGTCTTAGTACTAACTGACCAACTTCAAAATGTCTGTGACGCACCTTTTTATTATATGCTCATGCCATTCTCTTCTGATATAGCTGTCCATGACATACTGACGTCAATCTTTTTTCATCAATCAAACTTAATTGCTCCAAACGATTCTTGACCCATTGGTCTTCATCAATTTCAGCTTCCACAACTACTCGAAGAGATGGAATCTCAATCTCTGCAGGTATAACTGCTTCAGTTCCATACACTAACAAGTAAGGAGTTGCACCAATTGAAGTCCGAACTGTAGTACGATAACCCATCAAAGCAAAAGGTAACTTTTCATGCCATTGTCGGGAACCTTGCACCATCTTACGGAGTATTTTCTTTAAGTTCTTATTAGCAGCTTCTACAGCTCCATTCGCCTTTGGACGATAAGGAGTTGAATTTCGATGCATAATCTTAAATTGCTGGCACACTTCTTGCATCAAATGGCTATTGAGATTCGCGGCATTATCCGTGACAATTATCTTTGGAATTCCGAAACGACAAATGATGTTGGAGTGAATAAAATCAACCACAATTTTCTTGGTCACTGACTTGAAAGTGACTGCTTCTACCCATTTAGTGAAATAATCAATGGCCACCAAGATGAACCTATGTCCATTCGAGGCCTTTGGTTCAATTGGTCCAATTACGTCCATTCCCCAAGCCATAAAAGGCCATGGAGCAGTCATTGTATGCAACTCAGATGGAGGGGAATGTATCAAGTCTCCATGTACTTGGCATTCATGACATTTACGAACAAAACTGATGGAATCTCGTTCCATGGTGAGCCAATAATAACCTGCTCGGAGTATTTTCTTTGCCAAAACATACCCACTCATGTGTGGTCCACAAATCCCAGAATGTATTTCATTCATGATTTTTAAAGCTTCTTTAGCATTTACACACCTCAAAAGTCCCAAATCAGGAGTCCTCTTATACAAGATTCCCCCGCTTAAGAAAAATCCACTAGACAAACGTCGAATGGTTCTCTTTTGATTACCATCAGCATGTACAGGATACTTCCCAGTCTGAATATATTCTTTGATATCATAGAACCAAGGCTCCCCATCAAAATCTTCTTCAACCACATTACAGTATGCATGTTGATCATGAATCTGTATATGCAAAGGGTCAATATAAGTTTTATCGGGATATTGAAGCATCGAAGATAATGTTGCCAAAGCATCAGCAATCTCATTATGAGCTCTGGGAATGTATTTGAACTGTACTAATACAAATCGTTGACAAAGATCTTGCAAACAACTTCTATATGGTAGGAGTTTCGAATCACGAGTCTCCCAATCTCCTTGGATTTGGTAGACTAATAGATCTGAATCTCCTAATACCAACAATTCTTGAACCCCCATGTCAATGGCTAATCTCAATCCCAGAATGCAAGCTTCGTATTCTGCCATATTATTAGTACAGTAGAATCGAAGTTGGGCTGTTATGGGATAATATTGTCCTGATTCAGAACCGCTCCTATCCCCACTTCTTTTCTATTAGCAGCTCCATCAAAGAACAACTTCCAGCCTGAATGACAATCTTTCGAAACAAACTCATCAGCATACAATACCTCTTCATCTGGAAAATACGTCTTCAATGGCTCATACTCTTCATCAATAGGATTTTCAGCCAAATGATCTGCCAAGGCTTGAGCTTTCATTGCAGTTCTTGTCACATAAACAATATCAAACTCTGTAAGCAACATCTGCCATTTCGCGAGTCTGCCTGTGGGCATAGGCTTCTGAAAGATGTACTTTAAAGGATCCATACGAGATATGAGGTAAGTAGTATAAGATGACAAGTAATGTTTCAGCTTTTGGGCTACCCAAGTTAAAGCGCAGCACGTTTTCTCAAGAAGAGTGTACTTAGCCTCATAAGTGGTAAACTTTTTGCTGAGGTAGTAGATGGCTTGTTCTTTTCTTCCTGTGACATCATGTTGACCCAATACACAGCCAAAAGAATTATCTAAAACAGACATGTACAATATCAAAGGTCGGCCTGGCTCTGGAGGAACCAAAATAGGCGGGTTTGACAAGTGTCTCTTAATTCTGTCAAATGCCTCTTGACATTCTTCAGTCCATTCAACTTTAACATTCTTCTTCAATAACTTGAATATTGGTTCACAAGTTGTCGTAAGCTGAGCAATGAATCTACTGATATAATTCAACCTTCCAAGCAAACTCATCACCTCCGTTTTATTTTTCGGTGGAGGCAAATCTTGGATAGCTTTTATTTTTGAAGGATCTAACTCAATGCCACGTCGACTGACTATAAAACCCAAAAGTTTCCCTGACGGAACTCCAAATACACATTTTACTGGATTAAGTTTGAGATCATACCTCCGAAGCCTTTCGAAGAATTTTCTCAAATCTTTGATATGATCAGATTGCTCTCTTGACTTAATGATCACATCATCCACATAAACTTCAATTTCTTTGTGCATTATGTCATGAAACATTGTGGTCATTGCCCTCATGTAAGTTGCCCCAGCATTCTTTAATCCAAAAGGCATGACTCTATAACAATATGTTCCCCATGGAGTAATAAATGATGTCTTTTCCGCATCTTTTGGATCCATAATGATCTGGTGATACCCCGCATAACAATCCACAAAAGAAGCAAGATCATGTTTGGCACAATTGTCCAATAAAATATGAATATTAGGAAGTGGAAAATTATCTTTCGGACTTGCTTTGTTTAAATTGCGGTAATCAACACACATCCAAACTTTACCGTCCTTCTTTGGAACAGGGACAATATTTGCCAACCAAGTAGGATACTGGGTCACTCGAATGACTTTAGCCTCAATTTGCTTCGTGATTTCCTCTTTAATTTTTACACTCATGTCAGTTTGAACTTTCTCAGCTTCTGCTTCACAGGAGAAAAAAGAGGATCAATTGGCAACTTGTGAACTACCAAATCAGTGCTTAAACCGGGCATATCATCATAAGACCACGCAAAGATATCTTTATATTCATGAAAAGCTTCAATTATAGCTTTCTTTTGTTGTTTTTGAACATGTACACTTATCTTAGTCTCCCTAATATTTTCATGATCTCCCAAATTGATCACTTCAGTTTCTTCCAAATTTGGATTTGTCTTATTCTCAAACTGTTTGAAATCTTTGCCTATATCCTCAAGCGCTTCTCCTTCATCGTATTCAACCTCCTTATTCATTATTTCAAAATTAGATTGGGTTCTTAAATCTGGTGAACAATTCTTCATGCATGTCATATCATTAGAACCGGCATAGAAAGAACTGTATGACAGAAAATAAATAAATAAAAATTAGACTTAAAATAAAACAAAGGGAAACTGCGCTTAATTAAAATCATAGATAGAAAGAGTTTTAAACATACCAAATTTACGGAATTATAATCCTAGAATAATTTAAATTACAGAAGTAAAAACAAGCAAACTACTAAGACAGTAAGAAAACAAACAAACTACCAAGACTCTTTTATAATAGGGAGAGGAGTGGCCTCCCAATTGTTAAGCTGGACATCAGGGCCGACAAACTGCACATCTGCATTACTGGTACCTTCCCCAATTTCAACCATATCAGCTTCAATGAACAGGTTCTGAAAAAGATCAATCAACTCTGTATCATCAACATTCATTGATTCCGCAGCAAGTAACTTGGAGGATCCTATATCACTGAATTTTATAAAAGTCTCATGAAGTGGCGGTATCGGCTTGGTATCTTCAGCAGTAGGCTTATATCCCAAACCAAAAGTACCAAAGTTTTCATAGAGGTTTACTGGATGAACTATGCCTTGCAAAAACATCCCTAGACCTTTTCCTGGTTCAAAACCATGCTTCAACATTTCATTCACTGCCATAACAGATGCAGAGGACAATTGTGGTCTTGCGATGAGATTCCCCTCGAGGATATGCTCAACAGCCACTACCTCAGAAGCTTGATGAATTAACACATTGGCAGTATTTGCTTCGATAGAGGAAACAGAGTAGTCTTTATACATTGATAAATCTCCTTCACCATGAACCACTATCTCTTGCCTGTCACATTCGAATTTGACCATTTGATAAAACGTTGATGCGACTGCTTTAGCCCTATGAATCCATGGCCTTCCCAATAACATATTATATGAAGCATCAATGTTCAGCACTTCAAAATCCATAGCAAAATCCACAGGCCCAATTGTCAATATGAGTTCTATTTCACCAATGGCATCAGTTTTTGACCCGTCAAATCCTTTGACACACACATTGTTAGATCGGATTCTTTCTCCATTAACATTCAACTTTTGTAAAGTTGACATAGGACAAATGTTAGCACCTGATCCTCCATCAATTAACACTCGAGTGATGATGGAATGTTCGCATTTCACAGAAATATACAGACCTTTGTTATGCTCCATACCTTCTATAGGCAATTCATCATCTGAAAAAGTGATTTTATTTGCTTCAAGGATTCTTCCAACAACTTTTCCCAGCTGATTTACTCTAATCTCACTAGGAACACATGCCTCATTAAGAATTTTCATTACAGCCTTGCGGTGTTCTTCTGAATGTATCAATAAGGACAATAAAGAAATCTGTGCTGGTGTCTTCTTCAACTGTTCTATAACAGAATATTCTGGCAATTTCATTTTCTTTAAGAATTCTTCAGCTTCTTCATCAGTGACAGGCTTCTTGACTGCCATTCGTTCTTCACCGCCTTGTTTATTCTTTCTTAACTCTGCTGGAGCATAACATCTTCCAGATCGAGTTAATCCCCCTACTCCATCTACATCTTCAACCACTTATTTCCCCTTGTGCATCACCACAACGTGATTATAATTCCAAGGGACTGCCTTGGCATCAACCATAGGCAGCTGTGACACTGGTTTAATAACAATAGGAGCTATAGGAGCTCCCTTTATGATTAAAAGAGGCTTATTGGATCTTCCGGGAATAACAAGTTTCGGCTTTATTTGACTTGACCCAATATTTTCTGAAATCTCTTTCCCCATTGCCAAGGGATCATTCGATGATTCGGTTTTTGCTATCACCACCTCTGCTTCTGCAAGATTTTCTCTCGTTAAATCTACAGTATTTGCCAATTTTTCTGAATCAGTTTTAATTTTAATGATCGGCTTAAAGGGACTCGTAGCATCTTCACCAATGAGTATCACATCGAGCATGTTTGTTTCATTATGATCTGGCAGCGGATTTTGATTGACATTTGGAGTGCTTGGACTTTCTACCATAATCTGTTGGGTATCAATCAACTCTTGAATGGCTCTTTTCAGATGCCAACATTTCTCTGTGTCGTGCCCTGGGGCATCAGAACAATATTCACATCTTTTAGAATAGTCCAAATTTTTCGGAGGAGGATTCGGGATCCTTCTCTCAATTGGGCTTAGAACATTCATTTTTCTCAGCCTATGAAATAAACTGGTGTAAGATATTCCAATAGGAGTGAAATTATCTTTTACCATGTTATCCCTTTTGAATTCTGCTCTAGGCCGAAAATTAGACCTCGGAGGGCCTCTTTGAGCTTGCGGGGCCATTGGATGATTTTGGATTGTTGGTGCACGCCACTGCGGGTAAGAAGGACCTCGAGCATATGGTTGTGTATTGTAAATAGGATATTGGGGAGATGGAACAAAGTATAATGGATTCTGAGCATATGGTTGACGCGCACCTCTCCAATTTTATCGTGGACCTGCCATGACAGTTGCTACATCCTCTTTTCTTTTCTTTCCCCCAAAACTTCCTGCACCATTTTGAATTGCCTGTGTTGTTGCTTTCAAAGCGGCCTGGCTAATGATCTTTCCTGATTTGATTCCGTTTTCTACCATCTCCCCAACTTTGATAACTTCTGCAAATGTGCTCCCGATAGTAGAGAGCAAATGATGGAAATAATCAGGTTCTTGCGCTTGCAGAAAAATATCAATCATTTCGGATTCTTTTATCGATGGTCTAACTCTTGAAGCCTGCTCTCTCCATCTGACGGCATATTCTCGAAAACTTTCAGTCATCTTTTTTCTCATATTGGCAAGCGTAGTGCGATCTGGCACTATCTCAATGTTATACTGAAATTGTTGAACGAAATCTCGAGCCATGTCATCCCATGTATGCCAACGGGAAATGTCTTGACCAATGAACCATTCAGAAGCTATCCCTGTAAGGCTTTCTCCAAAATACGCCATCAATAATTCTTCTTTTCCTCCTGCTCCCCTTAATTGATTGCAAAACTTTTTCAAATGAGCTACAGGATCACCGTGTCCTTCATATTTGTCAAATTTTGGCATTTTGAACCCTATCGGCAAATGGACATCGGGAAACATACATAAATCCTTGTACGAAACACTTTTTGGTCCACCTACTCCTTGCATATTTCTCATACTTTGTTCCAGGCTTCTAACTTTTCTAGCCATCTCCTCCTGCTCCTCATTCTTTGCAATCCTGTCAATCACGATAGGAGTATCGCGTTGCTGAACATGATAATGTGGATTTTGTGGTTTGAAAGTCATTTCAGGAGGATATAACATATCATGATTCGGTTTTCCCATATCCTTTGGTATTGTCGGTTGAATACCCGCAGTAGCTGGCGCTACAGAAATAAAAAGCGGGTTATTTGCGACAGATGGATTTGGTGGGCGCACGGTAGAAGTACCAGCAACTCCGGACACATTAGCAAATGGGCCAAATCCTGGTGGGTAGAATGGATCACCAGTTTGAGCTGGGTCGGAATTTGGATCATTCGAAGTTGAAAGTCCAGGGATGGAAGCAGGCGGGGCTTGTCCACTCACCCAAGCTTGGTACATCTCCGTCATTTGTTGTTTTAATGCCTTTATCTCTTCCACTGAAGTTACTTTCTGCGAAATCAACTGATTCTGCTCTTCTTCACTATCAGACCCCATATCTTCTCTGCGGATCATTCTTCCTTTACCCTTGTATCTGGTGTTATACGGATGTGTTGTCAGTTTAAACCACAAACCAACCACCAATTATTTTATCTTTCTGTGTCAAGTAGCAAACAAGTGAGTGTTATATATTTAACACATTATAATGCCACGTTATATGTCATGTTTCTTTATGCATGTCTCAATCTATCATGGAAGCTTTGTGTTTCATCCCGGCTTTTCTAGGCATATTTTCAAAAGTTATGATCGAACCCTTTGGAGGGTTGCCTACGTATCATGTCAGGACATGAATCAGATCTTGCGTAGTTTAGGTGAAATTTAAAAAAAAAAAATTATTTTTTTTTATTATTATTATTAAAGAAAATAAATAAAGTAAGTGAAGTAAAACATATGTAATATATATAGAAATAAACGGTCAACTTCATTACATTCTATGATAAAAGAACTGACCCAACTCCTAAAATAAAACCTACTAGCTTACGTTTGAAAACTAAAAGACATAGTATCTAAACAATAAAATAATAAAAAAAACTATGACAAAGAAAACGACGATCCTTTCAAGGAGACTTTGATTTGATATGTCCTCCCAAACTCAAATATATGTCCTCCAATGAAGCAGTGAGTCGCTGTGCAAAAGCGGGTACTTGTGCCAAAAAATCATCACAATCCAACTGCTGATAATCTAAGCCTATTCTGGCAGTATCCTGTGCTACACGGTGGACCTTCCCTCGAAGAGAACTGAAAGCCTGATCCCATTCCTGAGCCTGTCTATCTCGTAAATCAACCATCTCTCTTGCACGTTGTTCACGAGCAGAAACAACCTCTAACTGTTCTCGCAATAATCCTCTTTCACGAATCCATTGAGATCTCTCTCGATCGAATTCTTCTTGCATATTCTTTTCGACTTCTTAAAGTTGTTGTCGGCGAGAGGTGGCAAGCTCTGCAACATGTGACCCCCTAGTGGTAGCAAACTTGATTTGTCCCCGAAGCGCAACCTCAATAGCTGCTGATTTAGTTTTCTCTTCAGAGAATTCCCTTTCTTGTTCGTCTATTTTTGCCCTGGCATGCTCTAATTCTTCTCTCAAAACTTGGTTAGCTTCATGATGTTCTTGCATGGCCTTTTCAATTCCTATCCTGATTGCAGCTTCCTGATCTATGGGTCCCTTAACCGATCTTTCTGGTCTGACTGGAGGACTCGACTGTTCCACAAACTATTCCTGGTAATCTGGGTGCACTTCTCCTTTCTCACGCTCTATGACCATTGTTTCAATTCCCATAATACGGCGACCCTCCCAAATCTGCTGGGCCAAATCTTCTGGAAGTGAAACCTCTGGTCTGACCTCAAATATGAACTCTGCCATGTCTTCCGTTATGGGAATGATTTGACGCCTGCCTAGCTGACGTAGAACTCTCAATGGAACATATGGTTGAACACCTCTAATACCCATTAATAACAAGAACGGACGGATGACAGAACTATATATAACTTGTCTCCAAGGGAACCAATGGAGATTCCAAGTGATTTTATCTGTTGTCAAAGAACGAAAAAGTTTAACCCAATCTCCGATTTCTTTTGGACATTTATATTTCTCCATCCTTTCCTCGTAATCGTTGATTCGATTAAATCTCTCAGGATTGAATCTTGTCAATGTAGGACGTTGATAAAGATGCTCTACAATCCACATCTGTAGCAAAATATTACATCCCTCGAAAAAACTTTTTCCTTTCTGACAAACAGTCAGAGTACGGTAAATATCAGCTAGGATCATTGGTATCATGGTGTAATCTTTCTTAATCAGTATCTGTACCACTCCCGCTAAACGAATATTAATTTTTTCTTCCCTTCTTGGGAAAACCATAGCGCCCAAAAAGGCTACCATGAATGCAAATCGTCTGTGAACTTTCCAAGTCTCAAAACTTCCCTTATTACAAATTTCTTTACCGTACTTCTGAAACCCTTCTTGCTTTCCATATCTCTCATATAAGAACTGCAAGGAAACCCAACCCTTTTTCATTGACTCTTCTTTTGTGTTCTTTATGTTCATGAGCTTGCAAAATTTGTTTATCGAAATAGGTCTTGGGGCTATAAGTTTCTTCCGATGCATATCACCATATCCAACATAGCCTGCTATTTCTTCTAAAGTAGGTGTCAACTCAAAATCTGAAAAGCGGAATACGTTATTCTTTGGGTCCCAGAAATTCAGTAATGCATTAATCACCTCCCTATTAGGGTTGATCATCATGATACTGGTTAAGAAACCCAAATACTTATGTATTTCACCATAATCAAATGTATCCATTGCATTCCACCATAACCAAAGTTGCAGAGGGGTACAATCCACAACCTGAAGCGGTATATTCCCATCTCTCTTTCTCTTTGGACGCTCTCCACGAACAGGGGGGGACATTTTATACCTATTGAAAGGATCATAAAATAATAAATATCTAGACTTAGACGAAACTTAATTTATTAATTTTGAAAAGAATTTATAATTTAACTTGTAAAACTTAGTGCAACCATTATTTAAACTTAGTTGCAAAGAATAATTTCATCAAAAATTAAAGTGAGAAAAACAAGATTGATAATATATATATATATATATATATATATATATATATATATATATATATATATATATATATATATAATTTTTATTGACTTTATCAAAAACTTTGCTATAACAGACTTCTAAACAATTTTATCTATGTGTCTGAAGACAATATTCCCTAAGTAATAAAATAAAAGGACTCAGAAATAAAGAAGAATAGAATGACAGTCTTATGTATGAAGTTGTATAAAATTTTTAGTCTCACGACCATAAAGGTTCAGGACTTGTTAAAAAATTGATATATATATTTTTTGTAAAAACTTAGCCTCATGATCCCGAAAGATTCCGTGCTGCTGAAATATATTTTTATTTTATTGTTATTATTTTTTTTTATATATTTTATTATTTTTTTTTTAATTTTTAGCCTCGTGATCCCTAAAGATTCAGGGCTGTTAAAATATATATATAAAAATTGAACTTGAAAATTAGAAAAAATAATTTAAAAAAATAATCATATATTGAAAATATTTTTCGTGTTTTTTTTTTTTAAAATAAGGACGTGTCGTGGGAACGACTTCCTACGTATCTCACAAAGATGTGAGAATCAGACCCTCGTAGTTCGTAAAGATTGTAAAAATTGTGTTGCCGTATATCTAAAGAATTTCTTTATTTTAAAAATAAATTTTTCCTTTCAAAAAAAAAAATAATAAAAAAAAATGATCAACTAAATTTGAGAACAAATTAATCTCTCGTATTTTTTTAAAATTGCCTAAAGCCGGTCCACACTTAAATAGCCTTCCAAACAAATATCAAAGAGCACGTAGGATGCACATGTTGGTCTTTATAAATTAGGTCACCTGTCCTAGACAGACCCGACCCCTGTGTCGAGTCCCGCTAAGTCAAATGCATATGATGCAAATAAAGCGGTACCTAATAGGGATAACCAGATTCTGAGTTTTCAGTTCTTCTAAGTTAAAACCTAATAGGGATAAGGGTCTAGACTGGCTTACCCGAGCGGACACTCGAGCCGGGGAGGGACAACTTGGTCGGTAGCAGGGCAACACCGCCTTCGTTGTCGATCCGAACCCCGCCTAACATGTGTGACTACATCCTTCACCAGGTGCCTTGACACTCCGGTTATCTCAAAAAGAAGGTGGGATGCATATGCTGCATTTCCCTCTATCCTATTTCAGAGACTCAGAGGGGGTACGCGAGAGAAGACAATTTATAATACAATTCAAATAATATCAAATCAGTAAATGAGCCACAAGTAGCACATAAGATCAATAAACACATTATAAAATAATTAAAGCAAGTAAAGTCAATATCAAAGCTCGAATTCTTTTTTGTTCCCCAGCAGAGTCGCCAGAGATGTCACACCCCTTTTTTCTCGCTCGAGGGATCGAGTCGAAGGGTTTTTCCAATTAAAGTGACGATATTGAATAGGGATTAAATTATTTACAGAGTCGCCACTTGGAATTGAATTTTGGTGTTCCAAGTCACCTTTTTTCTTGAATCCCTAATCAAACAGAAATTACTCTTATTTGGTCTGCGAAAACAGAAAATGGGTAAGGAATTCTGTTGATCGAGGGGAAGGTGTGAGGCACCCCTCGAATCCCGTGGTTCTAACACGATCGCTTTTATTGACTTATATTAACTTAAATTATTTTAATAAATTGTGTTAAGGCCTAAATCGCTCATTTTATATATCTAAAATCTCATTTATTATTAAATAAATCGGTGACAAGTTGAAAAATATTTATCAAGTAAATTTAGAAAAATATTTACCAAGGTGTATTTTTACATCCTTGAATGATTTTAAAATGTCTCAGGAAGATGCATGCGCTGCATTCTAAGTTGAAACAAAAATTTTAAACGTGCCTAAATTTTGTCTAGCGTTAAAGGAATTTGTTTTGTCTCTTGTAAACTTGAGACAATTCTATCTTATCCATTTTTATTCTTTTTCACATTTTATTTTTTTTTGCAACGAGTTTTGAATTATTTTGTAACTCGCCTCGCTCCTTTACAAAAATGGGCTTTTCCTCTCTTTTCTTTTCCTTTATGAATTATGGATATTATATATCTATATAAATAAATCTTCCTAAACAGATTAATCTTATGCTTGGTGAACAAAACTATATAGGCTAAACAAAACTAATGAAAAGCAAAATAATATAATCATATGATAAAGTTAATTAATAAAGTTATATTTAACAAAATTACCATAACGAAATTACCAACAATAACAAAGAAGAAAAATAAAAAGTAAAAAAAAAAAAAAAAAATCACGTGTTACATTTAACAAAATTTTCATAATTAAACTAACATGAAATATATATATATAATCATGTCAGTTTTCTTTTTAAAATTATACTATTGCTTTTTTTCTTCTTCTATTTCTGTATAGGTAGGTGCATACATTTACAAGGAAAGATGTCATGGTAGATACTTTTGAAGACTCTCTTTTAATTTTTGGAGTGTAACTGGCTTTGATACAAAAGAATCCATACCATTTGCATAACACTCTTCTGCACTTTCCGATAATGAATTCCATGACAACAAAAAAAAAAAACTTTATTCTTAACATGTTATGTGTATTTCATTTTTTGGTTTTTACATGCATGGATGCATGAATCATTAATTATAGTCTATAACATAACTACATATTAATTTATTACATGTCAACTAACACAAATTTACATATTAAAACACCAATAACTTTTAATAATTATCTCATTTAAAATTTAACACCAATCTAATCAACATTATTTCAAACTAACAAACAAATCATAAACAAAGACATGAGCACCAACTACAATAATAATAATAAATTAGGTACACAAAATAACATAAAAAGTCATTCTAATAACTTCATTCATGATCCCATTTACAACCTTTTCAAAAAAAATGTGAATTAAAGGAATCAAACAGAAACCTGTGTAGTAGAATAGAAACAAGAATGCTTTCACCGAAAAAACTCAAACGGAACCCGAAATTTAACTCAAATCGTCCCTCTTTCTTTTTTTTTTTTTCTTTCTTTTCTTTTCTAAATTTTGTATGTCTTTGTTTCTAGTTTTTCTCTTGTTTTTCTTTGGTTTTTAGGGTTTTTTCTTCCGTCTTCTTTTCTTTCTTTGTTGTTGCCTTACTTTGCTTGTCCGTGTGTGTATGTTCTCTCCCTTCCCATTCTACTCAACAAAGAGCTCTTTTATAGTGGAAGAAAAAACATGGGGAGCCAATTGTGGGACAAGGAATGATAACCATTTGCCCCAAATCATGGAGAAAAATCTTGCTTTGTTAGAAAAGTTAGATTTGAAAACTAAAAAAAAAGAAGGGATAATGAAAGTTGATATCCCACTATCTAAAGAAAGAAAAAAAAAAAAAAACTTTGATTGTTGTAATGGCACTTAGATTGTTGCTCTTAATCATTGATTTTTTTTTATTTTTTTTTTTAGAATTATATATATATTTTTTGAATTATAAAAATAACGAAAAAAAATAATAATAATAAATAAATAAACAAGATAATAATAACACATAAAATAATAATAATAATTATTAATTAATTTTATATTTTAAAAATACAATAAAAGTCTAAAAATAGTCAAAAAAAAATAAATTATATAATTAAGATAGTACAAAAACTACTAACTTATTTATTTAAAAAGAAAAATATTTTATTTTATTATTATTTTTTCCCTAATTTTTGTATTATATTTAATTGATTTAAATATAAAATAATAGTCAAAATAATATATGATTAAATATAAATATAAATATTTAATTATCAATAAACAAGTTAAAATTTAGGGAGGATCAAAAATCATGTGTCTACAATACCGAGTTCTGAAGGATGTCTTCAAAATTTCACATTCTCTGACTCTGAGCCAATGATAGCCGAATCTAAGTTCTATCTTAGAGAAATAACTGGCACCCTAAAATTGATCAAACAAGTCATCAATCCTGGGGAGTGGGTACTTATTCTAGATTTTAACTAGGTTCAACTGACGATAATTAATGCATATTCTGAGAGAATTATCCTTCTTATGCACGAATAGGACTGGAGCACCCCATGGAGGAATACTGGACCTGATGAATCCCTTATTTAAGAGGTATTTCAATTATTCTTTCAACTCTTTCAGCTCAGCTGGATCCATTCTATAGGGTGGAATAGAAATAGGCTAGGTATTTGGAAGGAGATCTATTTCAAAGTTAATTTCCCTTTCCAAATGAACTTTAGAAAGATTTCAGGGAATACATCTGGAAATTCCCTAACTAGAAACTGACTCAAGACTGGGAGTCGCAGAATTAGAGTTATTAACTCGAATAAGATGGTACATGCACCCCTTATATATCATTTTTCTGGCCTTAAGGTATGAAACAATTTGACCCGTAAGCATTGAAGTACTACCCCTTTATTCAAGGACTGTTTCATTAGGAAATCGAAATTGAATGAATCTGTTTCTATAGTCAACTTAAGTATAGCATGAGTGGATCCAATCCATGTTGAGGATGATATCAAAATCACTCATCTTTAACTCCACAAGATCTACTTAAGTAATTTTCTGAGATACTGTGATCGGACAGTTTCTGTATACCCGTCTAGCTATGATAGACTTACTCACTAGGGTAGATACTGAGAAAGGTTCTGCTAATATTTTTATACTGACACCAAAATTAACTACTATATAGGGGGTTACAAAAGAAACTGAGGCTCCGGGGCCTAGTAAAATGTAAGACCCCGCAAAACTTCTAAGCTTAATTCAGTCCTTGAAGCTTGTCAAAGGGCCCCAAACTTACAAAATTCTAACCAAGTTCCCAGACTTAGCCTATTTTTGGCCTTCAAAAGTTGGAAATCTCATCTCGCTATCTTAATGTCCTTTAATGGCCCGTATTTTCATTAATTCATGTCAGGGAGGTCAATAGGTGTTCCTGAACAAGTTTCAGATTTTTTGAAACACGTTTAGATCATGTTTGGGGTCCCAAAATAGTGGACGAAGGCGATCTTGGCGCACCGCATCATCAATAACGTTGGTCAACATTTGTGCAGGCTACCAAAGCTAAAACTTTTGAGGCTCGACGCGATCATGGCGTAATGCATCGAGTATCACATCGCAAACATCAACGATTCGCGTCGCCTGTAGCGTCGGCACCCAATTTTTTTATTAAATGACCACGTCCTCAAGGGCAAAAGGGTCAATTTTTTTCCTCCTATATAAGTGACAAAAACGTAATTCAGTCCTATTTCACCTAAATTATAGTAATTTCTCACTCAAATTCATCAAGAACAAGCTTAGGGTTTCCAATTGAGGATCCAATTGCAAAAATTTCATCATTTGTTTTCAAGAATCTTCCA
The DNA here is from genome assembly GCA_030864225.1 of Capsicum baccatum var. pendulum. Taxonomy (NCBI): domain Eukaryota; kingdom Viridiplantae; phylum Streptophyta; class Magnoliopsida; order Solanales; family Solanaceae; genus Capsicum; species Capsicum baccatum. The sequence continues at coordinate 60,237,636 of CM061553.1, read as the reverse complement.
TTCAAGGTATGCATAGTATTGATTTATGGATTTCTTTAATCCATAAAGTTCAAGAACCCTGTTTCAAATTATAAATCATGATGTTTATGTTGTGGGTTGTTTTGTAATCATGTTTATCTTGTTGTATGATTCCCCAGTTGGAATCTTTACGTGTTGTTCATAAAACTACATTAGCATGCAAGTTAAAATCCATGAATGGAGTTGTTCATAATGTGTAATTTGATGATTACACCTATGCCCTAAGTTGTGCATGTAGGGTGTTTCATAAAATGCCTAAGAGGATAGAAATTGTATATTGTAGCTAAATTGTAACCCATATGATAAATGCATGTCTTACCCTTATATTCAAATGACTCCCATGCTAGTGATGTGCAATACAGATGTTTATTAGAATGCTCATGATGTTAGTGTATGAAATTATGATACTTATTGTATGCATTCCTACCACGTACAAGTTTATGATTACCATGTGCTTCATGAAATCCCCAACTTATTATATTGTGGATTATTGATGTTGGTCATTTATTCAATAACGTCTTGCCTTCAGTTTCCTTCTATCGAGTTCTGGGGGTACTTTTACCCGGAAACTTAGTTGTGTGTCTAGAGCTAGCATCATGTTTTCATGATTCTCTCAGTCAATCCATGGTCAATAGAAATCAGTCAGCCATGTGAGTCAGAAAAGCTCAATAATTTAGTAATCTCAGTAGTATTCCGTCATTCAACGGAACTCAGTTAACTTAGTCCAGTTCAGTTCAGTTAATCATGTTCAGTTTCTATTCAAATGAGAGTAGGATTTAAAACCGAGTGAACCCAAGGATGGAAACTCACCTGCTAGTAAAGGGTGTGTTACTTAGAAGTAATCTTTGCATTCCAGAACTATATAGCCAGCATAGGTTGAGACATCTAACCTGCCTGTTGAGGTTTGATGAGGTGTCTTACCTGCCTGTTGAGGGTTACCACAGTTCTTATTTGAGTACCTGCCAGTTGAGGGTCACTCACAGCTTGTCCTTACCGGTGGCGCGGTATTGACACCCTTCTAAAGAGGGTTATAGATTGTACCCCAACTCAGCTATATTACTTTGTTTAGGGCATATTGATTAAATGACTACTTCCCAAGTTACAGTTTTAGCCTTAGTCTAGGTAATAGAACTCAGATAGTTCTACAGAATTCAGGACTGTCAGATACAGTCAACTTAGAACAATATAAAACTCGGCTAGTTCGATCAAAACCTAGACTATCAGATATAGTCGCTCAGTATCAATTATAAGTAACTTATGTTATCATTATTCAGACTCAGTAGTCAGTACCATCATGAATTTAGTGAAAGTCATTTATTCATGCTTGTATTCTCACGTTCATGTTATAGAGTGGTTAGCATCATTCATGCATATAAAACCCTTGCATTCATCCTACCTCACATGCATACTAGTACATTCAATCGTACTGATGCATTTGTTCTATGGTGTTTTATACCATAGGTTTTGAAGTATGAGTTCTAGAGCATCAGTAGTATTTCGGTCTCAGCAGTCAGAGTTAGCAGTGAGTCCTCATCCTTCGAAGACAAGATCATTACTTTATTATTACATTACTTAGTTTATCTCAGTAGTTGGAGTTAGTTGGGGACATGTCCCATCAACTCCTTATTCTAAAATTTTAGTCAGCTAGAGCCTTTTCAAACTACAGTATATTCAGATAGTTTATTTCAGTTCATGTTTTGGTATTGATATACCGTACTCTCAGATTTTATGTTTTGTCTGTATTGAACCTTATGGCATGTTTTAGTCTATTATTTCTGCACTTTACATGATGTTATAAAGTATACAAATACAAATATCAGTCATGGGTTAGGTTGTGGTCCTTTGAGGTTATGAGAACCATGTAGCTTTTTGGGTACCAGATTTGGGGCGTTACAAACTTGGTATCAAAGACTAAAGTTTAATTATATCCTAGGATGTCTTAAAGCAATATCTAGTAGAGTCTTGTACATGGGTGTTCTGCGCGCCACACTTATGTATAGGAGGCTATAAGATGTTTTAGGAACAGTTTCCCATTTTTTAATGTTCATGTCATACCAGTGACCATAATCTCAAGTTAATCTATTAGTTTTATCCCTTTCTCTTATGTTTACAGAACATGCCTCCCAAGAAGAAAACTGGGAATCAGCCAGCCCCTCAGCCCAAAGATCCTTTCGGTGAGAATGTCTCTCATGCATAGTTCAGAGTTGCATTCACTACTCTTGCTCAGTCAGCTGTTGCTCAAAATAAACAATCGACTGTCGTTTCGGACAAACCAGTGGCCAATTCAGCTGCAGCCAGGATTTGGGACTTCACCTGAATGAATCCTTCATCTTTTTTCAGGTCTAAGTTAGATGAAGACCCTTAGGAATTCCATGAACAGGTTCAGAAGGTTACCAAAATCATGGGGATGTTAGTTATTGAGAGTGCTGAGCTAGCTGCATTCCAGTTGCAGGATATTGCTCATATATGGTTCAAACAGTAGAAAGCAAAAAGGGTTGTAGATGCAGGGCTCATAGAGTAGGAGGATTTAGTCACCACATTCTTAGATAGATTATTTCCCCTAGAGCTGAGAGAAGCTAAGGTGTTAGAATTTATCAATATCAAGCAGGGAAACATGATGGTGAAAGAGTATTCTCTTAAGTTTACTCAACTAGCCAGATATGGTCCCCATGTAGTGGCAGATAGAAGGGTCAAGATGAGTAAGTTTATTTTTGGAGTAGAAGATAGTGTGGTCAATGAGTGCAAGTCTGCGATGTTGAATAGTGACATGAACATAGCTCGGCTTATGACCTATGCTTGGCAGATAGAAGAGCAAAAAATTAAGATGAGGGAGAAGCAGGATAAGAGAGCAAGGACAGGTAGTTTCAACTTTTCTCAGCCTAAGTCAGAGGGAGAAAACCGTTCTCAGTTTCATCCTAAGTCATTAGTTCCAGCTCCTTCTTCAGCCAGTGCTCCAGCTCCTAAGTTCAAGGATGGTAACAGAGATAAGACGCCAGGCTCTAAGTCTTAGGGAAATATGAGCAATGCCCGAACTAATCCTCTTTGCTAGACTTGTGGCAAACACCATCAGGGTATTACAGAGCTAGAAGCAATATTTGTTTCGGATGTTGCAAGCTAGGCCACAAAATCAGAGATTGTCCTCAGATAGGTTCCCAGAGTCAGCAGAACCGTTCCTTAGCTCCATCCGGTCACCCAAATAAGCAGGGTGCCACTTCCAGTGCTACTAGTGGGCCACGACCAAATAGACTTTATACTCTCCAATCCCGGCAAGATTAGGAAAATTCTCCTGATATGGTTGCTGGTACATTACAGATCTTTCACTTGCACGTTTACGCTTTGTTAAATCCTGGATCTTCTTTATCTTTCATTACTCCTTATATAGTAGTTGATTTTGGAGTCAGTCTTGAGATTATAGCAAAGCCCTTCTCAGTCTCTACACCAGTGGGTAAAACCATCATAGCCTGATGGGTATACAGAAACTGATCAGTTCTGATATTTTAGAAAGTCACCTCAACAGATTTAGTTAAATTAGAGATGACTAATTTTGATGTTATTCTCGGCATTGTTTGGCTTCATTCCTGCTATGCCACAGTTGACTGTAGAAATAGAATAGTTCAGTTTCAGTTTCTAAATAAACCAATCCTGGAGTGGAGGGGTAATACTTTAGCTTTCAGAGGTCAGCTTGTTTCCTACCTTCGGGCACGGAAAATGATATCTAAGAGATGTGTCTATTATCTTGTTCATATTAAGAACTCTAGTTCCAAAACTCCCAAACTTGAATAAGTCATATTCGTGAATGAATATTTAGATGTCTTTTCTGAAGATTCTTCAAAAATTTCTCCCAAAAGGGAAATAGACTTCGGCATTGACCTTCTTTCAGATACTCAACCTATATCTATTCAGCCATAAAGAATGGCATCATCAGAACTCAAAAAACTGAAAGAACGGTTGAAGGATATCCTGGATAAGGGATTCATCATACCTAGTGTATCCTTGTGGGGCGCACTAGTCTTATTCGTGTGAAAGAAAGATGGTTCTCTCAGAATATCCATTGATTACTATCAGCTCAATAAAATCATGATCAAGAACAAGTACTTACTTCCCAGAATCGATGACTTATTTGACCAACTTCAGGGTACCAGTTATTTCTCTAAGATAGACCTCAGATTAGGCTATCATTAGCTCAGAGTCAAAGAATTTGACATTTCAAAAATAGCCTCCTGTACTCGGTATGGTCACTTCAAATTCTTATTCATGTCCTTTTGTCTTACCAATGCCCCAACAGTTTTCATGGACTTGATGAACCGTGTGTTCAAACAGTACTTGGATATGTTCTTCATAGTCTTCATAGATGATATCTTTGTCTATTCTTGCAGTGAGTGTGATCATGCAAACCATCTCAGAATCATGCTTTAAACTCTCAAAGATCATCAGTTGCTCGCCAAATTTAGTAAGGGTGAATTTTGTCTAAGGTCAGTAGCATTCCTTAGTCATATCATTTTTGGTGATGGCATTAGGGTTGATCCTCAAAAAACCAAAGCAGTAAGAAACTAGCCCAGATCTGTCTCTCCATCAGATATCAGGAGTTTCTTGGGTTTGGATGGCTATTACAGATGGTTTGTCGAGGGATTTTCTTCTATTGCATCCCCTATGTACATATTGACTCAGAAGAAAGTTAATTTTCAGTGGTCAGATCCTTGCAAGAAGAGTTTTCAGGAGTTAAAGACTCGACTCACCTCAGCTCCAGTCTTATCTCTTCCAAATAGTTCAACTAAGATCATAGTGTTTTGTGATACATCCAGAGTAGGTTTGGGTTATGTCCTCATACAACATGGTAAGGTCATAGCCTACGCTTCCAGATAGCTTAAACTCCATGAGAAGGATTATCCAACTCATAATCTTGAGTAAGCAGCCGCAGTATTTTCCTTAAAGATTTAGAGGCATTACTTATATGGGGTACATATAGATGTGTTCACAGATCATAAGATCCTTCAGCATGTCTTTTCTCAGAAAGATCTCAATCTTCATTAGAGAAAGTGGTTAGAACTCTTGAAAGATTATGACATGAGTGACCTTTATCATTTGGGCAAGGCCAAAGTAGTGGACGATGCTCTCAGTAGGCTGTCTATGGGTAGTGTTGCTCATGTTGAGAGCAGTAAGAAGAAGTTAGCTTAGGAAGTTCATCAGCTTGCCCGACTAGGTGTCTGCCTAGTTGATTCAGCAGAGGGTAATAGATGGGTTCGGAGTAGTTTAGAATTATCTATAGTTTTTGAGGTGAAGGAAAATTAGGATAGAGATCCCAATTTTGTTAAGTTAAAAGAGTCAATCAAGGATTAGAAAGTAGAGGTTTTCTCCCAAGGGGGAGATGGTGTTTTGTGTAGTCATTATCATCTCTGTGTGCCAGGAGTAAATAACTTGAGGCAATGAATTCTTACAGAAGTACATGGTGTGCGCTACTCTATTGATCTAGGGGCCACTAAGATGTCTCGTGACTTATGGAAAATCTATTGGTGGAGTGGGATGAAGAGAGATATTGTAGAGTTTATGGATAAGTTCTCCACATGTCAGCAGGTTAAGATAGAGAATCAGAAACTTAGTGGGTCCATGCAGGAGTTCAATATTCCTACTTGGAAGTGGGAAGAAGTGAACATGGACTTCGTGATGGGTTTACCTCGTACTCATTATCAGCATGATTCAGTTTGGGTCATTGTAGATAGGATGATCGAATCAGCTCATTTCCTTCCAGTCCATACCTCTTATTCAGTCAAGGATTATGCCAAACTCTACGTTAGAGAGTTGGTCAGATTGCACGATGTTCCATTATCTATTATCTTAGACAGAGGTACCAAGTTCACCTCTTATTTTTGGAAAGCATTCCAAAAAGGTCTTAGTACCCAAGTTCATCTCAGTACAGCCTTCCATCCCCAGACAGATGGTCAAGAAGAAAGGACCATTCAGACATTGGAAGATATGCTAAGAGCGTTTACAATTGATTTCAAGGGTAGTTTGGATGACCATTTGACTTTGATTGAGTTTGCATATAACAATAGCTATTATTCCAGTATTCGGATAGCTCCATTCGAAACTCTCCACGGTAGGAGATGTATATCTCCAGTTGGTTGGTTTGAAGTTAGTGAGGCATCATTTATTAGTCCTGACTTTGTATTCGATGCCTTAGAAAAATTCCAGTTGATCATAGAAAGACTCTGGACTGGTTAGAGCCGACAGAAGTCTTATACATATGTGCATAGAAAGGATCTCAAGTTCGAGATTAGTGACTATTTATATCTAAAGATCTCTCCGATTAAAGGAGTGAAGCGGTTTGGTAAGAAGGGAAAGCTCAATCCCCAATAGGTCGGTCCCTTTAAAATTCTCAGTCGTTTCGGTAAGGTAGCTTATGAGCTCGAATTGCTTTTAGATCTAGCCTCAGTTCATCCAGTCTTCTATGTCTCTTTGATCAAGAAGTGCATAGGTGACCCAGCAGTTGTAGTCCGTATTCAGAGCATAGATGTTCAGAATGGCCTCTCTTATGAAGAGATTCCAATCAAAATTCTTGATTATCAAACTCGTAGACTAAGGAAAAAATAAGCCCCTCTAGTCAAAGTTTTTTGGCGAAATCAGTCCGCTGAGGGAGCTACTTAGGAAGCATACGCTGACATGCGAACCATGTAACCTCACCTATTCTCCGCTAACTCAGATCTAGCTCAAGGTAACAGTTCTCCTTAAGATTTTAAGTTTCATGTTTAGATTTCAGTTACAAACTTGGTATGCAGTTTATGTTTAAAATCCCATTATAAACTTGGTATTAAATACCATTACATATTCAGTTATGCATTCACGTATTAGTTCAGTCATATAATCATGCATCAAATATGGATTCACATTGTGAGAAACTCAGTTCATCAGAACACTCAGTCATGCATTCATGAATCAGTTATACATGCATCAGATATGCATGCTCAGTGTGATGTATTGAGTTATCAGTCATGCCAGTCATGGGATCATGTTTAAGTTGCTCATGTTCAGTATATGCATTAGTTTATCTCTTCTCCCCTCTCAGTCACTCTCATTCGAGGATAAATGTTCTCAAGGAGAAGATATTATAAGACCTCGCAAAACTTCTAACCTTAATTCAGTCCTTTAAGTTTGTCAAGGGGTCCTAGACTTAGAAAATTCAAACCACGTTCCCAGACTTAGCCTATTTTTGGCCTTCAAAACTTAGAAATCTTATCTCTCCATCTTAATGTCCTTTAACGGCCCGTATTTTCATTAATTCATGATCAGGGAGGTCAATAGGTGTTTACGAATGAGTTTTAGATTTTTCAGAACACGTTTAGATTATGTTCGGGGTCCCAAAATAGTGGACCAATGCGATCTTGGTACGCCGCATCGCCAATCACGTTGGTCAACATTTGTGCAGGCTGCCAGAGTAAAAACTTTTGAGGCTCAGCATAATCATGGTGCGATAAGTCGAGTATCGCATTGCAAACATCAATGCGCTGCGTTGCCGTAGCGTTGCACAAGGACAAAAGGATCAATTTCTCCCCCTATATAAGTCACAAATACGTAATTCAGTCCTATTCACCCAAATTATAGTAGTTACTCTCTCAAATTCATCAAGAACAAGCTTAAGGTTTCCAATTGAGGATCTAATTGCAAGAATTTTACCATTTATTTTCAAGAATCTCCCATCCAAGGTATGCATAGTGCTGATTTATGAATACCTTTCATCCATACAGTTCAAGAACCCTATTGCAAATTATAAATCATGATTTTATGTTATGGGTTATTTTGTAATCATGTTTATCTTGTTGTACGATTCCCAAGTTGGAATCTTTATGTGTTTTTCATGAAACTACATTAGCATGCAAGTTGAAATCCATGAATAGAGTTGTTCATAATGTGTAATTTGATGATTACAGCTATGCCCTAAGTTGTGCATGTAAGGTGTTTGATAAAATGCCTAAGAGGATAGAAATTGTGTATTATAGCTAAATTGTAACCCATATGATAAATGCATGTCTTACCCTTATGTTCAAATGATTCCCATGCTAGTAATGTGCAATGTAGATATTTGTTGGAATGCTCATGGTGTTAGAGTATGAAATTATGATACTTATTGTATGCATTCCTACCATGTACAAGTTTATGATAACCATGTGCTTCATGAAATCCCCAACTTATTATAATGTGGATTGTTGATGTTGGTCATGTATTCAAGAACGTCATGCCTTATCAGTTTCCTTTTATCGAGTCTTGGGGGTACTTGTACCCGACAACTTAGTTGTATTCCTAGAGACAGTATCATGTTTTCACGATTCTCTCAGTCAAGCCATGGTCAATAGAACTCAGTCAGTCAAGTGACTCAGGAAAGCTCAGTAATTCAATAATCTCAGTAGTATTCCGTCAGTTAACAGAACTCAGTTAACTCAGTCCATTTTAGTTTAGTTAATCATTTTCAATGTCTATTCAGATGGGAGTAGGATTGAGCACCGAGTAAACCCAAGGATAGGAACTCACCTGCTAGTAAAAGGTGTGATTCTTAGAAGTAATCCTTGGGTTCCGAAACTACGTAGCCAGCGTAGGTTGAGACATCTAACCTACCAGTTGAGGGTAGATGAGGTGGCTTACCTGCCAGTTGAGGGTTTCCACCATTCTCATTTGAGTACCTGCCAGTTGAGGTTCACTCATAGCTTATCCTTACCGGAGACGCGGTATTGACACCCTTCTATATTCAGACTCAGTAGTCAGTATCATCACGAATTTAGTTACAGTTATTTATTCATACATTTATTCTCACGTTCATGTTATACAGTCGGTTAGCATCGCTCATGCATATAAACCCTTACATTCAGCCTACCTCGCATGCATACCAGTACATTCAATTGTACTGACGCTTTTGCACTATGGTGTTTTATACCATAGGTTCAGAAGCACGGGTTCCAGAGCATCAGTAGCATTACAGTCTCACCAGTCAGAGTTAGGAGTGAGTCCTCATCCTTCTAGGACATGATCATTACTTTATTATTTCATTACTTAGTTTATCTTAGTAGTTGGAGTTAGTGGGGGATATGTCCGATCAACTTCTTATTAAGACAGTTCAGTCAGTTAGATACTTTTCAGACTATAGTATGTTTAGATAGTTTATTTCAGTTCATGTTTTGGTATTGATATACCGTACTCTCAGATATTATGGTTTATCCGTCTTGAACCTTATGGAACATTTCAGTCTATTATTTTCGTATTTTACATGATGTTATATAGTATACAGGTACAAATATCAGCCATGGGTTAGCTTGTGGTTCTTTGGTGTCATGAGCACCGTGTAGCATTCCAGGTACCAGATTTAAGGTGTTACATTAAACATACACATAAAGATAAAAAAAAACTGCAATGTACCCATAACCACATCAGGAGAGCTTTTCTGATCCTCTGGAGACAGAAGTGCGTCCAGCTTATTTTGGCGTTGTCCACTGGTCGCACTAGAAGTGGCGCCCTGTTGAGTCAGGCGACCTGCGAGTGCTTCTAAAAAAGTATTATGGCCCTGTTGGCGATCATTTTTTCCCCTATGAGCCAATACCATACACTCTCAAATCTTGTGGCCTGGCTTTTCACATCCAAAACACACATCACTATCATCCTTACATACAACCTGATGATTCGTACCATACTTTCTGTAGAGAGGATTAGTATGAGCACTATTCATACTACCCTAGGACTTGGAGCCTGGAGCCCTATCCCGGCTGTCATTCCTGAACTTTGGCACTGGCGCACTAGCTGAAGAAAGAGCTGGGGCTGAAATGAATTTTGATAAAACTGAAAACAGTTACTACCTTCTGACCTCGACTGGGAAAAATTAAAACTACCTATTCTGTCCCTCTTATTCTCTCTTTCTTTCTCCTTAATCTTCTATTCGTCAATATGCTGAGCATGAACCATAAGCCTAGATAGGTTCATCTCCTTAATCAACATAGCAATCCTACACTCCTTGACCACACTATTAGCTATACTAAAAACAAACTTACTCTTTCTAGACCTATTATCAGCCATCATCGAAGGAGCATACCTCACCAACTGAGTAAACTTAAGCGAGTATTCCTTCACACTCATATTACCCTAATTCAAATTAATGAACTCGAGTACCTTAGCTTCCCTCAACCCTAACGGAAAGAACCTGTCTAAGAAGGTCATGGCAAACTCCTCCCACTTTACTATTCTCCTTCCACTACTTATACCACATATAAGCTACATCTTGCAACTGGTAAGCAACCAACTCTGCACCCTCACTTAAAGTGACACCCATGATATCAATCACCTTTAGAACCATATCAAGAAACTCTTGTGGATCCTCCTCAGACTTGAATCCCAAAAAAAGGGGTGATTCATTCGGGTAAAATCTTAAATCCTAGTTGCAGTTGTGTTTGCCTCTGGGTTAGCTGGGGTAACAGCTTGGTGGTTGTTCTAAGTAGCTTCTAAGTAAGCTAAGTAGTGAATGCATCTCTAAACTCGGCAAGAGAGTCATTCTCATTCAAGGGATCTTCCTGAATCAGCAGAGGTATGGATTGATTTTTATTTCTTCTACTGTTGTTTCTTTTGAGAGTCATGGTCTATAAACAGAAGGAATAATAAGTCGGAAATAGATTTTTAAATAGAGCTTATGCTCATTCGCATGACATGAATACTAAAAGAAGGGAAACTTTTCCTAAAACGTCTTGTAGCCTCCTGTCCATAAGTGTGGTGTGCTTCACACCCATGCACAAGACTCTACTTAATGCAAATTTTAGACTCCCTACAAAACTGTAAAACCATAGGCTCTGATACCACATTTTGTCACGACCCAAGGCTACCCCTTAGTCGCGTCAATGGTGCTTACAATCACAAATAACCATAAGCTAACCCATGAATTGGTACCTGTTGTGAGCACTGAGTAAAGTAGTAATAAAAGACATGTGCAAAAAATAACTGACAGTTCCATAAGGTTTAATTACTAAAAATATGATAAATTCACAAGTCTGTAACGTTTGATAAAAATACTGAAAATACAACTAATAAGACTGATAAATTGACTAACTGTCTAAATGTCTAAAAAGTTTCTAACTGACTGACTGTGGAGTTGATGGGACAAACCCATAACTAACTCCAACTAACTATAATAAATGAATACTGAAATAACTAAATGAAAGATAATCTTGTCCTTGAAAATGTGGACATACCACTGCTGTTTTTTCTTTAATGCTAAACTATCTAAGCGCGATCAAGAGACTGTGCATCTGAACCTATGATATAAGACATCATAGCGCGAAGAAAGTATGTGGTTAGTACTTTAAATGTACTGTTATATAAGATGAGGTTAGGCAAAATGCATGGGTTAACTGTGCATGAAGATAATGACTGGTTGAATAGCATGAGATAACTAAGTATGCATGCATGAAATGGCTGACCAAAACGCATAAAAGCTATAAAATCTGAGAATGCATAACCCAACATATATTATTTCTGAGATAATTTATAAGCTGAAATATTGAAATCTGATAACTGAATAACTAAAAGTTTGTATGCTATGGTCATGAAAACCTGAACTGAATTCTGTACTGAACATTATACTGAGACTGTGGGAGGTTTTATCTAACTGACAAGCCCCAATCTGATCTAATCGGGGTCTAACTTGTAACCCTAGTTAGAAGGATGTCAGTATCATGCCACGGGTACTAACTCTGGTTGTGTGGATCCACTAAACTGGCGTATTGAAGAACTAGGGTGTCAATCCTAAACTAACAGGTAACCCTTAAGAGAAAGTCAAGCCTAACTGACAGGTGACTTCTCAAATCTTATGTTGGCTACGTAGTTCTGGAATACAAGGACTGCTACTAACGACTCTTCCTAACTGACGGAAAAGCCGCCATCCCTGCATTCGCTCGATGCTAAATCGTGCTCTCAACTGAACTGACACTTATTACTGGACTAAACTAAGCTTAACTGAACAAACAACTATTTTTAATAGCTGACTGAATGATAATGCTCATAGTTTATCTGAAATAATTCTGAAGATACTGAAATTACATAAACAATTAGGTATCGGGTGTTCATAACCCACCAGCACTAAAAGAAAATAACAATGAGGACATACACAATCTCTGAAAACCATAATAAGGAATCACTATTTAAAATCCATCACTTTGGCATTTCATCAAACACATTGAGATTAAGACTTTAACATGGGAATACCTTTAAACAAGATGAGATAGCATAATCACATGACAAAATCGTAAGTTGAGGATTTATTCTAATTGTCATAAACATGATATGGAAAATACAATATTTAAAACATTCTACAATCCAATCCATATGAAAAGAATTGAAATCTTAACTTGAAATTGAGATAACAAGGGATTCATGAATATAGTTCAACAAAATCATGTAAAAACTCATAATTTAAAATCAAAAGGGGATTATTGGACTCCATGGGTGAAAGGGGCCCATGGATGAACATCGCCCATACCTTAAACCATTAAGCTTGAAAGAGAAATACTAATCTTGATGCTTTCTTAAATGTTCTCGGATTGAGGAGCTTGAATTCTTGGTTTCCTTAGATAGAAAGTAATGGAATTGATGATCTTGGGGGATGAGTAGGAGGGTTTCTTTTTAAGAAAAAATTAGAGAAGATGGGCAAATAATGATCTAACTGAAGCTTTAAGTCGTGAATTTACGAATTGGGTTGAGGAAAAAAGACTTAATTGCCCCTTATATATTTAAATTCGTAACTAGAATGCAGATTAACATGTCACTACGACATGATGAGGACTCCAACTCTATAGCCACCGCGACGCTATCATGGTGAGCTACTGGAATCGTGATCCAAACGTGACCGAATCCTCTTCCAAAAAATTTAAAACTTCCCTGAGACATGCTCCTTACACCCCTGAATATGAATTAACTCAAAAACCAATATCTCAGGATTGGAAAGATCAATTTAAAAATTCTCAAATTTAGGAGGCCTTAAAATGACTAAGTCCCCAACACTTCGTGAAATTTTTAGGTTTTAAGCCTCCTATGCATGCAACTAGGAGCTGAACTGAGCTAAGAATAATAAGCGGTATTACAGTTTGCCTGAGGTGTAGTTTCATGTTTTCAAAATTTATAAAATTGAGCAATATGTCCGCTTTTTCCACAGACAAAGCACGGTTCATTTTCTTGAATATGTTGATTTTTGCTTGGTTATTTTCACTATTATTGTCCTTGGGATGTCTACCATTATTTTTTTTGAATTTTTTCTTCTTAAGCTTCATAGAAGTATTTTTGTTAGTATCAGAAGTAATATTATTTGAAGTAGTTAAATTTATCTTTGATATGATGTTGTTCTTTTTTGTTTGCATGGGTGCATCTTAGTCCCTTGCCTCTTCTTTCATGTTGATTCTCATTATTAAAGTATTAAGAGAAGTTTTCTTTTATTTATGACGCATAGTTTTTTGAAATTCCTTCCATGAAGGTGGAAGTTTATCTATTATGCCACAAACAATAAAATTATCTTCAATTTTGATATCTTCGAACCTAACCTTTCCAACGATCATTATAAAATGTTGAGTTTAGTCTACCATTGATTTGTTATCCGTTATTTGAAAATAAAAAAATCTGCTAGCAATAGATTCTTTTGCTCTATTCTTCTCGGTGTCATACTTACTTTGCAATGCTTTTCAAATTTTCTATCATAATAACCATAAAAGTTATCACATAGACAATAAAGAAGAAAATACCGATACTTGTAGGAGTCACTTATTATACTGTTCAACTTACTCTTGAAGAGAGATAAGTTCATCATCATTAATGGAAGAGTTATTAACTTTGTTTAGATTCTTCTCAGTTAACACATAAAGAAACATTGAGAAAACTTCAGTAGAAAAGCACTTTACCCTTTCACCTCTTGAAATGAGTATCGTTGAACTAGAATGGCTTGTTAAGATCTCCCATCTTGACATCTGCAGATTTTTCAACTGTTGCCATTGATTCTCCTTAAAACTATTGGTGAAATATTACAAAAATTACAACTGAAAAATTATAAATGAAGAAAATAAAAATATCTTTTTCTTAGCTGAGACACAGATATCTCGCTCTCTTTAAGGAGATTCAAGCCCACTACAGTAAATATTTTCACCGGTCCAACAGTAATCTTTTTGGCTTGTCCCCTTCAGGATACAACAATCTTCTCACAAAGTACAACTCAACAAACTCTGAACAAGAGTTGAGTTCAAAGCTTCATCTAAAAGAATATCTCACTTCAACTAATAAACTCTCTTTTTATTAACTTTTATGAACTCTATATTATAGTGTACTTAGAAAAATAATGCAATGTTACACTATTTATAGGTGAGTAAACCTTCCATGCAATGAATAAGAAGAATAAATGCATAGTAAAGAGAGAAGATCAATAGTCTAAGGGGTCATTTGGTAGAGTGTATTAGAAAACTAATGCATGCATTAGTTTAATATGTATTACTAACACTTTGTTTGGTATATTTTTGCACCTTATGCATAACTAATGCTTGCATTAGTTATACATTCTATTGTGTATTGAGGTGTGTATTACTAATACCTCAAAATCCATGGTATTAGCAATGCAATGGATCTAATACATGCATTAACATGATTAAAAGACACTATTATTCTTTAAAAAAAAATTCACATCCTTTCCAACATATATATGAAGGATATTTTGTAAAAAAAAAAAAAAATTTAGAAATTATTTAATTCTTGTTATTTTTAATACATCAAACCAAACACTGCATAAGAAAAATATAAGCATAATTAATTCAAGCATAGGTAACACAAACATTACTAATACAAGCATTACTAACACACCATATTTTACATTATTCTTATATACTCTACCAAACGACTCCTAGAAGTTACAAGAATTATAAAAATTTTAAGTCATAAAGTGATAGAAAATGAATGAATAAAGAGTAAAAAGTTACATGAATCTAAAAAAAAAAAAAAAGTAGTAGACAAATTCAGCCACTATTATCCAAGAGTCAAAACGCTTGCACGTCCCTTTTATGCCTTAAATGAGCCATAAAGTACAATTGACATATAATGCCATTAGTGGAAGGAATATGCAGTTTTTTGAAGGCTGCAAAATGAAATGAAACTAAGATATGCACTTAACTCCAAAAATAATAATAAGACATGATTTAAAGACGCACTTTAATATAAAATAAATAATATTAAAATAATCTTAATCCATCAAAACATTATATAAGATTCAGACACATTCATTGGTAAAGAGAAATTTATTGATTTCTAATGTTTATTTGAAATAATTATTTCAGGTATGTGTTGTTTTACTATATCATTTTATCATTAGTTAGCTAATCATAAGTCGAAAAATCAAACAAAACTAAACCAACCTAGTAAGAACTACAATGATAAATTTTATTTTTATTTTTGGTTTGAGTTGATTTTAAATTTTTTTAAACAAATGATTAAATTAATTTTATTTTGATTTTAATCAAAACCGATTGAAACCGAATACCCCTTTCCTTTTCTTATTGACGTCATACTAGGAAAGAATTATAAAAAAGAAAAGTACATATATAATAGGAGGAGTAGAGGCAGGAAACTGTCACCAAATTAAGCTTATCCTCCAAACCAACCATGACAAAAAAAAGATTGAAACTATAAAAGTGAATTTTTCTTTATCTCCTCTAACATTTATGATTTGAAAAACGATACTCCCTTCACATATAAAAAGAAATGATAATTTCCTTATGCAGTATTTTTCAGTAAGATTTTCTTTCTTTCTTTTTTTGAATAAAGCTTTTTTTTAGAAAACTAAAATAAGAAAATTAATCTTCTAAAACTTAGAAAATATAAACACGGAAATAAACACTTTTGATAAAAAAGAAGATGAAAATATAATACCTAGAACATCAGAAATAAGAAAACCTACATATTATAAGAATAAGTTTAAAAGATATAATCTAAAGAATGAATATGACAAATGGACGCCAAAATAATAGTTAATAAAAATTATAACTTTTTAGACTTAGATTGTGTTTAGATACAGAAAAACAATACAATTATGGATAGGATATATGACAAAACAATTATTAGATAATAATATAAATGTAATAGGTGCACCAGAATATATAGAAAGAACACTAATAGGAACAGTGAAATTATGGTTTGTAAATCTAACTGAAAATAGTAAAAGAGTATTAAGAACTGACAAACCCACAGAAGAACATCATCAACAACCACAACTAAACTAACACCTATAGAATTATTAAAAACATATGAAACAGCTATTAAAGACGAATTTAGTAGCATGACAACAATAGAAGAAGAAGAAGAACATGAAGAGAAAGATACAAATAGGAATTTAATGTTAAAATTAGCAATATGTAATATGTGCTACATAGATGAATATACTTGCGCATTTAAAGAATATTATTATAAAGGAGCATATATTACAGAAGAAAGTAAAGAAATAAAAAATTATATTTTAATAAATTACCTGAACCATTTAGTTCAAAAATAATAAAAAGTTGGGATGAAGCAAAAATAGTAGATATTCTAGGAGTAAGAATAAAATTTTTACAACAATGGTATAGAAACCTATGTGAAAAATATAGAGAAGAAATAAAAATAGAAAAAACATTAATAAGAAATTTAACATGTTGCAAAGATAAAATAGCACCTCAATTTGGATGCGAAGAAAAATATTATAAGAAAAGAAAAAAGCATAAAAAATATAAGAAATACAAAAAATCAAAATATAAGTATAAGAAACCAAGAAAAAGATATTATGTAAAAAATTATAAACATAAAAGACCATATAGGAAAAAGAAATCTATAAAAGAATGTACTTGTTATAATTGCGGAAAATTAGGACATTTAGCTAGAGATTGTAAATTACCTAAAAACCCAAAAAATAAACAAATATCAGAAATAAAAATAGAAAATACAAAATATATGCAGATAGATTATATAGATTACGAATTAGAAAGTGAACACAGTATATATGAAATTTCAGAGAATAAAACAGATAATGAAATAGATAGTGAATTAGACGAATTAAATGACTGAAGAAGATATACAAATAAACCAAATGACTGAAGAAGATATAAAAATAAACCAAATGACTGAAGAAGATATAAAAATAATAACAAAAGAAGAATATTTAAATGACGAAGGAACATATCAAAAATAATATTTGATAACAATGTATTTGATGAAATAAAAGGAAAAGAGTTAGACTTAAGTGTAGAAAAAATATTTAATACCAACAATAAAAAATATATTTACTAGGAAAAAGGAAGAATATTACGTAGTAAGTCAAAAGGAACATGTAATAGACTGCAGATATGCAAAAGATAAAGCTAGTATACCACTAGTAACAAAAAGGTTAATTAATAAAGAAATAAACGATATAAAAAGTAGAGGAGACCCAATAAAATATGTACACCTTGGAGGTACAGAGATATTAATAAAAGCATGTTTTAGAGAAGGAATAGATACACCAATAGAATTATATTTAGCAGATGATAGGATTATAAGACCTATAGAAAAAAGCATAATAACTGCGATTAAAGGAAATTTAATATACCAAAAATTTTAATTTATAATAAGTGCAAATTATTCAGTAGCAATAACAGATAAAAATATAGATAAATCATTAGTATTATATTGGAAAATATCAGGAATAGAACTAACCCCAGGAAGTAAAATATTTACAGCAAGATGTAAAAATCTATATGTATTAACAACAAAACATAAAATAACGGGAAATAATAAAATTAATAAAATACAAATAGAAAGTCCTTTTGAACAATTTGTAAAAACAATTGATAATAATGATTATAGTTACAGAAATATAGAGATAGAAGAAGATTTAGAAATAATAAATGATAGAATAAGTACAACAAAAAGAATAGCTTATGAAAAACCAAAATCATCAAATTCATCAAAAAGAACAAGTTATGAAACAAGTTCAAATAGTTAATTTAAATAATATTACATAATAGGAACAATAAACGAAAAAGAATATTTAATACTCTTAAATACAGACAAGAAGAAAATTATATAGCAAAGTATCTAGTAAAAAATGAGAAAATAAAATCTGATAATAACATATGCCCAGATCTATCAAGAAGCTTAATAAACACTAAAAATATAGCAGAAAAAAAAACAATAATAGGAGTTAGAAAAATGAAAATAGAATAAATGCAAAAAGTAGACATAATATTAGGAATTAAATTGCTAGAACAAGTAAAACCATACAATACAGAACATACACAATTATCTATAACATATAATAGGGAAAGATTATTCCTAAGAAGAGCTCTAACATGATATGAAAATATATGTATTAATGAAGATAGTAGTAGAAGGATATTATAGTAGGTATTATACGCTTATGATAGATACAGGAGCAGAAGCTAATTTATGTAGATATAATTGTTTACCAGAAAGTAAATGGGATAAATTAAAAACACCAATAATAGTTAAAGGATTTAATAACGAAGGAAGCTTAATTACTTATAAAGCTAAGAATGTAAAAACACAAGTATGGGATAAAATATTAACAATAGAAGAAATCTATAATTATGAGCTAACATCAAAAGATATACTCTTAGAAATGTCGTTTTTAGATAAATTATACCCACATATTATAACTAGAACAGATTGGTGGTTTACAACACCATGTAAACAGAAAGTAAGAGCAAAAAGAGTTATTAATAAAATAAGAAAGAAAACTGATTGGATAAAAGAAAGTGAAAAAATTACACAAAAATTACAAATATAAAAAATACTGAAGATACAATAGAACTGGTCGTATTTTCAATAAATAAAAAAGAAATAACTATATTTTCAATATATAAGATAGAAATAATTAAGAAAAAATTAGAACAATTATATAGTGAAGATCCATTAAAAGGATGGGAAAAACATAAAACCACTATAAAAATTGAATTAATAGATAAAAATAGCATAATAAACCAGAAACCATTAACATATAATTTTGATGATTTAAAAGAATTTAAAATGCATATAGAAGAATTATTAGAAAAACAATATATACAAAAAAGTAATAGTAACCATAATAGTCCATCATTTATAGTAAATTAACATAGTGAACAAAAAAGAGGAAAAAGTAAGATGGTTATTGATTATAGAAATTTAAATGCAAAAACAATGACTTATAATTACCAAATACCAAATAAGATATTAAAAATAAGACAAATACAAGGATATAATTATTTTAGTAAATTTGATTGTAAATCAGGATTTTACCATTTAAAGTTAGAAGAAGAATCTAAGGAATTAACCGCATTTACGGTACCACAAGGATTACCATTTGGATATAAAAATGCACCAGGTAGATATCAACATTTTATGGATAGTTATTTTAAACAACTACCTAATTGTATAGTATACATAGATGATATACTATTATATACAAAAGCTAAAGAAGAACATTTAAAATTACTAGAACAGTTTACAGATATAATAGAAAAATCAGGAATAAGTTTAAGTGCGAAGAAAGCAGAAATTATAAAAAATCAGATAGAATTTTTGGGAATACAAATAGATAAAAGTGGAGTCAAAATGCAACAACATATAGTAAAAAAAATAATAAATTCAAAAGAAGAATTAGATACAAAAAAAAATTACAATCATTTTTAGGATTAGTAAACCAAGTAAGAGAATATATTCCAAAATTAGCAGAAAACTTAAAACCATTACAGAAAAAAATAAAAAAGGATGTAGGATATAACTATAACGAAGAAGATAAAAAACAAGTTCAGAAAATAAAAATACTTTGTAACGAATTACCAAAATTACAATTTTCAGATGAAAATAGAAAATTTATATATATAGTAGAAACTGATGGTAGTGAATGTAGTTATGGAGGAGTACTTAAATATAGATATGAAGGAGAAAGATTAGAACACCATTGTAGATACTACTCAGGTACGTTTAATGAAACAGAAATAAAATGAAAAATAAATAGAAAAGAATTATGCTCATTATATATATGTTTATTAGCATTTGAGCCATATATTGTATATAACAAGTTTATTGTACGAACAGATAATACACAGGTACGTTGGTGGTTAACAAAGAAAATACAAAATTCAGTTACAACAAAAGAGATTCAGAGACTAGTTTTGAATATATTAAATTTTACATTTACAATTGAAGTAATTAGTACAAACAAAAATGTTATTGCAGACTACATATCAAGACAAAGCTACACAGACTGATATAGTAGGAGATGATGCTTTAGAAAAGATATTCAAAACCCTAACTACGCTTTCAATGAAAGTGGACAGTATGGGTAATGAAATAGAAAAGCTAAAGACTAATGAAGATAAACTGAAGTGTATAGCTACAAATCAGATAACTCAGCAATGCGCAGAGCTATGTCTATCGGAAGACATTAAAATTCCAGAGCTAGAAGGAGACGTTGGGGCACTCCATAAAACCCATAACGTTTGCCAATCTACTTTTGCAGGTACAAGCAAACGAGTTAGGTAAAACACAAATATGAACCTAAACAAGCTATTTGATAAACCATATATTCCAAATACATCAAAAGATCCCATGTTTAAACCCCCACAAATTACCACATACCGAGATAGTTTAAACCAAGACAAAAAGACTTACAACAACTACACAGCCCAGACATATATAGAAAATATCTACAATGTACAAACCTTTTTAAATACTAAACCCAGAGCTATAAACATCCAAGAACCAGATACAAACTATATAACCCAAAGATTGATCGGATACAATAAGCTAATTGCTTTACCTAAAATCAAACCAAGTCTAGTAAAACTTGTTATGAATATGGACTACTCAGTACTGTATATACCTCTGACGGAAATGAGATATCCACTATACCGAAAATATATGAAGCATTTAGCATTTTTAAAAGAATAACCAAAGGTACCCTAATTTTTATAAAAATTTACACGGCACCAGCAGAGATCTTATATGATGAAGTTAAAAAACCCATACAAGTTGTAAAGATAGGAATGACACGAGATATGATTATACCACAAGATATTATTCCACAACCAGAAATACCTAGAATTGAGATACCAAAATTTTATGCGAATAAAAGGATTATCGGACTATCTATAATTTTGCAAGAGCTAGCAAACACATACTGCAACCAAAATTTCATATGGAGTTATTATTCAAGAAATCATGTACTAATATATTCAAATTCAAAGGAATTACGAGAAACATATATGGAAACTTTAGGCAATGAATTCTGATGTTGCTCAAACCAGAGATGGAACCTATCGCCAAAGCTATCAGAGAAAAATTTATTTCAGAAGAATTATTAACCAGATATTGCAAGACAATTGGACATAAATATCCAGATCATAAATGTTCAAAATGTAATGGAGGAGATAGTGATATCCCAGAAGTTCAGCTAGAATAGAAGAAAAATCAACCAAGAAGATAAGAACGTCAGTTGGAAGATACAAGATAAGAAGCAATAATGGAAATATGGAAAAGCAACAGATACGACAAAGAGAAGATATCAACGGAGTAATAATAGAAGACAAGCTATTAAATTGTGAAAGCGCCATGTAAACTTTCACAATTTGTTTTACGTAAATTATTGAAATCTTTTGTATAGTTTTTTGACTATTATTAGTCTAGGAATTAATAAATTTTGTCTTATTAGAAGACTTTTGTAAAGTAAAGTAGATTAGGTAGATAATTTTTTAAAAGACTTTTTAGAAACGTGTAAAAATAGGAATACTCTTGTAAATTTTCAGTCTATAAATAAGATGAACCGAAGGCATTGCAAAGCAAGCCTTCATGAGTTGAAGCACAAATACTCTCTCTTGTCCACAACAAATATTTTGCTTAGTTATTTTAAAACAAGTATATTTCAATAGAAAAAACTATGGAGGAACAAAGTTTAGAAATATCAAATCTACCCGAACAGGTATATTTATTTATGATTATGAATAGCTAAATTCATAATTCCCAACAATCATGGTATGATAAAATAAATTCATGTTAGTTACTTTATAGTAAAATTATGCGAAGAATAATATGTTAAGAAGTTTATTAGCAAAGTGGAAAAGGAGAAAAATCCCTAAAAATTATGTCATCCTAAAGATGAAACCAATGAGGCAAGAAGCCGTGGTGGGGAGTAACCAGAGTAGAGGCGTTGTTTAAGGAAAAAATATCTAGATTACCATACTAATAGTGACCAAAGAACATGTTATTTAAGAATAATCTAGTATATAGTAATCTAAGATGATCATATTTTGTTATGTATATGATTGAAGGGAATATTTTGAAAATAGCAATTTTATAAAAATGAATAATTATTTATCTGATGTAATGGTAGATAAATTTAAAATACTTATTTTATATGTGATTAAGGATATAGGAATAATAGATATAAGAAAAATCATATTAGAAAAAATATTCGGTAAAGATTATATAGCTAGAATAAATTACATACCACACGTACCTAATTACTCTTATAAATACTTACGTACACATCAACTATGATAAATCACATATATCTAGAATTTTGAAAAAAAGATATGAAAAATATACAATTAGTAGAAAAACAAATGAAAACAAATTTAGACAAATATATGGAAACTAACGATATAAAATATATAGAATTCCTTAATGAAAATATGCAAGAATTACTTAGACTAAAACAAACAACTAGAAAATATTATGAAAAAGCATTTAGTCGAACTTAAATGACAGATGATATTAAAATACTTGTTTTATATATACTTAGAAATATAGAAATTATAGACATAAAGAAAATAATATGGGAAAAATTACAAGATTATGAAGAGCAAGAATTATTAAACAGTATAGAAAACTTACACATATTATGAACATCAATATTACTTAGATTCATATGGATACTATTCAGAATAAATAAATGTTAGAATATATAAAAAAAATTAGAGAAAGGCAAAATTGGATATATGAAGAAGTTAATTACAGAAATCAACTTGAAATAGAAAAAAGTCAACTAGAAGAAAAATTACTTAAAATGAAATTAACCTTAGAAAAAGAAGATATAGATAATGATTTATTTAATACATACGAAAAATTATTTAATACAGATGGAAAATTACCTATACATGAACAACAAATACTAGTTAATCAGATAAAGAACATAAACCTACGCATTGAATGTAGCAAATTTAGAATAAAATACTACACAGAAATTGCATAAATTTCAATAGGATAAAATAATAAACTACACAAATTAATGAATACATCTTACGAAAAGAATAAATCATTAAAAGATATCGAAACTAAACTATATAGTTTATACCTAGAATACAAAATATTATATAGTACTAACGAAGATCCTAAAACATTAGATTTAATTACGATAATATCCAATTTAGAATATGAATTAATAAAACATCTTAAGTCAAGAAGATAAAAATGAAAATTAAACCAACCAATAATATACACGAAATAACCTACTTAAAAATAAATATTTATTACTTAATAACTATTTATTTCCTAGTAAAGTTACCACGCCTAATCTGTATCCTCCTACAATTGGTATCAGAGCCTAGTTATTTAAATAATACGGAAGTAGCATATATATGTTTAAATTTAGATTAGATTTACTTGAGATTAATTTATATTGATTAATAATGAGAAGACCATTTAAAAACAGAGAAGCTTTTAGAAAAATAAAAGAATCTTTAATTTATAATTATTCAGAATATATAAGTCTAAATAAAATAAAAGAAAACCCACAAAGATTAGCCTACCTAATTACCTTAATATCTAGTATTGAAGCAAAATTAATAATCCATTTAAAATCTAGAAGAATGAGACACATACCACCTAATTATGATAAAATCAGATTTAGATACCCACCAAAATATTATAAATATGGTTTAAATGAATAAAGTACAAAAATACAAAGAATTAAAACAAATTATTTCTAAAAAACGTAAATAATTAAAAATAAGAATAGAAAGACTCCATTATAATATATTGCCGGAGTTAGTAAAAACTCAATAAATGCACAAAAAGATGAAATATCAAATTTAGAATCACAAATAGATAGTTTAGAATATATATATATCAACATGAACTATTTACAATAAAATGAACAAAGAAGAATTTATAATAGATGAAAAAATATATGAAAATCACGAAGGATTAAAAATAAAAATAGTATTTTTTCTAATCTAGGAAGAAGATATAAGAAAATAGGTGAACATTTATATTTAATGCTAGAAAAAAAGAATTAAAATTAGAAGATAAATTGACAGCTATGGTGAAAATAGAAAAAAAAAAACGAAGAAATAGATAAAAAAAAGGAAATAGAAAAAATAAAACAACAAACTATAGAAGAAATATGAAAAATAGAATAAACTAAAAATAGTAGGATTGCTGAATTAGAAAAAGAACTACAAATGCTAAAAGATCTGTATGGAAAAAGACAGAAAGAAAAAGAAGAAAAAGATAAAGAACAAAAATTATTAAATATATTGTTTCCTTTCACTTTTAAATTTTCACTCTTAGAATATATTGTTCTATGAATTGATTTGCAAGTAGATAATCTTACGATTATGTGATCCTAAAGTTCTTATCTTCATCTATTACATGGATGAATTCATAATTCTTCAATCGAACAACAAAAGTTACACTTTTTAGTCTCGTTTGTTTTTTTTTCCTATGTCCTGATCTTAATCTTGGATTCTCGGGTGCCTCTTTATATAAAGGCAAAATGATCTTCTGAACTCCTGTACTAGGTCGGTTTTGTAAGTTGGACACTTCTACTTACATGTTTGTCATTTGGACCCCTGAACTCACTAAAAAGCAATATTTCAAACCATTTGACCGTTGACTTTCCCTATGTGGCATTAAATGGCTGACTAGGATAAGGAGAGTGCAGTCACTCGTATGGGGTACGAGTGGGGGTCAATTTTTGGCCAATTTTATATTAAAATAATTAAAAATAATATTAAAATTAAAAAAATAAAAAAATAGCCTTTTTTTTCTTCCATCATTTTTAATTAAAAATTATTTTTCAAAATTTAAATATAATAAATTTTAAAAATAAAAATAAAAAACCCTCATTTCCCCAAACCCCCCTCTCCGTCTAGCCCCCACCCCACCCCTCAGCTACCTCCCCCAACCCCCTCCTCCATCCAACCACCCCCTCACCCCCGTCAGCCCCCTCCCTCGTCCAGCCGGCCCCACCCCACCATTCACCCTCGTACCTCGTCCCTCATCTATCCATGGCTGCCATGGCATCACCATTAACGTCCCCCACCCCTACAACTCTCTTCATCTCTCTTCGTCCCCCCACCTCACAGTCATGGCTACCATAGCCATCACCATCACCATGTTAATATCTCTCTCTTTGTCTTCTTTTTCTTCATCATCATATATGGCAGATTTTTGGGCAATCCCTGAAGAGGGTCTTTGTTTTGTTTTTTTTTGCCTTTTTTTGGTCAAGTCTCTTTGTTGTGTTGATATTGTTGTTGTTGTTCATCACCATCACCATTGATATTGTTGTTGGTTGTTCTTTGCTGTGGCATATATTGTTATTGTTGTTGTTGTTTTTTGCCCTTTTTTGGTCAAGTCTCTTTGCTGTGTTGATATTGTTGTTGTTGTTCATCACCATCACCATTGATATTGTTGTTGGTTGTTCATTCTTGTGGCAGATATTGTTGTTGTTGTTCTCAATTTAAATTTTTTATTTTGTTTAGGATTAATTTTGTAACTTTTACAAATTGTTAAAGATATTTAAATAAAAATTAAAAATTCATTATGTTTGTGTATTTGGATTTATAGTTAAAACTTTAAATTAATTGGAGAGAAATTTCAATTTTTTGAAATAAATTTGATATTTAATTAAATTTATTGTGTTTGTGTATTAGAATTTATAGTTAAAAGTTTAAATTAATTTAAATAAAAAAATTATTGTGTTTGTGTATTAGAATTTCTACAATTTATAAAAATAATTTATTTAATTATTTTTGTTAAAGATATTCAAATTTAAAAATCAAAAATTTATTTATGTTTGTATATATGAATTTATAGTTAAAATTTTAAATTAATTGGAGAAGAATTTTAATTATTTGGAATGAATTTGATATTTAGTTTGTGAGCAAAAATAAAAACATGATTATTTAAATTTTTCTATAATTTATAAATTTTTTTATTTAATTAAATTAATTTTAATATTTAATTTGTCATGTAGCATTTTAAAAATGACTTGAAATTTCATGAAATACTTGAAAATGACGTGGCACACGTGGCAGCTTATGTGGCAGTTGACGTGGGAGAGAGTGTTACACTCTCCCAAAATGTATTTAAAATATTTTTTTAGTGGGTTCTGGGATCCAGATGACAAACATGTAAATAGAAGTGTCCAATTTACAAACCCGACCTAGTACAGGGGTCCAGAAGATCATTTTACCTTATATAAATATGTCCTTTATCTTGAATTCAATTCACATTTATGACCTCCAATTTTGGATATACATAAGTAGACACTCAGGCATGTATAAAGTTGAACAAGTAGACACACGTTATATGTGTATAATACACGTAGGACTTCATGTAGAACACGAATTGACCACATAGGACACTACATAGGATGCATGTGTTTACTTATCCAACATTGTACAAGTCTAAGTGCCTACTTGTGCACACCAAAGTTGGAGGGCATAAATGAAAGTTGAAACCAAGTTAAAGGACACATTTATATATTACGTCTTTTCTATTTTACTCATTATTTTTCTCTTTAATACCTATGAGTCCATGTTTTTTGTTTAAAAATAAAGAGATAGAGAGATATACGGTTGGCTGAAGTTTGCCACTTTAAATAATTTTGAGCATAGAAAATCTGATTTTTTTTTGCAGTGAAATAATTTAGAATTAGCTGATCCTAAACTTTAAAAAGGGCCATGTTGAACCTCTTCTTTTTAGCTCATTTCCAGGAATATATTGGTCAAAAATAGTCCAAGTAGGTGATGCACCTACTGGGCTATTTAAGTTGCTAAAAAAGTCCAAATAGGTGATGCACCTACTTGGTATATTTCTAAGGTAAAATTCATAAATAGCATATTTAAGATCATAATTATGAGATTCATAGCAACACTTTCATAATTAGTTAAACTAGCAACTTGTATTTTGTATTTGAACAAACTGTTGGTATAAAAATACATATACAAATCATTTTACTGCCCATATTTAATTCAACTGATTTAAGTTAAATATGATATAATTAGCCATGAATTAAATGTGAAGATTCCTTTTTCATTAAAACCTCTTAAGTAACATGATTTGCGTTATTTGTTACCAATAGAAATCAAAATTCAAATTTCAGTTTCACATTAGCGTTTTCATCCAAAAAAAAAATCAAAATCAAATTCAACTGAAACTTCTTCTGTTTAATATCTTCGAAAATTCAAATTAAAAAATTACTTTTGTTGAAGGTATTTAATCGTAATATTGTTTTCATATATGAATTTCATCATCAGTTGTTTGAAATCGATCAAATTTTTTTCGTTCTGATTTTTTTTTGAACCATTACTGTTATTTCATTCAAATTTTTTTGAGTCATTACTGATGTTTCGTTCAAATATAATGATCAAAATTGATTTTTCGTTAAATTATTTTTGAATATTTTGAGTCATTAACGATTTTTCGTTAGAGTGATCAAAATTAATTTTTCATTACGTTGTACAATTTATTAATCTATGTCGTTAAATTATTTTTGAATATTTTGTAAACAAATTTCAAAAAAAAAAGTAGTGCAAAAGTAAATTGAACTGATAGAATCATATAGTGATCAAAATCAATTTTTTAATCTGCTCAAACTCAATTTTTTTCTTTTTCAGTTCTCTTTTTTTATTTTTTTTATTTTTCTATTTTTTATTTTTTTTTACTCTTTTATCTCTATATATTATTTTGAAAATACAAATATGTAAATCACACACTTATTCAAAAAATATACAAAATATATAGCCATACAGATTTGGATATGTATTTACAGTATAAAACATACATATGTATCTGCATATGTATTTACAAAAATATATATCTTACTCATATGTATATATAAACATATAAGACGCAAAATCTCTATAACAAAAAGGACAACTATATACATATAGGTAATCAAAAAATACATGATACATATCCTATATGTTTATATATACATGTGAGTTAGATATATATTTCTGTAAATACATATGCAGATATATATGTATGTTTTTAACGTAAATACCTATGCAGATCTGTATGTTTATTTATTTTGTATATTTTTTGAATATGTATATGTGATATAGATATTTGTCTTTTAAAAATAAAAAATAGAGATAGAAGAGTAAAAAAATAAAAAAATAAAAAAATAAAAAGACAAAAACGAAAAATAAAAATCTGTAAAAAAGAAGTGAAAATGAAAAAAAGGAAGAAAGAGAAATAGAAAATAAAAATAGAAGTGTAAAAGTAAATGCGAAACAAAATAAAAAAAAAAAAAAGAAGAAGAAAATGAAAAAAATATGAGAAAGGAAAAAATAAGAAAAAGAAAAAAGAAAAATATAAAGAAAAAAAGGAAAAAGGAAAAAAAAAGAGAAGTAGAAGAGAGAAAATAAAGTGGAAAGAAAAAAATAAATAAAAAAAATAAAAATAAAAAATAAAATGATAAAAAAAATAAAAAAACTAGCAAGAAAAAAAGTTAGAGATATAAGAGTGATATTTTGAAATTTTGAATATCATGAATGTAATAATCTTCATAATTGAGTTTGATTTGAAAAAAAGAATTATTAATTTAAGTAAGAGTAATTTATGGGGAAAAAAATTGAAAGAAGAATCTAAGAGATTTCAAACAATAAAAGGTCAGTTAAAGGAAAGAGAAAAAAAGTGACATGAAAAAGGAAACCTTATACATGGTAACTTCTCAAAGACAGTAAATGGAAGGCTACACTTAAAATAATGTTATGTTTGCTACACAATGCATTTTCATTAAAGTATTGTTATTTTTCATAATTTAAGTCTTAAGTATGTTACTTCTTGTATTTTTTTCATATTTCTAATTGGATCACACCATATTGAGCCTTAAATAGATGGTATAAGTAACATAAATACCAACTTTTTTTGAAGTAATTACATTCTCTCCTATTTTTTTTAATTACTTTACTCTTTCTCTCTATTAATATACATAACATAGCTGACATATACATAACATTCTGTGTTTATGTTGGGATTTTTGTAATATATTTATGGAGTTAAAATTTTTGTAATATTGAAAACATAAGTTGTGCATTTGTGTAATTTTTAGAAATAGATTAGGTATTGGATTACACATTTAGGTGTTGGTCTGAAAACTGTCCTAGTATTAAATAGGACTGTAATAGAATTTATATATTTTCATGTTTTAATTTTTTAAAAGAAAAGAAAAGAAATTATTTGAAAAAAAAAATCCTGCTAGAAAATATTGTATAAGTGGGTTATCGTTTCTTTTCAATATGTAAAGAGGGTATCGTTTCCCAAACTATGCATGTTAAGGGGGTAAAGTGGGACTCACTCAAATAATAAAGATTAGATTATTTACCAATAATTAACATATTAAATTTGTTGAGTAATTATAGCTTAACAGATTTGAATTTCACAAAAATTTGAGAAAATTTGAATTAAGTACATAGCATAAAAAACTTAAGTCCATACTTAAGTTAAACAACAACACTTTAATATACTTATTTTAGATAACAAAAATAATAATATTTTGATAGAACCTAGATTCCATGCTGGTTTATTTTATATTCTTTTTAAATTTTCATCACCCTTACTTTATCTATTTTATCTCCTACAACTTAGCATTTAATTTCAAAACATATTCAAACGATTTCTATTTTCATATATATATTTTGTTATTTTTCTTTTACTCTCTATTTGATTTCATCTAATTTCTTCGATTTCAATTATGTTTTGATCAGATATGAACATCACTGGAGTTGTCATCAGATGACATCATTGCTGATTTGATAGAGAGATTATTATTGGTTTGTGGTTATTATTGTTGTTATTGTTCATCAAAACTTGTGGGTTTGCTATCCGTCAATGCCGAAGGCATTTTTAGTGGAATTGAAACTCGTTGGTAGGTTGGATTTCATCGAAAAAGAAAATGAGATTTGTTTGATTGAAATTCAGAGCTTCACCATTAGTGATGTGTCTTGAAAAAAAGGATGATAAAGAAATGGGTGTTTGTGATGGTGGAGGTCAAAAAAAAAAAATGTGGAAGAGGAAGGTTGACAATGTTTTTAATAGGTCTACATTTTGTGTGTGTATATATATATATATATATATATATATATATATATATATATATATATATATATATATATATATATATATATATATATATATATATATATATATATATATATATATATATATATATATATATTTGGTACCATAAAAATAATATGTATTTTGTATGTGATATCAAATAGCATATGTTTATACAACTTAAATCATACAGATACAAATGATACTTGTTTACATACAATACAAATAATAAATTTAACATACAAATACAAATAATTTATATATAGTGTATTGTTTGATATAAAAAAATCAATATATATTCAAAAAAATGAGAAAGAAAAAGTATAAAATACAAAGAAGGTGAGAGATGTGATAATATAAGATATAGAATATTAAAGACAAAAAGAAATAACAAAGAGAACACTAAGAGAAAGAGAAGCTAGAAATAGAAGAGAGACAAAGAAAATCAAGGATAAGATCTTTTAATATGTTATTTGTAATACTTCTATTTAAAAATGAAATCTTCAATTAATTTATAGGTGTGATTTAAGGGAATTGAAATTATTGTTCTTTTTTTAAAAGGGGTGAAAGATCACATTATCTTTTATCTCAATTGATACCCAAATATCAGAATGTCTACTAGTTTATATATATAATTTAACATAAAAACGTCCTCAAATATATACAAGTACAAGTTAATATTTCGGATAATTAGCTATTTGCTGCTATGATTTTTTAATTAGTGGATCAAGTTTGTTATTTATGAACTTTTTCCATTTGGATTAGGGGAAAGGACAAAAATGTCCACTCGCTAAAATTAATTTTAACTAAATAGCCACTACAATTTAATTCCGTTTAATCTGCCACTAAACTAATTTCATTTTATAGCCATTAATTATTTTGCATGCTAGTTACTTCACGTTTTTTTTCATTTAAAAAAAAAAATGCTAGTTCATTTTATTTTTTTAATCTTGCTGCTTTTTTTTATGTTCCATTTTTTGTAATTTGATGTTTCATTCTATTATAAAAAAATCGTTGCTCTTTTATGTTTTCCCACTGTTTTTATACTTTTTTTTGCAACTTTTTTTTTTAAAAAAATCTATTTCCTTTTTGAAATTAACATAACAACAATTGTTGTACGTGGAACATGCATTATGTATATTTATGGAATGATGACATTGACTATCGAAAAAGTTATGTGAAATTACTATAAGAAACTTTATTTGATCAAAATAAATACATAGAATTTTGAGGAGCAGATAATGCAACTCAAACACAAAATGAAAAATCTAACTCCAACTTTTCAATAGTTCAACTGCAATTTCCCAAATCCAAAAATCAACTCCCAACATTATTGCAAGTCCAAAAGAGGAACTATAAATAAAACAAGTCAAAATCAAAAAGAAAATAGATATACACATTCTATACAATTTTTAACTACAATTAATATTTAGATACATATTTTATACGACTGTATATAGTTTCTACATGCATTCTAAAAATGTATCAGTCTAGTATAAGAGAGTATCAATTGAGTATATGGATACTGTAAGTGTATCAATATAGTATAAAAGTATATTAATGTGGTATAAAGAGTATCAATTAGGTATAGGGACTGCATGTACTTGCATAAAATTTCCTTTCTCTTTTATAAAAAGTGTATTAATATAGTATAAAAGTGCATCAATATGATATAAAAGTGTATCAATAAAGTATACAGACTGCATGTTCTCAATTGGGCCAAATGACTAAAAAAAAAAATTAAATTTAGTCGACAGATTATATTTATCCACCTTTTCAAATTGTGTCTATTTTTTTAAGAAATGATCACCCCATGTCCTTTTCCCATATAAGGCCCAACTGAAAGAAATGGGGAGATCCATTACTAGAGAGAAGCATCATCCAAAAGCACCACAAAGCGGAAATCCAATTCTGTAAGAAATTGGATAAGGCCCAATCATGCACATCCAAGTAAAGCATATTAAATTTATCTATTATCTGTAATCTATATCTATATCTATAATGTATTAAATGTGTGAAGAGTTTTAAAAATATTGTTTGAAATTTTTACCCCTTATTAAAAGTCTTTATTTTAGACAAAATCATCATTTTACTATTTTTTTTATAATATTTAAGAGTTGAAAATTAATTAAATACATTTATTGTAAAATCTTTCCTTATTAGAAGTCATCAGAATTAATGACAACTAATACTTTTTTCATTAGTTTAGGGATTATAAATCAACTAAATTTGATTTTAAGAAAATTTAAAAAATCTAGAAATAAATATAAAACTATTAAAATAAAAAAATTAATAAGTATTAAATTTTTAAAAGTTTTAAGTACGTAATAACAATGTAATCAATGATTTTGTAAAGATTTAACTTTAAAATAAGATAAAATATATATGTGTTTACATTAATATATATATATATATATATATATATATATATATATATATATATATATATATATATATATATATATGTTTATATTATCATATTAATGTGTGAAAAATCTTTGAAAAGTGATTTAAACGTTTACACTTCATTAAGAATCTATGCAATAGATAAAATCATTTAATTTTAAATAATCAGACGTTACACGTGCGAGTCATGTACGGTTAAACTAGTTGTAACAAAATGAGTAATAGAATTAAGAGTACGGTAAAAGCTTATAATTCCCTCTCCATATTTTCCTACCCAAAAAAGAAAGAAATAGAGTATAGTCCAATTTGTATTGGGTAAATGGCCTCCAGATTTATCAAGGAAGTGATAGGACCTCTACTGAGCAAGTGAGTCATAACAAGACAATAACGACCTTCGGCTAATGACACCTCGAGAGTGACTACAAGACTCCTAGCTGTGACGAGGATGACGTGAAAGAAAAGGATAGGGGCAGAAGTGTCACGATCTGCAGCTATGCGGAGGCACAGTGTACTCATTTGACACAAGCAGAAGGTAGTGACAAGGGTCTGCAATGGATATGACACCTGGTATGGCATCATTAGACAGTACTATAGAAACTCATTATAAAGGGTTGTCGTTCACCCACTGTAACCTATAAATAGACTTGGCAATACAATACATTTTCCAGCGTGGTTCTAAACTAAGCTTTTTCCTTTACTCTTGTCTATATATACGATCTTGCTCTCTTGAGGTTTACAACACCATGTAAATAGAAAGTAACAGCAAAAAGAGATAATAATAAAATAAGAAAGAAAACTAATCGGATAAAAGGAAGTGAAAAAATTACATAAAAATAAAAAATATAAAAAATACTGAAGATACAATAGAACTAGTCGTATTTTCGATAAATAAAACAGAAATAACTATATTTTCAATAAATAAGATAGAAATAATTAAGAAAAATTAGAACAATGATATAGTGAAGATCCATTAAAAGGATGGGAAAAAATATAAAATTACTATAAAAATTGAATTAATAGATAAAAATAGCATAATAACCCAGAAACTATTAACATATAATTTTGACGATTTAAAAGAATTTAAAATGCATATAGATGAATTATTTGAAAAACAATATATACAAAAAAGTAATAGTAAATATAATAGTACAATATTTATAGTAAATAAACATAGTGAACAAAAAAGAGGAAAAAGTAGAATGATTATTGACTATAGAAATTTAAATGTAAAGACTATGACATATAATTATCCAATACCAAATAAGATATTAAAAATAAGACGAATACAGAGATATAATTATTTTAGTAAATTCGATTGTAAATCAGGATTTTACCATTTAAAGTTAGAAGAAGAATCTAAAGAATTAACCGCTAGAATAGAAGAAAAATCAACCAAAAGATAAGAACGTCAGCTGGAAGATACAAGATAAGAAGCAATAATGAAGATATGGAAAAACAGCAGATACGACAACGAGAAGATATCAACGGAGTAATAATAGAAGACAGACTATTAAATTGTGAAAACGACATGTAAACTTTCACAATTTGCTTTACGTAAATTATTGAAATCTTTTGTATAGGCTTTTGACTATTATTAGTCTAGGCATTAATAATTTTTGTCTTATTTGGAGACTTTTTGTAAAGTAGACTAGGTAGATAATTTTAGAAACGTGAATACTCTTGTAAATTTTCAGTCTATAAATAAGATGAACCGAAGGCATTACAAAGCAAGCCTTCATGTGTTGAAGCAAAAACTCTCTCTTATCCATAACAAATATTTTGCTTAATTATTAAAAAACAAGTATATTTCAATGGAAAAAGCTATGGAGGAACAAACCTTAGAAATATCAAACCTACCCGAACATGTATATTTATTTATGATTATGAATAGCTAAATTCATAATTACCAATAATCATGGTATGATAAAATAAATTCATGTTAGTTACTTTATAGTAGAATTATCGAAGAATAATATGTTAAGAAGTTTATTAGCAAAGTGGAAAAGGAGAAAAATCCCTAAGAATTATGTCATCCTAAAGGTGAAACCAATGAGGCAAGAAGCCGTGGATAAGAGTAACCAGAGTAGAGGCACTGTTTAAGGAAAAAATATCTAGATTACCATGCTAATAGTGACCGAAGAACATGTTATTTAAGAATAATCTAGTATATAGTAATCTAAGATGATCATATTTTGTTATGTACATGATTGAAGGAAGTATTTTGAAAAGAGCAATTTTATGAAAATGAATAATTATTTATCTGATGTAATGGTAGATAAATTTAAAATACTTATTTTGTATGTGATTAACGATATAGGAATAATAGATATAAGGAAAATCATATTAGAAAAAATATTCAGTAAAGATTATATAGCTAGAATAAATTACATACCACACTTGCCTAATTACTCTTATAAATACCTATATACACATTAACTATGATAAACTATGTATATTTAGAATTTTGAAAAATAGATATAAATATATACAATTTCTTAGTAAAAATATAAAAGAGTTAATAAGATTAAAACAAACAACTACAAAATATTATAATAAAATATTTAGTCAATTTTAAATGATAGATAATCTTAAAGTCTTAATCTTATATATACTTAGAGATATAGAAATTATAGATATTAAGAAAATAATATTAGAAAAGGTATTAGACTATGAAATTGAAACTATAAATTAGATAGCACAGTTAAACCTGGATAATTACCCAGATGGATATTATTCAGATTAAGAGATGTTAGAATATATTAAAAAAATAGAGAAAATTAAGATAATCTAAATGAAGAAATTAATTATAGAAATCGAATTAGAAAAATAATGGAGAATCTAAAAAAAAAATAATATGGATAGAAGAAACCTTAGAAAATTTAGGAAAAAGTACATGTGATAGTATATATAATTTAAAAAACTCGCTACGAGAAGAACAACACAAAATAATAAATAACATTGAAAATCTAGAATTAGATATACATTACAGTACAATTAGGATAAATTATTATACAGAAATCTGTAACTCTGCAATTATTACAGGATAAAATGATAGACTACGAATACTTAAAATATTTGAGAGAAAATATGGATGAAATAATATTATTAGAAAAACTTACGAAAGATAATCTAATTGGATATTTATCACCCCCCCAAGATATGAATATCGATAAAACTAACATAAATAGCCTTAAAATAAAAATATATAGAGAAGTTAAGAAATATCCACGCACAAAGAAAAATAGATCCATTATACATATAATAGATCTATTTCACAAGTTAGTTATCCGTATCCCCTACAAATTAAAGTTCCAGAGCTAGAAGGAGACGATGAGACACTCCATAAAACCCATAACATTTATCAATCTACTTCTGCAGGTACAAGCAAAGGAGTTAGGAAAAACACAAATATGAACCTAAACAAGCTATTTGATAAACCATATATACCAAATACATCAAAAGATCCCATGTTTATACCCTCACAAATTACCACATACCGAGATAGTTTAAACCAAGACAAAAAGAATTACAACTACACAGCCCGGACATGTATAGAAAATATCTACAATGTACAAACCTTTTTAAATACTAACCCCAGAGCTATAAACATCCAAGAACTAGATACAAACTATATAACCTAAAGATTGACCGGATATAATAAGCTAATTGTTTTACCTAAAACCAAACCAAGTCTAGTTAAAACTTGCTATGAATATGGACTACTCAGTACTGTATATACCTCTGACGGAAATGAGATATCCACTATACCGGAAATATATGAAGCATTTAGCATTTTTAAAAGAATAACCAAAGGTACCCTATTTTTTATAACAATTTACACGACACCAATAGAGATATTATATGATGAAGTTAAAAAACCCATACAAGTTGTAAAGATAGGAATGACATGAGATATGATTATACCACAAGATATTATTCCACAACCAGAAATACCTAGAATTGAGATACTAAAATTTTAAGCGAATAAGAGGATTATCGGACTATCTACAATTTTACAAGAGCTAGCAAACACATACCGTAACCAAAATCCCATATGGAGTTATTATTCAAGAAATCATGTACTAATATATTCAAATTCAAAGGAACTACGAGAAACAGATATGGAAACTATTAGGCAATGAATTCTGACGTTGCTCAAACCAGAGACGGAACCTATAGCCAGAGCTATCAGAGAAAAATTCATTTCAGAAGAATTATTAACCAGATATTGCAAGACAATTGGACATAAATATCCAGATCATAAATGTTCAAAATGTAATGGAGGAGATAATGATATCCCAGAAGTTCAGCTAGAATAGAAGAAAAATCAACCATGAAGATAAAAACGCCAGCTCCACTGCTGAATTAGCTGATTTGTAGATATAGACTTCAGTTTAACTTCATTAGTCTTTAGCTTTTCTATTTCATTACCCATACTGTCTACTTTCATTGAAAGCGTAGTTAGGGTTTTGAATATCTTTTCTAAAGCATCATCTCCTACTATATCAGTCTGTGTAGCTTTGTCTTGATATGTAGTCTGCAATAACATTTTTGTTAGTACTAATTACTTCAATTATAAATGTGAAATTTAATATATTCAAGACTAGTCTACGAATCTCTTTTGTTGTAACTGAATTTTGTATTTTCTTTGTTAACCACCAGCGTACCTGTGTATTATCCGTTTGTACAATAAACTTGTTATATACAAAATATGACTCAAATGCTAACAAACATTTATATAATGAACATAATTCTTTCCTATTTATTTTCCATTTTATTTCTGTTTCATTGAACGTACCTGAGTAGTATCTACAATAGTGTTCTAATTTTTCTGCTTCATATCTGTATTTAAGTGCTCCTCCATAACTACATTCACTAGCATCTGCTTTTACTATATATATAAATTTTCTATTTTCATCTGGAAATTGTAGTTTTGGTAATTCTTTACAAAGTAATTTTATTTTCTGAACTTGTTTTTTATCTTCTTCATTATAGTTATATTCTACATCCTTTTTTAATTTTTTCTGTAGTGGTTGTAAAGTTTCTGCTAATTTTGGAATATATTCCCTTACTTGGTTTACTAATCCTAAAAATGATTGTAATTTATTTTTTGTATCTAATTCTTCTTTC
This sequence comes from Capsicum baccatum var. pendulum, assembly GCA_030864225.1. Taxonomy (NCBI): domain Eukaryota; kingdom Viridiplantae; phylum Streptophyta; class Magnoliopsida; order Solanales; family Solanaceae; genus Capsicum; species Capsicum baccatum. The sequence goes on along the minus strand of CM061553.1, from coordinate 60,199,737 downwards.
GAATTTTTTATTTTTTGTACTATATGTTGTTGCATTTTTACTCCACTCTTATCTATTTGTATTTCTAAAAATTCTATCCGATTTTTCATAATTTCAGCTTCCTTTTCACTTAGACTTATTCCCGATTTTTCTATTATATCTGTAAATTGTCCTAATAATTTTAAATGTTCTTCTTTAGTTTTTCTATATAATAATATATCATCTTTGTATACTATACAATTATATAATTGTTTAAAATAACTATCCATAAAATGTTGATATCTATCTGGTGCATTTTTATATCCAAATGGTAATACGTTCCATTCATAAAATCTTTGTGGTACCCAGAGATATTATATGATGAAAATATAATGGGTGTTGTAAACCACCAATCTGTTCTAGTTATTATATGTGGGTATAATTTATCTTAAAACGGCATTCCTAAAAGTATATCTTTTGATGTTAGTTCATAATTATAAATTTCTTCTATTGTTAATATCTTATCCCATACTTGTATTTTTACATTTCTGGCTTTATAAGTAATTAAGCTTCCTTCATTATTAAATCCTTTAACTATTATTGGTGTTTTTATTTTATCCCATTTGCTTTCTGGTAAACAATTATATCTACATAAATTAGCTTTTGCTCCTGTATCTATCAAAGGCGTATAATATCTACTGTAATATCCTTCTACTACTATCTTCATTAATACATATATTTTCATTTTATGTTAAGGCTCTTTTTAAGAATAATTTCTCTCTGTTATATGTTAAGGTTAATTGTGTATGTTCTATATTATATGGTTTTACTTGTTCTAGCCATTTTATTCCTAATATTATGTCTGCTTTTTGCATTTCTTCCTTTACTTCAAATTCTATTTTTATTTTTCTAATTCCTATTATTATTTCTTTTTCTGCTATATTTTTACTATTTATTAAATTTCTTGGTAGATCTGGGCATATATCATTATCAGTTTTTATTTCTTCATTTTTTACTAGATATTTTGCTATATAATTTTCTTCTTGTCCTGTATTTAAGAGTATTAAATATTCTTTTTCATTTACCTTTCCTGTTATGTAATATTGGTTTAAATTATTTGTTGATTTTGTTTCATAACTTGTTTTTTTTTATGAGCTTGATGATTCTGGTTTTTCATCAGCTATTCTTTTCGTTGTACTTATTCTATCATTTATTATTTCTAAATTTTCTTCTATATCTATGTCTCTATAGTTATAATCATTATTATCTATTGTTTTTACAATTTGTTCGAATGGAATTTCTATTCGTATTTTGTTAATCTTATTTTTTTCTATTATTTTATATTTTGTTGTTAATACATATAAATTTTTGCATCTTGCTGTAAATATTTTACTTCCTGGGGTTAATTCTATTCCTGATATTTTTCAATATAATACTAATGATTTATCTATATTTTTATCTGTTACCGCTATTGAATAATTTGCACTTATTATAAATTTAAATTTTTGATATATTAAATTTCCTTTTATGACAGTTATTATGCTTTTTTCTATAGGTTTTATAATTCTATCATCTGCTAAATATAATTCTAATGGTGTATCTATTCCTTCTCTAAAACATGCTTTTATTAATATCTCTGTACCTCTAAGGTGTACATATTTAACTGTAATGTACATATTAATATATCTAACTGTGCTCTGATACCATTTGTATTAAATAATTTTTCGTATGTATTAAATAAATCATTATCTGTATCTTCTTTTTCTAAGGTTGATTTTATTTTAAGTAATTTTTCTTCTAGTTGTCTTTTTTCTATTTCAAGTTGATTTCTGTAATTAACTTCTTCATATATCTAATTTTGCCCTTCTCTAATTTTTTTTATATATTCTAACATTTATTTATTCTGAATAGTATCCATCAGAATCTAAGTAATATTGATGTTCATAATATATGTGTAAGTTTTCTATACTGTTTAATAATTCTTCCTCTTCATAATCTTGTAATTATTTAATACAAATGGTATTAGAGCACAGTTATTTAAAAAATACAGCAGTAGCATATATGTTTGAATTTAGATTGGATTGGATTAATTATGAGAAGAACATTTAAAAACAGAGAAGCTTTTAGAAAAATTAAAGAATCTTTAATTAGTAATTATTCAGAATATATAAGTCTAAATAAAACTAAAGAAAACCCACAAAGATTAGCCTACCTAATTATCTTAATATCTAGTATTGAAGCAAAATTAATAATCTATTTAAAATCTAGAAGAATGAAACACATACCACCTAATTATGATAAAATCAGATTTAAATATCCACCAAAATATTATAAACATGGTTTAAATGAATAAAGTACAAAAATACAAAGAACTAAATTTTTTTTCTGAAAAACGTAAAGAATTAAAAATAAGAATAGAAAGACTACATTATAATATATTTGCCGAAGTTAGTAAAAACTCAATAAATGCACAAAAAGATGAAATATCAAAATTAGAATCACAAATAGATAGTTTAGAATATATATATCAACATGAACTATTTACAATAAAATGAACAAAGAAGAATTTATAATAGATGAAAAAATATATGAAAATCACGAAGGATTAAAAATAAAAATAGTATTTTCTAATCTAGGAAGAAGATATAAGAAAATAGGTGAACATTTATATTTAATGTTAGAAAAAGAAGAATTAAAATTAGAAGATAAATTGACAGCTATGGTAAGAATAGAAAGAGAAAATGAAGAAATAGATAGGAAAAAGGAAATAGAAAAAATAAAACAACAAACTACAGAAGAAATACGAAAAATAGAAAAAACTAAAAATAATAGGATTGCTAAATTAGAAAAAGAACTACAAATGTTAAAAGATTTGTATGAAGAAAGACAAAAAGAAAAGGAAGAAAAAGATAAAGAACAAGAATTACTAAACGAGATAAATCAATTTAAAGAAAAATTAGAAATAAACAATAAAGAAATAAAAAACAAGTAATTAGAAATAAATAATATAGATGTTGAAGAGACAGATAATTATGATTCAGAAGATAGTGAAACATATACAGAAATATTAACAAATACAAAAAATTTAGAAATCAATGAAAAACAAGAAGTAATTAATGAAGAAAACTTAGAAAATATTAACACAGAAATAAATACTCTTGATAAAAAAGAAGATGAAAATATAATACCTAGAACATCAGAAATAAGAAAACCTACATATTATAAGAATAAGTTTAAAAGATATAATCTAAAGAATGAATATGACAAATGGATACCAAAACAAATAGTTAATAAAAATTATAACCTTTTAGATTTAGACTGTGTAATAGATACAAAAAAAACAATACAATTATGGATAAGATATATGACAAAACAATTATTAGATAATAATATAAACATAACAGATGCACCAGAATATATAGAAAGAACACTAATAGGAACAGTGAAATTATGGTTTTCAAATTTAACTGAAAATAGCAAGAAGATATTAAGAACTACTAAATCTACAGAAGGAACATCATCAACAACCACTAAACTAACACCTATAGAATTATTAAAAAAATATGAAACAGATATAAAAGATGAATTTAATAGTATGACAACAAGAGAAGAATAACAAAATGAAGAAAAAGATACAACTAGAAATTTAATGTTAAAATTAGCAATATATAATATGTGTTATATAGATGAATATACTTGCGCATTTAAAGAATATTATTATAAAGGAGCATATAATATAGAAGAAAGTAAAGAAATAAGAAAATTATATTTTAATAAATTACCCGAACCATTTAGTTCAAAGATAATAAAGAGTTGGGAAGAAGCAAAAATAGTAGATACTCTAGGAGCAAGAATAAAATTTTTACAACAATGGTATAGAAACTTATGTGAAAAATATAGAGAAGAATTAAAAATGGAAAAAACATTGATAAGAAATTTAGCATGTTGCAAAAATAAAATAGCACCCCAATTCGGATGTGAAGAAAGATATTATAAGAAAAGAAAAAGACATAAGAAATATAAGAAATATAAAAAATCAAAATATAAATACAAGAAACCAAGAAAAAGATATTATGTAAAAAATTATAAATACAAAAGACCATATAGAAAAAAGAAATCTATAAAAGAATGTACTTGTTATAATTGTGAAAAATTAGGACATTTAGCTAGAGATTGTAAATTACCTAAAAATCCAAAAAATAAACAAATATCAGAAATAAAAATAGAAAATACAGAATATATGCAGATAGATTATATAGATATGAAGTAGAAAGTGAGGATAGTATATATGAAATATCAGAAAATGAAACAGATAATGAAATAGATAGCGAAATAGATGAATCAAATGACTGAAGAAGATATAAAAATAATAACAAAGGAAGAATATTTAAATGATGAAGGAACAGACCAAAAAATAATATTTGACAGTAACATATTTGATGAAATAAAAGGAAAAGAATTAGACTTAAGTGTAGAAAAAATATTTAAAATACCAACAATAAAAAATATATTTACTAGGAAAAAAGAAGAATATTATGTAGTAAGCCAAAAGGAACATGTTATAGACTGTAGATATGCAAAAGGTAAAACTAGTATACCACTAGTAACAAAAAGAATAATTAATAAAGGGATAAACGATATAAAAAGTAGAGACGTTTTTTTTCTAATTCAGCAATCCTACTATTTTTAGTTTCTTCTATTTTTCGTATTTCTTCTATAGTTTGTTGTTTTATTTTTTCTATTTCTTTTTTCCTATCTATTTCTTCATTTTCTCTTTCTATTCTTACCATAGCTGTCAATTTATCTTCTAATTTTAATTCTTCTTTTTCTAACATTAGATATAAATGTTCACCTATTTTCTTATATCTTCTTCCTAGATTAGAAAATACTATTTTTATTTTTAATCCTTCGTGATTTTCATATATTTTTTCATCTATTATAAATTCTTCTTTGTTCATTTTATTGTAAATAGGTCATGTTGTATATATATATATATATATATATATATATATATATATATATATATATATATATATTTGTGATTCTAATTTTGATATTTCATCTTTTTGTGCATTTATTGAGTTTTTACTAATTTCGGCAAATATATTATAATGTAGTCTTTCTATTCTTATTTTTAATTCTTTATATTTTTCAGAAATAATTTGTTTTAGTTCTTTGTACTTTTGTACTTTATTTATTTAAACCATATTTATAATATTTTGGTGGATATCTAAATCTGATTTTATCATAATTAGGTGGTATGTGTCTCATTCTTCTAGATTTTAAATGGATTATTAAATAACTGGGCTCTTATACCATTTGTAGGGGGGTGCGAATAACTAACTTGTTCTGGCTACGCCAAATTGCTTGCTCTCTTTCTTTTATTTAGTTTCTCATACGTTCTATGCATTATCTTTCGTTATATAAATAATTAATTCGTTGATAATAGACATAAATAAGATTAGATTTAACACATATGCTCTTGACCTCATACACAAATTCAACTGTATCATTTTCAGGGTAAGCAAAACCTTGTAATCCCCTTCATTTTCCCCTACACCCCCCAAGAAAAAGGAGTACAATCAAACCTCTCTGTATCTTCATTCATTATAACAACATTTCACTATAATGCCTTGATTTTCTCCCAATTAAATTGATTTTTCATGTTATATTTTAATTCTCTGTAACACCAGTCTAACTATAACAATAATGACATTCATTATTACTGTATACTCTCACTAAAATAGCCATCTATAATTTACAGTAATATTTTGTAAGAAATAGATTATGTCTAAAATGAAATATTAAAATATTTATAAAAATTATTGGAAAAATTCGACTAATCTACACTCAAAACTCCATTATCGCACTCAGAGAATGAAGAAGAAAGCAGGAAAAAGTTAAATTGATGTCTAAGAATAATGAATTCAATTACAAATGGTGATGGACATCAGCTTATATGGCTGCAGGATCCTAAATATCAAAACCATCAGAAAAAATATCTTCTAGTGAGCTTCTTGTACAACTCAGCTCTTAGCTCACACCACTACCTCTAACTGGACAGCTCAGCATGTAAATAACTACTTAACTAACCAGTGGAAGCATAGCCGCAGTAAGCAATGTAACAGTGAAAACAGAATGAATCAGTTAAACTTTTTTACTGAAAATTCAACAGTTATCATTAATGTCATGTTCATAGTAAACTTCAAGTACAAATATCTGAAAGAAAAAAATTGTATTTAAATGATGCCCTTAAGTTATGATCATAACTTCACGAGCAATGACTTTTGATGTTTGCCTTTTCAATTTATAATTAATGAAATATAAACATCAATTGGGATTTTAAATTTGACGAATATTTTGTTTCCGATTATAATATAACTAGTATAAAAATAATAATTTTATATACTTTTGCTTATAACAACCAATTGAGATTTAAACATCAAATATAAATATATGTATATAACAATACCTCACTATAACATTCATGGAACTTTGGGACAAATGTTTCACTATTGAAAGGTTTGATTGCATATATAAAGCAAAATAACTAATGTTATGGACACTCGAGTGTAAAAACTAACATGCAGTGATGCAAACTGCATCATTCAAAACTTAAAAGAGAGTGTAAAGGAGTATTTAGGATCCTTACAATTTAAGTAAGTAAACACGTACTTTTCGTGGTGAAAAAAAAGACTACTACAAGAGAAGTACACAACATAATTAGCTAATACTAAGAAGTACACTACATAACTAGCTAGTCCTAATTAATTTTAGAAAGCAACAGCAGGTGGTTTATTTCTGTCTGGAAATTGCATTTCGTAGCCACTAAAAATGACTCTTGCTTCAGTAGTAGCAGAAGGTGGAATAACCTTAACAAGATCAGGATGTGGATAATATCTGTAAACACAAGCTTGTTTTGGTCCATCACTACTAGAACAACACTGTGCATGTCTACCCTTGTTATTTCTTCCCTCTACAAGGGAAAATCCCAGAATTTTTCCTATCTTTGCAAGCTCTTCCATGATGGACAAGTATTGTGAGATATACTTAATTTCTTTGTATTGTAGATGATTAATGAATTGATTATAAGGTCCTGTTTATATAGGCATGGACCTTACCATAGGCATATTATTTAAAGGAATAAAAGATATAGAATCTTCATATGCCATTATTTAATATACCTTCTTTATGGTCCAACTTGTGATTCTCATATCAATATCAATATAGGTTGTGGTGAAATAGTTGAGATTCCTTTACTCTTGATCAAAATTTTGGGTTCAAGTCTCTAAGAATGAAAAAGATCACATTCTAAGAGCCGTCCCCAGAAATGAATTGTGCATTGCGCGATTCAGATATAATCAGTCTCCAACGTGAGTCCCAAAAACCAGCCGGATGAAAAACCTAAAACGGAAAAAGAACTTGAGATTCCTATAAGATTATAAATATGTATATATTCGGATATGGTTAAAGAAAAAAGACGGTGTATGACTTGTCAGATATTTGCACTTCTTATAAGTAAGATTCGATCCTTAAAATTGTGAGTATGAGTGAAACAACAAGTCAATCAAATACAATTGGATAAGTTGAGTAACTAATAACTGAAGAAATTTAAATCTCTACATATACAAAGTGGAATATTGCTTGCAAAGTATCTGATTTTATCTTATTCGTGTCATTTCAGTGCCAAGTTCTCACTGGAAAAAATCCAAACTAAATTAGTACTAATGATACATTCTTTTTCTCTTTCGTAATCTTTGATCGAGGAGTTGGACTTTTTTCATAGTTATAAAATTAGTGAGATCGGTAGGATTTTTTTATTTTTTTAATAAAATATGAGTCAATTACAAATTTCGACCATCAACATATGTTGAGCTAAATGGTACTTTTGACACGGTATGATATTGTCCGTTATATTTTAGAGTTTTCGAAAGACCTCATATCATTAAAAGTAAACGTCTTATAAGTAGTTCTCTTTTCATTCTAGTTATCAATGCAGGACTTTGTTTGCATACCCGGCTAGTAGAGGCAATGGAAAAAGTTATTGGCTTAGCTTAGCTCATTTTGTTGTATCACCTGTGTTTAGTCCCATGAATCATATCACTTACCATAATGCCAAAAGGGTTCAGATGTGGCAAGAGCATAATTTTATTTCTTAACGGTATTCCTGACTCGCTACCTGAGCCTCCCTGTAGGCAAGATATTAGCCAAACATCTACCACATGCAACATGTTATTCCCAGTCCCCAGAAGTTGAAATCGTAACATTGGCTCAATCTGATGCCACATATATTAAGGGTTTGCCGTCATAACAAAAGCTCTAGTTGATAGCAAAAGGCACAGTTTATTACTTCGTCAACTAAGTGTTATACTCTTACCGCTACTCCTTCCAGATAGTTCACTTTCCCTAATTATCACCTGGCCTCTTCATAAACAGAATGTCTAACATATTATCCAATAGAACACAAAAAAATCGTCAGCATTGTGAATTTTAGCATAAGATCTCAAATCTTACCCATAAAATGTGATCAAACAAATAATCCTATGGCAGGTAGGGACATGCATGTTACCAACTAGCTAGGCTTTATTCATTTTATACTAGTAGAATAATAGAATCCTAAATAGCATATATGGTACTACTATGCAGAGGTCAAAATCGAGTATTCACCTTCAAGGTAACGCTAACTATGAATTTATCACAATAAAAGAATTATGCAAAAAGTGGTCGAAAGTGGAAATCCAAATTCCACGACAGCCTATACTTTGGTTCCACATACACTAGATGCTCAAGTTAGAGAAAGAAAATTTATATTTTTAGGATAAATTCTGGTCACTGATCAGTTAATAGTAATCAAAACAGAAAGTCATTCTTCTAGATTTTCATTCTTTTCAACAAAAAAAGTAATTTTTTAAGCTAATAACTATTAATCAAGTGATCAAATGAGAAATCAAACTCCATAAAATATGACATGATTGAAGTTATATCATGGAAGCATCGAAGTGCAGACTAATGATTGTGAACTTTCCCATTCAACGTTGTTTGTCCAAATTCTATTCCCATTCTTTCTTCTTTTTCCTATTTGCGAGCTCATTCCTATCTCTGATATCTATTAAAGTGTAATTTTTTCTCGGCCATAAGAATTTATTTTTACCTTTTTTCAGAAAATATTTTTATTTTATTTCAAAAATGGTATTTGGTTATAAGAATTTGAAATACAACTTGGAGTTGTTTTTGAAAAATTCAAAACAAATTTTATTAACTTATTGTTTCTTTTTCCATCTCACTTCTCTCATAAAATAAAAAACAACTCTAATTTATATTCATGGTCAAACACAACTTCAATTCCGATACATTACTATCAAAAATAAAAAAAAATACTTAAAACCACAACTTAAATTACCTAAACTTTTTAAAATCCTCCCTCTTTGTAAAAATTACAAAAATCCCTTATTTACATATTTTTAAGTAAAATATTAGATACATCTTTTTGTCATCCCTAAAAGTTTGGATACTTCCCAACACATCCACAACAACATCAGCAATAAGGCAAATCAAGCAGTAGTTCCTGCAATTACTCCCCCTTTATCCGCTTTTCAAATTGTGAAAATTTCTCCCATCTTCAACTTCAATTTTTATCTCTACAAGTTCAACAACTTCTCTTAATTCTCAAAATATTCATCGATGGTATTTTTCTGAGATTAGTTTATTTTCATTGTTGTTGAAAGTTGAGTAATTTAAAGTATTGAGCCATATTTGGTTCAATTAACTGTTACAAACACATTTTTTAAGTTATATAATGGATTTCGATTCTGCACCATCTTTTAGTATATAAATTTCTCAATTAGAAAACATCAACCAAAACAAAGTTGTTTTTTATTTTGTTCCTGATGTTTTTGATATGGACTCTAAAGATTTTCGTGAAAATCATTCAAAAAACAACAATAATGCCGTTATGATGAAGAAGTTAAAGAAAACACTTAAGGTAGAGAAATAAAAGGAGATTCTGGTGATAAAAAAGAAGTTTCTGGTGCTTCAAAAAGCACTTCTCGTGATGCAAAACCGAAGAACTAGAAGCTATATCAAGAAAATCTCTTATGAAGGTATTATATGTTTGTATCTAAAGCAAATTATTAGAAAATACATTTATTAAGTCATAAGATACTAATTAAATATCAGATCTAGATGCCAGATAAATATACAAAATTCGTATCTTTCATGTTTATATCACAGATACATCTAAAATCTATGTGCCAGATACATCCGTATAATTTGCCCCCTTCATAAGTACATCACACTATATTTTTGTGTTAGTGGGTATGAATTGTGATAAAGATGACCATAAGTTCTTGTAACTCATATGACCATTGATTTTTGTAACTCTCAAGGTCATTAGTTCTTGTAACTCCATGGCCATTACTTTCATGTAACTCATGTAACATTAACACTATTCGTCTACCTACATTACTACCCCTCATTCATTCTATTCATCACATGGAAGAATTCTACACCTATAAATAGTGGTGGTTCTTCCTTTGTGTTGTGAGATTATATACAAGAAAATATGATAGGTGTGAAATAGATTATAGTATGTAGTAGTGGAAGAGAGAGTTGAGACAAAGAAATATTTCAAGCCTTTAACTATATTTACTATACAAAGAGAGTAAATATATGTTGAAGGAAGGTGTTCTTATAGTGGAGCTTTGGACTCTTCAACTAATTCGGAGTTATTTGAGTTGTACATCGTTGATGGACCGTTGTATCCTGGAGGGGACAAGTCACGAGATATACTGTTGGATCAGTGTAGATTATGCCGCAGTGGGCATGAATCTCCTTAAAGAAAGCGAGATATCCGCGCCTCAGCCAAGAAGAAGATTATTTTATTTTCTTCACTTTTGTTCATTTTGTTTTCAACTGTAATCATTTATTGTAATTGTGGTATATTACACCAACATTTTGTCTAAACAAGTTGGCGACTGTTTTTTACTGTTGCTCAAATTATGTTATTTCTGAATTCTTCCTTTTCTATTAAGTGTTCTATGATATGTTCATATTTCATTTAAGTTTTCATATGTATATGATACATACTTATAAAATTTTTATCACCAGATACGAAAGTTCAACCTGCTAGAAATCTTTCTAATATCATATTCAAACAAATGTGTATCACATACATATTTCAAAAAATATTTAAAATAATGTATATTATGTATTTAATAGAATTATTTATCTCAAGTTATGTGTACGTCTCAAAAGTTATAACTTAATGCTAGTATACTAATCATAACTAACATATTTAGATTTCTAAAATAAACATGTACTAGAAATATAATTCAAACAATAAATCATTTTTAACTGTATATCTGATACAAATTTAGATTTCAAAGGATGTATCCCCATAACAAGAAAAACAGTATCAATAATTCTTGTACATTCATGATATTTATGCATTTATGTTAAATATGTACTATATACTTAATTAATATATTAAAAAAATATTATGTATCGAATAAAAAGATACATTTTGATATATGTTAATTATACAAGAGAAACATCTTTAAAATATTTATCTTCCTTAAGATAATAAGTGTCATGAAAGTGAGTCTTCTATATATGATCTTTTACATATATAATTGCAAACAATATAGAAAAATAAACTACACTCATTACTTAAAATAATACGCGAATTTCATTGATTAATCTTTCTTCAACAAGTTCTCATCGATACTGATGCATTTTACAAGGTATTTTCAGATGTAAAGTTTAACCTTTATTAAAAAATAATTATACTGAACAACATTATCAATTATTTTTAAAAAATAAAAAAAATAAGTGTTTTTTCTAAAACTGAGATAGTGAAAACTTGCAATCTTTCTTTAAACTTTTAGGCTATTTCTCTTTGGAGAAGAAATTACAAGTATGTCTGTTGTGATCTTCGTAGCTACATTGCTTGTAACAATTATTGTTCGACGTTAAGGTTTCACTAATCTTTTTTGTGCCTTCCTTTCTTTGGCCTACCAAGTGGGTCGTCTGTACGTTGATGGTAATACAACTTCTTCTGCATTTTCTGTGGAATAATTCAATCTTTCTTGTGTGGCATTGAAATTATCAAAATTCCATACATCTTGACTAAAGTTTCTGGATGATAATACTCAAAGCAGTGAAGCTTCATATCATCTACGTACTTACTTTTCAGGATTACTATTGCTTATCTCGTCCAACTAAAATCTTCCACAACTGCATGTTCTACTCTCTAGACATACAATGCACTTTTTCCCATCATCATAAATTGAGTACATGTAAGCCCGATGAAGCCTTAACCTATCAAATGATAATGACTTATTTCAGAGATACATAACATCAGGAAATGTATCTCTTTTAAAAAACAGATAAATTAACAAGATACACATCAAATAAAAATGACAAGTTTCACTAAATTCATCTTTGTGTTACAACTACGTCAAACTAGTAGCCATTTTTGTGTTAACCTTCAACTGACAAGGCTTCAATACATTTTTGTAATAAATGTAGCTCTAATTAACCTATGTATCCCTAATGAATAAAGTCTGTACAAGACATCTCAGGTAATTCTGCTTACATTTTTCTGAAATTCATTTATTATAAGACGTAACTTTAACTAAATAATACATCTTGATTATGTATCTTGTGTTTTGATGTCAAACCTTATTAATCAATACTCCACCAAACAATAAATGTATCTCCGTTAAAAAATAAGTTAGGACGAACTAAAATTTACATGTATCAGTCTTTCAAAAATAAAATTATAATATCAAATTTACGTATAAGATATAATTTCTCTATAGCAAGCAACAACTGATACAATTATACTTTTGTATGTTGGATATTTTAGCACTGAATTACCTTCAACAATGTATCGACATTCAAATTTCTTTCTTCATCTATTTTAAGTTCTGCAATAATTGTCGAATCAATTTTGCATATATTACGTTTTTTCCGATCAATTCTGCAACACTTATATCCTTCATACTTGACATCAGTAACCCAAACACCAGAATGCATTAATAACACCAAATTATTTATTGAGAATCATTGAAAAAAATTTTGTTGCAAAAAAACAGAGACAAAGGGAGAAGAATGATTCTGCAAAATGAATGAGGAGAATAATATTTTGAAATAAAACATAATAACTAATTACGTTTTTCTGGAAATTTTTACTCTTAATTTGAAGTCATAAGTGTGATTTACTCCTCAATTAAGTAAATTTTTGTTATTTACCTTTTTAGCGCACAACATACATGTTCACTGGTTATATCAGCTACGATTTATCTCTTGTTATTGGATGTATCGAAAAAAACTACAAAATGAGATTTTATGAAATTTTCATAAAAGATGGGATAGGATGTAATTAGAGGTAAACTTGTAGGAATTTATGTAATTAAATAAATTAACTAATCCCACCGCACGTATTAGGAACCTGATCTCAAAATTTACAGTAAACAATAAACAGTAAAATAAAGTGCAACACAAATTACCATGGAAAACTTCTTGCTCAAGGGAGTAAAAAATCACGACCTACACTGTGTAGGATTTCACCACCAATCTCCACTAACTTCAAAGAGCTCTGTTCAAGATTACAATCCCGCAATCCTAGAAGCTAACTCTTAACTCACAACTCCGCAGTTTACTCCAACTGTTCTACCCACTATATGATCACTCCTAGAAGTCAAACCTGCTTCTTGTTACAACACCTCACAAACAAGAAGTCAAACCCTCTTCTTGTTACAACACTCCACGAATAAAAATTCAAAATCGCTTCTTATTATTCGCAGCATCCATAACAAAATAACATTCAATAATAGAAAAGATTATAACTCAGAATCTATCCTATGATAGACTCGAAACTCATCAATTTACTCCAATTGATGAACTCAACAACGACTACTAACTCTAGCCTTAAGCTTCTCACACTTCAGTATTCGATAGTGCAAACTTGAATAGAAACTGTGACTCAAACAAAAACTGTGAATCAGGTTTCTATTTTGCTGTGATGAACTCCTGCAATTTTTACTTCGATGGCTATTGCTCTGAAGATGATTAATTTTGTAGATATGCAATAGGTGCGGCTCTCAATGATCTTCTTGACATATATATGCTGGAGATTTGTCATGCCCTAGAATATCACGGAATTGAACTCCTTCTCTAAATGAAACATGGTTTCCTACGAGGAAATATGTGATTCCTTTCCTTATAATGAGATTGTATCATATAAGGAAACTTTGACTCATCTTTATACTCTACTTGTTCTTTTTATTTTTTTCCTTGTTTGCTCTTAATTTCTTTTCTTATTTTCTCCATTCTTTCCTTCTTGCTCTTTTATTTATTTTCTTCTTTATTTCGTGGCTCCAATCTTTCTTATTAGTCCTTGATTTTCTTATATAGTCACATCACCTGTTCTTGGACCTGATTCACATGATACCACATTCACGTCACTTGTTCTGGAACCTGATTCCCATGATACAACATACAAAAGACAGCAAGTAGTAAACAAGGTTCGTATTTGTCAATCATCAAATTTACAAACACATGCTCCTTCTTGCCAATAATTTTCTCCTTTTTGATGATGACAAATAATGCATCATATATTCCTTGTTCACACCATATAACTTCCCTCTTTTGGTATCATTGAAAATCAACAACCAAAGAACCCAATGAATATATAATGAGTGCAATATCATTTTAACTCATAGCCACTCGGGCAACACTATTCATCATACATTTGTTGACAATAAGGTAAGTCAATCTAAGGACATCAACCATTTTATATACACAATCAAGACATGCAGAGAAGAAATACAATACCATAGATATGTATCAATTTAAGCCCTTGGGACCCCAATCAAATTATATCATATCATGAATATGAGATAAAACATAAACACCACAAGAAAAAATGAAAGCAAAGGAACTCAAAGATATATACTAGTAGGAAAAGTACTAAGGTTGAGAAAAAGAAGGTGGAATTCTTTTCCATACCATTGTGTACTTTTCTTTTGTTTTCATAATACTTCATGCTAAGCATTCCTGAGGTCCACTTTTAGCTGAGTATTTTAGCTTAAGGTAAACTATGCATATGCAAGATGTGGATGAAACAACAACTGAATAATGAGACCTATATTTTTTTTTCAAAACCTGATTCATATGCACAAAGATCTTACTCCTTGTGGATATTCTTGTCAAATGACTTCTTCTTGATAACTTTCAAATCCCGATTAAGTAAAAGTAGATATGATTAGAAGACTCATCAAATTTTGTGCAATAATGATGGATTTTGCAACGATAAGGGAACTGATATTAGTTTGTTCCTAAGAAAGTTGTTTCCCCAAGAAATGGTTAGTTACACTTGAAAGGTGAGGCCATGATTTGGGATTTGTGAACCTGGTTCAGATGAATGAGGTGGCTAAGACTATTCGTAATCTTCACAATTATCTCCAGCAATAACTAATCCTTTAGTGTCATTATTGTCTTAGCCAGGTTCAGGGGAATAGTCTATACGAATACCAGTATAGATTATTCGTAATCTTCACAATTATCTCCAGCAATAACTAATCCTTCATTGTCAATCTACTCTTCAAGATCACAATCATCAAGATTGTCATTCACAAGACCAATTTTTTTCATTATCTTTCTGTAAATTTATACGAACTAGGTTCCTGTTGTATATTTTTACCAATTTTTGTGAGCGAGCCTTCAATATTTAAGCTAGAACATTCTAACATTCTTCTTGATTTCTGATCACTTTGAGCAATTATTCACTGAATTGGGTGTTGGACAACTTAGGAAACAAAATTTTCATGACTCCTTCATTTAGAATCAGATTTCAGAATTTGAGCGCTTTTGTTTTGTCATGCTCTAAGAAATGTTCAACAAATTATGTTTCAATCTATTTTTTTCTTTCCAAGGACTACTTTATAACCTTGGAAATACGCTAGTGAGAGAAAGCTTTCTTGCATTTTGATCATGTGTCCGAAACATGTATTATTCAGTTATCATGATTTGTATTTTTCTTCCACCTTCACCTAAAACACTAGTTAAAGATTAGTCTTGGGTACCCAGATTAACTTAGACCCCTTCCGGTGAGTAAAAGGATGAATGAGATCTCTTCTAGTCCAGAAAGGCAAATACGAGGACTATTTTTTTTAAGAATTTATGTGGTAAGGACCTAATTTCTTTTTAACAAAATTAGAACAATTCATCTGATAAAAACCAGGTCCCTTTTTGACAAAATTAATATTTTTATGATTTTCTCGAATTTGACCTTGACATTGATTTCTAAGATGGCCTTATTCCTTTTCACAGTGAGTACAAAATTTTAATCTAGCAGGGTTACCTTGTGAGGACTTGTGTTCTTCAGGTTTAAAACCAATCCCATGTCTAGTGATGGTTTGACTATTCTGAATTTGAGTTAACAGTGTTGAGGACCTGATCCACTTTTTATTGTGTTCTAACTCATCTTTAGTCCTTGCAAGATTTTCCTGCAGCAACCTATTTTTTTTATTAAGCTCTTGAAGATTTACATTTAATTTCTTGATGTCATCTCCTAAAGATTGTTGAAAAGTGGGTGCTTGTCTTTTTCCTTTAGAAGAAAATTCCTTTAAAGAATTTTTTCAAGGAACAGTTTTCTTCATCAAGACTTTGATAGTCCATTCTTAAAGATGCATAATTCCTCATAAGCTGATTCTTGTCAGAACAAGCACAATAATAGGCATCAATAAGAACATAAGTCAAATTTTCAAGTTTTCTTTTACAAAAATTTTTGAGTTCAAGTTTAAGATCAAGAAAACATACCTCAGATTCTCCTTGTTCAGTATCACCATATGAGTCTGAACTTGCCATGTGTGAAAGTATGACCTCTTTGAAATTTTCTTTTTGTTGTTCACCATCCAAATCAGCAATTGTAAAAAGTGCTAGAGTGTCCTCATCATCAGATTCCACCATAGCTAGTAATGACCGATTTTGTGGTTCTTCATTTTCAAATTCATCAGAAGAGTTTCCCATTTTAGCAAGAGCCCTTTTAACAGCAACATCAACGTCACATTTTATCATCATTCTATGTGATGGAAGAACCAGGTCATTCTTTTGTTCCTTATATTTTTCTTGGTTATTTTTCTTGTGCTCCTCTATCCATAAAAGACAAAATTTGATGAAGTGTTCAGGACTGCCACAATTGTGAAACTCGAAACCTGGTTCCTATTTTCTGAATTTAGGTTCTTCCAAAACACCTTTTGAAATCTCCTAGTTATGAGTGCCAAATTCTCAGGTTCAAAATCTACTTTCTTAGTAGCTTTTAGAACTATATTATTTTCCTTTGAGACCCCAATAATTGTGTATTCTTAATTTTCTTAAGATCATATGTTTTCAAGTTTTCGATGAGCTTATTCATGGTTAATGTATCTAAGTTATAAGCTTCAGAGATAGCTTCAACCTTACATTTCCATGACTCTAGCAACACATTGAGCAATTTTCGGACAGCCTTACCATTGAGAACAACTTCACCTAGAGAGTAGATCTCATTAATGATTGATGTGAACCTGGTATGCATCTCCTGAATAGTCTCTTCTTTCTTCATCCTAAATAATTCATATTTTTTATTTAGTATATCAATCTTAGACTTCTTCACTTGACTTGTACCTTTATGAGCTGTTTGCAAAGTGTCCCAAATTTCTTTTGCAGTGAAATACGAAGATATCTTATTGTACTCATCAGGGCCAATTCCACAGATTAGTATTTTCTTGGCCTTTGCATTATTTTGAACATTGACATTATCATTATTATAAAATTCCAAGCTCCCTTTAGGAACCCATGTATTTTCATCTTCACGAAGCTTAGTTGGAATTGTTGGTCCATCCAACACAATGTTTCAGAGATCATGATCCTCTCCAATAATGAAGTCCATCATCCTGTTCTTCCACCACCCATAATATTGTCCATTAAAGAGGGGAGGTCTAATTTGCGAAGCACCTTCCTGAGATATTGGTGGGGCAACCATCTGATCCTTTTCAAGGTGTTAGCCTTTAATTGAAAAGACCTTCTCTGATACCAACTGAAGAAATCAACTAATCCCACCGCACATATTAGGAACCCGGTCTCAGAATTTGCGGTAAACAACAAACAGTAAAATAAAGTGCAACACAAATTTACTGTGGAAAACTCCTTACTCAAAAGAGTAAAAAATCACGATCTACACTACGTAGGATTTCACCACCAATATCCACTAATTTCAAAGAGCTCTGTTCAAGATTACCACCCTGCAATCCTAGAACCTAACTCTTAACTCACAACTTCACAGTTTACTCCAACTGTTCTGCCCACTATATGAGCACTCCAAGAAATCAAACCCGCTTCTTGTTACAACACCTCACAAATAAGAAGTCAAACCCTCTTCTTGTTATAACACCCCACGAATAAGAAGTCAAACCTGCTTCTTATTATTCACATCCATAACTAAATAACGTTCAATAATAGAAAAGATTACAACTCAGAATCTATCCTATTACAGACTCGAAACTTATCAATTTACTCTAACTGATGAATTCCTTTCCTTATAATGAGATTGTATCATATAAGGAAACTTTCACTCCTCTTTAGACTCTATTTCTTCTTTTTATTTCTTTCCTTCTTTGCTCTTAATTTCTTTTCTTATTTGCTCCATTCTTTCCTTCTTTCTCTTTTATTTACTTTCTTTTTTATTTCGTGGCTCCAATCTTTCTTATTAGTCCTTCATTTCCTTGTATAGTCACGTCACCTGTTCTGGGACCTGGTTCACATGATACCACATTCACGTCACTTGTTCTGGGACCTAGTTCATATGATACAACATACAAAAGCCAACAAGTAGTGAACTAGGTTTGTATTTATCAATCATCAAAATTACAAATACGTGCTCCTTCTTTCCATCATAAGTTTTACGAAATAAGTAGTTTGTAATGTATATCAACAGTGCCAATATTTTTTGGAAACGCTGATTACATATCACAATATTCAAATGCCTACTAGCTCAGAGTAAAAACTACGGAACACGTGAAACCCTCTTTCGGTAAAACTATATATATTTTATGTTTATATTTTTTAAAATTGTTATAATATTAGTTTCGGTTAATTACTCTCATGCTACAAAAAAAAATAAAAAACTAAATGGGGCATGCACTTGATTGAGGTTGAATTCTCAAAACTGCCACACTCAAAAATTAAAGCGAAAGTACATACATGGAGTACTTAAGATCCTTACACTATTGAAGTTATACAGCAAACACGTACTTTTCCTAGTGAAAAAGAACTATGTACAAGCAAGGTACATGCATACTTAGCTAATACGATTTTAATTCTGGCAAGACGTAGATAACATGCATACACAGGCCAGTCCTAGCTAATTAATTTTAGAAAGAAACAACAGTTGCTTTGCTCTCTGGAAATTGACTTAAAATGACTCTGGCTTCAGTAGTAGCAGAAGGTGGAATAACCTGAACAAAATGATCAGGATGTGGATAATATCTGTAAACACAAGCTTGTTTTGGCTCCTCACTACCAGAACAAGACTCTGTTCTTCCCTTACTATTTCTTTCTTCTATAAGGGAAAATCCAATTTTCCCAATCTTTGCAAGCTTTGCCATTGATGGACTACTGTGAGATATACTAAATTAATTGCTTTGTATATTATTATATTGCAGAATGACTTTTGGACTAATAATAAGGTCCTCTTTATATAGCCATATATTTAAAAGAATAAAAGATGTAGAATCTTCATATGCCATTATTTACCTTCTCTATGGTCCAACTAGTGATTCCTACACTAATATGATCGATCTTTGGGTGGAATTATTGAGATTCCTCCCTCTTAACTAGCGATTTTCTGATATTCGAATTACTGAGATTGAAATAAGTTTCGAGTTCTGTTGGTAGTGCTGCTAACATAAATTAATGGGCGGTACAATGTGTAATCCAAATTTTCTCCCTCTTTGATATGAGTATCAAAACGCGGGATACAATCTAAAAAAGAAAAAGAGAACTTTGTGATTCCTATAAGATTATGTATATATTCGGATATGGTTAATGAAAAAAGACGGTGGATGACTTGTCATATATTTGCATTTCTTATAAGATTCGATCCTTAAAAATTGTGATTATGAGTGAGACAACAAGTCAATCAAATACAAGTGGATAATTGGTGAGTGATCAACTGAGGAAATGTATGTCTCTAAATATACAAAATGGAATATTTCAGTTATTTGCAAACTATTTTATGAGCCGATATTTATTCTTCTTTAGCTTGATTCATTTTGTTCTATGGGCAAACCATATAGCTTATCATCATGCCAAAAGTGCTCTTGCAAGAGCATTATTTTATTTCTCTAATGCCATTCCCAACCTATTAAGTGTTGAGAATAGTTGAAGAAAAGTGTAGTTGGAGAGACCTTCTGCTAGCCCAAGATCGTTAACAAAGATCGAAAGATTCAACTAAGAAGAGGAAGCTAGAAAGGTGAAGGAAGATATTAAAAGAAAATTTGGGTATAGAAGAAGACTACTTGAATTGATTTGATTTTTGTTTTTGTTTTTGGATGATTGCAAACGTACAAGACCCTCCCAATTTATACTAGTCTATGGATGGTTTTAGAAATTTTTCTCGATACATCTACAAGAATAATCTAGCAAATTTTATCCACTACAATGCTCTAGAATATCTAGATTATTTCTTCAAGATAAAAAACTAGTCATCTTTATCTTCTACCACTACTCTAAAATATCTAGATAATTCTACAAGATGTTTATTTAAGATATTACACTAGACTATTCTAGAAACTTAACTAAAAATCAATTCTTCCAAAAAAGTCTACCTTAATATTTTTGCACTCCCCCTTAAAGTAATTTTTGGAGCTACCCTGAACTTGTCGCAGAAGAACTCAAACGAAGCTTTGAACCACGCTTTGGTGAAACTCTCAGCAGTTTTTTCTGGACTCTTCTTTCTTCTTCCAGTGATGAAGATTTTTTACCATCGATTTTTCTTAGCCGAGTTTTATGATGTTGAGTTCTCGAGCTCCCCTTTCATTGAACTCCTTCACAACTTCATTATCTAGAGATACACATATGATGAAAAAGTTTGGAGCTCTAGCATTTGAGATTTTAGAACTTACTATTTCTGAAGTAACTCCATAACACAAGGATATTTTATTTGTATCAGCCTCCTCTTTTGATTCGATGATGATTTGATCATCAATTTTTTGTGAAGAATCAACATCATAATAGAATCCATCACTAGATTTTGGTTCTAGCTCTTCAATCATATTGTACATCTGTCTATATGAAATTGGGACTTCAATTTCAGCGTCTTCATCCATTTGATCTTTAGCTACTTTATCAACTTCTAATATGTTCTCTAAGCCAGTGATTGAACTTGATATGATAGATAATTGATCAGAGACTTGAACTTCTATTCCATCCCCCTTAATGCTTTCTTCGAAAAAGTCATCACTAGCATATAGAGTTTTAGACATTGTCTGCTCAAAATCTACTTTAATATCCTCCACGTCCAGAATTTTATTACCAGGATTTGCTTCTTTGATTTCCTTAATAGCAGCTGCCATGTCTCAGTCTGAAAGTCTTCACTATCTTCTTGCTTCTTATCAGTGCCTTCTTCTCCCCAAGATGGATTGTATTATATTTGCTCCAATCTCTTTCCAAATTTATGGAATCCAAGGAATTTATTGCTCGACTCTCAGCTTCTAAGCATCTTTTCCAACCTTTTTCTTCTTCAACAACTTGTTTAGTATCAACTATGTTTCTCTCTGTGGCTCGACAATATCTTCTTATGTGTCTTACTTTTCCACGCCGATAACATCTGAGAGGCTTCTTATTATTATTGTTAAAAGACTCTTCCTTCATTTTAGGAGAGCTTGAACCACCTGAGAATCGAGAGTGAGGAATATCTCTTGTTTTTCCTTCTCTTGTCAGCCATAAGAGCATTTTCTTCCCTTTTTTTGGGCAAATTCATCAGCCAATTGTTTGGCTAGTAACTTCCGTGACGACAACAAGTTCTCGAATTCCTCCAAGGATGATTGTTGAGTCCATCCCTGAATTGATGTCACAAAGGAAATATATTCTGATATCATATCATGAATGATAATTCTTCTCATTCGTGCTTCAGAGATAGCCTCATCCATATTCAATAAAGAAATATTAGAACATAAGTTCTTAATCTTTAAAAAGTACTCTGCAATAGAAAGATTACCTTGAATGGTGTTCGCCAATTCATTCTCCAATATTTGTAGCCGAGCTTCATTCTTCTTGTTGAACAACTGGTCGAGGGTCCTCCAAATATCATGAGCTGATTTACACCTTATAATATGGTCAAATAAATTGGAGGAGATGGAACTCTTCAGAATGAAATCCGCCTTCGCATTAATCTGCTTTCACTTCTTGTATGCACTACTATTCTCCGGCCCATCGTTCGGAGGACTTGTGTTACTCCCGTTAACAACATCCCATAAATCCTCGCTCACAAGGTATGATTTCATGCAAGTCTTTCATATCTTGTAATTGGACTGATTCAACAACTCCATTCCCAGTCAATTAACGCGATCGCTAAAATCCATAGAGAGAAACAAGTTAAATCTATCACTAACCCGGTCTTGAAATAAAATTTAGAAGCCAATGTGTGGCTATGGCTCTGATACCATGTAGAGAATGGCAAAAGAAAGATGTAGTTGGAGTGACCTTCTGCTAGCTCAAGATCGTTAACCAAGATCGGAAGATTCAACTAAGAAGAGGAAGTTAGAAAGGTGAAGGAAGATATTAAAAGAAAACTTGGGTATAGAAGAAGACTACTTGAATTGATTTGATTTTTGATTTTGTTTTTGGATGATTGCAAATTTACAAGACCCCTCCCTATTTATACTAGTCTATGGATGGTTCTAGAAATTCTTCTCGATACATTTACAAAAATAATCTAGTAAATTTTATCCACTACAATGCTCTAGAATATCTAGATTATTTCTTCAAGATAAAAAACTAGTCATCTTCTACCACTACTCTAAAATATCTAAATCATTCTAGAAGATGTTTATTCTAGATACTACTCTAGACTATTCTAGAAACTTAACTAAAAATCAATTCTTTCAAAAAATCTACTTTAATATTTTCACATTAAGTGAGTCTTATGATAAGAAGGACGGATGTTAGCATTATCCAAACAATTTTCCTCCCGGCCGTCCAAACACCTAATCTGCGGTGGAAGTTGAAATTATAACATTATCTTTGATGTCAGTACTTATTAGGATCCATCGCTTAACATCAAATATCAGAAATTGTAGCTAGTCAATATAAAAGGCATAACTTTACTTTTTTACTTAATCGAACCCATCAAACAAGCTATATATTTGGTCACGTAGGCCTTCTCATAGATAGGATATATTGACATCACCTAATAGTACACACAAAAAATTTGTCAGCCATATTATAGTGAATTTTCGCATAAGATCTCAATTATTACCCATAAAACGTCGATCAAATAATTCTCTGTCAGGAAGGGATCAGATATGTTACCAATTAAGCTTTATTCATTGTATACTAGAAAATTGTAGCATATATGGTACTACTATGCAGAGGTCAAAATCTAGTATTCACCTTCAAGGTAACGCTAACTATGAATCTATCACAACAAAAGAATTACGCAAAGTCGTCAGTAAAAGTGGAAATGCAAATTCCAAAACAACCTATACTTTGGTTCCACATACACGAGAAATATTCTAAAAGTACGCTTCATGCTCAAGTTTGAATAAGGAAATTTATACTTTTAAGATAAATTTGTTACTAGATAGATTTTTTTAATTAATAATTATTATTTCAGAAAGTTGCATATCTTCTTTATTTTAATTTCCTTCGACAAAGAAAGTAATTTTCTGAGGTAATAATAAATATTTAAGAAATTAACTCGATAAACTTTGCCATAGATGTAATATTTAGAAAGCATCAATTGCAGACTAATGATTGCGAATTTTCCCTTTCAACGTTGTTTGTCAAAATTCTATTCCCATTCCTATCTCTGATCTCTTTTAAAATGGTAATTTAATTTCATTAATCCTCTATAGATTAATAATATTAGCTTATAAAGTTGCTATTAACATCAATATCAAGGCTTTTAATTCAGTGTTATCGATGGAAGTATATGCCCTTCGTTTTAAAAGGAATAATTGATTTTAACTTA
Source organism: Capsicum baccatum var. pendulum (assembly GCA_030864225.1). NCBI lineage: Eukaryota > Viridiplantae > Streptophyta > Magnoliopsida > Solanales > Solanaceae > Capsicum > Capsicum baccatum. The sequence continues at coordinate 60,175,547 of CM061553.1, read as the reverse complement.
AAATGGAATTTGGAAATAACTTTTAAATCTTAGGATTTGGATTAAAATTATATCAAATATAGTAAAATGCTTTTTAATTTTGCGGTTATTAGCATGTCACTTGTAAGATTGAAATGAAATTGTTGCCAAAAAAAAATATATATATATATATGTTACTTTTTAAAACACACAAGTTATTTTTTTTTAAAGAGAGTAAGTATCCTACACAATAGGACTGATTTCGTTTGCCCCTTCCTTATCCTCTATGCAGTAGAAGTTTTATCTTTTAAAAAAAGAAAAAGAATCGATTTAGTTCAAATCATCAATATTTTAAAATATTACACTTCTTATTTGTTGTTCGAGAAACTTTAAGACTTACTCGTAAAATAAGTTGGGCCAGTGACGTGGAATGTCACTAGAGCCTTTCAAAATCATCCCGCAAATAATAACCTCAACTGAGAAAATGCTATTAATTTATCGGTAATGAGTCATTTACTTAGTCATTTCAATAACGATTTAAATTTTCTTCTTTTTATCGAGTCATCAATTCTTTTAAGGTTTTGATTTTTGTTGGATCGTAGGGGTTCATCATCACTAAGGGATCAGGTTCCTAAGACAGTGAAGTAGAAAAGAAAAGTAAAAATTTAAAGCAAATCAACACACACAATTTTTACATGGAAACCTTCTTACTCAGGAGAGAAAAACCACAACTCGACCTCACAGGCTTTCTCAAGCTCTACTATAATCAAAATCAACTCTGATAACGGGTTCAAAATGAACTTAACTCGAAGTCCCAAGGATTGCAATAACCCTACTAGAAATCTTCACAAGACAACTTTGTTAAAACCTCTCTTCAAATCGACTAACTCTACCCAACACAGCTTAAGTAACTCTACTTAAGAACAACTCAGAAACAACGAGAAAACTTTATTCACAACACCAAAGTAAATAGGTTTCAGGACATGACTAAAGAATAATAAAACTAAGAGGATATAAATTTCTTGAGCTTTAAGGATTTTTTCTGCCACACTCGAAATATCAAATTTGCAAAACTATTATATTTCGTAGTTCAGTGGTCAAGACTTAGATAGACTTTTTGCTCCTTAAGAAGGATGATAGAGCGCTATGTAAAGACTGTAAAGTCATATCTAGCGAGAATCTTTCGACTAAACATAGGTTGTTGGTGATGGACTTGGTAATCAATAAGGGCAGAAAGAAGAAGAGTGTGGAAGCTCGACCCAGGATTGAGTGGGGTAGCTTGACCTTGGCTAGTGCTTTGGAGATGGGGGAGAAGTTCAAAAGTAGAGGAGCTTGGGAGAGTAGAGGGGATGTGGATAGTATGTGGGAGACGACTGCCAGTTGCATTGGGAAAACCACTAGAGAGGTGTTGGGTGTCACAAGGACGAACTGGCAAGCATTGAGGGGATTGGTGGTGGAACAAAGAGGTTAAGAGGAAGGTGGAGTCTAAGAAGGTGGCTTATGCTAAGTTGGCTAAGAGAAAGGGTGATGAGGAGAAGCGGACATAGGGTATAAGGTAGAGGCTAAGTCCAACGACCCGAGACTACCCCTAGTCGTAACATGGTGCTTGAAACCACAAGTGATCCCAAGCTAACCCATAAACTGGCTTACTTCTTGAGCAACTGATTTAAATATATAAAACTTGAAAAAATAAACGGAAGAAATGTCTTTAATTGAACATCTTCAAAACAAAACTATTAAAACGATTACAAATCTGGTTATACAACACAAAACTGAAATCAAATGCATCAACTCTACTGACTGTCTATGAAGCCTCTACTAGTACTGACTATAGGTAGCTGGGACATGACCCCCAGCTATCCCTAATCAATACGACTAAATAAAAAGAAATGCTACTAGAACTAGAGTTGACTCGAGTCCTTGAATCAAAGGAACTCTTCACTTGCTAACTGGAATCTATAAACTGTCTACTGATGATGTATGGGCTACAACTGGTACCTATATTATGAGATAATGTAGCATATAAATATATATGTGGATCAGTACTTTTGGAATGTACTGAGTATGTGGGGGTGAATGCATAAGTAAAACAATAACTAAATATACTTATACTTTCAAATAATGCATGCTAAGTGTAGATGACTCACCTTGAACTTGAATAAAATAAAAGCTGAAAAATCATAAAAATGAATAATAATGCATAATGACAAACTTTATGAGTCATAACACTTAGTTCTGAAAGCTTTACTTTTAATCTTTCTTAGGGAGGTTCTTCTAACCGACATAAACCATATAAGCTATCATGGAGTCCAACGTCTTGCCCACGTTGGGGAGAGTTGTCCTACCCTTGCCATAAGAATAGGACCTTAACTTAAGTGATCACTATCTGTAACTTCATCTATATTGGGAATAAGCTTAACCTACGTTGGCTCGTAGTTCTGGGGCATGTGACCTTGGAGGCATACCCAACTCGATGCTAAATACTACCCCCTTATTAGATAATGCTCATACTTTAAGAAATCCACCTGAAAATAGCACAAGGGTTTATAATGAAATTCAGTTATGCTTCTCTTTTCTTTAAACTATAATCAAAATGAACAAATATGGATTCCATATCTTAGCTAAGGATCGAAAAATCAATTCTTGCTTTAAATCTTGATATAAGCTTGTCATAGAATGCTTAAAAGCATAATTTTCTTGAAATCTCAATACTTAAACTTAGGGCTTAAAATACATGCTTTAAACTCATGGTAATTCATACCAAAACTTCATGCTCAATATAATTCTTGAAATACTACAACAATAACAAGTCAAGTTATTGCAATCTCATTCATAATATAAATCTTGTAAGTTAAAAACATAAACATAAGCACTTCTTGATATACTTAAAGCTTTAAATCTCATGATAATCACATGCTTAAAGAATATATAAACTTGGATATAAATCCTAATTCATAACAAGTAAATAGAATCTTAAAATCATGCAATTTGGGCATAAGGGTGAAATGATACCCTTATTCATAACCCCACGTACCTTAATAGACTTGACTTAGTGGAGAATTCTTGACCTTGAAAGCCTTGGAGATGATCTTGAAAGCTTTTATTGAAATTCTTAGATTAGAAAATTTAAATTATTTGTTTTTATTGAAGACAAGATGATGGAATTGATGAACTTAGGGATGATTAGGGTTTGTTCTTAAGAGAAAATTTGAAGAATATGGGCATATAATGCCCTAACTGAAGCCTTAGGTCATGTTTTTAGGAATTGGGTTGAGGTGAAAAAAGACCCAATTGCCCTTTCATCATTTAAACTAAAAATTCATAACTGAAATGCGGATTAAAGGCTTATCGCGATGCGGTCTTATCACAGTGGCTTACTGGTTCTGATGAAAATGATCATAATTTTTTGGTTGGGTATCGAATTAAGGCAAAATTGGGATCGTTGAAAAGATTATTAAATTATCTACAGTTTGGTGGGTCTTGAGCTGAAACATTCCTTATATATCAAAAGTTATACACGTTCAAAGTTAACCCTTGTAGGATCGAACACCAAACTTTGGACGAATCAAAGACTCTTTGCTCAGCTTTGATCTAAGTGATTCCTATGAACATTCTTCACCTCATAAGAACTTCACACACTAGGATAAAGATTGTGACACATGAATTCAATTATAAATCAAGAACTGGATGAAAATACCTTCACCATGACGCGGTAATGTGCCCATCGCTATACCCACCGCGATGAAGCACTATCACGGTGAGGTTCTGGAATCAAAATCCAAAAGTGACCCAATCCTCATTCGAAAAATCCAAAACTTCTTTGAGACATGCTTCTTACATCCCTGAACATGAATTAACTCAAAAACCATCATCTCAAAGTCCGAAAGGTCAACTTAGAAATCCTCAAAGTTAGGAGGTCTTAAAATAGATAAGTCCCCAAAACTTAGCTAAATTTTTAGGATTTAAGCCTCTTTTGCATACACTAGGAGCTGAACCAAGCTAAGTCTAATACGAGGTATTACACTAAGGTAGCGATTACGGCGACTGCTTTTGAGAGCTTGTATGCAACTTTAGAGGAGAAAGACGGGGATAAAATTTGTATAGGCTTGCCAAGGCCAGGGAGAGGAAGGCTCGTGATCTTGAACAATTAAAGTGCATTAAGAAATAGGATGGTACTATGTTGGTTAAGGATGCCCTTATTAGAGAGAGGTGGCAGTCCTATTTTCATAAACTTGTAAACGACGAGGGGGAAAAGTTTTCATGTAGGGAGACTTGGATAAATCTAAGGAGTGTCACAATTATAGTTATTGTAGGTGTATCAAGGTTGAAGAGGTCAAGGGTGTATTCACAGGATGCATCAGGGTAGGGTGATGGGGCCAGGTGAGTTTCCAGTAGATTTTTATGAAGACCCATGGCGGGGCAAGTTTGAAGTGGTTGACAAGATTGTTTAACATCATTTTTAGGGCGACGAAGATACCTGAAGTGTGGAGGTAGAGTACAATAATTCTATTATATAAGAACAAGGAAGACAACCAAAGTTGCAAAAAATATAGAGGTATTAAGTTGTTGAGTCATACTATAAAGGTTTAGGAAAAGGTGGTAGAGTTGAGGCAGGGAAGGATCGTGACTATCTCTGAGAATCAGTTAGGTTTCATGCTAGGTTTCTCGACTATTGAGGCCATTCACCTTATGAGAATATTGGTGGAGTAGTTTCAGGAGAGGAAGAAGAACTTGCACATAGTGTTTATTGATCTTGAGAATGTATGTGGCAGAGTTCCCAAAAAGATTCTGTGGAAGTGCTTGGAGGCTAGAGGGATGACTGTGGCATACACTAGGTCTATTTAGGACATGTATGTGGCACGAAGGCTCGTGTGAGGACGGTAGGTAGAGATTCAGAGAACTTTCTGGTTTTGATAGGGTTGCACTAGGGATCGACTCTTAGCCCTTTTTTATTTTCCTTGGTGATGGATGTTTTGACGTGACATATTCAAGAAGAGGTGTCTTGGTGCATGTTATTTGCTGATGATGTGGTGTTGGTTGACGAGACTCGGGAAGGAGTTAATGATAAGTTGGAGATTTGGAGTCAGACCCTTGAGTCTAAAGGATTTCGATTGAGCAGGACCAAAATGAAGTACTTGGAGTATAAGTTTAGTGATGTATCACAGGAGGCTGATGTGGTTGTGAAGCTAGAATATCAGGTCATTCAGAAGAGGGAGAGTTTCAAGTATCTAGGGTCTATGATTCAGGGCAATGGTGAGATTGACGAGGATGTCACGCATCGTATTGGGGCAGGGTGGTTGAAATGGAGGCTTGCCTTGGGAGTTTTATGTGATAAGAAGGTGCCCCTGAAGCTTAAAGGTAAGTTATACAGAGTGGCAGTCCGACTGGCTATGTTGTATGGAGCAGAGTGCTGGACAGTTAAGAACTCCCACATCTAAAAGTTGAAGGTGGCGGAGATGAGGATGTTGCGATGGATGTGTGAGCATACTAGGAAAGATAGAGTGAGAAATGAGATTATTTGAGAGAAGGTGCAAGTGGCTTCGGTGGAGGACAAGTTGCGAGAAGTGAGGTTACATTGGTTCAAGCACGTGATGAGGATGAGCTCTGATGCACTAGTGTGGAGGTGTGAGACACTGGCTATGGATGATTTTATGTGGGGTAGAGGTAGGTTTAAGAAATATTATAAGGAGGTGATTAGGCATTATATGAAGCAGTTACAGCTTACAGAGGACATGACCCTTGATAGAAAGGTATGAGGGACGCGACTTAGGGTAGAGGGTTAGGGGGTGGGAGTACATCAGTAACAATAGGGGAGTATTTTTTATTTGTGTTTGAAGTTTCTTGTTCGTGGTGTTGAGTGATGTCTATTATTTTGAATAGATAGTTTTTAGTATTATCTTATGGTTGTAGTATTATCTTATGGTTTGTGGTTTTAGTTTATTTTGCATACTATACTTGTTTATATGCATTTATGTTGTGTTTGTTACACTGCCACCGGTCCTAAGACGGGGGTATATAAAAAATAGCCTCGCTAATTCACCCGAGGTAATGGTATGGTTTGTGTACACTCTATCCTTTCTAGACCCTACTATGTGGGAATACACTGGGTATGCTGTTGTTGTGGCAAAACTATTGGAGAATGTTGCTTCCTTTTGTATTAATAGGAGTTTAGGAATCCTATTTGATATTTGATTGGACCATGTGTCCAATACGGTACATTGTGCACCTGCACAATATTTATACTACAATATAAAACTGTGCAGAGTGCGATAGTTATGTCCTTCAACAAGGCATATAGAGAACATAGTCCTTTGAGCATCATGTTGTCATCATCAAAACATGAAACCACAATTTTTCCCCTTTTGTTGATGACAAATCATATTCATAAAGCACTCGAATTTCATTCTCTTTTGTACATTCACATACATATTCCTTCTATCAACAACATGCCATTCTTTCATGAATCTCACACAATCATTCAGTCTTCCCCCTATTAACATCACCTAAACTTTCATTATTCCCCATATCAACAACACCCCTTCTCCACACCCACTAATACTTACCTGTAGTGATTTATTTCCCCCCTTTTCACATCATAAAAAAGTAAATAAAGTAAATTAAGATAAACAATTTAGCACAATCAGATAACTCATGGCCATTAGGGCAACATTAACATGAATAAATAAATTTATGAAAGAGAGACATATGATACATATAAATTAAAGTTCCATTCATAGAATAAGAAGAATTGGTACCATACAATGCAATTTTTTTTAAAAGATGAAACAATTGAATTTAGCAGCCATAAAAATAATCAAGAAAAATTAATAAATGGGATATTAAACAGACAGATGAGGGGGGAGGGGAGGAAGGCTTATGAGGATGGAGGTTTGGGAGTGAAGGAATTTGAGGAGCATCTTTATTCTTGCACTTTCAGCAACATAAGAGGTCAGAAGCTACTTGGTGAGGTCCTTTACTTCAGCATTTAACTCTTTGACCTCCCCTGATAATGTAGTGACATGTGCCTTTAATTTTGTTTTTTCAACTTTCAGTGCTTCTGCAGCACCAGGTCCCTCTAAAGCTAACTATTGATTCCTCATTTTGAGAAGTGTAATATAAGCTTCCCTAGCAGCCAATGCCATTCTTAATTCATCTACCTCCAAACTCAACCTCTCCTAGGCAGCTATCAACTCAGACACTTGGGACATGGTCCCCAATTTGCCTTCAACATACTCGTTTTCAACTAAAGTGTACAGAGTGAACATTTGTTTAGTCATCCCAGATGTTTCCTTCTCAGTAACAACTCCTAAATGATTGAGCACTTTGTTTATCAAATAACCATATGGGATTCCATGCTTTCCTTCTTTAACATGTACAACTTTGTTCATCTACTCTATCATCAAGGCTAGCAAACTGATGAGTTTAAACTTACTACTGTAGAAGCCAATGTTCTTTTTTCTGCCCTAGGTAGAACCTTATTTACAAATTCATATACCAACTGGAACTCTCCTTTCAAGAACTTCTTTCTCACCCTGTAATAGAAATTTCACCCATTTTAGAAGCATCCCTCATGAACTCCACTAAGGATTATTGCTTCTCTACAAACCTCACTCCAATCACAGGAACATCTAAGATCTTTCCTAGAGTTTCTTCATCTAACTTCACCTTTTTGCCTTGAACCAAGGGTGACAAATTCAGACCATCTTCAACAAATTTTATGGTGTAATAAAATTCTCTGACTTCCTTCTCAAACATAGAGGAGACTGGTTTATCAAAGAGATGTAACCAACCCTAGAGTTTGACATATTCTACCATTTCTACCATTCCAGGTTGCTCAAGTATATAGGAATCAAACACCCTTCCAAATAAGACTTTTGAGTCTTTGGTCTCTCATTACTTTCTTCTCATGATAGAGTTTTTCCTTCTTTTTCCACCCTTTTTCTTTTTAATCCACTTCTTGACTCTTCTTCTGTAATATTTATTTTTGTGGGGCCAACTTCCTCAAGCATTTTTTTTACAATAATGTATTTCTTAGAAGTAACACTCCTTCATTTTGTTTGAGAGGACCTGGTTCTCCTTCCTTCTTGAAACTCTTTTATTTTCTTCTCTAGTGCTGCAACAACATCAACATCAAAATCTTTATCTCCCTTTCCCACATCAACTTCTTTCACATTTTCTTCATCAACCACAGTCCCTTTTCTCAGCCTTCTTCTCTTAGCTGTGGCTGACTTGCTTTCTTTCATAGCATCACCCATCAAATTCTTTTCTACACTTCTAGTGGGGTAAGTCTTACCTACTTTTTTGGATTCATCATCAATTTGTTCCTTCCCTTTGCACTCTCTTTGTTTTACATAGCCCATCTCAAGGGCATATGATCATTATCAACCTCTTAATCCTTCATAGGAGGTTGCACAAAAGATTAAAATGCTCAGTAGTCTGAAGGGTTATATTAAATAAGGGGAGTGAAGTATCACCAACTACATTCTCTACTATTCCAACTGAACCACCTCTTAGGTCACTGTAACGCCATAAATCTAGTACCCGAAATGTTACACGATGTTCATGACCTCGAAGGACCACAAGCTAATCCATGACTGATATCTATAATTGAGCACTAAATAATATACTATAAATATGCGAAATATAAGTTGTAAGGTCATAAGGTTCAAAAATAAACTAATACTGAATATAAAATAATGTCTGTAATGGGGTATAACAATACCCAAAATTGAAATAAACTGTCTGAAACATGCTGTAGTCTGAAAGTCTCTAAACATTCTGAAACTGTGGAGTTGATGAGACATGTCCCCAACTAACTTCGAACTACTAAAATAATAAAGTAATAAGATAATCATGCTATCCTTGAATGATGAAGACTCACTGCTAGTTTGACTGCTGAACGTCCAATCTATTAAAGATACTCGGGAGCTTAGACTTCTAAACCTATGGTATAAAACACCATAGAGCAAATGCGTCAGTTTGTTAAATGTAATGGTATGCAAGTGAGGTAGGCTGAATGCAATGGTTCATATGCATGAACAATACTAACTGACTGTAAAAACATGAATTTAAGAATACATGCATGAATAAGAGACTGTAACTGAATTCGTGATAACACTGACTCGTGAATTCTGATAACATGGATTTACTGATATCTGAGTGCTAATACTGAGATACTGAATAACTAAGTCTATAGAGTACTGATAACATGAGATACTGATAATTGTATAACTGAAATAACTGATACTAAGAGACTGTATTGACAGTCTAGGTTCTGATGGAACTAGCTGAGTTCCATACTGTTCTGAGTTGACTATATGTGACAGTCCTGAAATATGAAGAACTATTTGAGTTTTATTTTTGAGACTGAATGACTATATCTGACAGTCCCAATTTTGTAACTGAAACTGTGGGAAGTAGTATCTAACCGACATGCCCCAAAATACGCCATAATAGCGGAGCTGAGGTCCAATTTGAGCCCTGATTGGAAGGGTGTCAATACTGCGCCACTAGTAAGGACAAGCTGTGGGTAACCCTCATCTGACAGTGTCCCCAAAATAGAATGGTGGGGCCCTCATCTGACAGTGCTTATCCACCTCATCAACCCTCATCTGACAGTGTTGATGTCTCAACCTATGCTGGATATATAGTTCTGGAATGCAAGGATTGCTTCTAAGAATCACACCCTCATTTGACAGTGTGTGTTCCTATCCTTGGGTTCACTTAGTACTAATTCCTGCTTCCATCTAAATAGATGATAACGCTCAAACTACAGCTCTCGTAAGAGTGTAAGCGGTCGTTGTCAAATATAGAGCCCAACTGGGTTGGGTATCGATCCCACAGGGAATAGCCGGTCAATAAGTAAGCAAAGATTATTAGACTTTTGGTGCAAGTCTCGTAAAAAAAGGGGGGATTTTAATGTGCAAATAATGTAAACAAAATAGTAAAGTAAAAACAGAAATAGCAAAGTAAACAGAAAGAGTGTTTAGTAAGATGTTTAATCAATGAGAATTGAGAGTTGGGGTTATGTCCACCTTATGAGTTATATGTCTCTATTGGCTATGAGTTATGCGGAATTCAGACATGCATGTGCTTATAGAGAATTGTATTCTATGGTAAATACAAGCGTCTTTCGACCTAACAAGGACTATTTCACTTTAACTCTTTCGAGCTTAAAGCGTATCTAACGGTACAAATTCTCTAAGAGGTTAATCCAGTTACGGTACTAACTTTTTAATAGGGGTTGGTGCCCTATTACCTTGAGATTATCTCTTTTCAAGACATATAACTTTTCTTTCGAACAAGTTAATGCTATACTGGCGTATTCTATGCGTTTGCAACCACAAGAATTTGCATTAAGATGAAGAGAATAATGATATAAGCAGCATACGTGTCGCGAATTCACGAACTCATAGTAATAGATAGTATCTCATACAGCTTCCATAACCCCAACAGAGAAGTTTAGCTACTCATGAGTGCGATGGAAATTACAATAGACATTATCATTATACCACAATAAAGATCTCACGTGTAGTATGGTGTGGTATGGCTTTAGGCGTGAATTCCTTTTAGAATAGCTTTTCTCTCGTTGTGGAAATTAAGAATTGAATAGATGAAGAGAAGAAGAATTGAAAGTGTTGAAAAGATTAAAATTGTTCGGATAGTAGAGGAATGAATTAGAAGTAGAATGATGAGAATAATGATGTGTGTTATGAATGAGTTGATAATTAAAAAGGTGCAGAAAAATAGGGTATTTATAATACCCATATCCTATTCCTACTAGGCTATTGCATACTTATCCTAATCCTAACAAATTACTGCATCATTATCCTAATCCTAATATGTTACTGCTGATCCCCAAAGTCTTGGAAAATGTTGTTTTTGCCCAGGACAGGTTTCCCATGCGTCACTTTTGGTCCTAGGCGTCCAAGCTCTCCTTCCCTTCTTTCGTGAAGCTTCCTTTGGCGTCAAGTTATCCATAAAATGCTGAAATCTGCATCATTTATACCTAAAAACTTGCTAATCATGTTTGTTAGCTTACTTACAGGAAAAAGGACTAAAAGTGCATGAGTTATATATTTTGTCCTCAAAAATTAGCTAAAATATGGGTAAATTAAAGCACTTTAGGCGTGTAAATACGCCTATCATCAACACCCCACACTTAAAGCTTTGTTCGTCCTCGAACAAAATATCATGTCCTTCTAAACATCCACTTAGGGTTTCATAATAACAACACAAAATATTCATCAAGACAGGCACGACAATTATTAACAAAGAGTAGTTTTCTGACCATTACTAGAAACAATTCAACCTCTAATATAGACTCGTGATGATGGCTAATTCGTATTCAAAAGTTAAGGCACAGAGAATCATACACAACCACCCAAAACTCATCAACCATGTGTGTCTACAAAATATAACCCATAATCACTCACAAGTATTGTATATATTTCGAACATGGGTATAAGATTATCCTTGCTCTCACTCTCACAAAGAATTCGTATGTTGCAACTGATGACCATAGGCTTGCCCTTAGTGTAATGCTCCACTAAATATCAGAATGCTAAGCGTAAGATCAAATAGGTCTTTACAGGTTGTAATGTAGGCTAAGGGACGGGTAGGACTATTTTGGCCAGAAATAGTGACTATGTTCGTAAGTGCTTTAATACATCACATTATGCCATTTATGCTTTCTTTCAAACAACCTTTCTACTTTCTTTTAATCTACCACCCTTTCTCACCTCTTTTTTTTTCAAGTTTGAACAGAATTAACTTTTTATTTTTCTTTTCATAACACACCTCTTATGATAGCGATTAATTTTCATAACAAATTCAAGCACCAATACATTCTAAGGCACTATTCTCACCCAATTTCCTCTTATTTTGTCACATTACTTTACAATTTAAAGCACTTAGGAATTTGGATCAAATTATGGTCTTGAAAAAAAATGGATTAGGCTTACATATGAGGTTGTCAAAGAAAAATAGGCTAACAGCTCAAAGGGGGTTATCTAGGATGATGTCCATGGGTAGATAAAATGAAGGTAAACAATCATAGGTTGCCAAAGAAATGCCTAAATCATCTCCTAAACTCACACTCTTTATTTCGCTTTACATACATACCAGGCAAGTTCTAGCATCAGCCACAAACATAGAATATACTATCATCTCACACACACAAGGCACATGATCGAATTTATTGGAAGTAGTATAGACTCTTGACCCAACAGATGAAGGAATTGAACCACATAATGAGTCACATTTAGAGCCTAAACGTCTCAATAGTAATGATTTTAGCACAAACTCTTATTATAATACCATGCTGCCCCTCAGATCAATTTCATGCAAAGTTAAAAAAAAAAATTAAAAGATTTAACTACTAACAAACAAAACAAACAAACATAAATAGATGTAAATGAAGATAAAGAAGTGAAGCATACAAATACCAGCACCCCACACTTAGACGGGATATACTGCCCTCAGTGGAAAATAAATAAGAAGAACCTGGTTAGTCGGACTCCTCCTCTATGTCTGGGGTCATACCCCCTGCGTCGGAATCATCATCAGAGTCGTCATCCTCAGAAGTTCCTCATAAGTACCCCACTTGATTCCAAGAGTGTGTCGAGGTATTTGCAGCACGGAGAATTCAGCTTGCTCTTTTCTTCCTCTTTTCTTACCTTTCTGTGTGGTGGGCGCTTTTTCTTTTCCTTGTCGTTCTTTTTGTGCCATTCTACCTGATATCTCAATAAAGTCATGTTAGATTCATCTCGGAAGATTCAATCAACAAACAGACAATAGTGGCACCACCCCACACTTAATTTGTTGACACAAACTAATTAAGTGAATGATGTCGATTACTCAGACTTCATCGACATACATTTAGGTGATATGTTCCAATAATATGTTCAGCACAGTCATACTTTCATGTCATCTTTAACTATCCTTTCCAACTCTATTTCATGTAATCTCGACTATGCTTTCATGTTTGGCTTAATGCATTTTTTGATCAAAACTACTACATGGATATTGTATCAAGTTATGGCATAGAAATAATCACAACATCTCATGTTTGTAGTCAACCATGATTTTCATCTCGATGAACAAGTCATTCCAACATGTAAGCTTTCGAGTTACAAGATTATGCAATGTTCTTGACCATGTCAATTCCGCAAAAGTATGACAGTGCATCAAAATTAAATACAAGTTGGAAACAAGTCAAGATCATTCTTACGTATTCTTTCCCTCACTTAGTTGTATCACAACAAATTAATCACATTCAACTCACCAATACTACTTCAAGATTTAACAATTCATAATAGGCGTAGTAGTGTAGTACTTACGGAATATAAATGAAGAACAAAGAAGTACTTACTTGGTTGATGACCTTAGATGATGTTCTTACAAAGTAAAAGAGCAAAAGGAAAATTTTTGAGAGGATTTGGAGAGGTAGGCGGCGCTTATGCTAGGTTTGCAATGTATTTTTGGTCTAAGACTAAGTCTCTTATTTATAGGGCAAGCTTGGGTCGGGTTTTGACCCATTTAAAATTGAATTTAGAGACCAAAAGTGACCATAGGCGGCGCCTTTTGCTTTGCCTATGCTTGGCATAGGCGGCGCCTTTTGCAAAGCATTGTTGAGCATAGGCGGCGCCTATGCTATGGCATTGTTAGGCATAGGCGGCGCCTATGCCATGGCATATGAGATTCAGAGACAAAAGGCTTTGGCATAGGCGGCGCCTATGCTATGTCATTCTTAGGCATAGGCGCGCGGCGCCTATGCTATGGCACTCTAGAATCCGAGAGCTTAGGCCATAGTATAGGCCTTACCTTGTTCGTGGCTTAGATTTGCATAGGCCTTGCCTTGTTCTTAGCCTATATTCTCATAAGCAATGCCTAACCCATAGCCTTTGGCTTCTTCATTCCTAACTTACCACCTTCAACATGCAATACTTCCAAATCAAAATTTGAAACCAATCTCCTCCTTTACACCTCTTGTACCTACTCTTACTCAAAAACAACAAAAATAATTAGAACGATGGGTTGCCTCCCATCAAGCGCCTTAGTTTTGGTTGTGGCTCGACAAAATCCTAGAAAAACAAAAACAACTAAAACAATTAAAAACGATGGGTTGCCTCCCATCAAGCGCTTGATTTATTGTCGCGGCACGACATAGCTATCTCGATTACTTAGACTTCATCGAGATAGATGGTGTATCATTTTCTGAATGGATTCAGACGACAATGAGGCTTACTTGTAGGCATGCAATCTTCTTCGAGATGACCCTTGTGCATACATATCCCAGGCGGGATACCAATTATATCATCAATAGTCCAACCCATAGCTCTCTTGTTTCTCTTCAGAGCAGAGATAAGAGCCTCTACGTGCTGTTCACTTAAATCATCTGCCACACTCACAGGAAGTGTATTTCCACTTCCCAAGAACATATACCTTAGGTGACTTGGTTGCTCTTTCGATTCTAGCATTGATGGTTCCTCAATGGAAGTCTTCGCTGTTTGTGAAGGCTGATTCGTAAGATTAAGGTCCATCTGCTTGGGAACATGAGAATAGGACCCTATTCCTGTTAGAGCACAAATAGTTTCTTCATGATCTTGGTCCTCCTCACGCTCAAAATTCAGCAGCTCATCAGATAGTGACTCATCAGTAAGCTGCTTTTCTACAGATAATTCTTTGTCATTCTTATAATTAACTTCAGCTACAGAGAACACATCCATATCTTCAGGCTGCTTCATTGCTTTGCATACATCAAAATGTACCACTTCGTCATTCAACCGAAATAAAAGCTCATTAGCTCTCATGTCAATAAGCACACTTCCAGTTGCGAGAAAAGGGTGTCCCAAGATTATGGGAACTTCAGAGTCCACCTCGCAATCCAAAATAACAAAGTCTGCAGGAAAGCTGAAGGTGGAAACCTTCACCAACACATCAGTTAAGATACCAACAGGTCGTTTTATCGACCTATCTGGCATCACGAGCCACATATTGGCTGGTGTAGGGTAGCCCAACCCCAACTTTCAGTAGACGGATAGTGGCATCAAATTGATGCTTGCTCCCAAATCGCACAATGCCTTAGCAAAATTCATAGATCCAACCGTGCACGGAATAGTGAAAGCACCAGGGTCTGCCTTTTTCTGTACTAAGGACCTTGTGGCAATTGCACTGCAATGATGAATATTATTTGTCGGCTCATATCTTACCGCCCGCTTTTTTGTTAAAAGGTCCTTCATAAATTCCGCATACCCAGGCATCTGTTCCAACGCTTCAACCAATGGAACATTAATGGTCAGCTGTTTCAACATCGTCATGAATTTACTGAACCTTGTATTATCCGCTCTCTTCTTTAATCTTTGAGAAAAAGGTGGTGGTGGAAGGGGAATAGTTTTCTCCACGACTTTCTTTGGGTTGGTGATCTTTTCAGGCTGTGGACGTTGAGGAATGACGTCATGAGCGTCTTCATCAGTTTCGACGACGTCATCTCCTATGATATCTTCGGCCACTTGCTTGCTTTGGGATGAATTTTCCAGCACCTTACCGCTTCTGGTAGTAACAGCCATGCATGTTCAATCGTTTCTTGGGTTTTGCACTGTGTCGCTCGGTAGGGTGCCAACTTTTCTTTGGTTTAATGTGGCTGAAATTTGACTCAATTGTTGTTCCACCTGTCTTATTGAAGTGGAATGTAAGTCAACCAATTACTTCATTGAGGCCAAGTCATTTATTACCTCAGTTACTCCCGTGCTGGTTGCTTCCACTCCTTTCAACATCTTAGCCATCATATCTTCCATTGACATATTTCCCGAACTAGATGTAGTGGCCTCTCGTCGTCTAGGAGGAATATACACGCCACTCCTGTCAGTCTTGTTCTTCCAACTACCTTGATCTCGGTCCTTGTTTCCAGAATTATCATAATAGTTCCGACCTTGGTTTCCTTGGGTATTGCCTCGAAAACCCCCTGATTGTTCAAGTAGTTGGCTTCTTCTTCATAATCAGATTCCTCTCTTTCTTTTAACGCAACAGCTTTGACTTTTTCGGTCTTCCCTGATAGTAGATGTTTTGTAAGAAGATCCACTTGTGTTTTCATGTGCGTCAAATCTTGATCACGTTCTTCTTCTCTTCTCATTTGTTCTACAGTCATGCCTATAGAAAAAGTGGGGCTTGCTACCTTAGAATCTCTGGTATGCCACGCCTTACTTTGCTTCGTCATCCGGTCTAGCATATTACTTGCCTGAACAAAGGTGAGGTCCATAAATGATCCTCCAGTCGCATTATCCACCACGGGTTTAGTTACTGAATTCAAGGATCTATATAGTATCTCCATCAAGTGAACATTTGTCATGTGATGGTTTGGGCACTGCATAAGCTTCTTCTTGAACCTCTCCCATGTTTCGTGGAGAGCTTCGGTTGGAAGCTGCCGAAAGTTGCTGATTTTATCTCTCGATTGTGCTCTTTTGGATGACGGAAAGAATCTTTCAAGGAAAACGTCTTTCAATTGCCTCCAATTTATAATAGAATCAGGAGTCATCCCATTCAACCATAGAGTTGCCTCCCCAGATAAAGACAATGGAAATAGGCGCAACCGAATTGCATTCTGTCCAACGCCAGGATTGTCGAATGACTTGCATGTAGAAATAAAGTTGATCAGATGCATATTCGGATCATCGCCTGCTAGTCCACCGAATAATCCCTTGAGTTGCAAGAACTGAATCATGGTGCTTGTGATGTTGAACTTGGCTCCGGGTGCCAATGGCGGAGGAATAATGGCTCCAGTGGCTCCGGCTCCATCGAGATCATCATCATCATCGTCGAATGCTGGTTTCACGGGTCGGCGTTCATGCCTAAACCTAGCTTGACGATCTATTCTGTTAGCAGGTGTTGCTATCTCCGCATCACGCCTTGGGTTTAGTACCTTTTCAACTGTTCCTCTTCAGTGATGACTTTTCCCAAGGAGGTTAGCTCATTTGTTAAGGTAGTGAGACTTGTCATCATCTCATGCAAGGATTCATTTTTCCTTCATCTTAAATGCCTCATACTCAGTGAAAAGAAGAAAAATCCTGAATTTTCTTACCTGAGAGGTACCCTCATGTGCATTTATCAGTGCATCCCAAATTTTCTTAGCAGTGGTGCAGGTTGACACCCTGTTGTATTCAACAGGTCCTAATCCACAAACTAGTATGTTCTTAGCTTTTGCATTTTTCTTTAATGCCACTAAATCATCAACAGTAAATTCACTCCTTACTTTCTTGACTGGTTCACCATCAACCATCTTCATTGGAATAGTAGGACCATAAGTAATCCTATCCCATAGTTCATAATCTTCACCTTGGATGAATATCTCTATTCTGGCCTTCTATCGGATAAAGTGAGAACCATCAAAGAGTAGAGGTCTAGTAGTTGACTGACCTTCACTGTGCCCAGTAGGAGGTACGGAATTCATCATTGCGATCTTTTCTTAGGTGCTAGCCTTATTTAAGACAACCTCACTTTGATACCACTTGTTAGAGTGTGTGCCCTACTGATTTTAATATTATATTCTACTGGTTTTCTATCTGTGGAACAAGTAAGCTAACATGGTTCACAGAAGTAAAACTTGAATATAGTATTTTTACATAGAAAACACCCGACTCAAGAAAGGTGTAAAAAACCACGACCTGTACCTCTACAAGATTTAACCCCAACTTAATTATTACTCTTGAGCCTCAACAATCAACAAATTACAAGACTTCTTGTAAACTAAGAATTAAAACTTCTAACTCCTACTTCTATAAAAACACAAATCTTCCCAAGTCTTCGAGTTTCCCAACTTGAAGACGTTAATCCTAACTCAGTTTAACTTCACTGAGACTAGAGATTACAACTCAATATGACTCAACTACCAACCTATTACACAAATTCTAAGACTCTAAGTGAAGAACCAGGTTGTTCCAATAGCTCCTTCAAGTTGTAGAACTAATTTGTTGATTGCTGACTATCTTTTTTAGTGAATGAGTGAAATACTTGAATGTCATTTGTTTTATTTAAGCCAACTCCTGATTGAGTCCTTTAGTTGATGTACTCTTCTATCTCCAATACGTCTCCCAGGTAGTATCACTCTTCATTGCTGTCGTCTCTCTCTCCTTGATTGAATAGGACTTTTCTCCTCTATCCTTTAGTCTTGTAGGACTCCTTGATCAACTTAACTTCTAGATGCTGCACTTATCTTCTCCTTTGCATCTACTTAGCTGATGTGATAAGTTTTGAGAGCATGTCTGAAAGTTCTTACTTATCCACTCCTATTTTTACGCAGTGTCATCTTATCAATAGTCTTGCTTGTGACTCTTCTTTCTTCACTTGTGTGGAACAGCTTGCACAACATGTTTCATTCATATGTCCATCATCAAAACTTCACATTCCCTAACAACATTGTCTTTGATGTCAGTACTTATTAGGAATTATCACTTCATATCACATATCAGAAATTGTAGCTAGTTAATAGCAAAGGCGTAACTTTAATTTATTACTTAATCAAACCCATCAAACAATCTATATATATGGTCACTACTCCTACCTGAACCATCCCTTACTATCACCTACGCCTTCTTATGTATATGATGTATTGACATCACCTAATAGTACACACAAAAAATTCGTCAGCAACATTATAGGGAATTTTCGAAAATAATTCTATGGCAGGAAGGGAACGGATGTGTTACCAATTGGGCTTACTAATTGTATATTAGAATAAGAGAATCCTAAATAGTAGTAGCATATATGATACTATGCAGAGGTCAAAATCTATTATTCACCTTCAAGGTAATGCTAACTATGAATTTATCACAACAAAAGAATTCTGCAAAGTGGTCAGTAAAAGCGGAAATACAAATTCCAAAACAACCTATACTTTGGTTACACATACACAAGAAATATTCTAAAAGTACGCTTCACCTTCATGCTCAAGTTAGAATAAGGAAATTTATACTTTTAAGATAAACACTCCAGATTTTTCAAACTAATAGTTATTATTTCAGAAAGTTCTATATCTTCTTTATTTCAATTTCCTTTGATAAAGAAAGTAATTTTTTGAGATAATAATTGTAAGTTGAGTGACCATAGAAAAAACTAACTCGATAAACTCTGCAATAGATGAAGTTATATCTAGAAAGCATCGAATTGCAGACTAATGATTGCGAACTTTCCTTTTCAAAGTTGTTTGTCAAAATTCGATTCCCATTCCTATCTCTGATCCCTTTGAATGTGGTAATTTAACTTCATTAATCCTCTATAGATTAACTAGTTTAGTGTACGTGCTTTGCACGTGTGTCTTTAATTAATAGACTTGCAATTAGGAGTGTCAAACGGGATGGGCCGGGCCAACCCGGAACCGCCCCTTCTATTTTAATCGGGTTGAGGGCCGGTTTTGCAGTAGACGGGCCGGGCCCAACAGTAAAAAAAATAAAACCCACCCTAACCCGGCCCAATTAACCAAATCCGGTAAAACCCACCAAAATCCGGTTAAAAACCAGTCAAACCCGTTTAAAAAAAAATAAAAAATCCAATATACACTATATACACTACAATTATATACACTATATCCACTCCAATATACACTATATACACTCCAATATACAATATATATTTTTAAAAAAAATATATAAACAATTACACATATATACGTACCATTCAATATATAATTATATATGACTATACGTACTACTTTAAATAAAACATATACTATAATAGTATAATATATATATATATATATATATACACTACAATATATATATATATATATATATATATATATATTTATAAAACATATACACATTTATACGTTAAATATATACGCTTATAGAAGATATATACACATATATACGCCCAATTCAATATTTATGTACTACTTGTCTACTTTAAATAAAACATATACTACAATATATATATATATATATATATATATACATAGTTATATACTAATTTATAAAACATATACACATGTATACGTTAAATATATACTACTTTAGAAGATATATACACATATATATGCACCATTCAATATATATGTACTACTTTAAATAAAATATATACTACAATATACATATATATATATACAACAATATGTATATATATATAGTTACATACTAATTTATAAAACATATACACTTGTATATGTTAAAGATATACGTCTATAGAAGATATATACACGTATATACGCACCATTCAATATATATGTACTACTTTAAATAAAGTATATACTACAATATATATATATATATATATATATATATATATATATATATATATATATATATATATATATATACTTACATACTAATTTATAAAACATATACACTTGTATACGTTAAATATATACTACTTTCAAAGATATATACACACCATTTAATATATATGTACTGCTTTAAATAAAATATATACTACAATATACATATATATATACAACAATATGTATATATATATAGTTACATACTAATTTATAGAACAAATACACTTGTATACGTTAACGATATACATCTATAGAAGAAATATACACATATATACGCACCATTCAATAATATGTACTACTTTAAATAAAGTATATATATATATATATATATATATATATATATATATATATATATATATATATATGATAGTTAATTAATAATATATTAAAAGTAAGATTTTAATTTAAACTAGAAATTCATTTTAAATCATTTTAAATCAATATATAGGTACTACTTTAAATAAAATATATAGTACAATATATATGTATATACTATGTATATATATATATATATATAGTTATATACTAATTTATAAAATATATACACTTGTATACGGTAAATATATACGTCTATAGAAGATATATATACATATATACGCACCATTCAATATGTATGTACTACTTTAAATAAAATATATACTACAATATACATATATATGTATTACAATGTATAGATGGTTATATTATAGTAATTTATAAAACATATACACTTGTATACGTTAAATATATACATCTATATAAGATATATACACATATATACGCACCAATCAATGTATATGTACTACTTAAAATAAAATATATACTACAATATATATGGATTCCAATACATATACAGTTATATTATACTAATTAATAAAATATATACACTTATATACGTTAAATATATACATCTATATAAGATATATACACATATATACGCACCATTCAATATATATGTCATACGTTAAATAAAATATATACTACAATATACATATATATATACTACAATATGTATATATATATGGTTATATACTAATTTGTAAAACATATACACTTTGATACATTAAATATATACATCTGTAGAAGATATATACACACCATTCAAAATATATGTACTACTTTAAATAAAATATATACTACAATATACATATATATATACTACAATATGTATGTATATATATATATATATATATATAGTTATATACTAATTTGTAAAACATATACACTTGTATACGTTAAATATATACGTCTAGAGAAGATATATACACATATATATACACAATATTCAAGATATATGTACTACTTTAAATAAAATATATACTACAATATACATATATATATATATACTGCAATATATATATATATATATATATATATATATATATATATACTAATTTGTAAAATATATACACTTATATACATTAAATATATACATCTGTAGAAGATATATACACACCATTCAATATATATGTACTATTTTAAATAAAATATATACTACAATATATATATATATATATATATATATATATATATATATACTACAATATGTATATATATATAGTTATATACTAATTTGTTAAACATATACACTTGTATATGTTAAATATATACGTCTATAGAAGATGTATACACATATATACACACCATTCAACATATATGTACTACTTTTAAAATAATATATACTACAATACATATATATACACTACAATATGTATATGTATATATAGTTATATATTAATTTGTAAAACATATACACCTGGATTCGTTAAATATATACATCTATAGAAGATATATACACACCATTCAATATATATTTACTACTTTAAATAAAATATATACTGCAATACATATATATATACTACATATTTCTATATATATAGTTATATACTAATTTATAAACCATATATATAATGTATACATTAAATATACTCATCTATAGAAGATATATACACATATATATATACCATTCAATATATTCACTACTTTAAATAAAACATACACTACAATATATATATATATGTATATATATATATATATGTATATATATATATATATAGTTATATACTAATTTATAAAACATATACACATCTACACGTTAAATATACACTACTTTAGTAGATATATGCACACACACACGCGCGCACACACACACACACACACACACAACCACACATATATATATATATATATATATATATATATATATATATATAGTTATATAGTTATATACTAATTTGTAAAATATATACACATGTATACGTTAAATATATACTACTTTAGATTTAGAAGATATACACACACATATATATATACCATTCAATATATACACTACTTTAAATAAAAGTATAAAACATATGCTACTTAATATAATAAATTAATAATACTTGATAGTAAATTAATAATGTATTGAAACTAAGTTTTTAATTTCAGTTTGTGAAATTTTGAATTTCAAAAAAAAAAAAAAAAAAAAACATAACCGGGTCGGGTCGGTTAACCGGCGGGCCCAAACCGGGTTGGGTCCGGGCCGGATTAACCGGGTCCAAATAAAAAACCCAATCAGACTGGGACCCGGACCCCTAAAGCCCTTGGGCTGACCGGACCGGTTTAATTATGTGGGCCGGTTCGGACCGGTTTTAACCGGCCCGTTTGACACCCTTACTTACAATTCCAAAGCAAATCAAACCTTGATCCTTAAGAAGTTTAGCAATCTAAATGGAAGAATAAAATATTGAGAACCTTGATGGCAAATTTCGTTCGCGATAATATACTTGTTTCGTTCAAATTTTTAATCAGAATTTTTCAACTGAAAAGAAACGCGAGATTTATCAAAAAAGAAGAATCTATTATCTGTGTATTATTCATATATAATCTTTAAAATTATTAACAAAAACAAATAAAAAAAGGCATAAAGATTGAAGATAATAAATGCAAAAATACGACTTAATTAAGACAAAATAAGAACACGTAAAATCTAATATAAAATTATTCAAACTTTTTCGTGAACACGATCATAAAGATAGAAAAAAAACATCCAATTAATGTTATATGAAAGAAAAACTTTACTTATATTCTAAATACAATAACAATGATAACATATTTCGTGCAATTTCATATATAGGATAATTGTGTGCGTTGACCTAACCTCGAACTCCATTGTGTGAAAGAATAATCAAGAAAACTTGAAAAAGCTAGACAAAATTAATGAAAAGAATTTGAAATTATAACTCTTTTTATAGAAATTTTAAAATAGACAAATAAAAGGATTTCCAAATAAAAAAATTAAATTAAACATGTATATGATTTGTATTAAAATACCTCCAACTATTAAAGGAAAAACAAAAGGAGGACGGACTCCTCTAAATTTGGAAAATTTTTAAGACTCCTAGTGCTCTTTGATTTTATATACGGCTTACCCAAAGTGATTTTAATTGTACCCAAAACTAATTACAGTACTTTCTATGATAACAAATTGGACATTTTAATTACGTTAAAAAAAGGAATTTTAAGATTTAGGTAAATAATAAAAATTTTATTGGTAATTATAATTTAATTAAAGGTTAGATAATTTTGTTTATTGTAAGGTATTTTAATGAAGGACAAAAAATTTCAATCATTTTTCTAAGGGTCTTTATACTTTTAATATATTGTAGATATAGATTATAGACATAAATGATTTGCATCACAAGCAAAATATTTATTATTTGAAAAAAAAAAAAAGCTAGTAAATTTGTAATACTAACATTTCAAGTAATTAAGTTGAATTTAATAAAGATGTAGTTAATGTCAAAGTCCTTTTATGGTATATAATTCAAATAAGGAAAGCTTTAAGGACTAAATTTAAATGAATTCAAACAAGGAAAAGTTTTATCATAAATATATTTAATTAATTTTCAATTTTTAAATATTAAAAAAAAAATAGTGAAAAGACGATTTTGTCTAAAGAAAAATACTTTTAATGAAAGGTTTGATTACCAAAATTTTAATTGATTTGCCTTGAGTAATAATAAAATAACTTAAAATATAATTATAATTGTATTTAATAGTTATATTACTTTGCTAACGTGAATTTATCGTCTTACAATTATAACGTGACTTTGTTTCCTTAATTTTGTGGTGCAAAAATAATTGAATATGATCCTCCTGCGTTTTGCTGTAGTAATGGTTCCGTACATTTAATTTCTTGTGAAATGCCTCATGAATTAAACAATCTTTATTTAGAAAATACAGAAAAATCAAAACAGTTTCGCACTTACATTAAAACATACAATAACATTTTTTGCTTTCACATCACTTGGAGTAACCTATTATAAAACTTTAGCAAAAGAAAATAATGGTATTTACACATTTCGTGTACAAGGACAAATGTATCATTTTATAAATGATTTAATTTCAGCTGCTCAAAAAGCTAAAAACCTACAACTACATTTCTTTGACAGTGAAAATGAATTGCAAAATCGAATGACCTGCTCAAACAAACTTGATGAAAATATCGTGCTACTTTTAATGAAGATATTAAAATTTCATAATCCATATTCTATTTTTCTGAAATCTTTAACAAATATCGCTAAACTCTCTGATTTCTGCTTCGCCCTTAAATGTGATGTTGGTTTAGATCAACGAGTTTACAATTTGCCGACTGCTTCAAAAGTTGCAGGGTAGAAAATGATGACAATAATTGTGTACCTACACCACATATTCGTATTTACACAAAAATTAACAAAAGTCAACTGGTAAATTAGTATTATGGTTGTTATGATCTATTACAATATCCATTTTTTTTTATGGTCAAAATGGCTGGAATTGTGGTATTAAAAAGATAAATCCTTCAACTGTTGTACCTAATAATTTTACATACTGTGAACATGAACAATTTCTTGATATGAAAGCTCAAAACATGCGCAAGAAAAAATATAAAAGAAATACAGTTTCTTGTCGTGAATATTATAGTTACAAATTACAAATGAGAAATAATGAAAATATAATTTTTCATTTTGGTAGATTATTTCAATTATTTGTAGTTGATCAATGGATTAAAATTGAGAGCCAACGACTACACTTTGCTTATTTTAATCAAGACTTATTCAAAATAGATATGTTGAAGGACTTTCAGATATGCTGGGACGTGGAGATAGAGAAGCTTCACAAATAGGTAGAAATAAAATACTTCCACATATCTTTACATGAGGTCCATGAGATATGCGCCGACGATATATGAACGCTATTGCATTGGTACAAAAATTTGAAAAATCAAATATTCTTTTAACAATGACCTGTAATCAGGCCAGAAATAAAAGCTAATATCTTGTCTATAGATGAAGTACAAAATAGATCAGATTTAATTAGCCGAATATTTCATGCAAAATTAGAAGAATTAAAGAGAGATATTTCAAAAAGACATATATTTGATAAAGTTGTAGCGTTTATGTATATAATAGAATTTCAAAAACGAGGACTTCCATATGATCATTTTCTTATCATACTAGATGAAAAGTATAAATTATTAACTTCTGAAGTATATGATAAATTTGTTTGTGCTGAATTACCAAATCCTGATATCAATCCTAAATTATACACACTTGTTACAAAATATATGATTCATGATCCTTGTGCTGTATTAAATCCGACAATACCTTGTACAAAAAAAAAAGATTTCTGTAAATTTAAATATCCAAAAGAATTTTCTCAACGAACAAGTAAAGGTAAAAAATCGTATCCCATTTATAAAAGACGAAATATCAAAAAGTGTATTGAACTTAAAAAACATTTAATAGATAATTCATGGGTTGTTCCTTATAATTCATTTTTACTTTGTAAATATAGTTATCATATAAATGAAGAGATTTGTTCTAATAATAAAGTCATCAAATATATTTATAAATATATTTACAAAGGACATGATAAAATTGCATTTCATATATATTCAACTGATACAAATATAGAAATTGATGAAATTAAAGAATACCAATCTGCAAGATGGGTGTCACCCCAGAAGCTAAGTGGCGTATATTTGCTTTCCCTATTAGCAAAATGAATTCAAGTATATACCATCTTCAAGTACATTTGGAAGGATAATAGTTAGTTTCCTTCAAAAGTAATGATACTATTACTAAAATTATAAATAACCCTATGATCGGAAAAACAATGTTAACAGAATTTCTTATGATGAATGCTAAAGACGAATATGCTAAAAGTCTTAATTTATTATATTGAGAATTTTCAAAACATTTTGT
The DNA here is from genome assembly GCA_030864225.1 of Capsicum baccatum var. pendulum. Classification (NCBI taxonomy): domain Eukaryota; kingdom Viridiplantae; phylum Streptophyta; class Magnoliopsida; order Solanales; family Solanaceae; genus Capsicum; species Capsicum baccatum. Next base: position 60,149,114 of record CM061553.1, on the reverse strand, counting down.
ATGATCATATTCAGATAAAATATGGACGCACCGCAAACAAGGAAAAGTTTTTAGTCGTGTCGTAACATAGCCCCAACTGAAGGAGAAAGATATTATTTAAGACTTTTTTTAATGAATGTAAGAAATCAACATCTTATCTACATTTGCATACCGTAAATAAAATTTTTTATGATACATTTAGAGAATTCGCTGAGAAAAAAAGATTATTACTTTCTGATAACAATTTAATAGAATGTATGATTGAAGCTGCAGGTTATCAAATGCCTTATAGTTTACGTCATTTATTCGCTACTTTATTAGTTTATTTCAATCTTACAAATCCTAAACAAATATGGGAAAGATTTGAGAATTCAATGTCTGAAGATTTTATAAATATCAGGCATCCACCTTCTCATAGTGTCTAATACCAAATATTAACTTATATTAATGATATTTTATACTCAATGGGCCGTGATATCAACAAATTTCAACTTATACCAGAATTACTTCAACCTCCTGAAATAACAAATGAAGCTAAGGATGTTCAAAAGATTTATTGTTAGAAAAAAAATTAAATGTTGAACAAAAAAGATCTTACAATATCATACTCGATCGGATATTTTCAAATAAATTAGGTGGTTTTTTCATTAATGGCCCTGGTGGAATAGGAAAGAGTTTGCTATATAATGCTTTGCTTGGTACTGTTAGACATAATGGATTTATTGCTTTAGCAACAACAAGCTCAGGTGTCGCAACTTCCCTTCTTCCTAGAGGACGAGCTGCTCATTCGCGTTTTAAATTACCTATAGATATTGAAGAAACTTTTAGCTGTAATATAAGTAAATAAAGTTCTTTAGCTTCTTTAATTCAAGATGCTAAGTTAATTGTTTGGGATGAAATGTCAATGAGGAAAAAGAAATTAGTCGAAGTTTTAGATTTTCTTTTACAAGATTTAATGAAAATTAATACAATATTTGGTGAAAAAGTGATTATTTTCAGTGGAGATTTTAGACAAACTCTTTCCCCTTGTTCGTAGTGGAAAAAAAAGAAAATTTCATTCGTGAAAGTTTACTTTGCTCTGAAATTTGTGATCAACTAGAAAAATTAAAATTGTCAAAAAACATGCAAACAAAATCTGACCCCGCTTTTTGTGAATGATGAGCATTGGTAATGGTATCCAAAAAACAAACAACCAAGGAAAAATCATACTTCCCAATTCTTAAATTATTCCCTTCACTACTAAAAAAGGATCTCTACAACTTTTATTTAAAATTACTTACCCTAATTTATATATATGTCATTCAAGTGCTTCATTCATCACTTCTCGCGCTATCTTAACAACAAAACATGACTTTGTTGATGAAATTAATGATATGCTAATAGCTCAATATCCAAAACCACCAAAAGTTTATCAAGCATTGATGAAACAATCAACCCAAAATATCAAAACGAATATGAAGATTTTATGCATAGTTTAAATCCTGCGGGTTTACCTCCTTATAGATTAACATTGCAAAAAAATTGTCCACTTATGATATTACGTAATTTAGATCCGTGTGAAGGTTTATGTAATGAAACACGCTTAATATGCAATGATTTTAAAAATTATATCTTTAGTGCAGCAATATCCAGTGGAGATTTTAAAAACAAACATGTATTCATTCCAAGAATTCCTTTACAAACATCACAAGACGAGAAATTGCCCCCTCAATTTTAAAAGAACTCAATTTCCAATACGATTATGTTATGCCATGACCATAAATAAAGTACAAGGTCAAACATTAGATTTTGTTGATATTTATTTATGCGAACCTGCATTTTCTTATGGCCAACTATATGTTGCTTTTTCACGAGCAAAAACTTCTAATTGTGTACAAGTATTGATTAGACCTTCTAGAACTTAAGACAACGATGACCATTCAACCCAAAGCATAGTTTATAATGAGGTTATTAGAAAGGCTTACCCATGATATTATACTACAACTTGATACACCTAATAAACAACTATCTTTTTTACTTTTTCTCATTTTTCAAAGTACTTTTTCCATTATTACTTTATTAATGATGCATTTAACTTCTTATAAATTTACATAGTAATGTGCTTTACATCTAATTTTATTAATATACATCCTAATATTAATATACGTATTTTTCTCTTATAATTGCATATTCGTTCAACATGGAGCATAAGTTCGATATCGATTCCATCACTTCTCTAACCAAGAATTGGACATGTAAAGTTCAAGTTATAGACAAACATCCAGTAAAAAAAATAGAGATGGAACCAAAAAGTATCAATTGCTAACTTTACAGGTTGAGGAGGTAATTTTGCTACTTTTACTCTTCGTACAATTAATTTTATATACTTAATAAAATATTTCAATATTTTGTGCTTAATATTTTATATTATTACAAATTTCATATTATTATAAGTTGCGGGAAAATCAAGTCCAAGCAATTATATGGAATACTGATAGACCACACTTTGAAAAACACTTCAAACTGTTTCAAACATACTTAGTGTCAGCTGCTCAAGTTAAAGAACCAAATCCAGGATATGTCAATCCATTCAACACATACACCTGGATAATTGATAAAACTACTATCATTGAGCAGATTGACATGATCATTTCTCTTGAAAATCTAGTCTCTATATATGCAGTGGAAATTTTAACTTAAATGAAAAAAAACCCGTCCTAGTTCAAATCATCAATATTTTTAAAATGTTACACTTTATATTTATTCTTCCAGAAACTTAGTAGCCGTTTGAAAACAAGATGCGTTTGACCATGAAAATTTTAAATATAATTTCAGAATTATATTTGAAAAAGTAAAAATAAATTTTACTTGTTTTTACTTTTTTCACTCATACTTCTCTCATAAAATTTCAAAACCAACTTTAATTTATATTTATGGCCAAACACAACTCTAACTCCAACTCCAACTTCAACTCCAACTCCAACTCCGAAAAATTATAAAAACTTGCTCGTAAAATAAGTTGGGTCAGTGACGTGGAATGTCAGTAGAGCCGATCAAAATCAATGCGCAAATGATAACCTCAACTGAAATTTATCGATATTAATTTAGGAAAAATAATATAAACATACACCTTAATTTATTATATTTATAAAAAGTTTCATCCTTATAAAATAATTGTACGAATTTCAGCTAATTATGTATCTTCATTGAATGTATCAGAAGTTAATTATGTATCTCAATAGATCCAAAATTGAATTATATATATATATATATATTCGTTGAATGTATTATGTATCTCGGTAAATTCAAATTGAAACAATATATCGTGGGCTAATTGTATATCCTTACAAAGGAAAAAATATATCTTCATTAAATATATATGGAGATAATTATGTACCTCGACAAATTCAAAATCGAATTTTTCAGTAATTGTGCAAAATATCAAAATTTTCTGTAATTAAACTTTAAAATGTTGAAATTTCTGTTGTTTATACATTAATTTATCGATACTGAGTCATTTATTTAGTGATTTCAATAAAGAGTTAGATTTGCTTTTTCATCGAGTTATAAATTTTATAACGTTTTTGGATTTTTTCTTAGTGGGTTAACATATAAACCCAATAATAAATTGATAATTATAATTATGCCCTCTGACATATAAAATCCTTCACCTAGGATTTAATTTCATATTTTACTTCTCATTGTCTCTACCTCTTAGTTGTTTCATGAGGTGTTGGTGTAAGAAATTGAAAGAATTTTGAAGGAGATTGCGAAAAAAATGAAAGAGAATTGAATGAGTAATTGAATTGAATTGAATACTTGAATTATTGAACTTGAATTAATTGTAGTGAATGTATTCAATTGTAATAAATCAGAGGTACAATGCCTATTTATATAAGTAATTTATCACCTAAACAAGGTAGAAGTCTAAATAAAGTACAAAATACTAAAGTGATACACTAAGGTAGGATACACTCCTAAATAAGGTACAAGATATTAGAGATATATACTAAAGATTTACCTAAGTGAATTTGAATGAATGATTGAATTGAATCAAACACTTGAATAACTGAACTTGAACTAATTATACAGAATGTATTCAATTGAAATAAATCAAAGGTACAATGCCTTATTTATACAAGTAATTAACCACCTAAATAAGTTAGAAGTCTGAATAAGGTACAAAATAGTAAAGTGATACACTCCTAAATAAGGTAGGATACACTCCTAATAAGGTACAAGATATTAGCAATATATACTAAAGATTTACCTAGGTGTAAAAAAGGAATAAAATAATATATAAGAATTCTGAATTTAATTAGAAATCAATATGTTGAGGCAACAGAAACCAAGGTTATCCCAAGCTATGTACTACAACAGACGAATAGATAGTGAGATAAAATGAGTGAATCAACCCGATGCAATGAACAAATACAACAATATTTCAATAGTTGGTGTTTGTTTTTGAACAAGATGTAATCACTACTAAAAAAAGAAGGAAAAGCGACCACAAAAAGTGGCCACATGTGGTCGCTTTTCCTGTTTTTGCAACCACAAAAACAACCAAAAGTTGTGGTCTAAACAACAGTGATTGCTTTTAAAAGAGACCACATGTGGTTGTTTTTAAAAAAATAAAATAAAAATAATTTATTATTCAATATTAGTTTTTTTTTAAAAAAATATCCATTTTTTTCTAATATAAAAAAACGACCACCACTGGTCGCTTTTATAAATTTAGTTAAATAATTTTTAAATAAAACGACCACTTTATATATAATTAATTTATTTATTTTGACAAAGTGACCACATGTGGTCACTTTATTAAATATTTAATAAAATTAATTTTAATAAAAACGACCATATGTGGTCGCTTTATTAAATAGTAATAAAATTATTTTAATAAAACCAACCACATGTGGCCGCTTTTAAATATATATTAATTAATTAATTTAAAAAAAAACAACCACAGGTGATTGATATTATATAAATATTAATTAATTAAATTTATAATAAGCGACCACATGTGGTAGCTTTTTTTAAAATTAATTAATTAAATAAATATAACAAAGTGACTACATGTGCTCGCTTTTAAATATATATTAATTAATTAATTTTAACAAAAGTGACCACAAGTGTTCGCTTTTGTATAAATATTAATTAATTAAATTTATAATAAGCGACCACATGTGGTCTCTTTTATTAAAATTAATTAATTAAATAAATATAAGAAAGCGATAATATGTGATCGCTTTTATATATATAATTAAATAATTAATTTTAATAAAAGAGACCTCATAATTAATTAAATTTTTACAAAGCGACCACGAGTGGTTGCATTTGGATATAGACACATTTAAATAATTACTTCTTAGAAAAGCGATCACATGTGATCGCTTTTCTTTATATTAATTAATTAACATTTTCTAAAGTGACTACATGTGGCCACTTTTATATAAGAAATAATCAAAATTTTATAAAAAGCAACCACACGTGATTTATTTTACTTATTTAATAATTTTTTTAACAAATTTGTTCGTAAAAAATAATTAATTAATTATATAAAAGTGACCATATGTGGTCAATTTTTCTGGTAATTTTTTTAAAAAGCGACCACTTTTGATCTATTTTGATGATTATTTTTCCTAAAACCTTCAGATTATGTTTTCTAAAATCGACTACTGGTGGTTGGTTTTACTGGTATCCTTGTAAAAAAAAATTATAGCATATATATGTCACATTACATATCAAACCTGCTATACAATACAGTCCACCAATCAAATTTATCATCAAAATTTAATTTAACATCTAATCAACCATCATCAAAATACAAATATTAAAATTAAATTATTAACAAAAAATTTATCAATGTTCCAAATATAAACTACAAATCATCAAAACATATAAAAGAGATGAAGCTACAACTCATCATCCTCATCCTCATCCTCATCCATAGAATCAGAATCCTTTGTAGTGTAATAATCATCAAGTAGGCTTAGGCCTTTCACAGTCTGAGGCGCATCATCGAGATATGGTGGAAGAATCCATGGACTTTTAGGAGGTTGAGTACTGCGAAACTCATTAATCAACTGCATATATTTGTCCAATATTCAAAGTAAAGTAAAAATTAATAATAAAAAAATATTAAACTATTCATAATTAAATAATATCAACTATGAGAAAAAATTCATAAATACAAATATGATTCTTACATGGGTAGCTTTTGCACGTGGCTCAACCCAGACATCATCTGTTGGGTTTTTTTTCTTCCTTTTTGCTGCATATGATAAAATTATTAATCTTCAAAATAAAAAATAGTTAAAATAGAAATAAACAATTAAATTCATAAAAGTTACATAACATTTTTTACTCCACAGTAATCCGACTAACAGCTCCCGCAGTATGTAGAGAGTCACCCTTGATAGATGTCCTGACTTTTTTTTCTTTTTCACTCAACATTTGAAGTTCTTCGCTATTTCAATAGCAAAGAAAATCTTTCCACAGTCCATCAATTATAAAACTTGGTTGTCTCCTCTTATTTCTTGCTTAATCCAATAGGCCTTTCATTCTAAGTCTTTCTCTTTTAACAATTCTCTCGTACAGTAAAGTGATCCTTTGGATCATACCAGAAATATTTTTACAACAAAAACAATAATTTAATATTCAATTTTTGTATTTTTTGTTATAATAATGTGTTAAGTAGTTGAAAAGTTAAATCTTTACCTGAAACTCTTTGAACATTTCCTCTCTATAAAATTCTGGAACCTTCTGCCAACTTGTCCAATAACCTAACCTTCTGCCAACTTGTCCAATAACCTTTGAAGTTCTGACAGATGCATTTACCTGTAATTTTTGCAATTCTACTATCGAGCATAAACCTACAATACAAGATCAAACATTACTATCATAGATCATAAGAATATAGTAAATAAAAAATAAATAGTGTTGTTATATTTAGAAATCTTACCCTACTCCATATGAAATATTATACTCCCTCCAAATAGTTCTGTAATGGTTGTAGAGAAAGTGCTCCTGAATACATTGTCGTAGTTGTATCTTAAGACTAAATATGTGCCTCTAAGATTAAGATCAGTCAACCCAACAGATCCAGTAGAATCACTGAGTACGTGGGTGACTACTAGTAGAAGGTAGGGTAGATGATGGTAGATGATTGTATGTTCCAGCGATCGTCTGGTTGTACTATGATGAAGGTGGCATGGCGATGGGGGCGGACTGAGTCTCTATATAGCCATGGAGTGGACCCACATATGTAAGAGCACTAACTGAATGATGCAACGATCTAGAATAAGAGGGTTGTGCTGGCACATCATCTGACCAACCCTTATATTTATGAATCCCTATCGATCGTCTATAAGTTTGAGGTAGTTTTTTCTTTTGTCTTAGTAGGATCAACTTTTTTCTTACCTTTGTCATCTTTAATTACCATCCAAATTATTTAAAGTTAAAAAGTAGTTAGTCCTTACAAAATGAATATAAGAAAATGACCCTTTTAGAATCTTATAGAAGAGGAAGATTTGTTGTAAAAAGAACACATGTCCATTTTTAAGTCATTAGTATACATTTCAAGCAACTACCCTTAACCTTTTTCAAGTCACTAATTCATATTTCAAGTAACTACACTTAACCATTTTCAAGTTCCTAATTCACATTTCAAGTCACTAAATTTGTATTAAAACACTAGTGAAATAGTTACATAACCATAGCAAGTTTAGACTAGCTCCAACAACACGAGAAGGACAAGAATATTTCTAAATTTACTATATAAAAGATGGAAAAGTGACAACAAAGTGATAAGATGTAAGAAAAATGACAAGCTACGTAGACACGTAATTTTGTCCCTCCCCCAAATTTTTTTTTTACTCATTTATCTTACCTTATCACGCACCCCATACCATTTCATAATCCCCCCCCCCCCCCAAAAGGACAAAAAATACCAAATCCATAACAACTTGGGACACCTCACCCTAATAAAAATAACAACCTATCCACCTCACACCCTACCCCAAATACCCCACACCCCCTCACCCTACCTCATGTGTTCCCCCTACCCCCATCATTTTTAGGTTTTCTTTTTATTTTTTACAATATACTCAGGCGGAATGGATGAAAGAAAACATATAACCCACACACTCCATTTTTCTTCTTCTTGACAACACACACCCACCCTCACTAGATATAGATAGATCACACAGAGTAAAAAATAATGGAGTAAAGAATAATGAACACTATACAATGAAAACACACACAGAGTAACAAAAAATACACACACACGCACACAGTGAGAGAAAATCAAGAGAATAAAGAGAGTCTGAGAGAGATTCGATCATTTTTTTGAGCCTTTCTAGCAAAATTTTCATTGAAATCAGTTTTCAATCCATCATTCGATCGATCCAGTCCCAAAAAAGCCCGAAATCTCTTTGTTTCCTTTGATATCTAGGAAGATCTGGCTGAAAATGCTAAGATTCATCGGAATCCGATCAAAACTCTGATTTTTGATTGAAAAATATGAATCAGTAGCAGATTTTTTGCTGAAATCAGCCCTATTTTGAATTGATTTTGCGATAGTTTTGCATACGGGTTTGGTTTGTTCTGTCATAATTTTTGTTTTGGTTTATCGGTCTTTGTTACTGGTTTGGGGATTTAGGTTCTGTTTGTCTCGATCAATTCATCGTGATCAGTTTTGAGTTTTAATTTTTTGATACCGAGTTGGATTTTGTTTGCTGTTGAGGTGTTCTATTCGGGATTTTGAGTTCGAGCTTCCTTAACTCATTATCATCCGTTTCGAGGTGTTCCATTTCTTTAACTCTTTCTATCCGTTTTATTTTTAATTATTGGATTGATGTTATGATTATGTGTTTGATGATTATGGTTGTGTGTTTTCATGGATGTTTGATGTTGAATAATTGATCATGATACAAGTTTGGTGTTAATGCATGGATAATTATGTCATGTGGAAGTTTTTGTATGTTTAAAATAGAATTTGGGGTGCGAATTGAAAATTGACAAAGGTGTATTGGTTATTTTGATTCATTGATGGTTGTTTAATTTGGAATAAGTATTGACCTTGTTAAACTCAATAGTATCATGATAGGTTGAAACGGATAGACAAATGTAGATCGGGTAGGAAAATTTAGGGATTATGATTGTTGAATGCTTGAATGGTTTGAATGATTTTGCTTTATCGCATCAAAAAATGTATTCATTTAGCTGAGGAATGCTCTGAAGTCATTTGTATTTATTCATCAGAGAATGCTCCAAAATCATTTGTATTTATTCACTAGAGAATGCCCCGAAGTATCATGTACGCAAGGGAGGCTCGTGATCAAGGCTCGAGGCATCAGGTAAAACATAGCTAGGATAATTAGAATAGTTTGGGTTTCTATTTCAACATTTTTATTTTTGTTTAGTAATAAATTGGACTGGACAAAATTTTTGGTTGTTTTGTCTGTTTGATTGATTGTTTTTGTGTGTTTTATATGGTTTATACATTCATAGTGGCGTACTAGCCGATATACTCCGCAAAGAGACTGTGGTTGAACCACGAGATCGAGGGGGGCCTAACACCTTCCCCTCGGTCAACATAATTCCTTAACCATAATCTCTGTTCGTAGATTAGTTTTAGAGTCAAACTGTTTTGAAAAAGGATTTCCAAAGGTAACTTGGTACACTCGATTTATGTCTAGTGGCGACTCTGAATTTAATTGTAAAAGATCATTTTCAAAACAAAAATTATTTTCTTTTGTCACTTTATAAGAAAATCCTTTTCGAACTTAAAATTATTTTTTTGGTAAAAAAGGGGTGTGACAGCTCTGACGACTCCACTGGAGATTTTTCAGAATTTGAGTTTATTATTGAGTTGTATCGGTTTAGTTTGACACCATAGGTGTATAAATATTTTGTTTGTGTTATTATTTATGTTATTGTTTCAATCATTGTTGGATGCCTACGTGCTCTCTGTTTACAATCTTTCTTTATGTATTACCACTTTATATTTGGCTTCATTTGCATAATCCTGAGTCAATTTTTTTATAACAAGTACCGGAGTGCACATCGTTTACACGAACTCTAGTTGAGTCACCCTTATTTTAGGAGGGGAAGCCATCAGACGTATGGAATGGGTGGAAAGCTGGCGTAGCCACTATCGACTATACGCTTCCTCGAACATCCTTGTCAGTGGACCCTAGTGTATTTAACACCCCGAGTCTATACCTCGGATGCTACAAGGTGCTTATAATCTTGAAGGACCACAAGCTAACCCATGACTGGTACCTGCTGCAATAACTAAATAACAAAACTGAAAAAAATGCAAAATTTAGGTAGAAATAGCCATAAGGTTCAAACTGAAAATCAATTACTGAATACTGAAACCAATACTATAAACTAAACATCTATTTGGAAAATACTCTACGTTTGAAAAGCCTCTACTGTCTGAACAGGTAGTTATGGGACAAGTCCCTAACTAACTCCGACTACTGAAATAAACTGAGTACTGAAATACTAGAATAATAAATCTATCCTCGAACAATGAGGACTCACCACTAGTTTGCTGTTGATGGATCGGGTTGCTAAGTATGATCGGGAGCCCATGCGTCTGAACCTATGATATAAGACATTATAGTGCAAAAGAAAGGTATGCACCAGTACTTTGAATGTACTAGTATGCTAAGTGAGGTAGGCTAAGATGAATGGGTTCATATACATGAATAATACTGACTGAATAACATGAGTATAACTGAATGAGAGTACATGCATGAATACGTAAACTGTAACTGAGGTCATGATAACATTAGATACTGAGTTCTGAATTACTGATTTATTGATATCTGAGTTTAATGTTATTGTAATACTGTTAACTGAGTGACTGTATCTGACAGTCCTAATTCTTGTGGAAACTACTCTGAGTTTCGTACTGAACGGAGTGACTATATCTGACAGTCCTAATTTCTATAGAACTGAACTGAGTTCTATTTTGAAGGCTGAAACTAAGACTGTAGGAGGTAATCATCTAACTGACATACCCCTTTCTAAATGGATTTGGGGTCTAACCTGTAACCCAGTTGGAAGGGTGTCAGTACCGTGCCAAGGGTAAAGATAAGCTGAGTCACTCTCATCAGGCGGTGCTCTGAATGTGAATGGTGGTACCCTCAACTGGAAGGTAGGATACCTCATCAACCCTCAACAGACAGTTTGATGTCTCAACCTATGCTGGCTACGCAGTTCTGAAACTCAAAGACTGCTTTTAAGGATCACACCCTCTACTGGCAGGTGAGTCCCCATCCTTGGGTTCACTCGGTGCTGAATCCTACTCCCAACTGGATAGATACTTGACTTAGTTCTAAACTATACTAGGATTGAATGAACTATTACTGATTGTACTGTCTAACTAAACTGAATTGAGTTCATTGAATTTTGAACTGATTACTAATTGAGTGCTGAACTAATTTCTGAACCACTGATCGTGATATGACTGACACTAATCTATAAATGACACTGGATTTAAGTATACAACTAAATTGTTGGGTATTAGATACCCCCAGGACTCGATAGCATATAATTACAAGACATAGCATAATCTTGAAACATGATAACTAAATACTTGATCACCATTCATTCATTGGGGCATTTTGACAAATACTTGCATGACATGAAATGGTATACATGCTAACATGATATAATTTCACTATTCAACTCACATGTGCAATTCATCAAACACTTGGAGAGCATAGTATATGAACATAATACTAATCAACATGTGTGCAACACAATTTTAAATACCAAATTCATAATTTGAAGGCTTTAGCATGATTTCACATGATACTACACACATATTTAATAATTTCATATAAATCTTGCAACTAGTCATGGATTAGGAACCCATTAACATGCTAGTTATGAACACAATCACATTAAATCATGATTTTCATCAAATCCATAAACTTGAATTTTGAAAAGGGTGCTTGAACTCCAAGGATGGAAGGGAACCCTTGGATGAACACTTAACATACCTTACCAATTAAATTCTGAAAGATTGATGGTAAGTTCTTGAGCCTTGAATTGAATTTAAAATCTCCTAGGGTTTGTTCTTGAGAGCAACTTGTGAAGAATGAATAGTTTTTGCTTTTAAAAGGGTTTAATTTCATGTTTTGGGGATGATAGATATGGAAAAAAGACCCTAATATCCCTAAGAACTAGGCCCTTTTAATGACTAAAAATTGAACTATTGATGCGCAGACCGACGTGCTGTGTCATTGGCATCGATGTGATAGCTAATGCACTACATCAATTCACTGGAATTTGTATTGGGAGCTGGGAAAAAATACTCATCGACGTGATGGGAGATGCAGCCATCGAGATCGCCTCGATCTATTAGTTTGAGCTTTCAGATGTGTTTAAAACGAAGTTCAAAAATCCAAAACTTGTCTGAGAATTCCTACTGACATTCCTAATCATGATTCAACCTAAAAATCATCACTTTAAGGTCATGAGGGTCACGAAAAAGGATCGCCAACTTATGAAGTCTAAAAAAAAAACTTTAAGTCTTAATACTAAGCTGAATTTCTAAGTCTGGGACCCCTTAACAAGACTTAAAGGATTAAGTTAAGCCTAGGATTTTGTGGGGTCTTACAATATCTCCCCCTTGGAAACATTCATCCTCTAATTATACTGACTAAGCTAGGAATACTTATAGACTAAATTTAGATACTGGATATGCACAACTGGAACATGATTTCATAACTGACACTACTAATACGCTGAAATTTCATACTAACATACATATCTGATGCATGAGTACGAACTGAACATGATTCATGAATGGATGACTAGGATTGCTAATAAGTTGAGTTTCTCGTGCTGAACATATATATCTGATGCATGAAGTCACAACTGAATATGCAATGGTAACTGATACCAAGTTTATAAGGAAAATCTGAGCATGAAACTGAGTAAGTTTTAGGGAAAAATGTTACCTTGGGCTGAGTCTGAGTAGGCGTAGAAGAGGTGAGGATACTTGGTCCACATATCTTCTTCTGCTTCCCAAGTAGCTCCCTCAGTGGACTGATTCCACCAAAGAACTTTGACTAGAGGGACCTCTTTGTTCCTCAGTCTATGAATATGAAAATCAAGGATTTCTACTGGAATCTCCTCATAAAAGAGTCTTTTCTAAATGTATATACTCCCTACAGGAACTACAACTGCTGGGTCACCTATGCATTTCTTTAGCAAGGAGACATGGAACTCTGAATGTACTAAAGCTAAGTCTGAAGGCAACTCAAGCTCGTAAGCTACCTTTCCGAAAAAGCTAAGAATTCGGTAAGGACTAATATATCGGTGATTGAGCTTTCCTTTGTTGCCAAACCTATTCACTCCTTTCATAGGAGACATTTTTAAATACACATAATCACCAATCTCAAACTCAAAATCCTTTCACCGCACATCTGCGTACAATTTTTATCAGCTCTGAGCTGTCTTAAGCTTATCCCTGATCAACTGAACCTTCTCTAAGGCATCAAACACTAAATCAGGCCATACTACTGCTGCCTCTCCCACTTCAAACCAACCAATGGGAAACCTACATCTCCTCCCATGGAGAGCCTCAAATGGAGCCATCTGAATGCTAGAATGATAGCTAAAGTTATATGTGAATTCAATCAAAGGTAAGTGGTCATCCCAACTACCTTTAAAGTCTATCGCACACGCTCACAGCATGTCCTCTGAAGTCTGAATGGTCTTTCTGCTTGACCATCTGTCTGAGGGTGGAAAGCTATACTAAGGTGGACTTGGTTACCAAGACCCTTATGAAATGTCTTCCAGAAATGAGAGGTGAACTGCGTACCTCTATATGAGATAATGGACAGCGGAACTCCATGTAACCTGACCAACTATCTGACATAGAGCTTGGCATAGTCCTCAGCTGAATAAGAGGTATTAACTAGTAGAAAATGAGCTAATTTGGTCATCCTGTCTAAAATAACCGAAACTGAATTGTACAACCGACGAGTATGAGGTAAACCTATCACAAAATCCATGTTCATTTCTTCCCACTTCCAAGTGGGAATACTGAACTTATACATAGACCCACTAGGTTTTTGATGCTCAATCTTAACCTGCTGACATGTTGAGCACTTGGCTACAAACTTTGCAATGTCTCTATTCATCCAACTCCACCAATAGATCTCTCGTAAATCATAGTACATCTTAGTGGCCCCTGGATGAATAGAGTGATGCGCACCATGCGATTCTACAAGAATTCATTGTCTTAGGTCATCTACACCTGACACACATAGCCGACCCTGACAATGCAAAACACCATTTCCCCCTTAGGAGAAAACCTCTATCTTCTGATCTCTAACTTATTCTTTCAACTTAACTAGGATGGGATCCCTATCCTACTTTTCCTTTACCTAAAAAATCAGAGATAATTCTAAACTACTCTGTACCCATACACTACCTTTTACTGAATCGACTAAGCGGACACCTAGTTGGGCAAACTGATGAACTTCCTAAGCTAACTTCTTCTTACAACTTTCCACTTAAGTAACACTACCCATAGACATCCTACTAAGAGCATCAGCCACTACATTGGCTTTACCCGGATGATACAGGATGCTCATGTCATAGTCTTTCAACAACTCCAACCACCATCTCTGACGAAGGTTTATGTCTTTCTGAGAGAACACATACTATAAGATCTTATGGTCTGTGAGCATATTAACGTGCACACCATACAAATAGTGACTCCAAATCTTTAAGCTAAATACTACTGCTGCTAACTCAAGATCATAAGTAGGATAGTTCTTTTCATAGGGTTTGAGCTGTCTAGAGGCGTAGGCTATGACCTTACCTCTTTGCATCAAAACGCACCCCAAACTAACCCTGGAAGCATCACAATATACCACAAATCCATCTGAACCATCTGGTAGATTCAAAACTAGGGTTGTAGTAAGTCGAGTCTTCAACTCCTGAAAACTCTTCTCGCAAGAATCTGACCACTGAAATTTAACCTTCTTATGAGTCAATCTGGACATAGGGGATGTAATAGATGATAAACATTCAACAAACCATCGGTAATAGCCAGCCAAACCCAAAAAATTCTTAATATCTGATAGAGAGATGGGTCTAAGCCAGTTTCTCACTGCTTTGGTCTTTTGGGGATCACCTCTAATGACCTTGCCAAAAATCATATGGCTGAGGAAAGCTACTGACCTTAGCCAAAATTCACACTTACTAAATTTGGCAAATAATTGATGGTCTTTGAGAGTTTGTAATAATATTCTGAGATAGTCTGTATGATCATGCTCGCTACGAGAGTAAAAAAGGATATCATCTATGAAGACTATGACGAACAGGTCTAAGTACTGCTTGAACACGTGGTTCATGAAGTTCATGAAAACTATTGGGGCATTGGTAAGACCAAAGGACATGACTAAGAATTTGAAGTGACCATACTGAGTTCTGAAAGTTATTTTTGGAATGTCACATTCTCTGACTCTGAGTTGATAATAGCCTGATCTGAGGTCTATCTTAGAAAAGTAACTGGCACCTTGAAGTTGGTCAAACAAGTCATCGATTCTGGGAAGTGGATACTTGTTCTTGACCGTGACTTTATTTAGCTAATTGTATCTGTACACATTTTGAGAGAACCATCTTTCTTATGAATAAATAGAACTGGTGCACCCCATGGGGACACACTGCATCTGATAAATCCCTTATCTAGGAGATCTTTCAACTGTTCTTTTAATTCTTTGAGTTCTACTGGAGCCATTATGTATGAAGGAATAGAGATAGGCTAAGTATCTGAAAGAATATTTATTTCGAAGTTAATTTTCCTTTCGGGAGAAACTCCAGGAAGATCTTCGAGAAACGCGTCTGGGAATTCATATGCTACTGATACTGACTCAAGAGTAAGGGTTTCTGATCTAGAGTCCCGGACTCGAACGATATGGTAGACACATCTCTTTGATATCATTTTTCTTGCCCTAAGGTAGGAAATAAGCTGACTCCTAAGTGCTAAAGTACTACCCCTCTACCCTAGGACGAGCTCATTCGGGAACTGAAACTAGACAATTATGTTTCTTAGTTGACTGAGGCATAGTATAAATGAAGCCAATCCGCGTCGAGAATGACATCAAAGATGGTCATCTCTAATTCGACCAAGTCTGCTGAATGGCTCTCTAAGATACTATAATCGGACAGTTTCTATATACTTGTTGGGATATGATAGATTTACCCACTGGGGTAATGAATGAGAAAGACTTTGCTAGAATTTTGGGACTGACTCCGAAGCCAACAACTATATAGAGAGTAACAAAGGACAAAGAAGCTCTTGGATCTAGAAAAGCATAAACATATAAATGATAAACTTGTAACGTACTAGTGACCACATCAAGTGAACTTTCCTGATCCTTTCAGGACTAAAATTCATAGAGTCTATTTGGGCGTTGCCCACTGGTAGCATTGGAAATGATAGCCTGCCCATTCGAGTGTCCGAATTGAGCTGAGGGGCGGTTATACTTACCCTAGGAACCTGATTGGGGACAATCTCTAACTCTGTGACCTGGCTTACCACACTCTAAACACACATCACTACCAGCCCTGTAGATATCCTAGTGGTTTTTGTCATATTTCTGACAAAGGAGATTGGTTCGGGTGCTGCTGACACTACCCTAAGGCTTAGGGCCTGGCACCCCATCTCTGTTGCCGTCTCTGAATTTTGGAAGTGGAGTAATGGTTGAGGATAGATCTAGAACTAAGGATTTTGGGTGGAACTAAGAATGATTCCCACCCACTCTATGGGCCCTGCATCTGTTTCCCTTTCTGCTTTCTACTTTTTAAACCATGAGTGAGCCACATCCTACAACTGATATGCAACTAACTCGGCACCCTCACTAGATGTCACCCCAATAATATCTGTAACTTTCTGCACCTGATAAAAAAAATTCCTGAGGGTTCTCATCTGACTTAGACCCAGTAAAAGATGGAGGATTCATTTGGGTGAAGTCTTGAATCCTGGTTACAATAGTATTGGACATTGGGTTGGCTGGAAAAATAGATGGACATTCTTTCTGGTCTTCCATAGAATGAGCGAAGGTGGTAAAAGCTGCTCTGAATTCAGCGTGGGAGACATGTTCATCCAAGGGATCTGGTTGGATGGGCTGAGGTATTGGTTGGTCTCCCATTTCTCTTCTCTTAGTCATCTTTGGAGGAATATTCTATAAATGGAAGAGAAAATTTGGATTAGACTGAGAGTTTAACTAGAGCTCATGCTCACCCACATGACATGAATACTGAAAGAAGGGAAACTTTTTCTAAAACATCTAATAGCCTCCTGTCTATAAGTGTGGTGCGCTACACACCCATGCATAAGACTCTACTAGATGTGGCTTTCAAAGTTCCTAGGACTCTGTTGAACCTTAGGCTTTGATACCAAGTTTGTAACACCCCAAGTCTATACCCCAAACGCTACATGGTGCTTATAATCCCAAAGGACTACAAGCTAACCCATGACTTATACCTGCTACAATAACTGAATAATAATACTGAAAAATGTAGAATTTAGACGGAAATAGCCATAAGGTTCAAACTGAAAATCAATTACTAAATACTGAAACCAATACTGTAAACTGAACATCTGTCTGAAAAATACTCTATATCTGAAAAACCTCTACTATCTAAAGAGAGAGTTGATGGGATAAGTCCCCAACTAACTTCGACTACTGAAATAAACTGAGTACTGAAATACTAGAATAATAAATCTATCCTTGAATAATGAGGACTCACCACTAGTCTATTGCTGATGGATAGGGCTGCTAAGTATGATCGAGAGCCTGTGCATCTGAACCTATGATATAAGATATCAAATCACAAAATAAATACTGAATGAATAACATGAGTATAACTGAATGAAAGTATATGCATGAACATGTAAACTGTAACTGAGGTCGTGATAGCACTAGATACTGAGTTCTAAATTACTGATTAACTAATATCTGAGTATACTGTTACTGTTATACTATTAACTGAGTAAATATATCTAACAGTCATAATTCTTGTGGAAACTACTCTGAGTTCCATACTGAACTGAGTGACTGTGTCTGACAGTCTTGATTTCTATAGAACTAAACTGAGTTCTATTCTGAAGACTCTGTGGGAGGTAATCATCTAACCGACATGACCCTTTCTGAATGGATTGGGGTCTAACCTGTATTCCCAATTGGAAGGGTGTCAGTACTGTGCCACGAGTAAAGACAAGCTGAGTCAATCTCATCAGGCGGTGCTTTGAATGAGAATGGTGGTACCCTTAACTGACAGGTAGAACACCTTATCAACCCTCAACTTGAAGGTTAATGTCTCAACCTACGCTAGCTACGTAGTTTTGGAACACAAATCACACCCACTACTGGCAGGTGAGTCCCCATCCTTGGGTTTACTCGGTGCTGAATCCTACTTCCAACTAGATAGACACTGGACAGAGTTCTAAACTGTATTATGCTGGACTGAACTTTTACTGATCGTACTATCTAACTGAACTGAACTGAGTTCACTGAATTTTGAAATGATTACTAACTGAGTTCTGAACTGATTTCTGAACCATTGATTGTGATATGACTGGTACTATTCTGTAACTGACACTGGCTTTAAGTATACAACTAAATTATTGGGTATTAGATATCCCCAGGACTCGATAGCATATAACAACAAGACATAGCATAATCTTGAAACATGATAACTAAATACTTGATCACCATTCATTCATTAGGGCATTTTGACAAACACTTGCATGACATGAAGTGGTATACATGCAAACATCATATAATTTCACTATTCAACTCAAATATACAATTCATCAAACACTTGGAGGGCATAGTATATGCACATATTACTAATCAACATGTTAGCAACACACTTTCAAATACAAAATTCAAAATTTGGAGGCTTTAGCATGATTTCACATGATACTACACACATATTTAATAACTTCTCATAAATCTTGCAACTAATCATAGATTAGGAAACCCATTAATATTCTAGTCATGAACACTATCACATTAAATCATGAATTTCATCAAATCCATAAACTTGAATTTTCAAAAGGGTTCTTGAACTCCAAGGGTGGAAGGGAACCCTTGGATGAAGACTTAACATACTTTGACTATTAAATTCTAAAGGATTAATGATAAGTTCTTGAGCCCTGAATTGAATTTAAAATCACCTAGGGTTTGTTTTTGAGAGCAACTTGTGAAGAATTAATAGTTTTTTCTCTTAGAAGGGTTTAATTTTGTGTTTTGGTGCTGATAGACATGGGAAAAAGACAATAATACTCCTAAGGATGCTGCCTTTTTAATGACTGAAAACTGAACTATCAACGCGCAGATCGACGCGCCACATTATTGGCATCGACGCGATGGCCAATGTTCCACGTCGAATCTGCATTGGTTCACTGTAATTTGTACTGGGATTTGGGAAAAAATACTCATCGATGTGATGGGCGACGCGGTGCATCGAGATCGCGTCGGTCCACTGGTTTGAGTTTTCAAATGTGTTTTAAACGAAGTCTAAAAAATCCAAAACTTATCCGAGAATGCCTACTGACACTCCTGATCATGATTTAAACTAAAAATCATCACTTTAAGGTCATGAGAGTCATGAAAAAGGATCTCCAACTTATGAAGGGTAAAAAAATAACTTTAAGTCTGAATACTTAGCTGAATTTTCTAAGTTTGGGACCTCTTAACATGCATTAAAGGACTAAGTTAAGCTTAGAATTTTGTGGGGTCTTACACATAGGTCAGCCTTTAGTTCATGCTTATCTGCATCATACTGAGACCTAGCAGGACCTACTTGATCCTTTATAGGAGACTCACCTTAAAAGCATCCCTACATGCTAAATATTGCATTTTTTAGGGTGACAAGGTCATTTAATAGATTGATTTGAGGAAAACATGTGTTAGAAGTAAAGTGCGTACACAAGAAAATGATAAAAAAAAAAGGAAAACAAAGAGAGAGAAAGAAAAGTGAGTCAAAAATGAGTTTCGTAGTTTTTCTTTTCAGAGTTCTTTATGACTTTTGTTTTTCACAATCCAAAACAAAATCAAAAAGATTTTTAACATTTGAATTCATTTGTCAAAAATAAAAATATCAAAAATATTTTTCTCTTGTTCTCTTTAGGAAGCATTCATAATCCAAAAATTTCAAAGAAGTTTTTTTAGTAGGAGCTTCTTATAATAGAAAAATAAAAAAAGATGGTAGAAGTTTTGTACCTTTCATACAACAAAAATACCAAAAAGATTTTTCTTTCATAGTTATTGGTGTCATTTTTATGTGAAGTGTCAAATGAAAAAAAAAACAATTTTTTTATTAATGATGTTCATAGTCTATTTGTGGTCATGTCTCTTAGGTTAGAGTTCAGTCGGTTGTCTAATCTTTATTTGTCTAATCTAGATGAACTACACATACCTGATTCTTGTCTCTCGAGACGAGATACGTAGGCAACCCTCGGTGGGCCCGGTAATATTTTAGTTTGATCTTTGTCTTAGTCCAAGTTTAGGTACATTTTCGGCTTAGTTAAGTATTTGTTAGTGGTCATAGCCAAATAAGTTGAGTTTTCTTAGCATTTCCATTCAACGAATTTGAGTTATAGATCAGCTTGTCCCTGTGTCACGTGACACTTCTTTGTGTTAAAATCTCATGGATCGGGAATTCTCTTCCTCTTATCGAATCTTGAGTCATAATTTTGTGTGTTGTTACAGGATGGAGACATCCATAGGGCCTAGAGTCTTGCTGGTTTCCAAGGTACCCAAAAAGTTAATTAAGTGGTGGGGCATGTTCAACTACTCTGAAAATCATGAGCTAAAGAAAGTGTCAGGCAATCTTACATTACTTTTGAGTATCACGCCCCGTCCAGATCTAATAGAGGTTGTGTTGACCTTCTGGGATTCAAATAGTTTGGTGTTTAGGTTCGGAGGTTGTGAAATGACGCCTTCCCTGGAAGAAATATCCGGTTTATTTCAGTTACCTTATATTGATAAGAAGTTAATCCTAGCCCGAAATCATTCTGGCAGGAGATTTCTTAAGGTTTGTGGTTTAAAGGTTAATGAACACCTAGAATGCCTAAACCAATCTTGGATTTTCTTAGACTATTTGTTCACTAGATTTGAGTCTCCAGAAGGCTTTGATCACTTTTGGGATGAATTTTGTACCACTAAGAAGCATTGGGAGAAACAACGTCTTTAGGTTTTCTTTCGGACATTGTTAGGTACTTTAGTGTTCCCGTTAAATGAAAGGTGTATCAACACATATTTACAATCGGTAGTGATGGTCTTATTCAAGACAGGGGATAAGGTCACTATCGTACCTATGATTTTGGTGGAACTGTATAAGGCTTTGACTGAAGTAAAGGAGGAATGCAATTTTTTGAGGAAAGAAATTTGATATTACAACTATGGATGATGGAACATTTGTACGCTCCTTCTTTGATTAGATCGGATGTGATTGATCGATATTTGAATGAGCGAGTGGATGTCATCGAACAAAAAATGCATTTTGATACGTTCTCGTTGCCTGTGGGAGTCAATGCTTGGGTTGAGTTTCTCGAATCAAGAACTCATGACAATATCCTTTGGGCCTATCGTTGGCTCTGTCCGAAGGTAATATTGTCCAAATGCCACATTCAACCTCTTCTAGTTCTGATAGGGCTCAAATGCACTAAAACTTACAACCCAAGTAGGGTAATTCTCTAGTTGGGTAGATCTTAAAACATTCCACTAATAATGGATCTTCAAAAGGATGTCCAGTACTTTAGGTATATAGACAAGGGTTAGATCAGATATGAGCAATTCTGGCATAATGCAACAAAAATGGTGTAGATTCTCTCAAAGAAGGTTCAGATAATCTGAGGTACACTCAGAGATATGGGATCTAGCTACAATCCATACCTCGGGGTGTTAGTAGGACATTACCAGTGCAACTCAGAGAGAAAATACAGAAAGCTTGCATAGTTAATAACCATGAAGGTGAAGACGTGGGGGGCAAAGTGGAGTCATTAAGGGTTTAATTATCAGGTTTGCTTACAATTGTGGAAGGGTATCAGAAAGATCTTTTTAGGTGTACTCCTCAAGAGGCAAGAACACGTGACAGAAGATTCCTCCCAAATATCAAAGTGTCATTGCAGGATATGTTACAAAATTTGAGTGGGAGAGTGAGAACTTCACAGACAAGTCCATCTCAGCCAGGGTCATCACGCGGCACAATAGCTTAAAGGGGGCATTTTTTTATCTTTGCTTTGTTGGAATTCTTTGTTTTTCTGTTATTGTGTTATTGTGTCTTTGTAGGTCGGTGTTAAGTTTGTTTCAACATTGGATTCTTTATTATGAGTGCGTATGTTATCCTGTTGGTCTAGAGTATTGTTAAGTCTTTGTTAATGTTGTCTTAAATTCGAAGTCTGTTTTAGTTGTTTCTTTTATGAAAATGTAGAGATGTTGCATTGTTCTTTCATTTTGTTTATTTTTTTCGTCATAAAAAAAATTCAAAAATCATCAACTTTGTGATATTTGTGCATACGCCCCCGAACTACGCAAGATCTGATACATGTACAACATGATACGTAGGCAACCTATTTTAAGGTTCGATCTATTCATTTTATTTTTTTGTTCTCTTTTTCCTCAATTTTCCTCTTTTGAATAAAGCAAAAGTCATAAAGAATAATAAAACAAAGAAAATAGCGAGCGAAGAAAGGAGAAAGAAAGAATAGTTAGAGAAGAAAAAAAAAGAAAGAATAGTGAGGAAAAGAGGGGGAAGGAAAAGAGACTGATGCAAAGGGAGGAGAAGCAAGGGAGAAAAGTAGAGAAAGAAAAAAAAATAAAGTGTAATAGGAAGGTAAGTAGTAGTAAGTGTAAGAAAAGATTGAGATGATGTTAAAATGGCCTCATCACCCTTAAAGGCAGGTAGAAATGTGCATGAATCTAGGAAAAATATACAGTTTGATTTTCATGCTTGTTGTGTGACTTAATCCTAATGGGTTTTGTCTTTGATGAGCATGTTCTTTCAGATAAAAGTGGTTGGTTTGTAGAACTCTGGAAAGTCATCCTTACTTCACCAGATTAAAATCAAAGTTTGCCCTGGCCAACAAAAAATTAGAAAATTCGCTTATCGACCCGAACCAGAATCCTAGGGGAGAGGGTTCAGAACATAATAAGGAGATATTGAGACTCAGACAATAATTGGTAGAGATGCATCGAGAGTGGGCCAGTGGCATGCCTTCTCCTCCATACCCGAATGATCTCGGCAACACTTCCAATTATCAGTCACTGTATCAGGCGCCATTTTATGGTCCCACTGATACGCCTTAGCACGCGCCAGGATTCATGATATATCAGTACTATCCTAGAACTTTTAGTGTGCCCTTGATAGTCCCTCAACAGAGGCCCTCTTCCCATCCAGCACCACCTGTGTTTGTGGCTCCTCCACCACTTGAATCTCTTACTTATGTTGTTCATCCAATAATCATGCTCCCTCACTTTGCTAGTGAGACCATTTTGATGGTTTCAAAAGATCAGTATTATGCCTCGGAGACTACTTTGAAGATTAATGAACCGTATGGGTACAATCAACCGCCTGCATTTCTATTTGATACCGAGAAGCCTATTGGAACAAAAGAACAAAAAGGCATGATGCGAAAATTAAAGAGTTTAGAATAGGCCATGAGGAACTTACAGGGACTTGAGGGTTATAAAAGTGTCTCATATAAAGATATATGCATGTTTCTAGCTGTTAATCTTTTTCTTGGCTTTAAGATGCCAAAGTTTGAAAATTATGATGGACATGGTGATCCGGTGGCATATTTGAGGCATTATTGCAATCAATTAAAGGGTGCCGAAGGTAAAGAAGAATTATTCATGGCTTATTTTGGTGAGAGACTTTTGAGACTAGCCTCAAAGTGGTTTGTGGGTCAGGACATCGACAAGTGGAATAGCTGGGATGACCTGGCTAATGAATTCATGCAACAATTTCAGTACAATATGGAGATGATTCCCGACAAAAAGTCCCTGACTAATATGAAGAATAAAAGTACTAAAAACTGTAGGGAGTATGCGATAAGGTGGTGTGAATAGGTCTCTAGGGTAAAGCCTCCGATGAAAGAGAATAAATTAGTAAAGGTCTTTATTCAAGAACAAGATGAGACGTATTTTCAACATTTGCTTCTGACAATGGGTAAGCCGTTTATCAAAGTCCTCAAAATAGGAGAAATGATAGAAGAAAGGATTAAAACTAGATGAATCATGAGTTTTTCCGCATTAAAGGCTACCACTCAAGCAATTTAGAGTGGTTCTAGAACCTTTGAAGGAAAAAAAAGAAAGAGGATGTAGCGGCTGTTGTGGTCGGACCACATGTATATCCGAAAACACCACCTCACCCTTATCCCCAATGTCAAGACCAAGTTTATACCCAATCTCCATATATGCCCCCTATCTTTACTACCATCCGCAAAACCCACTGTAATCCATTCCACCACCCCCATACTCAGTATATAGCACACAACCATATGTTCAAACTCATTCTTAACCACAATGGCGTGGACTAACTTCTCTAAATTGTCCTTTAGCTCTACAAAATTACCAAAACCCTTCTAAATTTGATTTTTGATCTAAGCTCAAGTTTAAGAAAGGGAAGGCAGTCATGAATGAGTTCACAGCTATCAGGGAGTCATATGCTAGTTTGTTTCAGAGCTTGAGAAAGATGAACGTCTTGATCCCAATTCAAGGAAGGCTATCGAATTCATCTCCTAGGAATCTTGATTACTCTTTAAGATGTGTATATTATTCTGACATACTAGGGCATGATACAGAAAGATGCTGGTATTTGAAGAGAGACATCCATGATCTGATCGACATAAATCAGATTATGATACAGGCCTCAGAGATTTCAAACATCAACCAAAATCCATTGCCAGTCCATACTGAACAAACATGTCAGAGTTGATATGTAGTGGTAGAGAGTCTACGATGTCTCATAAGCCTATTTTTAGAATACATACTAATAAGGATAAATTAGTGAATGTAGCATATTCGATGAAGGCGATGTCATTGATCCAAGAAGAAATATGGAAGATAAAGCCCAAGCAAATACCAGGAAACCCATGATCATTGTAAAAAGAGAAGTCTGGAAAACCCAAGTTAACAGTATTAGGAGATTCGAGCAAGCCTATTTTGATTGTAAAATGAGTACTTGCAACACCTATTATCATTAAGATGGTGACCCAACTTCTGCTAATCGACATGAAAAGGGCCCCTTGGAATTATAAGCAGACTTAATGACTTATCAGGGGAAGAAAATTATGGATGAAGTAGATAAAGTAGGGGGTTTGACTCATTCGAGGAGGTGTTTAGTTCCTGAAGGTTTGAGGAAGTCTAAACCAATGATGAATGGGTAATTGTCTCTCAAAAGGTCTGTCACTGAAGAAGAATCTAAATAATTCTTAAAGAAAATGAAATTGCTAGAATATTTAGTCATAGATCAGTTGAAGAAAATTCCTGCTCAAATCTCTCTTCTGTCTTTGTTGTTGCATTCTGATGCACATCATAATGTTATATTAAAGCTATTGAATGAATCTTATGTCCCCAGAGAAATTATGGTAAATTAATTGGAGAAAATTGTGGGAAAGATCTTTGAGGTAAACCGGATTAGCTTTTCTGATGATGAATTGCCTATAGAAGGCACGGGGCATAATTGGGGCCTTTACATTACTGTAAAGTGTGAAAATTTCTATGTCACTTATGTCATGATTGATGGAGGTTTCGAGGCTAACATTTGTCCTCTAACTACTTTGCAAAAGTTGAACATCAGTACTGAGAGGATTCAACCCAACAATGTATGTGTCAGAGCTTTCAATGGAGCAAAAACAAATTCCATTTGTGAAATAGAGTTGATATTAACTATTGGGCCTATTGAATTTGCCATAAATTTTCCAGTGTTGAATATCGATGCTCCTTACAATTTGTTATTGGGAAGACCATGGGTTTACAAGGCTAGGGCAGTTGCATCTACATTGCACCAAATAGTCAAATTCAAAAGCGACAGACAAGGCAGGGCTCATCTAGTATGCCTACATGAGAACTTAGGTACCTTTAGTCTGGGGTACAAACCTACTTTTGAGGATAAAAAAAGGGCTAAGAAGTGGAAGAAAGATTCATGGACACTTACCAAGCCCATACCATTACTCACCGAGTCCTTCATCAAAGTCAATGTTGTTGAGTCCTCCTTATTACCTGCCGTAGAGACAATGAATAATAATGATGCAGATTTAATGGCCCCTTTCCAGAACATGTTTATTAAAGCTGATGTAGTTTAAATTGGGAAAGGTACTAGCAACACAGATGTACAGTTTATTGGCCCTGATGTCTAGCTCAACAATTGGGAAGTCACTCATCTCCCCATCAGGAGGGAGTTTTGATAGTTTGCTTTGTTTTTTTGTTCTGTTTATCTGAGTTATTTCAGGTTTGTAATTTGAATTTTTTTTTTATGTTCTGTTGTAGTTTATGTCTAAACCCTCCTATCATTCCCTCTTAATAAAATGCAATGTCCTTTTTTGTTTTTGTGTCTAATATAATTTGTTTGTCTTTTTCTTTATACAATTCTTTTTATGCCGAT
The DNA here is from genome assembly GCA_030864225.1 of Capsicum baccatum var. pendulum. Classification (NCBI taxonomy): domain Eukaryota; kingdom Viridiplantae; phylum Streptophyta; class Magnoliopsida; order Solanales; family Solanaceae; genus Capsicum; species Capsicum baccatum. Next base: position 60,122,495 of record CM061553.1, on the reverse strand, counting down.
TCTAGTGATATGGCATGCATGCGGAATGTTCAGCCTGGTCTTAAAATCCAATCTAATCAAGATATAATGAAGCAAAAGGTGGAATATGATAAAGAAGAGGCATTAGAAGAAATAAGCAAAGAGTTGAAATAATTTAAAGACAAGTTGAATCCTAATTTAAATAAAACCGAGCCAATTAATCTTTGAGATCAAAGAGATATTAGGAAAACTAAAATAAGTGTACATGTTGCACTGCAATTAAAATAGGGAATGATTCAAGCTTTAATTGATTATAAAGAAGTTTTTGCATGGTCTTATGATAATATGCCAGGTTTAAGCACTAAATTAATGGCTCATAAATTGCCAATTGATCCTGCATTTCCTTTTGTCAAACAGAAGTTAAGAAAGTTTAAAATTTATGTGAGTATGAAAATCAAAGAGGAAATCATGAAACAACTTGAAGCCAAAGTCATTCGTGTGGCTCGTTGTAGACACCTAATTTCGTCCCTCCCCGATATCGTTTTTACCTATTGTTTACCTTATCCTACTGTGTACCCTCACCCGTGTGATAATCCCTCCACAAATGACAAAAATAACAACCCCTAGCTAATTTTGTTTTATCCTAATATTCTAACAACCCACCCAATTAAAAAACAACACCTACCTACCCTATCCTAACAAACTCTACCCCACCTCACCACTACCCCACCCTCACCTCATAAATACAGACATACACACAAAAAAATGGATAGAAAAAAAATTGACCACAGTATATACAAAAAAAGAGAGGAAGCCATCGAACTCCCTCTCTCTCTACCTCTTATCTTCCTCCATTTTCTCTCTAAAAAAACACTCAAATTGTCGCCGCCACCACCTTCACCGGCGTCCATCACAATGAACTATATATCCATCGCCGAACTCCCTCTCCCACCTCTGATAAACCAGCCACCGCCGGCGACCCATCATCTTCAGCCAAATCAGTGACCAGCGCTGCCACCAACCGCCGCAACACTCACCACCAAAACTCCAATGGAACCAGCCTCCGCCAGCTGTGGTGAATCAACCACCAGCACACCAGCCGGCTCCGTCGGTGAAACAGTAAAGCCAGTCGCCACTTGGACCGCCGTGATCTCTCTTCATTCGTCCTCTCCGTCATAGCCACCATCGGTAACCTCACCAGCACCGTCTCCTGCTCTGATCGAACCGGAGAGAGTGAGATTTGAGGTTGAGAGTTAAAAGTAGAGAAGAAACGTGCTAGAGAGAAATTTAGACTGAGTTTTTCATCGGAAAAGTTGTCGCTACAGATCGCATCTCCATTTCCAATTGCTACCGAACTTACCGAAGCTCAAGCGTAGCAAAGGGTCCTTGTTTTTTAGTTCAAAATCCACCAGCAAACACCTAATCACTGTTCCTGTTACTGTTCCAATGGGTCCACCGGATTTTCGAACTCGTTGACTCTCTTATTGCGATTTTCATTTTGGTTCATCGAGCTCGGTACTAGTTTTGGAGTTTAAGTTCGATTTTAGTTTTGGGTTTGGATTTCTCCCAATTCGAGTTGGTTTTGTTTGTTGTGGGGTTCCTTGTTCGAGGTTTTTTGGTTTTCGGACTTCTTTATTATCGACAAAAGCAAGTGTCAGTGAGGTCTATTTCCTTAAACCGCTCTCTTTTATTTATCTTGGTATATTGAATTGGTTGTGATTATGTTTTTTTGAACTTTGTTGATGTCGATTATTATGATCATGATGTTTGGTGGGTCGATTTTTGGTGGTTTGAAGAATGAATTTGATCATGTTTTAATGGATTGATAAAGGGATTTAGGGAAGGAATGGAGAAATTGATAAAAAGTTGAACGTAGATTGATGTTGGTTTGTTGTATTTTGTTCTATTCGGTACAAGTGAATGTGATAGATTTATTCCATAATGAAATGGATAGGCAATATAGGTTCGGGTAGGCAAGAATTTAAGATTGATGTTTTGGTTGGATGTTGGAATGTGCGTGTGAATGTTTCTTTCTAATTTATCATATTTAATTCAATTGTATAATTTGGCCGGGGAATGCCCCGAAGTATCTGTATATATTTATTCACCGGAGAATGCCCCGGGGTATCATGTACCCGGAGGACGTTCGTGATGAAGGCCTGAGGCGTCAGGTAGAGCATTAGTTTAGGATTAGCGTAGGTTTATTTTCAGTCCCTTTTTATTTCGGGTTGTAATATTTGGACTGGACTTTACATTTCGGATTGTTTTGTTTTGTTTGATTATTTTACATATTTGTGTGGTTTGTACATTCATAGTGTCAAAATTAGCCGATACGTTCCACCAAGCGACCGGGGTAGAACCACGGGATCGAGGGTTGCCTAACACCTTCCCCTCGGTCAACAGAATTCCTTAGCCGGAATCTCTATTCGCAAACCGGTTTAAAGAGTCAAAGGGTTTCAAAAAGAATTTTTCCAATGATGACTTGGCACACCAGATTATGCCAAGTGGCGACTCTGATTTTGAATGAAAAATAATTCTTTTTTCGGAACCAATCTTCATTTTGTCACTTTAATAAAAACCCTTTCGAACTTAAAATATAAATCTTTTGGAGTACGTAAAAAGGGGTGTGACACTCGTTATCCTACTTAGTTGTCGAATGTTGTTTCTGTCCTAAAGAAAGATGGCAACATTCAAGTATGTGTTGATGATAGGGGTTTGAACAAAGAAAGTTGGAAGGATGATTTTCCAATGCCTAGTATCCATATTTTCCTTGAAAATTGTGCTAAAAATGAGGTGGCATCTATTATGGATTGCTATGCGGGGTACCATTAAATCATTATGGATGATGGTGATGAGGAAAAAACATCTTTTATCACTCCATGGGGAACTTATTTTTATCGAGTGATGCCGTTAGGTTTGAAGAATGCTAGAGCAACATACATGAGAGTAATGACCACTATGTTTCATGATCTGATGCATAAGGAAATTGAATTCTATGTAGATGATGTGATTATTAATTCAAAGAATCAGGCTGACCATGTTAAAGATCTAAGGATGTTCTTTGAATGGCTTCGCAGGTATAATCTCAAACTCAATCTAGAAAAATGTGTATTCGAAGTTCTATCTAGAAAGTTATTGGGGTTAGTAGTCAGCCATCGGGGTATCAAACTGGATCATTCAAAGATCAAAGCCATTCAGGACTTGCCGCAGCCCAAGAATAGAACAGAGGTGATGAGTTTGCTTGGTAGATTGAACTACATCAGTAGGTTCATTGCTCAGCTCACAACCATTTGTGAGCCCATTTTTAAATTGCTAAAGAAGAGTGTTGCGGTTGAGTGGACTGGGGTATGTTAGGAAACGTTTGATAAAATCAAAAGATATCTGTCAAATCCACCAGTGTTAGTACCACTTGAGCCTGATTGGCGTTTGATTTTGTATTTATCGTTTATGATAATTCCTTTGGTTGTGTATTGGATCAACATGATGTCACAAGCAAAAAGGAGCAGGCTATCTATTATCTTTGCAAGAAGTTTACAACGTATGAAGCCAAGTACACTCTTCTTGAAAGGACATGTTGTGCCTTAACATGGGTAGCGCAAAAGTTGAAGCATTATCTTTTATCCTACACTACTTACTCATCTCCCGCATGGATCTTTTAAAGTATATCTTTCCAAAGCCTATGCCAACAGGTCGACTAGAAAAGTAGAAAATATTGCTTACTGAGTTCGACATAAAATCCCAAGCTTTGGTAGATCATCTTACTAAGAACCCCATTGATGATGATTATGAACCATTAAAGACATATTTCCCTGATGAAGAGGAGTTGTGTATTGAGGAAGTCATTATAGATGCTGATCCAGGTTGGGAGCTATTTTTTTATGGAGCCATTAGAATGAAAGTAGTTGAAATAGGTGCAGTTCTTATCTCTGAATTAGGGAAATATTTTTCGATAATAGTGAAACTTCAATTTTATTGTACTAATAACATGGCAGAATATGAAGCTTTTATTCTAGGGCTGAGGCTAGATATTGACATAGGTGTTCAAGAATTATTAGTGTTAGGGGACTCAGACTTGCTTGTCCATCAGATTCAAGGCGATTGGGAGACACGGGATTTAAAGATCATACCATATAAACAATGCTTGCAAGATCTATGTCAACGGATTGGTAATAACACTTAATCATTTACTTAGGAGATCGTTTTCCCTTGAGAGATTCTTGCAAGTTGCTTGATGATTAGCTACCTATACGCTCAATTCAACCAATTCTCCTTCAAACATGCCTAGATCATTTTCCAGCCTTGGCTTCTCATTTGTGAGCTCATCCATTTGAACACATAACTCGATCACTTCTTTTTCTTCATATTTTTCAAGGGTTCCTTCAGATTCTCTTGTACTTAACAAGGTTATCTAGAGAATCAATCAACATAGAAGCAAGAGATCTTACCTTACTTGGGTAGTAGTCTTTCATATTTTCTTTAATTTCACGAAGAGTAACATGTTTTTGTTCCTTATTATCACTGTCAGCCATTAAATCAATGAGTGCATCAGAGACTTGCACCTGTAATTTTGTTAACATGATGGGGATGTCTTTTCCTTGCTCGAACTTATTTGAGTCACTTGATGGATCATTCCCTTAAGTTCCAAGCACCTTACTAGAAATTCTGTCAACCTCAGTTTTCCAGCTACTCTATATAGGGATTTTCTACTTCTCTTTTTTTGACAAAGCTTCGGTCCTTTCCAAGGCTTTGAGAACCCTTTTAGTGATACGAGTTGTTTCATTGACTTCAGAGGTGTAAGTAGCTTGTTTAGCCTTCATTTCTTATGATCCTTCCAAGGTGTTAGCCATATTATAAAAGACCTACTTTGATACCAAATAAAGGGTTGGGGTGGGTTGCTGCTCGACTCAGGAATAGTTCCCAGAATCACACACTCAACACGAATTAGGAGATAAATGAAATAAATAGTGCTGGAGTACAGAAAAGTAAAGACACAGGATTTTTACATGGAAACTCCTTTCTCAAGGGAGAAAAACCACGACCTGCCTCCAGGATTTCAAGCTCCAATATATTCAAGCAACCTCTTGAATATAGACTCCAAGGATTAAAATCCTAATCCTGCATTTCCTAGCAAGAATTCCATTACATAGAAACCCAAGAAGTAACTCTAATACTTCTCACCCCAGCTAACTCTATCTGACAACACCTCTAGCTAACTCTAATTGAACTCCTCAAGCTAACTCTATCTTGGAAAATCACCTAACTCTAGAAGATTACAATGGGCTAATTACACCATAATACCTACTATAATAAAAATCAAATGTAGGAAAGAATTTAAGTACAAATTACAAAGACTCAACTATATTAAGGAAATAAAGATAAACTCGATGAGAAACAAGTTCCCTGTTACAGTACTAAGCTTTGATTTATAGAGCTGCAATACTTTAGAAAGATATTTAACGATAAGTATATTGAAGTGTTCGTTTTATTATTGAGGAAGATGTGCATTATATATCTTTACACAAGAAAACCTAAAATCAATCTCATTGGTTGAGGAAAAAAGGTGGCAATAACTTTTCACCAACTTTTGTTCTTTGTGTCAGCTGGATTATTGACTGTGACAACGACCATGACTTTGTCATCACAACAAGGGCTCCAAGGAACAAGTCCCAAATGGATTTGTCCATCATCAAAACTAAGGACTTAATAATTTTCAAGTCACTAATTCACATTTTCAAGTGATTACACTTAACTAATTTCAAAACACAAGTTCATCTTTCAAGTAACTATACTAAACCATTTTGAAGTCACTAATTCACATCTCAAGTGACTACACTTGATTATTTGAAGTAACTAATTAACATTTCAAAACACTACACTTAACTATTGTCAAGTCATAAATTCGTATTTCAAATGACTACACTTAACCATTTTCAAGTCTCTAATCCACATTTCAAGTGACTACATTTAACCATTTTCAAGTCATGAATTCATATTTAAAGAGACAACGTTAAATCATTTTCAAGTCACTACTTCACATTTCAAGTGACTACACTTAACCATTTTCAAGTAACTAATTCATATATCAAGTGACTACACTTTAACTATTTTCCAAGTAACTAATTCATATTTCAAGTCAATACACTTAACCATGTTCAAGACACTAATTTACATTTCAAGTGACTACACTTGATCATTGTCAAGTCACTAGTACTATTTTCAAGTAAGTAATTCGTATTTCAAGTCAATACACTTAAATATTTTCAAGTCACTAGTACACATTTCAAGTGACTAAACCATTTTCAAATAACAAATTCATATTTCAAGTGACTACACCATATAATCATCACAACTGACATCATATTTCAATAAAATTATTAAACTTTAATTTTACAATATAGGTTAAACAATTCAACAAATTTAATAAAGCAAATAAGTAGAGGTGTCGCATGTCCCTCTCACACCATATAATCATCACAAAATTTATGACTTTTAAAGCCTTCTACAACAAATAATCCCACCTTAACACTACATTTAAAGACTTCATTATAAGAAAATAGAGAGAAATCAACTTACCTTTTCTTGGCCTAAGTTGAAGAGAAAGAGACAAGCGGTCACTAAAAAATAGCAAAGCAACCCTTTCTCCAAATTCGAGTTTGATAAAAAAAATCTGCAGCATTAGCAATATCTTATTAAAAATAGGAAAACTTATACAATAGAGCAACAAAATCCCACAAAATCAACTTATCGTTTACAAGAAACTTTTATAGAGCTCCCATAATTAGCCTGTGTATCTTCCACTTAGTAGCTATATATACTAACCAATGACTTATTTAACTATATATATTGGGTATGAATAGTAGACAATACAATGTAATGTATTCTTTGAAGTGTTGGTGGAACAAGCAACATGATAATGCTTTGCATAAGGTAATCCTTCAATTTACTCCAAGCAAATTAAAGTTGGAAAAGCCCATTCTGCCAAGAAACATATATGACAAGAAAAACACCACCAATGAAAGAATCAAATAGAAGCTCCTGTTCCATGTTAAGATCACTATTGAAAAGCAATTAAGTAGAATCAATCGAGAGTACTGGAACCGGGATTTTTTTTGTGATATGGATCTGAACTACACGCCAAGTATTAATAGTAGAATGGTTCAATTTTCATTTGTTTTGAATAGTGCTGACTGTAGTTGTTCTTTATCTTTATCTAAAGTAAAAACAGGTGGGTTGTGGATTTCGCTAAACCTCTCTAGTTAAGTTCTAACTCGAGTGAAATTCAAGCAGCTTTCTATGGACTTAAGTGGTGTAACTCAAAAAACATCTCTGAGTTATTAATGCAATGACTAATTGTGTAAGTATTTTAGAGTGCAAAACTTGTAAGAAGCAATTTTAATCGTTACAAGTCTTATAATTATTCAAAAGAGAAATGAACCAAAGCACCTGTGAACTAAATCAAAGTGAAGGCTGTTTTCCACCTGCAGTTGAGGAGAAGTACTACTTTACGTCGCTGAGTTGCCGCAAGCTGCCAGAGCTTTTTAGAAATATGGTTTTCGCATCTGACTGTGAGATTCTGTTGGTGAGATTCGTCCATCGGTGGGATATCTTTGCCACTGACTGTGGTCGAGATGCTAGGGTTATTTCTTCCAAAGTGTAAAATCAGATGTTAGGCTAATTTGAAGGGAAAAGGGGCGATTAAGATGGGTTAGGATGGGTCGGGTCATGGTCGGGTATAATAAAATTTTTGAGAAAATCGATCATAAGTGGTTGGTTTATTTCTTAAAAAATAATTATTCAAAAAATGACCATTTGTGGTTGGGTTTTATTAAAAAAATAAAATTTTAATAAATTGTATAATATATATATACACACACAATAACATCCAAATAATTTAATGTAATGTATATATAAATCGGATAATAGTTATTTTATCATCTCATTAACATGAGTAGTATATTTCCTCAATAGTATAATAATATCAATGCATTTCGTAAATTAGGCTGAATTTTTGATTAATTATCTTTTAAATATGATATTATATACCCCGTAATACAATGTATTCATCAGATGAATTATTTGTTAATTAGATTACGTTATTATAACTTCAACAATATACCCTTGTCTACATTAACACGAGTAGTATATTTCCTCAATAGTATGATATCAACGATTTATTCAAAATACTTTGATATATAGATTTAGTTATCTAACTTTTGATTACTGCGTATATCACTACACAAGATATACGTATATACACATATATTCGATTGACTATCAGCTTCCAAATAAGTACTATATACATCACATATACAAGTATATTACCCCATAATACAATGTATTTCAAATATACTCATATGAATTATCGGTTAGTTTATCTTATGATATTATACCTTCAACGGTATATTATTACCTCGATCAATCAATCCTATGATATCAGCATATTCAATATATACCTGGATACATTATTTAGTTACCTGTAATTTTGACTACGTACTACGTACATCACTACACATGAGATATACATACATATATATATAAATGTAAGCTTCGGACTACATACTACGTACATTACTACATAATATATATTATGTATATATACCTATACATACACACACACACACTCTATCGACTATCAGGTTCTAAATAAGTACTGTATACATCACATACATGAGTATATTACCCCGTAAAGAGATGTACTTCATACATACTTTGATGAATTATCGATTAATTTTATTAGCTTAAACTAATATAACTTCAAAGTACAGTATATTATTACTTTGACCGTTTCAAATCAAGTTATTAAATATATATTTGGATAAATTTAGTTGGTTTTTGACTTTTTGCAATACATGAGATATACATATATATGTGTGTGTATATATATATACACACACACACACTTAATATCTACTAGCAGATTCTAAATACGTACTATATACATCACATATACATGATATGTAATTACCCCATACACAACGTTTATATACTATGATGAATTAATGGTATTATACATATTATTTAACTTCGATAGTCTAGTATTAATAAAACGATCGTATGATATTAACATACTATTCAATATATTTAGATACATTCAGTTAATTTTTCACATCTCCGTACATCATGTCACTACATAATATATATATATATATATACACACACACACACACACATACATATATATAAATACATACATACATACATATATATAAATACATACATACATATATATATATACATATACATACATACATATACATATATACATATACATACATATCAACTTTTGAATACGTACTATATACATCACATGCTCGAGTATATTACCTCATAATACAACATATTCATTATACTCTGATGAATTATTGGTTAAGTACCTTACAGTATTATAACCTCAAAAGCATATTATTATCTCGACTGTATGATATCAACATATTCAATATACTAGTATACATTCAATTAGCTTTTGAATACTACGTAAATACGACACAAGATATACACGTGTATACACACACACACTCGATAAAAATATATTTATTTTATTGAAAACATAGGTAAAAACTAAAAATTATGTTTAACGTTATTTATTTATTTAATATATTTCTTAGCTTATTTTTTAATATAGTTTTTTACAAATTGTAAATATTAATTAATTTTTATTTTTATTATATAAATAATAAAAATATATTAATCGAAAATCTATTTGGTTTTACATATAATAATCAAAATATTTTTTAAAATAAAATATAGTAATTTTAATTTATTTTTTAAAGAACACCGACCACTTATGGTCGTCAATATTTTATTTTTTATATTTTTAATCAAAAAGTGATCACAAGTGGCCGCTTTTTCAAATAATTTTCTTTTTAATTTGTTTTAATTGATAGTGACCACAAGTGGTCACTTTTTGTAAATATTTTTTATATATATTTTTACCAGAAAGCGACAAAAAGTGGTTGCTTTTTGCATAATATTTTTAATGAAAATCGACCACTTGTAGTCACTTTTTTTAAAAATATTTATAATTTTTTTAATTGACAACTGACCACAAGTGGTCACTTATTTTAAATATTTTCTTTTTCTTTTTTTTTAAGCATAAACTGACCACAAGTGGTCACTTTTTGTAACTCCTCGAGATTACCCCTGGACGTCACATGGTGCTTAGTACCACAAGTGATCATAAGCGAACCCACGATACTTGTATAACTAGTGAGCAACTAAATATATTACATAAATATGAAAGAAATAAGCGGAAGATAAATCTTTTCTAAATATGATTAGTACAAAACTGTATTAAAAATGATAACAACTCTGGTTAGACAAAACAAAACTGGAATCAAATACATATACTCTACTGACTTTCTATGAAGCCTCTATTAATATTGACTATAGGTAGCCAGGACATGACCCCAGCTATCCCTAATCAATACGACTGGATAAAGAAAATAAAATGCTACTCGAACTATGTTTGACTCGAGCCCTTAAATCAAAAGTACTCATCACCTGCTGATTGGAAGCTGTACATTGTTTGATTATGATGTGCGGGCTACAACTGGTACCTACATTATGAAAGAATGTAGCACATAGACATATATGTCGATCAGTACTTTTGAAATGTACTGAGTATGTGGGGGTGAATGAATAAGTAAAACAATAACTGAATATACACATAGACTTTAAAATAGTGCGTGCTAAGTATAGATGGTTCACCTTGATCTTGAATAAAACAAAAGTTATAAAATCATAAACATGTGTACTGAAGCATAAAGATAAACTTTGTGAGCCACAACACTTAGTTCTAAAACTTTTACTTGTATTCTTTCTTAGGGAGGTTCTTTTAACCGACATAAACCGTGTGTGCTACTATGGAGTCCAATGTCTTACCCACATTGGGGAGATCTATTCTACCCTTTTCCATCGGAATAGAACCTTGACTTAAGTGATCACTGTACTTAACCCATATTGGGACTTGAACCTATGGCGGCACACAGTTCTGGGGCATGTGACCTCGGACTCATACTCAACTCAGTGCTAAATACTACTCTTATATTACTTATATGCTCATACTTTAGGAAATCTACTTTAAAATAGCATAAGGGTTTGTATACTAGAAACCAATTATGTTTCTCTTTTCTTTAACTCATAAGGATGATAAACGATTTTGGATTTCAAGCCTTACTTTGGAATCAAAAGATTCAAACTCTTCTTGTAAAATTAGTGCTTAAACTTAGCCTTTAAATCTCATGCTTTATTATATAAAACTTGTAATACAAGATCATGCTTAAAACTTGCATAGGAATATTTCATCAATTTAACAAACTTCAAGCCAAATATTGGAATCATCTCATAGTGGTAATGATGTAAATCAAAACATGCATAAAAAGGAATATTACTTGTGCAAATCAATATTTACATCACTTGATAATATTATAACTCAAGAACGTGAAGGTTGGGTATGAACCCGAATTGCAATTTATGTAAATTCTACTTTAAAATAAGTTTTGGCAATATGGGTGAAAGAGTATCCTTGTTCATAAACTCCATATACCTTAATTGAACGGATTATTGAAGAAATCTTGAAATTGAAGCCAGCATGCTTATGTTCTTGAAAGAAAAGGCTTTAACTTTGTTAATGGTAGAAAGGGGAGGTTTTTTGTGTGAGATATTTTGAGGAAGGTGTGTGAATAATTCTCTTTTGAGTGTTATAAATCGTGTCTTGAACGTTTGGGGTTGAGGGGAAAGGACCAAAGTACCCCTTGACCTTTAAGAAGCTTAAGCAGTGAAGGAATAGACCGGGTGTTGCCCCCATTATCCCGGTGGAATAAATCCCATGGAACCCCTTTATCCCGGCGTACTAACTTGGGCAGTGCGGGCATATCGCCTACCCTTACTGCCTCTCACGAAAAAAATCCATAACTTTTCTCTCGGGTATCAGATTGAGGCGAAATTGGTATCGTTGGAAAGCTGACTCAATTATCTACATTTTTTGGGTCTTGAGCAGCAAAATTCTACATATATCAAAATTTATACACATTCAAATTAGACCCTTGTAGAATCGAACACCAAACTTTGGACGAATTAAAGGCTCGTAGCTCAACTTTGTTCTAAGTGATTCCTATGGACATTTTTTGCCTCGAAATCACTTCACACACTAGGATAAAGATCATGACACATGAATTCAAAAGTAAATCATAGGATTATAGTTTACACACCTAAGAACGATGCTTCAAAGTCTAGCTCAAAAATACGAGGTGTTACATTACCTCCCCCTTGAAATCATTCATCTTCGAATGATGGATAGGAACTCATTGAAGTATTAGAATTATGGAATAATGTAGAAATGATATGTCTGCTAAGAAAGGATATAACTGAGCTGAAACATTGAAACTTCCATCATAAAACTGATTTCTGGGATGACTTTACTTTACCTACTATAAGGAGCTGATTCATGCTGAGAGTTCAGAAGTCGCTTGAAGTGTTCATGATACAATCATACATATCGAACTACGAAGTGATAACTTATGCAAGCATGAATCATTAGAAAATGAGACTAAGATCGTATATGGGGTATTACGCTGTCTGAGTTAAAATACTTGGAAAACTGAGATTATGCACTGAACACTTATGAACTGAGTTATGACTAAAGAGATAAATCTAAAATATGATGCATGGACTGAACTAAATTCGCAGTTTACATGTATCTAAACAATTACCTCATAGAATATCCATATTCATGAAACTTTAAATAGTAACACTAGATGGAAATATGGAAAATAATAAGAGCTTATTTGTATGATTACTTAAATGAATTACTAGCTATATGGACTAAATCATACTGAAAGCTTATATTCAACTGGAGTATTTCTTTAATACTCTTTGAAATAAGTTCTAATAACATTAGGGAGCAAAGAATCTTGGGCATGATCTGAATAAGTAACCGCAACATGGCTACAACTTTATGACATGGAATATAGGCCTACGAAACATAAGCAAAGATAGAATTTCTAGGCCTTAGGTAATACAACTGCTAACTTTAAATCTTAGTCATACTTCTAAAATACTCCCTCAACTATACTTTTCCCCTTAATCGCTAGGCTCATTTGATTCAACTTATAATTCTTACATGGGTACATATAACTACTCTAGCCAATATCTGAGTTGAACTACATACTCTCTCCATGTTCAAGCCTAACTCGAAATCATAAGGTACTACATATAACACCATAATACTAGTCTGAACCATGAATTCAATACCCCATGCGTTTTCACAATTCTTATCTTAAGAATAAGTCTTATTACCTTTTTAACAACTAAATTCAACCTCTTACAAGGGATTCACTAGTGCACAATGCACCCATCCACTTATATACCAACATGAAATTCAAGACTATCATTATAACCACATATGATTTCCTAGGTAAACACCTATAAAAGCATCTTTCTCATATTCTCTAAACCTCTATAAATAACAACTTTCTTGCACTATTCTTAAGAAGACCCACGTGAAATTATACAATAACCATGGTATAATCTAAGTTTTTTTCCTCAATCTCCCTTCACACTTATAGCTTTAGATAAAACAAGCATACAATAATCTTTCCCCAATATGAAAAATTTACTCTCACCCATCTAACAATTGTTCATCACCACTATTATCCCCCTCTTAGATTAAAGCCAACCTTATAAACTTATGGATCTACTTCATATCCCTAGGACTTAGCCATAATTTCTTCACACTAATGTTCTATAGAGAAATTCTCAACTCAGGAGAATGAACTATATTTAAAACACAATAACTTTATTCTTGGACAATCCCTCTTCACATATACCATCCTTAACTTACTCTACCTTCAACAATCATCGCCATAGACTTACACTCTCCCCCACAAACATACCTGTCTCATAAAACACCCCAACCTGTATCATATGTCTAAACTTATATTTTTTCCTAAACCAAAAGAATCAAAATCATACCAAAAGACTCAACATCATCTATCCGTAACTCCTTAACTTAGCTATAAGAACACCATGTACTATATAACTATCCTTCTTCCCATTTATCAACTCAAGGGTACTACTAACCACACACAACCTTTAATAATCTTAGAAAATAATCCAACCCCCATATCACCTTGAGTACACATCTAAATCATACCTACAACATCATACTTAATCTCAAATCAATAATCTTAAATTCTTGTATGCACTGTTTCAACCCTACTGGTTCACCTCTATATAACTAGCATCACTAACCAAGCAATCAATATATCCACCTTGATGAATATCCACTGTTCAAATTTAGTGTATAGTTCTAGGCATGATTAACAACACAGCCTCACATACTATTCTCGCTTGAAAGCTATAAAATAAAACACTAAGAAACAATAGTCCACTAGAACCTCATAACAATAGTAATCGATCATAATCCTATGATATACCTTATTAAAATCCGTTCACACATCCTTCTTCTACACATTACGACTATTTACCCATCTATAAATCTAAATTATTTTCATAGTTTACCCATCTATAAATCTAAATTATTTTCATAGTTCTATAAGTTTAAACTAAACTCCTTTTGCAACCTCAAGGGAAGCCTAAATTAACAATACTCAACCACCAAATACTTCATTAATATCCTATACTTTTCTAATATAATAAATACCATTAATAACTCCTTTCATACTTCAAGAAACAACAATTCACCTTAACTAATAACTCCTCTACCTTCCACCAAGGAACCTATACCACTTTTATTTCCCCTACACTAACACTCAAGGATATATCACTTCACTACTAACTCAATTGTATGAAAAAGTTTATCTATATACACTCGATCAATCGCCATTACCACATATCTTGTCAGTACACTTCTAAAACTATACTTTCAACTATAAGAAGGTTCTACTACTTTTGAATCATAACACTCAATGTCATAATATCTCTTGAATGAAAACTCTATTTAATAATTCGGGTTCATACTATCTCGTCTCATGAGCACTATTTGTGTTGAAGGGTTAATGAGGAATCTGAATACATATCTTGTTCTGTCTTAACTGAATAAATCATATGGACGAGGACATAATCTTTCAATTTAATGGACTTATAACAAACTAGCGAGCTCCTCTCAAGCCCCTTATGTGACTTCTGAAGCTACTGATAGTAAATTTGAGAGCATCATCTTAGGAGAAATTGGAATCTAGTACTCATGTTATCTTGGAAAGTCATAGATAGAGAATTATGTGGTAACACATGAATCGAGATAAGTTTCTAAAAGAACAACTTTACAGCACAATCTAGAGCATGAAAAAAAGGAAATAATCTTCTTGAAGAAAAGTATAGACATCTCCATACCGTTCTGCAAAACCCTACTAGATGCGGCTTTATAGACACCTTAGGACACTTGAACTCTGGGCTTTGATACCAAATTTATAATGCCCCGATATTACCCCTTAAACGTCACACGGTGCTTAGAAACACAAGTGATCCTAAGAGAACCCATGATACTTGTATAACTCTTGAGAAACTAATTATATAACATAAATCTGAAAGAAATAAGCGGAATACAAATCTTTCCTAAATATGATCACTACAAAACTGTATTAAAAATGATTACAACTCTCTTTATACAAAACAAAACTGGAATTAAATACATCAGCTCTACTGACTGTCTATGAAGCCTCTACTAATATTGACTATATATATCCAGAACATTAGCCCAGCTATCCCTAATCAATATGACTAGATAAAGAAAATAAGATGCTACTCGAATGACTGACTCGAGCCCTTAAATCAAAAGGACTCATCACCTGGTGACTGGAAGCTGTACACTATCTGATTATGATATGTGGGCTACAACTCGTACCTACATTATGAAACAATGTAGCACAGAGACATATATATGGATCAGTACTTTTGGAATGTACTGAGTATGTGGGGGTGAATGCATAATTAAAATAATAATTGAATGTATACATAGACTTTTAAATAATGCATGCTAAGTGTAGATGACTCGCCTTGAGCTTGAATAAAACAAACGCTGTAAAATCATATACATAAGTAATAAAGCATAAGGATAAACTTTGTGATCCATAACACTTAGTTCTAAAAGCTTTACTTTTATTCTTTCTTAGGGAGGTTATTCTAACAAATATAAACTATGTGAGAAACTATGGAGTCCAACGTCTTACCCACGTTGGGAAGAGTTGTTCTACCCTTTTCATCAAAATAGAACCTTGACTTAAGTGATCACTATACTTAACACATATTGGTACTTGAACCTGTGGTGGCACGTAGTTCTGAGGCATGTGACCTCGGACTCATACCCAACTCGGTGCTAAATACTACTCCCGTATTACTTATATGCTCATACTTTAGGAAATCCACCTTAAAATAGCATAAGGGTTTGTATAGTAGAAACTAATTATACTTCTCTTTGCTTTGACTCATAAGGATGATAAATGATTTTGGATTTCAAGCTTTACTTTGGAATCAAAAGATTCAAACTCTTGTAAAATTAGTGCTTAAACTTAAGCCTTAAAATCTGATGCTTTATTTTATAAAACTTGTAATACAATATCATGCTTAAAACTTACATAGGAATATTTCATCAATTTAACAAATTTTGAGCTAAAATATTGGAATCATCTCATAGTGGTAATAATGTAAATTAAAACATGCATAAAAAGGAACATTACTTGTGCTAATCAATCTTTACATCACATGATATTATAACTGGAGAACATGAAGGTTGGGTATGAAC
The DNA here is from genome assembly GCA_030864225.1 of Capsicum baccatum var. pendulum. Taxonomy (NCBI): domain Eukaryota; kingdom Viridiplantae; phylum Streptophyta; class Magnoliopsida; order Solanales; family Solanaceae; genus Capsicum; species Capsicum baccatum. Next base: position 60,105,778 of record CM061553.1, on the reverse strand, counting down.
ACTAATTGCAATTTATATAAATTCAACTTTAAAACAAGTTTTAGGCGCAAAGGTGAATGAGTATCCTTGTTCATAAACCCCACATACCTTAATTGAATGAATTCTTACAAAAATATTGAAATTGAAGCTTGAATACTTGTGTTCTTGAGAGAAAAATCTTGAACTTTGTTCATGGTGGAAAGGGGAGGGTTTTTACGTTTGAAATTTTGAGGTAGATGGGCAAATAATGCCCTTTTAAGTGTTATAAATCGTGCCTTTGACGTTTGGGGTTGAGGGAAAAGGACCAAAGTACCCCTTGACCCTTTATCCCGGTAGACTTAACCCCGCGGCACCCGCTTTATCCCGACGGACTAACCTAAGCGGCGGGGGCATATCGCCTGCCCTTACTGCCTCTCACGGAAAAAGCCATAACATTTTGCTCGGGTATCGAATTAAGGCAAAATTGGTATCATTGAAAAGCTGACTCAATATCTACAATTTTGTGGGTCTTAAGCTGCAAAATTCTATGTATATCAAAAGTTATACACGTTCAAAGTAGATCCTTGTAGAATCGTATACCAAACTTTGGACGAATCAAAGACTCTTAGCTCAACTTTGTTCTAAGTGATTCCTATGAACATTTTTCACCTCGAAAGTACTTCACACACTAGGATAAAGATCCTAACACATGAATTTAAAATTAAATCATAGAATTATAGTTTATACACGTAAGAACGACGTTTCAAAGTCTAGCCTGAAAATACGGGATGTTACAATTTTTGCACAATATTTTTAATTTATTATTTTACTAAGAAACGACCACTTGTGGTCGCTTTTTCAAAAATATTTTCTTTTTTAATTATTTTAATGGAAAACTGACCATAAGTGGTCGCTTTTTATAAGTATTTATTTATTTTTTTTAATCATAAACTGACCACAAGTGGTCATTTTTTGCATAACATTTTTAATTTATTTTTTTAATGAAAAATGACTACTTGTGGTAGCTTTTTCAAAATATCTCCTTTTAATTTTTTTTAATTAAAAACTGATGACAAATGATTGCTTTTTGTAAATATTTTCTTTTTCTTTTTTTTGATAAAAAATTTGACCACATATGGCTGCTTTTTGCATAATATTTTTAATAAAAACGAGACCACTTGTGGTCGCTTTTTTAAAATAATTTTATTTCTAAAATTTTTAATCAAAAATCGACCACAGTGGTCGCTTTTTATTTTAAAAAATTACAATATTTAATATAAAATTTTAAAAGAATTTAAAATTATTACTTCACAATTTTAAAATATAAAAGCAACCACATATGGTCAGTTTTAATTTAATTTTACTTTTTTAAGGAAAAAATGGGAAAAAAGACCATAAGCGGTCGCTCTTTTTGGGACCACCAACTGTGGTCGCAATGAATGTTTTTTAGTAGTGAATCTATCTGTCATTCATGTTTATAGTTTATTTGGTTTGTCTACGTGATTTTTACTAAAGTAAAATTTTTGTGTGAAATCTTAATGATTAAATAAATCAATAATGAGTAATAACAAATCAAGTGTTTTTTTAATAATTTTATTATGATTTAGTATGTTTATTAATCGATAGCTGAGAATTTGAATAAATAAATTTTGAGATCGAACCCACCGATAAATAATTTCATGTAGTGTCTACCTTGTCAAACCTAAGCGTCATATAAAATTAGCTATTCATGGCGGCGACCGTGGATAGCTCTTACCAAAAAGGGATATATTTGAATCACTTGTGTGACATTTGGGATATTTTTTGTATTGATAATATAATGAAGGGTAAAAGTATTTTTACGCAATAGAAAGACAAATTTGATCCACTGGAGGTCATTTTGTGTGAGGTATAAGGTATAATAATTTTGGAATAAAATATAGAATTATTTTATTTCGTGTTCTGTTTGAGGTATAATTTAATCTTGGGATTATTTATCCTATCATTTATACCATAGTGATGGGATAGGTTATCCTATATATATGGTAGGCTAACTTATCCCGAAATAGCTAGTTAGATTAATTATCTTGGGATAACTATTTCCCAACCAAACGATCCCTAGGAGTTAGGTTGGAACTTATTAAACAATCAAGCCTCTCTATAGTAGTAGTGTTTGTTCAAAAATTTCATGACAGCTATAGAGAGGTGTTATTATATATATATATATATATATATATATATATTATACTGTCATTTGACATTCAGATCTCATTTAGCTGATATAAACAAAAGTGTGCAAAATTAAAAAAAGCATGAATATAAAAAAAGCAAAAATTAATAGTTTTTTCCTCGTAAAGTTATGAAATATCTGATGTACACCATTTCAATACAACTTTTTTTCTTTACATTAGATATTCATATTTGAAATTTAGTGTGTGCATGATATTAATGATAATTATCATAATTATTTTAGGTTTGAACTTGCTAAACAATCAAACCTCTCTATAGCGGCAATGTTTGTGTTAGGGTTTTTTCCCTGATTTTCTTACGAAATTTGAGTATTAATTTTCTATGGAAGGAAAGTCAAAGTATTACCATAATTAATTTTACTTTTCCTAAAAGAAAAATATAAACCCTTCCATATTTGACTAACCTTTTTCTTAGAGGAAAGATTTTAGATCTCCATAAATCAAAGACCCCTTTCTCGTATCATAACACAATAGTATTCAAAATGGAGTCATTAAAGAGTCTTGCTTAGAGGGGAGATTTCTCCCAATAGATTTTATATTTTATAATAAAAGTTTTTCATATGTAGGTCGTTTGACCGAATCATATTAATGATATATCTTTTTACTATTGTTTTCTTTGTCATCTGATTTATCATCTCTATAGTTTGAAACTAAAAGCTTCCACATGACGTCATCTTAATTACAACCCAACAGTTTGTTAGAAAATTTCATGGTTGCTATAGATAGGTGTTATTAAATAGGTATACTGACATTTGACGTTCATATCTCATTTAGTTGTTATAAATAATTGCATGCAAAATTAAAAAGAGCATGAATATAAAAAAAAAAAAGGCAAAAAGTTAGTAGTTTTTTCCACGTGAAGTGATAACTTATGTACACCATTTAAATATAATTTTTTTTTCTTTAAATTAGATATTCATACTTGAAATTTAGTGTGAGCAAAACATTAATGATAATTACCAAAAGTATTTTGGTATTTTGTTGTACATAATATATTTCTTACAAGACATTATTATATAATATTTCAGTATGTTATTTCTTACAAGACATTATTATATAATATTTCAGTATGTTATTATAAAGAGGTAATTTATAGAGAGTGCACTGCTATATTAAACATTATTGTTGTTATTGGTAGAATTATGTTATAGAGAAGTAATATAACACAAAAAATCAATTTCAGAGAAACTTAGATCGCTATAATGAAATTCCATTATAACAAGGTAACGTTATACATATATCTGACTGTAACCGTAAATTGAGTCATTTCTATCAATATCTTACCCAAGTGGTTTGGTTCATATTTAAATTGGGCGAAAATTATTTCCCCCCGTTAACTTTACTTTAAAAATCAAACTCCCCCCTCAACTTTAAATAATAAGCATTCTCTTTTTTTTTTTTTTTCTATTTGCCTTTTTTAAATACATATTTTACCCTTACACTATTAATCTTTATTTTTCTTTACCTCTTTACAATCATTATCTTTTTTATCTTTTAATCTATATAATAAATTTCTATAAATAAAAAGAAATATTATTTTCAAGATGAAAAAAAAGTGAGAAATATATATTAAGTATATAAGTTAATGACATTCTAAATTAAATAAATGGTCATTATAAGGAAATTAATTTATTAATAATAACTAAAAACTGTAATATCTATTTATACTAGTGAAAATAACAAATAAAAATAACTTCATAAACTTATTCAGTGCATGTAATGTAATCTATCCATATCTAATAATAGAGGCAAAATGCCATATGTCATCACCACATAAAAGCAACAATATTTTTTTAAAAAAATTAAAATCCTATTTTTTAAAACACTTAAATTCCCCATCACAATAGAAATTTCAATTTTAAGAAGATTAAAAAACACTGTACACTCACAAATAACTTTCGCTAATAAACTTTCACTTATTAAAAAATAATATTTTCTCAATAAATAACATGAATTATCTGGAAAAAAATGAACTACTAATAATTACTTGAAAAATTATTACTTCCACACAGAAACACACCATTTAAACACTACACACAACTTAAATAACAAAAGAGGCAAAAAAGCAATTTTCATTACAAAATTTTTTAAAAAAAAAGATAATTACAATAGAAAGTTAAACAACAATAACTGCCAAAAAAATAAATAATTACAATAAATATTTAAACAACAATAACTGCAAACATTAAGTAACGAAAGATAGAAAAATGCAATTTTCATTACAAAATTAAAAAATTTTAAAAAATAATTACAATAGAAATTTAAACTACAATAATTGCAAAAATAAAAAAAATAATTAGGATAAAAATTTAAACAACAAGAAATGCCAAAAAGAAAACAAGATCTACACACGACATCTAAACTGTTTTATTTAATTTAATAATTAAAATTTAAAAAGCTAAAAGTAAAAATTAAAAATACTAATAAATCAGTTTAGTTTGAAAGAGGAACGTGTCTATCCTTTTAATAGAGATAGTTTGAAGAAGTTGGTTTAAAAACTATCCACTACACTGTAAGACCCCGTAAAAGTTCTAGTTCAATTCAGTCCCATATAGCTTGTAATAAGGGGTCCCAGACTTAGAATTATTTTTAGCCTTCGTAATTGGATGATCTTATTTTTGATCCTTACGACCTTAGAATGTCGATTTTTAAGTTGATTCATGATCAGGGATGTCAATAGGTCATCTTGGGTGAGTTTTGGATTTTTGAAACATCGTTAGAGACATGTTTGGATGTCTAAAACAGTGAGTCGACGCGATCAGGCCGCGTCGCGTCAGTAATCACGTCGACATAATCAACGCGGCGCGTCAACACCATCGACGCGGTGCATCGGTTATCATATCACTGGGTGCAGTTTTCATATTTAGTTACGGGTTGCAGGGGCAATTAAGTCATTTTTCTCCCACATTAAACCCACATAACACGAAATTCAGACCCTCAATAAGCAAAATATATTCACTCATTCACAAAATCTTCTCAAGAAGTAAATCCTAATTCATCAAGATCAAGATCAAGATCAAGTTCCAAGAAATCCCCAACAATCTTCACGAATTCTGTCACTCAGGTATGTTAGGTGTTCATCCTTGTGTTTCCTTCCACCCTTGGAGTTCAAGAACCTTTTTTCAAAAGCTTGAATTATGATTCCCATGCTATGAATTGAATTATGCTCATGTTTATGTTGTTCTATGGGTGTTGAGTTAAGATCTTTTATGAATTCCATGAAATTAAGTTAGCTTGTGAGTTGAATTATGAATCTCTCAAGTCAAAACCCTTGAATTTGCAAGTTGCATGTTGTAGTTATGATGCCCTATGTGGTTAGTTCTCATATTAGCAATCATGATCCTCAAGTGTTTGATAAAATGTCCATATGAGTAAATTATGCATGGTAACCTATTGTTGTGTTGCTAAAGTTGTGATATGAGTTTATCAATTATGCTATCGAGTCTTGGGGGTATTTATTACCCAAAATCTAGTTGTTTACTTAGTTATAGTAGTTATAGAATAGTCCCAGTAAAGGTCAAGAACAGTAGTACTCAGTCAGTTAACACAACTCAGTGAACTCAGTCCAGTTCAGTCAGTCAACATGATTAGGGTCAGTTCAGTCAAACTTAGTACAGTCTAGTGATCAGTGCCTTTTAGTCGGGTGTCGGATTCAACACCGAGTGAACCTAGGGATGGGGGCATTCCTTCTAGCTAGGGTTTGACCCTTAGTAGCAATCCCTGAGTTACAGAACTATGTAGACAGTGTAGGGTAAGTCATCCTCCTACCATACTAGGATTTATGCAATCACATATATATTTCATGAGTTTTCCTACCAAATTAGGGTTGACACGACATTGTTAATAACCCGTGGCAAGGTGCTAACACCCTTCCAACTGGGGTCATAGGTTGGACCCCAAATCAGTCTATATCGGGCTATGTCGGTTAGATAAACACTCCCACAGTTATAGTTTTTGTCTCAATATTTAGTAAAGAACTCAGTCAGTTATACAGAACCATGGCTATTAGTTATCAATTACTCAACCATCAGAATTCAGTACTCAGTTTTAGTATAATCTCAGATACATGATGTATACCTATATGTGCAGTATTACATATTAAGAACGTTCAGTTGTTACAGTTTTGCATGTACTCTCATCCAGTTTCTTCATGATGTTTATTAAGTCAGTTATCATCTCATACGTATGAACCCATATATATTAGCCGTAGCGCACTTAGCATACCAGTACATTCCACATACTGATTGCATACTTTATTTTTTTTACACTATGATGTCTTATATCATAGGTTCAGATGCTCAGGTTCCTGATCGTACTTAGTAGCTCAGGCTATCAGTAGCAGTTATAGTGGTGAGTACTCATATTTTGAGGACAGAGTTTATCTATTTCAGTATTCCAGCAGTTCAGCGGTTATTTTAGTCGAAGTTAGTTGGGGGTTTGTCAATTCCATATTCAAATAGTTAGATATTCTCAGACTAGCATAGTTAGTTATTCAATTTTTAGATGTTAATATCAGTTATTTCAGTTATTATTTCAGGATTTTGAGAACCTTATGGCATTTTCAGATTTCTTCTGCAGATATATTCTAGTATTATATTCAGTACTCATAGTAGGTACCAGTCATGGGTTAGCTTGTGGTCCCTCGGGGTCGTAAGCACTGTGTGACACCTAAGGTATACTCTTGGGGCGTTACATACACTCTTTTTCTGATAAACTATCTTTCATTATGACTTTAATTCTTGTATAATCCTTAATATATTCTACATGCTCCGTAGTTTATCTCTGTCCTTTGATTTCTTTCATTCTATCGCTGAAAAAATCAAAGCAATCTACTTAATACTACCATAAATATATATTACTTTATATTTTCATAGCATCTGACAAATTATAAGTAATTCCATGCAATGGAATTTGAGAGTAAGAATTATTCTACTTTGGCAAGTGCAATATAAATTCAAACCTCAGATACTATATTCATTAGATATGGTTTTACAGGATTCAAAGGTAATTATAGTTTTCCACTAATTTTTCATATTTCACACTGCTTACATTATTAATCTTCCTTTTAATTTTTTACTATTGTAGTCAACGATACTAATTTCCCATCTCACAATAGGGTGATCGCATACAGGCCTCAATTGGCATGTATGATATTAAATTTTTCGAGACTAAGATAGAGAAACTTGGGTTATATCGCATGAACAACTTTTTTTGTACATCAAATTCCAAGAAATTTAAGACTACAATGCACAAGCACAGGTTAATTTTCATAAAAATGACTTCCGTTGAGAAAATTATTGATTCTTCATTTCACATGGATATGTTTAATTTGCGTCCATTTGACCAACTGATAATTCACCATATTGTCGATGACATAGAACTATTTGATAATGATTCTCTTTTGTAACACCCCATAGTTGTAGCACTCAAATAATGTATTCAAAATGACTGTTAAGACCCCTTTATCGATGGTAAACCAAGTCTTATGGTTGTGAGTTACGTTGGGGGTACTTTTGGGTGTTAAAAATGGGTTGGTGTCACAAAGAGGACCCTCCGCAAAGGCTCCGCTCCATGGAGGGGTCGCAAACGTATACTGCCTCGGGTTTACTTTAACCTTGAGCTGCAACCCCTGAGGTTTTCTTTGGCTTGGCGCCGCAAACCTTGTGGTTTTCTTTACCCTTGCACTGCAAAGTTAAATCCAAGCATCAAAAGTTTTGATTTAATTTAAGGGATTTAAGGTCTTTTCACCCTCCCAAACTATTTCTAAACCTTTATTGCTAAAATTTAGGCCTTTAAATATGTCTTATCACTCACAAAATCCCTAACTTATCTTTACATAAGCAAGAGAGGAGAAATTACCCTTTGGGGATTTTCAGCTTCAAGGGTTGAGTTACTCTACATTTTTGTCAATTTTGAGGTATGTGGGACTATCCTAAATTTCATGGGTGTAAGTTTATCATTTTTGACAAGCTTTAAAGATATATATATATATATATATATATATATATATATATATATATATATATGTGTGTGTGTGTGTGTGTGTGTGTGTGTGTGTGTGTGTGTGTTTATGTAATGGGTTTTGGAAATCGTTTGAGAAGTATACATCATGAACCCATGTTTGATAAATAATGACATTAATAGGGAGTTTTCCATGAACTTGAATTGTATTCATGCGCTCATAAGTTATGAGTTTCAAAAATTAATTTAAGAGCGTGATTTATGAAATTCCCCTTGCACGATGAAATTTATTGTCTTAATGAAATTCATTAGTAGGTGTGAGAGGCTAGCGTTGGATGGTTTTAGACGGGGTAGGGGTAGGCCGAAGAAGTACTGGGGCGAGGTGATTAGGCGGGACATGGAGTAGTTACAGCTCACCGAGGACATGACCCTAGATAAGAAGGTCTGGAGGACCCGAATTAGGGCAGAAGACTAGGGCCAGTTTGGGTCGCTAGGGTAGGGAATTACTGGGTGGGGTATTATTCTTGTTATGATTCCGTGTTCCATGTTTTATTACGAATCTGGGTGCTCTCCTCTGTCTTCTATGACTTATGGGTGCAGTATTTATGTTATGAAATCTTGTTCTGTGCTTTACTATGTATTTGTGTGGTGTCTCCTGTCCTGAGTCGGGGGTCTATCGGAAACAGCCTTTCTACTTCTTTAGAGGTAGAGGTATGGACTGCATACATCTTACCCCCTCCAGACCCCACTAGGTGGGAATACACTGGGTTTGTTGTTGTTGTTGTTGTTAATGTGTAACTAATGTTGGGGTTGTTTTATGATTGATGATAATTCTTCAATTTTAAATGTCTCTTGATTATTATACATAGTTGTTTCACCTGTATTTCAAAGAGGTGATTTCTATTCAAAATCCTATGGTTTCCTAGTGTAGAAATTGCATGTAATTAATGAAAGAATTGACCACCATATGTTAAATTCTTGAAAAGAGAGTGTATTTCCATAAGTTTCATATGCTTTTGAAAATAAGAACTATCGTGTGATACGATAATTTTTTTTGTGGTTATTTGCATGATTTGAATGATAAAGGCTAGGGTTTTGATATGGGATGGCTTGCAAGTCTGGGTTTGATGATACCTATTATGGAGTCCCCTTAATATGAAAAGAATGAATACTTTGAGCATAAATAATGGTTTTAAAGGACTAAAACTGAGATTAAAGAGAGTTAGATGGTTACCTGAAAAAGGCACGAGTTTAGATAACTCATTGCCCAAAATCATGTTTTGCCAATGCAGAATTTATGATATATTATCCTATATGGGAGGATAATTACGACATCTCACATGGGGGGTTTCATGTGGCATACTCACATGGGGGGTATACTAGTTTATGAAAACTCCAATCCTTGCAGCAAGCTTAGATTGGGGGCTTAGCCATCGAGTTAAGGGAGGAATCCATATAACCCATTGAGTTTTAGGAATGTAAAGTGTACCATCTAGCTCAGAACTACAGCAAAGAATTAAGTCAACATTTAATAAGCATGAATTGAAACTTTTTTACATTATGCCCATGTGTTTTTGTTTATACATTATGATAAATTGTTTTCACAATGCTCTTGATTATTTTTATATAAAATATATATTATTTTTGGCTAGTTCTACATACCAATACTCTCCAAGTATTGACCCCTCATATTTTAGGTTCTGCGGTATAGTCTCATAGTTTATCACATAAGTAGAACATTTGGGATATCACAGAAATAGTGATCCATCCATCTTTTGGAAGGCATTTACTCATATGTTGAGTCTTTTAATTTATGGTCCATCCAGGGCCTTGTCCCAACCTAGATAGTTAGTATTCAGTAGAGAATTCATGGATGAGTTGTGGTTATTGTATTGTCATAACATTATTGACATAATTTGACTTTCAAATTTCCTTAGTTTCATTATATCTTCCACACTTTGATTTTTGTATGAATTATGCTTATGATAGGTACTAAGGGGTCTCTCTAGCCTTTGTGGTTCAAGATGCCTGTCGCGGCCAGGGCCTTAGCTCGGGTAGTAAAAATCTTGGTATCAGAGCATAGTTCATGGTCCCAGGGTGTAATACCCTAAGTTTTCATGTCATAAACCTCTCATCCTTTTTCATGAGATCAGATCCAGTGCAAAGTAATGGTTACTCATAAGTTGACACTCTCGTTTCTATCTTAGCCATATAGTTATTTTTCTTGGGGATTCATGCACTTGCAGACCAGTTCAGTAGCTCATTATTCTTGATATCCAGTGATTTAGTTCTATCAGTTACACATGATATCTTGAAGACTAAGATTCCTCCGTGTTTCAGGTTAATTATCCACATTCGAGGATGAATGTTCCCAAGGGGGAGATAATGTAATACCTCATATTTTCGTGCTAAAATTCTAACTGTCGTTCCTACGCGTCTAAGCTCTAATCCAAGTTATTATCACATGAATACAAGTTGCATGATCATTATCCTAGTCTATGGAGTAGTTTAGAGGTGAAAAATGTTCATAGCAATGACCTAGAACAAAGTTGAGCTAAGACCAATTGACTCATCCAAAGTTTGACATTAGATTCTACAAGGATCAACTTCAAACATGTATATCTCTTAATATACATGAAATTTTTCATTCCAAGACCTATCAAATTGTATATAATTTAATTAGCTTTCCAACGATACAAATTTCAGCAAAATTCAACACCCGAGCAAGGAGTTATGGCTTTGCGAAGTAAAGTGCGTCGCTTAACCAATCGCACATGGCTACTGGAATAGGTGTGCGATAAGCAATGCAGTGCATACTTAAATGTGTGCGATAATCAATGCGGCGCATACTTAAATGTGTGCAATAAGCAATGCGGCACATATTTAAATGTGTGCGATAAGCAATACGGAGCATACTTAAATGTGTGTGATAAGCAATGTGCCGCATACCTCACTTCCAAGTGCCAAAAACACCCCTATATATGTCTATAACACGGGATTAAACTCCCATAACACCAAAATAAGTTTACTTTCTCTCAAAATCACCAATAACATTCATTAGGATTTCAACCTAAAAATTTAAATATCTCAAGATTCAACCACGAGTTTTCAATAATTCTTCGAGATTTGGAATTCCCATTCCGAGGGCTACAACAAACACTCATTATTTTCATGAATAGAGTCTCAAGGTCAAGAGTTCATTCAAATATTCAAGTTTAAGGTATGTGGGGGTTTTCAACAAGAACATTCTTTCATTCTTGTGCCCAAATTTTGTATTATTTTACAAAGATATATGATTTTACATGCTTTGATATGAATTTGAGATAGAAACTATTATCCTACGTTCTTGTTCAAAAGACTATTATATTTTTATGATGTCTTGAAGATAAATTCCTTGAGTTTTGATGTTAATATCATGTTTAAAGTTGAATCTCCAGATTTTCATATGAATTATACATGTTTGCTACATAAAATGTGAATCTTGAAATATTTTGTTGAAGTATTGATATATGGGTTTTGAACCCTATTTGAGAATTATGATTTTTGTGAAAGTAATGTGTTATGCACACCTTGAGATTTGAACGATTTGACCTTTTAGTCTTTAAAGAGTTATTTTTGAATTCGAATGAGAAAAAAATCCACATTTTGATTTATTATGAAAAAGGGGTAGCATGATGACTCCCATTGTGAATTGCTGAATTATTTTTTGGTGGATTTTTCTTTGAAAAGATCTGAGCTAAGTCCGAGAGTAGTCTTTATCACCGAGTGGGAGGTATAGCTATGTTGGTACTTTCCTAGAACTACGTACCCCGTAGGAGCTGGAATTGAGGCTGATTATATATAGTGATCACTAGTTTTTGGATTTGATACTTATAGTCCTACTCCGATGGCAAGAATAGGATGGCTCTCCCCAATGTGGGTTGTACATTGGACTCTATGTGGCTCACATGGTTTATGTCGGTTATGAGATCTCCCAATGTGTGTGTGTGTATTCTCCTATCTAATATGAAAAGTCTTATTCTTCTATCTGAGATGAAAACATATTTGTTTGAAAGACTGAGTTTGAGAAAGTCATTGTTTTTGAAAGATTTAATGAACATATATTCCAAAGAGAATTGTTATGAGAATTGATTTCTTTGATGATTTGGAATCGAAATGGAAGTGAATTGAGATTTATTATGATGACTTACATATTTAACCCGATATATTTTAATCTCTTATGATTATGATGATATTAATTCAAGCTAAGTGAGTCATTTATATCATTATGCATAATTTTATAAACTGTGATGATGTTAAGACATTATTTTATATATGCATTGCACCCTCATATGCTCGGTACGTTTCCATGGTACTGACCCACATATTCATATGTGGGCTACATTTTCTCGGAATGTAGGTACAAGGTATAGTGTACATCTTTAGATCAAGTCAGTTCGTGGCATCCAGTCAGCAGGTGATGAGTCCTTTTGATTCAAGGGCTTGAGTTAGTTGTATAGTTCAAAAAGTATTGTATTTTCTTTATTCAGTCGTATTGAGTTGGGTTAGTCGGGGGTCATGACCCAGCTACCTATAGGCAGTACTAGTAGAGGCTTCATAGACAGTCAGTAGATGTTGATGTATTCCATTTCAGTTTTGGTTGTAAAAGCAGAGTTTTAATCTTGTAAATTTAGTTTTGTTTCTATCATATTCAGAAAAGAGTTATTTTTCGCAGATTTGTATAGATTTATACTTTTTGTTCAGTTGCTTATGAGTTATGCCAGTAGAAGGGTTAGCTTGGGGTCACTTGTGATCCTAAGCACCATGTGACATCTCGAGACCCAATTTTGGGGCGTTACATAGGGTGTCTACGAAGCCATGTCGAGTAGAGTCCTTTTTATGGGTTTGTAGTGTGTCACACTTATAAAGAGGAAGCTATGACGCATCTAGTAGATGTTTTTCATTCTTTCATACTCTAGATTATTCTATTGTGATGTCCATATTGAAGTTATCCAAATTTTTTCCTTATTTTGATTTTATTAGCTATGTCTCATTATTTAGGCAATTCAAGTGCAAAAATTTAGAGTCTAAATGATGTGGTACTTTCTAATTGAGTCATAAAAGGTTATGAAATTGTACAAGAAATTAAGAAGAGTCCATTAATGCTTCAAAGTATGTTGATTTAAGATTATAACCCTATCTATATCAATCATGCATTTGAGCCTGAGGTATGGAGTGTATCCAGTCCCTTCCAAAATTATTATTGTAGATATCATGCTTAAGGGTAATGATATGTGTCAGTATGTTGGAACAATATTTCCACTCGAGTAGTAGTATGTGATAAGGTGTCATAACCTATAAGCAATAAGATGGTTCCAAAGTTAGTGCTATGAATCCACAAGTTTAGAAGTTAGAAACTAGGGTAACTCTTGAGTGAAGAAGGTAGATTTAGTTGTGTGACCTTTAAGTAGAGGGTGGTGTGCCCTTTTATGGTGATAATATTGTAGCAATGTTAGTAGACCATGCGGTAGCCCGTGGAGGGAGTCATTAGCTATGATTATTATTTATTTAAATAGGGAAGTATCTCAGAATGGATAGTTATGGTGGTTGTAGAAATCTTTTATAGGTTGTGAATGGAAAGGGGTAGATTAACCAATAAGTTATAAGTAGAGACTCACAAGTATTTATAGGGTCTTGAAGATAGTTGGGATGTATGTATAGGTAAGTATATATAATGTGAGAAAGTAGAATATGCTAATAAGATCATAATGGGTTATATTACACGATTAAGATCGACTATCATTATTATGTGACCCTTGATTATCTTTTCTCAAGTAGTTGTAAACTAGTACTGCATGTGAGAAGGTGTGTGGTAAATTCTAAGATGTGGTAGTAATGTTGTGGAGCACATGAACTTACGGGTCGTAGTTAAGTGAACTAAGGAATTTGGGTTGATTTCCCCACTTAATCGACTAGTATAATATGTGGCATGACTCATCGGTGGTACAAGATTGGTGCTAAATAATAGGCTTGAACTTTAGATGTGGATTGTGCTGGTAATACTAGTAGCTTAAGATTAATGATGCATGTTTTGTGGGAGTAAGTAGTAGGCTTGATTTGATATGTGCAATAGCCTACGTTGGCAACTTTTAAAAAAATGAGTAGATATATACATATATATATATATATATATAAAGAGGACTAGTATTAAAACGATAAATTATGGATGACTCATTAAGTGGATAAAAGCGTTAGGTTTATAAGAATCAGTTGAACCCCAGGTAGTATGTGGTTAGATAAGATTTTATGTGCATAAGTGCCATGTTTACATAGTTCATGTTCTTGAATTTCTTAGTATGAAGAAACTTAGAGAGCTACTATATGATGTTCTTTAGAGCTGAATTGGAGGAAATATATATAGATGACGCGAGCTCTTGTTCTAGTTTTAAAAACTTTGTTAAGTTGTAGGGGTATGCGATTAGAGGTTTAATGCTAGTATGTTAAGTATGGAGGATGGATTGTTATATTATAAGGAGTGTGGATGTGTATGCTTATGAGAGTGAGAGTTGTAGGGTGATGGCTATAGAGGCTAGCAAAAGTTAATAGTAGCATTCCCGAAAAGCAATGTCTTTAGAGTATAGTTCATCAGGGGAAGTTTCGCATTTATGTTAATGGTGATACCCCCATTGTGTTGAGTTTTATGCTTGTATATTTAATAAGGGTATATGTCCTCAAGTCTAGGATTGGAACTTTGATCTAAGAGGGAAATGATGAGTTAAGGTAGTTCCCAAATTTTCTCATGGTGACAAGTTTTAGGAAAGAGTCATGACAAATCTATTCCTATTTAAGTAAACTACTCCTACTTTAATTTAAGAGGTCATTCTACTAATATCTTGTGTATTCAAGTCATGCCTATGGTTCGAGTTTTTTATGCACTTAAGTATATGATATGACCTCCAAACTAAAAGAAATAATGTCCCTCAGTAATCTAATCTTTCAAGTATTCAAGCTCGATGTTATGTTGTTCATGTCTCACATCATGCTTGATTTTAAGAAACTATGCTTTCTATATGTTACTGATTCATTCTACATCGGGATTATCCAAAGTGGTAAGGTTCATGCAAACTCATAACTATCTCATCTTTGAAAATGACAATTAATAACTTCAAGTATCAATCTTTGTCTCAATCGTTGACTTCATATATTCCGGCCTTATGTTATACAACTCATGATATATGCATTCATGTTTCTCACCATGCTCAGTCCTAAGAACTCATGTTGTACTATGTTTATACCCGAATGACTCTCTATTTATGATCTAGACATCTGATGTATGAAGTACTTCATGCCTATTGCATAGTATCTTACATCTTGGGCCCCACCTTGAGTAGATCATTAAAATAAGTCCTAATTGAATAGTGTTACTTCGATTCTTGATGCTTTTGCTCTGGTCCCTCAATGAACCTACTTATGTTAGTATGTTAGTGGTTATGGAAGCATAGAAATATTTTAGATAAGAGAGTGGATGTTTCATAGTCTTAAATTTTGGTGTGACTACCTTGAGCTAAGGGTATAAATGGAGAGGGAGGAGCGAGATGAGCTTTTGTTATGTTAAATAATTAGGAAGTCGATATGTGATGAAAATCTTTTTGAGAGTGAGTAAAGTTGTTAATTTTAGAGGGGAGATCCATAAAGTGGGTGTAGTAAAGATAGGCTTGGATGTTGTGATATATGAAAAACACAAGCCAATATGCTATGTGGTTAGTACTTCTTAAATAAGACCTGAGGTTGTTGGATTATAGTGATAAGGTGAAGTGATATTCTTAATGGGATGTAGAGTACAAGGTCCCGTAACTTAAGTTAGAACTTTTTAACTCCGAGTTAGGCTTCAACATAGAAGTACTATACAGTAGGACTCAAACTCTTATGGTTAGGTGTGTTATGGGAGAATTCTAAGTTTTAAATAATGAAGTATGTTATTTATTATTTGGAGCATAGCCGAGTAGTGTCTCTAAGTTTAAGGTCTATTCATTGTATCTTGTAAGATGGAGAATACTTCTATTCCTATCTCCTTCAAACCTTATTTCATGTTGAGTATCAATGTAAATCAAAACCTCTGATCGCCAAATAAACCCATGCCTTATATTGTGATGATTATCACCCATAGAACTCATGCGCAAAGCCATCTTTATGCCGATTCTCAGTGTCTCATGCTTCATGCTAACATAATTTACTAGTGGTTACTAAGAAAGTCTTTTGATTTCTTTACATGTTTTGTTTAGAAAAATTCCTAATGGGAGGGTACGTCCTTCATTCCATACTTTTAGAGCTTAAACAAGTTCCTACCCATCATTCGAGGATGAATGATCCCAAGGTAGAGATAGTGTAATACCCCGTAGTTGTAGCGCTCAAAAAATGCATTCAAAATGACCCTTAGGACCCATTTATCGATGGTAAACCAATTCTAGTGGTTGTGGGTTGCGTTGGGGTACTTTTGAGTGTTGAAAATAGGTTGGCGTCATAAAAGGACCGTCGGCAAAGGATCCGCACCGCGGAGGGGTCGTAAACGCACACTGCCTCGGGTTTTCTTTGGCCTTGCGCTACAAACCCTGAAGTTTGGTTTGGCTTGGTGCCATAAACCTTGTGGTTTGCTTTGGCCTTGTGCCGCAAAGCCAAAGCCAAGCATCAAAATTTACTCTATTTTTATTTAATTTAAGGGACATAAGATCTTTTCACCCTTCCAAATTGTTTCTAATCTATTATGGATGAAATTTAGGTCTTTAAATATGTCTTATCACTCAAAAAATCCCCAAATCATCTTTAAAAAATCAAGAGAGGAGAAACTACCTAGGGTTTGGGATTTTAAGCTTCAAGGGTTGAGTTACTCTATGTTTTCATTGATTTCGAGCAATGTGGGACTATCCTAAATTTCATAGGCATAAGTTTATCATTTTTAATGAAATTTAAAGATATATATATAGGTATGTATATGAAATGGGTTTTGGAAATCGTTTAAGGAGCATGCATCATGAACCCATGTTTGATGAAATTATGAAATTAATAGGGGGGTTTTCCATGAACTTGAATTGTAGTCATGTGTTCATATGTTATGAGTTTTGAAAAGTGATTTAAGAGCATAATTTACAAAATTTCCCTTGCATGATGAAATTCATTGTCTTAACATGTAACTAATGTTGGGGTTGTTTTATGATTGATGATAATTCTTGAGTTTTAAATTCCTCTTGATTATTATTGTAATATCCCATAAGGTCCTAGCTCAGTTCAGACCATGATTGCATGTTGAAGGGGGTCCAAGACTTAGAAATTTAACTAAGTGTTGAGGACTTAGTCACTTCCAAGGCCCCTAAACTTCAATGATTTTATTTTTGACCTTCCCGACCTCTAAATGTCGATTTTAGAGTTGATTCATAATCGGGGTGGTTCAAAGTATTTCTCGGGTGAGTTTTGAAATATTTAGACAAACATAGGGGCATGTTTGGAAAACCAAAATAGTAGCATCACCGGGATAAGATCGTGTCTCCCCTTCCAATGCATCGTTCCAATGCGGGCTCCCCCCGGTCTATCCCTCTACTCTAGAGCCCACGACGCCCCTTCCTTTTTCCGTCCAGTTTTTGTTCCTTGTTATTTAAGGGCATTTGGGTAAATTCCCTTCACCCAACTCATCCATAACATGAAATTGGGGTCCCTAAGGAGCATTATTTACCCTTTTACTCGTAAAATCTCTCAAAAAAACATCTTCTATCTCAAGAACAAACCCTAACCCTTTTACAAAGAATCAAGAATTTCAAGCTTCATGTCCAAGAAATCCTCAAGGAACCTTCATGAATTCATCTAGGGAGGTATGTGGGATTCTCATCCATGGATTCCTTTCACCATGGAGCCCAAAATCCTCTTTTGTGTTAAAGTATGGGTTTTTATATGTTCTTGATGAAATAAAACCATGAATCTCTTGTTAATTCAATTTCAAACTATCGTTTCAAGTATTTTCAAATAAGATGAGTCATATCATGCTTTAAGTATTGCAATTCCCATGTCATGACCAATTGAACTTCATGTTTAAATCCTCAATTTATGAATTCAGCCATGAAATTATGTTTTTTTTTTATATTTAGAGTATTTCCAAGTTAAGTTTATGGTTTACTACATGTTTGGATGAAATGCCCGTGATTTAGGTCATTGAACTATGATTTCATACTTCAGTGCTACAAATTTGATATTGTACTTTACAAGTATTCAGTGTTGGTGGGCTATGAACACCCGATAACTAGTTGTTTTACATGATTTCAATATCTCAGAAATGATTTCAGTCAAACCATAAGTATCATCATTTAGTCAGTTGTTATAAACAGACCATGATGAGCAATCTCAGTTGTATTATTTATTGTATTTAATTCAAATCAGTCCAGTACTAGTGTTAGTTCAGTTTAGAGTAGGATTTAGCACCGAGCGAACTCAGAGATGGGGGCTCACCTTACAGTAGAGGGTGTGACCCTTAGTAGTAATCCCCGAGTTACAGAACTACATAGCCAACATAGGTTAGAGAAGTCTACCTTCCAGTTGAGGTTTGACAAGATGTCTACCTACCGGTTGAGAGTTGACACATATCTTACTAGGGCACCTGCCAGATGAGGGTGACTCCTTAGTCCTTCGGGACACCAGTATAGTAGATCCACACATCTAGTGTTAGTACCCATGGTACGGTACTGACACCCTTCCAACTAAGGTTATGGGTTAGACCCCGATTAGCTCAGCTTGGGTCATATCGGTTAGATGATACCTTCCACAGTCTTAATGCAGTATTCAATATATTTGAATTTAGGTTTGCTTGACCAAGTGTACAAAATCTCAGTTATCTAGTTATACAGATTTCAGACATTCAGTTTTACTGAATATCTTAGTATTATGTTTATACTTGGTCTTGCATTCTCAGATATAACATGTTTCGTTCATTTATGCCCAGTTATCTTATACATTCCAGCCAACCCTCATCTCATATACCAGTACATTCAAAGTACCAATCACATACTTTTCTTTGGGCTATGTTGTCTTATAATATAGGTTTGGATGCACAGTTTCCTGACCGCTCTTAGACAGATCAGCGACACTCACCAACAGTAGTGGTGAGTCTTCATCCATCAAGGATATGATTTGTGTATTTCAGTCATTTCAGTACTTCTATATTTTAGTATGTAAGAGTTGGTTAGAAGTTTGTCCCATCAACTCCCCAGTCAGTTTAGAGGCTTACACACATTCAAACAAACTAGTTAGACAGTCGGTTAGTTACTTTCAGTTCTTATCAGTTGGTTTAGACATTAAGTATTTTGTATTTTAGTATTCAGATTTATATTACCTTTTTAGTTTATCTTCCGCACATGTGTTATGTTCATATTTTATTCAGTGCTCACAACAGGTACCAGCTAATAGGTTAGCTTGTGGTCCCTTATGACTGTAAGCACCATTTTTGGGACTAGGGGTAGTCTCGGGTCGTGAAAATTATACATGGTTGTTTCACATGTTTTTCAAAGAGGTGATTTGTATTGAAAATCCTATGGTTTCCTAATGAAGAAATTAAATGTAATTAATTAATGAATGAACCACCATGTGTTAAAAGTTTTGAAAAGAGAGTTTGTTTGTATAAGTTTCAGATTCTTTTAAAAATAAGAACTCTCGTGCAATTTGATAAATCTTTTAGTGGTCATTTGCATGATTTTGAATGAGAAGAGTTGTGGTTTTCATATGATATGGCTTGCGAGTCTAGTTATGATGATACCTATTATGGAGTTCCCTTAATATGAAAGGAATGAATACTTTGAGTATGAAGCATGGTTTAAAGGGACTAAAACTAAGATTAAAGAGAGTTAGATGGTTACCCAAAGAAGACACGAGTTCAAATAACTCATTGGCCAAAATTGTGTTTGATGATGCAGGAAAAATCATGTTTGCCGATGCGGGATTTATGATATGTTATCCTACTTGGGAGGATAATTGGGACACTTCACATGAGTGGATTCTTGTGGTATACTTACATGGGGGGGTATACCAGTTTATGAAAACTCCAATCCATGCGGCAAACTTGGATTGGGGGCTTGACCGCCGTGTTAAAGGCGGATTTCATATGGACCGTGGGATTTTAGAAATGTAGGGTATACCATTTAGCTCAGAACTATAGCAAAGAGTTGAGTTAATGTTTTACAAGCATGAATTGAAGCTTTATGTTTTTTTGTATATACATTATGATAAAAAAAAATTCCACAATGCTCTCGATTATTTTTATATGAAATATAAATTACTTTTGGATAGTTCTATATATCAATACCCTCCAAGTATTGACCCCCTATATTTCAGGTTCTGGGGTATAGTCCCATGGTCCATCACATCAGTAGAACATTGGGATATGACAAAATTGGTGAGCCATCCATCTTTCGGAAGGCATTTACTCATATATTGAGTCTTTCATTTTATAATCCAGTCGGGGGCGTTGTCCCAGCCTAGACAATTAGTATTCACTAGAGGCTTCGTGGACGAGTTATGGTTATTGTATTGTCATAACATTATTGACATAATTTTATTTTTATATTTCCTTAGTTCCATTATACTTTCTGCACTTTGATCTTGGTATGAATTATGCTTATGATGGTATACTAAAGGGTCTCTCGAGCCTTCGTGGTTCGGGATGCCCATCGCGGTCAGAGCCTTGGCTCGGGCCGTGACATCTTCAAAGTCAGTTTAAAATTTATCAATAATCTATGTTTTTTATTTTTACTAATTCATATATATTTATGGATGGTGACATTCTAGCAAGGAGACAGTAATAGTGTATTTATAAATGTTGTCCTAGAAGATGATAAGTAAGCCTTATTTTATTTTTACATTACAAGTTGCAAATCAAAACATAATTGCAGTTTGGAAAACAAAAAGCTATATTCACTAATTGCATTAACTACTATGCAATATATAAATTTTTACTACTCTATGTTAAAGCTGCAAAGTTTAATACACATACATGGTAGAATGAAATAGTAATGTAAACCATTTAATCAAATCCATATTCTTACAGGAGGAATAGACTTTCAACAACTTTATGGGGTGAACTTGTGGATCAAATTCAACCTTATTTAAGTGCATCCATAGATGAACCTTTGATTGTGGTTCTTCAATTTATGATGGCTCAAATATTCAGAGGTATAACTATTTCAAACTATAATACATAACATATTTATTCAAAAATTATTTTTATTTTCAGATTCTAAATATTATTCCTGTAAACAAATGTCTACTCTGTTCGTAGTTGTTCATATCAAATTAAGCTATTGTCACGACCCGAACTAGGGTCTGGCCATGACGGGTATCTCAAGTCTCATATAGATCGGAGATCAGTAACTTCACCTAGCCTTACCAGCATACCAACCACAAGTGTTTGGATGAATTCTGAACATATAATAAGATATGCGAAATAATACTAACAATAGCTTAAGAAATGTCTAAATCTTTCGTCAACACTACACACTAAACTATTACACCCAAGTCCACACTAATCCACAAAGCATATACAATCCAAAGTCGATAAAATATCGGGACATGCCCCCGACAATAGCCAAAATTCAAGTCTAACAAAGTCTATGACATAAGTAAAAAAACCATGAAATAAATGTCTTACGAACTATGGAAGCTCACTACTACAATGTCAACTCACGAACCACTATTACACCTGGTCACTACACAGGAAAAAAAATAAGAAGCTATGGTCCTTGTATCACGAGGGGATACAGCATTCGGAAACAGTTAGCAGTTGGAGCGCTAGCATGTAACTCAGGGATAGAGGAATAAAACAATGTCATCAATAAAACTGAATCAAATCATCATATGTATACATACGTATATATATATCATGTCGGGATAGGGAACAAGGCTTAGCATGAACTTTAAAAATATTAACCTGAGTTGTGTAGCATAACCATCATAAAATAAGGCACCCACGGGTTATATGGGTCCAATTCTCCCCTAGATGGAGCCCCAATGCATGTAGCCGTACGAACTAGAGAATATCCATATTCAAATATGCCTTTATGGGGGACTCAATCCCCCTGACATAATGTAAGGCCCCGTAAGATCCTATCTTAATTCAGCTCACTATTGCATGTCAAAGGGGGTTCAAGACTTAGAAAAAAAAAATTACTAAGTATTAGTACTTAGTCATTTCTAAAGCCCTTAAACTTCGATAATTTTATTTTCAACCTTCCCGGCCTTAGAATGTTGATTTTAAAGTTGATTCATGATCGGGGATGTCAAAGGTAAATCTTGGGTGAGTTTCAAAATTTCCAAATGACCATAAGGCCAAGTTTGGAAGTGCAAAATATTAGTTTACCAGGATAACCCCACGACGCTCCTGGTAGTGCACCACAGTGGAACTTGCGACGCCCACTCCAGTGCACCACACCAGAGCCTGCAGCGCCCTCTCCATCGCATACCCCTATTTTCCATCTTCTGTTTCCATCTTTTCAAGGGTATTTAGGTTTTTTCTCTTCACCCAATTAGTCCATAACAAGGGATTAAGGGTCCCAAAAGGAAAAATTGATCATTTTTTTCACAAATTCTCTCAAAAGAAAGTAATCCTCTATCAAGAGCAAACCCTAGCCTCTTAAAAATTTAAGTTAAAGCTTCAAGAAAGAAACAAAGAACTTCCTCTAATTTATCAATTAAGGTATGTGGGGATATGAACAAGGGTATCCGTTCACCCTTGTGCCAAAATTTCATGATTTTAAGATTTAATTCACTTGTTTTAAATTAGGGTTCATACCCAAGTTTCTATATTCCTGAAGCATGTGATTTTCATGAGATTTATAGTTTTTAGTATATCAAGAAGTACTTATATGTATGTTTTTAAGTTATATGATTTATATTATGAATTATATTGCACTATCTTGACCTGCTACTGTTGAAGTACTGCAAGATTATTATTGAGCATGAAGTGTTATTTTGAATTGACATGAATTTAAAGCATGGGCTTTAAGCCCTAAGTTTAAGTATTGAGACTTCAAGAAGATTATGATTTTAAGTATCCTTTGATAAGCTTATATCAAGATTTTAAGCAAGAATTGATCTTTTGATCCTAATCTAAGATAAGAAATCCACATTATTCATACTGTTATGATTTAAAGCAAAGAGAAGCATAACTGGTTTTCATTATAAACCCTTATGCGATTTTAATGTGGATTTCTTAAAGTCTAAGCATATCAGTAAGGGAGTATTATTTAGCACCGATTTAGGTATGAGTCCAAGGTCGCATGCCCCAGAACTACGATCCACTGTAGGTTTAAAGTACCAATATGGGTTAAGTATAGTGATCACTTAATTTAAGGTCCTATTCTGATGGCAAGGGGAGGACAACTTTCCCCAACGTAAGCTCTCCCATCCGTGAGTAAGACGTTGGACTCCATGATATCTCACATGGTGTATGTCGGTTAGAAGAACCTCCCTAAAGAAAAATAAAAGTAAAGCTTTTAGAAACTAAGTGTCATGGCTTACAAAGTTTATACTTATGCTTCATTACTCATGTTCATGATTTTACAGCTTTTTTCTTATTCAAGTTCAAGGTGAGTCATTTACACTTAGCATGCACTCTTTACAAGTTTATATGAACATTGAATTATTGTTTTACTTATGCATTCATCCCCACGTACTCAGTACATTCCAGAAGTACTTATCCATATATGTCTACGTGCTATATTCTCTTATAATATAGGTTTTGGTGCTCAGTTCTAGCAACGTGATTAATTTTGATCATCTCTACCTACATCCCAATTTTGGTGAGTCCTCATAGTTCGAGGACCCATTTAATTAGACTTTGATTTAATGTAGTGCTTTAGTCATTTGGTTCCAGTTTAGTTTGAGTCAGTTGGGGCTTGTCCCAGTGGCTCTCTAGTTTGAAGTAGAGGCTTGTCCAACTATTTTCTATTTTGGACTTAAAGTATTGGTTTTGAGATGTCAAAGTTCAAGACTTTCAGTTAAGACATTAATTCAGTCATTTCGAGATTCCATATGTCAAGTTTGTCTTTATTATGAGTTCCAAAGTTGTTAGAAGGCTTAA
Source organism: Capsicum baccatum var. pendulum (assembly GCA_030864225.1). NCBI lineage: Eukaryota > Viridiplantae > Streptophyta > Magnoliopsida > Solanales > Solanaceae > Capsicum > Capsicum baccatum. The sequence continues at coordinate 60,081,544 of CM061553.1, read as the reverse complement.
AGGGTTAGCACCTAAGTACACAATATGGGAGAATAGAACCTCCCATTCATATATTTATTTAGGGGATTCGAACCTTCCAGTCATATAGACACTCGCACAGGCTAGCATGGTTTCTAGTGTTAGTCCTTCAGACTCCACTTTCATGGCCTGGCTACAAATCCCACTTCAAATCCCAATTAAAATATTCTTTACACATACACAAAACCATTAGTCTAATTACTTACCAAAGGCATCCTGTTGGTATCGTCTTACCAACCCCACTTGCAAGCGTACAACATACCATAACCATTATCATTCAACATTGAGACTCAAACCTATTGTCTATACAAAGTCATCAATTCAATTTAACATTTAGGGACTCGAACCCATTTAGCCAATTAAACCTCCAAGGTTACAATTCAAAATCATTTATGACCCACAAGGTCTTCATGAAACCATTTTCCAACCATTTACATTATTAGGCCAGTGTCTTAGTTCAAATCATAATTCAATTCAATTTATGTTCATCAAGTCCTTTACAATATGATTCATCCTTCATTAACATTCCTATGCCAAGCAATGGTTAAAAACACAATTCATCATGTGACAAAATTCTTCTCATAGATATTTTCACAAACAGGTTAAAGGCATACTATTATCAAATCATTGTTCAAGTCAAAAAACCACCATGTTAGGGTTAACCATGACTCATTCATTAAACCATAATCCCATGTACCCACATGTGCAAAACCTTTATCAAAAGTATGTATAAACACAAGTGAAATTATGAGAGAACAATACTCAACATTATACATTCAAACGCTCAACCATGGATTTCAAAACCACTATTTATGATTCAAGAACAATGTGTAAAACACAAGATTTTTATGAACTAACAGTGAAGGAAAAGTCACATGTCTGAGTTATGTTGATTCATGGAGAGATTTTGATCCTTAAGCTTCTAGATGACCACCTTGATGAAACCTTAGCCCAATCTCCTTGAGAGGTTTTTAAAGAGTTTATGAGAGTGTTTTGATATTCTAAAATGAAAAATGGGGGACCAAATAGTGTTATAAGATGTGGGGTCTTAAGGGCTAGGGGTGGGAAATATCTAAAATACCCTCGGCTTAAAATCTGTAAAAGACTCATAGGAGGGTACGATTGGACCCCTCCCCTCGTACCCACATCATACAAGTGGTACCTTCCACTCATACCTTGATCAGAATGTTGGACACTTCATTATTTCTAACATACGACTCCTTAGCCAAAATCGTATCCTATCATACGACTAGTACCCTTCTAGTCATACCCTAAGTAGAATGTCAAGGCTAGACACTGAACAACATATGGTTTGGCACTATACTTCATGTATCATGTACATATGCCTCGTATGATGTCTTCTCATACTATGAACAGAGCTTGACCAATATGACACTGACCAATATACGACTAGGGTCCTTGACCCATACCCACACCATACGACTAGTATGGTGAGTCGTATGATGCACAAAAAGTTCAAGACTCAGGAAATTCTACAAGAACCAAAGTTTGGGGTGTTTCAGCTAAGGATAAATCCATCTTTGCCACAATCTATTGCGTTTAAATCCAGGTTTGTCACAATCATCTATTGTTTTAACAAATTTATCAATTAAATTTAATATTAGAATTTAACATATATATATACTATTCTAACTTTGAGCGGCTTAGCCAGACAAGTTCTCAACAAAGTTATTCTACCACGGATGAGTTAGCCAAAGCAATTGTAACTTTTAAACATATCAATGATTTGATTCTATGCACAGAAGTGAGTTGAATAAATTTTTCCATTCCCTATTAACTTTACACAATGTGTTTAAATGTTATAACAATAATTTTCTATCAAATAGGAAGCTAGCTATTGGATTGCTGCAAAAATTGTTTGTTTGGATCTTGAACATGAATGGTCATACTTGGTTTGTAACAAGTGTATTATAAATATTGGATAAGATGAAAACTCATATTTTTGTTCAAAATGCAATTCAAAAGAAAAAGTTGTTGTTCACAGGTTATTACAATCCTATATGAATTTTTATCATTAAAAAATTTAAATTTGTTAACATGATAAAGAATAAATTTCAGGTATAGGCTACAAGTTCATGTAATGGATAAAACTCGTCTTATAACCCTATTACTTTGGAATCATGAGGCTATGCAACTTATGGAAAAAAACTGCAAAAGAGTTAAAGGAGGGCTTAATTGATGATGATGAAGGTTCGTATGCACGTAAACTAGATGATATTATTGAAAAAAAAACTCATGTTTAAGGTCATGGTTAAGGAATCTATATCTATAATATATTAAAAGTGTGAAGACCCTTAAAAAAGTGATTTGAACTTTTTGTCCTTCATTAAAAGACTCTCCTTTGGACAAAACTATCTTTTCACTATTTTATTCAATTTATTATTTAATGATTTTTATTATATTAACTAGACTCCTAAAATATATGGAAGGAGAATCAAATAATATTTTTCTTTGTACTAATCAATTAGAAAAATACTCCTAAAATAGGATAGCAAAATATTCCTAAAATAGGACTATTAAGGAAATATTTCTATAAATATGGAGATGCACATTAAACTAGAGAAGAAACTGGTTTACTTATTGTGAAAATATGATTGATGCTCATCTAACTTGATTCGGTTGCATGTCTAGATTGATGAATGCTTAATTTTCTAAGTCTCAACTTCTTCACTATTTTTGTCAACATAATAGAATTCAACGTGTGTGTGTATGTGTATATATATATCCTTTATTTTCATTCAAGTCATTCTTTATTGTCAAGACTTTCGCCCAGACAAGAATTATTTTCATCAAAACTGAAGCTTTGTGTTTACTATTATATTATTTTAATGTAGTTTATAGGTGGTAGATGAATGTCGGTCGGCTTTGAAAAATTTTTTTAGGTAAATTTTAGGTTTAATTTTTTTATATCTCTCTTTTGAAAAAGAAATTGTGTAAAGGTAAAGTATAGTTGTATTATTTTGAAATTTTTGTTGTCGTATTATTTTTTTATAGTTTACAAGTGGTAGATGAGTGTCGGACGACTTTAAAAAAAGATTTGTGTAAAGGTTAGATTTAATTATATTGTTTTGATGTCTCTATCATCTTATTATTTTGATGCAATTTACAAGTGCTAGATGAATGTCGATTGACTTTGAGAAATTTTTTTGGTAAAGGTTTAAGTTTAATTAAATAAATTCTCCAAAAGATGATGAATTTAATTAATGTATTCATCTTTATTATTTAAACAAATATCCTATTTAGTGTAAAGTTTGAATTCAATAAAGTGAAGTACACGCGCGAGGCGCGTATACCTAAACTAGTATAATATAAACAAGCAGTAAGAAGTCTACAAAGTTGTAAAATTAGTTGACGGAGCTTTTTTCAAGGAATATTGCCATCTTTCACTAAAATACGTAGTAAGTGTTACTTTATATAAAAAAATAAAAATCTCAAGTTCTATAAAAACTATAAAAAAAAATTTAATGATTTTACGTAATAGGATTCTCTGTTTGAAGGTGCACAAAATAATGGAGGTGATGGGTTTTTTGAGGTAATTATATGTTACATTTGTAGGTGTTTAAATCTAAAATTTTTAAAAAAATATAACAATTTTGCAATGAAGTAATAACATAATTTGACAAAAAAAAACAGTATACCAAAACAAGCAAATCTGTATGAAAATTGCCAATGCAGAAATATGATGATGAATGTAATCACAAACAATCCACCAACAAGATTTGCAAAGTGAATAAGAAGGAAAAAAACATGAGTAGGAAAGTTCATCTTCAACTGTAATCTTTTCTGCTAATTTTAATTTCAGTTTATTTTGTAATGAATACAAGATCTTTTAATTATGAACAAGTGCTATATTAGATATTTGTATAATGTAATGAAGAATATGTGTGATTGTTTCATGGTTGTTTCACTCCAGAAACTAGAAAATTTTTCATGTATGACTAAAACAGAATGTCTTTACAAATCTTTATATATAATTAGCTTCTTTGGTAATACCTAAACGCAAGTAATTTGCTATTTATATTTAACAACCAAGAGAAATAAATATAACAAAAATTTATCACAGAAGGAATATCACCAAGAACATTCTCATTTTAGGCAAACTATAAGCACTTTCCAAAGATGAAACGAATATTTTATCATCCTATTTCTTTTGTGGTAACATCAAGAGCGTTGTTTCCAATATATCCTAAAGTGAATAGATTTTGTTAATCCTATTAAAAAGCATATAAATGAGTACAAACTGTTGAACAAAAGAAGCAAGTAAACATAGAAAATATCAAAAGCCTGCAGAACCGAAATCAGAAAGCGACAACTTAGGAATTAAATCTTCTCATTGATATTTTTTTTCTTTTGTATTAAGGAATGAATTAGGAATTGCACAAAAGAAGAATTGACATACTTGGACAACATTTGCTTTAGTGATTGGGATAGCTTCTTTATATCATTGAATGAAAGCAAACTTGTCAGCTTTGCAATTTCCCACTTAAGTAAATACAACTCTTATTATTGAGATTACCAAGCTTATAAAGACGTCGAGCAAAAGACTTTCCATCCATTTCAAAAAATTCCACTTGACCAAAAAAAAATAAATGAGAATCACATTACCAAAAAGCATGCTTGCATAAATGGTGAAGCAACACCAGCAACCTTTCTTTGCATTATCAGACCTTGGGCACTCAAGGGAGCAAATTTCCCTGTAGTTGTGAGGCAATCTGCTACAAGAATCAAATGTCTAGAAAGGATTTTTTTTGCCAGTTTCAGAGACCATTGAATGTAGTTTCTGCAGTTCAACTCAACATTGTCAGAATTGTATCTTTTTTTAATGAAGAAAAATTGTATCATTTTATACTAGGAGTAATGAATAAAAGCAATGGTAAGTGGAATAATGTTAACATCAGGTAATGACAACGTGATTTTATTATATCAACAAAAAAATAAAACGATTGTTGAAAATTTTGGCTCAAAAATAGGGATCATCTCACAACGAACTTACATATACAAAGTACTCCCATGCTACATCAACTCCATGGGCTACACTTATATAATGGACATCATCGGGATAGCTCCTCTCCGAATCAATCAAATCCCTTATCTGGAGGCAACTATCAATAAGCGCATTCCAGAATTTGATTCTTTCACAAATTTCCGACATGAAGACCTATAAATATAGTTCCTGATAGAGCTTCTAGAAGATCTCGATGAACTCAAAAATTCTCTCCATAAGATATCGACTTTTTTAAATATAGAGAAACCTAACAAGATTAACAGTAAACCAAATGCTATAAGAATCGTAATTCCTTAGAATAACATAAGCTATCCAACAATAATACATTATGTACAACTTTTCAATGATAGAACAAGTGTCTAAATTTAAAGTGTCAAGACCCAACTTTTCAGGTCATGATGGCGCCTACCATAACCCACCAGTAGGCAAGCCAACCTGTAGTCTGGAACGGCTAGTAACGGACTACTCAATAACATAAGTAAAATAATTCGGGATATATGAAATAGAGATCAATACAAAGACGAATGCCGAAACCTGGTGGTATCAGAATAAGAGCTTCTAATCATAATAAGAGTACAAAAATGATATATCAAGGAGAAATACACTGATTCAACTTATCTCTAGACACAACTTAGAGGCTATTCTAATACATAGGAGAGAGATAAGTAATACTCTGAACATCGGGAGCTCACTCTAAGTCTAGGAATTAGGGCTACTCCACACGATGCACACATCAATGCCGATAACCCATACTATGATTGCAAACTGTAGAGGTGTAGTATGAGTACAAAACGAATGGTACACAGTAGGCAACTGTCAACTGAGCTCCAAAGATAAAGTAGATATATACAACATATAAACAAAATGGAAACTACAACCAAGAGTCCATAAATCATGTAATAAGTCAATGAGAATAACAAAGGACAACTATCATATTCATGTCTAAGAGTCAGACATAATAAGACTAAGGAAGTATCAAGGTGAACTATCCTATTCCAGCTACGTTCAATATATGCCAATGCTATACCGTATATCCCAGGTCAATATATGGATAAAGAGCGAAAGAAAAATATATTGCAATATACAAGGCAAAGGAATGACTATACAATATGAACAATGAAGGAAGGGATATCCGATAGTACCATGGCTTCATATAGCTATATATATATATATATATATATATATATATATATATATAGGAGGTCATCTCAAACATAACCTAGATCATCATGTTCTCATTTTAAGACCTTATTAGAATACTATCAGGATTCAATACTAACATACTCAGAATTTCTAATCCATATGGCTAGACATAGAATGATTGTGCATAGTAATGTAATCGTAAGATAGCAAAGGCCGAAGACATACCTCAATCCCAATACCGGATCAATGACCAATCTGCCATAGGCTAGCCATAATAATGATCATAATAATATCAATAACATCGTAAATAACCAGCTACTCTGGACAACCAAATACCTGCCAAACTTATGCGTACCCCCACCACCCCAAACTCAGAATGTTCAATCAACAAACAACAACACAAGGCATATTCTTTACCCATATATATGCAATTGTCCTATACCGGTTGATAAATATAGGTGCATACTGGTGATAGGTGATGCACATACAGGAATGAATGCAAAGTACACAATCAATATCGCAAATCATCATAACTGTCCTCATTAGGACCATCATCATCGTAATCAACCTCCAGCCTTTTCGGGTATCAACACATCATCAATAGTACCTCCAGCCTTACCAAGTATCAACACATCATCAATAGTACCTCCAGCCTTGTTGGGTATCAATATTATCATAATAGCATCCTCCGGCTTTGCTGAGTATCAATATCATCACAGCGGTATCCTCCGGCCTTATCGGGTATCAATATCATAACAAGAGTATCCTCTGGCCTTACCGGGTATCAATAATCATCATAGTATCCTCCGGGCTTACCGGGTATCAATATATCATAAAAGTATCCTCCGACCTTACCGAACATCAATATATCATCCCAGTCATTAATGCATAAATATAGGTATATAATAGGTGCACAGACTCAAACCAATATACTCACAACTAGAATCATAATATCGTAAAGATAACTATCTTATCATTATATAAATAATCTGCTCATTATTAACTAGCTAAGACTCATTATAATACCGCTAGTTTACTAGTCATCACATGATCTCTAGTTATCAATCTAACCAATTTTTTACATAATCATTAATCATGGAATAGCAACTAACCATTAATCAATAATTAGCCAAACCTAACATCTAATCAAGGTACACCATTAAACCATAATCACCATCTATCATTATTCATCATTTATCAACTAAACATCTTTTATTAACTACACCAATCAATATCTAATATTGTTTACTAGCTAATCCACATTATTAACTAGTCCTCGTCATTAGCTAGTTGGCATCAGTAACTAGGAATCATTATCACTAGCATCCCTTAACACCTAGTAATGTTGACCACATTATCCTCACTTAACAACTAATCGGCATTATAACTTATTTTCAATAGACACTATCACTACCATCGATAAACCCAACTTCATAGCCACCTATCAACCCTAGTCGTTAGTTACCATATTACTAAGCAAGGCTCATTAACTAATGTATTTAGAATTCTAAGAATCAAGTACTATAGTCACCTAATGACAACTAGTTACCACGTAGCTTATACCAAAATTAGGAAGAACAGTCATAAGATCGCATTATGCAGAATTACATCAATAACAGATATAATAATCATGAATGTATCGAATCTATGCATGCCATCACCAGTATTTAATCTGTGAAATCATAACCATCATACCACACCTTCCTCCATCCCATACAGAAGAGATGTTTATACGCGCGCGCACACACACACACACACACACACATATATATATATATATATATTCATAAACTATAGTCATATCCTCAACAAGGATAAACACTTCCCGGATTTCCAATCGATATAATCTATAGACCGTCGACCCAATAATATGTTCAGAATAATCACAATATCATCATCACGGCCTTCGGCCCATATACATATCCAAAACTCATCTCTATAATCATATTTATAAGTCATAGCATATCTCTAATCATCTAACATCTAGGATGCATCTCGCATATATGAGGTATAATATCAATAAGAATATCTCTAATTATCTCATGTCTAGATTTATCTCATAAGTATGAGGTATAATATCAATAAGCATATAATCATCTCTCACATAGGGGGCATAATATCAATAAGCATGACGTGACTATAAGTCATTTCATATATAAAGGTCATTCATCATGATGGTGAGGAATATTACCTCTCTAGGCCAAATATCATATCTAAACAGAGGTAGCATCTCTATAGGCCCAACATCGCATCTAAGAGAAAAATATCTCTAGTGACCCAACGTCATGTCTAAGAGGAAACAACATCTTTATGGGCCAAATATCAAGTCAAAGAGGAAATGGCATCTCTATGGGCTAAGTATCAAGTCTAAGAGAAAATAACATCTCTATGGGTCCATTTTATCACATCATTTCTATAAGAAACAACATAGCTATAACTCATAAGTCACAATCTGAGGAACATTATTACAATATACTGAGTCAAAAAGTAACCTTATACTCAGGTTTACTAGTCTCAACTATGTCTAACATCTGAAGCTAATTCCACAATGACTAACACAAGTCTAGGCCTAAGTGGGCCGAACAATCCCACTTCTAAACCTCAATTTCCTTAATTAGGTACACTATTCCCCATAGTAGGCTAAGACACCTAGTTCAACTTCTAGATGTCAAGTAAGCCACATACAATCCTAAGATAGGAACTTCAACTAGAAATAAGGGAACTTAAGTCAATTCGATCCAAATTACAATTCCAAGAATACCACACTAGACCGATAAGATAAAATATACTAATCATGCTTACATTACTAAAACCACATCTATAATCTAGCAATGTATCAAATCCATGTTACGATTCAATCTAAACTAGAGAGAAGGCAATAGGAGTCCACAAGGTTATAAACATACTATCTTATGGGTCCAAAACCATCATCTAATTTTCCAAAATATAAATAATCAAGGCTAAGCTATCTTAGTCATAATCAATCGTAACATTCATATCCACATGCTATACATATCATACATCATCTATGAAGAAAAGTGGACAGGAGCCTACCTCAAGAAGTGATCATAAGAAAGCTCACCTGCCTCAGACTTTCCAACTCCACTAAAGACAAAAACATATCACAGCAAGAAAGGAGAATCTAATCCCCATACTAACAATAAGGGCAAACCATCACAAAGGAATGAACCCATCAAATCTAAGAGATGAATCCACGACACCTCAATATCGATGTCAAAACCACTATCGGGCGATGAAATAGTCACAACCAAAGAATGGACCTCAAACTAAACAATCTCACAAATGGGTTATATCAGAAGGGATAGCCAAAACAAAAGCCTTCACATTCCAGGAAGCAAATCTATGAATATCAAACACAAAAACAAGCAATATAACTAAATTGCCAACTTAAAAACCACACAGAACCATGGAAGGTCAACTTTCCTTTGATACCACAATATACTCCCAAATCAATCTAGCACAGCTAACTAAGAGAGAAAAAAACAACCTGATCGCGCTATGAAAAAAAAACACCAAATCAGGTTATATCTACTCAAGCCACCAAATAAGATCACAAAATGAAATTCTAACTAGATAACACTAGTCTAAACAGCTACCCAGTAAGGATAAATTACATCAACCAATAATTTCAGATAATATCAATAATCTCACACAATGGTAGCAATAGGAACAACAATATCAATATCAATATACTGAATAGGCGGTACCAAAATGAACATCAATATCATGTACTACTCAAAGGCCACAATAGGGCTAATGTGCTAAGATAAATCGAACTCGAACCCAAATACTATATTCATAATGAGAAATATCAATACAGATCTACTGCATCTAATACTAAAAGAAATAAACCACGGGAGTAGTCATATAATCATGAATTCAATAACAATGGACATAATAATCAATATGAACTCATCAAGGTATATAATCATCAATGCATATGAAAAAAACCCCAATATACATAATAAAGTATAAATACGAAAAATAAAAGCATACCAATCATGGTGACATCCATAATCACCTTCCTAGTGGGCATAGGGAAAATGAATCTAAATGGGTCAAACTCGACCAACCGACTGAATCATTAACTGAGGCACTACGCGCACTATCTCTACTAAAGATGACACAACATCATGGGGTTGATCTGAATAAACTGAATGACTGAAGTCTCATGTCAGGGACACTCCCTAGACTAGTAGTCACTCTCTCTGTAGTCGTAACAACTCTTGAAGCATCAATATAGAGAAAACACAAACTGAGCCTAAATGGGTGGATAACTAGTGCTGAGAAAAATCTCTAGAATTATGTCCATTCTTCCACAATCATAGCCTATCTCAGGAACTCTAGGATGACAAGGAATACATACTAACTCTGTCTGATCAACTATCTCATAGTCCAAAATACTAACTACGTAAAATCGATGGGCTAAATATAATGTTGAAATCTACTGGAAGGATCCTCACACCCGAATAGAATACCAATAGCACTATACTAATGGCATGGCTGCTTGCCTCCACTTCCATAAGCCTCAATACCTGTGATCTCTATGGCCCTCTCTTAATTGACAACCTGAGGGAAGGAAGACTCAGTTTCTATCAAGTACACTGATGCTAAACAGAGTGATAATACTAATCCTCTAATACATTTATACATCTATACATCAATGTCCGACTCAGAAGGATATAGCATATAAATAAGTCTGGCCCACTCAAAAAATCCAATCTTATACTTAGAACTGGTAAGAAACACTAATGAACGTCAATAGACCCAACACTGGTCTAAGAACATCTCAATGAATTGAATGTTATACATGGTTGGGAAGAATTTGCAACATGACTCGAATTCCCAATGCTGAACCTCAAAGACTAAAGTAGTCACGAGCTCAACTGGATCCTAAATTGGTCCTAAATCCTATGGTTGATGCTAAATATCTTTGACATCCATCTATGACTCTCTAGTATGATGCTACACTAAAATTCTAGAAACGCGTGTTGAAGTCTCATTCGCATCTATTGACAATGTCGCATCGTCCTACAGGGATAGAATAAAGTCAAAGAATATATTTGAGGTTCATAGGAATACAGCATATAATAAGGAGTCAAGAAGTGAATTTCATAAAATATCACTATAGTCTCCCGAAAATAGGTTATGAACGTCTCCGCACCGATCAACAGAACACTACTAAATACTTTGCTCTTGTATTGATATACCATTGAAACCTAAGAACTGCTACCAATTGTCACAACCTAATTTTTCAGGTCATGATGGTGCCTACCATAACCCACTGGTAGGAAAGTAAACCTGTAGTCTGGAACGGCTAGTAATGGACAACTCAATAACATAAGGAAATGGAATATATGAAATAGAGATCAATACAAAGACGAATGCCGAAACCTGGTGGTATCAGAATAAGAGCTTCTAATCATAATAAGAGTACAAAAATGATATATCAAGGAGAAATACACTGATTCAACTTATCTCTAGACACAACTTAGAGGCTATTCTAATACATAGGAGAGAGATAAGTAATACTCTGAACATCGGGAGCTCACTCTAAGTCTAGGAATTAGGGCTACTCCACACGATGCACACATCAATGCCGATAACCCATACTATGATTGCAAACTGTAGAGGTGTAGTATGAGTACAAAACGAATGGTACACAGTAGGCAACTGTCAACTGAGCTCCAAAGATAAAGTAGATACATACATCATATAAACAAAATGAAAACTACAATCAAGAGTCCACAAATCATGTAATAAATCAATGAGAATAACAAGGGACAACTATCCTATTCATGTTTAAGAGTCTAACATAATAAACTAAGGAAGTATCAAGGTGAAATATCCTATTCCAACTACATTCAATATATGCCAATGCTATACCGTATATCCCAGGTCAATATACAAATAAAGAGTGAAAGGAAGATATATTGTAATATACAAGGTGAAGGAACGACTGTACAATATGAACAACGAAGAAAGGGATATCTGATAGTACCATGCCTTCATATATCTAGATATATATATATATATATATATATATATATATATATATTATACATATAAACAGGAGGCCATCTCAAACATAACCTAGATCATCATGTTCTCATTTTAAGACCTCGTTATAATACTATCAGGATTCAATACTAACATACTAAGAATTTCTAATCCATATGGCTAGATACAGAATAACCATGCATGGTAATGTAATTATAAGATAGCAAAGGCCATAGACATACCTCAATCCTAATACTGGATCAATGACCAATCTGTCATAGGCTAGCAATAATAATGATCATAACAATGATATTAATAATATCAATAATATCGTAAATAATCGGCTACTCCAAAAAACTAAATACACAGTCGAGCCTATGCATACACCCACCACCCCAAACTCGAAAGGTTCAATCAACATACAATAACACAAGGCATATTCTTCAACCATATATATGCAACCGTCCTATACCGGCTAATAAATATAGGTGCATACTGGTGATAGGCGATGCATATGCAGGAAAGAATACAAAGTGCAGGATCAATATCGCAACTTATCATAACTGTCCTCATTAGGACCGTTATCATCGTAATCAACCTCCGACCTTTTCGAGTATCAACACATCATCAATAGTACCTCCAGCCTTATCGGGAATCAACACATTATCAATAGTTTCTCCAGCCTTGTCGGGTATCAATAGCATCACAATAGTATCCTCCGACCTTACCGGGTATCAACATCATCACAACAGTATCCTCCGGCCTTGTCGGGTATCAATATCATAACAATAGTATCCTCCAACCTTGTCGGGTATCAATATATCATCATAGTATCCTCCGGCCTTGCCGGGTATCAATATATCATAAAAGTATCCTCCGACCTTGCCGAACACCAATATATCATCCTAGTCATTAATGCATAAATATAGGTATATAATAGGTTCCAAGACTCAAGCCAATATACTCGTAACCATAATCATAATATCGCAAAGATAACTATCTTATCATTATATAAATAATCTGCTCATTATTAACTAGCCAAGACTCATTATTATACCGCTAGTTTACTAGTTATCACATGATCTCTAGTTATCAATCTAACGAATTCTTCACATAATCATTAATCATGGAATAGCAACTAACCATTAATCAATAATTAGCCAAACCTAATTTCTAGTCAAGGTTCACCATTAAACCATAATCGCCATCTATTCACTATTCATTATTTATCAACTAAATATCTTTTATTAACTAACACCGATCAATATCTAATATTATTTACCAACTAATCCTCATTATTAACTTGTCCTCGTTATTAACAAGTCACTATCAGTAACTAGGCATCATTATTAACTAGGCACCATTATCACTAGCATCCCTTAACACCTAGCAATATTTACCCCATTATCCTCACTTAACAACTAGTCGGTATTATAACTTATTATCAATAGACACATATCACTACCATCGATAAACCTAACTTCATAGATACGTATCAACCCTAGTCGTTAGCAACCATATTACTAAGAAAGGCTCATTAACTAATGTATTTAGACTTCTAAGCATCAAGTACTATAGTCACATAATAGATAAAAAGAATAGTCATAAGATCACATTCAGATAAAAACACATCAATAACCGATATAATAATCATGAATGTATCGAATCTATGAATGCCATCACAAGTATTCAATCATTGAAATCATAAGCATCATACCACACCTTCCTCTGTCCCATACCAGAGAGATGTATATATACATATACACATATATATTCATGAACTGTAGTCGCATCCTCAACAAGGATAAACACTTCCTAGATGTCCAATCGATATCATCTATAGACATTCAACCCAATAATATATCCGGAATAATCAAAATATCATCATCACAGACTTTGGCCATACATATCTGGAACTTATCTCTGTATTCATATTTATAAGTCATAGCATATCTCTAATCATCTAACAACTATATAGGCCCATTTTATCACATCATTTCTATAAGAAAAAACATAGCTATAAATCATAAGTCACAATCTAAGGAACATCATTACAATATATTGAGTCACAAAGTAACCTTATACTCAGGTTTACTAGTCTCAACTATGTCTAATATCTGAAGCTAATTCCACAATGACTAACACAAGTTTAGGCCTAAATGGGCCGGACAATCCCACTTCTAAACCTCAATTTCCTTAATTAGGTACACTATGCCCCAAAGTAGGCTAAGATATCTAGTTCAACTTCTAGATGTCAAGTAAGCCACATACAAGCCTAAAATAGGAACTTCAACTAGAAATAAGGGCACTTAAGTCAATTCTATCCAAATTACAATTCCAAGAATACCACACTAGACCAATAAGATCAAATATACTAATCATGCTTCCAACACTAAAACCACATTCATAATCTAGCAATGTATCCATGCTACAATTCAATCTAAACTAGGAGAAGGTAATAGGAGTCCACAAGGTTATAAACATACTATCTTATGGGTCCAAGACCATCATCTAATTTTCCAAAACATAAATAATCAAGGCTAAGTTATCTTACTCATAATCAATCCTAACATTCATTTCCACATGAAGGAAAGTGGACAGGAGCCTACCTCCAGGCTAAACCACAAGATCACGCTTCAAGCACCACATGCTCATCTTCACTTCACAATACCTAAAATGTCATCACACTATCAAAAATATAATCTAATCATCAATATGAGTCTAACGATACCCATATTGTACTATTGTGCTTCGAATCCAAAAATGACACCAAAACTCCCAAGTGGGTCGCATGTACGAAAATCGTGTTACGAGGTCGACCCAATGCTCATACATCACCAAGGAATCATAACCCTCAATTAATGGGTGAAAACAAACCAAATTTAGGGTTAAATAAAGCCCAATGCTAAGTTGGAGTTTTGGGTCAAGAACTAAGAAATTCACCAATAAAGTGATAAAATCTTACCTATAATGATGATAAAAGATATTTACCAAGCTCCCTAGACACCCACAAGACTCATTTTTGAGTTATCATACCTATTTAGGATTTTAGGCTCTCAAAAATGAGTCAAAAATAGTGAAAACGCAGCCTACAGGGTGCTTAAATACCCCTACCAGCTTTGGAGATGCCGCAGTCGTTGTCTAGGCCACCAGCAAAGTCAAAAACTTATTTTTAACCCTCAAACTCATTCGGAATCCAAAATATATGATCCAATAGTGAAATTGGAGTGTACGACACATTTCAAATTCATTGGAATCATCAAAACTTTCATCCAAGATCATTTCAGAAAAAAGTAGGGCCCACACCTATAGTTTCATTTTTTATAAAATCCGCTCAATAACCCAAAATAAGTTCGGAAACCTTGGGACCTGAAGCAAGGGTCCCCCATTCTAAAATGGATGTTTCGGACGCGATGGAGAAGTCAAATTTTTAATCTGAGGTCATTTCAATTAAATGTGGGCTCCACACCCATATTTCGATTTTCCAATTTTCTGACCAATAGGTCGAAAGAAGTTTGAGTGCATTGGAACCCGAACCAAAGGTCTATCTAGATTAATTTTAATATTTTGAATCTGCTGGCACAGTCGAAATTCACATCCAAGATCGTTTCACTAAAGTTTTTGCTCGGTGGACATTTAGAACTAGCAAAGACTTTAAAATAGAGAATTGGCTCTAAAAATCAAACAAACTGCCCGGTAACCGAACCTCGATCCCAAAAAGTCATAAATGACTTAGGAAACTATGGAGAAGCTCAAACGGTTAAGATAAGCATAAATATGAAAAATGACCTAATGGGACATTACATAAAGTCACTTTGAAATGTAAAGTGTGATACATGCTATTCATTAATCTTTCGAAATCTTTAGCTGAAATGATTCAATTACTTCAAGATCTAATAAGGCCATAAAAGTGTGACAATTCACATGCAAATTACGCTCTTCAAAAGATAAGAGTACAGAAATATGAACTTGTTTGCCAATGCCGGCAGGAAGATGAAAAATATTTCATAATGAAGCAAAACAGTTACCTCAGGAGCATCATTCTCTGGCAATTTGGAACATCCACAACCAGGGGCTTAGACATTTCTTTTCCATCAGAACAAGAATAAATAAAGACTCTCAATTTTGTAGTAGCTGAAAACCATTACCTTCTTGACGTCGCGTACTATCTGGGTATCGTTCTTCCGCTCCTTTATCTGCTTCACAGACTTGTCAACCTTTGTGTTTTATCTATTCAACTTTTTTGTTCTTATCTTTTTTTTTTGATACAAACTACATTAATATAGTCATATTCACTATAGAACCTAGAAAGGTTTTCATATATGGCTAAAATAGAATGTCTTTACAATTCATTATATACAATTACTTTTTTTGGTAATACCTAAACGCAAGTAATTTGCTATTTATATTTATATCATAATTTTTACTGTTAGATATTTTGTTTTCTGTGTCGAAACCTGATGTATATCTAAAAAAGGTTTTGGTCTTGAGCTGGCAAAAAATTTATTTCCAAAGTACAAACTTTATCTAGTATTGGTTATAACATCGTGTTCAAAAAAAAAGTTCTACAATTTAAAACTAAATAAGAAATTCATTTTCTCATAAAACAAAAATTTTATAGGAAAGTTGAATGAAATAATATTAAAATACGAGATAAATAAATAATCCTGAATTCTTCAACCACTTTAAAAAAAGAGTAAAATTTTGAATAATTCCAGTATCTAATACATGTATGCCTTAACTACTGAATATTGAATACCTTCTAAAGACATGGAATATGACCTTGCGTTCATGAATTCAGCAAAGTGAATAAAAAGTAGAAATATTTCACCATAGTGAACACAACTTGATGCTAAACTATGATAAGCAAGCTCCTATACTGCTATATGTGAAGTGATCTCACAAATGTCATTTAGTTGCCAAAAATATGAGGGATTTTCCAAAATTTAGACAAGACCATCGGTCAAGAAGGCCAGCAATAACAAGACTAAAGCTAAATCATCACCTAAAACCCCGTAAATAACTATCACTACGTTTAAATCAAAAGAATCAGGAGTTTGTGCCTTTGTTATTCCTTGGAAACAAATAATCCAACTTAAAATGATTTTATCTTTGAACTATTGCAGTGTCTCCATGACCAGTGCAAATAATAAGCATAGCATTTAGAGGAAGCTCGGAGTAAATACTCTTGACTCTACAATTCATACTTCTTAAGATATCCTTCAATTCAGGAGTTACATCAAATTTGATATTTTTACTACTATCAGACTGTTCCTCATAATTCATCAATACTATCATTTCTGCCAACTTTTTATTTAACTTCTCAGAGTCATCTGCTTGCTTCCTCAAATATTCATAGAGCTCTGCAAATTATGTATGCAAAGATGACTGAGACGTTACTAACTACCGCTTAAATGGAGACTGAGACATTAATCAAATAGATAGATTAATAGGAGGTCCACCTGAAACTAGTTTAGCTAGATGTAGACTTTGAGCTAGCTTAACTAACTGTCGCTTCTAAAATTTACGGCATTGGTATGCCCACAAAACAGACTCGGTTAATGACAACCTTCAAGGCAGATGATAAGCTTAATAAGTTAGCATAATAGGGATTGCAGAAAAAATACACGTTAACAAAGAAGTAGAAAAAGAGTACAAAAGTGCAATGAATACCTCAGACAAACAAGGCCATTTAGATATGGGATTGCCAATTTGTGGAACCATTGTTATTCATCTATTAGGCAACTTGAGTACTACTCTCTACACCTAAAATAATTTACTAAATGTCGTGTAGGACATACTGTCAAGCCCACCAAATAAAGTTGAGGTCAATATCAATAAGAGGTATGAAAAATAACTCACCATGTATTCCATCTCAGCAACAGAAAATAAGTCATCCTTGGTAACTTCTGCATACACGAATAAGTCACAAACCAGAATAAGACCATGTTTCAGCAAATGGATTCTTTAACACCTTTTATTAATCATGCGGGTTCATTAGGACTATTAGAAAAGCTAAGAAAACAATTAAAAAGATCTCCACAAAACACTGACCATTGCGCTTTACACCCAGGTACTTTAGAAGAGCATCTTAGATATCTCTGTAACCATGGATCATACAAGGTGTTATGCCACAAACCAAAAGGTGGTATTTGCCAACCTAAAGGACAAGAAACTAAGTTATGTTAAACATTGTAACACCCTTATTTTCGTGCCATAATTTTAGTCGTCGTTCCTGCATGTGCAAGCTCTAATCCAAATGATTTATATGTGAATATTAGTTTGATTATCATTATCCTAGTGTTTGAAGTAATTTTGAGGTGAAAAATGTTCATAAGAATCACCTATAACAAAGTTGAGTTAAGAGCTCTTAATTCGTCCAAAGTTTGGTATTCGATTCTACAAGGGTCTACTTTGAACATGTATAACTTTCTATATACATAGAATTTTTCATCTCAAGATCCACCAAACTGTATATAATTGAATTAGCTTTCCAACGATACCAATTTTTCTTTAATCTGATACCCGAGCAAAAAGTTATGGCATTTTCCATGTGAGGTAGTAAGTCGACATGATTGGGATGCGACGCGTCGGTTGTCGATGCAATTAGCGATGCGACGCAATGGACAATGCGATAGCAAACTGTTTCACACGCTATTTTAGTTCCTAAAGGGTCTAGGTGCACTTTGGTCACTTCCCCTCACCCAAATCCGCCCATAACACTTAATTTCAGCCCCCAAAAGCATTATACACATTCTTATTCATCTTTTCTCTCAAATAAAACCCTATCCCCCTCAAGAACTCCAAGAAATTCATCCAATTTTATTCAAGGCAATTAAGAAATTAAGTTTCCTCCATCCAAGAAATTGAAAACTCCATTACAGTATCTTCAAGATAAATAAGAATTTGAGTTCTTAAGTTCAAGAATTCCAAGAAAATCTTTCAAGAACATTCCCAAGGTTTCCAAAGTCAAGTTCTCTACATCAAATCAAACCTATTAAGGTATGTGGGATTTATGAATAAGGATACCCTTTCATCCTTGTTCCCAAAATTAATTTTGAAGATGAATTTACATTAGTTTCAATTTAGGGTTCATATCCAATTATAATTATTTGAGGATTACGACGTTACAAGTGATTTAGATGTTGAATTGCATATATATTTTCACATCTTTATGTGTGTGAGATGATTTTACAAATTTCTAATTGAGTTTTAAGCACGATATTATGAGTTTGATTTCACTACTTTGATATTGTTGAAGTATTTCAAGAAGTGTATTGAGCATGACATCTTGCTATGAGTTGCATGAGTTTAAAGAATGGGTTTTAACGCCTTAAGTTTGAAGTATTATAACTCTATAAGATTATGATTTTGAGTCTCTCTTATGAATTATTTACCAAGATTTAAGAAAGAAACTTGATCTTTTGATCCTAATCTAAGATAAGGAATCTACATTGTTCCTATAGTTTGAGATTTAAAGAAGAAAAGCATAATTGGTTTTCATTACAAACCCTTGTGTTATTTTAAGATGGATTTTTTAAAGTTCTGAGCAACAGATTGGGAGTAGTATTTAGCATCAAGTTGGGTATGATTCCAACGTCTCATGCCCCAGAACTACGGCCACCATAGATTTTAACACTCCTAGTGGGTTCAGTATAGTGATCACTCTAGCTAGGTTCTATTTTGATAACAAGGGTAGAATAACTCTACCAACATGGGTATGAGATATTAGACTCTATGACGACTCACATGGTTTATGTCAGCTAGAAGAACCTCCCAAAGTCCCTAAATCTTAATAGAAAGAGAATAACAGAACAGTCTTTAGAAACTAAGTGTAAAGGTTGAGTGTAAAGGCTCAAAATTTTACTCAGATATTATCTTACATAAAACTTCAGTTATCAGATTTCAGCTTTTAGTTTTCATATGATCAAGGTGGGTCTTTTTTTTACACTTAGCCATCTTAATTTGAAAACATAAAAAGACTACAGCTTTTTAGAACGAAGTGTGTTGGCTCACAGAATTACCTTTACGCTTTACTTCTCATGATTTATGATTTTACAGTTTTGATTACTCAAGCCAAGGTGAATCACTTACACTTAGCATGCAGTTCTTGATAGTTTACATGAATAGTGCATTATTGTTTTACTTATGCATTCACCCTCATATGCTCAGTACATTCCAAAAGTACTGATCCATATATATGTCTATGTGCTACATTATTTAATAATGTAAGTACCAGTTGTAGCATGCACATCATAATAAGACACTTGCAGATTTCAGCCAGCAGATGATGAGTCCTCCTACTTCAGGGACTTCAGATAGATGTTATTTCATGTACTTTACTTTTTTTACTCATATGTATTGATTAATGGTGGTTGGAGTCGCGTCCCAGCTACCTATAGTCAATATTTGTAGAGGCTCATAGGCAGTCAGTAGAGTTGATGTAGTTGATTCCAGTTTTATTTTGTATAATCAGAGTTGTATCAATTTCATATAGCTTTGTATTGATCATATTCAGAAAAGATCTATCTTCCGCATTATTCTTTCAGACTTATGTATTTTATTCAGTTGCTCACGAGTTATGCCAGTATAAGGGTTAGCTTGGGATCACTTGTGGTCCTAAGCACCATGTGACAACTAAGGAGTAGTCTCGGGTCGTTACAAACTTATGTAACACCCCAACTTGGGATAAGGAGTCCCATATTGGCAAAATACAGGAGGGATACTGGTTATATGAGTAAGCAAGCCTTACTCCCTAGTGATGCGTTTTAAAGTCATGCGGGCCTGGGCCCAGAGCGGACAATATCACTAGTGGATTAGGGAGTTATAGGGGTATCTCGAGCTTTGATGGCTTGGGATATCCATCGCGAACAGGGCCTCGGCTCAAGTTGTGACAGAATAGTATCAGAGCCGCTCATATGTCAGCCCTGTCAATATGGGCCAGAGTTCAAACTGAGTGTAGGCGAATCCCGGTAAGGTGAGGAAAACCTCAATCCTGAGTATAGGCAAATCCCATTCGATGGGTCAAACCTCAGCGAGGACACTGAGTCTATAATGGGGGTGTATGCAACACCCCATCTTGGGATAAGAAGTCCCACATCAGCAAAATACGGGAGGGATACTAGGTATATGAGTAAGCAAGCCTTACTCCCTAGTGACACATTTTAAAGCCATGCGGGCCTGGATCCAGAGCGAACAATATCACTAGTGGGTTGGGGAGTTACAGGGGTCTCTCGGGCCTTGATGGTTAGGGATGCCCGTCGCGGCCAGGGCCTTAGCTTGGGTCGTGACAAATATACAACATTAATTGCAGGAACAGTAGCCACCCTCTATGTTGCTACTGTGCAGGATCCAACAAAGGAATCACTACAGATTGTTTATAATTAGAGGGATAGAATCAAGTTATGACCTTTGCTGAAAAATGCAATGTTAGTTAATATTCCTGACATTTACAGTTTTTGAGACAAATGTCGCCAAGATAGAGTTAATCACTTTAGCTTCTATCTTGAACTAACTTTTATAAAGCAGGTTGACTCGCTTTCAATTAGTTCTCTCCAAGAGAACCATAAACCATAAATATGGCATTGTAAGGATCCTGCATAAAATTTCATACCCATAAAAGAACAGATGCTAAATGGGAGGATCAAATTCTTATTATCCTGCCTCCAGAAACCCTGCCACAAATATTTTAATGTAACAAATTCTTATGCATGACTATTAAAATACTATCAATAAAATGATATGGGAAAAAAAACATAATGTCCTTAAATTCAATGTAAATATTTTTTAACATGACATATACAAGAGGGGCTAGGACTTCTTTTACAATTTGTCTGCTTGCTAGCGATTAGAACCAGCTTTCAGATACCAGAATTTCTCAAATCTTTTTACTAACTATATATCATTCTTAAGTCCAACTATATTGATCGTAATCTTATGCATATAGGTAAAGCTATTGACAGTTCGTTCTTTTATTTTTTTTCATAATAACTGTACAATCTTTTGTCAATGAAGCCTCATATCATTTAGTATCAAACGACAACAACAAAAATCATATACCCACTGTACTCCCACAACATGAGATCTTGGGAGGGTAAAGTATATGCAGTCCATACCACTACCTCAGATAAAGTAGAGAGGTTAACAAACAAAAAACATAAATAAATAGCAACATAGGATAACAGAAGTGGTAGTAATCCTAAAAGAATAATAAAGTTCAAAATGAAGAGCACTATCAACTAACGACAAACAATAAGACACTAAAATTCAAGGATAGTCTACTGAAAGAAAAAAATGATAGTTATTTCATATTTCATACAAATAAGTAAAATACCTCAATATTATATGTTTTCGTATAAGAAATCTAGGTGAATCAGACTAGTAAATCACAATAAATTTCACTAGCTTATGCATACCATGGACACGGCTAACTTGGAAGCAATGGCTTCAATGTTCTCAGCATATTCATTCACCATGGCTTTTGAAACCCTTGGTAATCCATCAAGATTCCCCTCTTCATTCAACTGCTCCAGTACTTCCAAAGTGGCAATATATTGTGAAAAATGTAACGAAAGAAAATAGTAAATGCATTATGCCAATTGAAATAAAAAATACGATTAAAAAAATTGTACATTTCCCTACATAAGCAATTAATATGTCATTGCTCAGTTGATGCATGTCTGCTCAGAAAATTCGGAAGACAAAAAGGTATCAATATGACTCTATATCTCTCATCCTACATCTGATTAAAAAAATCATTAGGTGGATGAGCTATCTTGAGCCCTGTTCATCCTAGATATGATGATATTGCAAAACTACAAACCTTAATCACCATGTTGAGAAGAAAAAGTACTTTTGATCTAAAAATATTTTGACAGGTAAGCATATTACAGGAATGAAAGCAAGGTGCAACATTATATATAAAATTTGTATTGCAAAGCCCAAAAATATTTCTCCTTAGAGAATTAAAATACTCTATATGCACTAAAATATCAATACTAAATCCTGAGAACAATATCATTTCATTACAATTTCACTCAATAATAAAACTAAAATAGGAGGATATATTTAACAAGGGATAGAATTGACCATTGGACTCTCTGTCCATCAAAGACACAATAATTTATTTACTTCCAAATAGTCCATATAAGACCCACTTAATCAGTAACTTGATTTGATATAAATTTAGTTAGGACAATAGTTTTATCATAGGATAATAGTCTTAACAAATATTTTAAGAAAAAAATAAGAAAACACATATCCGATAATTGACATTGCAGCATTTGCAATGTTAGGTTTGGCACCAATCCTCCATTGTTCAACATAACTCCATTGAAAATTTGTGAAATTGCATGTTTTAGGACTCCATAATACTCAACTGCTGATTAATTAAAGACCAGTTACAAAAATACTCAACTGCACATAGTCAACTGCTTTTCTTTTCTCAATACTAAATATTTTTCAGATAAAATACAGTTACATTCACTTTTGTTACGGAAGATCAAAAGAAACTTGCAAGAAAAAATAGAATATGATTACGAAAAAATAAAAAACGAGGAAGATATTCTTCAAATAACAATGGCATGAACCTTTTTCCTCTGTTTTTGTTAAAAATTATATATTTTCTCTTTAGCAGTTTTATGATATGCACTCTTTTGTCACATTGTTTGATATACTTTCAAGTTTGAAAACATATATTCTTTATAAACAATGGCTAATATTAATATATGTGTGACAGATTTTGAGAGTAGTTCATCTACAATTACAAAGTAATATAAAGGTAAAGGACTGTTGATGGATGAGAATACTTTTTCAAATCATTTAAATATAATATGGTGATATATCAGGTATACCATTAAAAGAAAACAATGATTCACACTCTTACAACTTTATTAATTTTAAAATTTATACATCAAGGTCATGTGTTCTCAAACCAACAAACACCTAATGAAATATAGATGAAGATCTATTTCAAGGTATAGAGATACAAACTCAAATACGATTGATATTGTTAAACTGTATTAAGATATCTAACTCTATTTACTTCTAAATATATTATTTTATTATCATTATTTGTAGCAAATAAAATCATAAGTTGGACAACTAACAATGAATGTATGTTGTTTGTTACATTTAATTATATACATAATTAGTGTATTATTTATAATAAGTACGGTGATTGTATACTTATTTATTTTACTTTGACAATATTAGATTACAGGAATATAGGAGATCCTACTTGTGAATGTGAACACGGCGGGGCCTATTTTTGATACGAAGAGAGAATTGAAAAGAAATATAAAGATAAAAAATTAGTATTCACTTTGTGTTGTAGTAGCGAAAAATTAAGCTGCCAAATCCTAAATATCCTCCTTCTGTTTTAAAGGAGTTATTGCTTGGCTCAGGTAAATGTATTTATTTATAAATAAAATAAGATAACTTCATAATTTGAACATAGAAAAGGTATAACAAACTCTGATTTCATGTAGGAAAAAATAATTATTTCAAAGAGAATATTAGAAAATACAATTTTATGTTTTCTTTACATCAAAGGGTGAAAAATTGGATGCATCTGTCAACTAATCAAATGGATCAAGAACATTTCGATTGTCTGAGAAAAATTATCATAAAATTGAAAGCTTATTACCTATGAAGGGATCATCCCTAAGATTCGCACAATTATATATTTATGATACAGAAAATGAGGTGGACAATAGAATTTAGGCTATTAGGTGAGTATTTATATTATTGCTCATTAAAAGTATTTTAATTTTATTTAAACTTCTTAAAAATGATCACGAATTTAATTTATTTTTATATTTTATTCATGCAGTCATGACAAAAGTAACAATCAAATAATGCTAAAATTGTGAACAATTTGAAGCAAATGTTAGAAGAACATAATGTACTAGCAAAGCATTTTAGAATGATAAGAGATAGATTTTAAGTAGATCAAAATTCAAATTTGTGTCTTGAATTGATAAGGAAAAGAGGTTCTAATGGAAGAAGATACAACTTACCATCAGTTTCAGAGGTTGCTGCTTTGATCGTTGATGATTTTGAAAAAATAATGTCTGACAAAAATATTATTATTGAAAGTCAATCTGAACAATTTAAGAGGATAATTAATTGAATGCATTATATTTAGGATTGTAAAATTGTAAGACCCTGCAAAGTCCTAATCATTTTAGTCCTATATAGCATGTCAAACGAGGTCCCAAATTTAGAAAAATTCAGCTAAGTGTTAAGACTTAGAAGCATTTTTAGCCTTCACAATTGGATGATCTTATTTTTTATCCTTACGGCCTTAGATTGATGATTTTTAAATTGATTCATGATCAGGGATGTCAATATGTCATATAGGGTAAGTTTCAGAATTTTTCAACATCATTAAAGTCATGTTTGGATGCCCAAAATAGTGCAGCGACATGATCAGGCCGCGACGCGTCAGTAATCGCGTCGACACCATTAACGCGGCGTGTCAGCAATCGCATCAACACCATCGACATGGCGCGTCTGGTATCGCATCACTGGGCAGTTTTTGTGTATTAACTTATGAGTTTCCAAGGGAATTTAGGTCCTTTTCCCCTCACCCATTCAGCTAAAACACGAAATTAAGGATCCAAAGGGGAAAAATATACTCATTATCTCACAAAATACTCTCAAGAACAAACCCTAATTTCTTCAAGCTCAAGTCCAAGTTTCAAGAAATCCTCCACAATTTCCATGAAATCAACAATCAAGGTATGTTAGGTGTACATCCTTGGGTTTCCTTCCACCCTTGGAGTTCAAGAACCCTTTTCAAAACTTGAATTATGATTCCTATGTAATGAATTGAATTATGCTCATATTTTTGTTGTTGTATGGGTTTCAATTCAGGATTTAGTTATAAGTTTCATGAATATAAGATAGCATATATGTTGTTGATATAATTCCCATATTAAAACCCTTAAATTGCAAGTTTATATTGTATTCGTGATGCTTATGTGTTGTTCATTACCATGTGCATTACTTATGCTCCCCAAGTGTTTGATAAAATGTCCATGTGAATTGAATAGTGTATTCATGATATGTTATCATGTGCTCTCATTCATGTACAAGTTCATGACCTCCAAGTGTTTGACAAAAGGTCTCAGTAATTGAGTTGTGAACAATTGACTATTGTTATACTTTCAAGATTGGTAATCTTTTATTATTGATGCTATCAAGTCTTGGAGGTATTTACTACCCAAAATCTAGCTATTTACTTAGTTGTCGTAGTTATAGAATAGTCCCAGTAAATATCAAGAACCATAGTACTTATTCAGCTAATAGAACTCAATGAACTCAGTCCAGTTCAGTCAGTCAACACGATCAATGTCAGTTTAGTCATGCCAAGTACAGTCTAGTGATCAGTTCAGCGTCGATTCAGTTGGGAGTAATATTAAACACCGAGCGAACCCAGGGATGGGGGTATTCTTTCCAGCAGAGGGTTCAACCCTTAGCAGCAGTCCCTGCATTAAAGAACTACGTAGCCAGCATAGGGTAAGTCGTTCTCCTGCCATACTAGGGTTGACACCATCATATATATATTTCATGCGTTTTTTTGCCAGATTAGGGTTGACCCAGCATTGTGAGTATCCCATGGCAAGGTTCTAACACCCTTGCAACTGGGGTCATAGGTTGGACCCAACTTAGTCTATAACAGCGTATATCGGTTAGATAATACTCCCACAATTATAGTTTCAGTCTCAGTATTTAGTAAAGAACTCAGTCAGTTCTATAGAACCATGGCTATCAGTTACCAATTACTCATCCATCAGAATTCAGTACTCAGTTTTAGTATAATCTCATATACATTATGCATATCTATATGCACAGTATTGGATGTTCAGTATGTTCAACATTTACAGTTTTACATGTACACTTATCCAGTTACTTTATGATGTTCATTCAATCAGTTATCATCTCATGCATATGAACCCATGTATATCAACCTTACCTCACTTAGCATACTAGTACATTCCACGTACTGATGTATACTTTCTCTTTTATGCTATGATGTCTCATATCATAGGTTCGAACGCTCAGGGTCCTGACTGTACCTAGAAACTTAGGATATCAGTGGCAGATTCAGTAATGAGTTCTCATCCATCAAGGATATTATTTATTTAAGTATTTCAGCAGATTTAGTATGATTAGTAGTCAGAGTTAGTTGGGGACTTGTCCCATCAACCCCACATTCAGAAAGTTAGAGGCTTTCGAACTAGATTAGTTTGTGAACCTTATGGCATTTTTAGCCTAACTTTCACATATATTTTAGGTATTATTATTCAGTGCTCACAGTAGATACCAGTCATGGGTTAGCTTGTGATCCTTCGGGGTCGAAAGCATCGTGTGACGTCCAGGGTGTAGACTCAGGGAGTTATCAACTTGGTATCAGAGCCTAAGGTTTCAAAGAGTCCTAGGGAGTCTGAAATCCACGTCAAGTAGAGTCTTATGCATGGGTGTGTAGCGTGCCACACTTATGAACAAGAGACTATGAGGAATTTTTAGGAAAAGTTCCCTTCTTTCAGTATTCATGTCCTGCGAATGAGAATAAGCTCAAGTTAAATCTCTTTCTATACAATTTTCCCTTCTGTTTATAGAACATGCCTTACAAAAATACCAACGAAAGAAAAACTGGAAACCAGCCAACACCTTCACCCGTTCTGGAAAATCCCCTCAATGAGTGTGTCTCTCACGCAGAATTTAGAGCAGTTTTTACCACTCTAGCCTATTTTGTAGCAGCCTAAAATGATCGACCAGTTGTTGTTCAAACCAACCCAGTGTCTAATACTGCTTCATCTAGAATTTGAGACTTCACCCAAATAAACCCTCCTATATTTTTAGGCTCTAAATTTGAAAAGGGCCCACAGGAATTCCT
Organism: Capsicum baccatum var. pendulum; assembly: GCA_030864225.1. Taxonomy (NCBI): domain Eukaryota; kingdom Viridiplantae; phylum Streptophyta; class Magnoliopsida; order Solanales; family Solanaceae; genus Capsicum; species Capsicum baccatum. The sequence continues at coordinate 60,053,432 of CM061553.1, read as the reverse complement.
TGACATAGTGCAGAAGGTAACAGACATTATGGGGGTAACTACTAGGGAGAGTGCTGAGTTAGCTGTCTATCAGTTACCGGCTATGTCTCATACGTGGTTTAAGCAGTGGAAGGTAGATAGGGCCATACATATAGGGCCTATAGAATTGGAGGAGTTTGCTACTGCTTTTCTAGATAGGTTCTTTCTGTTGGAATTAAGAGAGGCTAAGGTGTTAGAGTTTATCAACCTTAAGTAGGATAGCATGACAGTGAAGGAGTATTCTCTCAAGTGTCCTTAGTTAGCCAGATATGCTCCTTATTTGGTAGCTGATAGCAGGTCTAAGATAAGTAAGTTTATGTCTGGTATGTCTAATAGTATGGTCAAGGGGTGTAGGACCGCAAGCTAATTAAAGAGATGGACTTAGCTAGATTGATAATCTATGCTAATCAGATAGAGAATCAAAAAACTAAGGAGAAAGAGAGGGAAAGTAAGAGGGCTAGAGAAAGTTGCTTCAGTTTTGCTCGTCCTAAGTCAGAGGGTGGTAATCATCCTTAGTTTCTCCCAAAAATCTTCAGTATCATCTCCGTCATTAGCCAATTCTCTGGTGCCTAAATTCAAAAATGGTAATAAGGATAGGGCACCAGGCTCTAAATCTCAGGGTAGTGCTAGCAGTGCTCGAACAAATCCTCTTTATTAGAAGAGTGGCAAAAACCAATCAGGGTATTTGTAGAGATGACAGTGATGTATGTTTCGTATATGGTAAGCCAGGCCATAGGATTAAAGAGTGTCCTCAGGTGGGTTCATAGAGTTAGCATAATCGTCCCCCAACTCAGTTTGGTCGCCTATCTCAGCATGGTGCCACTTCCAGTGCCACCAGTGCGCAATGCCCAGACAAGCTTTATGCACTTCAGTCCCAACAGGATCAGGAAAGTTCTCCTGATGTGGTCACTGGTACGTTACAAGTTAATCATTTACATGTTTATGCTTCGCTAGATCCAGGAGCTTCTTTGTCCTTTGTAACTCCTTATATAGTTGTTGACTTCAGAATCAGTTCCAAAATCCTAGCAGATCCCTTCTTAGTCTTTACCCTAGTAGGTAAGTCTATTATAGCCCGACGGGTATACAGGAACTGTCCGGTTATGGTGTCTCAAAAAGTTACTTCAGCAGACTTAGTAGAGTTAGAGATGATGGATTTTGACATTATTCTTGGCATGGTTTGGCTCTATTCATGCTATGCCTCAATTTATTATAGAAACAGAGTTGTCCATTTCTAGTTCTCGAATGAACTTATCCTAGAATGGAGGGGTAGTACCACAGAGATTAAGGGGCAGCTTATTTCATACCTTAGAGCGAGAAAAATGATATCCAAGGGGTGTGTCTATCATCTTGTGCAAGTCAGAGACTCTAGTTCTGAGACTCCTAACCTTGATTCATTTTCATTCATAAGTGAATTTCTAGATGTATTTCCCAAAGATATTCCTGGAGTTTCTCCCAAAAGGGAAATTGACTTTAGAATAGACCTTCTTCCTGATACTCAGGCCATTTCTATTTTGTCATATAGAATGGCTCTAGCTAAACTTAAAGAGTTGAAGAAACAGTTGAAGGATCTCCTAGATAAGGGATTTATCAAGCCCAGCGTCTCTCCGCGGAGCGCACTAGTTCTATTCGTGCATAAAAAAGGTGGTTCTCTCAGAATGTGTATTGACTGTAATTAGTTGAACAAAGTCACCATCAAAAACAAGGATCCACTTCCTAAAGTCGATGACATATTTTACCAACTTCAGGGTTCCAGTTACTTTTATAAGATAGACCTCAGATCATGCTATCATCAGCTCAGAGTCAAAGAATGTGACATTCCAAAAATTTCTTTCAAAACTCGAAATGGCCACTTCAAATTTCTAGTCATGTCATTTGGTCTAACCAATTCCCTAGCAGCTTTCATAGACTTGATAAACCGCGTGTTCAAGAAGTACTTGAACATGTTCTTCATAGTCTTCATAGATGACATCCTTGTCTACTTCTGCAGTGAACATGATCATGCAGACCATCTCAGAATAGTATTATAGACTCTTATAGCCCATCAGTTATTCATCAAATTCAGTAAATATAAATTTTGGCTAAGGTTGGTAGCTTTACTTGGTCATATCATTTTTGGTGATGGCATTAGAATTGATCCTCAAAAGACCAAAGTAGTGAGAAACTGGCCTAGACCCATATCTTCATTAGATATCAGGAATTTCTTGGGTTTGGCTGGATACTATTGACGATTTGTTAAAGGATTTTTATCTATTTCATCCCCCATGTCTAGATTGACTCAGAAGAAAGTGAAGTTCCAGTGGTCATATTCTTATGAGAAGAGTTTTCAGGAGTTGAAGACTCGACTCACTACAGCCCCAGTTTTAACTTTGCCCGACAGTTCAAATGGATTTGTTGTATATTGTGATGCTTCCAGAGTTGGCTTGAGGTATGTTTTGGTGCAAAAGGGTAAGTTTATGGCCTTTGCCTCTAGACAGCTTAATCCCCATGAAAAGAATTATCCCACCAATGATCTTGAATTAGCAGTTGTTGTGTTTGCCATAAAGATTTGGAGGCACTACTTAGATGGGGTGCATGTTGATGTGTTTACAGACCACAAAATCCTGCAATATGTATTTTCCCAAAAATACTTGAACTTGCATCAGAGAAGGTGGTAAGAGTTGTTGAAAGATTATGACATGAGTAATTGTATCACCCAGGCAAGGCCAATGTAGTGGTAGATGCTCTCAGTAGGTTGTTCAAGAGTAGTTTTGCTCACGTTGAGGATGGTAAGAAGTAGTTTAGGAATTTCATAAGCTTACCAGACTAGGTATCTGTTTGGTTGACTCAGTTGAGGGTAGTGTTTGGGTGCAGAATAGTTTGGAATCATCTTTGGTTTCTGAAGTAAAAGAAAAGCAGGACAAGGATCCCACTTTATGTTAAGCTAAAAGAGTCAGTCAGAGACCAAAAGGTAGAGGTTTTCTCCCAAGGGGGAGATAGTGTGTTGCGTTGTCAAGGTAGATGATGTGTGCCATGTGTGGATGGAGTGAGACAATGAATTCTTGCAGAAGAACATGGTGCACGTTACTCTATTCATCCAGGGGTCACTAAGATGTACCGTGATTTGCGGGAGATCTATTGGTGGAGTGGGATAAAAAGAGATATTACAGAGTTTGTAGCTAAATTCTCCATGTGTTAGCAGGTTAAGATTGAACATCAGAAGCCTAGTGGGTCTATATAGGAGTTTAGTATTCCCACTTAGAAATGGGAGGAAGTGAACATACACTTTGTGATGGGTTTGCCTTATACTCACCGTTATCACAATTTAATTTGGGTCATTCTAGACCGGATGACCAAGTCTGCCCATTTCTTTCCAGTTCATACCTCTTATTAAACCAAACACTATGCTAGGTTCTATGTTAGAGAGTTGGTTAGGTTTCACGGTGTCCCATTGTCCATCATTTTAGATAGAGGTATGCAGTTCACCTCTCATTTTTGGAAAGCTTTTAAGAAGGGTCTTGGTACCCAAGTTCACCTTAGTACAGCTTTCCACCCTCAAATAGATGGTCAAGCAGAAAGGAACATTCAGACCCTTGAGGATATATTGAGTGCATTTTTAGTCGACTTTAAGGGTAGTTGGGATTACCACTTGCCTTTGATTGAGTTTGCATATAATAACAGCTATCATTCCAGTATTCAGATGGCTCCGTTTGAGGCCCTTTATGGGAGGAGATGTACATCTTCCATTGGTTGATTTGAGGTAGGTGAGGCTGCAGTAGTGGGGCCTGACTTGGTGTTTTATACTTTAGAGAAAGTGAAGTTAATCAGAGAGAGGCTTAAGGCATCTCAGAGCTGACAAAAATCTTATACATATATGAGAAGGAAAGATCTTAAATTTGAGATTAGTGATTATGTGTATTTAAAAGTCTCTCCCATGAAGGGGGTGAAGAGGTTTGGTAAGAAGGGGAAGCTTACTCCTAATATGTTGGTCCTTACAGAATCTTGAGTCATTTTGGAAAGGTAGCTTATGAGCTTGAGTTACCTGCTGACTTAGCATCAGTGAGCCCAGTGTTTCATGTCTCCATGCTAAAGAAGTGCATTAGAGACCAAACAGTTGTAGTCCCTATAGAGAGTGTAGATGTTCAGAACAGTCTCTCTTATGAGGAAGTCCCAGTCAAAATCCTTGATCGTCAGAGTCGCAAACTAAGGAACAAAGAAGTTCCTTTGGTCAAAGTTCTTTGGCAGAATCAGTCCATTGAGGGAGCTACTTGGGAAGAAGAGGCAAACGTACAAACCAAGTATCCTTACCTCTTCTCCACAAACTCAGACTCAGCCTAAGGTAATAGTCTACTTTAGATTTATTTTATTCTATGCCCAGTTACAGTTGTATAACATTCTCATATCATTCATGCATTGATGAAATAGTTCATTCATATGTCATGTCTCCATAATTCGGTCATGCTTTAGTTATATATCTCAGTGCAAGCATAGTTCCTCAGTTCCTCTCAGTTCAGTCAATCTCATTTGAGGATAAATGTTCCCAAGAAGGAGATATTATAAAACTTCAAAAAGTCCTAGCCATTTTAGTACTATATTGCACGCCAAAAGAGCTTCTAGACTTAGAAAAATTCAGCTAAGTGTTAAGACTTAGAAGCATTTTTAGCCTTCACAATTGGATGATCTTATTTTCGATCCTTACGGCCTTAGATTGGCGATTTTTAAATTGATTCATGAACAGGGATATCAATAGGTCATCTTAGGTGAGTTTTCAAATTTTTCGACCTCGTTAAAGTCATTTTTGGATGCCTAAAATATTGCATCGATGCAACAAGGCCGCGACGCGTCAGTAATCGCATCAACGGCATCGACGTGGTGAGTCGGCAATCACATCAAAACCATCGATGTGGCGCATCAGGTATCGCATCACTGGGCAGTTTTTGTGTATTAACTTATGAGTTTCCAAGGGAATTTAGGTCTTTTCCCCTCATCCAATTCAGCTAAAACACAAAATTCAGGATCCAAAGGGGAAAAATATACTCATTATCTCACAAGTTACTCTCAAGAACATGCCCTAGTTTCTTCATGCTCAAGTCTAAGTTCCAAGAAATCCTCCATAATTTCCACGAAATCAACAATCAAGGTATGTTAGGTGTTCATCCTTGGGTTTCCTTCCACCCTTGGAGTTCAAGAACCCTCTTCAAAACTTGAATTGTAATTTCAATGTTATGAATTGAATTTTGCTCATGTTTGTATTGTTGTATAGGTTTCAATTTAGGATTTAATTATAAGTTTCATGAACATAAGATAGCGTGTATGTTGTTGATATAATTCCCATATTAAAACCCTTAAATTGTAAGTTTATATTGTATTCATGATGCGTATTTGTTGTTCATTACCATATGCATTAATTATGCTCCCCAAGTGTTTGATAAAATGTCCATATGAATTGAATAGTGTATTCATGACATGTTATCATGTGTTCTCATTTATGTACAAGTTCATACCCCCAAGTGTTTGACAAAATGTCTCAGTAATTGAGTTGTGAACAATTGACTATTGTTATACTTTCAAGATTGGCTATTTTTTATTATTGAGGCTATCGAGTCCTGGGGGTATTTATTACCCGAAATCTAGTTATTTACTTAGTTTTCATAGTTATAGAATAGTCCCAGTAAAGATCAAGAACCATAGTACTCAGTCAGTTACAAAACTCAGTGAACTCAGTCCAGTTTAGTCAGTCAAAACGATTAGTGTCAGTTTAGTCAAGCCTAGTACAGTCTAGTGATCAGTTAAGTGTCAATTCAGTTGGGAGTAGGATTCAGCACCAAGCAAACCCAGGGATGGTGGCATTCCTTCCAGCAGAGGGACTGACCCTTAGTAGCAGTACTTGTATTACAGAACTATGTAGCCAGCATAGGGTAAGTCATCCTCCTATCAGACTAGGGTTGACACCATCATATATATATTTCATGAGTCTTCCTGCCAGATTAGGGTTGACCCAGCATTGTTAGTATCTCGTGGAAAGGTTCTAACACCCTTCCAACTGGGGCCACAGGTCGAACCCTAACTCAGTCTATAACGGGTATGTTAGTTAGATGAACACTCCCATAGTTACAGTTTTAGTCTCAGTATTTAGTAAAGAACTCACTCAGTTCTACAAAACCATGGCTAACATTTATCAGCTACTCAGCCATCAGAATTTCGTACTCAGTTTCAATATAATCTCAGATACATAATGTATATCTACATACGTAGTATTGCATGTTCAGTATGTTTAGCATTTACAATTTTGCATGTACACTTATCTTGTTACTCCATGATGTTCATTTATTCAGTTATCATCTCATACATATGAACCCATGTATATCAGTCTTACCTTACTTAGCATACCAGTACATTCTATGCACTGACGCATACTTTATCTTTTGTGCTATGATGTCTCATATCATAGGTTCGGACACTCAGGGTCCTGACCGTACTTAATAGCTTCCGATATCAGTGGCAAATTCAGCAGTGAGTCCACATCCATCGAGGATATTATTTTATTTCAGGATTTCAGTAGATTTAGTATGTTTAGTAGTCGGGGTTAGTTGGGGAATTGTCCCATCAACCCCACATTCAGACAGTTAGAGGCTTTCAGACTAGATTACTTCAGACATATATTCAGTATTTTCAGTATTATTATCAGTATTCAGTATTTGTTTTAAGTTTATGAACCGTATGTCATTTTAAGCCTAACTTTAGCATTATTTTTAGTATTTTTATTCAGTGCTCACAGCAGATACCAGTCATGGATTAGCTTGTGATCCATTGGGGTAGTACGCACCGTGTGAAGTCCAGGGTGTAGACTCAGGGTATTACAAATATCCTCTACTCTTATCATATGGTGAAGATGGATACAGAGAAAATATTCCTTTAAATGTTAATGATGAATCAATTGATGGAAGAAAATGTGTTAGCTGTCAGGAATACTTCTCATACAAAATTCAAGAAAGAAAACATGAATATCCAACGGTTGTGTCATCTAAAAGATTATTTCATCAATTCTTTGTTGATGGCTATACAATGATAAAATCTTTTAGATTGAAATTTATTAGGCTTCATCAAAAAAAGTTGAGATCACACTTTTATAAAGGATTAGAAGAAGTTTTTTTAAAAAAGAGACACATAACCTTCTTGTCAAGGACAGAGAGTTACACACTCTTCGTTATTCACTAGAGGGGCACGTTACATGCTGCAAAATTATCAGAATAGCATGGTAATCTTCAAATAGGCTATATATTTTGATCCCTTCATCACATTCACTTGCAATCAAAAATGGTCAGAGGTTACTAGGTATGTCAAGTGTAGGGGATTATCTCCTGAAGATCGTCTAAAAATTTTAACAGGTATAACTTTGTGTTGTATAACAATATTACATTACCCTTTTATTATTGCAAGCTACTGTTACAATTATCAATAGAAAAAATAATATATTTATCTAATATATCTTTTTATATAGTGATTTATATGATTGAATTTCAAAAGCATGGATTATCTCATGCACGTATTCTACTATTTATCCATAATAAATAGCCAAATGTCGCTGATATTAATGAAATTATTTCAGCTGAATTACCCGATAAATTAGTTGATCCTCAATATTATGCGACTGTTACAAATTTTATGATTCATGAACGATGTGAAACTGCAATAAAATCTTCTTCTTGTATGCAAATAGAAAATATATAAAGCATTTTTCAAAAAAATTTATGAATTCAACCACAATTGATGAAGAAGGATATCCTATCTATAGAAAAAGATATGATGGCAGATTTACAAAAAGAGCAGGTATTGACTTGGATAATAGGTATTGTTTCACACAATAGATTCTTATTATTGAAATATGGTGCGCATATTAATGTGGAATGGTGCAATCTATTAAAGTCCATTAAATACTTATTTAAGTATGTTAATAAAGGATACGGTCGTAACCGCTGCTTTTTCTCAAAGTGAAAATATTGATGACGCAAGAGTTATTGATGAAATAAATATGTATTATGATTGTCAGTACATATCACCATGAGAAGCAACTTGGAGAATTTTTAAATTTCCAATCCATCAAATAGAACCATCTGTAGAAAAGTTATCCCTTCATCTATATGGCAATCAAAATATAATATTTTAGATGATGATCCAATTGATACAGTAGTTAATAGATAAATTGCAAAGGATCAATGTTTTTAAAGTGGTTTGAAGCAAATAAGAAATTTTCTGAAGTAAGAGAGCTAACATATGTAGAATTTCCTCAAAAATTTGTGTGGAAGCAACAATCTAAGAGATGAAAAAAAAAGATAAACTTCTGCACTTTCTATTGGCAAAATTTTCTTTGTTCCTACGGGATCTGGAGAGCAATATTACCTTAGATTGTTATTGAATGTTATTAAAGTTCAACATTTTATGAGGATATCAAAAATATTAATGGTTGTGATCATAAGGGTTTCAAATATGTGTGTTATGCTTTAGGTTTATGAGATGATGACAGCAAGTACGAGAATACTATAGTGGAAACAAGTAATTGGGGAATGCATCATATTCAAGGCAATTATCTGTTGTGCTACTTTTATCAAATTCAATGTCACGTTCAGAAATTATTTGGCAATCAACATGACATTTACGATCAGAGGATATCCTTCATGAAGAAAAAAGAGTTTTAGATAACCCGGGTACTTAAATAATACTTTCAGTTTTATTAAATACTAACATACAAAAAATATATTTTATTTCATGTAATAAATTTAATAACAGATGATAGCATACACTTAAGCACTATGTAATAAAAACTTTCATGATCATATATTTCATTAACTATTTTTAGAACATAATTTTCAAATTTATTGTTATTATTTTTATATGTTGTTATGCATTTTCAGAAGCCTACCTAACGGATGATGATTGAAAGAAAAAATCTTGCAAGTGATAGAAAACTTTTTAAAAGGTTATGGAAGAAGTTTTCTTGATTTTCCAACAATGCCGATGTCTGTTTATAACGTGAAATGGGTTGACAACAATAATAGATTAACTTATGATGAAATGTGTTATAACAGACATACTTTAGCTTTGAAACATCAAAAATTGATTGAGAATTTGGCAAATGAGCAGAAGATGGTGTATATAAAATTATTAACAGTTGTAAATGGAAATAAGGTTGAATTTTTCTTTTTATATGATTTTGGAGAAACAGGTAAAACTTTTATTTGAAAGACTTTGTCTGTTGCCATAAGATCAGAGGAGAAATTGTGTTAACAGTTGCATCTAGCAAAATTAAATCTCTTTTGTTATCAGGTTGTAGAACAACCCATTCATGATTTGATATTCAACTAAATATAACTAAAGATTCGACATATAACATCAAGCAAGGTACTCCTTTACCAAATTTAATTGTCAAGTCAAAGTTGATTATCTAGGATGAAACACCAATGATGCATAGATATTATTTTGAAGCTCTTGATAAAATTCTTAGAGATATTCTTAGCTTCAAAGATTTAGCCAATTCACAAACCTTTTGGAGGTAAAACAGTTGATTTTAGAGGTGTTTCAGACCTGTAATCCCAAAAGATAATAAACAAGATATTGTTAATGCGACTCTTAATTCTTCATATTTATGTACTCATTGTCAACTATTGATACTAACAAAAAATATGAGACTACATGGTATCGAAATAGGTCTAGATCTGGATGAGTTGAGAGATTTTTCTAATTAAATTTTGGTTGTTGGCAATGGTAGGATTAGAAGTTCAGTTGATGGAATTGAAAAAATTTCTAACCAAAGGATCTTCTAATAAAGGAGTCTATTGATTCAATATCTGTTATTATCAAAAGTACGTATATAGATTTCATCAATTATTGCAATGATCTAGGATACCTACAAAAAAGATTCATTCTTGATCCAACGCGATATGGTGGATCAATCAAGCAATATATGATTTTCATCAATGAAAATTCTGAGAAATAATAGATGAGTTCTGAAAAAAATTGTCTCTCTGATCATACAACAACTTTGAAACATGTACACACCAGAATTTTTAAATACTATGTTCTGATGTTTCAAATCATGCTATCATTTTAAATGTTGGGTTTCGGCAATGCTATTAATAAATATTGATCAGACGGCAGGACTTTGTATTGTAACAAGGTTGATTGTAACTAAACATGAAAATCAAGTAATTGAAGCAAAGGTCTTATCTGGACAGATGACTGGACAGAAAGTGTTTATTTCAAGAATGACCTTAATACCATCTGATGCTAGAATCCCATTTAAGTTTCAAAGAATACAATTTTTAATTACTGTATTTTTTCTATGACAATCAATAAGAGTCAAGGACAGTCTCTGTCTAATGTGAAATTATTTTTAAAAGTATTTACACAAGGGAAATTGTATGTAGCTTTTTCTAGTATGACAAGCAGAAATGGACTAAAAATATTGATTTATGATGATGATGGGTAGATAACTAAAATAGCTACAAATGCAGTATATAAAGAAAGGACCCAAGCTTGTCTGGATGCCTAAAGTTAACCCTTGATTAGTTTTGTAGGTGAGAGTGAAAAGAGGCAAGCAAAATTAGTACATGGATAGAGCTTGCTTAAGACATAAGACTGGAAGCAAATAAAGTTTCTTTTACTCAACATATTTAAAGGGGAATGGATCTTTTGGAGATGACAAATAGAGCACCATTACTGGAGTTGAAAAGATTGGGAGAACTAAAACAAAGGCCTATGCAAGATGACCAGATTTGTTGTAAGACCCCGCAAATTGCTAGTCATTTTTGTCCTACATAGCATGCCAAAAGAGGTCCCAGACTTAGAAAATTTCAGCCAAGTGTTGACACTTAGGCTCATTTTTGGCCTCGATATTTTAATGGCATCATTCACGATATTTTCGATCTTAGATTGTCGATTTTTAAATTGATTCATGATCAGAGATGTCAATAGATCCTTTTAGGTGAGTTTCAGAATTTTCAAACATTATTTGAGTCATATTTGGATGGCCAAAACAGCAAGCCAATGCGATCTTGATGTGTCATATTGGCTATCGCATCATACCCATCGACGCGATGTGTCGGTAATTGTGTCGACCCCATCGACATGGTACGGCACCTGTCACGTCACAACGCCAGTTTTACTTATTAAATTCTGAGTTTCCAAGGACATTTAGGTCCTTTTCCCCAGACCCAATTCAGCCAAAACACGAAATTAAGCTCCCAAAAGGGCAAATTATATTCATTAGTCACAAAATTCTCTCAAGAACAAAACCCTAGTTCATCAAGCTCAAGTCCAAGTTCCAAGAAATCCCCAACAATATTTACGAATTCAACAATCAAGGTATCTTAGGTATTCATCCTTAGGTTTCCTTCCAGCCTTGTAGTTCAAAACTATAATTTTTTAAAACTATAAGTTTTCAGATTCATGATTTACATTCTTAAATTGGGTTGTATTCATGTTTGTATTGTTGTATGGGTTTCAATTCAAGATTTAATTAAAAGTTTCATGAACATAAGATAGCATGTGTGTTGATTGATGTAATTCCCATGTTAAAACCCTTGAAATTACAAGTTTAAGTTGTAGTCATGATGCTTATGTGATTTTCATTACCATGTAAATTAATTATGCTCCCTAAGTGTTTGATAGATTGTCCATGTGAATTGAATAATGTAATCATGACATGTTAGCCTGTGTTCTCATTCATGTACAAGCTCATGACCTCCAAGTGTTTGACAAAATGTCTCAGTGAACAAATTGTGAACATTTGACTATTGCTATGCTTTCAAGATTTGCTATATTTTATTATTGATACTATCGAGTCCTGGGGGTATTTATTACCCAAAATTTAGTACTTGGACATGAATAACATGTTGATGCATCATGACTACAATCATAAATTCGTAATTCATGGGTTTGATAGGGGGATTACAACCATTACATACATAATCTCGTATACTCATGAAAACTACAATTAAATCTTGAATTTAAAACCTATACAAACATCATGAACATGAAAACAACCCAATTTATACCTATAATTCATGAAACTACTAGCTTGCGATTTTAAAAAAAAGTCTCTTGAACTCCAAGGGTGGAAGGAAACATAAGGATGAACACCTAACATACCTTGATTGATAATTTTGTGAAGATTGCGGTGAGTTCTTGAAACTTTATTCTTGAGCTTGATGAAGCTAGGGCTTGTTCTTGAGAGGATTTTGTGAAAAGGAAGAGCAATTATGCTATTTGGGGATTTAATCTCGTGTTATGGACCTATGGGGTGAAGGAAAATGACTCATTTGCCCTTGAAAATATGGAACAAAACTACAGAAAAATACATGAGCTGGACTAGTCAAGGTGTCGCGGGTTCTGGAGCACCGCTCTAGGCGAGGCGCCACGGGCTTTGGAACGCCACTCTAGACAGGGCATCGCGGGCATATCGGCCCGAGCTACTATTTTTAATTCCAAACATGCCCTTACACTAATCCAAAAATTCTGAAACTCATTCAAGATGTACTATTGACTTCTCCGATCATGAATAAACTTAAAAATTAACTTTATAAGATCGGAAAGGTTGTAAATAAATTCCTCAAAGTTTGAAGGCTTTAGAAAAGACTAAGTCCTAATACTTAACTTAAATTTTTCTAAGTCTGGGGCCTCTCTTGGCATGTTTTAAAATACTCTAACGATTAGGATTTTGTGGGGTCTTACAATATCTACCCATTGAGAATATTCGTCCTCGAATGGGACTGACTGAGCAAAGAGGAACTATTGAACTGTGCTTACACTGACTTGTATAAATGAAACATGACTGAGCAAAGAGGAACTATTGAACTGTGCTTACACTGACTTGTATAAATGAAACATGGAATACATGACTGAAACTACTGATAAGCTGTGTTTTCATACTGAACGTTCATGTATGATGCATGAGTATGACTGAACTGATTCATGAATGCATGACTATCATGAAAATAATATGCAACAATAATGAATACCAAGTTTGTAACTGTAACTGAATATGAAACTAGGAAATCCTAAGGAAGACTGTTACCTTAAGTTGAGTCTGAGTTTGCAGAGAAGAGGTGAGGATACTTGGTTCGCATATCTGCCTCTGTTTCCTAAGTAGCTTCCTCCACTAACTGATTCTGCCAAAGAACTTTGACCAAAGAAACTTCTTTGTTCCTTAGTTCGCAAATCTAACGATCAAGGATCTTGACTGGAACTTCCTCATATGAGAGACTATTCTGAATATCTACACTCTCTATAGGGGCTACAACTTCTAGTCGCCAATGCATTTCTTTAGAAAGAAGACATGGAACACTGGATGAATTGAAGCTAAGTCTAAAGGCAACTCAAGCTCGTAAGTTACCTTTCTAAAATGGATGAGAATTTGATAAGGACCGACATACCAGGGACTGAGCTTTTCCCTTCTTGCCAAACCTTTTCACTCCCTTCGTGGGAGAGATTTTCAAGAATACAAAATCCCTAATCTCAAACTCGAAATTATTTATTGAACACGCATAAATGGAAATATGGGAACATAACTAAGCTTGAAACGTGATACATGAACTGAAGATCATAAACTGAACTGAGCGACTGAATACATTGCTTATTGTTGAGATTGGAACTTTAGGGTCCACTTATGAGTACCCACTACTCCAAACTAGATTCATTTTGTAAAGAGAAAATGGAAGGTTTAGGTTATGAAAGCTCAGGGGATTATAGTGTATCACCCCCTTGGGATAATACGTCCCCTGAAGGATACTGACTTGGCTGAGCTACTGAGGAAAGATTGGGACGATGCACAGGGCACCTACGAACTGAATATTTGGGATTGAAACTGAGGCATGATACATGAACTGAGCTGAACTCGTAACTACTTGGTTTCTCTATCTTGGATTAGTTACATTCAGGATACTTCCGATAGTGCGACTAGATGGAAAGATGGGAAACCATACGAACTTGTCTGCATGACTGCTAAACTGAATTACTGGATTTACGAACTAACTCATATAGGAAACTTAAACTAAACTAGAGCATTTCTTGACACTCTTTCCATAAGGTTTTACTGACTTTAGGGAACAAAGAAATCTTGGCATAGGCTGAAAAAAATATTTGAATAAGAAATCACATTCTGGCTAAAATTTTGTAATATGCAGCGAGGCCTACAAAACATCATCTAAGATAGAGTGACTAAGCCTTATGCACTGCAAATACAAATTCTCAAGCTTAGACATATTCCTCAAATACTCTCTCAACTATACTATACTCTCCACCTTAGTACAGCACTTCACCTGAGACTACTGAAAACATTCACATGGGCGCTGAGGACGAATGTATAAACATACTAACTTATATGATTTACTGAATGGCTAATAGCTGAATACTGGGCATGTAAAATTGAACTGTACTTAGTCTGGACTAAAATTGTAGAGTATTATGCATATAAGGTAAGGACTGACTGAGGAACTTGAGATAACAGATCATGAATGCATGAAAATTGTATTATCTGAGAATACAAGACCAAGCATATAACATAATTCTAAAATACTAATAACTAAATAACTGATAACTGTTCGATATGGTCAAGCAAACCCAAGACTGAACTGAGTTTTGAACTGAATGTTAAACTGAGACTGTAACTGAGTTCTAATAACTATATGATGCAGACTGACATAAATTGAGGATCTGAATAGACACTCACACTTTGGATTTTCTCAACTTCTCTTCTCACAAAAAATTTTGATTTCTCTTCAACAACTAAATACAACCTCCTACTAGCCATTTACTATGCGAAATGCATTTATCCACTTACACACCACTATGACATTCAATCCTATCTTCATAACTACAGCCTCGTGTAAAACAAGCATACAACAACCTTTTCTTAACATGAAATATTTATTCTCTTCCATCTAAGCAAGTGCTCATCACTACATCATTCCATAAGAAAAGTTTCACTGAAAGGTTACAACATGAGGTCCTGAAGTATGAATGGACATTATACCAAACTCAACACTTAACGGAGTCTTGAGGAATAGAATATCCATATCATGGATTTATCAAGAGATCTAAACTGAGGATATACATGACATAATCTACTGAAGTCTTTTTCTGAGATACCAAAATCGGACAGTTCCTGTATACCTACTGGGCTATGATAGATTTACCCATTAGGGAAGACACTGAGAAGGGCTCTACTAGAATTTTAGGACTGACTTCAAAATTGACAGTTATATAAGGGGTTACAAAGGACAAAGAAGCTCCTGGATCTAGCAAAGCATAAACATACAAATAATAAACTTGTAACGTACCAATGACCACATCATGAGAACTTTCCTAATCCTGTCGGTACTAAAGTGCATAGAGTATGTTTGTGCATTGCCCACTGATGGCACTGGAAGAGGCACCCTACTGATTCGGGCGACCAAACTGAGCTGGGGGACAATTATGCAGACTCTGAGAACTAGGACACTCTCTGATTCTGTGACCTGGCTTGCCATACTAAAACACAATCCACTACCAGCCCTAAACATTCTCTGATGGTTTCTACCATATTTCTGGCAAGGAGAATTTGTTCGGCCACTCTTTGGCCTTAGCGTTCTGGCCCTCTTATTCTTTCTCTCTCTTTTTCTACGTCTATTCTCCTCACTCTACGGAGCTTGAGTCATAAGCCTAGCTAGGATAGTAGCTATCTGATTGATCTGGGCTACTACTCAATAAGCTAAGGCAGTAAAATTTGTCCTGAGTTCGGAGTGGGACATATGCTCATTCAAGGGATCTGCCTGAATGGGCAGAGGCGCTAGCTGGTTTCTAGTTCTTCTTCTGTTAGTGTTTTTTGGAGACATATTCTTTAAACGGAAGGAAGAAAAGGATTAGACTGAGATTTTAACTTGAGCTCATGCTCACTCGCAAAATTTTTCCTAAAATATCTCGTAGCCTCCTGTCTATAGTGTGGTGCGCTACACACCCATGCACAAGACTCTACTAGACGCAGCTTTCAGACTCCTTAGGACTTTGTTGAACCTTAGGCTCTGACACTAAGTTTGTAACGCCCCAAGTCCAGAACTCGGATACTATACGGTGCTACCGACCCCGAAGGACCACCAGCTAACCCATGACTGGTACCTGCTGTGAGCACTGAATGATAGTAACATTGTAATAATAATGTAACTAAAATAAATGCCGAAGTAAGGCTGTAAAATGTCATAACGTTCATAACTGAAAACCAGTACTAATAAACGAATACTGATCAACTAAAATATTTGTCTGAAATAATCTAGTCTAGTTTGAAAACCTCTAACTGTCTGAATATGGAGTTGATGGGATAGATCCCCAACTAACTCCAAACAACCAAATAAAAAGAGTTTACTAAAATTCTGGAAAGAATAACTCAGTCCTCAAAATAGTTGCTGCTAATAATCTGAACTACTAAGTACGATCTGGAGCCCGTGCATCCAAACCTATGATATAAGACATCATAGCACAAAGAAAAAGGTATGCATCAATACTTTGAATGTACTGGTATGCTAAGTGAGGTAGGATGATATACATAGGCTTATATGCATGAGGTGATGACTGACTGAATGATATGAACATAACTGAATGAGAGTACATGGTTAACTAAGACTACTGTAAATACTGAGGATGCAATAATATACATGTATACTGTATCTGGGATCATACTGAAACTAAATACTGAGATATGATAACTGAGTGTCTGATATCTAAGATTTCTGATAACTGAATTACTGATATTTGATGACAGTTTCTGACAGTCCTGATTCTGTAAAACTGAAATAAGTTCTATACTGAGTTTGGAAATAAAGCTAAAATTGTAGGAGAGTTCATCTAACCTACATACCCCGATATAAGCTGAGTTAGAGTCCAACTTGTAACCCTAGTTGGAAGGGTGTTAGCACCTTTCCAAGGTATACTAACAGGGTTGGGTAAATCCTAATCTGGCAAGAAGACCCATAATTTGTATGTATGTTTGCGTCAACCTTAGTCTGGCAGGAAGACATATTACCCTACGCTACTATATAGTTCTGTAACACATGAACTACTACTAAAGGTCAAACCCTAGGCTGGCAGAAATGCCCCATCCCTGGGTTCGCTCAGTGCTGAATTCTACTCCCAACTGAAAAGACACTTAATTGATCACTAGACTGTACTAGGCTTGACTGAGCTATTACTGATCGCATTGACTGACTGAACTGGACAGAGTTCACTGAGTTCTAAGACTGACTAAATTCTATTGTTCGTGACATTACTGAGACTATCTTATAGTTACCGTAACTCTAGGTAAACAGCTAGATTGTCGGGTATTGAATACCCCCAGGACTTGATAGCATCTATACTAATAGAACATGGCAATACTTGAAATATGACAATAGTCAACTATTCATAAAGCAATCAATGAGGCATTTCATTAAGGACTTGGGAATCATGAACTTGTACATGTATAAGAATGCATGCTAACATGTCATAAGTACACCATTCAATTCATGAAGGCATTCCAACAAAACACTTGCAAGGCATAACTTTAGTATGATAGAAATTTAAACACATTGTAATGGTATGAGTTTGACACTAGAGTCGCCAAGGGATCACAAATGCACAATTAACTCAATTAAGCATTTGGTCAAACACTTAGAAGGCATAATCTTGTACTTGGGCATGAATAACATGTTGATGCATCATGACTACAATCATAAATTCGCAATTCATAGGTTTTAATAGGGGGATTACTACCATTACATACATAATCTCTTATACTCATGAAAACTACAATTAAATCTTGAATTGAAAACCTATACAAACATCATGAACATGAAAATAACCCAATTTATACCTATAATTCATGAAACTACTAGCTTGTGATTTAAAAAAAAGAAGCTCTTGAACTCCAAGGGTGGGAGGAAATCCAAAGATGAACACCTAACATACCTTGATTGATAATTTCGTGAAGATTGCGGTGAGTTCTTGAAACTTGATTCTCAAGCTTGATGAAGCTAGGGCTTGTTCTTGAGAGGATTTTGTGAAAAAGATGAGCAATTATGTTATTTGGGGATTTAATCCCGTGTTTTGGACCTATGGGGTGAAGGAAAATGACTTATTTGCCCTTAAAAATGTGGAACAAAAATGCAGAAAAATACATGGGCTATACTAGCCAGGGTGTCACGGGCTCTGGAGCACTGCTCTGGGCGAGGCACCACGGGCTCTGGAGCGCCACTCTAGGCAGGGCATCGCGGGCATATCGGCTCAAGCAGCAATTGGGACCACAAAGTTCTTGAGATTGTTCTTGATTCTTGAAGGTTAGGGTTTTGCTATTTGGGAGAGAATGATTCTGATTTAGGGAAATTGAATAAAAGTAGTGACTAATTAAGTTATTAGGACTTAAATCCCGTGTTTAGGATTGATTAGAACCGTGAAAAAGACCAATTTGCCCTTGAAGTAATTTGAATTCCCGTCATAAAATTTCTCAATTTTGGCTTTCACCGTGACGCAGTGGCATCGCGATGAGCCATTGGAAGTTGGCTGAAACTGTTTAAAAACGGACGATTGCGAAAATGGACTTTGGCACGACGCGATGGAATCGCGTGTCGGGCTACTGAAAATTGACAATTCTAAAATGGCACCGTAGCGCGACGTGGCGCTATCGTGGTGCCTTATTGGAAAATGACAAGTGGGAACTGGGACTTCACCGCGATGCGTTGGAATCGCGGTGTCTCACTGAAAACTGACGAATGACATTTTAGCCCTCACCGCGACGTGGTGCTTCTCAACTTGACATACTGTTTCACTAAAAGTGCCATAACTTCTCATCCGGATATCAAATTTGGGCAAAATTTATATCGTTGGAAAACTGACTGAATTTTCCTACAAAATGATGGGTCTTAAGCTGGAAAATTCTGAGTATTTTTGAAAGTATATATAGGAATTCTCGTGCACTGAGAGCTAAACTGAGCTAGAAAAATACGGGGTATTACAGGTGAGGGAGGGGGAGGGATAATTGTAGTTATCTCAATAAAATAACAATCATAAAAAATAGCATTAGTTTTTGTGACAAATTCATTTAAAAAGTTATTCTACTTATAATACTAAAAAATTTAAATAAAAATATATAAATGCTTGACTAAAATAAATTATATATCATATAAAAGATATTATAAATGTCAAGGTTAAAATAGATATTGCCAAGGTAAAAAGAGGGAGAATGCATATTATTCGAAGTTGAGGGGAGTTTGATTTTGAAAGTAAACTTGAAGAGGGAAAATGATTTTCACCCATTTAAATTTTAAAAATTAATAATATTTTATTTTTTTATTTTTTTAAATGAATTCAATAAAATATCAAATCGATCTCTTTTGTATTTCTTATCAACTTTATTTACTTAATTAAATATATAAATATTAAGAAAAATTTCACATAATCTAAGAAAATTATTGCTGTCACAACAATAAGAAGTTAATAATGGATTATAAATTAAAAATGATTAAAAAATCCATTTCTAATTATATAACAAAATTAAAGAGAAATATATCATTATATTTCATAAAAATATACTATATACATAAAAATTATATTTAATTTGATTTAGGTCAAAAGTAAGGCAAAGCGAAACATGAACACTAATTTACCTTTGAACTCTCTTATCTTTCATTCATTCACTAGTATCTTTCGGCTTCCCACTCGAACACTCACCTCTGCAGAAGTTGAGCTACAAACACAAACCTAACCAAGTAACAATTCTTTACTCTCAATATTTTCCTCTTTGACTTATGTTTTTGTTGCTATGCATAAATCCAGGGGCGCCTTCTGTTCGGGGGTTTGGCCGAACCCTTCGACGAAAAAATATACGATTAAAATTATTTTTTTATGTGGATATAGTAGGTGTTGAACCCCTTCAATTAAGTTTTCTTTGAATATGGAACCCCTTTGTTGAAATCTGACTCCGTCTCTGCTGATAAATAAATCAATCAACGAGTGACTAGTTAATTTATTGTTTTCTCCGAAAATATAGACCGAGTAATTGGTGACCTGGAACTGGAAATGGATGAAGGCAATGACTTTGTATTTGTTTATTTAGTAATAGAGTAGTAAACTAGTGGATTTCCTCAGATGTTGGGGCTTGGGAGCAGGGATTCTAACTGCTATGCACTTTATTGTTGTACACTCATTATTCATTAAGATTGAATATTGGTACTTTAGATAGGGATTTTGTTCCTCTTTGGGAACTGCAGCGCCTTATTGAGGAATGGTTGATTATCAAGTATGCAAATTGATTATCGTTTCCTATAGTTGCTGATGCACAACAAACGTTGCTTATTGTTATATAAATCGTGCAGTTAAATTAACTCAGTAGGCTCATGTGGGCAGGGTTTGTGAGTAAATGCTAGGTTGTGTTGTATGAGAATATGCCCTTGGGCCACCTCTAGCGTTCCAAGTTGCCAGGAATGCATGTACATGCTAGAAGGACCTGGAACATGAAAATGTATGTTACCCAGTCTCTTAAAAACTGTCAGTGGGTGAGTGTCAAATTCTCCGCAAGTAGTGTTTTTTTGGAGAATCCGACACGGGTCTCGCATCGAAAGTAAAGAGTTTGCGCAACTTTGATTTAAACAGATTAAGGTACTAACAAATAGATCCAATGTTATTTCCTTGTTTACAACGTGGAGTCCAGTCATTTTGCAAATAGATTAAAAGATTCTTAAGATACTTGTTTTAACACCTAGGAGTTGTAACTTGTAACTTGTGAGATAGGTTCTTATTTCTTAAAGGCTGGTGACCTGAAAATCCATAGCAAAGACTTCTATGAGACGTTCTATTTTTCCTTAGAAATGTATTCGTTCTAGAAGGGAATCAAAAGAAGATAAAGTGACCAACGTATAAAAGAAATTGATTCATCATCTATAACGTCTATCCATTTGGGGGCTGGGGTAATACCTATGATGCTATGCAATTTGTGCGACCAGATGTCCATATAATATGCATGGGATTAGCTGCTTCAGTGGGATCTTTTATTCTGGTTGGAGGAGAATCAATTCTCAAACTCACTCAAAAAGGTGCTGAGTTGGTATCCCATTGTAAGTAAGGATTCTTGTGGTTGCGAACGGGTGGAAGACTAAGTATGCAATATGTTCTTTTGTGGCATTAAGAAAAAATTCAATTTCTGACAAAAATGAAGCTCCTTATTTCTGATACATTGAGACAAATCTCAATTTGAAAAACTGGTGTATTCTGCAATTGCGTGGCAGTTATTTTTCAGTTGTACCAATTATTTGATACTGCAATTTTTCTCCATTTGGTATTACTGGTGGTCTTAGAGATGCTATTTGCTTTTTTTTTTTTTTTGGTGAACAGAGATGCTATCTGCATTTTCAATCGCGCTTGTTGAGGAAATGAAGTTAACCTTTCTTCATGGACTAATACCTGAGGAATAACGAAGGAATTCTAAGGAAATGCATAATCATTCCAAGCCTCATTCTAGAACTATATTTTCTTCGTTGTTATTTGTCTTGCATAGGGTACTGGATAAGAAAACACTGACAAAGAAGTCAAAAAAAGAAGAGCTGATGTCCCTGTAATTCAACAGAACCATTATGAACTTGAAATTTGGAAAATGGGATAATTTCATGCCATAACTATGTTTTCTCTCCATTATCTTGTTTAGCTATTACATGGAGTTTCTCTTATGTTAAGTTACAATGATTTTGATCTTTTAGAGCAATGGAGTTACAACACAGCCAAAGGCTGAAGCTTTGGGCCCCACCTTTAGAAGAGAAATGCCTGAGAAGCTTCCCTTCAGCATTTGGAATTGTTCCACGAAGGAGAAACACACTGAGAAGTTCTATTGTCTCTTCCTTGAAATTGAATAATTTTGGTCCATCGGCACCAAGATTTTGGAGGTCCCAATTGGTGGTATTCACATTTCTCAACTTCTATTTGTGTTATTTGAACGTCATCATCGCTGTTAATCTGTATTACATGCTCATATTCTTCAAGATCCCTGCTTATGACTATGGACTGTTGTAACAGGTTCCTGGTCTCAGACAAAAGGGACCAAAAGCTTCGAAGTTAGAAGAGTTGCTCAAATTTGGCAATGGAGAGAATGATGAAGGAGATGAATCTGAATCTGATTCTGATGGAGGTCATAAGCAGGATGATGACTTTCATATGGATGAGGATGAAAGGCGTGAATGGAGGAGGAAGATAAGAGATGTCATAAAAATGGCTCCTGATGTTGAGGAAGAGGTAGATCTTGTTGAAAGAAGAAAAAAGATGCAAAAGCTTTTGGCTGATTACCCTCTTGTTGTTGAAGAGGAAGACCCTGATTGGCCAGAAGATGCTGACGGGCGGGGTTTTAACTTGGATCAATTCTTCAATAAGATCACTATCAAGAATGTCAAGAAAGATGATGATGATGAAAATGATGACAGTGACAATGAATTGGTATGGCAAGATGATGACTATATTCGTCCAATTAAGGACTTAACTACTGCAGAGTGGGAGGAGACTGTCTTTAAAGACATCAGTCCTCTTATTGTTCTTGTTCATAATCGCTACAAAAGGTGATCTTGCCACCTCTTTACATTTCTCATTATCGATGTAGCCTTTGACTTAGATATGAAATGCAGTTCTATTAGTTGTTAGTTAGGGGCACTTTCTTCCGCTGCTATTTCTGTCATGCTTCTGTTTTGTTTCTTGTCCACGTGCGTGAAAGTTACAATCTACTTGCTCATACTTGCTCCTCTGAGAGTCGGGGTTACCTGCTGTCTGCATTTATGTGTCTTGCTTCAATTAGACAATCAAATTTTTATACTAAACAGCAGCTTGCATATGCCCATCATTCATTAGGTTTCTTTACTCTTCATAGTTCTAATATATACCTTTTGGAAGAGTCTCCACTGATTCACAATTAGGCCAGGAAAAAGGTCACATGTGCAGTGAACTAAAATTAATCGGTGCGCTCTGTTAAATTAGAGTTCTCAAACAGTCCCTATCAGCTTAACCAAGAACGACACTAAGTTCACTAATGTTTTTGCTTACACTCTGATAATAGCTTCCTAAATGTCAATTCTTATGTGGAAGTGGCCTAGTAAACTTGTATTATAAGAGTTCTTCCTCAATATATTGGAAGATTTTGGATTCCAGAAATAACATTTCTAGAAGAGAGAAGCATAACTTGGTTCACAAAAGACATTACATTTTTCATGATGGCAATCCGTATCCTGTATACTCCCTTCTGTTCTTCCTTTGAGAATTGAGACATGTTCAATTGACAAAAAACAACTTTTTTCATTTATTTAAGGGATTTTTCCTGTCATAGAATTGGTTACTGGCTGAGCCTTAATAAACAGAGACCTAAAGTAGGTTTTCGAGAAAGACGTGCACGAAGGGCTGCAGTTCTTCATCTAGACACTTGTGGTGTTTAGGAGAACATTATCTTATGAAAGCTGTGTGCTACATGCAGGCCTAAGGAAAATGAAATGATATGGGATGAATTGGAGAAGGCTATCCACATTATCTGGAATTGCAGGCTACCATCGCCAAGGGTTAGTTAAACCATTCAACTTTAACCAATTATATTCCAAACACACTATTGATAGTCTGTTCTCCCTCTAGTCTGTAGCAATTGATGCTGTTGTTGAAGTTGACTTGGTGTCTGCTTTGAAAGTCTCTGTTTTTCCCGAGCTCATCTTCACTAAAGCAGGGAAAATCTTATACCGTGAGAAAGGTTAAGGTCTACCTTATGGAATATTGCTTTTGACCATTGTGTCTTTATCTCAAATCCTCATTCTATATCTAACTTTTTTCACTGTTATCCTTGAGTAGCGAGCCGAACAGCAGGTGAGTTGTCCAAAATGATGGCATTCTTCTATTATGGAGCTGCCAAGCCACCTTGTCTCAGTGGCATCGAGAATTCTGAAGAGTTAATACCTACAATCTGAGCAAGAAATTATCATGGTAGATGAGTCTTCAGATCTGTTTAAACTATAATTTTAATAGCTTCACCGTGTTCTGAATTGTCATGACTTTAATACTGATCCTACAGGTGCAGCAATGAGCGTTGGCTGTACAATCAGCCACTAAGATGGCGCCGCAGCTCTTGGTGGTGTTTTATCTGGTGAGAAGATGGGAGGTTTCTTGTGCTCTCTTCAAGATTAAAATAGGTGCATTGCTCGTTCCTTCGGTTCTTATTCTAGTGTGGTGGCCCTATTCAGTTTCAATACAGCAAACTCTTATCACTACAAGCAGCTTCAGCCTTCCAGGTTGAAAGTGTTGGTAACTGAAATGACATGCCAACATTTCTTCAACTTTTCGAGTACATATCTAGCTAGGAAGCAAAAGTTTATTTCTCAATCCTCTTCCAAAATCATTTTAGATTGGGTTTATTATCATTTTGTAATGAGACTTGCCCTTGACAGCCTGTATTTTAAATAGTACCGTTGTCTCTTTTCAAACTTCCATGGAAATACAAACAGCAAAGTATATAATGTATCTTTTCCAACTGTGTACACAAACTATTGAGGCAAAAAATAATTCGGACCGACGATTTCTGGCGAAAGGGTACATGGCTATCTAAATCACTTTCACAAAAGTAGTGCTTGTCTGAGATTAGGAAAAAATATATATCAAGCATATTCAATCCAGACATGATATTAGAGACTTTAAGAGTACCCCAAAAGGCCAAAAGAATCATATCCAAACAACTCCCAAACTAGAATATGAACTGGACTGTACAGCTGAGATATGTGCTCACAAAATCTATGCCACTAATTCCCATGTGGCAAAGAATCAAACTTACACATTTCACAGCACTTACTATTAAAACTAGATCACCAAGCAGAATGATTTAGAACTTTGAGACAAAAATTGCTAGGAATCAAGAATCTAAGGGCTGTTTGGACATGCGATATGAAATCAAATTGATATGAAGTTGAAGTTTTGTTGGGACATGCAATTCAGATTTCTTGAGTTGTATATTTGTTAAATAAATATGAAAATCACACTAGTTGTGAAAACTGTAAAATTTCCACAATGCCGTCTTACCAAATGAAGAAACCGTAGTTCATAAACAAGAGATTGAAATATTCTAAGGCAAGAATTGCATATCTCCATATTTTTTTTATAAATAAATGTTTGTGATTTTAGACTTCCATAAACACATAATTTTATAAATATCCACAAGTCAACAATTATTGTAAGTTGTAACTAGTTATTCTTCAATACATTCGTTTCACATGGTACGAACAATCTCTTCACACCAAACATAGATCTTTTTCTTTTTTCACAAAATATATGAAGCTTTACATTTTAAAAAGTTGAAATCATAATTTGAAACTCCAAATCATGCTTTTCGAAAAACTTGGAATTAGAAATCATGATCCTAAACTACATATTCAAACACTATTAAAATCATAACTTCATATCAAATTCCCAAACTCAAACTAAGTTTTGCTTCAAATTGTAAGACATGTTCTCTTCACTCTTACCTTATACGAAAAAATACAAAACAGTTGGGCGTAAAATTCCCAGTTTATACAAGTCTAAATTGCGCCCAAATGGATACTTATTTTATATGTCACTCAATATTTCACACTATCTTGACTTTAAATAGAGAGATCATATTACTTTACTACTATATATATATATATATATATATATATATATATATATATATATATATATATATATATATAAGCGTGTGTGGCAGCTACAAGTAGGCAGCTGACGGTCGATATACTTTCTTTCAGCTATCTGCTTGCTCCGTGATTTACTATTTCACCCCGAATTAATTATTATATGACATTTACGTATTAAAAAATAATAATATTTAATAAAAATATTATAAATATTTATAAAATAAAATAGACATGAGACCCATAATTAATTATTATGAGTCAACCAAATAATTAAAAATTAACAATATTTATTCTAAAAAAAATTATAAATATTTATAAAATAAAATAGACATTTATGACATGGTTGTTTCAGTTGTTTCAACTGCAATTTTACTATATCCATAATTAATTATTATGAGTCATCCAAGTATTTAAAAATTAATAATATTTATTCTAAAAAGGGTAAAATAAACATAAAATGATAAATTAATTATTGATGTTTTAAATTAATTTGACATCTTATATGAGGTCCACTTAATTTTTTTTCACAAGTATTTTTATAGCAATTTTGCTTTACCACTTCTAATTAGTTATTATGAGTCATTCAAGACGTATTAATTTTGTTACTTCAATTGTAACATTTTGTTGACTCTCAAAATTATATCAGTATCACTTAAATTGAAATAGAAAATAATATTATAAATCACAATAATTAAAAATTTATATTACTTTTAAAATATAAACTGACTATCAATACAATTACAATTGCAAATAACTTAAAATAGTAAAGTATAACGGCGAAAAAGTATTATAAATTACAATAGCTAACAACTTAAAAAATTAAAAAAATATAATTAATTAGTTATTTTATTTATATCACATAAATTAAGATAAAAAATAATATATTTTGGGCCCGTACTGGCACAGGCCTTCCACATCTAGGCCAGCACGGGCCTTCCACATCTAGTATAGAAAGATATATATAGTTGCTATGTCTTTATTCTTACTGATTTTCCATGATTACGACATAAAGTAAGCCTGTCAAACGGGCCGGGTTAACTCGGCCTGCCCGGGTCACTAAACAAACCCGATCCAATTTGACCCGGCTCGATCAGCCAGCGGGCTGTAGGATATCGGGTCTCGAGTTGGGTTAATTTTTTTTTTGAAATCCCGGTTAATCCGGCCCAGATCAAAACCGGTTCAAGCCCGCTGGTTAAGTTTTTTTTTTTTTAAAATCGGATTTTTTAATTTATATATTATATAAATTAGTATATAACTATATATATAGTGTGTATATATATTATAATATATATATATATATATATATATATATATTATAGTATATTTTATTTAAAGTAGTATGTATATATTGAATGTTACGTATATATGTGTGTACATTTTCTAAAGTATTATATATTTAACGTATATATGTGTATATGTTTTATAAATTAGTATATAACTATATATTTAGAGTGTGTACATATTGTAGTATATGTTTTATTTAAAGAAGTACATATATTGAATGGTATGTATATATGTGTATATATTTTCTAAAGTAGTACTTATATATTTAACATATATATGTGTATATCTTTTATAAATTAGTATATAACTATATATATAGTGTGTGTATATATTGTAGTATATATATTTTAGTATATGTTTTATTTAAAGTAGTAGTACATATATATTGAATGGTAGGTATAATTGTGTATATATCTTCTATAGACGTATATATTTAACGTATACATGTGTATATGTTTTATAAATTAGTATATAGCTATATATGTGGTCTGTTATATATTGTAGTATATGTTTTATTTAAAGTCGTATATATATTGAATGGTACGTATATATGTGTATATATTTTCTAAAGTAGTATATATTTAACGTATACATGTGTATATGTTTTACAAATTAGTATATAACTATATATTTATTGTGTGTATATATTGTAGTATATATAGTATAGTATATTTAGGGATAATACCCATGAAAATACCTGAAGTTTGATCGGATTACCAGTTGAGCATACTGAACTTTGCGGGGGTCCTATTACCCCTCAAATTTTTTCTTCGTATTTTAATGGCATATATCTACCACTTGGTAGACTGCGTGTGATTCACGCGCATTAATCGCGTGAATAGTTTTAAGAACGTTTTAAAACTTTTTTTATTTTTGCTAAACAACCCCTTAATTTTATAATTATTTAAATTTATTATTATTATTATTATTTTCATTCTTCTTTCTTCTTTCTTCAACAATGGTTGCTCCATTGTTGAATTGAAATTTAATGAAACTCAATAGTTATAATTTAATGGAACTCGCTAATTGAAACTCAATGGATGATTCGGAAGATTCAAACTCGAAAACTCGCTAATTTAATTTCGAGTTTTATTGATGGAAATTGAATCTTCCGAGTTCCATTAACGGAGGATTGAATAGCTTCATACATGAAATTAAATTTTCCAAATCTTCCGAGTTCTATTAATGAATTTTTTGAATCTTCCGAGTTCCATTAGTGGAAATTGAATCATGAAATTAAATTTTTTGAATCTTTCGAGTTCCATTAATAAATTTTCCGAATCTTCCGAGTTCCATTAATGAAAATTGAATCTTCCATTGATGTTTCAATTAGCGAGTTCCATTCAATTAGTCAGTTTCATTGAATCTTTCATTAATGGAACTCGCTAATTGAATCTTCCGAGTTTCAATGGAAAATTAATGGAAGATTTCATTCAATTATTTGAAAAAACTTTCTTCATAAGCTCAATGGAATCATTTGGAATATTTAATATGGTTGTAATGGTGACAAAATGTTGAAAAGTGATAAAATGGAGAAGAAACGGCGCGTGTACCACACTTCCCACCAATAAAATTGGGTATACGTTTTGAGGGGGATTAATTCCACTTTAAAAAAGTTCGGGGGGAAATTAATTCCAATTAAAAAAGTATAGGGGGTAATAGGACCCCCGCAAAGTTCAATATGCTCCACTGAAAATTTGATTAAACTTCAGGTATTTTCGTGGGTATTATCCCTATATTTATTTAAAGTAGTACGTATATATTGAATGATGCATATATATGTGTGTATATTTTCTAGAGTAGTATATATTTAACTTATACATGTGTATATGTTATATAAATTAGTATATAACTATATATTGTGTGTGTGTGTATATTGTAGTATATATATATTGTAGTATATGTTTTATTTAAAGTAGTACATATATTGAATGGTACGTATATATGTGTATATATTTTCTAAAGTAGTATATATTTAACGTATACATGTGTATATGTTTTATAAATTAATATATAACTATATATTTAGTGTGTGTGTGTATATTGTAGTATATGTTTTATATAAAATAGTACATATATTGAATGGTACGTATATATGTGTACATATTTTTTAAAGTAGTATATATTTAACGTATACATGTGTATATATTTTATAAACCAGTATATAACTATATATTTAATGAGTGTATATATTGTAGTGTATATATATTGTAGTATATGTTTTATTTAAAGAAATACATATATTGAATTGTACGTATATATGTGTATATATTTTCAAAAGTAGTATATATTTAACATATACATGTGTATATGTTTTATAAATTAGTATATAACTATATATATAGTGTGTGTATATATTGTAGTATATGTTTTATTTAAAGTAGTACATATATGAATGATACGTTTATATGTGTATATATTTTCTAAAGTAGTATATATTTAACGTATACATGTGTATATGTTTTATAAATTAGTATATAACTATATATATAGTGTGTGTATATATTGTAGTATATATATTGTAGTATGTTTTATTTAAAGTAGTACATATTGAATGGTACGTATATATGTGTATATATTTTTTAAAGTAGTATATATTTAACGTATACATGTGTATATGTTTTATAAATTATTATATATATCATTATATTGTAGTATATATCTTGTAGTATATGTTTTATTTAGAGTAGTATATATATTTAACTAACGTATAGTCGTAGACACGATTACATCTGTAATTGTGTATATGTATTATGTGTATATATTTTTGAAAGTCTAATGTAGTATATACTTTATATATCGTGTATATATATATATTGTTTAGCTTATTTAAAATGTATATATAGGTGGGTATATATAGTGTATATTGAAGAAAAACCTTTTTTTTGGATGTTTGACCGGTTTTGATCGGATTTAGATGGGTTGGACCGGGTTGAGTTAAGTGAGCCGATTTAGGATTGTTTTTAAAAAATTTACTGTTAGACCCAAAATCGAACCGGCCCGTTTAGCAAGGCTCGAATCCAAACCGGCCCACTAACCGGCTAAAATTCACGGGCCGGCTCCAAGTTGACCCGGCCCACTTAACACCCTTAACATAAAGTGATAAAGTGAATAAGACTTTAATATCTTTTTCTTTTATTGTTGTCCTATAAAATGTTGAATACAGTTTGGTAAATCTATTGGCAGAAGGCTAGAAGATTTCCACTTAGTAGTTGTATACTTGTTTTCCAATTTGACACTAGACTAGCAAGTAGTTGCTTACTTTGCAATTAAGCACGTCATGGTAAAGGTTATATTAGGGATAATTATGGGGTTGAACCATTCGGAGATGTAGTTTAATTTTACAAAATATATACAAAGTGTTTAGATATTTCTTATACGTTGTTTATACTTTAATCATGCTGGTAAATTAGATGGCCGAAGGATATAGATCCATAGTTTTCCCGTTACATTACAAAGTAACACAATGCATTATTCGTTATTAACGAACTTACATATCTTTATAGTGTGTGTAACATTTTTAATTACAATATCAAAATAATTTGTTTTAAAATAATTGCATTGTCAGTTTATAAAAAGAAGCTCATTCCTTCATTGAAAATGGCCCCCCTCCTAGAAATGGTTTGTTTAATTGATGTGTGTATCTAAAGATATTTCCATCATGCACACACTATATATATGTCATTATGAATCTCATCTCTTCCGCACACAACAGTTTAATCAATCCTATAATGATAACAAAGGCATAATGATGAGTTAGGTAATTTAACAGTGTCATATTAATTAATTAATTAATTAATTAATTATGGTTACGTAATAATGTTATTGCACATTCACATCATGTAACAAGAGGGAGTTAGTTTGGATTGTAAACACCCTTCACTTTTAGTCTTAAGATTGTGTGTTCAAGTCACCAAAGGAACAAAAGAGATGAAAGCTCCTTGGGAGGGGCTAAATAAATAAATAAAAAATTAGATATTTATACACGTGTATATAAACACCCAATATAAATAAATATTTAAAAACTTTCAGAAATTGCATACATATAGGCAAAGATAGGCCTGCATAGCTGCAACTTTAAAAATACAATTCATAGTCAGTGTATCTATTGTTGTCAGCTGTATTTATATTAGTTAATATTCCCTCCATCTCAAATTATATCGTCATTTTTTTCTTGGTCCGTCCTAAATAGAATATCATCTTTTTTTATTTGGTAATTTTTTAAAAATACAATTACAATTTTATCCTTAGTGGTCCCATTTGGCTTTAAATACTATTACTTTTTTTTTATTTGTTTTTTCAATTAAAAGTGATCCCACTTGATTTTAAATACTATTATTCCTTTTTTTAAGAAGGGTAATTTTATAACTTTAACAAAATCAATATTTATTTTTTAAATATCGTGTCCGGTCAAATGGTGACACATAATTTAAAACGGAGGGAGTACTTGATTTTATTACATACAAGATACAAATATATATATATATATATATATATATGTACTATGATTAAACTACATACATACATACATAAATACATACGCACACACATATATATATATATATGTATATGTATATATATTATTATATCATAATTTTACTTATATATAAGGGAGAGTCAGAAGTTTGGTAGTCCTCAAAAGGACTTTTTAGACATTTCAATTTGTTCTGTAAGCAAAATTGCTACACATGTCAAATTTGTATTACATTGATGGTTTCCTTTTCTTGTATATTTTTATTTTTGTCCTCTTCTTTTTTTGTTAAGACGATTTCACTTGGCCTTTTGTAATTGGTTTCTTCTTGTTATTTATTGTATTGCCTTTTAATTATAACTTCTTTTATTTATTAAAAACAATCACTTTAACTTGAAAAAAAGTTACGCCAAAATAACTTTTAATATGAAATTAAAGTTTGCAATAATTTTTGACTACACCGTTGAAATTTTTAAAAAATCTTATTTAATTTTTTTAAAAAAATATAAGTACTAAATAGGATAACTTAATAGACAATATCTTATATTTACTATTTTTTTTTAGTGGACATAAAAAAAAAGTTAATTAGTAATTATAATGGGAAGAAAAGTTTATTCTTTAAAGGGCGTGTAAGAAAATAAATATGACAAGTAAATGAGTAATGTTTTACTGTAATTCAATTACTATTTAATGTCCTTATTCATCATTATTAAGTTAATTTGTGTTAAAGCTCTAAATTAATGTCCTAATTATTTTAATATAAACTTGAAGTGATAGAAATATTTGTTGTATTAAATAATTCTATAAGAAGAAAAAAAGATTTTTCATCAAAATAAATTTATTTTATCTATACTAACAAATTCATAAAAGTATCGTATTTTTTGATTTATTATTTTTGTCGAATCACAATTATTTATATACTTATCCTCAAAAATTATTTATCTTCAAGAATTATTTATATATCTAATTCTCTGACAATATATTTATTTCTCAAAAATAATATTCTAATTTAAATTATTCAATTATATGATTATTATGAACTTAAATAATTATGAATACTTATCAAAAAAATATGTTTAATATTTCATAAATAAGATTAATTAAAAGATAAAAATATGATATAAATTAATATTTTATTTTTCTATTCTGAATTTGGGCCCGAGCTTAGCACAGACCTGAGTGCAACTAGTTATACTTATATATAAGAGAGGATAAAAAGTTTTGGTAGTCCTTACAAAACTTTTTATTCTTTCATGTTGCTCTATTTGGCTCTTTCTTTTGTCTTTTCTATTTTCCTTTTACAATTTTTTTGTCTTTTCTCTATTTGTTTGACACTCAATTCTTTTTTTTTTAAGTTTATTTTTTACATGAATCTTTATGATTACGGTATTTTGGGTCTTTGATATTGTTTTATTTCAATTAAGATTTTTAAATTTTGGAAAATTTTTAAATAAGAAAGCCAATTAGATTGCTCTTCATAATTTTTTGGCAAAATTTAGTTATAGTGAAAATTTATGAACAATTCATTTTGACGTGTCATTAGATTTTATTAATTATGAATTAAAAGAATATAATATAAATTAAAATTTTAAATTAAATTATTATTATTTTTATATTTAGAATTTGGGTTCGAGCTTAGCATGGGCCACGAATAACTAGTAACTATATATAAGAGAGGATTTTGTACTTTTGGAAGTCCTCACAAAGATATTTTTGATATTCTATTTTTTTTGGTCAAATAAAGTCATTACACATAGCAAGTGATGGTGATTTTTCTTATATGTTTTTATTTTTGCCCTTATTCTTCTTGTTAAGATCATTGCACTTGAATTTTTACAATTGATTTCTTCTTGCCACTTGTTAGATTATCTTTTAATTAAAATTTCCTTCATTTTAAATCAACAATAACTTTAACTCAAAAAATTATTCAAGATAACTCAAAATTAAATTTTGTAATGATTTCAACTACTACCTTATAGATTTTTCTAATATTATATTCAATCCTCCAAAAATACATAAATAACTTAATAAATGATATCTTATATTTTTTTTGGTGGATATGAAAAAAAGATAAAATAATATTTAAAACGGGGTGAATAGGATATTATTTTAAGGGGCGTCTAAAAATATACATAACAACTAAATCAATCAAATAGAGTAATCTATTAATGTTAGTTTAATTATCGTTTAATATTCTTACAAATTATTATTAAGTTAATTTATATAATGACTCTAAATTAAGGTTATAATTGTTATAATATAAACTTGAAGTCATTGAAATATTTTATTTCAGATAATTCTATAAGATGAAAAAGAATATGTTGCAAAAATCTTGCAACT
Organism: Capsicum baccatum var. pendulum; assembly: GCA_030864225.1. Lineage (NCBI taxonomy): Eukaryota > Viridiplantae > Streptophyta > Magnoliopsida > Solanales > Solanaceae > Capsicum > Capsicum baccatum. The sequence continues at coordinate 60,019,673 of CM061553.1, read as the reverse complement.
GAAATCATTAGAGAGACTAAAACTCAATAGATATAATTTATTTCTATCCATAACTAAAGAATTACATATCCATAAATTTATAAAAACATCAATATTTTCTATTGTGATCTTCTTTAAATCCTAATTATTATATATTTTAAATCATATTATTTTATAAAATATCGAATTACTTGTAGCATTTTGATATATTATAATACTTTGATAATACTTTTGTCCTCACAAATTATTTTTTTAAGTTATCCAATTATGTGATTAAATATTTTAATAATTATGAAAACTTATCAACAAAATATGTTTAATACATTATCTGATTACACTAATTATAAAGTAAAAAATATATGATCTAAATTATATTTTTAAATTTAAATTGTTATATTTATATCTTTACTTCGGGCCTCATGAAACTAGTATATATATATATATATACATACATATATATATACATACTAGTTTCATCAGGCCCCGAAGTCAAGAGATACATAAATACAAATTCAAGAGATACATAAATATAATCATATGAAGCTGTCATAAGAATCGAATACAGTTGATACAGATATTACTATTATATATAAGAGAGAATATCAATTTTTGATAGTCCTCACAAGGCTATTATAGTAATTTTAATTAATTTTTAAGCCTTTTAAAGATGAAGTTATTTATCTTCTTTTTTGTCATATGGACATTTGCACTCGGTGCATATGTCATGAAATGAGAAACTATTATTTAGTTTTTTCTTGTAATTTTTATTATGTAACCATTTTTTTCTTTTGAGAAAACAATAATTAGGAGTAAAGGAAGGGGAACTAAGGAGGGGATTACAAAGTAGAAAATTAAATATTTACCAATAAAGTGAAAATTCAGATTCTTAATCAATTGAACTATTTAAATTCTCATGTTGTTTAACTAATTGGTAAATCATTTTTTGAAGCTTTCATTATAATGTTTTGTTTCTCATACTTACATATTATTTAATCAAGTAAATTACAAAATATAAACGTCAAATATTTAATAATTAACTTTTTACTTTTACTTCATGCTTCATGAATCATCTTTCAATGACATTATTTAGTTAAGATTTAAATAATAGTTATCTGACAAAAAGATTCAAAAGCTTTGATTTTGATTAATTTTTGTTAGTTTTTAATCAAAATTGATTATTTAATTAACTTCAAAATATTAAATTAGTATTAAAAAATTAATATTTTATATGAGAATTTATTTAACATAGTTTAAAACTAAAAAATATATTATGATTGTGGAGAACTTTCATCACCTTTTTCCTTCTTTCTTAGTATTTATATTTAATAATTTTATTTTTTATATTAAAATAAGTTTGTACAAATATCTTAAATGAAGAAAAAGGTAAAAGAAAGGGGTTAAAATTAGTGATTGTATGTGGTTATATTTTATTTTTCCGAATTGAGTATATTTTTCATGTATGTTCTAATTATTTTTTTAATGATATGAATAGAATTTTTGTGTGGACAATTTTATTCATTGCTATTGAAAATATTTGGCATATTTAATATACTAAAAATTAAAATTATTGATAATGTTAAAATTAAGGCAGTTATATGAATAAAGATTTAATTATTTTTAAAATCTCTTTTTTTTGTTAATTGAGAATTAATATTGTTTAGCATAAAGTGTATATAAAAAATTAATTAATTCTCGATGTTCATTTTGATGAGTTTATTTTTTTCTTAATTTAATATAAAATTAAGCTCAAGGCACAATATTTAATTAGTATAAATTCTTGCCTCATGAAATTATATATAAAATTATATCTTTTCCTTCACAGACAAGAAAACTTGAGGAAACCAATTGATCCTTTTGATGACTTTTTCCTTCATCTTCCTAGTTGTAGAGAAGAACTCGAACTAAGAATATTAGAAAAGGAAGAAAAATGTGCCAAAATTTCTAAATAAATATATTTCTAGCTATAATCAAAGAAATTATATGTTTATAAATTCATACAAATGCTAATATTTTTTAATTTTTACAATCTTTGCGAATTGTAATTATAATTTTATATTATTTTAAATCATATTATTACATAAAATATCAATTCACTTGAATTTGGTAAGAAAGAATGGAGGTTTTTGGTAGTCCTCACATCACAAATTGCTAATGTAAAATTTTACATGTGGCTATTACTTTGCCATTACTCTCTTTTTAACAATTCACATATGAATCTTTGTAATTGGTCAATATCATGTTTTTGTTATTATTTTTTTTTCATCTTAATTTATTTGTCACATTTCAATTTTCATGAAAAATTATGAACTTTAATCAATATTTAAAAAAAAAAACACTAACTTTAAATTTTCATATACTTTTGAATATCTAATTTTTAATTTTTAAATACTGAATTAATTAAACATAATTTTCTAGAGAATTTGTTATAAACACGTAATAATAATTTTTTCATTCAGTTTGTATCTTAATATAGATTTAATTATCAAAATAAAATATTATTCTTATAACATTATTTATAGGTTATTGATGCTATTTAAAATTTGATATTTTAAATTTTTATCTGTCGATTAGACATGTAATTTATTTATTTTTTCTCTTGTAATTTATGGCGTACATGCAGACAAACATAAGCAATTAACAAAGATTTTATTTAAGGTAGGGTTAAATTTTCTTAGAAGAGTAAATACAACTAATTATACTCTCATTGTTAAATACTTTTAAAAGGTGTCAAAGTAATTAAATTGTAGTAATTTCATCTCAATCGAAAATAAATTTTAGAATATAATTAATGAATCTAATTTATGTGCGTGCACTTTTAATATAAAATTACTTAATAAATAGCTATATTAAAATTGATATATAAAATACATTTGATCTTCAAACAGTTTAATGATAAAGATCAAAATTGAATCATTAGACATTATAATCTATTTTTTTTTTTTTAGTAAAATAGAAACTAGCTTTCTTATATATAACAACAACAACAACAACAAACCCAGTGTAATCCCACAAAATGAGGTCTGATGAGGGTAAGATGTACGCAGTCCATACCGCTACCTTCGAAGAGGTAGAGAGGCTGTTTCCGATAGATCCCCTGCTCAAAATAAAGAATACTAAATAAGGGGATGGATGACATAACAGAAATAAAGAATAGGAAATGATAAAATAGAAATCAAAGCAATACGAAATATGAGAAATAAGGGCAACACGAAATAAGAAAATAGAAACTAAGAAATAAAGAATAGGACACCCACCTAGTAGCTTTCTTATATGTATTTGTTTAATTTTTCTTTTTTAAAAAACTAATATATAAATAAAGAATAATATTATCCATTAACCTTCAAATACTATTTAATACTTTAATATTTTAAAATCTCTTATAAAATATTAAGCTGCTATCACACAAATAAAGAAATAAGAGTTGAATCTTATTTTAAAGAATATCTATAAATTTTAATGATAATTTAAATCCGGGCTAAGCAGAGAACAAATAACCCTAATAATAATATACGGCGAGATTGGAGAGATGAAAGGAGAGTGGCGAGAAAGAGGACGTGGACAATAGAAAATCCATACCTCTATCTATTTGCTTCTAGTCAAAGTCGCAGCGTTAGTGGGCTGCACTCTCAAGTCTCAACATGAATTGAATTGGTGCACATTTCTGGCTTTTATGATGACGTCGCACAAACGTTTTTATTTTCGATCGAGAACTTATATTATATTGAAACCAAATCATTATAGTTGTATAATGCAATATATATCCCCCAATATATACTTGACCAAGAAGACAACCCAAGTCCATAATAGGTACAACCGTAATGGAACTAGGTCCGCATGGATTTCTTTATTGGGCAACACTATATTGAGCCAGAAAATTGCGTGTATCGAATGGACAACTCATCTTCAGTAGTGACTGTTATTTTCATAATATATTCGGGTAGGTAGAATCTGTATAACAGAACAACAACTTCATCTAGTTCAAATTTATAAACAAGAACACAATGAAGTATATCAATACCTTGAGCACAAGATCAAAATGATCTTTTCAAGAGGTGTATTTATTTTTTCAGAAATAATAGATGAAGTAGAAATGAATAAGGCCAAGTCCTCCGAATTCACGGAGTTTCCTTAAGGAAATAATTCCCTTTACTGTACCCGAGGTTGTGAAATTTTCCTCCCAGGATAAAATGACTTTCAATCCGACTATAGCGGTACCTCAAATAGGCGGATTCTACGAACACACTGAACGATTTAATGACAACACAGAATAGTTTTTTCAAGAGAAGATGAAGAGTTTATAATTTGAAATTTCTGTAATTTCTATTTCAAATCTGTGGATGAAAACCAGGTTATTTGTAGCCACAGGATGCCTTTTTAGAAAGGAGGCAATGGTTTACTCCAAAGGTTGCACCTTTGCTGTAAGTTCATGTCTGTTCATCAAAGATTGCATCCTTTCCTGAGCAGTCATATCTTTCCATGAATCAGTGTGTCTTTTGCTGAATGGTTGCATCTGTTTGGTCAACCAGGGCAAAACAGTGCATCAGTTCTGAAGCAATGCAACATTTCCGAAGCAGTGTAAAACAGTAGCATCAGTTCCTGTGTCACTGTTACTGCATACATATATACATACGTAAATGGAGGATTAAACACAGAAAATATTTACTGCGTTTTCTCTTGGCATTATTCGGAATTCAAATAAAATTTGTCCAAAAAGATAGATCTCATCAATCGTTTTCCAAATCCAAAGCCGAGCGAGCGACAACGACGACGTGAGACATCTCTATTTTCTTGCCTCACTTATCCATGTGGAAGTGTGTTTCACAATATAAATACTTTAAAGTTCTCTTCTTCCACCAATGTGGAGAAAGAGTAAACTTTTCAATTTTGAGTATACTTTGCATTTTGGTGTAAATTCAATTTTTCTCTTCCACTTGATTTCTCCATTTCCCATTCAACACACATATAGAACCCAACTGTGACAACCTTGTTTGATCTACCCTCATCAACCAAGACAACCACTCCTCTCTCATGTGCATCACAAAGACCTTATAGGTCAAGTGTTGTTGAACAGATTGAAAGAAAAAAGATAAGAGAAAAATACTTCAGTTATTTTAGACGGACAATCTTCTTTTAAAAAATTTATGCATGTGTAGAAGGAAGTTTGAGGTTGATAAATCTTCTTGGATTTTATATTTTTGCTCTATTTAAGCATCATCATTTGTCATATCATCATAGAGTGTATTACAAACTCTGTGATGATCATAAGATACCTAGTTCTCTCTATCTCTTATTCTCTTCATGTTTGTTAATAGTGGCGGAGCCACTTACATTTCAGGGGGTTCATCTGAACTCCCTTCGTCGGAAAATTATACTATTTTTATATGGTTAAATTTTTTTTTATGTATTTATAGTAGATGTTGAACCTCCTTCGACTAGTCCGTATATTTACTTCTGAACCCCCTCAATACAAATTCTGACTCCGCCACTGTTTATTAATTAATAGAGGTTCATTACCTTAATAAAATTGATAAGGTAAGGCATAGGCCACCTTGCTTGTACTTATACCTGTTGAGGATTTTTATTTTTGATAAAAAGTTGTTAGATACTCTGTATAGTGATATAAATTAGAAAGAAAAAGAAGAGATGGATCCGAGTTTTGCAGGAAACTTATAAGCATGAGTTTCATTTATGAATTTTGAGCTACCTACTGAGATTTGAAATGGGGAAACATCCATCGTCCAAAATACTGATAAAGATTTGGTTAATTGGCAAAGAGAATTCATTCACGTACGAAAATGAATGGAGGAAACTCATGTTAGAAAAATATATAGGTGTCATGGGATGGAATCAAACATAGACGAGTATTTTCTAAAAAAGGATATTTTTCTTTTGGGTGTGAAATAGTCGTCTGGGCTTTTTTGTTATAAACAAATTTTAAGGAGTATTTGTTTAGATGTACATGTCTTGCGTGTATGCCTTACTTTAATGAATTTAATTTTATAAAATTATTTGAATATAAAAAGCATGATAGTTACTACTTAGCACATAATTATTAGTGATTTGATTATTGAGGCTAATGTAGTACGAATATGCGAGACAACACTAACTTAACTATCTAATTAACCTTCTATTCTAATCGGAATCCTTTATAACCTCCTAGCTAAGTTCATGTTTTTGATAAGCGGAAATTGCATCATATTCATACCATACAACATAATCAATCTAGCCTCCATTCTATGTAACGCGTCTTTAGCGTTATTAAACAAAACCTAATCACTAAGGAAAAAAGATATTGCAGTACATAGGCAAGAATAATCACGCAGGCAAGGATAATCACATAATTTGCTAGCAGATATTACAATGCTTAGGCAAGATAACTCATTAAGGAGAAAAAATATTGCAAGATGATAGAAACATATGAAGCGGGTACCTGAATTTAGGAAAAAGTTAATCTCATCTAGATCCTTATCCTATATACATATCCGATGATGAACACAATCTATGTTTGGTCTACCTCAACGTGCATTAACGAGGAAGATTGTAAAAATTTAAACTATCAATATGTGAATTAAGAAGTACAACACTTACGCATTAGTGTCGTGCTTTGATACGAAATCTGATACAATATTTATTTACTATTCAAGCTAAGGTAAAATTTAAGCTCCTAAAATAATTGATAAGAAAAAACATGATAAAAGATTTTCAAAAAATTATTAATTAAAAAGATCTAAAATATATTAATAAGAAGAACTTTTATTCCATATAAACATAACTTCAAATAATTTGTAGATTCGACACGGCAAGCAATTAGGCAACGTAACTACTATTTCTTTCAGAGTTTTTTTTTTTTTTTTTTTCGATTTAGGTTTAAATTCTGTTAGTTTTAAATTTCACTAAATAGGACATGAATTTGATTGGGAAATTATGGCATAAACCAAATAGGACACAAATTTTAAAAGTTCGGTTGGAAATTTTTCAGCAAAAATAATTTATTTTTGAGAAATTTAATTGGGAAAAAAGTGAAAAGACGATTTGATCTATATATTACATGTTTCAATGAAGAGCAAAAAATTTGATGTAGATGTAAATAAATTTCTATAATAGTGAATCGTGCTTTTCATAGGGTAAAATATGATATTTTGGTCCAACTTAATTACGATAGAAGTTAATTTATAAGGAAAAAAATATTCAAGATCATATAAAGAGTACAGATGCACCTATCCTACCGGTGTGGACTCCCAACACATACCATATTTTTTCAACTTAAATTCAAAGGGTGTCTAAAAGTAATGCCAAAAATGAGTAAGTTAGTGACAAACTAGTGTATCTTGCATTATAATTTACAGTTTTTACCCAAAACAATTTCAACTTTTATAAGAGGTTGATCAATTTTATGTCTAGCATTCTTGTCTAAAGATAGACATTAAAGGTTCTCTGCCGTACTATATCCACAACAAAGTTAAAGAAAACTTTAGTCATCATGTTTATTTGGGAAATGTCCAATCTTGAAAGCGAATATGTATGTGAACCACACACTTGCTTGTATTATAAATGAACCACTTCATAGGGGGAAATTAAAATATAATATTGACAAGAAGTGTCATCAACAACCTGGAAATTACATTAGGAAAAAAAAGCTATGGTTTTGAGGAGATATCAACCCTACTTGGCAATGCTCTTTATACAAGTATTATATGCAGGCATGGCTTTGTTCTCTAAAGCATCCATCTCTGATGGCATGAACCCTTACGTATTTGTGTTTTATCGACAAGCTTTTGCAACCCTAGCCTTGGCTCCGTTCGCGATTTTCCTAGAAAGGTCTTCAAATTTTCACCTTCTATATGTATATATATATATATACACTTTAATGTCAAGCTAATTAATATATTTGTGATCTTCTTTGATTCACAGTAGCAAGACAGCTTCCCTTACATTCACCTTATTAGTGAAGATATTCTTTATATCTTTATTTGGGTATGGATCGACTCCTTTTCTTGTCTATATATGCATGCATGCATGCGGTGTGAAGCAAAATATGTACCATCCACAAAAGTTATGTAAAATTGATCGAGTCAGTTGGTTCAGAATGAACGTTATCTTATTACTACACGTAGTTAATATTAAAAGTAATAATGGATTCAGTTGAACTCAAAGAATCATAAATATATGTAAATTGTTCTGTAGAAGTTATAATATTTGCACTAAACTTTACTATGGATTGACTAAGTTGTGTTAACGTGTAGAATTAATTTTCAGGATTACTTTGACCCTGGATCTATGCTATGTTTCAATAAGTTACATATCAGCGACATATGCATCTGCAAGCATTAACACAATCCCTGTTATTACCTTCATCTTGGCTTTATGCTTCAGGTACACACTTCTCTAAATGTTAAGGAAAAAAAGATTAGAATATTTATGGAGCGATCTGAACAGTGAGGATTCATATGTCCGACTTTTATCGAGAGGCTGTGTTGTTGTTTTTGTCAAATATTACTTTTGTCTTTTGATGATGTTAAGGATGGAGAGCATTTGTTATAAGCAAAGCCATGGAATTGCTAAGATTATAGGAACAGTTGTGTGTGTTGCTGGGGCTTTGGTATATGCTTTTGTAAATGGACCTCCTCTATATCCAGAAAGCCACAAAAAAATTCATTATCAAACTTCAATTGGCACCTCCAAAGGGGAATGGATTAAAGGTTCTCTCATCATGCTCTTAGCCAACACAATGTGGTCATTGTGGCTTATTCTCCAGGTCTTTTTCTCTGTCTTTTTCTTATCACTTATTTAGACTACAAATCTTTAAAAAAAATTATTTTCTTAAATTGTTAACAACATAATTATAATTAAATATAGTTTAACCTACAAAAGCAAGTTAGTTACCTTGTTTGTTTAAATTTATGTGAACTTATTTGATAAAGCATAAAGTTTTAGAAAGATATGAAATTTTGAAAATAGTAGTCTTGAACATGCTACAAGACATTTGAAATTTATAGTCTTGAGACTTGAATGTTAAACACATCATAACATTTGTATTGAAGGAAAATCGTAGCTAGTTGATTTGATTCACTACTTAAATCGTCACCGATTCAATTAAGAAAATGTATATTTATAAAAAGTCCCATACATTCAATTAATTTTTTTTTGTATACTTATACAAATCTTCTCATTATGAGTAATAATGAAAATTTTTACTTAATTTTTTTTTTTTTTTTTTGAATTGGCTAAAAGAAACAAGTCCACATCAATTATAATGGTCAAAGTACTATTTTTTATGGATACCAATTAATTTACCATTAGAATTTATGTCTAAATATTTTATAAATAACTTGATTACGTAAATAGTTTTTACAGAATCAACACAAAAAACTTAAAGCCACATAAAAAGGAAAAAGTCGCAAGCTAGTTAGAATTAAAATAGATAACATTCATGAGGGGCCGTCCTGAAATGCATAAAATAGAAAAACAACACTTAGGTGTCGTTTGGTAGAGCATATTGAAAAATATAGTGTATACATTAGTTAATATGTATTACTAGTTCAACAATACTAATTATGTTTGAGATGACAAAAAAATTTTATTGCAAAAAAGTGTACAAAATCAAAAAAGGACATTTTTGTAAACAAACATTTCTTTTATAGATTTTATGTAAGATGTATTATTTCTTATACATCAAACCAAACAATGTATAAGAAATAATACATGCATAACTAATACATACATTATTGATACAAGCATTATTAATACATTATATTTTGCATTGTTCTTATACACTCTACCAAACGACTCCTTAGCCTAGCTAGTACGTACCATATATTTTGTGACACCTTATGCTAAAATTAAAGGTTTATTTTGCATTCATAAAGAAGATGGACCCCCATGTGAAATAACAAATATTCTTCAATTTATTTTGTAACAGGGTCCAATTATGAAACAATATCCAGCAAAATTAAGGCTTACTACTCTTCAATGCCTCTTTAGCTGCATTCAATCAGCAATATGGGCTATTATTGTAAAGAGGGACGTGGCTGCATGGAAATTGGGTTTCAATTTCAATCTTCTCTCTGTGGCTTATTGTGTAAGAACATTTAATTATTTTTTTGGTTAATTTTATGTTTTCTATCCGCCACCAAATATAGAGATTTTTTTCCACCATTCAATGGGAAATTTGAGTTATGAAATATGATTTTCCTATTCATTTCTCATTGAAATCCCTCCGTTCCATATTAGTTATTTACCTTATTAAAAATATTTATTTTGTATTAGTTATCCATCTTACTAAATTCAAAGTGAATTAATTAAATTTTTCCATATCACTCTTACTATTAGTTTATTTTTTTGAAAGCATGAACATTTGTTTATAAAGTTCAAAAAAATTTATTAAGGGGTGAATTAATAAAGTCATCTTCTTATTTATAATTTCTTAATATACGTGTAAAAAAAAGTAGTAAACTAATGTGGAACAAAAGGAGTAGCTCATTGGGAAAATTGGGCAGCTTTCAATTTTTTGCACTGTCATTTTTTTTCCATTTTTTCCCACTAATTCAATCAAAATATATGTGAAAACAACCACCATTTGTCACCATTTCTACTTGTCACTTTTGACATATCAAAAAAAGATAATTTTTTTTTCTTATTTTATATTTAACATTAGTTGTTTATTGTACAAACCATTTTCAAGACATATTAATTAAGTTTTGTTGTCATTGCATACAAGTAAGTTTTGTTGAAAATTGGCAGGGTGTGTTGGTCACTGGGCTATCATATTGGCTAAGAGCATGGGTAATAGAGATAAAAGGACCAGTATTTACAGCTATGTTTACTCCAATATCTCTAATAGTTACTGCCTTCTTTTCATCTATCTTTTGGAAGGAGACTCCTCATCTGGGAAGGTTTATATACTTCTACTTTTCCTTTTCATTCTACTTAAACATAAAAAGGTTCACTTAATTCACAAGAGAATTCACATTTTGGTTTAAAAAAACAGCTAGTCTAAAATTAAATATCTTACCCCCTACTATAAGTAGCAGTATTTTAATCCCGTATGCTATAAGTAGCACTACTTTAATATATCTAGTGGATTAGCTAATGGTTTGCTACTATGAAAAATATTGACAGTGTATGTGGAGCAATATTGCTGGTGATGGGACTTTATGGTGTTTTGTGGGGTAAACAAAAGGAAGCAGAGTTCAAAAAGACAAGTCAATGCAAAGGAGAAATTACCAGCATATAGCTAGCAAAGGGAGTGAATGGATATGCACTAATTATAGAAATTAAAGTTCCCTCTTTTGTGCTCTTTTCTCTGTTTAAATGAGTGGTAATTGTTGGTTCTTTATTTGGTTTTGCACTAAGATTAGTATATTAGTATATGCACTAGAAAATACTACTCCCTCCGTCTTATTTTATGTGTCACCATTTAATCGGGTACAGAGTTTAAGAAATAAGGGAAGACTTGTTAATGTTTACCAAATTGTCCTTTTATCAAAAATTTTGTCTTTAAATAATTACCAAATAAGGAAAGATGACATTCTTTTTGGGACGGACCAAAAAGAAAAGATGACACATAAAATGGGACGGAGGAAGTACATATTAATTACTCCCTCCATTTTATTTTAGTTGATTTTTTTTCTACAAATATTTGTTTCAATTTAGTTGTTCCTTTGATGAAATCAAAAGGATTTATTATGTTATTCTAATACTATTCTTATCATTAAATGACTAAACAAAATGTATATACTCAAGTTTATATTTTCAAAGCATAATTAATAAGGTTAATTTGATAAAATAAACTCCCAAAAAATATTTTCTTAAGGGATGCGTCAAATGAATGGGAGGGAGTAGAAGTATAGGATAAGAATCAATTTAAGTTTTGGTTTAGTTTAATGTGAGTGGTTGTAGTTTTGGTGAGTTTGTTTTTGTTTGTTTTGAGAGGAGTTTTTGGTTTAAAGTTTTAAATATATATATTACTCATATAGTCTTATACATTGTTACTTGTTAGAAGTTTTATTATTAGTTATTGATAGATTAAAACGGGGTTATCTTTTCTGTTCAATTCTCCACTGTAAAAATATAAATGCATAATACTTTGGAATAAACTAGAGAAAAGGATTCATAAGAAGGAAAAAAGTTTAGACCAAAGTGTAAATAAAATGAATAAAAAAGAAAAGAAGTTGGAACTCGAAATTTTGAAAACAAATTAATTTCTATTTGGGGCAAAAAAAAAAAGAATTTCATTGTGTTCTAACTTCCCTTATACCGGAAAGGGAAAAAATTGAAATATACATTCTTAGATTGTATGTTGCATGTAATAACAATACTTCTTAGATTGTAATTAATAATAATTTTTAAAATAAAATAAAAAAAGAAAAAAAATTTAATAGCAATTTTAAAACAAAAAATTGAATATCAATCACCCGATATTTCGTTCAAAACAGTTAATAGTAAAAAAAGATAAATCATTTTTTTAAAAAATAAGTTATCAATTACCCCTTATTTCTTTCAAAACACAGTTACTTGGGCTCTTTCACAATCAAAGCAGATTCTTCTTCTTCATTCGAAATGAGTTACTTGGGTTCTTTCACAATTAAAGCAGATTCTTCTTCTTCATTCGAATTTTACTTCATTCACATGTCAGCCAGATCACAGTTAAGATCGAAAAACAACTCAAATTCTCTCAAATTGTTGATCTTATTCGTCGAAACTTTTTTTCCATTAAAAAATAAATTTACCCATTTACATTGCAATGAATCATCGTTCCATATCCATAAAAAGGTTGGTGTTGTTTATAGATTTAGTGGACTCCATATGATTCACTATTTTCACTTTGAAAACTTGTTGTATATATAAATTGGTTGATTTACTATTTTCATACACATATTGTATACACTATTTTTGGATATAAAATGTATATACAAAATGATTTTATACTAATAAGTTAAGTTATTTTGTAGACTGCATATGATTTCACCACTTTTTATACACTAGAAATTGATTTTATACACTTTTATAAATTGATTTATCATTTTCATACACTTTTTTATGTATATAAACTGATTTATCTTTTGCATATTTTTTTTTGTGTATAAAATGTGTATACTAATAAATTTTTCTACATATAAACTTCATACACTGTCTCTATCTATGCCAGAAATTAGGTAGTTGACTAGAGAACGTCATCGACCGAAAAATTAAAAATAAGGAGTTGTATATAAACTTTAGGAGAGAAATTTCAACACACATACAAATGAAACAATATATAAAGAGAAAAAAGTTATAAAGTAAAATCACAAAATTCAAAAATATGATGGAGATTATACTTGATTTGTATATTCTTATGGAAGAGAAAAGATGAAGAAGAAATATGAAGGAGTAAAAAAAGGAGTAAAAAGATGAAATAAAGAGAGAACTAGATAAATGAAGGAGTAAACAGAAGAGAAATATCTGACTGAAAATGGGTCAAATATCCACTTTTTACTCTTCTAATGAATAACTATACGTTAATTTTATGATAAAAATAAAGTTATCAGTATAGTTTATCAAATCTATTGTCATATGCAACTAAAAACACAATTCAATAATTATAAAAAAAAAGTACAGTTACAACTTACAATAAACAATCTAAAAAGTATATGTAAGATAACCTTCACTATCGAAAATTTCAAATAAAGCCTTCTACTCTTTTATCAAATGGCTCAAATCGCTCTCATGACTAACCTGTTGACATCAGTTAAACTAATGAATTTAATCGAACGATGATAAAATAGAGTAAACAACATAAAGCACGACATTATAGTATCTAATTACTAAGCAAAATAAAAGTTTTAAAAATTGTAAAATCCATGAGATATGCCTAGATACATCGGCGTTGATTGCATGTCTGAAATACATGCATGTCTAATTAGGTGTAATTTATTTTAAGTACACTGTATCAAAATGTAATACGCATGTATCTGGTACACACGACTTCTATCGTTCGACTTTCTCCCTCTCTCCCACTCTCGCTCCTTTTCTTTTCTGTATCGGAGTTTCACAATTTCATGCATCTGTGCGTCCAATATCAATTTCTATAGGTGTATCCAACAAAATATGAAATCATGTATTCAGTATAACTTTCACCAAGGTATTCAAGATCAATTTCATTCATTATATTTGATATCAATTTTATTTAGTACATCCGGAATCATCGAATACAGTTTATCTGGAACAAACTCAAAAGTATATCTATTGTATTTATGCATAGATATATGTATTTGGTATAAAAATATATGTATTTGATATCAAATATGTACTAATATAATATTATGAAATAAGCCAGTATCAAATATGCATTGATATATCGTGTATTCGTGCATATACATGCATAACTATAACGACCCTTCCGATCGTTTGTGAAATTTTCTCATCTTCTTTATTCTAGCTTTTTCCGTAGTTTATGTACATGAATTATGACTCGCGGGATGAGTAATACCAATTCTTCAGGTGTTCGAAAGTAATTAAGCCATTAACTGGATTATTGAGTTTTAATTGAGTTAAACTTGATAATGGTCAAGTTCAATCAAGATGAACCCGAATTAGTGTTTTAGTGATTTCAATAGGTTTGGAACATATTTTTAGTCAATCTACTTACTAATTTATTTTTGTGGGGTTGTGAACAAATTTTGAGAAATTATTAAAAGTTTTGGTATTAGATAGTTAAATTAATTAAAAGTACTGGGTCAAAACTATAACTATTTTCTTCTCATATAACCCACGTTATTGAAGTCAGTAGGTTACAGTTTAATTAGAGTTTAGACTCGACTTAAGTGTGTGTATGCTCCTAAATTAGATACTTGTTGATTGTTATTCGGACATGTTTGAAATTGTTGATGTTTGGACTGTTGACACGTGTATAAATGGTTATTGAAAATTTACTTGATGGAAGTGTCTTATGACTTTAAGTGTACTTGCAAACTTGGTACATCGTGTTGTATGTTGTGAGGTAGTGTAAATTAGATATTGATATTACTTGTTTATGTTGGATCGGGTACCACACCGTTACAGATATGTATATTAGATCGGGTACCACGCCGATACGGATATGTATATGTTGGATCAGGTACCACGCCGGTATGGATATGTATATAGTGGATCGGGTACCACGCTGGTACGGATATGTTTATGTTGCATTGGGTACCAGGCCGGTACAAATATTTATATATTAGATCGGGTACCACACCGGTATGGATTTGTATATGGTGGATTGGGTACCATGCCGGTACAAATATGTTTATGTTGGATCGGGTACCACATCGGTACGGATATCTATATGGTGGATTGGGTACTATACTGGTACGGTACATGAACATAAATTATTCCCTGCAGGTCATGACTATTTGGGCAAAAATAAGTCCCATAGCATGTGTGTACATATTATTGTTGATTTTGTGAGTGTTTACAGTATGGTTGATACTCTTGATGATTATGTGACTTATTTGTGAGCATTATTTGACCTATATTTGTTATGTGATGATTCCTGTCTACTTGTTATTTGATTTATGTTGGGTACATGTTATTAAGTTGAGTTAGCCTATGATGCCTACTAGTACATAGTGGTTTGTACTGATACTACCATGTACTCTTCTTTTGTTGAGAGCAGAAAGTATTTTGGAGGCTCAAACACGACCTCACCTCTAGAGTTTGATAGCAGATCTTAATCCAAGGGTGAGAATTCCGTCTCCAGGCTGTCACGGGTCATCTTATTTATTATTGTCCATCTTTCGGGCAATGAAACATTATTTATTTACTTTATTTTTGAATATCTCTTTAGACATGATCTTTGTTAGCAGTTCTTATATGATGACTTTTGGGTCTTGATGATTTTAGTAAGTAGTTTGTTTGACTTCCGTATTAATAATGATTAGTCCTGGATTATTATTATTATGTTACTTTCTTTGATAATATCATCTTAATATTGATTAAGTGATTGGGTAATATTTTGATTTAGATGATTCTCCCACAGAAAGATTAGTGTGGGTTTCACTCATGGCCGTTTGGGTCGTGAAAAAGTTATATCCGAGACCTAGGTTCGTCGATCTCGTCGTATAAGAAAATGTCTAGTAGAGTTTTTCAGAACGGTACGGAGATGCCTATACTTTTCTTCTAGAGGCTACAGGCTCTTGATTTCTATTGGTATCTGGTGATTTCAATTGGTATCTAACTTCTTTCACTCTCATTCTCACAGATGGTAAGAACTCGAAGGAATGGAGCAAGAGCTGAGGTCCTTGAAGCGGCTGCTGATGCAGCAGTTCGAGGTAGAGGCCAGGTAAGAGGAGGACATAACAGAGAAAGGAGAGCAGTGCCCACCAGGGGCAGAGCTCAGGCTGTGAGGCCAGCTAGAGAGGCTAGTATCTCCTTCCCCACATAAAAATTTGCTTGAGGTTGCAGAGAATTGAGCTATGCTAGTACAGGATGAATGAGTGCCGATTCATGATGGTGTTGCACTAGCTCAGGGAGGTACAACTCTAATTCAGATGTCTTCCACTGTGATTTAGCAAGTTCTGAGTTATCTGAGTGGTTTGGCAGGATCAGGTACTATGCCTACAGTACCTGCAGTCCAGCATGAGATACAGCTTGCTGCTGTAGCCCCTCGGATGCAAAAAACATCAGGTGCAAATATATTTCTAAGATAGGTAGTGGGTTCGGTGATGACCGGAGATGAGCATGAGTTGTTCTGTAAGTTTATCAAGATGAAGCCTTCAGTTTTTTATTCAACTGAGTTGGAGGATGCCTACGAGTTTATTATTGACTATTATAAGAGGATACACAAGATGAAGGTGGTTGAGAGGTATGGTGTAGAACTAATTACTTTCCAGTTTCAGGGGGATGCTAAGATGCGGTGGAAGGCCTATGTTGAATATAGGGATGCAGCTTTGACTCCCTTGACTTGGACACAGTTCTACTCAGTTTTTCTAGAAAAGTTTATGCCCCGTACTCTGAGAGATAGAAAAAGGGATGAGTTGCTAATCTTAAGTAGGGGAACAGTTTAGTTGTGGCCTATGAGGCCAAATTTCATTCATTATGTCGGTATGCATCACACTTGCTGAAAATTGATGAGGAGAGGATCCATTTTTTTTTGTGAAGGGGTTGAATACAGTTCTCCAGATTTTTGCTCTTTAGATGACATCTTCTGGTAGGTCTATCCAGGAGATGGTTGATTTTTTCAAGAAGGTGGGAGGCATAAGGCAAGAGGGTTATGCTAAGGCATTAAAAAAGAATGACCACAGAGAAGGCAGTTTCAGTGGTTCTTATTGTAGAGGTCAGAGTTCACAGGGATACCCTGCCCGCCCCATTCAATCAGCGATGCCGGTTTCTGTGGGTGGTTCGTCAGGATCTATCCAACCATTTTCAGACTCTAGTAGTTACCTCGCTTCATCTTCGCCAGCTCAGCGACATACCTTAGACCGTATATGTTACGAGTGTTGTGGAGTGGGTCACATTAGGAGGTTTTGTCCTAATGTGAGGTAGTTTGGCCAATCTAGCAAGCAGCAGACTTCTAGAGCTCTAGTTCTAGCAGGTAGGGGAGGTGGTGGTAATGTTAGAGGTCGTCCACAGGGTGGTCGTAGTGGTCATCAGGTAGGTAGGGGTGGTAATCTTCCCCATTGAGATAGTTCTCAGCTTGGCAGGGGTGACATTCAGACTGGTGGTAGGGTCCATATCTATGCTTTTCCAAGTAAGCCCGAGGCAGAGGCATCAGGCGCTATTATTATAGGTACTATTCTTGTTTGTTACCAGATTGCCACTGTATTATTTGATCTTGTCTTTACTTTTTCATACATATCTGTTAATTTTGCTGTGGGATTAGACATAGTGTGTGATTTGCTTGACTTTTTGATTCACGTGTCTACTTCAGTTGGTGATTATGTTATTATTGATAGGGTTTAACATTCCTGTTCTATTATGTTTATGGGGTATCAAACTTGGGGGCAGATTTAGTGATTCTAGACATGGTAGATTTTGACATAATTTTGGGTATGAGTTAGTTGTCTCCGTATTATGCTATATTAGATTTTCATGCTAAGACAGTTACTGTGGCTGGGCCGGGAATGGATAGACTTAAGTGGGAGGGTGATTATAGTCCTGCACCAATGAAACTTATTTTCTTTTTGCATGCAAAGAAGTTAATTGATAAAGGCTATTTAGCACTTCTAGCATATCATCGGGACACTTTTGCAGAGATCCATCTATTGAGTCAGTTCCTATGGTGTGTGAGTTCCAAGAGGTTTTTCCTACAGCTTTGCCTGGTATGCCGCCAAATCGTGACATTGGTTTTTGTATTGATCTAAAGTTAGGTACTCATCCTATTTCTATTTCTCCCAATAGGATAGCTCCGGTTGAGTTGAGAAAGCTAAAGACTCAGTTGTAGGATTTGTTAAATAAGGGTTTTATCCGACAGAGTGCCTCTCCATGGGGTGCTCCTGTCTTGTTTGTAAAGAAAAAAAATGGTAGTCTTCATGTGTGTATAGACTACAGGCAGTTGAACAAAGTTACAATCTGTAATAAGTATCCTTTTCCCCGTATCAATGACTTATTTGACCAATTATAGGGTGCATCCATATTTTCTAAGATTGATTTGAGGTACGGGTATCATCATCTTAAGATTTGTCCTGACGATATTCCTAAGACTGCTTTTTAACCAGGTATAAGCACTATGAGTTTCTTGTGATGTCTTTTGGATTGACTAATGCCCCAGATGCTTTTATGAGTTTGATGAATAGGATATTTAAACCCTACTTCGATTCTTTCATGATTGTCTTTATTGATGATATTCTAGTTTATTCTAAGAGTAAAGAGGAGCATGGGAATCACTTAAGGATTGTTTTGGGGTTGTTAAAAGTGAAAAAGTTTTATGTAAAGTTTTCTAAGTGTGAATTGTGGTTGGCTTCTGTATACTTTTTGGGGCGTGTGGTTTCAAAGGAAGGGATGATGGTAGACCCACAGAAGCTTGAAGCGGTTAATAATTGGGCTAGGCCCACTTTAATGATGGAGGTTCGTAGCTTTGTTGGCTTAGCAAGTTAGTATTGCAGGTTCGTGAAGAGGTTTGCTTCTATTGCTACTCATATGACGTGGTTGACTCAAAATGATGTACCTTTTATTTGTTCTGATGAGTGTGAGGAGAGCTTTCAAAAGCTCAACACCTTGTTGACTACCACTCCTAGTCTTGCCTTGCCGGTAGAGGGTAAGAATTTTATTATTTATTGTGATGCTTCACGTTCTGGTTTAAGTGTTGTGTTGATGTAGGAAAAGAATGATATTGCTTATGCTTCGAGGCAATTGAAGCCCAATTCATGATTTGGAGTTAGCTATTATGGTTTTTGCTCTTAAGATATGGAGGCATTTCTTGTATGGGGCTCGTTGTGAAGTGTTCACTGATCACTGCAGTTTACAGTATATGTTCACGCAGAGGGATTTGAATTTGAGACAGCATAGATAGATGGAGTTGCTCAAAGAAAATGACATCACCATTCTCTACTATTGGGGGAAGGCTAATGTGGTCGCTGATACATTGAGCAGGAAGTCAACAAGTATGGATAGTTTGGCTTATTTGAATACTAGCAGGCATCTATTGGCTAGAGAGATCCAGACTCTAGCTAACAATTTTGTTCAACTTGAGGTGACTAAGAGAGGAGGAATTCTAGCCAACATTGAGGCAAGGTCCACATTTCTTGATCAAGTCAAGGCTAAACAATTTAAGGATGCTAAATTGAGCAAGATTCGCGATATGATTTTACAGGGTAAGGCCAAAGAGGCCATTCTTGATGGTGACGGTGTGTTACGAATTAAGGGGCGAGTTTTTGTACTTCGTGTTGATGATTTAATTCCTACTATTCTAGCTGAGGCTCATTGTTCAAACTATTCTACACATCCTAGAGCAACTAAGTGTATCGTGATTTGAGGCAGCACTATTGGTGGGGCCGAATGAAGAGTGATATAGTTGATTTTGTTGTCAAATGTTAGAGTTGCCAGCAGATAAAGTACAAGCATCAGAAACCTAGTGGTACTCTTTAGCGGATGTCATTCCTGAATGGAAATAGGAGAAGATAGCTATGGATTTTGTTGTTGGTCTTTCCTATACCTTAGGTAAGTATGATTCTATATGGGTTATTGTGGATAGATTGACTAAGTCTGCATATTTTATTCCAGTTTAGATGACTTAAAATGCAGAGAAGTTGGCCAAGATTTATCTTAAGGAGATTGTTCGATTGCATGGGGTCCCAATTTTTATTATCTCAGATAGGGGTACTCAATATACCTCCACCTTTTGGACGAAGTTACATGAGGAGTTGGGCACAAGGTTGGACCTTAGTACAACTTTTCACCCTCAGACCGATGGGCAGTCCGAGCGGACGATTCAGGTGTTGGAGGATATGCTCTGTGCGTATGTGATGGATTTTGGAGGTCATTGGGATCAGTTCCTACATTTGGCCAAGTTTGTATATAATAATAGTTATCATTTGAGTATCGACATGGCACCATTTGAGGCATTAAATGGGAGGAGGTGTACATCTCCCATTGGGTGGTTTGATGTTTTTGAGGTGAGATCGTGGGGTGCTGATTTATTGAGAGACTCATTGAAAAAGGTTAGATTCATACAGGATAAGTTTATAGCGTCTCAAAGCAGGCAAAAGATGTATGCGGGTCGAAATATTAAAGATATGCACTTTATGGAAGGTGTGCAACTATTGCTTTAAGTTTCACCCATGAAGGGTGTCATGCATTTTGGAAAGTGAGGTAAGCTCAATCCTTGATATATTGGTCCATTTAAGATTCTTCAACGTGTGGGGCCTGTGGCCTATAGGTTGGCATTGCTTCCGAGCTTGTCGGGAGTTCACCCTGTGTTCCATGTATCTATGCTAAAGAAGTTTCATGGTGATGGTAACTACATAATTCATTAGGATTTGGTCTTGTTATATGAAAAACTGTTGTATGAAGAAGCACCCATTGCTATCGGGATAGAGATATTCGTTAGTTGAGGACTAAGGAGATTGTGTCTGTGAAGGTCCAATGGAAGAATCGTACTATTAAGAAGGCCACTTGGGAGACCGAAGCGGACATGCGTAGCAAGTATCCACATCTTTTTGCAGATTCAGGTAATTCCTTGTTTTCCCGGCTTGTGTTGTGTTTGCCTATTCGGTGATGAACAGTTGTTTAATTGGTATCTGATTTAACGACCCTTCCGATCGTTTTTGAAAATTTTTCATCTTTCTTATTCTAGCTCTTCTTATAGTTTATGTACGTGAATTATGACTCACTGGATGAGTAGTATCAATTCTTGAGGTGTTCTGAAGTAAATAAGCCATTAGCTGGATTATTGACTTTTAATTGAGTTAAGCTTGATAATGGTCAAGTTCAATCAAGATGACCCCGAATTAGTGTTTTAGTGATTCCAATAAGTTTGGAACATACTTTTTAGTCAACTTAATTATTAATTTATTTTTGTGGGGTTGTGAACAAATTTTGAGAAATTATTAAAAGTTTTGGGTATTAGACAATTAAATTAATTGAAAGTAGTGGAAACTACAACTATTTGTTTCTCATATAACCCAGGTTATTGAAGTCAGTAGGTTACGGTTTAATTGGAGTATAGACTCGACTTAAGTGTTTGTATGCTCCTAAATTAGATACTCTTTGATTGGTATTCGTACATACTTGAAGTTGTTGATATTTGGACTGTTGATGTGTGTATAAATGGTTGATGAAAATTTACTTGATGAAATGGTCTTGTGACTTTAAGTGTACTTGTAAACTTGGTACATCGTGTTGTATGCTGTGAGTTAGTGTAAATTTGATATTGATATTACTTGTTTACACCGGTACGGATATGTATATTGGATTGGGTACCACGACAGTACGGATATGTATATGTTGGATCGAGTACCACGCCGGTACGGATATATATATAGTGGATCGGGTACCACACCGGTACGGATATATTTATGTTAGATCGGGTACTGCACTGCTACGAATATGTATATGTTGGATCGGATACCACGTCAGTATGGATATGTATATGGTGGATTGGGTACCACACCGGTACGGATATGCCTATGTTGGATCTGGTACCACACCGGTATGGATATGTATATGGTGGATTGGGTACTACGCTGGTACGGTATATGAACATAGATTGTTCCCTACAGGTCATGACTATTTGGGAAAAAATAAGTCCCATAGCATGTATGTACATATTATTGTTGATTTTGTGGGTGTTTACAGTATGGTTGATACTCTTGATGATTATGTGACTTGTTTGTGAGCACTGTTTGACCTGTTATTGCTGTATTATTGATTCATTGAGTATTTGTTATGTGATGATGCCTGTCTACCTGTTATTTGATTTATGTTGGGTATATGTTATTAAGTTGAGTTGGCCTATGATGCCTACCAGTACATAGTGGTTTGTACTGATACTACCATGTACTCTTCTTTTGTTGAGTGCAGAAAGTTTTTAGGAGGATCATACATGACCTCACCTCTAGAGTTTGATAGTAGATCTTTATAAAAGGGTGAGCATTCTATCTCCAAGCTGTCACGGGTCATCTTATTTATTATTGTCCATCTTTCTGGCAATGAAATATTCTTTATTTACTTTATTTTTGGATATCTCTTTAGACATGATCTTTGTTAGCAGTTCTTGTTCGATGACTTTCGGGTCTTGAGGATTCTAATAAGTAGTTTGTTTGACTTCCGCATTAATAATGATTAGTGTTGGATTATTATTATTATGTTGACTCTCTTTAATAATATCATCTTAATATTGACTAAGTGATTGGGTAATAATTATATTTAGATGGTTCTCTCATAGGAAGATTAGTGTGGTGTCACTTATAGCCGTTTGGGTCGTAACAATAACAAAAAATAATGATACATTGTCCGAGTTTGATACCACAAGGATTCAAATTAATAAATCAAAAGTAGAATTCAAAGATGGAAATGCTAATATCTGCAACAACATATGACTTTAGATTTATGTTTCTTAGTTTAGGGGAATTTTGTCGATTTGTTTCGGTGTTTGTGATGAGATATATTTATTAGTATATTTTTATATATCAAATATGCAGTATTTTAAATAAATAAGAAAAATTATATACCGTTCTCGCATATTTTCTAACAAATCTTCTAGGAAGAATAAATTACGAAAAAGATAGAAGATATAAATCAAATAAGGAAGATACATCCGCTACAAATTCATCAAAGACTATAGAAGGAAAAGAAATATGAACTAATAAAACTATCATCAAGGTTTTTGAATTTCTCATCAAGATTTCATGATAATATTCATGTCAAAATCTCACCAAGATTGTATGATATATTTGCATGCAAAATTCTCCTCAAGATCTCATGATATATTGCTATTGTATTGAAAATTCTCACCAAAGTCTCGAAAGAATTTTTTTTATAAATAGGAAAGGTTCTTTCATTGTAAAGACATAATACACACCATGAGCAAAATTCATTTGTCTTGTTTTCTTCCTTATCTTTTTCTTTAGTAGGATAATATTTTCATAGTAGTTTTATATTTTCTCCATAATGGAGTAATTTCTTTCGGTCGGGATAGTTGATGAAGCTCGATATATATATATATATATATATAGATAGATAGATATAGATATTTATAATACTATATCACACTACTAGAAAAAATAGGAAAAACAACCACATGTGGTCGCTTTTTCTGTTTTTAGACAAAACAAGCGACCATAAGGCGTGATCGAAAAAAGAGTGGTAGCTTTTTTAAAACCGACCACATGTGGTCGCTTCTTTTATAAATATATATATATATATAATTTAATATTATTTTTTCTAAAAAAATATTTTTTATTTTTAAACAAAAGCGACCACTAGTGGTTGCTTCTATGAATTTAATAAAAATAATTTTTTTTTTAAAAAGCGACCACAAGTGATCAGTTTTGTATTTAAATTAATTAATTAATTTAAACAAAAGTGACACATGTGGTCGCTTTTGTAAATAGATTAATTAATTAATTTATATACACAAGCGACCACATGTGGTCGGTTTTTTTAATAAAATCATTTTTAATTAATTACGACCACATGTGGTTGGTTTTTTAAAAAAATTCCAGAATAGCGACCACATGTGATCGCTTTTCTGGAATTTTTTTATGAAAGTGGCCACTTTCTTTAGTGATCAAATGTGGTCGCTTTTTTAAAATATTTTCAGAAAAGCGACCACATGTGGTCGGTTTTTTTCATAATTTTGTAAAAAAAATAATAGCATATATTTAAGCTACATTCCATCAAACCTACTATACAATACAGACCACCAATCAACATTTAATATACAATCAACCACCATAAGAATACAAACATTAAAAATCAATTTTTTTTACAAATTTATCAAGGTTTCAAATCCAAACTACAAAACATGCAAAAAACTAAAAACTATAACTCATCATCCGCATCCTCATTCTCAACGTCACCCATAGGATCTGATTCCTCCTCCGTGGTGTAATAACCATCCAGTGGACTTAGGACTTTTGTAGACTGAGCTGCAGCACCGAGATAGGGAGTAAGAATCTGTGCAGATTGAAGAAAAGAGTTGATCTGCTCCTGCATCATCCTCATTTATGTTGATGTTTCCTCCTCTTTCTTCTTTGCCCTCTCAGTTTATGCAGTAATCTTTTTATTGAGTTGGAAAATCATATTTTTTAGCAAGTCAACGGTTTCTCTATCAACTGATGAGGGATAGGATGAATCACCGAACGAAGACCTATTTCTCGCTAAAGCATTTCCTGTGGTAGCCGTAGTATGCGCCTATGTAAGACCCGTAAATTTCTAAGCTTAATTCAGTCCTTTAAAGCTTGTTAACGGATCCCAGACTTATAAAATTTTGGCCAAGTGTTCAGACTTAGTCTGATTTTAGCCTTCGTAAGTGGCGACTCTATTTCATGACCCTTATGACCTTAAAGTATCAATCTTTAGGTTGATTCATGATCAGGAATGTCAGTAGGTGTTCTCGAACAAGTTTTGGATTTTTTGAACTTCATTTGAAGCATGTTTGGAAGCCTAAACTGGTGGATCAACGTGATCTCGGCGCGCCGCATCGCCTATCACGTTGGTAAATGTGTTCCCCAGCTCCCAGTGTCAAATTTCAGTGAGTCGATGCGTACTCAACACGGTGCGTCGGCCATAGCGTCGACTCCATCAACACGATGCATTGATCTGTGCATCGCTAGGTATGTTTTAGTCATTAAAAAAGCCGCGTCTAAAGGGGTAATGGGGTAATTTTGTCACCCCTATTCAATCCCAAAAGCATGAAATTAATCATTCCTAGGGCAAAACATTCATTATTTTCTCTCAAATTACTCAAGAACAAACCCTAAGGAATCTACTTTCAAGGCTCAATTTTCAAGAACACTCCATCAGTCTTCGTTAATTCAAGTACTTAGGTATTTGAAGTATTCATCGAAGGGTTACTTCCACCCTTGGAGTCCAAGAAACTCTTTTAAAACTTCAAGTAGATTGATTTTATGATTTTCATGATTGGATTTAATTGTATTCATGATTATAATGTTAATTGGGGTTCTAATCCATGGTCCATTACAAGTTTCATGTGGAAATTGATTATCATGTGTATAGTATCATGTGAATCCATGTTGAATCCATTGAATTTGTGAATTTGAGAATTTATGTTATGATGCCTACATGTTGTTTATTATATTGTGCATATTAGTGCCCCAAGTATTTGTTGAAATGCTCATGTGAATTAAATGGGAAAAAATCATGACATACTAGTATATGTGTAAACTTATACATTACAAGTGTTTGATAAAATGTCCTATGGATGAGTTATGAACAAGTGCATAGTGTTATGATTTTCAAAGATACTCTATGCTTTACTTTCCATGCAATTGAGTCCTAGGGGTATTCAATACCCGAAATCTAGCTGCTTACCTAGAGATATAGTAGTTACAACACAGTCTCAGTAGTGTTACGAATAGTAGTACTAAGAAATCAGTCACAGTCTCAGCCTAGTATTCAGTTCAGAACTCAGTGAACTCAGTCAGTTAATAGAACTCAGTAGTATTCCATCAGTTAGTGAAACCCAATGAAATCAGTTCTGTTTAGTTAGACAGTACGATCAGTAACAGTTCAACCAAGCCTAGTATGTACTAGAAATCAGTTTAGTGTCTATTCAGTTAGGAGTAGGATTCAGCACCGAGCGAACCCAGGGATGGTGGCATTCCTATCAGCATAGGGTTTGACCCTTAGTAGCAATCCCTGCATTACAGAACTATGTAGCCAGCGTAGGTTGAGATATCTTCCTACAGACTAGGGTTGATACATCTCGTCCGAGTTTTCCTGCCAGTGAGGGTTGACGAAAGAGCTTCCTGTCACAGAGGGTTAACTCATAACTTGTCTTTACCCGTGGCACGGTACTAACACCCTTCTAACTAGGGTTACAGGTTGGACCCTAATCAGTTTAGAGAGGGGCATATCGGTTAAATGATTACCTCCCACAGTTTCAATTTCATTTTTAGTTTTAGTTTCAGTTTCAGTCTCAGTATAGAACTCAGTTCTCTTCTACAGAATCAAAACTGTCAGATACAGTCACCCCGCTCAGTATAGAACTCAGTTTAGTTCTACAGAATTAAGACTGTCAAAAATAGTTACCCAGTTATCAATTAGGACTGTCAGAAATGGTCATTCAGTTATTAGTATTACAGTATCAATAAACTCATATGTCAGCTAATCAGTAATCAGAACTCAGTAACCAGTGTTAATATGATTTCAGTTATAGTTTATGTGTTCATGCATGTACTCTCATTCAGTTATGTTCACGTTATTTAGTCAATTATTATTTATGCATATGAACCCATGCATATCAGCTTACCTTACGTAGCATACTAGTATATTCAAATTATTGACACATATTTTTCTTTTGAGCTATGATGTCTTATATCATAGGTTCAGACGTATGGGCTCCTGACCATACTTAACAGCCCGGTCTATTCAGTAGCAGATTTAATGGTGAGTCCTCATAGATCGAGGACAGAGTATTATTTCAGTATTTTTAGTACAGTTTTTAGTAGTCGGAGTTAGTTGGGGGATGGTCCCATCAACTCTATAGTTCAAACAATTAGAGGCTTTCAGACTAGAGTATTTCAGACAGTTGTTTCAATATTCAGTATTCAGCTTTCAGTATTGATTTTCCAGTTATGAACCTTATGGCATTTTTATCCTAACTTCCGCATTTATATTATAGAGTTATTATAATTTAGTGCTCACAACAGGTACCAGTCATGGGTTAGCTGGTGGTCCTTCGTGGTCACTAGCACCGTGTAGTATCTGGGGTATAGACTCGGGGCATTAAAAACTTGGTATCAGAGGCTAAGGTTCAACAGAGTCCTAGGATGTCTAAAAGCCACATCTAGTTGAGTCTTGTGCATGGGTGTGTAGTGCGCCACACTTATGGACAAGAGACTATGAGATATTTTTAGGAAAAGTTTTTTTTCTTTCAGTGTTCATGTCGTGTGAGTAAGCATAAGCTTAAATTAAAACTCTTATTCTAATCCTTTTCTCCCTTTTTTTTACAGAACATGCCTTCCAAGAGGAATGAAAGAGGAACAGGAAATCAACCAGCCTCTCAGCCCGTCCAGATAGATCCTTTGGATGAGCATGTCTCCCATGCAAAATTCAGGGCCACATTTACTACTCTAGCCAATTTAGTAGCAACCCAGAATAAACGTCCAACTGTCGTTCCAGCCAACCCAGTAGCCAATACTGCTGCAGCCAGGATTTGGGACTTCACCCGAATGAACCCTCCATGTTTTACCGGGTCTAAGTCAGACGAGGATCTATAGGAATTCCTTGACCAAGTGCAGAAGGTCACAGATATCATGGGGGTGACTGCTGATGAGAGTGATGAGTTGGCCGCATATCAGTTATAGGATATGGCTTACTCGTGGTTCAAACAGTCGAAAGTAGATAGGACCACAGGTGTATGGCCCATAGAATAGGAGAAGTTTTTTATTGATTTTCTGGACAGGTTCTTTCTACTAGAGTTGAGGGAAGAAAAGGTTTTAGAGTTTATTAATTTGAAGAAGGGAAACATGACAGTACAAGAGTATTCTCTTAAGTTTACTCAGTTAGCCAGATATTCCCTTCATGTGGTAGCAGATAGCGGATCTAAGAAGAGTAAGTTTGTGTCTGGTGTGTCTAGCAGTTTCGTCAAAAAGTGTAGGACTGTAATACTGATTAAGGAGATGGACATACCTAGGCTCATGGTCCATGCTCAGCAGATAGAGGAGGCTAAGAATAAAGAGAAGGAGAGGGAGAACAAAAGAGCTAGAATAGGTAGCTTCAACTTTACCCAGCCTAAGTCAGAGGGTGGTAATCATTCTCAATTCCACTCAAAATCTTTAGTCCCAGCTCCGTCCTCAGCCAGTGTTCCAGTTCTAAAATTCAGAGATGACAATAGAGATAGGGCATCAGGCCCTAAACTCCAGGGTTGTGTTAGCAGTGCCCGAACAAATCCTCTCTGCCAGAAGTGTGGTAGAAACCATCAGGGTGTCTATAGATCTAGCAGCGATGTATGTTTCAGATGTGGCAAGCTAGGTCACAGGGTCAGATAGTGTCCTTAGATGGGTTCGCAGAGTCAGCATAATCACCCCCCAGCTTAGTTCGGTCGCCTTGATCAGCAGCGTGCCACTTCCAGTGCCACTAGTGGGCAACGCCCCAAAAGAACCTATGCACTTTAGTCTCGACAGGATCAGGAGAGTTCTCCTGATGTGGTCACTGGTACATTACAAGTTTTCCATTTACATGTTTATGCTTTGCTAGATCCAAGAGCCTTATTGTCCTTTGTAACTCCATATATAATTGTTGATTTCGGAGTCAGTCCCAAAATCCTAGTGGAGTTTTTCTCAGTCTTTACCCTAGTGGGTAAATCTATCATAGACCGGTGGGTATACAAGAACTGTCCAGTTATGGTATCTCAGAAAGTCACTTCTTTAGACTTAGTAGAATCAGAGATAATAGATTTTGATGTCATTCATGGCATGGATTGGCTTCATTCCTACTATGCCTCAGTTTACTATAGAAATAGAATTGTACATTTTCAATTTCTGAATGAACCTGTACTAGAGTGGAGGGGTAGTACTTCAGCACTTAGGGGTCAGCTTGCTTCCTACCTGAGGGAAAGAAAAATAATATCTAAGGGTTGTGTTTATCATCTCGTTTGAGTTAAAGATTCTAGTTTTGATACTCCCAGTCTTGAGTTAGTTCCAGTAGAATGTGAATTCCCAGATACGTTTCCCGAAGATCTTCTCGGATTTCCTCTCGAAAGAGAAATCGACTTCGAAATAGATCTTCTTCTAGATACTCATCCCATATTTATTTTTCCATACAGAATGGCTCCAGCAGAACTAAAAGAATTAAAAGAACAGTTGAAAGATCTCCTAGATAAAGGATTCATCAGACCCAATGTATCCCCTTGGGGTGCACGAGTTCTATCATGCGTAAGAAAGATGGTTCACTCAGAATATGTATAGACTACTTTCAGTTGAATAAAGTCACGGTCAAGAATAAGTATCCATTTCCCAGAATTGATGACTTGTTTGACTAACTTCATGGTGCCAGTTACTTTTCTAAGATAGACCTCAGATCAGGCTATCCCCAACTCAGAGTTAGAGAATGTGACATTCTGAAAATAACTTTCAGAACTCGATATGGTCACTTCAAATTCTTAGTCATGTCATTTGGTCTTACTAATGCCTTTGCAGCTTTCATGGACTTGATAAACCGTGTGTTCAAGCAGTACTTACATATATTTTTCATATTCTTCATAGATTACATCCTTGTCTACTCCCGTAGTGAGCATGACCATGCAGTCTATCTCTGAATAGTATTACAGACTTTTAGAAACCATCAGTTGTTTGCCAAATTTAGTAAGTACGAGTTTTGGATAAGGTTAGTAGCTTTCCTCGTCCAAATAATTTTTGATGATGGCATTAGAGTTGATCTTCAAAATACCAAAACAGTGAGAAACTGGCCTAGACCCATCTCTCCATCAGATATCAGAAGCTTTTTGGGATTAGTCGGCTACTACCGATAGTTTGTTGAAGGATTTTCATCTATTGCATCCTCTATGACTAAGTACTCTACATATCAGCAGGTTAAGATCAAGCATCAGAAGCCAAGTAGGTCCATGCAGGAGTTCAGAATTCCCACATGGAAATAGGAAGAAGTTAATATGGAATTTATGATGGGTTTGCCTCGTACTCATTGTCAGCATGAATCTATATGGGTTATCGTGGACAGGATGACCAAGTCATCTTATTTCTTACCAATGCATACCTCTTATTCAACCGAGGAATATGTCAAGCTCTATGTCAGAAAGTTAGTCAGATTGCATGGAGTTCTGTTATCCATCATTTCAGATAGAGGTACCCAGTTTACCTCTCATTTTTTAAAAGCATTTTAGAAGGCTCTTGGTACCCAAGTTCACCTTAGTACAACCTTTCGCCCTCAAATAGATGATCAAGCAGAAAGGACCATTCATTCTTTTGAAGATATGTTGTGAGCATGTGCGATTGACTTTAAAGGTAGTTGGGATGACCACTTGCCTTTGATTGAGTCCGCATATAATAACAGTTACCATTTCAGCATTCAGATGGCTCCATTTGAGGTGCTCTATGAGAGGAGATATAGATCTCCCATTGATTGGTTTAAAGTAGGTGAGGCCGCAGTGGTAGGGCTTGACTTAGTATTTGATACCTTAGAAAAATTTTAGTTGATCAGGGAAAGGCTTAAGTCAGCTCAGAGCCAACAGAAATCGTATGCTGATGTTGGAAAAAAGGATCTTGAGTTTGAGATTGGTGATCTTGTGTATTTGAAAATCTCTCCTATGAAAAGAGTAAAGAGGTTTGGCAGGAAGAGGAAACTTAGTCCTCGATATGTTGGTCCTTATCGAATTCTCAGCCATTTAAAAAAGGTAGCTTATGAGGTTGAGTTTCCTTCACACTTAGCTTCAGTCCACCCAGTATTTCATGTCTCCTTGTTAAGAAAATGCATAGGTGACACAACAGTTGTAGTCCCTATAGAGGGTATAGATGTGTAGAACAGTCTCTCTTATAAAGAGGTTCCAGTTGAAATCCTCTATTATCAAATTCACAGACTGCGGAACAAAGAAGTCCCTCTAGTCAAAGTTCTTTGGCGGAATCAGTCCGTAGAGGGAGCTACTTGGGAAATAGAAGTAGATATGCAGACCAAGTATCCTCACCTCTTCTCCGCAAACTCAAACTCAGCTTAAGGTAACAGTTTTTCTTGAATTTAATAGGTTCCATGTCTAGATATCTTTCATGAATTCGATATCAGTCTAGTTGTATAACATTCTCATATCATACATATCTTCATGAAATAGCTCAGTCATATATCATGCTTCCAGAATTCAGTCGTGTACTCATGCATCAGATATGCATATTCAGTATACAAAACCAGCTTATCAGTAATATCAGTTAGGAAATCATCTATCAATTATGCATGTTCAGTATGATAATTCAGTATATCAGTAGTCTCAGCCATGAAATCATGCTTGAGTTGTGAATGTCCAGTATGTACTTTCAGTTTATCAATTCTCCCATATTAGTCAGTAAACTC
This sequence comes from Capsicum baccatum var. pendulum, assembly GCA_030864225.1. Classification (NCBI taxonomy): domain Eukaryota; kingdom Viridiplantae; phylum Streptophyta; class Magnoliopsida; order Solanales; family Solanaceae; genus Capsicum; species Capsicum baccatum. The sequence goes on along the minus strand of CM061553.1, from coordinate 59,988,038 downwards.
AATTTAGTTCAGTTAGATAGTACGATCAATAATAGTTCAGCCAAGCCTAGTATGTACTAAAATTAGTTTAGTGTCTATTTAGTTGGGAGTAGGATTCGTCACCGAGCGAACCCAGGGATGGGGGCATTCCTGTCAGCATAGGGTTTGACCCTTAGTAGCAATCCCTGCATTACAGAACTACGTAGCCAGCGTAGGTTTAGATATCTTTCTACCAGACTAGGGTTGATACATCTCGTCCGAGTTTTCCTGCTAGCGAGGGTTGATGAAAGAGCTTCCTGTCAGAAAGGGTTAACTCATAGCTTGTCTTTACCCATGGCATGGTACTGGTACCCTTCCAACTGGGGTTACAGGTTGGAACCTAATCAGTTCAGAGAGGGGCATATTGATTAGATGATTACCTCCTACAGTTTTAATTTCAGTCTTAGTATAGAACTTAGTTTAGTTCTACAGAATCAGGACTGTCAGATACAGTCACCCAGCTTAGTATAGAACTCAGTTTAGTTCTTCAGAATCAAGACTATCAAAAACAGTCACCCAGTTCTCAACTAGGACTGTTAGAAATGGTCATTCAGTTATTCGTATTATAGTATCAATAAACTCAGATATCAACTAATCAGTAATTAGAACATAGGAACCAGCATTAACATGATCTCAGTTACAGTTTATGTGTTCATGCATGTACTCTCATTCAGTTATGTTCACATTATTTAGTCAGTTATTGTTTATGCATATGAACCCATGCATAACAGCCTACCTCACTTAGCATACTAGTATATTCAAAGTATTGACACATATTTTTCTTTTACACTATGATGTCTTATATCATAGGTTCAGACTCATGGGCTCCTGACCGTACTTAGCAGCCCGGTCTATTCAGCAACAGATTTAGTGGTGAGTCCTCATGGATCAAGGACAAAGTATTATTTCAATATTTTCAATACAATTTTCAGTAGTTGGAGTTAGTTGGGGGGATTGTCCCACTAACTCCATAGTTCAGACAGTTAGAGGCTTTCAGACAACTGTTTTAGTATTCAGTATTCAATATTAATTTTCCAGTTATGAAACTTATGGCAGTTTCAGCCTAACTTTCGTATTTATATCAGTTACATTATTATTACAGAGTTATTATTATTCAGTGCTCATAGTAGGTATAAGTCATGGGTTAGCTGGTGGTCCTTCATGGTCACTAGCACCGTGTAGCGTCTAAGCTACAGACTCGGGGTGTTACAGCCTCTAACTGGAGAACCCACAATGTTTTTCCAGTATTCCTCCTCTTCATCTTTAGGTATTGTTTCGCCCTGACTTTCAGGAGGCTGATTACTACGATACTCATTAATGAACTGCATGTATTTGTCCTATATTTAAAGTAAAGTTAAAATTAATAGTAAAAAATATTACACTAGTCGTACTTGAATAATACTCCCTTCGTCCCATTTTATGTGTCGTCATTTGACCAGGCACGGAGTTTAAGAAGTAAGGGAAGACTTGGTAAAGTTTACCAAATTATCCTTTATCAAAAAATGTGTCAATATCTTTTTTTAATTAAGTGGGACCAATAAGGGTAAAAGGGTAATTGTGCCTTTAAAAAGTTGCCAAATAATGAAAGGTGACACTTATTTTGGGATGAATTAAAAAGGAAATGATGACACATAATTTGGGATGGAGGGAGTATCAACTTTGAGAAAAAATTCATAAATATAAAATGTGATTCTTACATGGGTAGCTTTAGCACAAGGCTCAATCCATACATCTTCATCTGTTGGGTTCTTTTTCTTCTTTACATGGGTCTCCTCGAATACCTCATGAAAAGCTACCTTCCTACCCAATTCTTTTCCTGTGTATGATAGAATTATAAATCAATGTCCACTAACTGGTGATCAATCTGCATTTTATTTTGATACGCAGTCTCTAACACATTCTCAACTTTCACCCGTCCTATATGATTTGTTTCGATTACAGCTCGCTAATCATACTTATCTGTGCACAACAGATAAGGAGCATAGTACACTTGTTTAGCATTTTGCGCGATAACAAAGGGATCGTAAATAGGATACGTCCTATTGTGCTTAACTTTAATGGTGTTATACTCCTTAGGTACTTTTGTGCCTCTTGTGCTTGGATCAAACCACTTACATGAAAAGAGTACAATTTTTTTATTGCCAAACTAGCATACTCCATTTCTAAGATCTCTTGTATGATGCCAAAGTAATCAACATCATCATCACCCTTAACCCAAACACCACTATTATTTGTTTTTCTTATTCTGGAGTGTTCTTCGATGAAAAATTTAAATCCATTTACTGTGTAATGGGATATTGTACGAGCTTCAACTGGTCCTAAAGAAATATCTTTCAGGAACTAATCGTATGCAGCCGCATTTGGTGATTGGTATACCTAAGAATATTATTTATATATGTATATATATATATATATATATATATATATATATTAGTTGTAGAATGTGTAAATATTTCAAAGAAATATTAGTACACTTACACACCTCATATGTAAACCATGTTGCAAAGGATGCATACACTTGATTTTGGTGGAATTGAGTCTTAAATGAAATGAATATCCAACGTGTGAAACACAATTAGTTTACTTAGTGAAATGAGTACATAATTATGATATGATATGTTAATATTTAATATCCTTACTTTAGAAAGGGTTCAACTTCCGGGTAATTCAGCAAAACATACAAAGTTGTTGCTTTGTGCTCCATGGTAGTGAGCTGACGAAATAACGTCTGTTTTGCCTTACCACCAGATTGATTAAAAATTGATATTGGTTGAAAATGAGGCTCATTCTTATCGTCCTGATGTCAATTCGGTCTATTTCTTAAACAAGCAACTTGATCACCAACGTAGTATGAAAAAAATTGAGATGCTTCTATTGCAAGATATGCCTCAACTATAGAATCTTCCACCATATATTTGTTTTTAGGACCCCTTTTCAATTTTTGAATTGTCCTGCATAATATTAAGATTAGGTGTTTACTATATAAAAATAGATATGTATGAATTTGAAAAATTATTTAATAAATTAAATATGTTACAATTTCTTACTGCTCGCCTGGATACATCTACCTAGTTTGAACTGGACCGCCAAGCCGAGCTTCGTGGACAAGCTGAATAGGAAGATGTTCCATCACTTCGAAGAACCCAGGTGAAAAAATCTTCTCCAACTTGTTGGTGATAATAACAATATTACTTTCAGTATTGAACTGGTAGATACCCTTTGAAGAAAGCCGCTTCTGTAAAGAAAGGAGAACAGAGAGGCTCAGGCTAGAATTGTATGGGAGTCGCCCTCGGAGGGACTTCCCGAATGACCGCTCCGTGGGGTAAAAACCGAGGAAAATAAAGCATTCTATCCAAATTTTCTTCTTTTAATGTGGTGGAACATAAGTCTTTGATGAACAAACTAATCTCTGCTATCGGTTTCCATATGTTTTCAGGAAAACCAATAAAAATAATTCGAAGTAATTGTTCCATGAAAACATGAAAATCATGGCTTTTTATTCCATTTAAGATTCCTTGTGCCATATCAACCGTTTTTCTCAAATTTGAGGCATATCCATCAGGCATCTTTAAACTTGGGACCCACTCACATATTTTTCGCTTTTGGTCCAACTTGAATAAACAACTAGACTTAGGCTTAATAACATTTCCATTGGGACCCTCCTTCAAGTGTAATTCCCTACGCTTGCAATATTCTGGTAAATCAAGTCTAGCCTTAGGATTATCCTTTGTCTTGCCGGTAACATCCATAACTGTGTTGAATAAGTTGTCAAAATAGTTCTTCTCAGCATGCATGAGATCAATATTATGTCTAAGTAAATTATCTGGCCAATATTCTAACTCCCAAAATATACTTTGCTTAGTCCAATTATGTGAAATGACATATCCATCAAACCTATACATTGGTTCCTCGCTAACTTTTGGAAAATTTTGAACTATCTCCCAAATGTCATAACAGATAACCTTGGAGGTGGACCATTATGTTTAGTTCTATTCTTTCTGAATGCATTCTTAAGTCTCCTAAACTCATAGTTAGGTGGCAAGAAACAACGATGACAATCAAACCATGAATTTTTCCTTCCATGTCTCAATGTGAAAGATTTTGTATTTTCCATGCAGTATGGACAACCAAAATTTCCAGCTGTCATCCACCCAAAAAACATTCCATAAGCAGGAAAATCGTTAATAGTCCACATTAGATATACACACAAATTGAAATTCCGTGTAAGTGAAATGTCCCAAGTTTCAACTCCCTCATGCCATAAAATTTGTAGTTCATTAATCAAAGTTTGCATGTAGACATCTATTCCACTTTTTGGATTACGTGGGCTAGGAACAACACAATTCAGAAATATATATGGACTAATCATCAACATTTTAGGAGAAAGATTATACGGGGTGATAAATATAGGCCAACATGACTATGGCGCAGCACCAACAGAAAAAGGTGAGAAATCTTCCGCACACAATCCCAATTGAATATTTCGTGTTTTGGCTGCAAAGTTTAGACAAGTTACATCAAAATTCTTCCAAGCCTCTCCATTAGATGGATGACACATAACACCAGTGAGCCTTCTATTTTCACTGTGCCATATTATATGAGGAGCTGAGCTATTTGAAGCATACAATCTCTTCAACCTTGGTATTAGAGGTAAATAATGCATCCCCTTAATAGAAATTTTATTTCCATGACAACCACGCTTATAGCGAGGGTGTTGACAAAACTTATAGGACTCTAAGTTCGTATCTTCCTTAAATTATAACATACGACCATTTTCACAATAATTAATTATAACCGAGGAGAGACCTAACTTTGACACCATTCTTTTTGCCTTATAGAACGAATCAGGAACCTCTAACGCGGGATCAACTAACTCTTTAATAAGGTCTATCATTAAGTCCATTCCTCCTTCAGCAATATTCCAATCAGATTTAATACTTAATAATATAACAGAAACAGACAATCGAGAGTGCGAACACTTGTCAAAAAAAGGATTACTAGCAGTATGCAATTGTTCATAAAATGGTGCACTTCTCTATTGGGAGCATCTTTGACATTTCCCCTAAATTCACCTCCGTGTTGCATCCCCAAATCATCATGTACCATTTCTATCATCTTAGTATCTTGATAGTTATTATGACTTGCAGACCTACTACTTTCACCAACAACAAAGTCATTTTGGTCAACATCACTATGACTAGCACGCAATCTTAAAAAGTCCTCATGAAACCCTTTTCTATAAAGATGCTCATTCACAACTTCTTCTTTTAGAATGCTTGTATCATCACATTTAATACAAGGACAACGAATCACCCGAAAAAGTGACCAATCATCAAGTGTTTTGTCATGTTCAATAAATCAATTGACACCTTGAATAAATTCCTACCTAAGACCCATTCTATTATCATTATTTCGTTGATATATTCAGCTATAATCAGGTTCCATTTACACAATCAATCACATTCAAGTAATTAGTTCAAGTCACAAAAGTTCACATTTAAAGTACCCACACTAAAATATTTTCAAGTCACTAATTCAATTCACAAGTGACCACACTGAACTAAATTCAAAACAAAGTTCACATTTCAAGTACCTACTCTTAAATATTTTCAAGTCACTAGTTCACTTCACAAGTTACCAAACTAAACTAAATTCAAAATAGAAAGTTCACATTTCAAGTACCTACACTTAAACATTTTCAAGTCACTAATTCACTTCACAAGTGACCACACTTTACTAAATTCAAAACACAAATCTACATTTCAAGTACCTACTCTTAAAAATTTTCAAGTCATTAATTCACTTCTCAAGTGACCATGTGCTTTACTAAATTCAAGGCAAAAGTTCACCTTTCAAGTACCTACACTTAAGCATTTTCAAGTCACTAATTCACTTCTCAAGTGACCATGTACCTTACTAAATTCAAAACAAAATTTTACCTTCCAAGTACCTACATTTAAATATTTCAAGTCACTAATTCACTTCACACGTTACCATACTAAACTAAATTCAAAATGAAAAGTTCACATTTCAAGTACCTACTCTTAAATATTTTCAAGTCACTAATTCACTTCACAAGTTACCAAACTAAATTAAATTCAAAACAAAAGTTCACATTTAAAGTACCTACACTTAAACATTTTCAAGTCACTAATTCACTTCACAAGTGACCACAGTTGACTAAATTTAAAACACAAATTCACATTTCAAGTACCTACACTTAAACATTTTCAAGTCATTAATTCACTTCTCAAGTGAACATGTACTTTACTAAATTTAAAAAAAAAGTTCACCTTTCAAGTACCTACACTTAAATATTTTCAAGTCGCTAATTCACTTCTCAAGTGACCACGTGCCTTACTAAATTCAAAACAAAAGTTCACCTGTCAAGTACCTACACTTAAACATTTCAAGTCACTAATTCACTTCTCAAGTGACCATGTACCTTACAAAATTCTAAACAAAAGTTCACCTTTCAAGTACCTGCACTTAAACATTTTCAAGTCGCTAATTCAATTCTCAAGTGAACATGTACCTTACTAAATTCAAAACAAAAGTTCACCTTTCAAGTACCTACACTTAAACATTTCAAGTCACTAATTCACCTCACAAGTTACCAAACTAAACTAAATTCAAAACACAAGTTCACATTTCCAAGTACCTACACTTAAACATTTTCAAGTCACTAATTCACCTCTCAAGTGACCACACTGTACTAAATTCAAAATAGAAGTTCACCTTTCAAGTACCTAGATTCAAAACACAAGTCACTAATTCATAATTTAAGTAACTACACCTAATCATTTCAAGTAACTAGTTTACATTTCAAAATATTATTCTTATTCAATTTCAACTAACTAGTTTACATATAAAGTGCGTAGACTTAACCATTTTCAAAATGCAAGTTCACATTCTCAAATAACTACGCATAATCATTTTCAAAACACAAGGTCACCTTTCAAATAACTAAGTTCAAAATACAAGTCACCAATTCACTTCTCAAGTGACTACACTTGATCATTATCAAATCTCTAATTCACTTCTCAAGTGACCACACTTAACTAAATTCAAAACACAAGTTCACTGTAACGCCCCGAGTTTGTACCCCGAATGCTACACGGTGCTCGTAAGCCCGAAGGACCACAAGCTAACCCATGACTGGTACCTGCTGCAATAACTAAATAATAATAATACTGAATCATATGTGGAATTAGGCGGAAACATGACATAAGGTTCAATCTGAAAATAATACTGAATGCGGTATTAAATACCAAAATTGAACAAAGTAATGAAATCTGAATAACTATCTGAAAGCACTCTAGTCTGGGAAGCCTCTTACTGTCTGAACTGTGGAGTTGATGGGACAAGTCCCCAACTAACTCTATCTACTGACATAAACTGAAATACTATAAGTAGTAATTATGTCCTCGAACTAAGAGGACTCACCACTATGTTGAATGCCAAAAGTCTGGTTTACTGAGGGTGCTCTGGAGCTCGTGCATCGAAACCTATGATATAGGACATCATAGCACAAAAGGCATGTGTCAGTACTTTGAATGTTCTAGTATGCTCAGTGAGGTAGGCAGAAATGCATGGGTTTATATGCATAAACAATACTAACTGAATAACATGAGTAAGACTGAGTAAGAGTACATGCATGAATACTATATTGTAACTAAGATCGTGATACACTGAATACTAAGTCTAAATACTGATTAACTGATTACTGAGTCTGCTAATATCTGAATGACTATATGTAATAGTCCTGAACCCTGTGGAACTGTACTGAGTTCCATACTGAGCTCAGTGACTATATGTGATAGTCCTGAATTTGTAGAACTGAACTGAGTTCTATTCTAATACTGAACCTAAAACTGAGACTGTAGGAGGTAATCATCTAATCGACATTCCCCTCTATGAATTGATTAAGGTGCAACCTATAACCCCAGCTGGAAGGGTGTCAATACCGTGCCATGGGTAAAGACAAACTGTGGGTTAACCCTTTCTGACAGAAAGTTCTTCCATCAACCCTCGTTGATAGGAAAAACTCAAATGAGATATATCAACCCTAATAATATCTGGCAGAAAGATATCTCAACCTACACTGGCTACGTAGTTCTGGAATACAAAGATTGTTTTTAAGGATCACACCCTCTACTAGCAGGTGAGTCCTCATCCTTGGGTTCACTCGGTGCTGAATCCTACTCTCAACTGAATAGACACTGGACTGAGTTCTAAACTATACTAGGCTGGATTAAGCTATTACTAATATTACTATTTGACTGAACTGAATTGAGTTCAGTTGATTCCATGGACTGACAGAATCTACTGAATTCTGTTAACTAAATGAGTACTACTGAGTACTGTGATTGAATTACGATCGCTACTGATATTTCCTGGGTTTCTGTAAATGAATGAGAACACTACTGATCGTGAAATGCCTGATACTGTTCTATAACTGACCATGGCTCTAGGTAATCAGCTAAATTATCGGGTACAAATACCCCCAGGACTAGATAGCATAAAATAAGAGACATGGCATAACTTGAAATATGTAAACTAAACATTTGATCATTCTTCATTCATTGAGGAATTTAAACAAACACTTGCATGATACAACTAGAACATAGGCTATATTGACATGATTTCATTCTCTTAATAATATACATTAACAATTCATCAAGCACTTGGTGAGCATAATATATGCACATAACTTTGAACAACATGTAGGTATCATGATTGAATTCCAAATCTCATAATTCAAGGGTTTAACATGGATTTACACACATGACAATCAATTACACATGAAACGTGTAATAAAACATGTATTAGAAACCAAATCCAAACATCAATCATGAATACACTTTAATTCCAACCATGGAAATCATAAAATCAACTACTTGAAGTTTCAAAAGAGATTCTAGAACTCCAAGGGTGGAAGGAACCCTTGGATGAACACTTCACATACTTGATGCTTGATTTTGAGAAGATTGATGGTAGAATTCTTGAGATTTGAATCTTGAATTAAAAACCCTAAGGCTTGTTCTTGAGAGATTTTGAGAGAAAGTGAGTATACTTTTGTGAATTAGGGTTGAATTTTCTGTTTTTGGGGGCTGAAGGTTGGGGAAAAAGACCCAAATACCCCCCAAAATGCGGTCTTTTAATGACTAAAAACTGGGCTATCGATGCGCAGGTCGAGGCGGTGAGTTGATCGCCTTGACGCGATAGCTAATGTGTCGTGCCATATTCGCATTGATTCACTAGAATTGGATGCTGGTAGCTGGGAAAAATATTAATCAACACGATAGTTGATGCGGTACGCCAAGATCGCGTTGATCCACTATTTTAGGATTCCAAATGAGCTTCAAACGAAGTCCAAAAAATTTGAAACTTGTTCGAAAATACCTACGGACATTCCTAATCATGAATTAACCTAAACATCAATATTTAATGGATGTAAAGGTCGCGAAATAAGATTGACAACCTTCGTAGGCTAAAATACACTAAGTCTGAGTACTTAACAAAAATATTCTAAGTTTGGGACCCCTTGAAAAGCCTAAAGGACCGAATTAAGCTTAGGATTTTGCAGGGTATTACATTCACCTTTCAAGTAACTAAATTCAAACATTTTCAAGTCACTAATTCACTTATCAAGTGAACACACTTAACAAAATTCCAAACAGAAGTTCACCTTTCAACTAACCACACTCAAAATATTTTTAAGTCACTACTTCACTTCTCAAGTGACCACACTTAAATAAATTCAAAATGCAAATTCAAGTAACTAATTCATTTATAGTGTAAGTCCAACAATTTAACAAGTTTAATAAAGCAAATAAGTAGAGGCGTCGCATGTCCCTCTCACACCTGACATACCTTTTTTTACTAAAAAGAATAGATTTTAAGTTTGAAAGGGTTTTTATTATTAAAGTGACAAAAGATGAAAAATTATTTTGAAAAGGATTTTGTAACGCCCCGAAAACGGGTCCCGAGATGTCACACGATGCTTAAGGGTTCAAGTAACCCCAAGCTAACCCTTTGAGCCTGCTACTACTTCTAAATGATTAAATCAAGGTACTAAGAGCAACATACTGAGACATACCATAGCACGTCTCACTGAAATATGAAAGAGTACTGTGGAAGTAACAAAATATTGAATGTCAAAATATATTGACAATCTAGTCTGACAAAGCCTCTACTACTCAATGAACTAGAGAGCCATTGGGACAGATCCCCAACTGACTCGAACTAAACTGAAAGAAATTAAACATCTACTAAAATACTAAAATGTCTGAAGATAGGTCCTCGAACCATGAGGACTCACCACTGTGGAGATGTAGACAAAGGTACTCAGAAGTCACTGACGAGGCTAGGGATGAGCACCTGAACCTACATTATAAGATAATGTAGGACATACATGTATATGTGGATCAACACTTGGGAATGTACTGAGTATATGGGGGTGTATGCAATTACATAATCCATATCATAAGTCCTTATAGAAAACATGCATACCATAATAGGTGACTCACATAGCTTGAATAAAATCCTCATAAATCATGAATAGAAAACATACCATATAAATCACGTGAGTCATTTCACTTTATTCTAAATCTATACTTTTTCTTTGTACTCAAGCTTGCGAACTAGATAAAGTCTTAAAGCTACAACCTTCAGAACATACACTTTAATCTTATGGAAAACAAGGAGCTGCTTTGAAACTTAAAGATTATAGAACTTGAGAACCTTAGAGATCTTAGAATCATAGCTTTTGAAATACAAGTACTTTTATCTTAATAGAGTAGGGACTACTTTTGGGAGATTCTTCTAACCGACATAATCCATGTGAGCCACATGGAGTCCAACGTCTTGCCCACATTGGGGAGAGCTATTCTATCTTTGCCATCGGAGTAGAACCTTTTACTTTTAGTGATCACTAGCTTAAATCACTTGGGGTAAATCAAATCCTATGGTGGCTCGTAGTTCTGGGGCATGAGACCTCAGATTCAAGACCAACTCGGTGCTAAGTACTACTTCCATACTAGGCTTAGAACTTTTAGGAAAATCCACCTTATACAATTCAACATTATGAAATGGGATCCAATATGCTTCCCTTTAACTTAAATCACAAGATGTGGATTCCTTTCTTAACTTAGGATCAAAATCAACTCTCTTCTTTAATCTTTGGTAGGCTATTTTTAACAAGCTTTGAAACTTCAATGATATGGAGATATCAATACCATTCTTAAAATACTATAGAATATATCAAAATTCATTCTTGGACCTTAAACATATATACATATTTAAGAAATCTCAATTCAAAATAGAGGGTAAATCATGACTTCAATCTTAAGAGTATTCCAAACACCAATCATGGAAAAAATATGTAATTCATGACATTAATTCTCAATTAAAATCATAAAATAGATGTAGTATTATATAATTCAAGACTTGAACAAATCCATAATATCATATACTTGAATGTAGCAATTTAGGCATAATTCACTTGAAAATATTAAAATATTTTAAGAAAACCAAAACTTAGGGCACAAGAACGGAAGGAGTGTTCTTGTTCAAACCCCATATACCTTGAATTATAAACTTTGATGAATAAGCTTGCTTGAGACTCTTTCTCGTACTTTTGGATGAGGGTTCTTGAAGATTTTGTCTTGGGAACCTCAAATCTCAATTCAATTTAGAAAACTATGGTGAATTCTTAAGATTCTTTGGGGAAGATTTGGATGCTTTGGGCTTTTCCTTTACAAAGAATGAAGATTTTGGGCATAAAGGGCTTTGTTATGCTATTGATTGTGTGTTTATGAATAGATTGGGGATAGGGTAATTGATCAAAATACCCCTCTTTTAACCCTTAATGTAACTGAAAAAAAATATAACTGGGAGCCCGATTTTATGGGCCACCGCAATGCGCCACTATCGCAGTGACTCACTCGAAATTGACAAATAGGATTCTTGGGGTCACCGCGAGCAGAGCCATCGCGATGTCCCACTGGTTAGGACTTAGAACTTCAGCGCAACGCGTCACTATTGCGCTAGGCTACTGGAATTTGACAATTGTTAAATAGACCCACTCCGCGATGCGCCAAGCACTAAAATGACATTGATTTAGACTAGGACTTAAATTAGCCATAACTTCTTGCCCGGGTATTGGATTTGGGCGAATATTATATCGACGGAAAGCTTATCAAATTTCCCATGTGATAAAAATTTGAAATTGGGAAATTATATACGGTTAAAAAATGATACTCACCTAGGAAGACATTTCTTAAACTTCTCAAGATGAAATTAAGCTTAGGAAAAGTTCAGGGTATTATAGATTTTTACAATTAAATTCAGAGTCGCCACTTGACATAAATTGGGTGTGTCAAGTCACCTTTGGAAATCCTTTTTCAAAATGGTTTGACTTTAAAAACTAATTCGCGAACAAAGATTTTGATTAAGAAATTCTGTTTACCGAGGGGAAGGTGTTAAGCCTCCCTTGGTCCCGTGGTTCAACCACGGTCGCTCTATAGAGTATATCGACTATTATGAAACTATGAATGTATAATCCAACAAACACATAAACACGAAAAAACAATCAAACAAACAAAATCCAAAATAGTGTCCAATCCAATTTATTACAAACTAAAATAAAAAGGTACTGAAATATAAACCTATGCTAATCCTAAATTATGGTCCACCCGCTGCCTCGGGCCTTGATCACGAATAAATTTGTGTACATAATACTTTAGGATATTCCCCAGTGAATGAACACAAATGACCTCAGGTCATTCTTTGGTTGAATGAATACACTTTTAAATTTTACAATAAAGTAGAAAGAATGATTCACGATGTAACACCCCGAGAATCCCAACCAATAGTAGAACCATGCTTCAAGATCATGAGAAATAAATTTTAGTGATTTGGTAGTTTTACAATCGAGTTTGATGTATATTAAGGCCTCAAATACGTCCTAGCTATTAGATGAATCAAAACATCCCTTACCGATTAGATTCTTGAGAAGGATGTTACTATAGTTAACTTCAAATAAGTATATCCATAATTTTACTAAGAATTTTTTACCTTATGACCCACTAAAAGCTATATAATTGAATTACCTTTCTAACGATACCAATTTTGCTAAAATCCGATATCGGAGTAAAATGTTATGCTTGTTTTACTAGAGAGCTATCAGCCTGCCGAGGTGCGACGGCCAGGCTGACGGACCGTCAAGCCAGTGATGGCCCGTCAATAAAACCGTCACAAATCAGGTATTAACCTCATTTTATGGCCTTAAACTGATGGTTTGAGTGATTATTAGTCACCAGAGTGGCGGTCCGTCGCCCAGACCGTCAACCAAGTCCGAAACAGCGCTGTAACGACGTTTTAATGAGATATTTTGGTCTTTTTCAACCCTTTTTAACTCTTAATTCCATCAAATTAAAGAACATAACTCCTTATTCATCCTTCACATCAAAATTAGGGTTCCTTTCAAGATCATTCCCTAAGAATAAGATTCAAAACTTTCTTCAAGAAAACTCAAGAATCAAAGTCACCATTCAAGAACCTTCGAGAAAAGTTACTCTTTTAAGATTCAAGCTTTTGAGGTATGTTAGATGTTCATCCATGGGTATTTTTCACCCATGGAGTCCAAGAACACAATTTCAAATTTAAAGTTATGATTTTTATATGATTATTATGATTTTTAACCATGAATTCCCATGAACTTCGATTCTATACCATGTTTACACGTATTTTTGGTTATTATGAAACCCCACATGTTTGAATGGTGTTGTTTGTTGATTTAAGACATAATTGGTGACTTTATAATTGAAATCATGCTATTACTGCAAGCATTAAGACTAACCCCATGATTATCTTAAACCATGCATTGCAAGTGTTTGATGAAATGCGTACAAGAATGAGTTTTGAATAAATGCTTGCATATCACGTCCTCAAAGTTTTAGTATGATCTTGCTATTATTGTTATTGAGTCCTGGGGGTTTGAATACCAAAAATTTAGTTGCTTACCTCGTTTTCAGTATCTACAGAATGGTTTTAGAATAGTTAGGAGCATTCTCAGTTCGATCATTTATTATATTCAGTTAAACACAGTTCGGTCTAATAGTCAGTGTCATTCAGTTGAGAGTAACACTTAGCACCGAGTGAGAGTAGGGATGGTGTCTCCCCTATCAGCTAGGCATGAGGCACTAGTAGCAGTCCCTAGGTTCCAGACCTACGACTCCACCGTAGATTTTGAGGGATCCCCGTCAGTTAGGCATGACACCCTCGTCCTTCGGAACTTCAAATTAGTAGATCCACATAGCTAGTGTTAGTACCCGTGGCACGATACTAACATCCTTTTAACTGGAGTTATAGGTTGGACCCGGATAGTATATTGGGGCATGTCGGTTATAGCTAGCTCCCGCAGTCTCAGTCCAGTATTCAGCTCAGTAATTCAGTTTTAGTTTTGCGTGAACATAGCATACAGATATCAGTTACTCATTTGTCAGTACTCAGTATTTCAATTTTTAGACGACATTCAAAATATGTTTTATGCTTGGTCATGAATTCATAGTCTTTACAGATTTCATGCATTTTACTCAGTACTCCATGCTATACATTAGTCAGTTACTATACATGCACATAAAACTATGCATATTAGCCTGACCTCATTTAGCATACCAGTACATTCAAAGTACTGATCACATACTCGTTTCTTGCGCTATGATATCTCATATCATAGGTTTAGAGGCTTGGGTTCCTGACCGTACTTAGACAGATCAGTCTATCAGCAGCAGTCCACAGTGGCGATTTCTCATCCTTTGAGGACGAGTTATCTTGCATTCAGTATGTTAGTCATTCAGTTATCTAGTCAGTCAGATTTAGTTGGGGGCTTGTCCTAATAAGTCCACAGTCAGTTAGTTTAAAAGCTTTCAGATTAGTACAGACAGTTGGTCAGTTTTCAGTTTTTATTGACAGTTGTTTCATCAGTATTTTCAATATTATTTTACAGACATTATCAGAATTATGATTTAAAACCTTGTGGCATTTTTCAGTTAAATTCTGCAAATACTCTTTTGTTGTCAGCTTTATTCAGTGTTCACGGCAGGTACCAGATCATGGGTTAGCTTGTGGCCACTTATGACCGCAAGCACCATGTGGCACCCAGGGTGTACTCTCGGAGTGTTACACACATCCATATTCAAACATTTGCCAAACCATAATCCCTAAATTTGCCTACCCGGCCCACCATTTGCCTACTTATTTTGATTTATCACGATTCTAATGCATTTAACACAATCAATAAATCAAAATTAAAACAAAATCACTTTATCAATCTTTTAATTCCCACCCCCAATTTTATGCTCGTTCACACAATTAATTAGTCTTAAGATAAAATCAAACAGTCAAGCCACAACAATCAAAATTGTTCAACCACACTCAAAACACACAACCAAATCACATCATCAACCAGATAGAGATAATAAAAAGAAGTAGATTTGAGAATTGGACCTTGGAAGAAACTTTCAAAATATGATGTATTATTCCACTTAAACCTGATAGAATTCATGTCTGAAACCTCAAGTCAAACCTCAATAATTACCAATGACTCGGTATCTCTAACACTCGGTATCAAGATACGCAGACATATTTGAAAACCAACGAAAAACCTCAAAATAAACAACACCAGCTTGGTGTTGAGACCCGCAAACTAGAACAAAAATCAAATTCAACAAAAAAAACCTCAAATCAAACCCCTAAATTGCTGATTTCCAATTAATCTCATCAGAATCAGGGCTGGGTTCTTTCTGCATCTCGTCGAAGCTCCGATGAGCTCCGACAGTAACAAAAATTAGAAGAAAATAAGTTTAAACTTATGGCAGTAATGTTTTCAATAATGACCAATGACTCAGTATCTCTAACGACTCGGTATCAAGATACCCAGAAAGATTTGAAAACCAACAAAAAACCTCAAAATAAATGACACCAACTCGGTGTTGAGACCCACAAACTAGAATAGAAATTAAATTCAATAAAAAATCCCTCAAATCAAACCCCCAAATTGCTGATTTCCAATTAATCTCATCAAAATCAGGGCTGGGTTCTTTCTGCATCTCATCGGAGCTCCAATAAGATCCGACAGTAACACAAATTAGAAGAAAATAAGTTTAAACTTATGGCAATAATGTTTTCCAGTGAGAGTTCGCTGAAAAACTAAAAAATTGACCGATTCTCACTTGTTTCACTGTTCACGGTGTCCTATTATTCACCCTATTTTTTCTTGAGTTTTGCTCTCTCTATCTGTCTCGATTCTCTCTTTCTCTCTCAATTCTCTTTCGATTCTTTCTCCCTGTCTCGATCAACTCTCTCCGTCACTCCTTTATCTGTGTGTGTGTTTTGTTGTATGCGTGTATGTCTAAAAATAGAAAATGAAGCAGTCTTGTAATACTCCGCAATTTTGGACTAGTCATTGAACTATCGTTCTCACGTGTATAAGCTATAATCTAAATGATTCCCATGTAAATATGAGTTTCATGATTTTTATCCTCATGTTTGATGAGATTTAGAGGTGAAAATGTTCATAAGAATCACTTAGAACAAAGTTGAGCTTAGAGTCTTTGATTCGTCAAAAGTTTGATATTCCATTCTACAAGGGTCTATTTTAAATGTGTATAACCTTTTATGTACGTAGTATTTTTCATCTTAAGACCCACAAAATTGAATATAATTGAATTACCTTTCCAACGATACCAATTTCACCTAAATCCAATACCCGAACAAAAAGTTATGGCATTTTCAATGTGAGGCAGTAAGCCGACGCGATAGCGACGTGATGCACCGGCCAGGACGTTACGGAACTGTTTCACTCACTAATTCAGTTTCTAAAGGGTATAGGGGTACTTTGGTCACTTTTCCTCACCCAAATTCGCCCATAACACTGAATTTTAGCCTTCAAAAATATTATACACATTTTTATTCATCTTTTTCTCTCCAAGAAAACCCTAGCCCCCTCAAGAACACCAAGAACTTCATCAAATTTTCTCCAAGGAAGTTAATAATCCAAGCTTCCGGGTTCAAGAACTTCAAGAATAAGCTTCAAGAACACCATTAGAGAGTCAAGAATCAAACTTTTACATTTAAATTCATCAGCAAGGTATGTGGGGGTTTTCAACAAGGATAATTCTTTCATCCTTATGCCAAAAATTTGATCTAAAGTTGATTTTTTATGTGAAATTACATGAATTTCAGTTTGGGGTTTATACCCATTTATCACCAATTGAAAATTAGAAGATTCCAAGTATTGTTGATGTTGAATTGCATGTTTTCTTTAGTATTTTTATTCGTATTGTAGAAATTTCTAGATTTTGAATTGAATTACCAATATTTAATCAATAAGCATGAATATTATGATGTTTTGACATGAATTTGAAGTATGAGTTATTAGGCCCTAGTTATATGTTGATATTTCAAGAATGATTATGCTTTTAAGTATCCCATGATAAGTATATGGATAGCTTTGAATAAAGATTTGATCTTTTGATCTTTAGCTAATATGGAATCCACGTTACAGTTTAAATTTAGTTTTGAAAAATAGATGCACAGTTAGCTTTCAGTATGAAACATTATGACTTTTTAAAGTGGATTTTCCTACAGAATGAGCATATTGATTAAAGGGAGTAGTATTTAGCACCGAGCAAAAAGTGTGGTTTTAGCGCATCCTACTTTCCTAGAACTACAAGCTAATGTAGGTACAAATTCAGAATTGCCATTTCTACATGGATGACATTTACAGATGTAATCACTTAGCACGAGTTATACTCCTTAGCAAGAGTATGACACCTCTCCTTAACCTGAGGTTTTCCCCTTAGGGAAACGAGACGTTTGACTCTATGATAGCTCACATAGGTTATGTCGGTTAGAAGAACCTCTCTAATAGAAACGTTTTACAAAATAGTTTTTAAGAGAATTCCCTATCAGTAAAGACTTTCAGAATAGTTTTAAAAGTATTTTTCTACAGTTTACAGAAAAGAGTAAGGAATAGCAGAAAAAATTTAGAAACCAAGTGTAAAGGCTCACAAATTTTATTCAAATATTAATTTATGAGACATCAGTTACAGATATTAGCTTTTAGATTTTAGATATAAAGTGAGTTCTTTCAACACTTAGACAACATGATTTAAAAATAGAATACAAGTACAACTTTTAGAACTAAGTGTTATGACTCATAAGATTTATACAATATGTTTTATCATTTATGATTTATGATTTTCAGCTTTCAGTTATTCCAGCCAATGTGAGTCGTTTGTACTTAGCATGCATATTTTACAAGTTTATATGAACATTGAGATATTGTTTTACTTATGCATTCACCCCCACATGCTTAGTACATTCCAAAAGTACCGATATATATATATATGTTTATGTGCTACATTGTCTCATAATGTAGGTATGATTTGTAGCACGCATACCATATTCAGACAGTTTGCAACTTTCAATTAGTAGGTGATGAGTCCTTTTGATTCAAGGGCTCGAGTCAGTCATATAGTTTGAGCAGTATTTTATTTTTCTTTATTCAGACATATTGATTCGGTATAACTGGGGGTTATGTCCCGTTTAACTATAGAAAATTCTAGTAGAGGCTTCATAGACAATTAGTAGAGTTAATGTATTTGATTTCAGTTGTATTTGTAAAAGTAGAGTTGTAATCATTTTAATTTAGTTTTTTATTGATCAGATTCAGAAAAAGGTTATCTTACACTTATTTTATTTAGATTTATGTACTTTATTTAGTTTCTTATGAGGCATGCCAGTAGAAGGGTTAGCTTGGGATCACTTGTGGCTCTAAGCACCATGTGACATCTCAGTAACCATTTTTGGAGCATTACAAACTTGGTATCAGAGCCCAAGGTTCAAGTGTCCTAAGGTGTCTGTGAAGTCGTATCTAGTAGAGTCTTGCGGAATGGTACGGAGACGTCTATACTTTTCTTCGAGAGGCTACGGGGTATTTAAGAAAAGTTTTCTTTCTTTCATACTCTAGATCATGCTGTAAAGTTGTACTCTAAAAAAAACTTCTATCGATTTGTGTGTTACTCCAAAATTCTCTATCTGTGTATTATTCTTGAGATAACATGATTAGCAAGTTCTAATTCATCTTAAGATGATGCTCTCAGATTTACTATCAGTAACTTCGAATGTCATACAAAGGGCTTGAGAAGAGCTCACTAATGTGTTATGATTTCCTCAAATCAAAATTTATGTCCTCATCCATATGAGTTGTTCAGTTAAGACAGAATAAGATATGTATCATATTTCTCATTATTCCTTCAATATAGATTGTGCTCATAAAAAGATATAGTATGAACCTAGAGTGTCATGATTCATAAGTAGTAAAACCTTCTTATAGTTGGAAGCATGGGTATAGAAGTATAGTGGCAAGAAAGGTGGTTATGGCAATTGATCGAATATACATAGATGAACTTTTACATTCAATAGAGTTAATAGTGAGTTGACATGTCCTTATGTGTTAGTTTAGTGGAAGGTAGAGAAAGAGTTATTAGTTAGGGTGAATTATTATTTGCTTGAAGTAGGAAAGGAGTTATTGATGGTAATTATTGTGTTAGAAAAGTATAAATTATTAATAAAGTATTTGGTGGTTTAGTCTTGTTAATTTAGGCTTCCCTTGAGGTTGCAAAAAGGAGTTTAGTTGAAATTTATAGAACTATGAAAGAAATTTAGGTGTATAGATGGGTGAATAGTAGTGATGTGTGGAGGGAGAATGTGCTAATGGATTGTAAAAAGATAGGCCATACACTCGTGATCAATTATTGTTATTATGGGGTTCTAGTGGACTAGTGTTTCTTGATGTCTTGTTTTATATCTTCTAAGTGAGAATAGTACGTGAGGTTGAGTTTTAATCATGCCTAGCCCTAGTCACTAAGTTTGAATAGTAGAGGATCATAAAGGTGAGAATAATGATTATTCAGTTGGTAATGCTAGTTATATGGAGGTGATCTAGTAGGCTTGAACAGTGAATGCAAGACTTTAAGTTTATTGATTTGAGATTAAGTATGATGTTATGTATGATGTAGAGGTATGCCCAAGGTGATATGGGTTGCATTGATTTCTAAGTTTATTTTGTGTTGTGTGTGGTTAGTAGTACCCTTGAGTTGCTAAGTGGAAAGAGGCTAGTGATATAGTATATAGTGTTGTTAATAGCTAAGTTAAGGAGTTGTGATTGATAATGTTGAGCCTTTTGATATGATCTTGATTCTCATGGTTTAGAAATATAAGTTTAGAGGTGTGATGTTGGTAGGATATGATGGAATTAGTATGGTTCATTAAAGGTTTGGTGATATCCATGTTAAGTGTTAGAATCTAAGTTTGAGTTTTTGAAGATTGAGCTAATAGAAATAAGAGATGAAGCACTAGATAGTGTGCACTCCCGCTATGGTAATACTCATGAAGATTCTAAGTTAGTAAGTGTTCAAGTATTATATGATGACTATTGAGGCTATAGAAAGATAGAGTTGTATCTCAGAAGGAAGTATTAGCAGTGGGTTTTACGCTTTTAGGTGTAGTCTTTGGGGTTAAGTTTATTATTTTTATGTGTATTATTATATCCCAGACTCTAGAGTTCAGTGATTGTAGTACAGTTTAGAGTTTAGTAAAGGAGTTCCATGGACTTAGAATGATGACTTAAAGTTAAGGGGAAGATGATAGGATAAGTAACCAAGTCAGATTCTCAGATTCTAGTAGTGTTTCCAATGTGGAAGGGAGATGCCCGGCTCATTCTTGTTTCAGTATTAGTACTTCAGTCATCAAGATATCTACTCATGCCTTACGTGTCATCTCCATGATCATATTTTGATTCATGCACATCATAGAAAATCATGTACGCTTCTAGTTCCTAGTATGAGGAGTTCTAGTTCATTCAATAGTACGAATCATGTTCCAGGAATTTATGAACTTCAAACTCAAGTCATGCATCTTATGACTCATGTACTCATGCTTTATAGTATGCTCAGTTCCCATAACTCATGTTACACTTCTAATGATCAGCAAGATTCAACTTATAACCATGTATGCCCTCAATTCAGATCTCTTTGATAGATCTATGATGTTGATTCTCTATTCCTCAAGCCTCAGTTAAGTGTCAAGTTACGTATAGTATCCTTTCATGCTTCAAGATCTCATGTTCTAACCTTTCAGTGGCTCCTTCTTATGTAATGATAGTGGTAATGAGTAAATATTTCTTGTTGATGAAAGCTCATTATATGCTTGTTTTAGCTAAGGCTATAAGTGTGAAGTAAGATTGAGGATAAGTCTTTGATATATGTTGTGGTTAGTTGAAATCTGTGTGTGTATATTCTTGGGGTATTGCGTGGGAATTGTTGTGATAGAGGTTTAGAGAATATGAGAAGTATGCCTTTATGGGTGTTTGTTTAGACTTTCATATGTGGTTATAACAATAGGCTTGAATGCCATTTGGTGTACAAGTGGATGAATATGGTTCGCGTTAGTTTCCAACCTTCTCGACCTTAAAATGTAAATTTTAGGTGAATTCATGATCGAAATTGTCAATAGCATATCTCGTGTAAGTTTCAGATTTTTTGAGCGAGGTTTGAGACCTTTTTGGATGGTAAAAATAGTGAGGCAATGCGATATGGCCACGGCGTATTGTATATCACATTTGTAGGGAGCAACGTGACGCGTTGCATATCGCATCGGTAGAGCGACGTGACGCGTCACTTATTGTATAAATAGTACAGTTCAGTTATGGTGTTATATGTAGTACCCCATGATTTTGAGTTAGGCTTGATCATGGTGAGAGGATTTAGTTTAGTTTAGACCTTAGTAGATAGATTTATCAATGCCCATGTGAGAATAACAATTGAATCAAGTGAGTATGGTATTTAAGGGGAATAGTATAGTTGAGGGAGTATTCGAGAAGTGTTGCTAAGCTTAAAAGTAAGAAGTTGCATTGCCTAAGGACTAGTAATTCTATCCTATCTTATGATTTATATGCCTATTTTCCAAGCTATAGAGTTGTATCAATGTTGTGATTCCTTAGTCAGATGTCTTGTTCAGATCATGCCCAAAATTCATCGCTCCCGAATATTATTAGAATTTTATAGAAAAGTGTTGAAGAAATACTCTATTTGAGTATGGGCAGTCAATATGATCCAGTTCATATAGCCTGCAATCCCGTTTAGCAATCAATCAGATAAGTTCCTATAGATTTCCAATATTCCATCTAATCTTACGATCCGCAGTCTCATGCATATGGCCATTCCAAGAGGTAATTTGTTTGCATCCATGTAAATTACTAATTTAGCTCAATCTATGCTTTAGGCATCAGTTACAGATTCAGATATTTTGTCATGATTCAGTTCATAAGTGTTCAGTGAATGATCTTAGTATTTCATCCCAGACAGTGTAATACCCCTAGTACGATCTTAGTCTCGTGGTCTAACAATTTGTGCTTGCATAAGTTATCACTTTACAGTTTTATATGTGTGGTAGTATCATGAACACTCAAGCAAATTCTAAACTCTCAGCATGAATCAACTCCTTATAGTAAGTAAAGGCAAGTTAGCTCAGAAATTAGTTTCCTGATGAAAGTTTTAATGATTCAGCTCAGTTATATCCCTTCTTAGTAGACACATCATGTCCAAATTATTACATACTTCTAAGACTTCAAAAATTTTCTATCTATCATTCGAGGACAAATGATTCCAAGGGGGAGATAATGTAATACCCCGTAATTTCGGGCTAGTCTTTGAACCATCGTTCCCAGACGTATAAGCTATAATATAAATAATTCCCATTAAAATATGAGTTTCATGATCTTTATCCTCGTGTTTGATGAGCTTTAGAGGTGAAAAATGTTCATAAGAATCACTTAGAATAAAGTTGAGCTTAGAGCCTTTGATTCGTCTAAAGTTTGGTATTCGATTCTACAAGAGTCTACTTTAAATATATATAACTTCTTATATATGTATAATTTTGCATAAAAATACCTACCAAATTATAGATAATTGAATTATCTTTCCAACGATACCAATTTTGCCTAAATTCGATACCCGAGCAAAAAGTTATGGCATTTTTCTGTGAGCCAGTAAGCCAACGCGATGCGTTGGGCAGTGCGTTACGGAACTATTTCACATGCTAACTCAGTTTCTAAAGGGTCTAGGGTCACTTTGGTCACTTCTCCTCACCCAAATCCTCCTATAACACTTAATTTCAGCCCCCAAAAGCATTATACACATTCTTATTCATCTTTTTCTCTCCAAGAAAACCCTAGCCCCCTCAAGAATACCAAGAACTTTATCAAATTTTCTCCAAGGAAGTTAATAATCCAAGCTTCCGGGTTCAAGAACTCCAAGAATAAGATTCAACAACACCATTAGAGAGTCAAGAATCAACCTTTTACATTCAAATTCATCAACAAGGTATGTGGGGTTTTTCAACAAGGATAATTCTTTCATTCTTGTGCCCAAATTTTGATTTAAAGTTGATTTTTTATATGAAATTACATGAATTTCAGTTTGGGGTTTATACCCATTTATCACCAATTGAAGATTATGAGATTTCAAGTATTGTTGATGTTGAATTGCATGGTTTCTTTAGTATTCTTATGCGTATTGCGGAAATTTCAAGATTTTGAATTGAATTACTAATATTTACATCAATAAGCATGAATATTATGATGTTTTGACATGAATTTGAAGTATGAGTTATTAGGCCCTAGTTGTATGTTGATATTTCAAAAATGATTATGCTTTTAAGCATCCCATGATAAGTTTATGGATAGCTTTAAATAAAGATTTGATCTTTTGATCTTTAGCTAAGATATGGAACCCACTTTACAGCTTAAATTTAGTTTTGAATAAACAGATGCACAGTTAGCTTTCAGTATGAAACATTATGACTTTTTAAAGTGGATTTTCCTACAGAATGAGTATATAGATTAAGGGGAGTAGTATTTAGCACCGAGCAAAAAGTGTGGGTTTAGCGCATTCTACTTTCCTAGAACTATGAGCCAGTGTAGGTACAGATTTAGTATTCCCATTTCTATATGGATGGCTATTACAGATATGATCACTTAGCTCAGGTTATACTCTTTGGCAAGAGTATGTCACCTCTCCCCAACGTGAGGTTTTCCCCTAAAGAAAACGAAACGTTGGACTCCATGATAGCTCACATGGTTTATGCCGATTAGAAGAACCTCCCTAATAGAAAAGTTTTACAGAATAGTTTTTAAAAGAATTTCCTATCAGTAAAAACTTTCAGAATAGTTTTAAAATTATTTTCCTACAATTTATAGAAAAGAGTAAAGAATAATAGAAAAGATTTTAGAAACTAAGTGTAAAGGCTCACAAATTTTATTCAGTTATTGATTTTATGAGGCATCAGTTACAGATATTAGCTTTCAAATTTCAGACATAAAAGTGAGTCCTTTCTACACTTAGACAGCATGATTTGAAGATAGAATGCAAATACAGCTTTTAGAACTAAGTGTTATGACTCACAATATTTATACAGTATGTTTTATCATTCATGATTTATGATTTTCAGCTTTCAGTTATTCCAGCCAATGTGAGTCATTTATACTTAGCATGCATTATTTTACAAGTTTATATGAACATTGAGCTATTATTTTACCTATGCATTCACCCCTACATGCTCAGTACATTCCAAAAGTCCTGATCCACATATATGTCTATGTGCTACATTGTCTTACAATGTAGGTACAAGTTGTAGAACACATACTATATTCAGACAGTTTGCAGCTTCCAGTCAGCAGATGATGAGTCCTTTTGATTCAAGGGCTCGAGTCAGTCATATAGTTTAAGCAGTATTTTTTTTTTATTCAGTCATATTGATTGGGGATAGCTGGGGGTCATGTCACAGTTACCTATAGTCAATACTAGTAGAGGCTTCATAGATAGTCAGTAGAGTTAATGTAATTAATTCCAGTTTTATTTGTAAAAGCAGAGTTGTAATCATTTTAATTTAGTTTTGTATTGATCAGATTCAGAAAAGAGTTATCTTCCACTTATTCCGTTCAGATTTATGTACTTTATTCAGTTGCTTATAAGGTATGTCAGTAGAAGGGTTATCTTGGGATCACTTGTGGCCCTAAGCACCGTGTGACATCTCGAGACTCATTTTTGAGGCGTTACAAGTCCCCTTGTATTGTGAGGTGTGTGTTCTTCTTTTTGAGAGTGAGAGTATGTGTGTGTGCGTGTCTGTAAAACTGCGTGTGTATATTGTATTTTTTTGTGAATAAGCTCTGTATTATTGTTTTCTAAGTGAAAGAAAAAAAATGGTATTGTGTTAGGTGAGTGTTAGGTGTATGTGCTGTGTGAGTATAGTGGGTGGGTGGGATTAAGTGGAGGGTAGGGGATAGGTAAGGGTAGGGGATAGCTAGGGGTAGGGTAGGGAGAGTTAAATGAGTAGAAATTAATTTTTTTAGGCGGACAAAATTATGTGTCTACAACACCATATAATCATCACAAAACCTATGGCTTTCAAAGCCTTCTAAAGCAAACAATCCCACCTTAACACTACATTTAAAGACGTCATTATAAGAAAATAGAGAGAAATCAACTTACCTTTGCTTGACCTAAGTTGAAGAGAAAGAGACAAGCGGTCACCGAAAAATAGCAAAGTAATCCTTTTCCCAAATTCGAGTTTTTGTCAAAAAATTTGCAACATTGACAATATCTAATTAATTATTTGAATTTCAAAATTGGACAACTTGCAGTAATTGAATTTCAAAATTGCAGTGATAACATTGACAATCAAAATTGAACAATATCTAATCAACAAATCCAAGAAAATGACTAAAAACCAACAAAAAATTAAGTTAATCCAATGATAGATCAAGAACTCTAAACCCAATTGCAGTAAATCCAAGAAAATGACTATAGAATACCGGTGAGATGCGCCAGCTGTGAGAGGTATGAGCTGTGACAGGTCGCCGTTTCTTGGGTTCTTGGGACGCGCGAGCTAAGACAAGCTGTCATTGTTATCGTTGTTGTCATCGCCGGTGATTTGCTGCCATCGCCGGTGAGCTGTTGTTGTCGCCGTTGAGTTACTGCTATCACCGGAGGTTGGTGAGCTGAGGTCGAGTAGGTAAGGGTTTGATTTTGTTGAAATAAAGGTAAGGGTAATGGAAAAGAGGGTATTTTGATGGGTTGGATCAAGTCAATGAACAAGTATTACAAAATTGTTTGCCAAAATCAATTATAAGTACTCGGTTTATTTTAAAAAAAATACTTTGAAAAAATGATCACTTGTGGTCCATTTTTATTAAAAAATTAAAATTTTAATAAATTATATAATATTTATAATAACATCCAAATAATGTAATGCAATATATATATATATAAATCGAATAATTAGTTATTTTATCATCACATTAACATGAGTAGTATATTTTCTCAATAGTATAATAATATCAATGCATTTCGTAAATTAGGATGAATTTTTGGTTAATTAGCTTTAAATACGATGTTATATATATACCTCGTAATACAACGTATTAATCAGATAAGTTATCGATTAATTAGCTTACATTATTATAAATTTAACAATATACCCTTGTCTTAATTGACAGAAGTATTATATATATTTCCTCAATTGTTTGACATCAACGTATTATTCAAAATATTTGATATATAGATTCAGTTATCTAGCTTTTGATTACTGCATACGTTACTACATGAGATACACATGTATATACATATATTTGATTGACTATCAGGTTCCAAATACGTACTATATACATCACATACACAATTGTACTACCACATTATAATATACAACATATTTCACATATACTCAGATAAATTATTGATTAGTTTATCTTATGTTATTATACCTTCACTACATAATATATATATATACTCTATATATACCTATACATATATACACATATACACACTATCGACTATCAAGTTCTAAATATGTACTATACACATCACATACGTACACGAGTATATTACCCCATAATATAGCGACGTATTTCATATCATACTTTGATGAGTTATCGATTAATTTGATTAGCTTACATTAATATAACTTCAACGTACAGTATATTATTACGTCGGCCATTTCAAATCAAGATATTCAATATGTTTGGATAGATTCTGCTAGTTTTTGACTACATCGTTCATCAATCACTACATCATAATATATATATAAATCTTCAATACGTACTATATACATCACATCCACAAGTATATTACCTCATAATACAACACATTCTTTATATTCTAATGAATTATCAGTTATATAAATATGTATGTTACATTATTATAACTTCAATAGTAGCATAATATTATTACTTCAACTGTATGATATATACATATTCATTATGTAGAGATTATGTTTAACATAATTTAACGTATATACAACAGAAAATATTTATTTTATATATTGAAACATAAGTAAAAGATAAATTAAAGATTACGTTTAACGTAATTTATTTATTTTATTTGATATATTTCTTAGTATAATTTTTTTACAAAATCTAATTTTAATTAATTTTATTATTATTATATTAGTTATCGACTACGTGTGATCAGTGTAATTTTAAAATATAATATATTTGATTTAACATATAATAATTAAAATATATTTTTTAATCAAAAGTGATTGGTTCTTTGTGCATTTATTTTTTAATAAAAAGCGACAACAAGTGGCCTTTTTTTAATTTTTTTTTTAATAGAAAACCGACCACAAGTGGTCTCTTTTATATAAATATTTTTGTTTATTTTTACAGAAAACCGGCCATAAGTGGTCTCAATTTATTTTTCATCAAAAAGCGACCACTAGTGGTCGGTTTCTTAAATAATTTTCTTTTTTTAATTTTTTTAATTCCAAAAGCAACCACAAGTTGTTTCTTTATAAAATAATTTTAATTTAATTTTGAAAATAAAAGTGACCACAAGTGGTCGCTTTTTAAAAATAGTTATTAAATAAAACTTTTAAATAGTGGTCGCTTTTATAAAATTATTTTATTTTTATTTTTAATAGAAAATCGATCACAAACAGTCGCTTTTATATAAATATTTTTATTTATTTAAAAAAAAAACAATCACAAGTGGTCTCAATTTATTTTTTTATTTTTTTAATCAAAAAGTGATCACTAGTAGTTGGTTTCTTTATTTTTTTAATTCCAAAAGCTACCACAAGTGGTTGCTTTTTTTAAATTATTTTTTGGTGTAGTATTTTTTTTTATTATTAAAAAATAATAATTAATTCAAAATAATTATTTTAAAAATTAAAATATAAAAGCGATCACATGTGGTTTCTTTTTATATATATATATATATATATATATATATATATATATATATATTTAAAAAAAAAATCGACCAGATGTGGTTGCTTTTGTTGAGACCACAAGCTGTGATCGATTTTTTGTGGTCGAAAAAATTATTTTTTTTAGTAGTGTCAGTTAATACATGCTTCGCCTGCAAGTACTTACATCTTTATATTGTGCCGGAATAACAACTTCATCTAGTTAATTGTTTTCACATCTATCTAGTTTATCTCTAAGTTATTTTTATATTAATTTTATAATTCTCACGGAGTGAAATGAATATATAATAGCTATTGTGTAAAATAGTAAATGAAGAGTAATTTTTAGTTATTTATTATTTCAAATCTTTAATTTTGCTTCTTTTAGTCCTATCTCGCGGAGGGATTAACTCAAGCAAGTTTATTAATTTAAGGGATTTTTATTTTATTTTTTCCAGTTCTAATTTCCACGAATACATTGACTCAAATAATTTTATTCATTTAAAGACTAATCGCAAGAGGTCTTTACACCTTTTAGCATAATTTCGTCAAGAAAATATTTTGATTTAATTGTCACTAGTCTTAAATTATTTAATTGGCATAACCTCATGGAGTGTTAATTAGTTAATTATTTCTTAGTGAACTAAATATAATTGTATTATCAATAAGCAATTATTCTTTAGATAAAATATATGTGAAAATTGAGATTCTATTATAAAAACATTATCAAGTAAATTCAATGATTCCCAACTCTTTCTGATTTTTTAGAAAAGTAATTTATTTAAGTTTTAAGTAATCTATATAATTTTAATTTTACCTCTGATCATTTTGATTCTCTCAAATAGTAATAAAGATAATATCCATTTGTGAACTATTTCCTTTCTTTCGATAAAAAAATTTAATGTAAAATTAATGTGAGGACTAGTTATTGAAAAAAAAAAGATGATTGTTGTTGAGTTTATTGATATTTTAAGAATGTTGTAAAGGTTACCAAAAAAAATTTTGACAGCAACATTTTGAAAAATAAATAAGAGAGAAAAAGGGCTGAAAAGGTTTTTTTTTTTTAAAAAAAAAAAGATTGATTTATTTAGAAAAGGGAGAGAAATGATGTTTAGATGTTCAAGTATTGTGGTTCTTATGATGGACTTGAGTCACCTTTATCCATATATATCTTATCCATTCTTAAATTCACATTACAACCCTATAAAAATCCTACTTGATCTCAACTCAATGACTCCTACATTTGTGGAGAATCACATTATAGGAAAACGTATGTAATTTCGAATAGTTTGAGGTACTTCTTTATTGAGAGTGAGAGAATTTTCTAACTATGCCCTTCTTTTGATTTTATGGACATTTCTCTTCATTTGGTAAGACACACTAAAAAAAAATAAAAATTATAATTTTGATTTTCAATAGGTGAATATGAATGCGGTTAAAATTATTTGAACTCATAATGTAATCTTAGTAAAATTTTATTTGCAAAAGATTTCAAAATTTTACTTAAATTTTAATTTCTATTTTGTTGTGTTCTTTACTCGAAGATGAGTAAATAATCAAGTGTGGAGTATTTGATGAGATATATTTATTAGTATTTTTTATATATTAAATATCAAGTATTTTAAATAAATGTGAATAAATATATCCTGTTCTTGCATATTTTCTAACAAATCTTGCATGAAAAATAAATTACGAAAAAGAAAGAAAGAAGATATAAACCAAGTACGGAAGATAGATCCGCTACAAATTCATCAAAGACTACAGAAGGACAAGAAATATAAAATAATAAAATTATCATCAAGGTCTTTGAATCTCTCATCAAGATTTCATGATAATATTCATGTCAAAATCTCACCAAGATTATATGATATATTTGCATACAAAATTCTCCTCAAGATCTCATGATATATTGATATTGTATTGAAAATTCTCATCAAAGCCTCTATAGAAATTTTTCTATAAATAGGGAAGGTCCTTTCATTGTAAAGACATAATACACACCACGAGCAAGATTCATTAGTCTTGGTTTCTTTGTCTTCTTTTTCTTTAGTAGGATAATATTTTCTTAGTAGTATTATATTTTTTCAATAATAGAGTAATTTCTTTTGATTGGGATCGTTGATGAAGTCCGATATATATATTTATAATACTATCTCAGTTTTAATATATGCTTCGCCTGCAAATACTTACATCTTTGTATTGTGCCAGAATAATAACTTCATCTATTTATTGTTTTCACATCTATCTAGTTTATCTCTAAATTATTTTTATATTAATTTTATAATTCTCACGGAGTGAAATTAATATATAATAACTAGTGAGTAAAATAGTAGATGAAGAGTAATTTTTAGTTATTTATTATTTCAAATTGTTAGTTTTGCTTCTTTTAGTCTTAATTCTCGCGGAGGGACTAACTCAAGCAAGTTTATTGATTTAATGATCTCTATCTTAGTTCTTTTAGTCTTAATTCTTACGGAGGGATTAACTCAAATAAGTTTATTGATTTAAGGGGTCTTTATCTTATTTCTTTCAGTTCTAATTCTCACGAAAGAATTGACTCAAATAAATTTATTGATTTAAAGACTAATCGCAAAAGGTCTTTACATCTTTTAGCACAATTCCAACAAGAAAATATTTTGATTCAATTGTCACTAGTCTTAAATTATTTAATTGCCATAACCTCACAAAGTGTTAATTAATTATTTATTTCTTAGTGAACTAAATATAATCGTATTAGCAATAAGTAATTATTCTTTAGATAAAATATATGTGAAAATTGAGATTTTATTATCAAAATATTATCAAGTGAATTCAATGATTCCCAACTCTTTTTAATTATAACTTTTTAGAAAAGTAATTTATTTTAGTTTTAAGTAATCTATATAATTTCAATTTTACCTCTCATTATTGTGATTCTCTCAAATAGTAATAAAGATAATTCAAATTTAACTTAAGTGATTTCAATCTCTATTGAACGATATCTTAAACTATACTAAAATTTGACAAAGTACGAGCAAAGAAATTTTATACACATTGGCCTCGTCAGTTCAAAAAATTAAGTAAATCTCTGACTTCTTTCGAGGAAGTTTCAGAACTGAATGAATGAAATAGATTTGTGTAATAGATTCATGGGGTTTTGAAATTGATCTAATTGATTGATGTAATGAAATCATGTCTTAGGTTCAGTGGAGAGAGTGAGAGAAAGAAAAGGGAAGAGAGGTTCGTTTCATCATTATTATAATATTTGTAACAAAAGAGTGAGAATCTTAATTTTTATTTTCATCGTGAAAATTTGATTCAGGTTGACAACGATTCATGTAATAATAAGAGTCCATGCATCTTGGGGTGCATTAGTGATCGTTTACACAATATAGAATTAACGCGAGAAGTATGATTAGACTCTGGGTATTATGTTTCAATGAATAAAATGTTAAATTAACATAAAAAGACTAAAATTAGGTAGTAGCTGTTTGTTACAAATTTTATAGTGATGGAAAAATAAATTGCACTCACAAATAAATTTTTAAAAAACAAGAATTTTATTTTATAAAGAATGTGGGTACAATTATGTTTCCCTCTTGATTCTTCTTTCTAAATTTTTTTTACCATGATTCGAGGGGCGTTCGTAGCATATTTTTTGTACGTAGAAAGATTTGAATTTGTTATGAATTTTTTCGTAATTCGAGGGACGTTTGTAGCATATTTTTCAAACTATGATGATTTGGATTTGATTTCCACGAAAGGAGGTTTTTATGGATCTTCTTGAAGTATTTGATTATCGAGAAGAAAGAGTTTTGATCTGTTTTTGATATTTCACGAGTTTATGAAATTTTCGACATCGTTGATCTCTTTGTGAATCTCCAAAGATATATGAGATTTTTTGAGATGTTTATTCAAGGGAGTAAGCCACCCTTTACATAGACATAGTTTAGGATCATGTAAAGTAGCCTCCAAGATAAGATTTAGGGTAGAGTAGCCTCTATGAAACCCTCATGGATGTTGAGAGCTTGAGGAAGAATTGAACTCATTTTGTGGGGTCTTATTTTAAATCCGATAAAATTTTGGTGTCTACAAGTCCCCTTACTTCAAAATTTGTTAAAACATATACAAAATTTAAAGACGAGATTTTGAAGTAACTGTGAAGATGAAAACAGTCTCCACCATATTTTCTTTCCTTTTTTTTTTTCTATTCGGAATGTGAAGACCAATTATTCATTTCACTTTTTCGAGTATTTTTGAAGTAATGTAGGGTTCTTGGATGACTAATTACTTCAAACTTCGAAGTCTTTTATCCTTGTTTGATAAGGCTACACATTTTCACTTAGAAAAAAGATTGAAAAACTTCTTTTTCATTAAAAGAGTTGAATCAGATCCATGTAAGATAAGTTTGAATAAACTTTAGTTTGTATATAAGTTCAATTAAACCTGACTTTCACATGGATTTAATTTGAGTAACTTTAATTTGCGCTGGAAAATTCATTCCACCAATCAAAATAGACACTGATCATGTGTGTCCATCCTTGCAAAATTGGAATCAACTACTTGATGTTTTTATTTTGTTGCGGCGTTGTTGATACTCCTCAAGTCCATCATGGTAATGAATAAACCGAATTTGGGCAAGAAGAGATGAATGGAAGATTTAGTCCTATTGAGCATGCCAAAAAATTTTAAACAATAAAATTCGAATCGAGAAAATAATAATCAAGCTAAAAAAATATCACAACAGTCGTTTTATTTGATTTCAAATAATGAATGTTACAATTTTTATGAATCCTCTGATTCACTTTTTAAATGTAAATTTAAGGTCCTTCGAGCTTGATCATGAATTTGATGAATTGACTTGATTTATGAACTTAATAAATTTATATTGACTTGTGAATTTGAATTCAAGGGACTTTGAGCTTGATCTTGAGTTGTGTATGAACTTGAATGTTTGATTTGTAGCTTGTAGAGAAATCTTCTCCACGCGAGCGCTCTCTTGCCTCTTGTTAGAATTCTTAGTTTATTAAAGGGAAGAGTCATGATAAGTACAAACTCTTTTCGACTAGTCAAATTGGAGTGACATGACCATATTTGATTGGTTAGACACGTCAACTCGTACATGTATTGCATTTACACCAGTCTTGTATTTAATTGGGCATGTTGCATCATTTTGACTTATGACATGATCCTATTGGCTCATTCTCTTGACTTGGCATGCGATGTCATTTGACCCGTGGCACCCAATTAGATCTTTAGAATAAGGTGAATTCTTGGGCTTATCATAGTGGATTCATTATTTGTAGCCCAAATTAATGGACTAGTCCAATAAAATTTGAACTTTAGTTAAAGTTGCATTATTGAACTTAATAATTAGGGAAAAGGATATTGCGTAGCCTTTTTTAAAAAAAAATAGCCCAAGTTTGGGCATATGGACATATGTGTCCTGTCGGAAGAAAAAAATGTCACTTTATGGTCATTGGGCCATTTGGCCATTTCAGCCCTTCCCTTGGGCCATTTGGCCATTTTTTGGCCCTTCCCTTGGGTCATTCGGCCCTTTACTCGGTTTTTTTTGGTATAAATAACATAAATACCAACCCTTTTGGAAGTAATTATACTCTCTCCCACTTTTTTAATTACTTTACTCTCTCTCCCTATTAATATACATTACATAGCTGACATAGCATTCTGTGTATATGTTGGAATTTTTGTAATATGTTTAGGGAATTGAGATTTTTTGTAATATTGGAAACATAAATTATGTATTTGTGTAATTTTTAATTATTTTTTTTGCTACAAATTTTCTAACCGAAAAATATTTTGCTTTTTGTTGTTGTTTAAAAATAATAATAAAATATAATTGTATAAAAAGAGATATAATTGTTATATAGAATATATATATATATATATATATATATATATATATATATATGTATGTATGTATATGTATGTATGTATGAATATGTATAAAATATATATATAAAATAATTGTATAGGATGTATATAGAAATTTATAGTTGATGTATAAAGTATATATCCGAATAATAATTGAAGCTAAAGGTTGTATAGAATGTGTATAAAAATTTTAACTGATAAAAGTCTGCTTTTTTATTTAAAAAAAATAATAATTAAATATAATTTGATAAAATGTATAATCATTATATAGAATATGTATCAATATAAGATATATGTATGGAACCTGTACAAAATGTGTTAAAAATGTCAATTAAATACAATAATATAAAAAATGTATAATTATTGTAAAGAATATGTACCTATATATGATATATGTATAGAAATTGTACAATTATATTAAATATGTATATTAGGGATGGCAATGGTGCGGTGCGGTGCGAGTTTTTTCTAAACCCGCAAATTTTAAAACCGCACCGCACCGCACCGCACCGCATCACCTTTAAATCCGCATAAACCCGCCCCACATTCATACTGGCGCATAACCGCACCGCACCGTCTCATGCATGTTTTTATTTTTTTTTATTTTTTTTTAAAAAATTGTAACTCCATTGAAAATCATAATATTTTCAAATCTACGACTAGGAAATAATAACTAATTTCTATTGTATCACTTTTCACTAAAAAATTGTCAAAAAGTATAACGTGTACAAGTAATCATATTTTTATAAAAATGAATAGAGATGTTAAAAAAGCTACTATAAAATTATTTATTTGTAGTGTTATGCATGTCGTTTTAACTATTATAAAATTTTAAGTAAATAATACATATAATTTTAGGTATATTCACGAAAACAATACTAATTTTTAGCTTTATTTTAATTTAAACCCGCATATACCCATAAACCGCACCGCACCATTTAAAAAATCTTACTTTAATCCGCCCCGCACCCGTACCTCACCGCATAACTTAAAACCTACACCACCCCGCATAGCTCAAACCCGCACCACACCCACACCGTACCGCACCATTGCCATCCCTAATGTATATGTATAAAATATAGATAAAAAATATATAGAATGTGTATAGAAACTATATAGTTGTTGTATAAAATATGTATGTATAGAATGTGTATAGAAATTGTGTAGTTATTGTATAAAATATGTATCTGAATATTAATTGTAGCCAAAGATCGTATATAATGGGTATAAAAGTTAAATAATTGTTGTATAGAATTCATAAAACAATCGTATAAGTATTGTATAGAATATATTTTTTTTATATATGATATGTGTAGAATTTGTATCATTATTGTATAAAATATGTATATGTATCGGATGTTAAACAACATAAATATTGAATAGAATTTATATCTAAATAATTATTGTAGCTAAATATTGTATAGAAACTATACAATTATTTGATTACGATATTATAAATTTGTATTTTAAAAAACTATAAAATTTATTTAATTATTATTATTATAAATTTTTATTTGATTATTTTATTGATAGAATTAAAAAATAAATAAAAATATCAATTTCTTAGAAAAAGAATGAGCACAACCGGGGGGGGGGGGGGGGGGGGGGGAGAAAACACAACAAGTAGTAAAAAAAAAATAGTGGAGTAACAACAAAAAATAAATAAAATAGAAGGAAAATTAAGCAAATGGTCAGTGGTCCAAAATAATAGAGAGCAACTTTTTTTCCTTTTTAAAAAGGGTAGTAGTGATCCAAAATTCCTTTAAAAAAAAAAGGGAAAAATTAGAGAAACTAACATATTTAATACTATAATTATAATAAATAACAACACTTTTGCAAAATTATAGTTTATAGTAAAAGTAACATTATTTTGCTCATTAACTAGACAAGCACATGTTTTGCTTCCACTACTTTACCTTTTCGTATTTTCAGTCCACTATTTCACTTTCCCCCAATATAGCCGTATTTTCTACCCTTTTTTTTTCATCTTATTTTTTTTATCATTTTATTTTTCTCTTTTTTTATTTCCACTTTATTTTCTCTCTTCTATTTCTCTTTTTTTTTTCTTTTTCGTTTTTTTTTTCTTTTTCATATTTGAAGATAATTATCTTCATGATCTTCAAATTTTGAAATAAAACATCATTACTGTTTTTTCTCTCTTTCACTCTCTTATATCTTTAACTTTTTTTTCTTGTTATTTTTTTATTTTTTATCATTTTATTTTTTTTCACTTTATTTTCTCTCTTCTATTTCTCTTTTTTTTTTTCCTTTTTTCGTTATTTTCTTTATTTTTTTCTTTTTCTTTTTCTTTTTTTTTCCTTTCTCATATCTTTTTTTCTTTTTCTATTTTCTTCTTCTTCTTTTTTGTACACTTCTATTTCTAGCTTCTATTTCTCTTTTTTTTTTATTTCTTTTATTTTTTTATTTTTTTATTTTTTTACTCTTCTATCTCTAACTTTTATTTTGAAAAGATAAATATGTATATCACATTCACATATTCAAAAATATACAAAATACAAAGACATACAGATCTGAATATGTATTTACAGTACAAAACATACATATGTATTTAAAGAAATATATATCTCACTCATATGTATATATAAATATATATGACACAAAATCTCTATAAGAAAAAGGACATATAGGTAATCAAAAAATACATGATACATATCTTAAATAGTAAAAAATATAAATAAATACATATATTACCAACTAAAATGACATAGAACAGTTCAAAGGCAAATTCAATACCGTACGAAAATACATATAGATATGCATTTATATATACAAAATACAGAAGCATGAACATGCCCCCCCAAAATTTATAATACATTTGTGACATAATACATCTGCCTAATTACGCTTGAACTACACGTTTCTCTTGTTCATGTAGACACCACAAATATTCTTACGATAAAAAACGTGTACTGTTCCTTTGATAACATTGCCTTAATACGTTTTTCAATATCATTGAATGCCTGATATTCTATATGTGGTGCAAACCTTGAAAGTACTCTTGCCATGAATATATGATCATGTAACACCTATAGAACAAAATAATGACATAAATCTATATTACATGTACTTTTCACAAAAAAAAAATATAATACAAAATACATAGTATGCATATATTTTCTTTTACATAATATATATTACATTACAAAAAAATACATACAACTCTACATATGTATTTACAGAATACATGCTTGATCCATATGTATATTACTATACAAAAAATACAAATATGACTCTGATATGTATTTACGAAATACATATCGTATTCATATTAAACAGTAACAAACATAACTATACTATACATCTTCATATGTATTTGTGAAATACAAAAGTGACTCATAAAAAATAAGAATATACATATGGATCAGGTATGTATTCTGTAAATGTACATATGCAGAGCTATATGTATTTTGTACGGTGTTGGATTTGTCTTTGAACTGTTCCATGCCATTTTAGAGGATAACTTATGTATTTATTTGTAATTTTTACTGTTTAAGATATGTATCATCTGTGTTTTGACTACCTATATGTATATGTATTTAGTTGTCCTTTTTGTATATACAAATGCATATTCATATGTATTTTTGTACAGTGTTGGATTTATTTTTTAATTGTTCTATGTTATTTTAGAGGGTAACATATATACTTATTTGTATTTTTTACTGTTTAAAATATGTATCATTTATTTTTTGATTACCTATATGTATATGTATATAGTTGTCCTTTTTTTATAGAAATTTTATGTCCTATATGTTTATATATACATATGAGTTAGATATGTATTTCTGTAAATACATATGCATATATATATATATATATATATGTATGTATGTATGTATGTATGTGTATGTATGTTTTGTACTGTAAATACATATACTGATATGTATGTCAATTTATTTTGTATATTCTTTGAATATGTATATGTGATATAGATATTTGTCGTTTAAAAATAAAAGATAGAGATAGAAGAGTAAAAAAATAAAAAAAATAAAAAAGAAGTGAAAAGGGGGAGGGGGTGGAGGAGGGAAGAAAGTCAAATAGAAGTGTAAAAAAAAAAAAGAAAAAAGAAGAAGAAGAAAATGAAAATAGGAAAAGAAAAGAAAAATATGAGAAAGGAAAAAAAATGAAAACGAAAAAGAAAAAAAGAAAAAAGAAAAAAAGAAAAATAAAAGAGAGAAAATAAATAAAGAAAAAAGAAATAAAAAAAAAAGGTAAAACGATAAAAAAGATGAAAAAAAACTAACAAAAAAAAAAGTTAGAGATATAAGAGAGTGAAAGAGAGAAAAAAAGAGAGTAAATGATGCTTTATTTTAAAGATCACGAAGATAATAATATTTCATACTTGAGTTTGATTTGAAAAAGAAAAGAAAAATATGAGAAAGGAAAAAAAAATAAGAAAATGAAAAAGGAAAAAAGAAAAAAGAAAAAAGAGAAATAAAAGAGAGAAAATAAAGAAAGAAAAAAGAAATCAAAATAAAAAAGTAAAGCGATAAAAAAAATGAAAAAAAACTAACAAGAAAAAAAAGTTAGAGATATAAGAGAGTGAAAGAGATAAAAAAAAAATAGTAAATGATGCTTTATTTTAAAGATCATGAAGATAATAATCTTTCATATTTGAGTTTGATTTGAAAAAGAAAAGAAAATTATGAGAAAGGAAAAAAATAAGAAAACAAAAAAAAAAAGAAAAGAAAATAAGAGAAATAAAAGAGAGAAAATAAAGAAAGAAAAAAGAAATCAAAATTAAAAAAAAAAGTAAAACGATAAAAAAGATGTAAAAAAACCTAACAAGAAAAAAAAGTTAGAGACATAAGAGAGTGAAAAAGATAAAAAAATAGTAAATGATGCTTTATTTTAAAGATCATGAATATAATAATCTTTCATATTTGAGTTTGATTTAAAAAAAAAATCTACTAATTGAAATAAGAGTAATTTATGGAAAAAAATCTACTGTAGTAATTTATGAAAAAGGAATTTACTACTTCCTTATTTAATTCAATTGATTTGAGTAAAAGAAGGACAATAAATCTTGTTGTATATGTATTTTAGTAGCAACACTTTTATAAAATACAAAATATAACTTGCTATATTTCATAATTATGAAACAGTTGTTATAAAAGTTCTAATTATAGCTATAGATTTGCTACTTATGAAAAATTCCCCAAAAGGAAGGAGTCAGACGCCTAATTAGCTAATAAAATGGTTAGATTTT
The DNA here is from genome assembly GCA_030864225.1 of Capsicum baccatum var. pendulum. Classification (NCBI taxonomy): domain Eukaryota; kingdom Viridiplantae; phylum Streptophyta; class Magnoliopsida; order Solanales; family Solanaceae; genus Capsicum; species Capsicum baccatum. The sequence continues at coordinate 59,948,605 of CM061553.1, read as the reverse complement.
GAAATTTTAAAACATTGGTCATTCTCGTGTCATTTGTTTGGGCCGAGTGTCCTTTTATGTCTTTTGCCCTAATAATAAATCCAATTATGTTGATTCATAATGTTTATTCGGATTAATATATTATGAATTTAATATAATCTGAATTTCATATGAATTAAAATTAAATAAAATTTTGTTATATACAAATTACCCCTGCTTCAAGACTAATCAGAATATTTAAATATTTATGAACTAGACTTGAAGTATTAACGGACCATTAAATTAAATTTGAGGTGAATAAAAGCTACAAATTATCCATGCAACCCTTTATTTCATCTTATTTATTTGGATTTTTAAATTTTAAAAACGTTCAATGATTACAAAATCATATAGTACCTGTATATACGTGCTGCCAGGATTCCATTTGCATATATGCACTTCGAATGATTTTGTTGAGCAAATAGTACCACATGCGGCCGTATCTATTTTGAGTTTAAATTGTATGCACTGTTAGTGTATAATTTTTTTATACTATCAGGTAACTTTAATTTGGTATAGCAGGTCATTAATTTTCTCTAACTCTTTTCTCTTTTTTAAAATTTAAAATAACATTAAAAAATTAATTTTATCTTTTTCCTCTCTATTCCCTTAAAATCCTCAGTTTTCATCTAAAATAATTATTTCCTTTCCTTTGATTCAGTATAGAATTTGCAATTACATCATGAATATCTTCTCCAAAAATTTATTATTTCTTCAATCTCAACTTTCAAGTTTCCAGGTAAAATTGAATTCTTTATTTCTACTTTCAATTGCTTCTCATATTATGCATAGAATAATGTTTCATTAAAATGGCTTCTCATCAACTATTTCTTTAAAATGGCGTTAATCGTGCTTTTCATATTCAAGACGTTATTGAGAAAACTTGTAATAATGGGGGCTGGTCCGTGTTAAGAGAGGGCAGGGTCCAATCGTCATGAAAACTACGGGTGTTATCATATTCGTCGTGACTTTGAATTAATCTAGTTTAATCTAGCTTCAAAGATTAGTCAAATTGATTCTCGTGGAGCAAAACATGATAAGTAAAAGTGAACAGGGGTATTTTTTTTTTGTTACTTTTGTTACTAATATTACAGAATGTGTACTGGGTGCTCAAATAATTGTTCCTTATATGGATAGAAGTAATAATATCATCTTTTATTAACTGTATTGAGGGAAGATGGAATTTTCTTAATAATGTTTTGATGCCCTGCTTATATTTATGCAGTACATGTTCCTTGGTTATTGATGTCATTGTCCATTACTATAAATTTCTTTCAGAGTAGAAAGTCTGATGCAAGTTCTTCAATAGCTTACAGTGCATGTCTCAATTGATCATAATGGTTATTTTTCTATTTCTACTGATGACTTCTTTCTAGATGTTAGTTGATAATTTGATTGAATGCCATTTCAATTACCCAATGTCATTTTTTCAATTCTTACGAGTTTTTCCTAGTTGACATTTTTGTACTTGTTTTGCTTGATTTATCGATCAATCAAAATGGTTGTGTTGGGGTCGAATTTCTACGATTTGGTATGAAAATGGTCGCGGTCATAGTGAATCGTGTGATCATTGTTCTTTTTGGGAGATGAACTAGTACGGTAAAATGGAGTCATGGACTCAGAAATTTGTAGTGATTTTGGAGGGAGGATATCATATGCTATTGGGTTCATGAGAAATGAGGAATTTCTGGTAGAGAACCATGGTGGGGTTCTTCTATCATATGATCCCGAAAGCAAGGGATGCTACAACTGATCCTGAAGAGGCGAATAGTGTCCACCCTCGAATTCAATATGCACACATTGAGAAGCACCACATATTACACCGGTCGCATCCTATTAATAATACCAAAGATTTTTCTTTCCTATAGTGTGTGATTTGGTTGCTACAGGAATGATGCATGAATGAATGTTTTATACAATAACCTATTTTTTTTTTCTTTTTGATACACTTGAAGTGCAATGTTTATGAATTATGCCTTTGGAATTGCATGACCCAAGGATATATGAAGTTAAAGCATAAATCCTCGTAACCTCTACATGACTTTTGGCTTTCAAATCAAGTATGCTTATCAAAGCTCGAGTTTTGTCTTTATCAAATTCGATACTCAAATGCTGCCTCGACCCATTTCTTAATTACCTAATCAACTATCTCAGATTCTTCAAACGAGAAGCTATCTCTGTTTCTACTAAGGTTAGTTACCGTATAAACTCATTTAGAATCCTGATTTATCTGTAAATTTCTTCAAATAGATTGATTTTAAAGACACTCACATCAAAATCTTGATTTCCAAGTACCTCAGTTATTCTTTTATTAACTGCAAAGTGATATTTCTTTTGTTATCTTTTTAAAAAAATTTGAATTCAGTCATTCAATGAATTGAATTATTAGTTATATATGATCAATAAGTTGCATATTTTCTTGAATGAAAATTAACTAGACACTTAAATAGTAGGGACCAAGTTGGCGTAAAAGATATGTACAAGCTATTTATATGACTTAAATTCATCCGTAGGTACCTATGAAGTTTGCCAGTTCTATATAAAACATTATATTGTTGCATTGCACAATAATACAAGTTAAATGAAAAGGTTATTTTCAGGGACTGAAAGATCCATTTTAGCTTTAATTGTCTGTCTTTTAACAACTTTACATCTGTACGTCTGTGTCCTGAATTTTTTCTTAGCAGCACTAAAGGATGGTTGATGTGCAACATCCAAGTGATCATACATCAGATTTGAAGCAGGGACTTCTACAACGAATATACAACTCCCTTGTTCACCCAAGCAACGTGTATACTTTATGGGATAAAAGTAAAGGAAGATACCTCAAAGAGAAAAAAGAGATGTTTTACGCTTTCAAGTATAAATGTATTAAGAAATTATACAATTGTATGAAATAAAATTTTATTTAAATGTATTCATACTTGATGGACTTGTTAGAACCTAAATATGTAACGTAATACAAGTCCAGATTTTTGTGTTTCTAGTGGTACCATCTTGGTATTGTCTATTAATAGAAAGTTATTTGATAAGTGATTTCACATACATTTTATGATATTTTGCATATATCTCTTGTTTTTTCATTTCATCTATAGCCGTTTTTGTATAATGTTAAGAAATCTTTTGAACTTTTAGAGCAACATACTTCTATTCCTCATAAGAAATAACCAACAATTAGATAACATAATCCACATTTCAAACAAATTTTGCAAAAATGCAGAGAACTCATAAGCACCATAAACACAAGTGCACAGATATGGAATAATCAGTTCAATGCACAAATATTTTTCTTTTGCACATTAGTTCTCTCACCCAAAGTCTCTATCAATATCAAGCTTCTATGGCAGATTCTAACAAACACTGGTTAACAACATTTAGAGAGGGTACCCGGTAAAGAGGTTATTTTCGGTAGACCCTCGACTTCACTAAAGCAAAAACACAATATTTTTGAAGACATAATTAATACTTTAACTAATGTACGCATACCTTACAACTATTTCATGGAGGTAGAGAGAACTTTCACACCCATTATGAAATAGAATTTTTTTGACCCAAAAATAGATGACAAACTTCTATAATGTTCAGTTACCAAAACTATTTTTATAATATACACACGTTAAAATAGATGACTAAAGAATTATTGAGAATTAAAAAGTAAAACAGAGCAAAACTAATAAAATAAAGTGTAAGGAACTCTTTCTTCCTACTTTCTTTGTATCCTAAAGCTCTAAATCTTCTGTCTTCTTACTCACTAACTAGGATGATGTTGTTGGAATGGTGTTGAAGTTGCTTTCATCAGATCCTGAAATAAAGAGTTATAATTCATCAACATACATCTCAACATGTTAACAACATATAAATGACAAGATCAAGGTAAGAGCAGTTCTTTACCGTAAATGAGGTGGCATAAACACAATCAGTGTTCTCAATATGTCCTTGATAAAACTCTGAATATTGCAGAAATTGATTCCAAATTAAATAAAAAAAATTTGAAGGTATTTTATTATTTGAAGAGTAAGGTATAGAAAAATAAATCAATTGACAAAAATTGCGCGCATATAATATTTTTTACCATTGCATGAGCCTCGTCAGATGTTGTTGTAATTTCTGTTTCGTCTTCGCCATTAGAGTTTGAACTACATATAAAATTTTAAAAATTATTAACGAAGTAACTCCAAATAAAAATAATATGCATCGTGCAAAGGAAATTTACCTTGTCCCCTTTCTCTTACGCTTAGTACTCTTCGTTTGTATTTTTTGTTTTTGAGTGGAAACCTTTTTGACCTTTTGAGAACAATCTTCTTTTGTCTTTTGAGAAGAAACTTTTTTAACCTTTTTGGTAACTTCTATACCAGCTTTGTTTCTCAAAGAATTCGAACGTCCTTTGGTTATCACTACGGGAGGGTCAAACAGTCTAGTATCTTGTATTATTTCACATGAATTCATTTCACAATCTTTCTCATGAACTTGATTATCCGGTACACAATCTTTCTCAGATTCATAAGGAAGCTCATTAAATTCTCTACATAATTGCAATAACCTTTGATGTGCAAATTGATAATGTTTTTCTGACCTTATAGCTCGTTCGGATAGTCCCATTGACTGCATCATAATATTATAAAACCATAAAGTAGAGGGTTTCAAAAAAATTTTATCATCTGGAGGATCATTAACTTTTTCTTTGATTGCATTTCTAGTCCACCGATCTAATAAATAATATGTCGGAAGAGAGTGAATCTGTTTCTTGATGAATCCCATTAGTACATGTCTACATAGAATTCCCGTGAACTCAAACTTATGGAATGAACAAACAGCTCTTTTCAATGCAAGATTCAAGATGACAACATATGTGGGCTTTTGTCTTTCACGCTGATGAACTTTATAGAGGTTTATTTCATCCTTGACCTCAATTTTTTCACAGATGAATTTTTGAGATTGAATTAGTTTTTCTTGAAAAATCTGAAATATTTTTCTACTATATTTCTTCGCTGCTTCATCCTCCGTAGGATACAAAGTTTTCAATATAGATCTTGAATATTTTATCTTGTAATCCTTCTCCCTTACTTTATCATATCTAGCATCAATAGTCTTATCTTGTTGCACCACAAATACACTCACATGAGTACTATAATTTAAATAATCTTTTAAAAAATTATTCATACTCTCGCTTCTTTGACTTGTTGACATGCCTACACAAAAAGTAGTACGCACATATGCTGGTACCCATTTTTCACGAATCACATAAATTCTTTGTAACCAGCTATTTTCTCCTAAATCATATATTTCCATTATTTCAGCCCACTCTGCTTCAAATTCCTCAGGAGTGGTCGTTCCATGAATACACCAACTAAACTTGCTACTAAAATCTTCATTCTGATGGTAAACATGATTTAAATATTCTGGAATCTTTTTTCGTTATATGCCACATACAAAAATGGTGTGCACTATATTAGGAAATACCGCTGCAACTGCATTTGTTATGGCAGAATCCTGATCTGTTATGATTGTATGTGGTGCAACTCCAAACATTGCATCTTTCCAAGTACGAAGTAACCATTCAAAAGTATCTTGAGTTCCATTCCAAAGTAAAGCACAACCAAATAAAATAGATTGATGATGATTGTTAACCTCGGTAAATGAAACAAAAGGCATCTTATATTTATTTATCAGATACGTAGGATCAAAAATAACTACTTCCTCAAAATTCTTATAAGCAATTCTAGATCTAGCATCAGCCCAAAAATAATTAGCTCAACGACCATCTACATCCATCTGTATTGCATAAAAGAAACCTAGATTCTTAGATTAACGCCTTTGAAAATATTGCAGCATAAGTTGTTCATCTCCTTTCTCGAGATCTTTTTGTCTCCTAGTTTGTAGATAATTCTGAATATCTTGACCTGTCAAATGAGCCGATCTACACCCCCGACTTGAGTTATCAACACTGATGCTATTTTACCTGGACGGACTCTAGAATTATCAAGTAAATCAATAAGATTTTTCTGGGCTTCACATTTCTTTTCTTTTTGACCGCAAAAACTTTTGACTGTTTGGAGATGCAAGTTCATGATTGTACTTAGTGACAAGCCTACAAACAACCCATTTTTCTTCTTTTTTCTTCGATATATATAACAACGCTTTACATTCTTCTCTGGTTTCATCTTGTGATTTATTTCTTTCTAAATCTTTCTTTGAACGAAATTCTTTCTTTGAATAGAGAAACTCTTGACCAATTATTGATTTATATTTTCTTGATCTAGTCATAAGACCTCGGCACACACTAAAACCAGTATGATGAGTATAATCAAGATAAAACTTGAATGAATCATCAAGTGACTGAAACTCCTTACCTATATAAGTGTCGGAAACAATCTGTCCAGTTTCATACATATCAGCTTCTTCTTGTGAAACGTCAACTCCTATATTTTGATCATCTGAGTTTGAGTTTTTCGTTAATCATGCAAAATACAATTATGAATGTTAGAGAACTTACAAAGTCTATATCCTTTAAATGTTGATTATAAATTAAAGTTCTGAATTTTACATGTTAATGAAAATGTATCTAGAAGAGTTTTCTGACTATCTCTTAAAAAAATAACTATATTAACTACTTCATTGTTCGCCTTAGGCATAGAATTTGATGGTATAGTTTTTTCCTGAAATTTTTTTCTTTGCACATTTTTGTGACATTCAAACAATTAGCTTTTGAACTAATTACAGCTTAATGAAGCTTCTAATAACCTTCTACTATCAACAATTAGATTTATTATGCTAGTAAACAAGAAAAGAATCTAAATTTTTTTTGAAATGTATGATTAAATACCTCTAAGAGGAAGAAACTTATTGTAACCTTTGAAACTTATTTGAAAAATATTTTTTACAAGTTTTTAACTTGTGATGCCTACTTGTACGATGAAACATACAGAAACGTTCACATTGTATTAAATTTGAAAAAGAAAATACTTTGTCTATGAAAATAATTTTGGTTGGAATCCAAGTAGGATTCTACTTGCCATGAATATCTTCTTCTTTTTTATATATATATTTTAGATATTCTTTTTTTATATATAATTGTTAAAGATAAATTATTGCGGTTAAATATCACTAAAGTTACTTGATGGTGTCAAAAACTTATACACAGTGCATACAATTTAAACTCATCTATTTTAGGCATTAATCAGCAGGCTCCACAATATCTTTTTTTCCTTTTATCTCAAACTTTAAATGCTTTCATTGCCTCACAAACTTCTCACGGCCTTTCCTTACTTTACTGGAGTTGCCAATGGTTTCTCCAAATTTACCCAGGGTTAGGCAAAATAAACCGATCTACTACGTCTATAAATACATTTAGGCTTATCACTTCTCGCATAATTATTGCACAGGATTCAAAGACATACTTGCTTTCATGGTCTGTTGTTCTTTATGTTCTCTCTTTCTTATAGATTAGAGTGACAAGTTCTTGTTCAAGATAATGATCACTGCATAAGGGTGGTAATCTTATTCTTCGAAGGGATAGGTACTCGTCCCCACCTCAAGAAAGGTAATGTTAATGGTAATCATACAATGCACAAGGATAGATACTAAGAAAGGTAAGCTCAAAAGATAATCCTGCGACGCATAAGGATTGATATACGAGGTAAATAGTCACTATTTACACCTATTTTATTCCTTTGTTTGAAAAATTATATGAGATTTCGGGCTATTTAACACTTTCGTAGTTGATTAGTGTCTCCAATTTTGTTTACAACAAATTTTATCTAATGAAAAATAAACTTTAGCCACAAACAAAAATAAGAAAAAAGAAAAACTTTTTATTTGATAAATAATATGAGTACAATTTTGTTCTTCTCTTGTTTCTTCTTTTTTCACCATGATTCGAGGACCGTATTTTTTGTTGAATAAGTGATTCAAAAAAAAAGGAAGAAAAGTTACTGCAACTTTCTTTCAGTATTTTACTGTTTTGACTTAGTCTAGGCTAGTGGTTTTTTAGTCCTTAAGTTTCTCTTGTTAGTTGAAAGCACTATTGAGCTAGTTCCCTTTATTTTTGTATCTTTAGTTGAGTTGTAAGCTATATATAAGGGCTTATCACTGATGAATGAGATACAGAAAACAGTAGTCTTGCAATTCTAATAAACTCTGCCATTTTACTTCCCTGCTAGTTTCTTTTTTCCTTTCTAATATTTTATTCTTGAGTGAGCTTGATATCTTTTCTCCAACATATGTGGTATCAGAGACAGGTTTAAATTGAGGTGATCTATTAACAGAAAAAAAACATGGCTTCCAATGGAAATTCATTGAACATATCTCAGCCTTCCATCCCGGTTTTCAAAGGACAAAGTTATCAGTTCTAGAGCATCAAGATGAAGACTTTGTTTAAGTCACAAGATCTTTGGGACTTGATTGAGACAGGGTACGCAGATCCAGATGAAGAGCAGCGGCTGAAGGAAAACAAAAAGAAGGATGCAAAGGCATTGTTCTTCCTTCAATAGGTAGTCCATGAGATGGTGTTTTCCTGAATTGCAGCAGCCACCACTTCAAGGCAAGCATAGAGAATTTTGCAAACTGAATTTCAAGGCTCCTCAAAGGTAATAGTTGTAAAACTCCAAACTCTTCGGCATGAGTTTGAACCTTTAATCATGAAAGGAAATAAATCTGTGCAAGATTTCTTATCTAGAGCAATGGCTATTATTAGTCAAATGAGGTCATATGGAGAACAAATAACTGATCAAACCGTTGTTGAAAAAATTCTGAGGAGTTTAACTCCTAAGTTTGAACATGTTATGGCTGCAATTGAGGAGTCCAAAGATTTGTCGAATTTTTCATTCGATGAATTAATGGGTTCTTTACAAGCCCACGAGGCAAGGATAAACAGGTCAGCAAAAAAATAGGAAGAAAAAATATTTCAATCTAAGGTGGAGGCACCCAATCCAAGAGAGCATGATAAGGTAGCAACGGGAAGAGGACGAGGCAGAGGTGCATTTCATGGAAATAGCCAAGGTCGAGGTCGGGGCAGAGGCTTTGAACAAAGGAACTTTAATGAGAAAAGGGGCAATAAAAACAGCAAGCAATGTTATAATTGCAAGAGATTTGGGCATGTGCAAGCTGATTGTTGGTTCAAGGAGAAACAAGCGAATTATGTCGAGACAACTGATAAAGAAAGTAAGTTATTCATGGCTTATTGTGATACTAATGAAGTTGCAAGTGATACCTGGTTTGTAGATAGTGGTTGCTCCAACCATATATCAGGCATGAAGTCAATCTTCAAAGAACTTGACGAGACAAAAAAATCAACAGTCGGGCTTGGTGATAATAATGGCCTTCAAGTTGAAGGAAAAGGAATAGTAGCAATCAAATGCAATCATGGTAAAGTAAAAATTCTTCATGATGTTCAATTTTTTCCTAGTTTGACACATAATTTACTGAGTGTTGGGCAACTAATGGCCGCTGGATATTCACATTTGTTTGATGATAGAGCATGTGTCATTAAAGATAAAAAATCAGGACAAACAATGGTTAATGTGCTCATGACTGAAAATAGAATGTTTCCGCTAAAAGTTTCAAATGTGGAAAATTTTGCTTTGGTTACTGATGCAAAAAATGATTCTGAATTGTGGCATTTGAGGTATGGGCATCTTAATTTCAAGGGACTAAAGCTGTTAAGCCAAAAAGGTATGGTCATTGGATTATCAAAAATTAATTCTTTTGATTTATGCGAAGGTTGCATTTATGGAAAGCAAAGCAGAAAGTCTTTTCCTGCTGGAAGGGCTTGGAGAGCTTCTACTTGCCTAGAATTAATTCATGCAGATTTATGCGGTCCAATGAATACTGAATCTTTTGGTGGAAGTCGATATTTTTTACTCATCACAGATGATTTCAATCGCATGAGTTGGGTGTATTTTCTGAAATACAAATCAGAAGCTTTTGAGAATTTTAGAAAATACAAGGTTTTAGTGGAGAATCACAGTGGGTTGCACATAAAAAATCCCCAAATAGATAAAGGTGGTGAGCTCTTATCTAATGAATTTGTTCATTTTTGTGATGAATCTGGAATTCACAGGGAACTTACTGCACCCTACACACCGGAATAAAATAGTGTAGCTGAACGCAAGAATCGTACCGTTATGGAGATGGTGAGAAGCTTATTGAAAGGCAAGGGACTTCCAAACCAATACTGGGCAGAAGCAGTTGCAACCTCAGTGTACCTACTGAATCTATCTCCTACAAAGGCTGTGATGAACCAAAAGCCATATGAAGCTTAGAAAGGCATAAGTCCTTCGGTAAGCCATTTACAAATTTTTGGGTGTATTGCTTATGCTTTGGTTAACACCCAAACTCGTAAAAAACTAGATGAAAAATTACAAAAATGTATTTTCATCGGTTATTGTCTTGAATCCAAAGCATAAAGGTTATATAACCCACTTAGTGGCAAAGTGATAATAAGCAAAAATGTTGTCATTGATGAAAAGTCAAGTTGGAATTGGAGTGAGAAACAAGTACAATAGGAGGTTTTGATACCCTTTGAAATCTCTTCAGACGAAGGACAAGAGGCTGCCCCAGATTCACTTAAAGATTCAATTGCACCAGAGAAATCTACAACACTTGAAGGACCTTCAGCTGAGTCAATTCCACTAAGAAGATCAACAAGAGTTAGAAAAGAGAATCCTAGATATTCTAATCAATCTTGTCAATTTGCTTTTATTGTTTCAGATCCTACATTTTATGAAGAAGCAATTGAAAAGGAGAAGTGCAAGAATGCAATGAAGAAAGAATTGATGGCAATAGAAAGAAATTAAACTTTTCATCTCACCAACTTGCCAAAAGAAAAGAATGTTGTTGTCTTAAAGTGGATATTCAAAACAAAGTATCATGCAGATGAAAGTGTACAGAAATACAAGGGAAGACTTGTCGCGAAGGGATACTCACAGCAGCAGGGCATTGATTTTAAAGAGACCTTTTACCCTGTTGCTCGATTTGAAACGGTAAGAACAATTTTTACCTTAGCTGCTCAACTGAAATGGTCACTTTATCAACTTTATGTTAAGTCAGCATTCTTGAATGGTGAACTGGAAGAGGAGGTTTATGTTGCTCAACCTCAAGGTTTTGAAATCAGAGGACAAGAGGAAAAGGTGTATCAGCTGAGGAAGGCACTTTATGGGTTGAAACAAGTTCCACGCTCTTGGTATAGCAAAATCAATTCCTATTTTGTTCAAAATGGGTTTGAAAGGAGTGAAAGTGAGCCTACTCTCTACTTAAGGAAGTGAGGTAACAATGATCTTATTGTATGCCTCTATGTTGATGATATAATTTATATGGGTTCATCTCACTCTGTTGTGGCTGAATTTAAATCTAGTATGATGAGTAGATTTGAGATGACAGATTTGGGTTTGTTGCATTATTTTCTTGGGCTTGAGGTGAAACAAGGGGAAGGTGGTGTATTTGTATCTCAAAATAAATATGCATTAGACCTTCTTAAAAGATTTAGCCTGGTCAATTGTAAATTTGCAGCAATACCCATGAATGTGAATGAAAAATTACAGCAGGAAGATGGTACTAGGCAAGCCAATACAAGAAGTTTTAGAAGTCTGGTTGGAGGTTTGATTTATTTGTCTCATACTCGTCCAGATATTTCATACTCTGTTGGCGTCGTTTCAAGGTTTATGAGCAATCCATCGAAGCATCATTTTGGAGCTGCAAAAAGCATGTCTACTTCAAATCATTGCTTGGTGTTAGTGATTTTGAATCAAGGGGGAATGTTGAACAAGTGATTCAAAAAAAAAAGGAAGAAAAGTTACTGCAATTTTCTTTCAGTATTTTACTGTTTTGACTTAGTCTAGGCTAGTGGTTGTTTAGTTCTTAAGTTTCTCTTGTTAGTTGAAAGCACTATTGATTTAGTGCCCTTTATTTTTGCATCTTTAGTTGAGTTGTAAGCTATATATAAGGGCTTATCACTGATGAATGAGATACAAAAAATAGTAGTCTTGCAATTCCAATAAACTCTGCCATTTTACTTCCCTGGTAGTTTCTTTTTTCCTTTCTAATATTTTGTTCCTGAGTGAGCTTGAGATCTTTTCTCCAACATTTTTCACATGTACGAAGATTTGAATTTGGTATGAATTTTTTTAGTAATTCGAAGGTGTTAGTAGTGTATTTCTCGAATTGTGAAGATTTGAATTTGATCTCCATGAAAGGAGGTTTTTGTAGATCTTGTTGAAGTATTTGATTATCAAGAAGAGAGAGTTTTGATCTCTTTGTGATACAATACCATGGGTTTATGAATTTTTTCAAGATCGTTGATCTCTTTGTGAATATCCAAGGATATATGGGATATTTTGAGATGTTTCTTCAAGGGAGAAAGCCACCTTTTATATAATCATAATTTTGGATACATGTAGAGTAGCGTCCAAGAAATCCTAATGGATGTTGAGAGTTTGAAGTTGAATTGGACTCATTTTGTAAAGTCCCTTTTTAAATTCAACAAAATTTCGTTGTCTACAGTAATATGTTGATTTATGAAATCCTTGATGTGTGATATGTGTTTGTATGACTTTCATGATGAGATGAATGTGAATATTGGTGATGGTGGAGAGGTTGTGTATTCATGTAATCCATAAACCAAGAGTTAATAACATAAATAAATTAATAATGTGTGTGTTCTTAGTTGTGTGACCTCCATATTGTAATATTATTTTTTGAGTTGAACGTGAAGAGGGAAGTGCTCTCATAATATAAAGGTTCTAATGGAAAGCTTGGCTAAGTACTAGGGTGTAATCTGTTGGACTGACGTATAACTAAAGTTAGAATTATATGATTAAATGTGAACAGATAATCAAATAAACAGCTAATGAAGTAGTGTTTATGAACTCGTTAATATCATGAATAGAGGATAATTATGCTAGTACTCAAATTACCGATCCTTGACATAAATAATGATGGTAAAGCATGTGGAGGAAACTATGAGTGTGCAAAATGAGTTAGACTTAATTTAGTTGCTCGTAAATTTCTAAATAGAATGACATATTGATTGGTCTTATGGACGTACTTGTGGTCGATTAACTATTAATTTATTAATTCTTGAATGAATAAGCTATTTATTATTGAACTGTTGAATTGAGATGTTGAATTGAGATATAACTGTGATGCCTACTTATGAATTGGGTGCACTTTGTGATACTATCTCGAGAGATACTGGAGTATGGGATCATATTATGATACATTGAAAAAGGTAAGGATATAAATATAATATTCTGGTAGATAAGTGGCTCGTGGTCGGTATGCTTATAGATGAGCAGTTTATTATGGATCGAGTGCTACATCAATATAGTATATATGTATTTATTATGGATCACGTGCCATGTCGGTACGGTACGTGGACCATGGTGCATTCTGTAGGTCATGACTTTTGGGTAAAAATAAAATCCTTTAGTGTGTGTGTGTCCAAATAAGAGAGTACTATGAGATAAATACGTATTATGAGTTATGTTGAGATACAGAGGTTATACAGTTCTTGAGATTGACATAAACGTTGCTCGATATTGTGAGGTGGTGGCTATAACTGCAAAGTTTCATATTGATATATAACATATATGTCCTTATGTTAGTAGTATTAATGTGATTGTTGAGATTGTAGAGTTTGTAGTTACATATGATAATCATTGTGGCTTATATTTCGTTATTTCTGACATTGCATAACTAATTTGGAAGCAATGTTAGATTAGAAAAAACTACTTGTTACATGTTCAGGTACTTGTGTACTTGTGTTGCCTGATATATTTATTGTATTTCATGTGATGTCGAGGTAGTTTGATTTATGTGAACATAATCTAGATTGATTGGTCGAATTGTTAGTCTATTTTCATATTTTTTTAAGATAATGTAAATATTTAGTGCATAATTTTGGCGAGGTTATGGTCAATTCAATCATTGTGAGTGGTTAGTGAGTTACTCACAATGAAGGTAGGATGCTTCCCAAATTGATAGAATTAACTAAATGAAGAAAAATATATTAGAAACAATTAGAAATTATAGAGAATTGCAGCAAGGGATATGAACTTAGTGCTAAATTGTTATATGAGATTTTCATGATTGATTTTATTGATTTCATATGGTATTCTTGACCGACCGTAAAGCCTTCTGATATGTATATAGATTTAAATTTTCATACATAAAAAAGAAACATAGAGATCAAACAATAAAGAAGTTACAAAGATGTATATGAAGACATAGTATTAATATTAGTTATTTACGTTAAAATAAATGTTATGTCTACTTAAATAATATAAATTAATAGTGTATATCAAATATATTTAAGATAGAGAATTACGTTTGATGATAATTATCATATGAGAAAACAAAATCATAGCATGATTAATGTCATAAGAACAAAGAACCTACAAAAAAAAGTCATTAAACCTTTATCAATATAAAGAAAAAGACACAGAAAGCATAAGCAACAAAGAAGAGCAAGAAATAAATCAAAATGTCACATAAAAGAAAAGCTGACCAATTTATCTTAAATTTATATTTTGCTAAGGTTGATCAATGGCTGCTTAGTATCCAATATTATTATTATTATAACAGAAAATTAAGCATAAGAAAGCAAAAAATAAAAGTTAAGAGAGAGGAGGAAAGCTAACAAAATACTCAAGAGTAATAATCCTCTACTTCTTAGAAATAGGTTGTGCAGTTAATTTTTATTTCCCAGGTATTTCAGAAGTCTATATTATTTTTTATTTTTCATATATTTTAGGAGCCTAACCAATATTAGTTACACAAGAAACATTAATTTTTCTTTGAGAAAAATTATTAATGAATTAATTGAAAAGTTTCATACGTGTTCATACGCGTAGTTAAGAAATTGTTATCAAAAGTAATTCAAAAAAAAGGAGACGACGAATTCTCCTATATGAATTAGGGTAAGAAGTGCATGAATTATAGTCAATGTTAATTCTAAATTTTTTCTTTTCATACCATTTTTCTCTTAACATATATTTTAGGATACTTTAACTTTAAAAATATATTTTTTTCACTTACCACATACTTTACGACTTCATAATTTTATATATTATAAAAATAATTTAAGAAAACTAGTAAAAGGATGATTATTTCTATTGCAGAGTCTTTTAATTAATGGCAGAAAATTCAAATTACTTTTCTAAAGGTCTACACACTGTTAATATAGTATAGATAAGTCAAAAATTATAAGTCCATTCAAACACCCGTTTAAAAGTCTTGGAAAGAACGAATAAAATATTACCTTTTAATTAAATATGATTTTGTGACATGGATTGATTTGAAGTCATATTGTAGCAAATGTTATTATTTTTTTAATCAACATATTTGAAAATTCTGTCAATTTAGAAGAAGTATCACAACAGGATATGACAGTAAATCACATTGGACAACTCAGAGGTCAATCACTTATTGAATTGTGCACATAAGTTTGGATGGTACATAAAAATAGTGTTTAAAATCACTTGTGAAATTATGCATATGACATGAAAGATCAAGGAGGTGGACTAATAGTCACAAGGGGAGAACATGTAGAGGTAAATATGATGATCGATTCTCTGATTTCGGGATGATGAACTCTGTGTTTGAAAGTTGTCGAAATGAGTGAGTGAAAAAAATTGACGGAAATCAAAGGGGCGAAGGTAGATCTTATAATCCTAGTTCTTTTCTAAACTTTCTTCTACTCAGTCTCATTTTAATTACATAGTTCTTGCATCTATTTTTAAAAACTGTTGCTATAAAAATAAATATACAACAAATTTACTGCCCTTAATTAACTGAAATTGGTTGAACTAAATATGGTATAATTACCAATTAATTAAATTTATAGATTCCTTTTCCATTTAAACCTCTTACAAAATGTGATTTTCGTTATATGTTGACATCACTAAACACAATTCAAAATTTAGTTTTTTTCCATTAACAAGTTCATCGGAAAAAAAAAAAAGCAATATCAAAATCTGCTGAATCTTTTTTTGAGCAATTTGTTCTAATCCAACCGTGTTTCTGAAATTCAACAATTGTTGTTGTTGAATCAAATTCGACTAAATCTTATTCAAAATCAACAGCAGTTTCAAAATGATGCATTAATTTTATTAAATCAAATTCAATTGTAGATTCTTCAGTTCAATTTGTTCGAATTCAACAATCAGTTGAAATTCAACCATTACTATTGTTTAAGGTACATAATCATTATTGTTTTTCGGTTTGATTTTTTTTTTAACCATTACTGATGTGCCTATCTAGTTTTTGTTGTCGTCGTTAATTTGTTTTTGAAAAATTTGTAAACAAATTTTGAGTTAGAAGCAATGCAGCAGTAAATTCAACATATAGAACAAAAAACTTTGGAATTCAAGTAACTGTCGCAAATTTCATCTTAACAATTGTTTCAGATATTAAAACTTCAAAATTCAACTATTGTTTTGGGGATCGTTTGTTGTTATTTTGACCGTTTTAACAATTGAACAAATTGTCAAGCTTTGTAGAATTTTTTCAATTTGTTGTATAATCGATTATGAATATATTATAAACAAATTTAGATTTGAAGTTTATTCAATTGTTTTCGAAACTCCTAGATCAATGAATGATCGAATATTAGCTTTTCAATGTGATGAAATTTTATTTTATTTTATTTTGTTTTGCTTGTCGGAATTTAAGAGTATAAATGTATATGAAACGATCTTTTATATCTGTTTTATTTGTGTTCGATTTAGTAGTTTCTGTATTTGGTTGGAAACTTTTCCTATGTTTGGATTTTACTTTAAACAAATGTTGTTTAAATGTATTTAAAGCCTAAAAATACATATGATGTGTAACTTTGTTTGCACTTAAAGCTGAAAAGTGTATATGAAAAGATCTTTTATATCTGTTTTACTTGTGTTCGATTCAGTAGTTTATGTATTTGGTTGGAAACTTTTCCTATGTTTGGATTTTACTTTAAATAAATGTTGTTTAAATGTATTTTTAACCTAAAAATACATATGTTGTGGAACTTTGTTTGCACTTAAAGCCGAAAAATGTATATGAAAAGATCTTTTATATCTGTTTTACTTGTGTTCGATTCAGTAGTTTATGTATTTGGTTAGAAACTTTTTTTGTGTTTGTATTTTACTTTAAACAAATGTTTAAATATATTTTTAGCCTAAAAATAAATATGTTGTGGAACTTTATTTGCACTTAAAGCTGAAAAGTGTATATGAAAATATCTTTTATATTTGTTTTACTTGTGTTCGATTCAATAATTTCTGTATTTAGTTGCAAACTTTTGCTGTGTTTGTAATAGAGATGTTGGTTGTATAAACATGTTTGCACTTAAAGCTGATAAATGTATGATGAAACAAGTGACATCCGATAAATATGTATATTTATTTATTTTTGGTTAAATCATGCAGAAATGAAAAGCATACCAGTTCTTGTGAAGCACTCTGGTAGGTGGACGTATGAAAAAAACTGCGAAAATTACGTCACTGATGCTATACTTTTGAGCACAACATCATCATTCATTGAACTGCATGATATTTTGGCATCACATTTAAATGTGGACTTAACCAACAAAAGTATTCTAATGGAGTATCAAATCACTGGTAATACAGGGCAAATACAAATACACAATGATATGGGTTTAAAGGTTTTTATGTTGCAGAAAAAAGATATACAAGACATGAATTATCTTCCTTTATATGTAAGCATTTTAGAGAAAGTTGTAAAGAGCAACTTTGTAAGCTCATCTGTGTGTGTTGCTAAAAGAAGAGCCTGCTGTAACAACGTTCAAGCAGTATTAAGTGCATACAACGAAGGAACTTTGATAGTTTCTGAAGAAACTACAGGATTAGATATATTTGAGATGGATACGGTTGAGATGATTATCTCCGATCCACATCACAACTTCAATTGTAATTCAAATTTATCTGTAATTCAAATTCTCATTTGTAATGATAATAAATGAACACATATTAAAATATATATTAGTTATGAGCAAGGTGTATTTTTGAAATGCTTAATTTTAACACTGCATATGTATTTTTAGGGTAAATACATTTGATGTATAATGCATATGTATTTTTAAGCAAAATATCAACACTGCATATGTATTTTTAGGGTAAATACATTTGATGTATAATGCATATGTATTTTTAAGCAAAATATCAACACTGCATATGTATTTTTATGCTAAAAAATATTTTGATGTATAATCCGTATGTCTTTTTAAGCAAAATATCAACACTACATATGTATCTTTTGTAACTAAAATCTCACAATAAAATGTAGAACTGCATAAAAAACTCAAATTTATCTTTAATTCAAATTCTCATATATAATGATGATAAATGAACACATATTAAAATATATATTAGTTATGATCAAGGTGTATTTTTGAAATGCTTAATTTTAACACTGCATATGTATTTTTAGGGTGAATACATTTGATGTATAATGCATATGTATTTTTAAGCAAAATATCAATACTACATATGTATTTTATAACTAAAATCTCACAATACAAAGTAGAACTTCATAAAAAACACAAGTTTATATTTAATTCAAATTCGCATTTATATTGATAATAAATGAAAACATATTAAAAAATATATTAGATATGGTCCAGATGTATTTTTGAAAATGCTTAATCTTAACACTGCATATGTATTTTTAGGATAAAAACTTTTGATTGATATTGCATACGTATTTTTAAGCATAATATGAACACTACATATGTATTTTTTTTAAACTAAATCTCACAGTAAAATACATAACTGCATAAAATACTCAAATTAAACTTTAATTCAAATAAAAATTAGACCCAATTCAAATCAGAATTAATTTCACTCAATTAAAAAATAAGTACTATTATAACCTACAATTAGAACCACTTCAAAACATAAAAATTAGTTTGTACAATCCGAACCTACATCCATACACCAGTTTCTCTAACTATACAAAGTAATAAATCCATCAATCATCATACATCAAAAACTTCAGTAACACTAGTTATTCTACTTTGCCTTGCAGGCCTCAAGGGTCCTTCGACATCACTTTGAGCATTTGCTTCTTGTTTTCAGATCATATAGTCCCCCAAAAGTGCAGCATATCTTGTACGGAGTGCGTTGGGGTCGAACTCAATCGCAATAACTTTGTGACCATAAGAAAGGCACTCTGCATATGTAACCATAAAGAGACCACAATCCCTACAAAAATAAGAAAAAATATATTTATTTATAAGTAAAATATATTTTGTACAAACATTCAATTTTGTTGTATGTAAATTTAAAACTTACAAGCTTCCACTAGGTTGTTGAGGCAAATTCTCTTCAAATATCACATCAAACAGATCTGAGTAATCTTTGTCTTTGTATCTTGAATGATTTTGAAGATCAATTCCTTTCTTATTGTAGAAATCACAAGCTTGGAGACACAAAGGGATAATCTCAGCTAATTTCTTGATCTGAGCAAGAACAACCGGATAAGAAATAAATTCATATAAACAAGCATATGTATTTTAAGCAGACAAAAAATGCAACCAATACTGAAAAATACATATCAATTATACTAAAAATACATATAGCCAATAGACAGTTCAAGAGTAGTTAACACAATACTTAACAGTACTTATTGCCCTATATCTTTAACTCGCAACTTTGATAGTAGCTTTATTGTCCTATTTAGAACAACACAATACTTAACAGTCAAAAAAATACATTTACAAACAAAAAAATACTCCATCCTCACTATCTTCTTCAGAATCATCAGAATAAGATTTCTGAACATCGTCTTCAATTTCTTCAACTTTTCTTTTCTTTTCGTACCGTTTTTAATTTTTTTGCTCCTTCTTCAACCTTTTTTTTTTCAAAATTTCACTGATCTTCACTGGGTCATTGCAAAACTTCGACCTGATCTCCTTCGATCTCCCAGATTTCTTCAACTATATAGGATTTACAACAACTTTAACTAAATCTTCTTGAGTTAACCCAAGACTAAAGGATTGTGCATAATCAAACTCTACATGCATATTTCATATACCGCTATTTATTGGTGTTTTTGCTGTATGTTCATCCATTAAAACATAAAATCCAAGAAAATTGATTTTTCAGTTGAATTACAGTAGAAAAAAAAAAGGAACCACTAACATACAATATGCGATTAATAGTTACCTGAAATAGAGGAAGTAAATCATTATCACAGATCGTGCTAGAATCGTGCAAAAGGAACAAAATTTGAAGTGGGAGAGATCGTTAATGGCGAAAGAAAAGGAATAAAAAATTTAAATTAAGGAAAGAGAAATAAGAATGGCGTGAAAAGGGGGATATTAGCACATTAACTTTCTTAGGGGGTAAAGAGTAAGGGACCACTTAAAATAATGCTACAGATGCGACATAATGTAATTAGGATAAAGTGTTGCTATTTTTTGTAATTTAATACTTAAGTATGCTACTATATGTAGTTTTTCCTTCTATATTTACTAGATACTTAGCCCATGCTAGTACGGGCCCAACATAAGTTATTTGCGTTATCTTAATTTATGTTAGTACAAATAGTATTTGGAGTGTCAATCAAATTTTTATTAATATAAATTTTTAAATAATTAAAGTTGTTAATCATTGTGATTTATAATACCTTTTACGTAATTCTCAAACAATTTATGTTACTCACTTTGTTCCAATTTTACAATTTAGAGAGTCAATCAATTTTTTAATAATATATTTTTTAAATATTTTAAGTTATTAATCGTTGTGATTTATAGTATGTAATTTCAAATGATTTATGTTACTTGCTTTATCGCAACTTATGTGACACTATTAGAATTTCAAAAGTCGATCATATTTTTTATTATATGTTTTAAAAATATTATAGGATGTTAATAGTTATGATTTATAATTATTATTTTTTTGCATAAATTTTAAATATATAATATTTTACCAAATTAAAATAAATAAATTAAAAATAAATAAAGCACTATTTTCAAAACATGTTAAATTCGAAAACATTATTTGGATCAACAAATTACTAAATTAAAACATGCAAACTATAAAATGTCAAAACTACCCTGGATGTGACACAAATATAATTTAGATAATCAATTATATTTTTAGCATATTTTTAGATATTTTAAATTGTTAGCTATTGTAGTTTATAATACTTTTTATGTAATTTTTGAATAATATATTTTACTCTCCTTGTCCAAATTTTTGTGGCATTGATAGTCAATTATATTCTTAAAATAATTTATATTTTTAATTATAATGATTTATAATACTTTTTATTCTATTTCAATTTAAGTGGCACTGATATAATTTCGCAAGTCAATCAAATTTTATGATTGAAGCAGCGAAGTAGATATGTCCTAAATGACTTATAATACCTGATTAGAAGTGATATAGCAAAATTATTATAAAAAGTATTTGTGAATTTTTTTTAAATGAGTCTCATATAAGATGTCATGTTAATTTAAAATATCAAGAATTAATTTATCATTTTATGTCAAATTTATTTTTTATTAAATATTATTAATTTTTTAATATATAAATGACAACAACAACAACAACATACCCAGTGTATTCTCACTTAGTGGGGTCTAAGGAGGGTAGAGTGTATGCAGTCCATACCACTACCTCAGGTGAAGTAGAGAGGCTGTTTACGATAGACCCTCGGCTTAGAACCAATAACAATATAATAAATACAAAATATAAACATATATAAACTCAAAATGCTAGCTACCAGATACACTACTAAAAAATCGATAAAACCGACCACAAAAAACCGACCACACGTGGTCGATTTTTTTTTTAAAAGAGATCACAAGTGGTCGCTTTTATATTTTAAAAAATCAAAATAATTTTAATAATAATTATTATTTATTTAACAAATAAATTTTTTTAAAAAAATAACAAAACCGACCACCAATGGTCGGTTTTTTTAAAAATATATAATTAAAAAATATTTATAAAAATTGACCACTTGTGTTCGGTTTTTAAAAATTCTTTTTTAATTTATTTTTAAAAAACTCGACCACAAGTGGTCGGTTTTTATAAAAAAGAATAATTAAAAAATACTTATAAAAACCAACAACAAGTGGTCGGTTTTCTAATTAAAATAAAAAAATAATTTAAAAGAACCGACCACTTGTGGTCGATTTATGAAGTAAAAAAATTAAAAATTAAATAATTTTAAGTAACACCTAATTATATATATAATCAAAACCTAATATATTAAGCTAATCAAATATAATTAATCGATCACTAATCTAAGTATGTATAAGAAACATATCACATTATATTATTGGATAATATACTTGTATACGTATGTGATGTATATAGTACGTATTTTGAACTTGATATAGTCGATAGTGTGTATATGTGTGTGTATATATATGTATATATATATATATAATATACTTATTATATAGCGACGGTATATTAATGATATAAGATAAATCAACCTATAATTTATTTGAGTATATGTGAAATACAATGGGGTAGTAAAATCGGGTATGTGATGTATATAGTACGTATATGAAATACGTCGCACTATATTATTGGATAAGATACTCATATACGTATGTGATGTCTATAGTACGTATTGATATAGTCGATAATGTGTACATATATGTGTGTGTATGTATAGGTATATATATATATAGTATATACATATTATATAGCGAAGGTATATATATTTATGACATAAGATAAACCAACCGATAATTCAACTGAGTTTCTGTGAAATACGTTGTATATTATTATGGGGTAGTAAAATTGGGTATGTGATATATATAACACGTATTTGAATGTTGACAGCCAATTGAATATAATTATATATATGTATATCTCGTGTAGTGATGAAATAGATATACTATTTTGTGTCAATATAATGTAGACACACGTATATTGTTGAAGTTGTAATAACGTAAGGCATAAAAATTTTATATATGAGTATATGTGAAATACGTTGAATATTATTATGGAGTAGAAAAATCGTGTATGTGATATTTATATTACGTATTTAAACGGTGATACACAATTCAATATATGTATATATACATATATCTCGTGTAGTGACATACGCAGTAATCGAAAGCTCGATAACTGAATCTATATATCAAAATATTTTGAATAATACATTGATATCATACTATTGAAGAAATAGATATACTATTTTGTGTCAATGTAGATACACGTATATTGTTGAAGTTGTAATAACGTAAGACGTCGATAATTTATCTGATTAACATGTATATATAGATAAAATATCGTAATTAAAAGCTAATGAACCAAAAATTTATCGTAATTTGCAAAATTCATTGATATTATTATAGGATGGCGGAAATATACTACTCGTGTTAGTGTGATGATAAAATAACTAATTATCTGATTTATATATATACACATTGTATTAAATTAATTGGATATTGTTATAAATATTATAAAATTTATTAAAAAAATTAATTAATTAAAATTTAATTTTAATTTATTAATTATTTTAATTTATTAATTATAGTTTATTAAAATTTAATTTATCAAAAATTTTGTAAAAACCAACCATGTGTGGTCAGTTTTACTATTAAATAAAAAAATAATTTATAACCCGACCCGACCCACCCAAATAATTAATTTTCCCAATTGACATACACAAAAAAAATGGGAAACAACATACACACAAACACTCAACCCGCATACACACACAAATACATGCTGACACTCAAAATCAGTCGAAGAAGTGGGTTCTCGTAGCAAATCTTGATTTCTCCAACTCAAGTAAATAATAATGTGAGATTTGTTGACCTTATTTTGAGTTAACTTTACGTTATTTTGAATTTTGAAACCCTAGTTCTTATGTTTTGGTTGAAAATGGGGAAATTGGGGAAAAACTTGAATGTAGTATGGATTGTGTGTGTTATGTGGATTGAAATGAGTAATATCTTGCATAGAGTAGATGGGTATTTTGGAGAAAATTGCACTAGTCTATCTTTTAATTTGCTAAGCTCATCATTTTTGATATTACAGCTTCTCGTGAGAGAATCTATAAGCAGATTAAAGCTGTCATTTTGAAACATCAAGAAATTAAGGAAAATACCAAAGGTATGTTGACATAGTGAAGTTGTGTGGGGCCTTGTGCGATTTACTATTATTGTTATCTTCCTTTCATTGTTCATATTAAAGTCTAGTGAAGCCATGTATGGCCTTGTGCGATTGACTAGCATTGTTCTTGACATCTTGTTGGTCTTGTTGACGTTTTGTTTTGAATGTGGTCTTGTTTTGACACTTAGTTGATTGAAAATGGTTAAGTTTAGGGACTTTAAAGGGGATTTTTTTGTTTTGAATGTGGTTTGGTAGGCGACTTAGTTGGTTGAAAATGGTTAAGTTTAGGGACTTTGAAGGGGATTTTGTGTTTTGAATGTGGTTTTGTTTTGATACTTAGTTGGTTGAAAATGGTTAAGTCTAGGGACTTTAAAGAAGATTTTTTTTGTTTTGAATGTGGTTTGATAAGTGACTTAGTTGCATGAAAATGATTAAGTTTAGGGACTTTAAAAGGGATTTTTTTTGTTTTGAATGTGGTTTGGTAGGTGACTTAGTGACTTGAATATGGTTATGTTTAGGAACTTTAAAGAGGATTTTTTTTGAATGTGGTTTTGTTTTGATACTTAGTTGGTTGAAAATGGTTAAATGTAGGGACTTTAATGGGGATTTTTTCATTTTGAATATGGTTTGGTAGGTGATTTAGTTGGTTGAAAATGGTTAAGTTTAGGGACTTTAAAGGAGATTTTGTGTTTTGAATGTGGTTTTGTTTTGATACTTAGTTGGTTGAAATGGTTAAATCTCGGGACTTTAAAGAGGATTTTTTTTTCTTTCGAATGTGATTTTGTTTGGATACTTAGTTGGTTGAAAATGGTTAAGTCTAGGGACTTTGAAGGAAATTTTGTGTTTTGAATGTGGTTTTATTTTGATACTTAGTTGGTTGAAAATGGCTAAGTGTAGGCACTTTAAAGAGGAATTTTTTGTTTTGAATGTGGTTAGGTAGGTGACTTAGTTGGTTGAAAATGGTTAAGTCTAGGGACTTTGAAGGGGATTTTGTGTTTTGAATGTGGTTTTATTTTGATACTTAGTTGGTTGAAAATGGTTAAGTTTAGGGACTTTAAAGGGGATTTTTTTGTTTTGAATGTGGTTTGGTAGGCGACTTAGTTGGTTCAAAATGGTTAAGTTTAGGGACTTTGAAGGGGATTTTGTGTTTTGAATGTGGTTTTGTTTTGATACTTAGTTGGTTGAAAATGGTTAAGTATAGGGACTTTAAAGAGGATTTTTTTTTGTTTTGAATGTGGTTTGGCAGGTGACTTAGTTGGTTGAAAATGGTTAAGTTTAGGGACTTTAAAGGGAATTTTTTTTTTTGAATGTGGTTTTATTTGATACTTAGTTGGTTGAAAATGGTCAAGTGTAGGGACTTTAAAAAGGATTTGTTTTGTTTTGATACTTAGTTGGTTGAAAATGGTTAAGTGTGGGGACTTTAAAGGGGATTTTTTTGTTTTGAATGTGGTTTGGTTGGTGACTTAGTCACATATGATTAAGTTTAGGAACTTTAAAGGGGATTTTTTTGTTTTGAATGTGGTTTGTTAGGTGACTTAGTTGCTTGAAAATGGTTAACTTTATGGACTTTAAAGGGGATTTTTTTTGTTTTGAATGTGGTTTTGTTTTGATACTTAATTGGTTGAAAATGGTTAAGTGTAGGGATTTGTTTGTTTTGAATGTGGTTTGGTAGGTGACTTAGTTTCTTGAAAATGATTAAGTATAGGGACTTTAAAGGAGATTTTTTTGTTTTGAATGTGGTTTGGTAGGTGACTTAGTCACTTGAATATGGCTAAGTCTAGGAACTTTAAAGGGGATTTTGTGTTTTCAATGTGATTTTGTTTTGATACTTAGTTGGTTGAAAATGGTTAAGTCTAGGGACTTTAAAGAGGATTTTTTTTTTGTTTTCAATGTGGTTTTGTTTTGATACTTAGTTGATTTAAAATGGTTAAGTGTAGGTACTTTAAAGGGTATATTTTTGTTTTGAATGTGGTTTGGTAGGTGACTTAGTCACTTGAATATGGTTAAGTTTAGAAACTTTAAATGGAATTTTTTTATTTTGAATGTGGTTTTTTTTTATACTTAGATGGTTGAAAATGGTTAAGTGTATGGACTTTAAAGGTGATTTTTTGTTTTGAATGTGGTTTGGTAGGTGACTTAGTCACTTGAATATGATTAAGTTTAGGAACTTTAAAGGGGATTTTTTTGTTTTGAATGTGGTTTTGTTTTGATACTTAGTTGGTTGAAAATGGTTAAGTGTAGGGACTTTAAAGGAGATTTTTCTTATTTTGAATGTGGTTTGGTAGGTAACTTAGTCACTTGAATATGGTTAACTTTAGCAACTTTAAAGGGTATTTTTTTGTTTTGAATGTGGTTTTATTTTGATACTTAGTTGGTTGAAAATGATTAAGTGTAGGTACTTTAAAGGATATTTTTTGTTTTGAATGTGGTTTGGTAGGTGACTTGGTCACTTGAATATGGTTAAGTTTAGGAACTTTTAATGGGATTTTTTGTTTTGAATGTGGTTTGGTAGGTGACTTAGTCACTTGAATATTTGTAAGTTTAGGAACTTTAAAGGGGATTTTTTGTTTTGAATGTGGTTTTGTTTTGATACTTAGTTGGTTGAAAATGGTTAAGTGTGTAGAGACTTTAAAGGGGATTTTTTTGTTTTGAATGTGGTTTGGTAGGTAACTTAGTCACTTGAATATGGTTAAGTTTAAGAACTTTAAAGGGAATTTTTTTGTTTTGAATGTGGTTTTGTTTTGATACTTAGTTGGTTGAAATTGGTTAATGTAGACACCTAATTTCGTCCCTCCCCGATATCATTTTAATCCATTTTTACCTTATCCTAACGTGTACCTTCACCCATGTAATTATACCCCACAAAAAATACAAAAAATAACAACTCCTAACTAATTTTATCTTATCCTAACAACCTCTCCAATTAAAAGACGACACCTCACCTACCTCATACCCCTATACCCCACATCCCTATACTCATGTGACCCCACCCTCTCACGTTCTTTTGGATTTCTTTTAACCAAATCACAACAAAAATAAAGAAGGGGTCCCCACGGGTACACCTCACAAAAAGAATGATACCAAAATTCCTTTAAAAGCAAAAGGGAACCTTCCAGGAAGGGGGACCCTAGTTCATCCTCTCCAAGAGGATATACACACTGAAAAAGGAGAAGAGGGACTTTTTTTTTCTTTTCTTGGTCACCACACACACGAAAGGGAGAAAGAGATCAAAAAAGAGAGCGAGAGAGAGGTCGAGAGAGAGAGAGAACGGAAAGAGGAGAAAACGACGGGGGTGGTGTTTGACTGAAATCCGGCGGAGAAATCGGAAAACATCGAGAGACCGGTTCTTTTTTGTGTTTTTTTTCGTCGATATTTGCTCCGTAATCGGCGCCATCGGGGGTACAGTTCGTCCGTTCAACGAGTTCAGTTCGTAATCCCCAAAAATTTTCTCCATTTTTCATTGGTTTTCAGCTGAATCTGGCCAAAAATAGTGAAGCCGCAATCGGAGCTGTTTCGATCTATTCCAACCAACTCCCATCTGACAACGATAAAAAAATCAAATGGGTCAGTTGGTTCATTGGGTTCAATTCAAATTTTTCTTGGGTTGTTCGATTTGGGGTTCAACATTGAGGGTCCAGTTGGGTTGAGGTTCTATTGCTCTGTGAATTCTGATCCATCACTGATTGTTTGGAATAAAATCAATGAGAAGGTCAACTCTACTCTTTCTCTCTTTTATTTCAACGTTCATGATATTTCATGCTTCGAATTGAATATTCGTGTGTGGTTTTGATCTTCGTTGGTGATGAATGCTTGTTTGTGTTGATTGGTTATTGATTCTGTTGGGTACGAATTATGTGTGATTTGAATGACGAATATTGAGTTCATAGTGATTGTGGATCGTTAATCTTGAATTTTAAAAAATTTAGTGTTAAAAACAATTTGGGGTTGAATGGTAGGAATTGAAAAATAAATGAATATCGTTTAGTTCTGATTTATGGTCGTTGCTTATTTTGGAGTAAAAATGTGAATGTTAAACGTGATAGTATCATGTCATCAAATTGGATAGGCAAACGTAGGTTGGGTAGGCAAAGTTTAGAATTTGTAGTTTTGTTGAATGTTTGAAATTTTGTTGAATGTTGAAAATTTGGGTGAATGATTTGATTTTCTCACATTAAAAAATTGTACTCATTTGGCCGGAAAATGCCCCGAGGGGGTTGTATTGATTTATCCAGGGAATGCTCCGAAGTTACCATGTACTTGAAGACGACGCACGATCAAGGCCTGAAATGTCGGGTGGAGAAAGCAATGGGTTGGAGCTTAGTATAGCATTAGCTTAGAATATGATTTATATTTTTATATTTTTTTTTATTTTTTGGACTGTATAATTGGACCGGACACTATATTTTGGATTTATTTTGGTTTGTGTGTTTGATTGATTGTTTTATGTTTTTTGTGTGGTTTATACATTCGTAATGCCTAAATAGCCGATACACTCCACCAAGCAACCTTGGTCAAACCACGGGACCGAGGGGTGCCTAACACCTTCCCCTCGATCAACAAAATTCCTTAGTCAGAATCTCTGTTCACAGATCAGTTTTACAGAGTCAAAATCGTTTTGAAAAAGATTTTCCAAAGGTGACTTGGCACACCGGACTATGCCAAGTGGCGACTCTGAGTTTTGAATAAAATGAATCCTTTTCGAAAACAAATTTTCATCTTTTGTCACTTAATAATAAAAACTCTTTTGAACCTTAAAATCATAAATCTTTTGGAGTTAAAAAAGGGGTGTGATAGCTCTGGCGACTCTGCTGGGGAGTGTTCAGAATTCGAGCTTATTTTGGAGTCGTATCTGATTTGTTTGACACTATAGGTGTATAAATATTTTTTGTGTTGTTTTGTGTTATTATTTTATCATTATGAAATGTTTTCGTGCTCTTTGTGTACAGTATTTATCCTATGTGTTACCGCTTTTATATCTGACATCATGTGTCTACCCCCGGCCTTCTTTCTGCAACAAGTCTGTAGTACACGTGTTGTACACAACCTCTAGTTGAGTCACCCTTATTTTAGGGGGGAAGTCATCTGTGTTATGGAGTAGGTGGAAAGTTGTCGCAGCCACTATCAACCATACGCTCCTCCGAACAGCCTTGTTAGTGAACCCCAACGTAGGTCAGCCTTTAGGTCTTGCTTATGTGCATCATATTGAGACCTAGCGGGGCCCACTTGGTCCTTTGTAGGAGACTCACCTCTAAAGCATCCCTACGTGCTAAATGTTGCATCTTTGAGGATAATGTGGTCATTTGACGGACTGATTTGGGAAAAACATGTGTTATAAGTAAAGTGTGTGGGTAATGAAAAAAACAAGAAAAAAAAAGAGTTTCGTAGTTTTTAGAGTTTTTTATGGCTTTTATTTTTCAAAATTCCAAAATTCAAAAGGACTTTTTTACCTTCCGTACTCATTTTCTCAAAAACATCAAAAAGATTTTCCTTTGTCTCGTTTAGCATGCATTCACAATTTGAAAACTTCAAAAAGATTTTTTCATTCATAGGATGTGTTTATAAAAGAAAAATCCAAAAAAAAAAATGTTAGAAATTTTTTACATTTCGTATAACGAAAATACCAAAAAGATTTTTCTTTCATAGTTGTTGATGTCACTTTTCTGTGAAGTATCAAAATGATAACTCAAAAGATTTTATTAACATGGTTCATCATCTGTCTTTGGTCGTATCTCTTAAGTCAGGATCTAGCCTGTTATTTAATCATTAATTGTCCAATCTGGACGAACTACGCACCCTTGATTCTCCTATTTCGGGAGTGAGATACGTAGGCAACCTATTGTTGGTTCGGAGATCTTATTTGAAAAATCCAAAAATATTTCTTCACTCTCCATTTAGAGTAGGCGTTTCATATACGTCTTTAAAAGAAAACTACAAAAAGATTTTCCTTTAATAGGTTCAAGTTTCATTTTCACATGAAATTCAAAAATCGAAAACGTAAAAATATTTTTCTTTGGTAATCATCGGTTTTATTTTGTATATAGATTTAAACCTAAAAAAAATGCAAAAAAGATTTTCGTCAATTCTTTTGACACTTTGTTGCAAGAAAGAAAAAAGAGTTTAATTGGCCATTTTGGCAAAACATTACGAACCACGCACACCTGATTCTCCCCTTTCAGGGGTGAGATACGTAGGCGCCCTTCTAGGGTTCGGTGATTTTTTTCAAGAAAAAAGAAGTAGAAGAGGTTTTGAAAAATCGTTGAACTCTAACGCATTTGCTATCTCTTGTCCAATTAGTTTAAGGTGGTTGGTTTGTGGCATTTTGGCTGGTCCTCCATATTGCTCCAAGTCATATAGAAAGTTATGACCAACAAGGATACCGAGTTTGTTATCACTAATCAGATAGGGAGTTTGGGGAATGAGAATGTAAGAGCTAATGAAGAGATTCGGAAATTGAGGCAGCAAATGATAGAAATGCATCGAGCCTGGGCTAGTAGGTTGTCGCCTCCTCCATTTCCCGCAGATAATCTAGAATATCTTTCTAATTTGCCTCCAGTGTCACATGTACAATTTCCTATTTTGGTCGACATGCCACAACCTACATCAGGACCTACTCCGGGGCAACAGTATCCAAACACTTCCAATATTCATTTCCTCACTTCTCAATACAAGATTACCACATGCTCGGCTCCGCCTGCTATTCATGCTTTTGTAGCCCCACTCCCGTCTGAAGCTCCTACTTTTAATGTACATTCAACGGTTGTGATTCCTCACTCTACAAGCGACCCTGTATTGAATATTTTTAGTGACCAGCATTACGCTCCCGAGCCCACATTTAAGTCGACTAGTCCTTACGATTGCCCTCAACAGCCTGAATTTCCTCCTAACACTGAGAAGCCTGTTATGACAGAAGAACAAGAGGAAATAGCCAGAAAATTGAGAAGTTTGGAACTGAATATGAAAAACTTGCAAGAATTTGGGGGGTACAAAAGTGTCTCATATAAAGATTTGTGCATGTTTCCAGGTGTACATCTTCCTCTTGGTTTTAAAATGCCGAAGTTTGAGAAGTATGATGGACATTGCAATCCTGTAGCACATTTGAGACAGTATTGCAACCAGCTAAGGGGCGCTGGAGGGAAGGAAGAATTACTCATGTCATATTTTGGTGAGAGTCTTTCATGTCTAGCTTCAGAATAGTTTGTTGACTAAGACATCGACAAGTAGAATAGCTGGGATGACCTGGCTAATGAATTCGAGCAACAATTTCAATACAATATGGAGTTGATTCCTGACGAGAAATCCTTAACTAATATGAAGAAAAAGAGTGCTGAAACTTTCAGAGAGTATGCAATTAGATGGCGTGAACAAGCTGCTAAGGTGAAACCGCTAATGAAAGAAAGTAAGATAGTGGAAGCGTTTATACAAGCATAGGATAAAACATATTATCAACACTTGTTACCTGCATTAGGCAAGCCATTTATTGAGATCCTCAAAATGGGGGAGATAATAGAGGATGGAATTAAGACTGGTCGCATTATGAGTTTTGCAGCATTGAAAGCGACTACTCAAGCAATTCAAAAAGGTTCGGGAAGTGTGGGAGGAAAAAAGAATAAGGAAGATGCATCTTCCATTACAGTTGGACAACAGGCATGGGCAAGAGGACCACACCATCGTTACCCACGAGCTCAAACCCAAGTTTATGCCCAAGCTTCACAGAATCTTTACCAAAATCCATTATATCCCATTCCCCCACCTACATATCAAGTGTATAATGCGCAACCTTATGTTCAACCTCCATCTTACCCACACTGGCGTGCGCCAACTCTGTCGAGTCATCCTCTAACTCCACATACATACCGAAGCCCTTCTAGGCCTGGTTTTCAATTTAAGCCAAATAATGAAATGAGACAGAAATCAAGGGATAGATTCATACCCATTGGAGAGTCGTATGCAAGTTTATTCCAGAGATTGGTACAACAGAGCATGATCACTCTTCTCCTTAGGTATACTCCTGACCCATATTCAAGAAGTTTTTATCCTAATGTACGATGTACATATCATTCCGATGTTCAGGGTCACAGTATTGAAGATTGTCGCACTTTAAAAAGAGAAATTGAAAAAATGATTCAAGATAAATCAATCATGGTGCAGAACATTGACAGTAAGGAAAGCTCTAGTCATGTTGATATGGAAACCAGTGGCTAAGATGTCAGGCTGAGCAATTGAGAAGTCACCCCTCTCCTTACTAGGAAGGGGTTTGGTAGCTTATTTTGTTTTATTTTCTATTCTCCAAATTATTTCAGGGTTGTAGTTCGTGATCTATCTTATTTTGTCCTTTTGTTGTTTATATTCAAACCCTTCTATCTTTTGTTTCGACTAAATGAAGTGTCTCATTTTCCTTTGTGCTTTAAATATGTGTTGTTTGTTTGTTTTCTTTACATAGTACATTTTGTGTTGACTCTAGTGATATGACATACTAGTGAAATTTTCAGCTAGATCTTAAAATCCAGTTTAAGCATGAACATTGAATCAGAGGTTTAAAGTTAGAAAAAGAGAGCATATGAGAAAATAGATAGAGTGCTGAGACATTTGGTGACAAGTTAAGGCAATTATTTTGAGAATCACAAGAACAACTTGGTCATCGATCGAAAGGCAAGTACCAATTAGGTCAAATAGTGGACGTGTGATCCCTATATCAAGAGAAACAAGAAACTAAGCAACTCCACGAAAGCATGAGCCATTTGATGTGAGGAATGTACAACAAAGGTGGAGTTTACAGAAGTAGTGACACACAGACTCAATCTGCTTAAAAAGATGTCGTAAATGATCTTCATCTCTCACTTCCAATTGCATATTATGTACTTGCATTCTCAAGGATTGATATGATAAAGGCATTTCATTCTGCTATCCAAACATTGTGTCATCCTTTGTTTACCCCATTTGAGCCTTAGTGTTATTTTCTTTCATACCCCTCTTTTGGAATTAAGATAGAGTAAGCAAAGTTCAAAGAATAGTGTCGAGTAAAAAGATAAAGTCAAAAAGTTACAAAAAAGAGACAAAATGTTTCCAAAAAAAAAGAGTGTCAAGAAAAATAAAGTTAGAAAAAAAATCGCAAAGTGAAAAGAGCAAATAAAATAAAAAAAAAAGAAAAATCAGATCAAAGCAAAAGAACAAGCTGCTAGAACTACGCATGACCTGATTCTCTTCTCTCGGGGCTGAGATAAGTAGGCTGCCCTACTAAGGGCTCGGTCCAACCAAATAAATAATTTAGAATCATCCAGTCAAAAGAAACTGGGGTATGAGTTAATCCTCATTTGTTTGAATCGATTCCAAAAGTTGTAAGTCCTAACCCACTTCAAGTGTCGTTTGGGCCTCATGCCATCCTTTCTTTCTAACCCTATCCAAAAGCCAAGTTACAACCAAAGAAAGACCTTCAGATCAATCTTTGAGAATGTTAAGGCTAAGCATGCAATGGATGTGATGATTCATTTTGGGAACTACTTGTCTTCCTCAGCATAAGGAATCAAGAGAGAAATAAAAAATGAGAGAGTCTTATTGGTGAAAACCCTCACAGGCACCGTAAGGCGATAGTAAGTTGAGAGAGATAAAAATGAGAGAGTCTTATTATGAAAACCCTCACGGACACCGTGAGACGATTGTGAGTTGGGAGAAATGAGAATATGAGAGTCTCATTAGTAAAAACCCTCACAGACACCATAAGACAATGGTGAGCTGAGGAAAAGATCCTTCAAGGCGTCCCTGGCCGAATGAGGTCTGAATGCAATTGGCCTAAGAGAGAAACTCAGCTTCAAGCCCATTAACTCAACAACAATTGGTAGAAAGTTTGGATGGAAAGATCAGGTAGCTTAATCCAAAATACATGGCATAATCATTAGAGTTGACTGTCATGTCTAGAAATATTTTTCATTTCTTTGTTTCATATGGGGACACTCATTGTCTTTTCTTTCTTCTCTTTATTTTTATTTTGTTTTCTTGAGTCAATTGTCCAAATAAAAGTCATTGTCATTTTTCTCTTGTCTTTGAGTCAAGTTCATGTCAAAATAAGTGATAAAGATTTCAAAACTGGCTACCAAATTCTTCAATTGCACAAAGCAAGACAAAAGGGCCAACACATGCTAAAGACATGATTGTGATCCAAAACAAGGCATGCAAAAAGTTTTGTCAACCAACAATTCTGGAAACTCATGGAAATACCAAGGTTCAAAGGGTTTATCTGAGAAGCATGACAAAGCAGGGATACTGTATTTGTTTCAGAGTCACTCTTAATAATCTGAGTTCGGGTCAATGATATATTAAGCTAGTGACACAAGCTAATGGTTGAAAGCAAGATTAAATGCGACTGGGGCAAGAGCGATTTCAACGAAAGCCAAAGCCGCAAACCAGCCACCATATTTTTAAACTAACAAGTTTTCTTTGTATGAAACAGGAACACATGTTACCTTCGAATCAAGGATTTCAAAGCCTAAACATCGAAAGTTGCAATACCGCACTTCCACAAATGAAGGAGATAATATTTCTGCATATATTTGGTATTCAAAGGCATGGTAAAACTCATAATTCAAGATTTTTAGGAGACACGCTTCCTTGTAAGGAGACGCACTTCCTTGGTTGGGTAATTCAAACAACATTTATAAGGAGATGCATTTCCTTGTTAGAGCAATTCAAAGAGACAGTTATTAGGAGACGTACTTCCTTGTTTTTGTAATTTAAGCGATATTTGTAAGGAGACGCACTTCCTTGTTTAGGCAATTCGAGCAACATTTGTAAGGAAAAGCACTTCCTTATTTGGTTAATTCAAGAAATATTTGTGAGGATACGTACTTTATTTGAGTAATTCAAGAGACATTTGTTAGGAGATGCACTTCCTTATGGTAATTCGATCGACATTTGTAAGGAGACACACTTCCTTTTTTGGTAATTCGATTGGCATTTGTAAGGAGATGCACTTCCTTGTCTGGGTAATTCAAGCACCATTTGTGAGGAGACGCACTTCCTTGTTTGGGTAATTCAAGCAACACTTGTTAGGAGACACACTTCTTTGTTTGGACAATTCAAGAGGTATTTGTAAACAGACGCACTTTGTTGTTTGGGTAATTCAAGCGGCATTTGATAAGGAGACGCACTTCCTTGTTTGGGGTAATTCAAGCAACATTTGTAAGGAGACGCACTTCCTGGTTTGGGCAATTCAAGAAACATTTGTAAGGAGACGCACTTCCTTATTTGAGTAATTCAAGAGACATTTGTGAGGAGATGCACTTCCTTATTTGAGTAATTCAAGCGGCATTGGTAAGGAGACGTACTTACTTGTTTTGGTAATTCAAGCGGCATTGGTAAGGAAATGCATTTCCTTGTTTTAATAATTCAAGCAACATTGGTAAGGAGATGCACTTCCTTGATTGGGTAATTCAAATTTTTCTTTTTAGGTGATGCACTTTCTAACTTAAGTCTTGATTTCTAGAAGATGAACTTTCTAGTCGAGTTATCGCACTTAACCCTAAGGAGACGCACTTCCTTGCTAGTTTTCATTTGTCAGGTGGCACACTTTTTAGCTTAAACTTGTATCTCTAGAAGACACACTTTCTAGTTAGAATCCCTCACTTTAATTCTTAGGAGATGCACTTCCTAGTCTTGGTTATTTAATTTTACTCTTAAGAGATGCATTTCTTAGTCAGAGTCTTGATTCATCATTGCAACATGCAAGTAGGTATGATGTGACTTTTCCAAAAGTCTTCTGATGATAAACTGGGGCAAAAATTCAATTTCTATTTTTGAAACTTTACTTTTCTGCCAAATAAAACCTCTTTATAATAATATTTGTTTGGGATAATTTTATTTTTAATTTTGATGTGATTTCATGAGCCTGTCCGAAGCACAGGGCGAATAAATGGAAAACCAAGCAACAAGGTGAAGAAATTGGAAGTTAAACAGATTGAAAAATAGCAAGTCAGGAGCCCGCCTGCAGAACAGGGTGAAGAAGTTGAAAGAATGGCAACAAGTTGATGAAATAGGAAGTCAGGAACCCACCTGGAGAACAGGGTGAAGAAATGAAAGGCAAGCAACAAGTTAAAGAAACAGCAAGTCAGGAGCCCGCCTGAAGAATAGGGTGATGAAACTCAAGTCAAGAGTCTAAAAGAAGCTGTATAGATAGGATTTTTGTAATTTCATTGATGCTTTAACTTGTAATTTTCATTTTAATGTAATGACAGAGCCGTGGACCGGAACCTCGATGGAACCTCACTCGACTCTCCAACTCGGTATAGTCCATCTCTTTCCAATCCTTTGAAATACCTGTCACTCGATTCCCTCACAACTTGGGTAGGTAGGATGTCCTAAGTCAAGACCCGATTGTCCTTCTTTCTTTTTTTTCTTTCTTTAAATAATGGTCGGGACAAAATTCTATCTTGTTGTATACTTCTTTGTCTAAAAACACTTCGTGTTTACATTCAAAGGGGGCAGTCGCCAGTGCTGTCACACCCCTTTTTAACTCCAAAAGATTTATGATTTTAAGGTTCGAAAGGGTTTTTATTATTAGGTGAAAAAAGATGAAAAATTGTTTTCGAAAAGGATTCATTTTATTCAAAACTCAGAGTCGCCACTTGGCATAGTCCGGTGTGCCAAGTCACCTTTGGAAAACCCTTTTCAAAATGATTTTGACTCTGTAAAACTAATCCACGAACAAAGATTCCAACTAAGGAATTTTGTTGATCGAGGGGAAGGTGTTAGGCACCCCTCGGTCCCGTGGTTTGACCACGGTCGCTTGGTGGAGTGTATTGGCTATTTTGGCATTACAAATGTATAAACCACACAAAAAAACATAAAACAATCAATCAAACACACAAACCAAAATAAATCCAAAATATAGTGTCCGGTCCAATTATACAGTCCAAAAAATAAAAAAAATGCAAAAATATAAATCATATTCTAAGCTAATGCTAGACTAAGATCCAACCCATTGCTTTCTCCACCCGACGTTTCAGGCCTTGATCGTGCGTCGTCTTCAAGTACATGGTAACTTCGGGGCATTCCCCGGATAAATCAATACAAATCCCTCGGGGCATTCCCCGGCCAAATGAGTATAATCTTTTAATGTGAGAAAACCAAACCATTCACCCAAATTTCCAACATTTAACAAAATTTCAAACATTCAACAAAACCACAAATTCTAAACTTTACCTACCCAACCTACGTTTGCCTATCCAATTTGATGACATGATACTATCACGTTTAACATTCACGTTTTTACTCCAAAATAAGCAAAGACCATAAATCAGGACTAAACGATATTCATATATTTTTCAATTCCTACCATTCAACCCTAAATTCTTTTTAACACTAAATTTTCCACAATTCAAGATTAACGATCCACAACCACTATGAACTCAATATTCGTCATTCAAATCACACATAATTCGTACCCAATAGAATCAACAACCAATCAACACAAATAATCATTCATCACCAACGAAGATCAAAACCACTCACGAATATTCGATTCGAAGCACGAAATATCATGAACGTTGAAATAAAAGAGAGAAAGAGTAGAGTTGACCTTCTCATTGAATTTATTCCAAACAATCAGTGATGGATCAAAATTCATGGAGCAACGGAACCTCAACCCAACTGGACCCTCAACGTCGAACCCCAACTCGAACAAACCAACAAAAAGTCGACTTGAACTTAATGAACCAACTGAACCATTTGATTTTTTGATCGCTGTCAGATGGGAGTTGGCTGGAATAGACTGAAACAGCTCCGATTGCATCACCCCGATTGTGGGTTCACTATTTCCGGCCAGATTCAGCTGGAAACCAATGAAAAATGAAGAAAATTTTTGGGGATTTCGAACTGAACTCATTGAACGGACGAACTGTACCCCTGATGGCGCCGATTCCGGTGTAAATATTGACAGAAAAAAACACAAAAAAGAACCGGTCTCTCGATGTTTTCCGGTTTCTCCGCCGGATTTTAGTCAAACACCACCCTCGTTGTTTTCTCCTCTTTCTGTTCTCTCTCTCTCGACCTCTTTCTTGCTCTCTCTCTCTCGATTTCTTTCTCCCTTTCGTGTGTGTGGTGACCAAGAAAAGAAAAAAAAGTCCCTCTTCTCCTTTTTCAGTGTGTATATCCTCTTGGAGAGGATGAATAAGGATCCCCCTTCCTGGAAGGTTCCTTTTTGCTTTTAAAGGAATTTTGGTATCATTCTTTTTGTGAGGTGTACCCGTGGGGACCCCTTCTTTATTTTTGTTGTGATTTGGTTAAAAGGAATCCAAAAGAACGTGAGGGGGTGGGGTCACATGGGTATAGGGATGTGGGGTGTAGGGGTATGGGGTAGGTGAGGTGTCTTCTTTTAATTGGAGAGGTTATTAGGATAAGATAAAATTAGTTAGGAGTCGTTATTTTTTGTATTTTTTGTTGGGTATAATTACATGGGTGAGGGTACACGTTAGGATAAGGTAAAAATGGATAAAAATGATATCGGGGAGAGACAAAATTAGGTGTCTACAGTTAAGTGAAGGGATTTTAAAGGGATTTTTTTTTTTGAATGTGGTTTGGTAGGTGACTTAGTTGCTTGAAAATGGTTAAGTCTAGGGACTTTAAAGGTGATTTTTTTGTTTTGAATGTGGTTTGGTAGGTGACTTAGTTGGTTGAAAATGGTTAAGTCTAGGGACTTTGAAGGGGATTTTGTGTTTTAAATGTGATTTTGTTTTGATACTTAGTTGGTTGAAAATGGTTAAGTGTAGGGACTTTAAAGGAGATTTTTTTTTTGTTTTGATACTTAGTTGGTTGAAAATGGTTAAGTCTAGGGACTTTGAAGGGGATTTTTTTTGTTTTGAATGTGGTTTTGTTTTGATACTTAGTTGGTTGAAAATGTTTAAGTGTAGGGACTTTAAAGGAGATTTTTTTGTTTCGAATGTGGTTTATTAGGTAATTTAGTTGCTTGAAAATGGTTTAGTGTAGGGACTTTAATGGAGATTTTTTTGTACTGAATGTGGTTTGGTAGGTGACTTAGTCACTTGAATATGGTTATGTCTAGGAACTTTAAAGAGGATTTTTTTGTTTTGAATGTGGTTTGTTAGGTGACAGTTTCTTGAAAATGGTTAACTTTAGGGACTTTAAAGGAGATTTTTTTTGTTTTGAATGTGGTTTTGTTTTGATACTTAGTTGGTTGAAAATGGTTAAGTGTAGGGACTTTAGAGAGGATTTTTTTGTTTTGAATGTGGTTTGGTAGGTGACGTAGTTGCTTGAAAATGGTTAAGTGTAGGGACTTTAAAGGAGATTTTTTGGTTTAGAATGTGGTTTGGTAGGTGACTTAGTCACTTGAATATAGTTAAGTCAAGAAACTTTTAAGGGGATTTTTTTATTTTTAATATGGTTTGTTAGGTGACTTAGTTGCTTGAAAATGGTTAACTTTAGGGACTTTAAAGGGGATTTTTTTGTTTTGAATGTGGTTTGGTCGGTTACTTAGTTGGTTGAAAATGATTAAGTCTAGGGACTTTGAAGGGGATTTTGTGTTTTGAATGTGGTTTTGTTTTGATACTTGGTTGAAAATGATTAAGTGTAGGGATTTTAAAGGGGATTTAATTTGTTTTTAATGAGGTTTTGTTTTGAATATGGTTTGTTAGGTGACTTAGTTGCTTAAAAATGGTTAACTTTAGGGACTTTAAAGGGGATTTTTTTTGTTTTGAATGTGGTTTGTTAGGTGACTTAGTTGTTTGAAAATGGTTAAATTTTTATGACTTGATCTAATTAATTGAATCTGATTGATTCCGTAGATGAAACCTGATTATAGTTGGATATATCAACGGAACAATGAAAATAGAATGGGTATTAAGGAGGAATTTGTTGAAGGTGTCAAAAGATTTGTTAAACATGCTAAGACACTTGATATGTCGACACGTTATCGGGTTATTCATTGTCCTTGTATTAGATGTGATGGTATAAATCTTGTAAGTGAAGAAGATGTAAAGGAACATCTTTATAGAAAGGGGTTTCACGATGACTTTTTAAGATTGTCTGGTATTCATGGAGATGTTGCGCAAAATAACTTTGTTGTTGGATAAAGTAGTAGGTCTGTAGTACATAATAAATATCAAGATTCTAGGATGACAGAAATGGTGCACGATTCTTTTGGGATGCAACACGAGATTGACTTTAGGGAATATGTTGAAGATGTTCCTAATAGCGAAGCGGGCTATTTCTACAAAGAATTGCATGCTGCTAGTCATCCTTTGTTTGGTGGGTGTCCGCACTCTCGTTTGTCTGTTTATGTTAGATTATTAAGTATTAAATCTGACTGGAATATTTTTTAAGGAGGAATGGACTCAATGATAGACCTTATTAAAGAGTTAGTTGACCCTGGCCTGGAGGTTCCTGATTTTTTCTATAAGGCAAAAAGATGGGTATAAAAGTTAGGCCTCTCATCGGTTAGAATTGATTGTTGTGAAAATGGTTGCATGTTATACTTTAAGGAAGATGCTAAGCTAGAGTTCTGTAAGTTTTTTCAGCACTCTCGATAGAAGCGTGGTTTTACTGGAAATAAAATTGCTATTAAGCTGATGCATTATTTACCTCTTATACCAAGGTTGAAGAGGTTGCATGCTTCAAACAGCTCAGCTCCTCATATGAGATGGCACAGTGAAAATAAAAGGTCCACTGGTCTTATGTGTCATCCATCTGATGGAGAGGCTTGGAAGCATTTTGATGCAACTTATCTAGATTTTGTAGCTAAGCCACGAAACATTCAATTGGGATTATGTCCGAATGGGTTCTCTCTTTTTTCAGTTGGTGGTGCGCCATATTCATATTGGCTTATATTTATCACTCCTTATAATCTTCCTCCTAACTGTTGATGACTAATCCCTATATATTTCTGAATTATGTTATTCCTGGCCCGCGTAATCCAAAAAACGGAATAGATGTCTACTTGTAACCATTGATTGATGAGCTTCAAATTTTATGGCATGAGGGGATTGAAACTTAGGACAACTCTCTTAAACAGAATTTTAATCTACGTGTATATCTAATGTGGACTGTTAATGATTTTCTTGCTTATGGAATGTTGTCTAGATGGATGACAGTTGGAAAGCTGGCTTGTCCATACTGCATGGAAAAAATAAAATCTTTCACATTGAGACATGGCAGAAAAAATTCATGGTTTGATTCTCATCGTTGTTTTTTGCCACCGATCATAAATTTAGGAGACTCAAGAATGCATTTAGAAGGAATAGAATGGAATATAATGGTCCACCTCTAAGGCTGTCTGTCATGACATCTGGGAAATAGTTCAGTATTTGCCTAAAGCCAGCGAAGAACGATTGTACAGGCTTGATGGATATGGCATTTCGCATAACTAGACTAAGCAAAGTATATTTTGAGAGTTAGAATATTGGCCAGATAATTTACTTAGATATAATGCTGATGTCATGCATACTGAGAAGAACTATTTTGACAACTTGTGCAACACAGTTATGGATGTCACCAGCAAAACAAAGGATAATCCTAAGGCCAGACTTGACTTACCAAAATATTGCAACCGCAGAGAATTACACTTACAGCAGGGGTCCAACGGCAACGTTCTTAAGCCCAAGGCTATTTTTATATTCAAGTTGGACCAAAAACGTCAAATATGTGAGTGAGTTTAAAGTTTGAAGATGCCCGATAGATATGCCTCAAATTTGGGAAAGAGTGTTGATATGACATATGAATCTTGCATGAAATGAAAAGCCATGATTGTCATATTTTCATGGAATAATTACTACCAGTTGTTTTTATTTGTTTAGCTAAAAACATATGGAAACTAATAGCAGAGATCAGTTTGTTCTTAAAAAACTTATGTCTCACCATATTAAAAGAAGGAAATCTGGCGAGAATGAAAAGTAATATTGTTGTTATCACCAACAAGATGGAGAAGATTTTCCCGCCAACGTTCTTCGATGTGATGGAACATCTTCCCATTCACCTTGTGCACGAAGCTCGGCTAGGCGATCCAGTTCAAACTAGGTGGATGTATCCATTCGAACGGTAAGCATTTGCAACATATTTAAATTTAGACATATCTTTATAGTAAACATTTAACGTTAAGATTGTACAGGACAATTGAAAAATTGAACATGGGTCCCAAAAAGAAACATAGGATTGAAGGCTCTATAGTTGAGGCATATCTTGCAAGAGAACCTTCTCAATTTTGTTTATACTACTTTCGTGATGAAGATGCTTGTTAAAGAAATCGACCAAATCGTCATCAGGACGATGTGAATGAGCCTCATTTGCAACCGATATCAATTTTCAATCAATTTGGTTGCAAGACTAAAAAGACCATACCTTGCCGGCTCACTCTCACGGAGAGCAAATCAGAAACTTTGTATGTCATGCTGAATTGCTCAGAAATTGAGCCATTTCTGAAGTAAGGAGATTAAAATTTTAACATATCTTTTTTGTTTACTCATCCCTTTAAAGAAACTAATTGTGTTTTCTATGTTTGATGTTCAGTTCATTTTAGACTCAATTCCACGAAAATCAAGTGTATGCATCCTTTGCAACATGGTTTAAAAATAAGGTTCATAAGTGTATTAATATTTCTACAAAGTTTAAACATTTACACATTCCTCAACTAAAATATATATATGTCTAATATTTTTAGGTACACCATTCACCAAATACAACCACATACGATTAACTCTTGAGAGATATTTCTTTAGGTCTAGTTGAAGCTAATGCAATGTCCCAATACAAAGTAAATGGGTTTAAATTTTCCACCAAACAACACTCCAAAACAAGGAAAACAACTAATAGTGGTGTTTGGGTTAAGAGTGATGATGATGTTGATTATTTTGGCATCATACACGAGATCTTAGAACTGAAGTATGCTGGTTTTCCAATAAAAAAAATATCCTCTTTCGATGTAAGTGGTTTGATCCAAGCACAAGAAGCACAAGAGTACATAGGGAGCATA
Source organism: Capsicum baccatum var. pendulum (assembly GCA_030864225.1). NCBI lineage: Eukaryota > Viridiplantae > Streptophyta > Magnoliopsida > Solanales > Solanaceae > Capsicum > Capsicum baccatum. The sequence goes on along the minus strand of CM061553.1, from coordinate 59,905,543 downwards.
ACATCATTGAAGTAAAGCACAATAGCTCATATCCTATTTACGATCCATTTGTTCTAGCAAAATTCTAAACAAGTGTATTATACTCCTTATCCGTTGCGAAATGATAAGTCTGATTGGTAGGCTGTAATCAAAACAAAGCCTATAGGCCGGGTGAAAGTTAAGAATGTGTTGGAGACTGTGTATCAAAATAAAATGCAGATTGATCACCAGCTAGTGGACGTTGAATTAGCGGACGGTTTGAATCACCTGGAAAATATATTTGAAGAAGTTAATATTGCGGAAGAGAGGCTGAGTGGGTAGGAGATGAGGAAACCTCCGAAAAGGGTGAATGGTTTAGTGGAGAGTCTTCAGGAGAGGAGGATTAGTTGTGTATGTTGTATTTATTATGTATTGATGTTTTTATGTTTTGTACTATATATTTACCTTTATGTTTCTTATTTAAGATTATTATGTAATATACTGTTTAAGTTTGTTGTTTTCACTTTTCCATGATTTATATAGTAATAAAAAAAATTTGTCTATATCTCGTGTTGTTGGAGCTATTTGAAATGTGAATTAGTAACTTGAAATTATTTACTTGGAATGTTTTCTTATACATTCATTTTGTAGGGACTAACTACTTGTTAACTTAACATAATTTAGATGTCACGCAGAGGAGAGAAAGGTAAAGGAAAAGTTGATACTACGAAACCAAAAAAGAATAGACAACCTCTGCCTTATAGACTACCGACAGGTATTCATATATCTGAGGGTCAGTTTGCTGACGCGACAGCATGACCCTCATATTCTAGGTCATCCAAGGATTCAATACCTACTCCTACGTATGTGGGGCCACTACATGGGTCTACACTGACTCATTCTTCTCCTATGACCGTGCCACCACAAGCACAGTACTATCGGATGGTCGCTGGCCCCTCCAAACATCTACCATCAACGATACTCTCCCGCAGCAGTCACGCAGCTTCGCACAGTGATTCAACTGGATGTATTGGGTTGTCGAATCCACTATCACTTACTAGGTAGCCAGGAGACAGAGATGATTCTGGGAGGATTTATCTTGTTCCAGTTGCGAGAGGGTAAGATTTCTAAATATAATAATGTTACTCATTTTTTCATTACTATATTATTATGCTCTATGAAATTACTGTTTGATCTTGTGTTGTATTTTTAGGCCGGATGCTGGAGTTGGACAAAAGGCGCGAATATGCATTACTCGACATTTCAACGGCTACTGGTCTAGCTGGCAAAAGGTTCCAGAACTTGACAGGGATAGAATGTTTGAAGAATTTAAGGTAAGGATTTAGCTTATCAATTACTTATTAGCACTTTGATAGAACAAAAGATTGAATATTATATTTTTGTTGTAGAAATTTTACTGGTGGGATGATGCAAATACATTTCTTATAAAGAAGAGATTTTTCATATGATGTAGAGCCAGATTTAACGATCTCTCGGATTATACCCGAAAGAAATTAGTAAAACCTAAGTGGATTTCTGAACTCGCATGGCAATTGTACCTTCACCATTGGAGTAGCGCAGATTACCAATTGTTGAGTGAAAAAAGAAAGAAAGCCCGGGCATCATCCAAGGGTGGCTCCCTACATACTGCGGGTGCTAGAAGTACTTTTGCTATGAAGGAAAAAATGGTATTTAACTTTTACATTTTAATTATTTGTATCTATTTAATTTTTTTTTATTATTTGAACATTGATAATTTTTTCATATGAAGGAAAAGAAAAGGGTAGGAAAATACCAACTTATGAGTTATTCGAGCAGACTCATCTGAAAGGAAAAAGAACCCGACTGATGAAGATGCCTGGGTTGAAGCTCGTGCAAAAGCTGTCCACGTAAGAAATAAATTTTGAATTTATGAATCTTTTTCTCAAAGTTGATATTATTCAATTATAACTACTTTAATATTTTTTGACTTTTAGTATTAACTTTACTTTGAATATATGATGAATATAAGCGTCTTGTTGGTGGGTATCGTAGTAGTCAACCTCCTGAAAGTCAGGGTGACCCAATACCACATCATGTACAGGAGGAGTTATGGACAAAAGTTGCGGGTCCCGCAAATAGAGGTTATTTCTAAGGATACCACACAAATTTTTTTGCCGATAATATTAGGTGTTCGTCTGGATCTGCATACTCTAGCTCTTCAGTTGATAGAGAAACCATTGAAATACTACAAAATACGGCATCTCAACTCATTGAAGAGCTTGCTGAACAGAGAGAGAGATTTGCAGAATAGAGAAAGGCAGAAGAAGACGAAGAAGGAAACAACATCATAAATCAAGATGCTGCAACAATAGTTCAGCTCTTTCATTCAGACTTTGGGGGTTATTCCTCCATGTCCTGGTGATGCAATTCGGGATGTAAAAGGTCTAGGCCCCCAGGATGATTTCAGCACGGATGATGATATGAAAGACGAGGACGAATTCGATGATGATGACTTTTAGTTTTTTTTATTTTTGTATGTATTCGACTTTGAATTTAGACATTTTATTGTTTGAAACTATTGTTGTAGTTTTTTCATACTAACTTTTGTTGGACATTTTGTATGTGTTGTACACTTTTGAAAGTATTTACATTTGGTTTTTGGTTGTTATTGCTGTTGTATTTGATTTGGTTACTGCTGTATTGGATTGTTATTGTTGCATGCTGTATTTGGGTTTTGATTTTTATTTTTAAAAAAAAATTCTAGAAAAACTGACCATAAGTGGTCGATTTTTGAATTTTTTTTCCAGAAAATTGACCACAAGTGGTCAGTTTTATATTAAATTTTATTAATTAATTTAATAAAAACTGAATACTTGGGGTCGATTTTTTTTTAAATTATTTTTTCTAATTTTAATAAAATAATAATGAATTTTAAATATATATATATATATATTAAAAAAATCGACCACTTGTGGTCGATTTTTAAAAAACTACCACTACTTTACTGACCACACATTTTGGTCGGTTTTGTGGTCAGAAATTGAGGAAAACCGACCACATGTGGTCAGTTTTTGTGGTCAGTTTTCCCCTTTTTTTAGTATTGATAATACTAGAGCTACAGGATAATACTAAAACTATAAATCTGAAACTATAGACAACACTCAACACCACGAACAAGAAACTACATACACAAATAAAGAACACTCCCCTACTATTACCGACACACTCCCACCCCCTAACCCTCTACCCTGATCCGTATCCTCCACACCTTCCTATCAAGGTTCATGTCCTCGTAAGATGTAACTGATCCATATCATACCTAATCACCTCACTCTGATATTTTTCCGGTCTACCTCTACCCCGCCTAAAATCAGCCATAGCAATGTATAACACCTCCGTACTGGAGCATCAGAACCCCTCCTCATCACGTGCCCAAACAAACGTAACCTCACTTCTCGCATCTTGTCCTCCACCAAAGTCACTCCCACCTTTTTCTGAATAATCTCATTCTTCACTCTATCTTTCTTGGTATGACCACACATCCATCGCAACATCCTCATCTCCGCCACCTTTAACTTCTGGATGTGGAATTTTTTAACTGGCCAACACTCTGTTCCATACAACATAGTAGGTCGGACTACCACTCTGTAGAACTTTTCTTTAAGCTTCGGGGGCACCTTCTTATCACATAAAACTCCCGAAGTGAGTCTCTATTTCAACCACCCTGTCCTAAATTATCTAAATGACTTATAATAATTAATTACGGGTGATATAGTAAGATTACGGTTGAAGCAGCTGAAGCAGACATATCATAAATGTCTATTTTACCTTTTTTTATAAAATATTAATAATTTTCTTATATGTAAATGACTTACAATCTTAATTATGAGTAATATAGTAAAATCATAGAGCAAAAATATTTGTGAAAAAAAATTAATGAGTCTCATATAAGATGTCCTATTAATTTAAAACATCACGAATTTATTTATCACTTATGTCTATTTTATTATTTATTAAATATTATTAAATTTTTTAATACCTGGATGACTTATAAGAATTAATTAGAAATGATATAGTAAAACTACGATTGAAGCAGCTGAAACAGACATGACATAAATGTCTATTTATTTTTTATTAAATATTATTAATTTTTTTATATATAAATGACTTAAAATAATTAATTAAAAATAATATAGTAAAATTATGGAGCAGGTGAAGAAGCAGGCATGTTGACGAAGAGTTGTCTGCTTCTTCACACTTATTAATAGTAGTAATGTTCATATATTGTGCATAGGTCAAGCTTGGTGTAATATTTATTTTTGAAAAATTCATTCTAAAGATATTAAAAATTTATTGAAAGAAACTCTTCCTAAAATATCTTGGATAAAATCAAGTATAAATAACATAAATATCAACCTTTTTGGAAAAATTACACTTTTCCACCTTTTTAATTACTTTACTTTCTCTTCCTATTAATATACATAACATAACCGACATATACATAGCATTCTGTATATATGTTAGGATTTTTGTAATATGTTTAGGGAGTTGGGATCTTTTGTAATATTGAAAACATAAGTTGTGTATTTGTGCAATTTTTAATAAAATCAATCTTAGCCTTTTGAATTGTGTCATGTCGGATTTGCGATAACTGTATTCCTAACTTTTCACATGAACTTGACACTATTAAAGTTGGAAACAATATTTAATTGATCCGTTGACCTCCTAATGACTCTACCATGATGTCTAACGTCTTTTGAATTTTTCTAAATTGAGGATTTTGTTCTCTCCTTTTTTAGATAGTCGGATTTTGTTTTTGGTTAGACCTAAATTGGGTCTTTCTTTTGGTTTAGGAGACACTTTTGATCTAAGATTTTTGTAAGACTTCTTTTTGTATAATCTTTTTGGAAAGCCACCTTTTATTTTTTTTTTCTAAAAAAATACTTTTTCTAAGTGGAATGTGATTTTGGTAGAATATGAATGAAAATTCTCATGTGATAATATGTTATAGATTTTTTATCAGAAAGTAACAACAAACAACATATTTGAACTTTCTGTCAATTTGGAAGGTGGTCTACACTAGGACATAATATCAAAAAAATGTTAGATTGCACATGTGGTGATAACGATATCGATTAGGAAAAATTCAATACAAATCAAAGATAGATGAGAAATTAGGATGAGAAGTGAAGAAAGAAGGGCTCAATTGCGTTCATAGTTGGACCAAAGAAGAAGAAACTTAATTTTAGAGAAATTGAGAAATATAAATGAATCCACAAATGAGTAACTCAATTATGAAAATCAAGGTAAAGGAGTTTTCAGTCAATCAATAGTAATTCACTCATCAACTATCTCATTAATACTACAACTACTCTTGGAGGGATTCTACCCCACACTCTTCAAGAACAATTTTCAACCAAGTCTAGTGATAAAAATGGCTAAGGAAACTCCTTTAGTTATTGCCTTTACACAAATAGCCTATTATGAAAAATAGCTTAAAAATGACTATTTTGGGAATAATCCACAAGGGCCCTTTTTGATTGCTCAAATGACATCTTGATCGCCCATGGAGATGTTTCGCGGACTTACGACATTTTTTAAAACTATGAATATCTGTAAGTATGAGGTATTTTTATATGGTATTTTTGGGGTATTTGCAGGTAAATCAGCCTAAAAAATAAAGTGCAGGAAATCTGGCAAATGGGACATCTGACGATTCATTTCACGACCATGGGATCTCACCACAGTCACACCAAGCTATCTTGGATTGAATCAGAGTATCGACTCTCAGGTGTCATGTAGACGAAGCTTTCCAAAATTGTGCATTAATGCTACGATCGTACTACTAAATTGTAACCACAACCAAAAAGACCCTAAAAACGACGCATGCAAAATTGTTTACATAGATTCAATTTTTGATAAAGATGGCTACCACTTCCGGTGGGACTATCTCACTGGAGGACTCATCAAAGCAGATTACAGAGAAAGTACATGTTCCTAAATATGCTGAAGTACTTAAACCTAAACCATATGTGCAAGAATACGTAAGAGTGCCTCCAAAACCAATAATCATGCAGCATGGAGAACCTTTGATTACTTGGAAGTCGTCAGAGGTAAAGATTTTGATTTTGCAAGAAAACTTACAACATGCAATCGTTGGTAAGTTCTCTTATGGCAGGCCAGATGTTAATAAGCTTCGAAAGTTAATTCCTAAACAATGTGCGATCAAGGGAGACTGTACAATAGGAGTTTTGGATACAAGGCATATTTTGATACGTTTGAATCAATTAGAAGACTATGTTCAATTGTTATCTATCTCTGCATATTTCATTAAATCAAGAGATAGGTATTGGCAAATGAGGACCCTTAAATGGGATCCATGGTTTGAACCAGATGTTGAAACTACGGTGGGAGTAGCATGGATCTCATTCCCAGATCTTACACCAAATATTTTTGCTAAAGAAGCTATATTCTCCATTGCCTCAGCTGTTGGGAAACCTCTAGTGGTGGATATGGCCACAAGAAACCATACTAGGCCAAGCTCTATAAGAGTGAAGCTAGAGGTGGATCTAGTTGCTAAGTTGCCACATAGAATTAAAATCAATGAAGAAGATGATGTTACTGGGAATATAAAGTCCAAATAGATCCAAATCCAATATGACTACAAGCCTAAGTATTATAAAGAGTGTTATTTACAAGGTCATGATGAGGACTCATATTAGGATATTCATCCAGAGTTATTTAAATAGAAGCAGCAAGAAAATAGAGTTCAACATAATACTGAAGAAGGTATGCAAGGAAAGCACAATACAAATGTTAATGCAGATTTAGAGAAGGAGAACAATCCATGGAAGCCAAGAAAAAGCAAGTATAGAAAGGATCAATATAGTCATATTCTAGGAGAGGTGAAGGATACATAGGAGGCTATAGAAACATCAAATGTGTTAGATGTATTAAATCAACAAGACAAAGTGGAGGAAAATATAGTAGCTGCCAATGCAAAAGAGCAGGAGAGTACCAAAGATTGGGTCAATAGAAGTTTTAAAAATACAGATGTAGCAGTAACAGAAGATCAGGGCAACAATAACAAGGTTGAGGACAAGGGTGAAGAATCACAGCAGAAATAATCAAACAAAGGAAGAGAGGAAAAAACTTAGAAAGTAGATGATACTAAGGATCAAATCTCAGCTGGTAAAGGTGAAGATCAAAACAAAACTCCAGAAGATAAGGGGAGTCAAAATGAGTCAAGGGAGTTGATTTTGGTACAAAATAATACTTCTCAGGAACAAATTCTAGAGAATATTGTACCTCTTACTATTGAGGTGAGTAACATGATGGAAGTTGTTAATGGTAAGGGGAAGGATCTTGATAAGGATGACTTAATAGATAATGTTGAGAAGGTCGTACAAAAAGGAAATTTATATCCTAATCAGACTAAGTCATTGAGAAAGAAGCATGGGAAAAGGAACAAAAGTAGTAAAGACATTAGTAATAGTACAATGCAGACAAGGAGTTAAACAACTGATTCAGTCTCCAAATGAATGCTTTAATATGGAATATAAGGGATGTTAACACTCAAAAGACATTTACAAGGTTAATAACAATGCATAAAAGGTACCATTTTGGTTTCATAGGTTTCACGGAACTATTTCAGGAGGGGCATAATATTGAGGTATATAAGAGAAGATTGGGAATAGACCATGCAACAGTCAATATGTCAGGAAAGATATGGGCATTCATAGAATCAACAATTAAGTATACCATAGTTAGTGATGAAGAACAATAACTCACACTCAGACTAGAGAATCAACCTGTAGGAGTGGTGGTGGTGGCCACTTTAATATATGCCAGATGTAATCAAATGGAGAGAGTTATGCTTTGGAATTCTCTGGAGAATCTGAGTAGTAATATAAATGATCCATGGATTATAGGTGGAGATTTTAATGTGATAAGGCATGTAGAGGAGAAACTTGGAGGTTTACCTGTGACTTTTGAAGAAACATAGGACTTTAACCACTGCATAGGCAATTGTAATCTGGATAAAATTGCTTTTAAGAGGAGTAAGTTTACATGGTGAAATGGAAGAGTAGAAGAAGAATATATATTCAAAAAATTGGATAGATTATTTGTTAATGATAAGATACAGGAACTATTCCCTGTAATAGAGGTGGAAAACTTACCAAGAAGTGTTTCTGATCATGCTCCCATGTTACTTTATTACAGTACTAATCATGAGCATTTGATCAAACCATTTAGGTTTCTTAATTTCTGGCTTAAGGAAGAATCTTGTATCGAGGTTATTAAGCAGAACTGGAAAGTTGAATCTTATGGTAATCAATTCATTGTTTTTCATCAAAAACTAAAGAGGACCAAGGTTGCATTGACTAAGTGGAGTAAGCAAACTTTTGGAAATATTTTTCAAGAGATAGCTACTCTTGTGGAGGTAATCAAGATAAGGGAGAAACAGCTTAAAGAGAACCCATCAGGAGAGAATATAGCATCCTTATTCAAGACATAGGCTGAGCTGACAGTGCAGTTGAAAAGAAAGGAAGATTACTAGAATCAGAAAGCTATTTTTCAGTGGTTTAAAGATAGAGAGAAGAACATAAATTTTTTTATGCTATTGTAAAGGGAAGAAGATCTAGACTAAGGATTAACAGAATTCAGAGTGAGGAAGGGGAATGGTTGGAACATAAGGATGAAATTGCTGAAGCTGTTGTATTGTTCTATCATAATCAGTTTTAAAAACAGGAGAATGTTCAAGATTTTTCAATATTGGATGCATTACCTTCTGTGGTAATAGATGAATAAATGTTGGGATTATAAAAGTTCTAACATTAGAGGAAGTAAAATTTGCAATGATGGGATTGAATAGAAATAGTGCTGGAGGCCCAGATGGTATGACTGGTGCTTTCTTTTAGGATGCTTGTGAAATAATTGCTACTGATCTTCATCAAATGGTTATAGCCTTTTTCTGTGGCTATGAACTCCCAAGGTTCATTACACACACAAATGTGGTTTTGCTTCCTAAAAAGTTAACTGTTAGTAGTTTTTCAGACTTAAGACCAATATCACTTAGTAATTTTGTGAATAAAATCTTTTCAAGGATTATTCATGAAAGACTTAAGTGTATTTTACCAAATATAGTATCTGAGAAACAAGTTGGATTTGTTCATGGAAGAAGTATAGCTGAGAACATTTTGGTAGTACAAGAAATAGTTTCTGAAATAAAAAAGAGGGAAACCACCAAATATGGGCATGAAACTGGATATGATGAAAGCTTATGATAGGGTGGAGTGGCTTTTTTTGATAAAAGTGCTCAGAAAGATTGGGTTCTGTGAACAACTTATAGAGATGGTATATATGCTACTGTCAAATAATTGGTATTCTCTATTAATTAATGGACAACCTAAAGTTTTCTTTAAATCTTCAAGGGACTGAAACAAGGGGATCCTTTGTCTCCCACTTTTTTTATCATTGCAACAAAATTTCTTTCAAGAAGTCGAAAGGAATTACTCTCTTTGAAGAACTTTAAATTGTTTAGAATACCTAGAGAAAGTCCTAAACTGAACCATCTTGCATTTGCAGATAATATGATTATCATGTGTAAATCAGAGTTAGGGACTTTACAACTATTAACAAATACTTTAGAAAAATATGAGTTGGAGTTAGGGCAGAGAATTAACAAGGAGAAGAGCGCTTTGTATTTTCATGAGAATGTGTCTAATGGAGCAATTGTTCTCGCAGAAGTGGATACAGGAATACTTAGGAAAGATTTCCCTTTCAATTATCTTGGACGTCCAGTGTTCTATAAGAGGAAGAAGAAGCAGTATTACCAAGTGATCATGAATAGGATTAGCTGTAAATTACAATCTTGGAAAGGTAAGCTCTTATCATTTGGAGGAAGAGCTATTATAATTAAGCATGTGCTGCAAAGTGTACCAATACATTTCCTGTTAGTCATGAATCCACCTAAGAATGTTATAAATGCTATTCAAAAATGTTTTGCAAAATTTTTTTGGAGTAGTAATGAGGAAGGAAAAGGTAGACATTGGGTGGGTGGGTCTAAGATGTGTGTACCAGAAGAGGAAGGAGGTCTTGGGTTTAGGAGTCTTCATGATGTATCAACAACACCATTTTGTAAACTGTGGTGAAAGTTTCGAACTAAGGGGTCTATATGGAGTGAGTACATGATGAACAAGTATTGCAGTAAATTACATCCTAAAGAAGTTATGTGGAAAACTGGAGGTGGTACCCAAGTTTGGAAGAAGATGCTACAGACAAGGGATCTTATTGATCATTTGATTTTTTAGAGGATAAAGGGAGGTAATGCACATGTTTGGTATGATAATTGGACTAAACTAGGTGATTTATATTCCATTGTGGAGGAAAGAAGGGAATGGGATAATAGTTATCAGAGAGTAAAGGATTTGATTAAGGATGGGCATGGGATGTACAGAAGCTACAAGATTTATTGATAGAGGACATGGTGGAGTATATAAATCAGAATATGAATGCTCCTCAGAATGAAATACAATAAGACAAGGCAGTATAAATACTGGAGACAAGGGGGAATTTTAATGTCAAATCAGCATGGCACTATTCAGGCATAGAGAAAATCCTAATGAGTTATACAAGAAACTTTGGATAAAAGGATTTCCTTTTAAAATAAGTTTCTTCATATGGAGAATGTGGAAAGTGAAAATTTTAGTTGATGCTACTATTAATAGATGGGGAGTGGAAGGTCCTTCTATGTATTGGGGTTGCCAGAATCCAACATAGGAGACAGTGACTCGTGTGCTACTGAGATCTGACTTTACTAGCGGGACTTGGTCCTATTTTTCTTTATTTGCAAGAATTAATATACAAGTATTGAGTCCGAGACATACAATATATGCACGGTGGAATGCAGATGTGAAGCGAAGGGGAAAAACTTATTATAAAGCAGTGCCAACTATGATAATATGAGAGCTATAGAGAAGAAGGAATGCATTAAAACATAAAAGAAAGGGAGTATCTGTACACATGATGATTATGAATGTTACAAGGCATTTAAGGATGTTACTTAAGGTGAGAAAACCCGCATTAGACTTTTAAGGAGATTGGCTAGGCATTATGCAGCAATTCAGTCATCTGAAACCTAGAATTAAGGTTATATGTGTACTGTGGAACCTCCAAAAGTTGGATGGGTAAAACACAATACAAATGGTGTTTAAAAGGGCAATCCAGGAAGAAGTTCTTGGGCATTTTGCCTAAGAGATGAAAAGAGGGACCTATTATATGCAGTAGGAGCAGCTATTGAGGATACAACTAGTATAGAAGTAGAAGCACTTGCTATTTTGAATGCAGTTGAATATTGTAGCATATCAGGACAAGATAGAGTGATCATACATACTAACTCTATAGAAATGAAGCAGATATTTATCAAGAAGTGGAAAATACCATGGAAGATAGAAGATATAATAATGCAAACATGGAGACTAATTGAAAGAAAGTAAGTGCAGATAGTTCATACATACAGAGAGGGTAATCAGCTAGCAGACTATTTAGCTAACATGCAGTAGAGCACAATTCATTCACATATACAACATTTCATCAACTACCTAGGACAGCTAGAAGGATTCTAAACAGTGATAAGTATTATATATCTTATCTAAGGCTAGCAGTTACACATCATTCTACAGACTGGACAGGCTAGTACAGTTCTTTCACATTCTTCTATACAAGAAGGGGAACAAACAAAAGAAAATGCTACTTAGCCTAAGTAACCAGCCATCAAAGGTATCTTAGTAGATCAGAGTTCCATGGTCAGATTGTCAACACATGCAGCTTCGGTTCTTGGCAGCATCTAGTTACCAGTGGGTCCGAGCATCTCTTTATCTCCCTACCTTCCAGAAGTAGTTAACAAGTTCTATGTTAATTTATAGATTTATTAGCAGCTTTAACACAAAATAAGTAGAAAGCTCACCAGAAATGATGACCAGGCCTAAGAGAACTAGACCCTACTTTTGTGCACCAAAAAGCTTTTACACTTTAGTACCAGAGATCTTAGCTGGTATAGAAAGAAAGATGGAGTTAAGAATGAGTAAGGACAGAAGGTGCAAAATGGGAGGAAATAATGTACTCTTGAAGCTGGAGAAGCATTCATCATAGCTATACCAAGGAACAGAATTTATCACCTAAAGCGGAAGCATTTTGAGCTGGAGATTGATGAAGAAAGCCAAAGAAAAGGGAGAAGAGGCGGAGAGAATTATTGTGAGCTGCTCTTAGCTCGTTTAGGAGACCCTACACTCTTATTATATATTTTTAAAATAGGCTGGGTTTTGGGTTGGACCTACCCAGTTCTTTTTAGTTTTTGTGGATACTTTTTTAGGATGGGTTGGCCCATTCATGTATTGATACTTTGATTATTAATAAAATAAAAAATTAAACCAAAAAAAGTACTACTAAATTGTGGAAAGAAGATTCTAAAATTAGTGATGTAGGAACTAAGTGCAGAATAATCAGATGAGAGGGTTCCATGATCGTAGGTTGATACCACGTGGTCGAATTGATGGTCGTGGGAGAGATGTACTGTAAGGTGAAAAATCATAGAAATATCATATGAATGGAGGCACGGTCATACCAAGAAGTCATAAGATCATAACAAGGGTCATACCAACCATGATCTGCAAGATGACATAATCCAAGGCCAACCTCCGAGCACCAAGGATGGTCGTGGGATCTAACCACGATCGTACCTTCCTTCGTTTGAGGCACTGACTCAACAAATTCCTGCGTGTTTAGAATATATTTTTATTTTTTTATATAAATATTAATATTATTTCCTTTGGACCACTTCACGTAATATTACATTATTCTAAGATTTCAAGGTATGTTTTTCTTCTTGAAATTACATACATTGATTTTCAGAGTTTTTAATTTAAAGTGAGATTTAGGAGTTTTTCTTCTTATTATTGTAAGTTCATATTATGATTTCTTTCATGAATTTTTCTTGTGTTCTTGTAATTACAAACTTCTAAATACCACAATTAGGGTTATGGAACCATGACGGATTAATGAGGTAATGTTCATAGTACAAGGTGATTTTTGAAAGGATGTCTAGGCATATATTGTTGTTCTCTTATATTTGATTGCTTTTCAACTGTGGCCGATGTTAGAACCCACCTTATCTCTATTTTGGACTTTAGCAAGATAATGAATAAAATAAATAAATCAACAACGAGACTTGGAGTTATAGACCTCCACTTGTTTAGACCTTGAGTCGGTAAATGGGATAGACTAATACTAGATCAATGATAATGGTTAGTAATGCAAAATCCATAATACATGAACCTTTGTGACTGGTCATAGAAATTTATTTGGTGCACAATATAGTTGTTTAGATGAACATAACTTATCGATTCTGCATGTCGAGCACCATAAGAATCATTAAGTTGAAGAACCTACGAAGTTATGAAGTCATTAGAAACACAGTCCCAGTGCCTCTCTAATGCCGATTACAAAACAAATAAATCAATAACTATTAATATTGACATTTCAATCTACAAACCCCTCTTACTTTACTGGGGATTGTAATTGATTGCTTCAATAGACAATTTAATAGATATTCCGACCTACTCCCTGTTGGATCAACCCCAATATTGGTTGGATTCTCTATTTGATAGCGATCACATTATACTTCATTGCAAGGTATAATTTGGGTGACATCACATGGCCTTGTGTATTTATTGTTCCATAGCTTCCTCCTAGCTCCAAGTCATCATCCATATATGGAAACTCCTCCTAATATTCTCCAAGCGAACTTTGCTCATATCATCTCTCCTTCTTGAAAAGAATTTGTTCTCGAATCCAAATCCTGACAATATATGATAAAGACAAACAACCAAAATATCCTCAAAGTATGAGGGTTAGCAATAGCAATTCTATCACCATACCAAGGGTGCACATATTTAACACATAACTAAGTATCAAAATAAGCCATAAATGATTTGTAACCCAACAAAATAAGTGATACTTGACTACATAGGAAACATTAACAAAGGGGTGAATCAATAGAATCATGATGTATAGGCAACCACTCATATGTAAGACCTAATTGATTCTACATTTAAAAAATACAAATCCCCCTTTAATTCAAGTAACACGTAATAGCCCACCTAGCTATGTGTCATGTCATAAACAAGATCATACCAAGTTAAGACTCCACCAAATGCACTATCTATCTTCAAGAAAGAAATTACTCCTAATTATTCTCCTGATTAAATATAAAGGTATTCTCCACACAAATTGACAAATATATCTCACTAAAACTCATAAGATCAAGTAATAATAAAAAGTAAAAATCATATGAGAGAAAAGAAATGTTATCATTATACTTATCACTATGCAAGCAACAACCTCTTGCTTGTTATTTAGACCAGGGATTTCACTATAAATATCACTATTCAAATTATTATCGGAGTCAAATAACAAGATATTTCATGAACTTACATTAAATAAACACCCATTTGTCCGATTGATACTTTTATTCTCATACAACATACATCACTCAAATTCTTGAGCATCATCATATGCAAACAAATAGTATAGAAATGTGCTACGTAAATAGACCACATCTATTATGTGCTCATGAGGATGCTCATCCCATGATTCATAAGTATTAGATCCATGATCACGAGGAGGATCACACAAGGATGGGGTGATCATTAGGAAATATTCACTTTAGAATTGTCATATATCACACTCTTACTCCTCTCAATATGTTATCTCTTAATTTTATTAGAGTTCAGACAAGTGTCAAGGATTTATTATAAAAGGTTTGGAGATCCCTTCAACTCTATCTTTCACTTTAAGTTTCTAGGGGTAGCCTTTATTTATTTCATTGGCTCTTATCTAATCATATTTTCTGAAGAAGTAGCTTGTTTTGACTTCGAATCCTTGGTTTTAAGTTTGGAACCATCTGAGAGAGCTTGTCTATATGCAAAAGTGCAAACTCCCTAGTTAAAAGCAGTTCACTTGTCAATTTTATTCCACAGATCCATATCTTTCAGTCATACACATCTTAAAACAGTGAATTTTCTTTACTTTTATAGCTCATTGATCTTTTCACCCTCCCTCAAACATCATTACTATATATAGAATACACATTAGGACATGATTTATAAGTTCTTACATCTAAAGAAGTAGAGAATGTACCTCTTTGATGGTCCACACAATATCTCCTAATTATTCTCAGCCACACGTCTATACCTCTTTGATAAGTATAAGAAGTAGCACAAAACAAGGAAGGATATCCAACCTCACTACCTCTCCTTCTAGCATAGCCCTCTTCAAGATGATCATAAGAGATATGAGAGAAATCCTTATACCTCACACCATCTTCATATCCATGGTGTGAAGTTTGAGAACCTTTATTTTCATTAAAGAAGTTACAACAAGGTTCATATACCCCTTCAACATCATCATAAGAGTCATAATCTCTATCCATCTCATGTTCATCTCTAGAGTAATAGATCTTACCATCATATGGTTATCATTATCACTCTCAGAGGATCCATTATCACACTCATGAACCCATCACTATGCTCGCAAGTGCAATCATAGCTCTCATACGACTCATCGCCACCATACTCATAGCTTAGGTCGCTACAACATACTTACTAATGTCATCACCATAGTATTTCAAATTTACAAATAATACTCTTCCTTTTGATAAATTAATTTGTACAAACAATTACACCTCCTTTTCTTTCTCCTTCATGTATAAAACAATACCTATTGAATAATTCTTCTTCAACAAGACCTAAATTTCATGAAGAACACCAAGAATATGGATGAATTTCAAAAATTCATATCTGCTTCATTTTAGCTCCAAATTTAACGTAATTTGAGATTTAAGTTTCTTTTGATATGGATATCTATAATACCCCATATTAATCTTAGCTCGATTCAACTTTTAGTTGCATGCATAAGGGGTTTAAGGCCTGAAATTTTCACTAAGTATTGGGGACTTAGTCATTTTTAGGACCTCTAACTTCGAGGATTTTTATTTTGGTCTTCCAGACCCCGATACATTAATTTTTGAGTTAATTCATGTTCAAAGATGTAAAAGGTATGTCTCGAAGGAGTTTTAAATTTTTCGGACAAAGTTTGGGTCATGTTTGGATCACGAAACCAGTGGGTCACTGGGATAAGCCCTCAATGCGACATTAGTCCCGATGTCATACAGACCGCATTGCAGTGAGGGAAATCAATGACCATGATAAGACCATGTCGTGGTGAGCCTATTGCATCCAGTTTTGAATTTAAATGACTGAGGGGCAGTTAGGTATTTCCCCCTTAACTTAATCTTTCATATCATGACTTGGGGCATCAGTTAGGGCATTATTTGCCCTTCTTCTCCAAATTCCTCTCAAAAAAGCTCTCCCCTTTCTCCAAGAACAAAATTGAGTTTATTTTTCCCCAAGAAATCAAGAATTCAAGTTCCCCAAGTTCAAGTTCCTTTAAAAAAGCATCAGGATTAGTGTTTTTCTTTTAAGTTAAGAAGCTTAAGGTATGTGGGGTGTTCATTCATGGGATCCTTTCACCCATAGTGCCCAAAAACCCTCTTTTAAATTAAAGAATGAATTTTTCTATTATTATGGTATTTTACATGTTCAAGATGAGTTTAATTCATGTTTTCCTTGGTAACTTAAATTCAATTCAGCCCATGTATGATCCCATGAAATAATTGATTTACTCGTGTTTTAAATCTCAGTTTTCCATGTCTTATTCAAGTGAATTTCATGTTGTTGATTTCTCATGTTTAGAATATCCTCATTTTCAAGTCCATGCTTTCCATATATTTGGTGAAATGTCTATGCCTTGGGTTGAACCATGATTCCATACTATAGTTTTAAGCTTAAATGTCATTTTTGTGATCATTCAGTGTTGGTGGGTTATGAACACCCGATACCTTTGTGTTATTACATGATTTTAGATTTTCAAGTAATGATTCAGTTAAACCATGAATATTACTATTTACTCAGTTCATATAATCATGATGAGCACTGTCAGAAATAATGTTCAGTTAAACTTAGTTTAGTTTAGTACTAGTGTCAGTTCAGTTGGGAGTTGGATTTAGCACCGAGCGAACCTAGAGATTGGGGCTCACCCGTCAGTTAGGCCTGGGTGTTTAATAACAGTTCCTAATTTCCAAAACTACGTAGCCAGCGTAGGATTATGAGATGTCACCCACCAATTTAGGACTAACACTATCTTAGGGGTCACCCGCCAATTTAGGACTGACTCCCTAGTCATATGGGACATAAGATTAGTGGATCCACACAGCCAGTATTAGTACCCATGGCACAGTACTGACACCCTTCCAATTGGGGTTACTGTTTAGACCTTAATTAGCTCAGATTGGGGCATATCGGTTACATGATACCTCGCACAGTTTTCATTAGTATTTCAGTATATATCAGTTCAGGTTTGCTTGACCAAGTGTACAGATCAGATTTAAAGTTATTAAGCTATACAGATTTCAGTCTCTCAGTTTAAAAATTATATCAAAAATACATTATGCTTGGTTTTGCATTCTCAGATATTACATGTCCATGCATTTATGCTCAATTTTCTCATGCATTTCAGTCAGTCCTTATCCCACGTACAAGTACATTCAAAGTACTGATCACAGTTTTCTTTGTGTTGTATTGTCTTATAACATAGGTTTGGACGCTCAGTTTTCCCGACCGCTCTTAGACAACTCAGCGTACTCAGCAGCAGTAGTGGTGAATCCTCATCCATTGAGGACATGACTTGTTTATTTAAGTTATTTCAATACTTCCTTATGCTTATTTAGTTAGAGTTAGTTGGGGATATGTCTCATCAACTCCTCAGTCAGTTTAGAGGCTTTCAGACAATCAGACGATCGGTCAGTCTGGCAGTTAGTCAGTTACCAATTTTTTTAGTACTTTTTCATCGTTCAGATAGATGGTTGGTTTTTAGTGTTTGTCAGATGTTTTAGACTTATAATGTAATCATATCTCAAAATTCATATTGGTATTACTTCAACAGTTTATCTTTCACATATATATTTTATTATTATTTTATTCAACTCTCTCAGTAGGTACCAACTCATGAGTTAGCTTGTGGTCAATTGTGACCGTAAGCACCGTTGTCGTGACTGGGGGGTAACTTTAGGTTGGGACAATATCAAACCACAGTACTTTTTAAATCCTTAATTTCATGCCAACTAGATCAAATTTTTAGACTCATTTTCTTTTTCTTCAAGCTATGAAGAACACCATGAACAATATGAACTTCAAAACTGATAACTCCTTTTAGCTTTAAATTTGACAAAATTTGAGATTCAAGCTCCCCTTGACATAGAAAGCAAACCCTAATGATTTTCAAACTCCAATTTTGATCCACAATTTTCAAATTTTAATCCCACTTCAAAGATAAAAAATACCATGAAGAGGATGAACTTTAAAAATTGAACCCAATGAATTTCAACTTTGTTTGCTCTCAAATTTTAGATTTGAAATCCAAATGATAATCGTTCTCAATGGACCTCTCGTTACTACCTAGAGGAGAAGAATAGGTAGGAAAGACAAGATTTGAACCTGTGACATTTTTTATCCAAAATACATGTATTATCAAACTATACTATCTTTCTCAATAGACCTCTCGTTACTACCTAGAGGAGAAGAATAGGTAGGAAAGACAAGATTTGAACCTGTGACATTTTTTATCCAAAATACATGTATTATCAAACTATACTATATCCCTTTTAATTGGTCTACTAGAAAAAATGAATCAGATAAATTAAAAAAGGGTTGTATGGCTGAGGAAAGGAGAGAAAGACTACATGCATGGAGATTCAAACTCCAACAAAAGTAGACCTTCAATTCCACCTAGATCTTTAAACTCACTTCAAGTTCTTCAAGTTTCAACAATGGATGAAATTTAGATCTCCTCCAATCAACACAAAACTCAAACCCAAACACTATAACACTAATAATACAAATTTAGTGTTGGAAACTCAAAAAAAATACAAAATCAAACTTTTTTTTTTGAATTTTGTAACTTGATTTTAATTTTTTTTTACATTTCTATCTTAGGATTGAGATCCATAAAAATGAATTTCTGGCCTAAGCTCTGATATCAAATGATAATGATCTCAATTAGAATTGAAGCTAATAGAAACCCAAATGCAGAATTCAACATGAAATTAAAGATAAATGAGAGATTAGAGATGTGAAGTGAAGAAAGAATGGCTAGATTGAGTTTATAATTAAACCAAGGGAGAAGAGACTTGATTTTTGAGAAATTGAGAAACATAAATGAATCCACAAATGAGTAATTCAATTATAAAAATTAAGGTAAAGGAGTTTTCAATCAATAAATAGGAATACACCCATCAATTAATCTCACTAACACTACAACTGGTCCAAAAGGGATTTCACCCTACACTATCCAAGAGCATATTCAACCATGTCTAATGAGAAAAATAGATAAGACAACTATTAATAGTTAATATCTTTATACAAATAACCTATTATGAAAAACAATTCAAAAGTGACTATTTTGGAAATAACCTACAAGGGCCCTTTTGATTGTCCAAATGGCATCTTAATCGCTAATGACCTTGTGTATTTGTTATTCCATAACTTCATTCGAGCTTCAAGCTATCATCTATATATGAAAACACCTCCTAGTATGCTCTGAGCTAACCGTGTTCGTATCATGTTACAATCCTTTATTGATTCATACACATAAGTTTGGGTGATAATAGTAACAATAAATGACATTTAATTATCCACGTAATTTAGAAGATCTTGAAAGCAATTTTATGATGATAACAGGAAGGTGGACTGATGGTCATGGGGAGAAGATATTTGTTGATGCTTGGATTTGAGTTAATCATTAAAATACTCTTTAAGTCTCTAATTTTTAGGGTGCTTCTATGTATCACAAACTTTTTTTACAAAATATTTTTTTTATTAAAAGTTCAAAAGATTCTTCAAATATTGAAATGTGACTAAAAAGAAAAGGTATTTCAAAAGGGATTAATTTTAAAATCAGAGTTTCCACTTGATATTGGTTTTAGAGTATCACATCACCTAAAAATATATATGTTAAAACAATTGAATTTTGAAAACTGATCGGCAAACGAAGATTCAGTTAAGAAATTTTATTGATCTAGAGGGAGATGTGAGGCAGTCCTTGATCCCTTAGTTTTACCTCGATTGCTTCATTGACTCATAATGGCTAAATTAACACTATAAATGAATAAAATTCACATAAATACACAAGCTAACAAATAGATAAAGGATTCAAAACAAAGTAATGTTCAGTCCAATTATACAATTCAAAAGAAAAAATATATAAAATAACCCTATTTAACTATACTATCTCTGTCTATGCTTTATCCAACATCTCGGGTCATGTCTCAAATGAAATCCATACATGATACTTCGAGGCATCCCCCGGTGAATAAATACATTTGAATAAAGATGGTCGGATAAGAGAGAAACGGGATGAATGACCATCTTATCTTTTGATGACATCTTTGGAGGACAAAACATAGAGGCTTAAGACTTGGTCACCTCGAGGATACAAGAACATGCATAGAGGACCCATTTTGATTCTACCATTAAGTATACCATACATCAAGGCCGTGAGTGGAAGATTGCTTGAAGCATTAAAGACTTGAGGACTCACGGCTTTGGACAATTAATATCTCATGATTTTGGAGTCATCTTCATTGAGGACATTTTGGTCACTTCACTTTGCCCAAAATGCACTCCATGGTCTCCTCTATCATTAAGGGTAGTGTAGTCATTTTTTCTCCTTTTGTATTATACTATAAATATGACATTTTAGGTCTTCTCTTATTAGTTTTTTGATGATAAAACTATGAGACATTGAAAATCCTCTCTCTTGAGAGTATACTACCTTAGTGTAGTTCTTAGATAGGGCTTGGATTAGCCATTGTAGTTTAGGTCTTGAAAAAGTCAATATTGTTCTTTGCTTGGAAACGATGGATTTTGAGGTGAGTGATTCCCTTGGCGGTCTCTATAAGAGTGTGTTGTTGTTGTTACATTCATTAGGGGTTTTTGAGTTTAATATACTCTTTAGTTCCTAATCTTTGTAATAATCTATGTCTCACTATCTATCTGTACCTCTCTTGCAATTGTGTTAGTGTTTGTATCTTGTAATTGTTTGTTCTTATTGAATCTGAATCTTGTGTTCATCTTGTTCTTGTGGTATTATTGTTGTTTTGGTTTTAAAATACCTTGTAAACTCATGATACTTGTGTTATTATTGTTGGCCGAAACTAGCACTCAAAGGGGTCCTCGAGTTGCTCTTAATTTGTAGACTGTTTTGTGTAGTTTTTGTGCCTTCCGTGGTTATTCTTGTATCATTTGGTATCAAAGCCATCATTGATTTCATTCCCACAAAATCAATCTTGGACTTGATAACTTGAAAATAAAAAAAAAGTGTTAGAAAACTGGAAAAAAAAAACAAATTTGTCCATTTTTGTGTCTTGGCCGAAATTGTATTGTTGTAGTTGTCTTTGTTGAGTTTGAGTCTAGATCTAGGTGTATATTTACTTGTTTTGTTGTTTTTTGTGTTATATTCTTTCTTCACTAACACCATTGAGTCAAGATCCTTGTTGAGCTTGAACGATTCTTGTTGGTATTATTGTTGCGGTTCCAAACTTGAACATTATTGATGCGTTTTGGTGTTGTTGTTGTGGACTAAAATTTAAAGGTGTGGTTTGAACTCGTGTTGTTGGTATTTTTTTGTGGGTTTTAAGTTTGAAAAAGGTGTTGTTGGTTCTTGGATCTCAACGTGAGACTTGATATTTAAACTTCTATTGAATGTTCTTGTTGTTCTAGACCAATATTCATGTATAGTTGCAAGAAGACTCTTTAATAGTGTTGTTTGATCCAAACCCAAGTAATGGGAAGAGAAGCCCTTGTGTTTGTCTTGAAACTAGTCCCCAATAATCTATCAAAAGGGGAGAGAGACAAAAGATCTACCAAAAAAACTAGTTACCAAAAGAAAGAAAGACCACTTTCCTAGGTGTCCAAAAGAGGAAAGGTCCACCAACCCTTCAAAAAGGTGTCTTGCCTAAAAGGTGCAAGACAAGTCAAACCTTTTTGAAAGGTGAAAAGGGTTCCAATATTGTTGTAGTCTTCTCCAAGGGTGGGTAAAACACTTCAAGAACCGAAATTCAAACCAAAATTTCAAAGTTGGAGAAAATAAGAACCTTTTAAAAATCGGAACCAATCCTAGACCGCCATATCACCTAATTCCGTACAATACCAAAACTTTTGGCTTAAATCTTGGATTCTTAGTTTCTTATTGTTGATTCTTAGTTTCATTTTATTGATTCTTATACTGATTGGCAACTAGTAAATACCTGCTAAGTTGTAAATAAGTTTTTGAATACGTTTCTTCGTGTTAGCGTTATTTGTGTGCTTTTCTCGTTTTTAACTCGTAGTAACTTTTTTGTTTCAAGTTCGTAAGTAAATTTTATTTTGTGTCTTGAGTCGATCAAATAGGAATCCATTCCAGCTGTCAAGTAGAATTGACATCCTATTAACTACCGGAGTATAAGCAAATTTCAATATTCGTTGCTCTAATTGTGAGAATCACAAAGGTGAATGTATACGAGTGTTGGTGAGGAGCTTTTACTACTAATATTGTTTGTTCATTGTGTAGTTACAAAGGTGATATAAGGGGAACACGTCTTCGATAGTCGGGTATTATATTGGCTACGACATGGGAGATTATGATTTTAGTGAGGGTTTTTAGGCAAAATGACCTTCTGGACCCTTGTACCATATCGATTTTGTAAGTTGGATACTTTTACTTACATGTTTGTCATCTGGACCCCTGAACCTACTAAAAAACAACATTTTAAACTCTTTTTTGGTGAGTGTAACACACTCTCCCTATGTCAGCTGCCACGCCAGCCTCATCTGCCACATCATTTAAAAAAATAAAAAAAATAAAAAAATGAAAGAATTAAAAAAAGTATTACATTAAATTCCAAGTCATTTTTAAAATGCTAAATAACAAATTAAATATTAAAATTAATTTAATTAAATAAGAAAAAATTATAATTGTAGAAAAATTTGAATAAACATATTTTTATTTTTGCTCACAAATTAAACATCAAAATCATTCCAAATAATTAAAATTCTTCTCCAACTAATTTAAATTTTTAACTATAAATTCATATATACAAACATAATAAATTTTTGATTTTTAAATTTGAATATCTTTAGAAAATTCACAAAAAATTTAATTTTTTTCAAGCGAAATTTACTAATTTTATTCAATATTTACTATCACTCACTTTCAATTCAAATTTAAATTTTAATCCCCCAAAAAAAAAAGATTTCAAATTTAAATTTTGAGTTAATACATAAAAATGACCCTAAACTTGACACCAAATTATAACTTTGACCTTAAACTTTGATAGTGCACAAATAGGACCTTTAACTATTCAAAACCTAAAAAAAATTGACCTCCGATTTTGCAACCCCATGCGTGAGTCTCACTCGCGCCTGCGTGGAAAGGTAATCCAATCACACGGTGCCACATTGTTAAAAGGGCTAACTTGGAGAGAGGTCATATTTGTGCAGTTTTGAATAGTTAAAGGTCATATTTGAGCACTATTAAAGTTTTATTTTTTTGTGTTAAAACGGCGTCATTATTATTATTATTATTATTATTATTATAATTTTTAAATATATTTCTATAGTAGCAGCACCTAACTTTTTTAATTTAAAAAGAATTATTATTATTATTATTATTATTATTATTATTTTATTTATTTCTATAGCAGCAGAACTTAGCTTTTTTTAATTAAAAAAACAACAACCACTAGCAGGGATCGAACCCGCACAGTAGGCTGAAGGAAGCGTCCAAGAAGAGCAAATAACACCACTGGGTTATCTAAGTGACTTGTTTCATGTGGCTCAACATTAATATACGTACATAAATATACATTTTCTATCTTATATATACAACGTAATTTTTTTACCGAGGGGGTTCGGGTGAACCCCATGGCAACCACGTAGGTCCGCCCCTCGTTAATATAATAACGTTTTAATTTAATAACATTTTAATTACATTAATTTGATAACGTTAATTTAATATACTACTACTACTATCCTCAATAACATTAATTTAATAACATTTTATTAAAACTATAATTTTTTTTATTATTAGCATAGTTTCATCTTTAATTTAATATTTAAATAAATAATATTTAGATATATTATATAACTTAAATTCGTCCTCTGCTTTATAATATATATACATACCCGTTCGATTTTTTCGTATGAGGTTGACCAGCCTAATTAATAAATCTTTAATATTGCTCTTTTTTCGCGATGACAAAAGAAATTAGATGCCATTTTTATTTTTGAGCCGAAAATAATGAAAAATAATAGTGAAGAGTCATTTAAAGGTCATATTTGTGCATTTTTGAATAGTTAAAGGGTATATTTATGCACTGTCAAAGTTTAAGGTCATATTTATGTATTATGCCCTTAGATTTTAAGCTAGACGAGCCCAGTATTACGTGTTGAACACGTGTTTTGCCACGTAGGATTGGAGGTCATATTTGTGCAGTTTTGAATAGTTAAAGGTCATATTTGTGCACTGTCAAAGTTTAAGGTCAAAGTTATAATTTGGTGTCAAGTTTAAGGTCATTTTTATGTATTAACTCTTAAATTTTTATTCAAAAGAATATGAAAAGAATTGAACTGAGAAAAAAATAAAATAAAAAATAAAAAGTGAATGTGGTGGGGGGGGCTAAAAGAGTGTTGGGGTGGGGTATGGGGGATGGAAAGGGCTGGGGATGGGGTTGGGAGGGGTGTAGGGGATGGGGGTGGGGTGAGGAGGGGCTGGTGAGGTATGAGGGGTGGAGACGGGGCTGGACTGGGGTGGGGACGGGCTGGGGTGGGGGAAGGAAAGGGTTGGACGGGTGTTGGGGTGGGGTGGGGGCTGAGGGTAGGGTGGGATAGGGCTGGGTGGGGGGTGGGGTGGGGTGGGGAGGGAAAAAAATATTTTTATTTTTTTAAATTTTTAAAAATATTTTAAAATTATTTTTAAATTTGTAAAAATATTTTTAAATTAAAAAAGATGGAGGAAAAAAAAGTACCCTTTTTATTTTATTTTTTAATTTTAATATTTTTTAAAAAAATTATCTTAATATAAAATTGGCCAAAAATTAACCTCCACTCGCACCCCCAGGTGAGTGGCTACACTCTCTTTGTCCTAGTCACCATTTTAATGCCACATAGGCAAGGTCAATAGTCAAAGGGTGCAAAATATTGCTTTTTAATGGATTCAAGGGTCCAGATGACAAACATGTAAGTAGAAGTGTCCAACTTACAAAACGACATAGTATAGGGGTCCAGAAGTTGAGGGAGATTGCGGAGGCTATGAAAATAGCCATGATCAAAACGTGGGCAGATTTGAGATTTGCGATTTTGAGGGAGAAAATGAGGTGAATGAAGTGCCTAGAGCTTATGGTGAATTTGGAGATGATGTAGGACCTCGTGATAGATCTTATGATGACGTTAGGGCATGTGACGAGTCTTACACTTATCACTCTGGACCTAGATTTGGTGTTAGGTATAACCCTTTCATTCGCAAAGCTTATGAGAGGTATGATGAGAGTACACGTGGGAAGTGTAAAGATTCAGGGGAGTGTAAAGATTCATACTCTCCACCTTGTAGTACTTTTTATCAAGGTCGATATAGTATGGATGGTTATACTAGTTCTAGTGGAGGTTGTCCAACGAGAAGAAGAGGGTATGCATCTCCAAAAATGAGGGGTACTCGTGTGCCTTACAATGTTGATCCGAGAAAAAGTGTACACTCTGAAAAGGTGACCATTTGTAAGATACCGGGCTTCCTCGTTGTGTTTAATGATAGTTACTATAGAAACTACATCCTTCCATCCATGGTTTACTACTTAGGGTTGTTTTGTGAGCCTTTACTTATTCCATACTTCTTGGACAGGATTAAGGTTTTTGAGAGGGTAAAAGTTGTCTTATCCCAATTTGAATACCATGAGTAGGTGTGGTATGATATTCTTCCATTGACATACGGTCATGTATGCTTAGGTGCTGATTGGTTTGCACAACGTAGAGTTCCAAATGTGCAAAATTGCCCTAATATTTTAAGAGACCAGTGGGGAAATCACCTCGTAATATACATGTTGCCCGAGATGCAAAGAGAAGTGAATACTTACTCCAATCCAAATGCTTATGAGAGACAAAGTATTGAGAGGAGTAAGGGTGTTCAAGGTGGTGATCCGAAAGTGGGAAAGGGAGAGGTTGTATGGAGCGAAGTGAGGGAATTGCCACCAAACCGAGCTAATATTTTTTATCCTTCTATTTTTAAGGACATTTGTGTAGTTACCGACATCGCAAGTGAATGAGAGCAATGCCGAAGGATAGTTGCTGCCCAAGCTTGTGGAGGACCTTTACAATACGGCAAAGGAGAGTCGACTCAAGAATTTTAAGGTAAAATAGCTAACTCTTACACTTTTGTGCATGTAAGTGATAATTGTGTGGCTAGTAGCCCATTGAGTATAAGTAGTAGCTTACTTACTTATGAGTCTAATAATTCTTTGCCTCTTGTTGATGATGTACATGTTGTAAGTGTGGATATACTAGTTGATTCTATTGATGATCAAATTGACTCTTATTGTAAGATCAATTTATGTCCACCTAGTGTTGAAGCCTATATGTTGAACGGAAGTACATCAGCTTGTGTAATTGGTGTTGATCTTTATTTATGAAAATTGTCCATCACTTGAGTATGTGTGTGATGTGATTAATAGAACTCAAGTGAGTGAAGTACTTGAAAATGTTGGTCTACAAAAGGGGAGTGAACCCGAGAGCTATTCTTGGGACAATCTTGTGCTTCAAAACTCTTTCAAACTTGATATTGATCTTTTAGAGAGTGATGAACGTGTTTGTTCTTAATCTGTTCGTGAAATAGATCATGCTCTCTTTAGGTATAATGTCTTGTTTGAAGATGATATAAGCACTCCTAATAGACCTAGTGATGAAAATGATGGTGTAACTTTCCTTGGAAGCTAAAGCCTATATGCTAACCCACTATGGTGTGACAACATTCATCCTAAAGATGGAAATTTCTTCTTGAAAGATGAGAGTACTCTTAAGGGCAAGGAATGTGTGGTCTTGGAAACTACTTCTCCTTTTACTTTGTGTGGGTTTATTGTTGAGAGTACTCATGGTGATGATTGGGAAACTAGTAGTGAGTACACACATGAGGGCACCTTAGTAGAAGTCGACTTGAGTAATACATTTCTCTACTCTCTATTTGCTTTGGATGATATGTATTCTATTGTAGAGAGTAAGTCATTTAGTTTAGGTGGAGACCACGGGAAAGGGGAGTGTTGTCTGGACCCGTATCTATGGTCACTCTTCCCGTTTGACCCTGGTGCCAAATGTAAAAATAGTGATGTTGGTGCACCCAACTTGCTGCTTGGTCTACATGACAAGCAAAGTGTCACTCTTGGTGAATCCCATAACCAAATCCTTCGTACATCTTTCATTGAATTTTTAATATTTCGTTCAAAGGATCCTTGGTTATATTGCAAATATGTACAACCTTGGCATGTGGAGATAATTTGTTATGCTAACCCTAACCCTCATGCCATGAGGAGTTTGTATTTGTTTATCCTCTTTTCGATTTTGCAAGGTTTGGATTCGAGGTTGAATCCTTTTCAATAAAGGAAGGATGATACGGGACGAATGACTATCTTATCTATTGATGGCATCTTTGGAGACCAACATATAGAGGCTCAAGACTTAGCCACCTCGAGGATACGAGAACATGCATAGAGGACCTATTTTGAGCCTACCATTGAGCATACCATACATTAAGGCCGTGAGTGGAAGATTGCTTGGAGCATTGAAGACTTGAGGACTCACGGCTTTGGACACTTAATGACTCACGATTTTGGAGTCATCTTCATTGAGGACATTTTGGTCACTTCACTTCGCCAAAAATGTACTCCATAGTCACCCCTATCATTAAGGGTAGTGTAGTCATTTTGTCTCCTTTTGTAATATACTATAAATATGACATTTTAGGTCTTCTCTTATTAGTTGTTTGATGATGAAAATATGAGACATTGAAAATCCTCTCTCTTGAGAATAGACCATCTTAGTGTAGTTCTTAGTTAGGGCTTGGATTAGCCATTGTAGTTTAGGGCTTGGAAAAGCCAATATTGTTCTTTGCTTGAAAACTGTAGATCTTGAGGTGAGTGATTCCCTAGGCGGTCTCCGTAAGAGTGTGGTATTGTTGTTACATTCATTAGGGTTTTTTGAGCTTAATATACTCTTTAGTTCCTAATCTTTGTAATAATCTATGTCTCACTATCTATCTTTACCTTTGTTGCAATTTTGTTAGTGTTTGTATCTTGTAATCGTTTGTTCTTGTTGAATCCAAATCTTGTGTTCATCTTGTTGTTGTTGTATTGTTGTTGTTTTGGTGTTAAAACACTTTGTAAACTTGTGATACTTGTGTTGTTGTTGTTGGCCGAAACTAGCACTCAAAGGAGTCCTCGAGTTGCTCTCAATTTGTGGACTGTTTTGTGTAATTTTTGTGCCTTTCGTGGTCATTCTTGTATCAAAGAGCATGCAAGCACATAATTCAAACACAATGAAATATCAAATATTAAATTTGCCTACCCCAACCTCGGTCTAAACATGCTACTAACGAGTTGAACACGTTCAAATTAATTACGATAACAAATTAAAAAATCAACTTAAGTTGTAAATTGATCTATTTTTCAATCCCACCACAACTCAAGTTAAACCCTAATCCATTTAATATCAATTTCATGTTATCAAACACCAAATTTTCATAAGCAATCTCAATCAACTATCAACCACAACACTTAATCATACAATGATTCAAACATACAACAATCCAATATTCACACGAAATCAAATAATCTCTAATTAAAATAGTTTTTAGAGTAAAAATGACCCTCTTGATGCGTGCTTTTATACCACAAGAATTGCTAATCAATAGAATCGTGTGCGAAAACTTGGCATTGAGCCTTAATAATGAGCAAACCCGAAACAATCAATTCAATTATTTCAACCACTTTTACATAAGTAAACCTCGGATTTCAAGTGTAAAATCCAAGTGGAGTCGTGGGTGGGTGATGAAATTTAATGATATTTTTGATTGGAGTTCATTGGATTTTAGAAGTGAAGACTGGCCGGAAAGAGTGTTTCTTAGGGGGATTTCGCTGGTGATGGCAGACTGGACAGAGTGAGGTGATGGTGTAGATGTACGGTGGTGTAAGAAACTGAGTTGGGTCTATTTGGAGATTGTTTTCTGGTGCTTCACCGATTGGAGTTGTGTTATCATTTTTTTGATCAGTGTGTGTCCAATGATTCACAAGTGGTAGTATGTTCGGTGGTTTAATCTTAGAATCTCGCGTCTTTTTAAGCTTTATGACCCTCTTCTTGGGGTGATTGTATAATGTATAGTTGTTGTTTTTGTGTGCCCCTTGAATTTTCTTTTAAGTTCTTATATTGTGTATAGGTTTAGGATTTTGTATAGTGTCTATTTTTGATTAATTCTCCCCATAATGTTTCTAAGAATTCAGATAAGATTAAAAATTTTGCCAAGGAAGCATGAAATATGGATTGGGATGAAAATTTTCATGTGGCAACATGCTACTGATTTTTTTTTCAAAAAAAAATAACTAATAAAGAAAATCTTATTCTTAATAAATTAAAAATAGCTAAATAAAAATACTAATTACTCAAAAATTATATTTATTAAAATCGTTAACTTAGAAATTAGACTAAACAATATTTTTTTGAAGATTTTCTCTTTTATCTATATCTGTATTATTATAAAAGCATGAATAACAACGTTGAATTACCAAAATATCCACTAAAAACTGATTGACTTATTTGTCCTTTTCTATAATAACTTTCTTTATTTCAAAACGTACTAATGAGTATAATTATAAATTTGCCTTAAGACTGAAGAAAATACTTTTGTATTAGGATCGGACTAAGTTGCTCATTCTTTAATTTTCTTACTACAATCAAACTAAATCTATACAACATAGAATTCAACGTGACTAGAGATATACATGATCGGATTGGTTCGAATTTTTTAACTATCAAATCAAATCTTTCATGTTAGATTTTTAAATCTATATACCAAATCAAATCAATAAAATTTGAATTTTTCAACTTCGTTTTATTCGGATTTCTTAGGTTTTGGGGATTTTTCCAATAAAATCTTCATGCAAACATGAAATTAACTTGTACTTCAAATATTTCTTTAATCCTAACAAAATACAACTATCTTAGGCGTTTCTTAAGAAAATAACACAAAATATAAAATGAGTTATGACTATAAAATTTCAACAAAACATATTAATAATATCATGTAAAATAAATTATTGCATATTAATAAGTTGTAATAAAAATAATCATAATTTAAAAATATTAAGTCATGCTAAAATAAGTCTAGATAGTATTAGTTACATAACTAAATATTAAATAAAAAATAAATTTAATTATGTATTTACACAAAACTAAAGAAAGAATATCAATCATTATTATAAAGAATATCAATCATTATTATCATTCCTTCTGTTTTAATTAAATATTTTTGTTAGTATTAATTTTGATTTGAGCTTTATTTGAATTACTAATATTTAGAATAAAATGACATAAATGGTCATTCGGTGAAAACTAATCCCAACTGAATGGTTCAAGAATTTGTATTCTCATATTTTAGCCACATCACTTTAGCTGCCTACTTGTCTACTTCCCCTTCTATTTTGTTTGCTTTTTCTTTTGTGTTGTTTTTTCATAGTAGCTTTTTTCTTTTTTTGCTATTTTTATTTTCTTTTTTTTTTTGGTTATGCTCATTTTTTTTAAAAAATAAACTGCTCTCCTATTATTTTTTTTATTCTATCAATAAAATAATTAAATAAAATTTTATAATTTTTTAAAAATAATCAAATAGAAATTTGTAATATTGTAATTGCTACTCATTTTTTATCAATATGATATAAAAAGAGTTATTTTTATTTGTTATATAAAAATAATATATTTTATACAATAGTGATACATATACATATACATATACTATGCATTAATGATACAATTTCGATACACACCTTATATAAATACATATTCTATCTAATAATGATATGATTTCTATACATATCATATACAGTAGAAATATTTTGTATAACAATTATACAATTTCTATATACATTTTATAAAATCTTTAGCTGCAATAATTATTTGAATACATATTTTATACAATAAATATACAGTTTCTAGATAAATCTTATGCATAGATAGATAGATAGAGAGAGAGAGAGAGAAAGAGAGAATATATATATCTTATACATACACATATTCTATACAACAATCATACAATTTTTATATACATCCTTTATAATTTTATACACATCTTATACATATAAATATTCTATACGGTAATTATATAATTTCTATACGCATTCTATACATTTTATATATGAATCTAATACAGATACATATTTATACAATAATTATAGTGCATCTATGTGTATTTCATATATCCTTTAACTAAATTAAAGAAGAAGAGAAATCAAATAGCATTAACAACAAAATTAGGATCAAATTTAAATTCTCTACCAACTAACTTGAAAATAATTTTAAATTTACACTTTTGCTTCATCACATAACCAATGAGAAAGTAGTGAGTAAGAGGAAATATTGTCCAACAAAAACTCTTGTAAAAATTACAAAGTTGTTGAATGAATTTACAGATAGATGTTCTTCGATGATTTTAGAATGCCAAGTTTATCTTTTGAAGATGATATATTTTATTTAACAATGAATTTTAATCGTTGCTAAAAGGACACCCCAAAAGAAACAAAGCAAATAAGAAAGAAAAAATTCACAATTTAGAAAAATCCACAAGAACAAAATTTAAAACTCACACATAATGTATGTATGCTGGCTAATATTACAAGAAAATTGAGAAGAAATTCAATTTGATACTTATTCAAAATGATTTCAATCGTAATTCCACAGTTATAATAAGTGAAAATTAAATAAATTATTCAAGAATTTAACTCAGCGAGTCAAATTCGGATGAAAAAAATGAACAATTAGAGAAAAATAGATAAAATTTATGTTGGTTTCTTTTCTATAAAGGATTAGAGTAAGATGATAAAGAAGAACGGTTATGAGATTAGAAAAAAAATAAAAAGTATAATGATACAAAAAAAGACAAAAGAGAATACTCAGGCTAATTTTGTGAAATTTGAGATATCACTTATCAGTACTAATCTTTTTTTAGTTAAAATTGCACAAAGGCCCTTTGTTAATAAAAAATACCTATGTACACAACATAGTTCCAATCAATGAGACCCATTAAATGAAAAAAACAACAACAACAAAGTACTAATTAAAACACATAAAGCAAAGTAGAAAAAGGATCAATTCTCTCTTCAGGAAATGAAAAACCACCGAGTTAAGAGAAATTTTACTTTGGTCCTCACAAATTTTACTTTGAAGAGCCTCACACAAATATGACATGGCGTGTGAGGCCCAAAGTAAAATTTCTCCTAAGTTAAGATTTGTTAACTCTGTTCCTCAGTCAATCTGACTGTCAACCACCGGAGCTCCGTGATAAAGCAACAATGAAGGTACCAAGGACGGAGTTTCCACGGAGAGGTATCCATTTCTAACTTATTTAATCTTTTTATCTTCCTTTAGCCAATTTTTCTCAACTCCACATCTCTATCAAGTTTTGATAGATATCACTCAATTGCATGATATTTGTTGTTCTTTTGCCTTGACCTTATACGTTTAGTCTGGTTCCTCTTCCTTGACCCTTAGATTAGGCATTTGGGATCTGTCAGCATATAAATTCTTCTAGCTTCATCTGGTAATGCTCTTTCATTGACAAAATTCATGGTACCTGCAAAATCAACAAACTTATTTGTGCCAGTTGGTTTCCTTCGCTTAATACATGGGAAAATTGAACTTCTCCCTTTCGTTTTCAGTCCATAAAATTTTGTACCAACATACTGATAGATCAAGGGCACTCCCATTTCATTTCAATCACTTTCTGCTTAATTAAGAAATCAGTTACAATGATTAGGGGCAACATATCATTCTTCACACAGTACTCCATTCCCTCCAAAATAGCCATAGCTTCTGTTTTTATACTAGTAGTGTTGTCAATTCTTCTAATCCTTGCATATCTAAGAACACATTTCCAATCTCTAATGCAAAAGGCTATAGATCTAGGTACAGAATTACCTCTTGAGAATGCATCAGTATTGTATTTAAAGATACCTTGTGGGGGTAATTTTCATTCAATCAGTCAGCACCTGATCTGCTGCCTATGATTCTCCAATTTCCTAATTAACTCAGGCCAGTTATTAGGCATATCTGAAATCCAAGTAAACCTTACCTTAGCCAGAACGTATAAGTTTTGATTAATATCATAAATCACACTGCTCCTAGACATTGTTCATCCATGTACTATCTTATTCCTTCTCTTCCATAATTGCAACAGTATAATTATTGGAGCAGCTTGATAGATTGGTTTAAGCCTAGATGCACAGTTAGTACTCTATAATTATGTAATGGCCTGATTCATTCGAATAAAAGGGTCTTGCATTCCTGCTATCCCCACAAAAAGATTCCATATTATTCTAACATAATATCCAGTTAAGAAAAGGTGTGTCGAAGTTTCCTGTTGTGAAACAATGCTAATTCCATAGTGGCTAGAATATCATCGATATGCAGCTTTTTTCTCCAAACCTCCATAAGAAGAATAATGTTTTAAAAGTCAAACATGTAGTTCATAGTTTTTTGAAGAACCAATGTTGCTCAGCCCTTTCCCTGATCAACTCCCAAGCTGAATAAACTATAAACTTGTCATTAATTGTGCACAACCACCAAACCTTATCAAAAGTTGTTGATTCTTCCCTATTAGGTAACTCTGAAGTAATATGATCTACTAGATAATTTGGTAGACTCTGTCTAAGAAGCTCTTCATTCCATATTTCTTCATTCATGAAATAATTCACCTCTTCAAATCTGTAATCTCTTTGATTGGAAGCAGAAGATGATATACTAGTTCAGTTATCATACCATAAATTGGCATTACCCTTTCTAGGTTCTCTCCATATGTTAGCTTCAACTTCATCTCTGGCCTCTAGCATTTTCTTCCACAATTGCGAGGCTCCTTTCCAGCTTATCGATGTTGTTATCTATTTTTTGCAATATTTATTCCATATGAAGTTGGTCATTAATGTTGTTGTAGTTCTGAACTTTCACCTAAATTTAGAAAATAGAGCTTTTGATATATCAAATAAAGATCTGAATCCCAAGCCCCCTTCCTATTTAGACAAACATATTTTTAACTATTCAGACCAGTGCTTACTTCTTCCTTCCTCCTTGTTACTCCAATAAAATCTAGCAAAGATCTTATGAATTTTATTTAATGTGTACTTCGTATGAGCCATCGCAGATAACAAGTATGTGGGCATACTAATCAAGACATTATTAATCAACACAGCCTTACCCACCAGTGATAACAACTTCTCTTTTCAATAGTACAATTTCTCCTTGATCTTTTTAATCAGCTCATTATAAGACACCTTGTTCTTTCTAGCATGAAAAATAGGACAATCAAGGTACTTGAAAGAAAAATTGCCCCTGTTGAATCCAGTGATGTGAGCTCCACTTGAAATAATTCCTTCTGGACCTTTTGATACACGTAAAAGGTTGATTTTTCTGTGTTAATCAATTGTCCAGAGACTTTCTCATAACCTTGCAAAACCTCCTTTATCTGTCTCTGAGAATTACTATCAGTAGATATAAAAATTATAGTATCACCTGTATAGGTAAGGTGATTAATTTTGGTACTCTATTAGGCATACCAAATCCTTGATATGAGTTTGAATCCATAAGGGAGTTCAAAGCCCTAGAAAGAACTTCTTCTATAATAACAAACAAAGCTGGAGATAAAGGATCCCTTTAGTTTACTCTCCTGATAGAATAAAAAAATCCTTTGGGCTGCCCATTTAGTAAGGTATAATACCAGTTATTTGCAAATAGTCTCCAAACCATATCTATAAAGATCTCACTAAACCTCATCCTTCTCAATAACTTGGTAAGGTACAATCAAGAGACTCTGTTATAAATTTTGGCCATATCTAACTTAATCACTATATTAGAAGGTTTTTCTCTTTTTCTTATGTCAGAACATTCTCAGCTATTCTCCTTTCCTTCACAAAACACAATTGGTTAGAGGATATAATCTGTGGTAACAACTTCTCTATTCTACCATGGACCTCTATAGAGATAACTTTATTAATAAAGTTACTTAAGTTGATAGGCCTTAGGTCTGCAAATGTCTGAATATTATCCTTCTTTGGTAAAAGAATCAAATTTGTGTGAATAATAAATCTGGGAAGGGTGTTTCCTTCATAAAAAGCTTTAACCAACCCCAACACATTTTCCCTAACAATATCAAGTATGTCTGATAGAATAAACCTGTTAGCCTATTTGGTCCACTAGCACTGGATCCCTGAAGCTAAAAAAACCTTCTTTACTTCCTCCAAATCTAGTTTGTTGTATATCACCTCATTTGTTCACTAATAATCATCACAAGAACATGATTAACTATGGAAAAATCTGTAGTTTCCTCCTCTTGAGTGAACTGTTTCAAGTAGAATACTAAAGCTTCATTAGCTATCATGTCTTCATCTTGTAACCATTGTACCTCCCCATTCCGAATTCTTTTAATTTGTAATCTCTTTCAACTTTCCTTCACTAGGCTATAAAAAAACCTAGTATTTATTTCTCTTTCTGAATGCTAGGTTATACCTGTTTTTTGCCTTCAGAATTCCTCTTTATTTGCAGATATTTTTTAAGTTTTTCCTGTATTTGATTCATAATCATCCTATTACCTGCATTATGTTCCTCCTCAAACAGTTGTTTGTTGAGTTTTATCACTTTTTTCTTCATGATAATTTGACTGAAGATGTTCGTATATGTCTCCTTACGTCAGGCAGTTAGAGCTTTTTTGACACTTCTGATTTTCTGATTAAATTGATAAAAAAATAATTACCTTCACCGTTGGAAATCTAGTTTTGCCTCACAACCTCCAAGAAGCCTTCATTTTCCAACCAAAACTTCAAGAATTTGAAAGGCCTGTGGAATTGTTTTATCTGTTCAAACATGGCAACCAGTAGTGGAGCATGGTCCAAACCAGTTCTTGATAGATGTTCAACTTCCATACCTTCAAACCATTCTTGCTAGAGTTGATTAATGACAATTCAATCAAGCCTTTTGAAAATGCGATATTCTCCTGCCCTGCCGGTCCATCATGTAAAACGATTGCCTGTTTAATGCACCTCTTGTAATTCACAAAAATTGATACAAAATGCAAAATCTTCACATTCTTGGGAGAGCACAGGTAGACCCCCAAGCTTCTCCACTTTATATAAAATGACATTACAATCACCTCCTACTAGCCAAGGTACATTCATGCTATTTGACAGATGATAAATACTTCCCCATAGACTGAGGGCTCATTTGTTTGCACTTAATGGAGGTCTGAATCTGAATGGTTCAGACTTCAGACCATTAAGTGCATTTGTTTTTTATTAAGATTTTAGCTCTTAATAAGTCTGAATAGGTCTTGATCATTCAGATCTAGAATCAAGTCTTAATAGGTCTGAAGAAGAATTTTGGTGTTGGATAATATTCACCGCCACTCTATTCATAATCATCAATCATCACTACTAATCACCTCTGCCACCGCCACCATTATCAACCACCACCCACCACCACTAACCACCTCCACCATCGATAATAGATATCGCTACCAACCACTATTGTCAACCACTACCACACCTACTATCTCTATTATTCTAATTATATTCACCACCGTCGTCAACAGCTCCACCACCATCAACCACTATCGGTCACTCCCTACTATCGACCAACTCATCTATCACAATTAGCACCACCGCTAACTACCACTAATACATCACAACCTCAACACATTCTTTGGCCGGCACCACCATTGTCACTAGTAATGCCACCTCTACCATCACTTCAACCACTACCATCGCTATAATTTATCTCTACTAACAACCATCTCCACCATCACAACTAACAACATCTCCAACTAGCACCAACACATTGTCAAACCATCGTGCATTCATTTTTCGGTCATCACAATCAACACCTCCAACTACTAACATCAAGCAACGTCACATCACAACCACCACCACCACTATCAACTGTCACCATCATAACAGTCACTACAATACCAAATATCACAACTATCACCACCAACATTACTAATCACTTATATCAATCATTGTCACTGCAACCACCATTATAAACCATCTCCACTATCACTAACAAACATAAATATTTTTTTCAATCAAATAATAATTTTGTTGTATTAAATTACATACTTTTCTGATATATAATTAGTTTTTTATTTGAATTGTATTTTTTATTTTATTATATACACAAATAAAATTTTTTTTGCACATTCAGATGTTGAAAAACAAACAGTGTCTTAATCATTCAGTTTTCAGATCTAGAGATAACATCTTAATCATTCAGATGTGCATTCAGATTCAGACCTCTGAATCTTTAAAAAAACAAATGTTGCCTTAATCATTCCCCCGCAGTGTATTTTGCATATATCATAGTAGTATAACAATGTTTGTTGATGTTTTGAAAGAGCAAGTTTAATGTAACTTGTTTTTCAATGTTCATAACTACTTCTACCTCCACATTATGATCTACAAAGTTCCATATTTGTCCTGTACAGTTACAACCTTCTGATTGCATACCCAATCCCCTTTTGTACCTTTCAACTTGAGTAGTTCTCTGAAAAGACTCCATGAAAGCAATCAATGTGAACTTATTATACTTATGAAGCATTTGAACTCTATGAAAAGCTTGATGTGTTTTCACTGATCTAATGTTCTAAAATAGTACTTTCATCATAAACTATTGGATTTTGTGGTAGCATTTCTAGTCAACCTTCTTGTGATCTACTAAAACCTCTGTGTTTCCTTGTTTCTTAGCTCTTCTACCTCCTTTTTATTTGGGAGAAGTTGTAATACCTTTGTTTCTCCCTTCTCAACTTGTACGCCTTCTGATTCCTCCATATTTTTTTCCATCTCTATCACCTTATGTGAAATAATTACATTTAATACCCTGTTAGGAGAGTCTCTTGATCTGTTATCACCATGATCTGTATAGTCCCTTGCGCCATTATCTGCGGAATCACTCCCTAAAAAAGTCAGAATCTTCTCTTCATTTCTTGGTGGATAGTAACCCACTATTTTTTCATGAGATGGCACTTTATTAATTGGAGAAACAACCATTAGAGCCATTACAATAGATTTAGAATCTTTCTTGTCCATAATATACCTATCATTATTATCATGAAATAGTCTAACTACACCATCATCTTCTTCTACCCTATCACCCCACTACTAGATCTTTATAGGGATTCACAAGAATTATCTACCCCTATTTTGGTTCTAGTTCCACTCATGTTGCTACTAATACAATTAGGGGTGGCAAACGGGCGGATTGGATTGGATTTGGACGGGTTAAATATGGATCGAGCAAAAATGGTTTGGACTGCAATCCGCCCATATAAATATGGGTAAATATGAATTTGGTCAAATATGAATTGGGTAAAAATGGTTCCAACCCACTTTAACTCCTAAAGTCAAAAACTTAAAACTTCTATATCATATCAACTTGACTTTTTTTCCCTTTGTTTTTTGTTTTTTTTTTCCTTTTTAGTTTTTCTCTCTCTTCTATACGTAGCCTCTAGTTTTATTTTTTTATTTTTTTTTATTTCTTTTTTTTTCTCTTTTCTATCTCTACTCTTTACTTCTCTTTCTTTTTTCTTTTTTTTTCTTTTCCTTTTTAGTCTCCTTTTTTCTATTTTTTATTTTGTTTTGTTTTTACTTCTTTCACATTTTTTTCTTTGTTGGTTGTATTTTATGTTTTATATTTTTTTTATTTTCGAAGAACATGGTTAAGTCGAGTACAAATTATGGATGATGACTGAAATATCATAATCATAATCACTCAGTATATTTGTATTTACCATCATTTTTTTTCTTTTTCCTTTTCTCCTTTTTCATTATCTTTTTCTTTTTGATTTTTTTGTATTTTTTTCTTAAATTCTTTCTTTACGTTTTTTTCTCTCTTCTACCTCTCTTTCTTTTCTTTTTTTTCTTTTTTTTTCTTTTTTGATTTTTTTTCTTTTTTTTTTTTATGATAACGAAATTACCCTAAGCGCATATTGATTTATATTCGCCCTACATTTATAATTTGTGTAAGTACACTCAAGTGGACTCCACCTAATGGACAAATACAAAAATAGTATCCTGAAAGATCTTGGGATTACATTCGTCAAACCAAATAACTTTAGCAGTCGCAAGAAGTAAACAAATCAAGGTTTCTACGTACTTCCTGCCTTGCCTGACCCTAAGCCCTTCGTTTTGTGCCTTCTGCTCTAACGAGAACTCTAAGATGAGGGAGTTAGAAGTCGAATTTGAAGCTGGACTTTCCCATAAATCGAGGGCTATGTGGATCTTATGTCATATATGAAATGGAATAAAGATGGACCAAGCTACTTAATGCAATTGTATTTGTATTTGTGTTTTAGACTTCAAACTTGTATTTGTATTTTATAGTTTGCACCGTCATATATATTTTATATAATTCGCACTTATATTTTAAAAAGACTGTTTTGTATTTGTAATTTATCTTTGACTGCACATTGTTTTTATATTTTGTGGTTTTATTTTGCTTGTATTTGTATTTGTATTCTATTTTCATTAATGAACTTGTATTTTGAAAGATCTATTTTATATTTGTATTTTTAAGTTTACCGTGTATTGTATTTGTATTTATAATTGCATTTATTTGTATTTGCATTCGTAGTTTACAGTATCATTTTGTATTTTTAAACAATTGAAAAAGAAAAATTATTTTCTTTCTACGAACACTTATATTTATATATATTGATACAAGTTGTATTTTATTGATATAAATTAAACAATACAAATAAAAATAATAAAATTATGCAAATACAATTGCTAAATTATACAAATACAAATGTTACATTTGTATCAAATGATACATGTTTATACAACTTGAACCATACACATACTAATGATACTTGTTTATATACAAATATAAATGATAAATTTGATATACAAATACTAATGACATTTGCATTGAATGATACATTGTATATTTATATATTTAGTATCGAGAAAAATACAATTAATTCATACACTTATTTGTATAAAAATACAAATGATAAATTGTATATATTGACAACTAAGCTATTCAAATACAAATAATAAGATTATTTGAAATATATAGTACGATACAAATAAATTTAAAGTAAAAAAAATTTATAAAATATAAAATGCGATGAAAAAAAAGATGAGGAAAAAAATATATAAAAAAAAAAGAAAAATGACATGATGAACCAAGAATGTAAAAGGGGAAAATGGAAATACAAAAAAAAAAGAATGCGAAGAAAAAAGAAAAAAAATTGAAAAAGAAAAAAAATGATGAAATAGAAGAAAGAAAAAAGTGTAAGAAACGAGTAAAAAATAAGTGGAAAAAAACAAAAAAATGAAAAAGGAAAAAAAGTAAATTAAAGAAAAAAAGAAAGAAAAAAATTGGAAAAGAAAAAAAAAGAAAGAGAAACAAAAGATAGAAAAAAAATAATAATAAAGGAGTGAGACTATGAATTATATTTAATTGATAAGAGATGCTATAAATTGTATAGGCTAAATGAAATAACCAGAAGCTTAAATTAATTAATCCATGTAGGTCTCAAGCGAAATGAGAAAGGGG
This sequence comes from Capsicum baccatum var. pendulum, assembly GCA_030864225.1. Lineage (NCBI taxonomy): Eukaryota > Viridiplantae > Streptophyta > Magnoliopsida > Solanales > Solanaceae > Capsicum > Capsicum baccatum. The sequence continues at coordinate 59,864,612 of CM061553.1, read as the reverse complement.
AAAACGAAAAAAATACAAAGAAAAAAGAAAAAAATAGATGAAAAATGAGAAAGAAAAAAAGAAATTATAAGAAACGAGTAAAAAATGAAAAAGAAAAAAAGTGAATTAAAGGAAAAAAGAAAGAAAAAACAAAAGAAAAGAAGAAAAGAAACTAGAAAGAAAAAAAAACTGAAATTTTAAGCATAGGTGGGTGATCTCTGTGTTTAAATGGGTACCCATATTTTACCCATTTTGTCCATATTTGTATGAGCTTTTAAAATGAGTTGAAGTTCATAGTTAGTCATTTGAAATATGAGTGATCCAATTCAATAAATATGGGTTAAATGAACTTTTTTCACAAATATGAGCTGAAATTGCCAGCCCTAAATACAATCATCTTTTCCCAAACGAGTATTGAAATTCTCCTCTCTCTCTTCCACCTCCTCCACTAGCTCATCAGTTTTATCATCCATTTCTGTATTTTTCGCAAGTGAATCCGCCACCTTCAGATTTTTCTTTTCCTGAGTTGACCCCATCTTTCACTCCTTAATGAGCTACCTCTACTTCTTGTTCTGCGTGTTAATTCAAGGTGTCGAACTTATTTTTAATTGCAATATCTTTGTTAGCATTAGAGTTATTATGTGTTACACTCGTAGGCCTATCCTTATCATCTTGATGCTTGACTTTTGTTTCTTTCCGGGCAATTGGATCTCCAATAATTCTACCGCTTATCAGTTTTCTTGAAGGGAATACTTCTTGTTGTTGCTTCCTATGCTTCTTTGGAGAACCTTCTTTTGATGTCTGTGAGTTTGTTTCATTATTGCTCCATTTTTATGGCCTTAATTCTGGGTGAAATATCTGATAATTGCTTGTGTTGTGCCCCTAAATATTACATGTTGCACAAAATTTAGGCAAATGGTCATATATTGAATTTTAATGTATTCCGTGGTAATTGCCGCTGATTTTTCATCCTTAATCTTTATTTTTACTGAATATGGTAACGTGGATACTAAGTCCACCTGAACCTTGACTCTAGCATAACTAGGTCGTGTTTTACTGATGGTGTCCATATCCAAATGTAATGGTTTTTCTACTGCTAAAGGTAGTTAAAGGTAGTATGAATAAATCTTCCTTGACAAAGACAGCAGGTAACAAGTTAGAAAATTATATCCACGCCATAGCTTGTGTAGTTTCCTTGTTCACTTTGAAATTTTTATCATAAATCAAAGAACACATTTGAGGGCTTCACTGTCCTTGATATAATATGATGGCTTGGACATCACAGTAACAAAATCCTCCAGTAGGGCACATCTGAAAATTACATGTTGGTCTCACAGAACTCCTATGCGACAAGCACCTTTTATGCTACATTGAGATGTGATAGCCTTTTTGAGATTTTCAACTTTCGGCTAACCAAATGTAAACTTACCAGCAATTGCGTATTAGAGGCTTTCTATAATATCCATACGGCTGACCTATGCTTGAGTCCATATTACCACTGGCACTCTATCATCATATTCAAACTGCTTGATTAGGATGGGTTCAACAGAGTTATTATTAAAAGGATTAACAATATTAAGAATGGTGGGATTGAACAAATCACCAAAGTTCCTAGTGGGAAGAATTGTATCTTGTTGCTCTCTATTGTCACCAGGTGTTGATGTGGAAGGCATATCTAAAGCTTTCTTTGAAAGGAGAGGTGGGAATTGAGGAGGCAAATATAGTTGTTGATCCATCATAGTTGGAAATCCGGTTGCGGGTGGAAGCTGGTGTGTCATTGGAGATTAGGTCAAATTGAAGGTCACTAGAAGTTTCAGGGAGGAAAGAATTATAGTAGCAGATATCAGTACCAATGGCTATTAATTAGAAATAAAAGACTGACATACCATTATTGTCCAGTAGGCAAAACTAAGGCCATTTGTTCTGTAACTAGTCAGCCATGTCTTTTTCTCTAATATATATAGGCTATATATAACACCACGCATTTTCGGGCTAGACTTTGAATCGTCGTTTCTACGTGTGTAAACTTTAATCCCATGATTTGCATGTGAATACATGTGTCATGATCATTAACCTAGTGTGTGAAGTGCTTTTGAGGTGAAAATTTTTCGTAGGAATCACTTAGAACAAAGTTGAGCCTTTGATTCAGCCAAATCTTTGTATTTGATTCTACAAGGGTATAATTTGAATGTGTATAACTTTTTATATACATGGAATTTTTCAGCTCAAGACCCACCAAATGATAGATAATTGAGTTATCATTCCAACGATACCAATTTTGCCTTAATCTGATACTCGAGAGAAAAATTATGGCCATTTTAGTGCGAAGTAGTAAGGGTCAGCTATTTGGCCGCGGTGCGACGGTCTCTCTATGCGATATGGGGCACGACGCGTTGCTCTCTCCATGCGATATGGGATGCGACGCAGAGCTTATTCCCCTTCTGTTTCAGCTTCTTAAGGGTCAACGGGCACTTTGGTTCTTTCCCCTCAACCCCAAACGTCCAAGGCACGAATTATAACACCCAAAAGGGCATTATTTGCCCATCTTCCTCAAAATTTCTCACATATAAACCCTCCTCTTCCCAAGAACAAAATATTCAACTTTCTCTCGCAGAATTCAATTATTTCTTCAAGGATTCAAGTTTCAATTGCCAGAATTATTCTAATTAATGTATGTGGGAGTTCATTCATGGGTCCCTTTCACCCATAGAGCTCAAAACCCTTTCTTTGATTTAAAAAGATGAGTTCTTTTATATTGAATATGCATAGGTTCAAGATGGGTTTATTTTATGTTTTCCTTAGTGATTTGAACTCAATTCATGTCCAAGTTTGGCTCCATGGATAGTTATGTTATCGCATGCTTTAGGTTTCAATTTTCCATGTCATATTCAAGTGAATTTCATTTTAAACCCCCAATTTATGAATTTAGTCGTGTAATCATGTTGATTCTCATGTTTAACACATTCTCATGTTCAAGTTCATGTTTCTCACATGTTTGGTGAAATGTTCATGTTTTAGGTCTTTGAACCATGATTCCCATCCTACAATTTTAAGTGTTGATATCGTGCTTTATGATCATTCAGTGTTGGCGGGTTATGAACACCCAATACCTATGTGTTTACTTACGGCACAGATCTTTCAAGTAATAATTCAGTAAAACCGTTAGTCTTATTATTTACTCATATATTTATGATTATGATGAGCACTATCAGTTATCAGTAATAATGTTCAATTAAACTTAGTTCAGTTTAGTACCTGTGTCAGTTCAGTTAGGAGTATGATTTAGCACCGAGCAAATCCAGGAATGGGGGATCACCTGCCAGTAGGAGGGTGTGATCCTTAGTAGCAATCCCTGAGTTACAGATTACATAGACAACATAGGTTTGAGATATCTATCTGCCAGTTGAGGGTTGACACAGATCTCATGAGGGCACCTGCCAGTATAGGGTGACTCTTTAGTTCTTTGGGACACCAGTTTAGTAGATCCACACAGCCAGTGTTAGTACCCGTGGCACGGTACTGACACCCTTCCAACTGGGGTTACAGTTTGGATCTCAATTAGCTCAGATTAGGGCATGTCGGTTACATGATACCTCCCACAGTTTCAGTCCAGTTATTCAGATTAAGTACAGTTCAGTATTGCATGATCAACATTAAAATATCAGTTAATCAGTATACATATATTAGTTAATCAGTATTTATATGTCAGTTGATCAGTATTCAAATGACGGTTATTCTATATTCAATTATCAGCTATTCAGTGTTCGTAAATTAGTTAGTCCATATTCAGATATCAACTACTCAGTATATAAACATTAGTTATCCCTTTACTTAGATTTCAATCATTCAGTCACGCAGGCACCAGTTATTTAGTTAATCAGATCAGCCCAGTACATGTTAGGTTTGGTTTTGTATATTCATGCATTAATTCTCAGTACATCGGTATATTCAGATCCTTGAGTTATGTCAGTTTCTATCCCATAGTTTCAAACTCATAATTCATACATGATCTTAAGTATAATTTTACAACATGTTAACTTTACATGAGATGTACATACAATATTCATGTTTACCGCTTCCCAGCTTCAGTTCTACTTATTCTACAAAATTAAAGATTTAAGAAACTAAGTATAGTGATTCACCAGCTTATCAGATCATGTTTGTTACTCATGTTTTAAGATACTTCAGCTTTCAGTTTATTTCAGTCTCTTGGTGAGTCTACTTCCACGTAGCATACATGTTTTAAGATTTTATATGTAATCAGTTTTACGTATTACATTCATCCTTACTTACTCAGTATATTCTAAAGTATTGATCCACATATATGTTTATGTGCTGCATTATCTCATAATGTAGGTACCAGTTGTAGCCTACACATTAGAATCAGATAGTTGCAGCTTCCAGTCAGCAGGTAATGAGTTCTCCTATTTCGGGGACTCCAGTCAGTTGTAGTTCATGTATTGTATTGTATTTATTCGTATGTATTGATTAGTGGTAGTTGGAGACATGTCCCAGCTATCTATAGTCAGTATAGTAGAGGCTTCATAGAGAGTCAGTTAGAGTCATGAAATATAAATTCCAGTTCTCTCTTCAGTTTTATCAAGTTGTAATCTTTATTAGAATTATATTATCCAGATTATATCATGAATATGTATCCGCATCACAAACTTCGCTATTTTATATATTTTAATTCAGATGCTTAAGTATTATTCTGAACGGTTAGTTTGGGATCACTTGTGGTTCTAAGCATCGTGTTACGACTGAGGGGTAGTCTCGAGTCGTGACAAACTTTGTATCAAAGCACAGAGTTCAAGTTTTCTAGGATGTCTATGAAGTTGTGTCTAGTAGATTCTTGTGGAACGATACGGAAACGTCTGTACTTTTCTTTGAGAGGATATGGGGAAGATATGGGGCATTTAAGAAATGTTTTCCTTCTTTCATGTCTTAGATCGTGCAGTAAAAGTATTCTTCAAGAAACTTATGTAGATTCTTATGTTGCTCCGTTCATGTCAACTCTGTCTTATTTTTAAGGTAACAGGAACATTGAAGCTTAAATTCCTACAGATAAAGTTTTTTTAAACAGTTATGGGATTGTATACAGGCTCGAAAGTATCCCATCAGTGCTTTTAAGTTCCAAAGTTTGAAGGACTTCATTCATGTTCATGAAAATTGTGCACTAAGCCAAAGTTAAATGTGCCCTCAGATCCTTGACAAAGTTAAATGTGCCCTCAAGAATCGGAATCTCAAATCATGTGTCGGGTCGAGTTTTGGAGTTTAGAGTTGGGTCAAGAGTTGAGTTACGAGTTGGGATACAGATTCAGGTCCAATTTCATGTCAAGAATACGGATTTCAAGTCATTTGTCGAGTCGAAATAGGTGTAGGGACCCGAATCAACACTAATAACACTAATAATACAAATTTAGTGTTGGAAACTCAAAAAAAATACAAAATCAAACTTTTTTTTTTTAATTTTGTAACTTGATTTTAATTTTTTTTTACATTTCTATCTTTGGATTGAGATCCATAAAAATGAATTTCTGGCCTAAGCTCTAATATCAAATGATAATGATCTCAATTAGAATTAAAGCTAATAGAAACCCAAAATGCAGAATTCAACATGAAATTAAAGATAAATGAGAGATTAGAGATGTGAAGTGAAGAAAGAATGGCTAGATTGAGTTTATAATTAAACCAAGGGAGAAGAGACTTGATTTTTGAGAAATTGAGAAACATAAATGAATCCACAAATGAGTAATTCAATTATAAAAATTAAGGTAAAGGAGTTTTCAATCAATAAATAGGAATACACCCATCAATTAATCTCACTAACACTACAACTGGTCCAAAAGGGATTTCACCCTACACTATCCAAGAGCATATTCAACCATGTCTAATGAGAAAAATAGATAAGACAACTATTAATAGTTAATATCTTTATACAAATAACCTATTATGAAAAACAATTCAAAAGTGACTATTTTGGAAATAACCTACAAGGGCCCTTTTGATTGTCCAAATGGCATCTTAATCGCTAATGACCTTGTGTATTTGTTATTCCATAACTTCATTCGAGCTTCAAGCTATCATCTATATATGAAAACACCTCCTAGTATGCTCTGAGCTAACCGTGTTCGTCTCATGTTACAATCCTTTATTGATTCATACACATAAGTTTGGGTGATAATAGTAACAATAAATGACATTTAATTATCCACGTAATTTAGAAGATCTTGAAAGCAATTTTATGATGATAACAGGAAGGTGGACTGATGGTCATGGGGAGAAGATATTTGTTGATGCTTGGATTTGAGTTAATCATTAAAATACTCTTTAAGTCTCTAATTTTTAGGGTGCTTCTATGTATCACAAACTTTTTTTACAAAATATTTTTTTTATTAAAAGTTCAAAAGATTCTTCAAATATTGAAATGTGACTAAAAAGAAAAGGTATTTCAAAAGGGATTAATTTTAAAATCAGAGTTTCCACTTGATATTGGTTTTAGAGTATCACATCACCTAAAAATATATATGTTAAAACAATTGAATTTTGAAAACTGATCGGCAAACGAAGATTCAGTTAAGAAATTTTATTGATCTAGAGGGAGATGTGAGGCAGTCCTTGATCCCTTAGTTTTACCTCGATTGCTTCATTGACTCATAATGGCTAAATTAACACTATAAATGAATAAAATTCACATAAATACACAAGCTAACAAATAGATAAAGGATTCAAAACAAAGTAATGTTCAGTCCAATTATACAATTCAAAAGAAAAAATATATAAAATAACCCTATTTAACTATACTATCTCTGTCTATGCTTTATCCAACATCTCGGGTCATGTCTCAAATGAAATCCATACATGATACTTCGAGGCATCCCCCGGTGAATAAATACATTTGAATAAAGATGGTCGGATAAGAGAGAAACGGGATGAATGACCATCTTATCTTTTGATGACATCTTTGGAGGACAAAACATAGAGGCTTAAGACTTGGTCACCTCGAGGATACAAGAACATGCATAGAGGACCCATTTTGATTCTACCATTAAGTATACCATACATCAAGGCCGTGAGTGGAAGATTGCTTGAAGCATTAAAGACTTGAGGACTCACGGCTTTGGACAATTAATATCTCATGATTTTGGAGTCATCTTCATTGAGGACATTTTGGTCACTTCACTTTGCCCAAAATGCACTCCATGGTCTCCTCTATCATTAAGGGTAGTGTAGTCATTTTTTCTCCTTTTGTAATATACTATAAATATGACATTTTAGGTCTTCTCTTATTAGTTTTTTGATGATAAAACTATGAGACATTGAAAATCCTCTCTCTTGAGAGTATACTACCTTAGTGTAGTTCTTAGATAGGGCTTGGATTAGCCATTGTAGTTTAGGTCTTGAAAAAGTCAATATTGTTCTTTGCTTGGAAACGATGGATTTTGAGGTGAGTGATTCCCTTGGCGGTCTCTATAAGAGTGTGTTGTTGTTGTTACATTCATTAGGGGTTTTTGAGTTTAATATACTCTTTAGTTCCTAATCTTTGTAATAATCTATGTCTCACTATCTATCTTTACCTCTCTTGCAATTGTGTTAGTGTTTGTATCTTGTAATTGTTTGTTCTTATTGAATCTGAATCTTGTGTTCATATTGTTCTTGTGGTATTATTGTTGTTTTGGTTTTAAAATACCTTGTAAACTCGTGATACTTGTGTTATTATTGTTGGCCGAAACTAGCACTCAAAGGGGTCCTCGAGTTGCTCTTAATTTGTAGACTGTTTTGTGTAGTTTTTGTGCCTTCCGTGGTTATTCTTGTATCATTTGGTATCAAAGCCATCATTGATTTCATTCCCACAAAATCAATATTGGACTTGATAACTTGAAAATAAAAAAAAAGTGTTAGAAAACTGGAAAAAAAAAACAAATTTGTCCATTTTTGTGTCTTGGCCGAAATTGTATTGTTGTAGTTGTCTTTGTTGAGTTTGAGTCTAGATCTAGGTGTATATTTACTTGTTTTGTTGTTTTTTGTGTTATATTCTTTCTTCACTAACACCATTGAGTCAAGATCCTTGTTGAGCTTGAATGATTCTTGTTGGTATTATTGTTGCGGTTCCAAACTTGAACATTATTGATGCGTTTTGGTGTTGTTGTTGTGGACTAAAATTTAAAGGTGTGGTTTGAACTCGTGTTGTTGGTATTTTTTTGTGGGTTTTAAGTTTGAAAAAGGTGTTGTTGGTTCTTGGATCTCAACGTGAGACTTGATATTTAAACTTCTATTGAATGTTCTTGTTGTTCTAGACCAATATTCATGTATAGTTGCAAGAAGACTCTTTAATAGTGTTGTTTGATCCAAACCCAAGTAATGGGAAGAGAAGCCCTTGTGTTTGTCTTGAAACTAGTCCCCAATAATCTATCAAAAGGGGAGAGAGACAAAAGATCTACCAAAAAAACTAGTTACCAAAAGAAAGAAAGACCACTTTCCTAGGTGTCCAAAAGAGGAAAGGTCCACCAACCCTTCAAAAAGGTGTCTTGCCTAAAAGGTGCAAGACAAGTCAAACCTTTTTGAAAGGTGAAAAGGGTTCCAATATTGTTGTAGTCTTCTCCAAGGGTGGGTAAAACACTTCAAGAACCGAAATTCAAACCAAAATTTCAAAGTTGGAGAAAATAAGAACCTTTTAAAAATCGGAACCAATCCTAGACCGCCATATCACCTAATTCCGTACAATACCAAAACTTTTGGCTTAAATCTTGGATTCTTAGTTTCTTATTGTTGATTCGTAGTTTCATTTTATTGATTCTTATACTGATTGGCAACTAGTAAATACCTGCTAAGTTGTAAATAAGTTTTTGAATACGTTTCTTCGTGTTAGCGTTATTTGTGTGCTTTTCTCGTTTTTAACTCGTAGTAACTTTTTTGTTTCAAGTTCGTAAGTAAATTTTATTTTGTGTCTTGAGTCGATCAAATAGGAATCCATTCCAGCTGTCATTATCTCAAGTCTAAACGAGTGTATTTTTTTTAAAAAAAAGAAAGAGCAAATCGTGGTGTTTACAATTCTTAATTAATTACAAAATTTCGGTTGAGCATTTTGTTACAACTTTTTAAGTGTGATATTTTGGAAGTTTATGTTTCATGCACTATCAGTGTAAATATTCTACATTATCATGTAAACTTCACCTGCAAGAAAAAATAACTGCAATAGCAAGTCGAACCTGCTTGATAGTGTAGAATATTTTGTGCACTGATAATACACAAAACTTAAATTCTTCTTTGAATTATCCATGAGATAAATCGACCTAGAAGCCTCCAGCAGCTAGAGAGATTATTGAGTTGTAATGCTTAGGTTTAGAATTCGAATACAAAATGATGAAAATATCAATTAATAATATGCCTTCGATTACTTCTAATGTAAGTTTGATAGAATTTGTGGGTTCCTTGCAGCGATTTTCGTTGCCAAAGTTGAGATATCTTTTGCTGTAATGGATTATTTAAGACTTGTTTAGGAAGACTATGTAATATATTCCTGTAAAGGTTTATAGTTTTATATTCTTAGGTTAAAATTTATTTAAATTAAAAACAAAGGGCAAGCCAAAGCCAAGCCTCTAGGCTTTTAAATCCTAGGTTAACCATTTTAATATTCATCCAAGTGATAGATCTGTGTCATCTCAACTCGCCAAATTTCAAAGTCTGTGAAACTAGGTTAGACTGATTTGAAAAGAAAAAAAATGAACCTGTTGAAATCAATAGACATATTTCTTAGTATTTTTTGAGTTGGTATATATATACTCTCATGGTACCAAATGGAACATTACTTTCGAATTATTCTTACTATTCTACTATATAATAAGGCAGAGTGTGGCTGCTCAAGCAGACATGTCTGCTGGAGAGAAAAAAAAGATATTATCGTAATTCTGATGAAGTTTGTTTCTTGACTGTGCTTCGCTGCTATCAAACCTCTAATTTTGCCTGGTTCTTACAACATATAGCCGCTTGGCTATCTTCCTTATCCAATTCTGCCGCTCGTTATTCCCTGTTCGGCTTTTCGATCGACCAAAGATTGGTGTTTCTGCGGATTTGAAGTTCTTTCCTTGTTTGTGTTTTGCTGCTATCAAGGTAATTGCATCGTAATTTTATTTCATCTTTCGTTGTTCCTTGTTCGGCTTTTCGATCGACCAAAGATTGGTGCCGCTAACTCTTTCGTTGTTTCTTCTTCGGCTTTTCGATCGAGTAAAGATTGGTGCTTCTGTGGATTTGAAGTTGTTTCCTTGTTTGTGTTTTGCTTCTATTGAGGTAATTGCATCGTAATTTTATTTGAAAATCTGCGAAATTGCCTTTGCTGCTCTTTTTGCCTTTCTTCTGCTAGAGAACAAAATCCACAAAGCCCAACTCTGTAGAATCAACCAAATCTGATTATAATTCTTCTCAGAACAACCAATTCAATTAGACAAATAAAATAAAGGGTTTCGCAAAAAGGAATGAGTAAATATGCAATGTATTTACTTTGTGTTGAATAAATAAAGCCAAAAAGGAATGAATTTGCAGTGTTGGGGACCAAATTTCTGCACTATTATATCCTTAAGTAAGGACCAATTTAGCGATACCTTATTTAGTGCTTCCTATTCTATTTTGTTTAGGTGCTCATTCACAGTGCGATTTTGTACATATTTTTATGATGAAAATACAAATATGTACATATCTTGTACATATGTACATTCACAGTGCGATACTTTTCCCTTCTACTCCGCTAAGTTTTTCCTTCTTCCTTCTTTGACTTTTCTCGTTATAATTTCATAGAGCAAAAGATTGCTGCTTATGCTGGTTTGAAGTTTGTTTCTTGTCTGTGTTTGCCTAAGCAGGAGGCATCTACTACATCAGTCAAAAACTACAACTTTAAGAACGGTAATTAGGTGTTTTTCTTTTTGAGTAATGGGTCAAAAATATTTCTGGTTTCTTCCAGATCTGCAAGCACACACAATAGGAAAAGTAAAGATACTTTGTTTTTATTATAATAATCTGAGAACCTTCCTTTATTGTTTATTAGTTTTTTAATAAGGATTCGTAGCATATTTCTTTGTCAGTTCACATAGTATTTCCCTGTTGCAGCTCGACCCGAATATGGTAGATTAGCGTTTTAATCTCTACTTTGTGTTTTTCTTATTTGGGTATTTTTTTTGTCAGGCAAGATAAGTGGAAAAAAAAAAGAAGAAAGATTGGAGGAGTTTGAATATTTTGTACGCAAGTTGATTTTTAGCTAAAGGCCAATTCAGCGATATCTAACTTTATGCTTGTTATTCTATTTTCTTGTACTGCTTATTCGCATTGCGATTTTGGACATAACTTTACTTCTTGAATTTTGATTTCATGTGTTTAGATGTTCAGTAATAAACAGAAAGGGAAGCGTATCTGTTCTGAAGAAAGAAATGATAAAATTAAGCAGCGACGGTGTGAAATGTACAGGGCCATGCCAGCTGATAAACGAGAGAAGAACTTGCTCCAACGACGAAGGGCTTCCAATCAATCTAGACCACAAAATCCAAGCAGCAATTTTCCCGGGATGGCAGCTTCATCTGAATTTAATTCGCACCTGATTCGCGAAAAACTTGACGGAACTCCACCATCATGTCCTCTACAGGAAACAGGTTAGGACACTAATATTTCTAAGTGCTCCATATCAACAAAAAAACATTTCTGTAGTTACAACATTGTCTGAATCTACTTTGCTCCTTAATGCATCAATATAGCTGCATTGATATTTGGTATCGAAAATGTGTGTACAGTGATTAATTCCACTGCCCATCACCCCGACAGAAATCTAATTAATGGATATTCCATTTTTGAAATTGGTAAGTTTGAATTACAATATTTAAAGTTGTAGATTCTGCTTAACGACCAATCCTATATAATAAAATTTCTCGTTTTAGGGTCAACTTCAAAACAAGACGATTCAACTACTGAACACTGTGTCGCAAATAAAGGTTTCTTTTATTTAGATTAAATGGTCATTTATACAATTGATTTTTGTTGGCTTAGATTGGTTTAGTTATATGAAACCTTGAACACGCAGGTCGTAGATCCAGAGTATTTCGTTACTACAACATCACCGATCTGCCTAATAACCCTTTCAAACTGAAAATCGTGCCAAACTGTAAATTTTGTAAGGCCAAAAGATTTCAATATGAATCTTCAGGCTTTTGTTGTGCTAATGGCTCTGTGAAACTAATTCATTATGAATTGCCTTTTGAATTGGTAAATCTTTACTTAGGAAATTCTGAGGAATCTAAACATTTTCGTACTTATATCAGAATGTATAACAACATGTTTGCATTCACTTCTCTTGGATTGGAGTGAATTATGATAAAAATTTAGCAACAAGAAACTGTGGTATTTATACATTTAGGGTTCAAGGAAAAATGTATCACTTTATTGATGACTTGGTGCCATCGAATAGATCAGCCAAAAATATACAGTTATATTTCTATGATACAGATAATGAGCTTGTGAATGGAATGGCATTCTCAGATAACCTTAATGAATCAGTTATCAAAACTTTTATGCACATATTAAAAATCAACCCGTACTCTGTCTTTCTAAAATCTTTTAACAGATATTCCTGAATTATCGAACTTTTATATTGCATTAAAATGTGACTCTGCATTAGATCAACGAACATATAACTTACCAACATCATCAGAGGTTGCGGCAATATGGATAGAAGATGAAAACACTTTCAAAATATCTTTACCACACATTCACATTTATACCTATAGTAATAAAAGTCAATTGGTCAATTATTATTATGGTTGTTATGATCCGTTGCAATATCCATTGTTATTTCCTTACGGTCAAAATGGATGGCACTGTGGTATTAAAAAAGTTATTCAAAGAAGTAATACAGTTAGACGTGGACTTTACTGTGACCATGATCAATTACCAAGTATAGACAATATTTGTTCAGTTGAGATACTCCTTGACATGAAAGCTCAGCTTTTGGATAAGAAGAAACAAAAGAGAAATACTGTATCATGTCGTGAATATTATTGCTACAAATTTCAAATGAGAGATGATGAAAATAATGAAATTTTACATGCTGGTAGATTATTCCAACAATACTCTGTTGATGAACTGATTAAGCTTCAGACTCAAAGATTAGATTTTTTTTCATTTAATCAAGACTTATTTAGAGTTGATATGTTATCTGGAATGGTTGATATGCTAAGATAAGGAGAGAGAGAAGCATCAAAAATTGGCAAGAAAAGTTTCCTTCCTGTAAGTTTTACGGGGGGGCCTAGAGATATGCGACGAAGATATATGGACGCTATTGCATTAGTACAACATTACGGAAAACCTGACATATTTATGACAATGACTTGTTACTATATAATAAGGCAGAGTGTGGCTGCTCAAGCAGACATGACACCGTCGACATGTCTGCTTGAGAAAAAAAAGATATTATCGTAATTCTGATGAATTATAACTCTCACCGCCTCAGTTTCTCATTGCACATCCAAGAAGAACAACACTTGTTCAACATATGCTTAAACATGGCACAAGTAGATTCACTACCGTTGATGGAGAAACTTCATACCATTTCCTGTCTATATCAACTTTCATGGATACTCTTCTGATTTTGTTTGCTATTTGATGGTTGTTAGTAAATGTAAAATGTGCAACATGATTAAATGTTCAGTTTTCTACTTCATATTCTTCAGTTCGACTTGATATATCCTATGTTAAGTTGATTCAACCCAATGAGTGTGTACATTTCAGTTATTCCTAGGATCAAATCTTCATTGCTGTTTTATATTTCTTTTTTTTTTTATAGTTGAGGCCATCCACACTGCTTGTTTGACAACTCTTCAAAATCTTCAATCATTGGGCCCATGCGCAGCACGGGCTACCTCCCCAAGTCAGAGTGTGGGTGGTGAAGCAGACATGACACCGTCGACATGTGTGCTTACCTAAGAAGGGTATAAGTGTTAAAGAATGAAAGAGCTGGGTATGGTATAAGTTCATGTCGTCATAAGGCGAGTCTGGGAGAACAGTCGATGCTGTCAAACAAAGTGAAAAATTGAGTGATCAAATTTTGGAGGGTTTTGATTTGTATTAAGTTGAAATGGTGCAGCTGTCCAAGCCATCAATTGAGTGGTGGCAGCAGGAGCATATAATTGAGATCGAAGTTGAGGCCATAGTGATGCGAAATTTGTCCTGCTTATGTAGCTGAACATTTTCAACAGTTTCAATTTCTATTACAGAGATACATTGAGAATGAGTCATATAAACATGACAAGAAGCCTTACATTTATGCTAGAAAATGAAAAGTTTTGCCCCAAAGTTGCTTCAGGTTCCTGAATATCGAGGTAATTAATATATCTCTTCTGTAAGTTACATCTCCTTTTTATGTCCATCCCCGACTTGATGAGTGGAGTTGCTAGATATCTTAGTATTACGTATCAAAACCAAAATCTGACTCTGGTAATTTCTAAATGTTATTATGAGTAGAAAGAAAAATTGTTTTTATAGCTTAACATACCTATTAATCTGCAGTGTCGTTTGTAGGATCAACAAACAAGTATGTTCCAACCATACTTGCACTTAGCAGATGTACAACTGTTACAAAATTGTGGAAGAAGATTCTCTGAATCGTGCATTGACCAATTAAGACTGAAGTCCTCCATCACCTCAGCGCCTATCATAAATTCTGTTGTCTAGAATCTCAAAATATACCACCGTATGCATGCTGAGTCCAGAAAAGGTACATTTTTTGAAGAATCCAACACCAACTAAAATGGCTAATACTTTACTCCTTGCAAAAATGTTCAGGAAAAACTCTTATTTTGTTCATAAGATTGCTCAAGTTGTACTTATTCTACTCCCAACATTTAACAGTATATTACAGTGAGTTCATATTAGCTCTTCCTACAATGCATTCTAAAAAGCCCACCTACAATCCATTATGTAATCAATGTACATATGCACAAGTAAAATTACTCTCATTGAAGGTTATGGTATGGGTGTCAAGTGGGCCGGCCCGACCCGGCCCTCGTAACTAACCCGGCCCGGTTTGATCCGGCCTGGTAAGCCCTAGGGCTTTAGGGTTTCGGGTCCCGGGTACAGGCCGGTCCGGACAAATTTAAAAAAAAAAATGATATTTTGGCTTTTGGGCCAAACTAGCCGTTGGCCCAACGGCTATATAGCTGTTTTTGGGTCCAAATGGCTAGTTTGGGCCCATTTATTAAAAAAAAAAAAAAAAACTTTAAAAAATATTTTTTAATCCCCCCAAAAAATCTATAAATAATACCCTACAACTTCAAATCATTTTCACACAATTTTTCACTCTCTCAAATCTCATTCTCTGTTAAATCTCAATTCTCAATTCTCAAATATTCAATATATTTAATTTTTTAAAGTGTTCACTTTAATTTTTTAATTTTTCGTTTACAAAGTACGAGCGAAAGTTTCTAAAGTCGCAATCTTCGGATACTTCCAAAATTTGGTATTGTCGTCCCATCTCTTATGTTTAATTTTTATTTATTGTATTAATTGTTTAATATTTAATTTTATTATATTTGTGTATTTTGAATATTTTTAGTTTAATTTAATTTATATTATGGATAAATTAAGAAATCTCGCTACTAAAGGTGTTAAAATTTTTTGTCCCGGAAGCGGTAGTGGTAGTAAAAAGCGAATTACTAGCGGTAGAGGTAGTTCAAGTAATAGATATACCCGTGTGTCTTCGCCTCCGGTACCGCTTGGTACACCTTTTGAGGAAGAAATAGGTGTAGGTGTTCACGATATGGATTATGTAGAAGCTCAGGAAAATTACAGTATAGAAGAAGAAAATGAAGTAGATGCGGTTAATTTAGACGAAGATAATGAAAATATTGCTGAGACACCCGCAATAGGAGATGCTAACGTTAGATTTGAATCAGTTAATCTCCCTTTCCGTCCTCTCAGTGCTCCAAAACCTCATAAAAGAACTAGTATTGCATGATAATTTTTTGAACGTATATCAGATATTGAGGTGCAATACAATATTTGTCAACAAATATATAAGCATAGAAGTGGAGGCAAGCAAGGGGTAACGGGTACGTTAATGATACATGTAGCTGAAGATCACAAAAGAGAGTTAAATATTGCAAAAGGTGGTGGGGATGTTGGTGGGTCAACGCAAACTAGAATGGACCCAGCAACCGGTCACGTAGCGAAAAGTATAATAAATTGAGGGACCGGGAAGAAATAGCTAAAATGGTAGCTATGGGTTGTTTGCCTTTTAATTTTCCTTCTTCTGATACCTTTATTCGTTATATACAAGCAATTTATAATCCTATGTTTAACGGTATTCCTAGAACTACTTGTCGGTCTGATATTTTTAGACTTCATTCACAATATTGTTTTTATTTATCAACATTGTTAAAAAATATTCAATGTAGATTGTCCCTAACTTCTGATCTTGGTCGTGCTGTAAATAAAAATGATTATTTAATCGTTACTTGTCATTGGATGGATAGTAATTTCGTGATGCAAAAACGTATTCTTGCTTTTTTATATGATGAAAATCGTAAACATACTGGACAATTTATTGCTGATTCTATTGTTAAAATTGCCGGATATTATGATATCGAAAATAAAATTTTATGTATTGCTTTTGATAATGTTTCTAACAACAACACTGCTATAAAAAAAATTAAAATCTACGCTATCTTCGCCCTTGGCTGAAATTTTTCATATTAAGTGTGCATGTCATATATATAATTTAATTGTAAAAGATGGTCTTGAGTTTTTTGAGTTTTATATTGAAAAAATTCGTCTTGCTGTTGATTTTATTCAAGGAAATAATCGTAGATCGAAAATTAGAGAATTTAAAGTTAAATGTCAAGAAAATGGATTTACACCGATTTTGATGCCTGAGGAAATTGATAATAGATGGAATTCTACGTATAAATTTTTAAAAACTTGTTATAAATATAGAATTCCTATTACACTAGCTTTTAACCAACATTGCGGTTCATTTGTTGATTCTGCTGATTGCATGCTACATAATTCTGATTGGGTTGTAATTAATGATCTTGTTAAGTTTTTAGAAAAAATTTATGTAGCTACGGTTGAATTTTTCGGTGCTTATTATTCTACTGTTTGTAATATTTTGGCATATATAGCCGATATTTCTGGTTTGCTCAAAGAATATAAAAATAAAGAAGGTTATAAAGAAGCTGTTGGCGCCATGTTTATGAAATTTAAAAAATATTTTTTCCCGATTTTTCCTATTTACTTGGTTGGTGCTATGCTAAATCCGTGCATGAAATATAATAATATGTGTCACTTTAGTACTCTTATTTATACTAACTTAGAAATAAATACTAACCATGATTCTGAACAAATACAACCTGATTTGTGGACGGCTACGGCTGATGCAAAGGATTACATAGAAAAATTATATAATCACTATGCTGATTTATTTGATTTAGCCGTACCTACAAATATCACTCCAACTGTCGCTCCTCATCCTCCCGAGGAGCCATCATCTTCTGAAAGGCCGGCATATAGTGGTTTTTCTAATTCGTTTAAATTGTTGGAACAGTGTTGATGAGAGAACTTACACATCAACTTATTGGGAAGAGCTGAAATATTATCTTCGGACGGCACCAGAGGATTGCAGACGACGGATCAACACGTTGGATTGGTGGAGGAGTCATGAAACACAATATCCTGTGCTTTCAAGATTAGCTAGAGATATCTTGAATGTTCCAATGTCAACCGTTGCTTCAGAGAGCGCCTTTAGTCAAGGACGACAGCAACTTGGAGACAACCGACACTCATTGGGAAGCAATGCAATGAATGTTCTAGTTTGCCTCAGAGATTGGATTAGAGCGGAAAGAAGAAACCAAGGAATAGAACCAGAGCCGAGCGACGAGCTGAAACTTGAATAAATTATGACTTCACGGGAGAACTCAGCAGAATCAAGTTCAATGCATGGTTTTGCCCCCGTTGACTTCGACTATCCTATGCAAGTTCCCATTAATATTAACATGAATGAGTTGGAAAAATGATGCATAATTTATAGATTTTTCATTCATGTAAATTATAAATTTTGGATCATTTTGCAATCAATAAAATTTTCCAAATTCATTCACTCCTTAGTGCTTGCTTTTTATTTTTTTTCATTTAATGATTTAAAATTTTAAATTGAATTTCTAGTTTTCTACTTTAAATAAAAAACTTACTTCTAATATATTATTAATTTACTACCAAATATTATTAATTTATTATATTAAGTAGCATATGTTTTGTATATTTATGCATATATCTTCTATAGAAGTGTATATTTAACGAATACATGTGTATATGTTTTATAAATTAGTATATAAGTATATCTATATATATTGTAATGTATATATAATGTAATACATTTTATAAGTAGTAGTATATATACATTGAATGGTGCGTATACATGTGTATATATCTTCTATAGAAGTGTATATTTAACGTATACATGTGTATATGTTTTATAAATTAGTATATAACTATACAAATATATATTGTAATGTATATATATTGTAGTATATTTCATTTAAAGTATTACATATACATAGAATAGAGTGTATATATGTGAATAGATCTTCTATAGACGTGTATATTTAACGTATACATGTGTATATGTTTTATAAATTAGTATATAACTATACAAATATATATTGCAATATATATATATATATATATATATATATATATATTGTAGTATATCTCATTTAAAGTATTACATATACACAGAATAGAGTGTATATATGTGAATCGATCTTCTATAGACGTGTATATTTAACGTATACATGTGTATATATTTTATAAATTAGTATATAACTATACAAATATATATTGTAATGTTTATATATTATAGTATATTTCATTTAAAGTATTACACATACATAGATTAGAGTGTATATATGTGAATAGATCTTCTATAGACGTGTATATTTAACGTATACATGTGTATATATATATATATATATATATATATTGTAGTATATTTTATTTAAAGTTTAAAGTAGTACATATATATTTGGATGGTGCGTATATATGTGTAATTGTGTATATGTGTATATATTTTTTAAATTCTAATGTAGTATATACTATATATATAGTGTATATATATTGTTTAACGTATTTATAATGTATATAGGTGGGTATATATAATGTATATTGAAAAAAAGTTTTTTTTTTTATATTTTTGATCGGGTTTGACCGGTTTTTTAAACGGATTTGACCGGGTTTAGGTGGGTTTGACCGGGTTGGATTAAATGGGTCGGGTTAGGGTGGTTTTTGATTTTTTTACTGTTGGGCCCAGACCGATCCAGACCACTTAGACCCCAATCCGGCCCCAACCCTCAATCCGATTAAATAATATGGGCTGGTTCTGAATTGACCCGGCCCGGCCCACTTAACCGCCATAGGTTATGGCAAAAATACTACTAAGCTGTCAATATTTATGTTTTCACACGCTTCTTTGATAACTCTCCAAAACCTTCTATCAGATAACGAGGACCGGCAATTTATCCTGAATTTTAAAAATCCAAAATTTCATAACATCAACATAATAACGTTGAAGACTAACAGTTTATTTGGGCGCACGGGCTACCTCCCCCGTATATATATATATATAGGCGTGAGTGGCAGCTGCTAGCATGCAGTTGACGGTCGATATGCTTACTTCCTACTGTCTGCTTGCTTCGTAATTTTACTATTTCACCCCTAACTAATATTATATGACATTTACGTATTAAAAAAATAATAATATTTAATAAAAAAATATTATAAATATTTATAAAATAAAATAAATATTTATGACATGGTTGTTTCTTCAACTGTAATTTTACTATATAACTCATAATTAATTATTATGAGTCATCCAAGTATTTAAAAATTAATAATATTTATTCTAAAAAAAGTAAAATAAACATAAAATGATAAATTAACTATTGATGTTTTAAATTAATTTGACATCTTATATGAGGCCCACTTAAATTTTTTTTAATAAGTATTTTTTATCATAATTAATTATTATGAGTCATCCAAGTATTTAAAAATTAATCATATTTATTCTAAAAAAAGTAAAATAAACGTAAAATGATAAATTAACTATTGATGTTTTAAATTAATTTGAAATCTTAAATGAGGCCCACTTAAATTTTTTTCATAAGTATTTTTTATACCAATTTTACTATATCACTTCTAATTAGTTATTATGAGTCATTCAAGACGTGTCAGTTTTGCTACTTCAATCGTAATATTTGGTTGACTCTCGAAATTATATCAGTATCACTTCAATCGTAATATTTGGTTGACTCTCGAAATTATATCAGTATCGCTTAAATTGAAATAGAAAAAAATATTATAAATCACAATAATTAAAAATTTATATTACTTTTAAAATATAAATTGACTATCAATACAATTACAATTGCAAACATCTTAAAACAGTAAAGTACAACGGTAAAAAAGTATTATAAATTATAATAGCTAACAATTTAAATTTTTTTAAAATATATTAAAATATAATTAATTATTTTATTTTATATATATCACATAAGTTGAGATAAAAAATAGCACTGGCCTTCCACGTCTAGTCTTAGGATAAGAACAAGTTATGTATTGATGGTAAATTTCGATACCATGACACCATATGATGCCACTAATGTTTTTTAACACATAAAAATAACCCTAAATTTAACATTAAATTATAACTTTAACTTTAAACTTTGATAGTGTACAAATATGACCTTTAACTATTCAAAACCTAAACAAATATGACTTCCAATTTTGCAACCCCATGCGTGAGTCTCACTCGCGCTTACGTGGAAAGGTAATCCAATCACATGGTGCCATGTCGCTAAAAGGTCATATTTATGTATTATACTCTTAGATTTTAAGTTGGACGCGCCCAATTTTGTGTGTTGAACATGCATTTTGCCACATAGAATTGGAGGTCATATTTGTATAATTTTAATTAATTAAATGTCATATTTATACACTATCAAAGTTATTAGGATTATTTTAGGTCCTAAGATATCTATTTTCAACCGGAAGAGACAGGCCCCTAGAATATTGAAGGAAACACTAGTTGGAAAATTATGCCTTTTTGGTATGACTTTTAGCCATTTGAATGGATCAGGTTGACTTTTGGTTTTGGGGTTTGGTGCAACTTCCTTCGTCCCTCTTTTTTACGTGAACCCCTTAAAAGAATAATTAAAAAACGAAAAATGCTTAAAAATACTCTTAAATTATTTAAAATAACTTTAAAAAGTTTTTCGTTAAAGTTTTGGCTCAAAAATACTTCTTCATTAAATATTTGGTTCAAAAGTATCTTTTTCTTTAACGAAATTTGGAAAAGGATAAAAAATACTCCTGAACTATCTGAAATGGGTTAAAAATACCCCTCTGTTAAATATTTGACTCAAAAATACCCCTCCCTTAACGAAATTAAATTATTTCGATTATTTCGTTAATTTATATAAAGTTCATCATTTAATTTATATTTCGTTAATTTCTTTAAGTGAAAATTTATATTCCGTTAATTTACATTTCGTTAATTTCTTTAAAGATTAAAAAGATGTAAAGTGAAAATACCTTTTTAGAATAAATATATGTTTATTTTTCAAATCAAATTCAACCAATTTATATTATAATTCAAATACTTTTTTTCATTATCTTATTTTTAAAATTAAAAAAATATTTTTATGTAAAAAAATTAAAGTATTAGGGTTAAAAAGTTAAATTTAGGGTTTAATTCAATCGAAATAATTTAATTTCGTTAAGGGGAGGGATATTTTTGAGCCAAATATTTAACATAGAGGTATTTAACGAAATTAAATTATTTCGATTATTTCGTTAATTTATATAAAGTTCATCATTTAATTTATATTTCGTAATTTTTTAAGTGAAAATTTATATTTCGTTAATTTCTTTAAAGAATAAAAAGATGTAAAGTGAAAATACCTTTTTAGAATAAATGTGTGTTTATTTTCCAGATCAAATTCAACCAATTTATATTATAATTCAAATACTTTTTTTCATTATCTTATTTTAAAATTAAAAAAATATTTTTATGTATAAAAATTAAAGTATTAGGATTAAAAAGTTAAAGTTAGGGTTTAATTCAATCGAAATAATTTAATTTAGTTAAGGAGGGGGGGGGGGGGTATTTTTGAGCCAAATATTTAACAAAGGGGTATTTAACGAAATTAAATTATTTTGATTATTTCGTTAATTTATATAAAGTTCATCATTTAATTTTCGTTAATTTCTTTAAGTGAAAATTTAAATTTCATTAATTTCATTAATTTATATTTCGTTAATTCTTTTAAAGATTAAAAAGATGTAAAGTGAAAATATCTTTTTCGAATAAATGTATGTTTATTTTTCAAATCAAATTCAACCAATTTATATTATAATTCAAATACTTTTTTTCATTATCTTATTTTTAAAATTAAAAAAATACTTTTATGTAAAAAAATTAAAGTATTAGGGTTAAAAAGTTAAAGTTAGGGTTTAATTCAATAGAAATATTTTAATTTCGTTAAGGGGAGGGGTATTTTTTAGCCAAATATTTAACAGAGGGATATTTTTGACCCATTTCAGATAGTTCAGGAATATTTTTGATCCTTTTTCGAATTCCGTTAGAGGGAGGGGTATTTTTGAGCCAAAAATCCAACGAGGGGGCATTTTTGAGCTATTTCAGGTAGTTCAGGGGTATTTTTGAGCCTTTTCCGTTAATAAAGTGATAATTTTACTTTATTATTTCGACTAATAATAGGTTATTTAAATATTAAAATATGAATAAATTTAATAATAAAAATAAAATAAATATAAAATGATAAATTATCTCTTGATTTCTCAAAATTTGATAAGTAAAATGAATAATTAATTTTTGAGTACGGGACAAATAAAGATGAAGGTGAAGATAGTAATCTTTTATATTTTGGTACTCTACAACTGGAGGATAAGGTAGCTAATTACTATATTTATTTAAATTATATTCAAAGCGGGTCAACTGAGATTATGAATTTTAATAATGCAACAAGTGTGTACCTGAAAAAAAAAAATTAATAATACTCATGAAACAGATCCAGTGGGACATTTTGATTTGTTTAATGAGGGGGGTAAGCAAACCTGAAGTTTTGGTTTTAATATTCTTAAAATTTTTTGTTATGATATTAGTTTTTTTCTTCTCTTTTTTCCTGCTGGTACAACTTTAAGAAAATTGATATTTGATGATCAACAAGTCTCTCAAATGTGTTTCACGTTTGACTTCTTTTCCTGAGTTCTCAAAATCCTCTAGTATTTTGTCCTGTATTTGTTAATCAATTATTTGGAAGTAATTTGTTTCTTCAAATCCATACCCAATTTGGATAAAGAGATCTTTTTTTCAAAAAGAAAATCGAAGTAGGGAAAGGGAGGAGATTATTATGTGAGAATCAAACTCTTACCAAGAAAGTGAAAAGATCGGATAGTCAATCAACTGATTTACTAAGATTCTTCAAAGTAAAATTGATAATCCTTTTGTAGTTTTTCTTAATGAGCGGAAGAAGTTAAGAGCAACAAAACAAAAAAGGAATTGTATAATTAAATCTAACACATAACAACAATAACATACCTACTGTAATTTTATAAATAGGGTTTGAGGAGAGTGGTATGTATGCGGGCCTTACTCTTATCTTGTGTAGATAGAGAAAATATTTTCAATAGACCCTTACCTAAAGTAAAACATATCAAAGCAGTTTTGAAAAGAAAAAATAGTAACGAGGAAAATACAGTAATGAATGTCGTCAATGTACCCAAAATAATGAAAAAAAAGAATAGTATCAACAAGCAATATGATAACTGAAAGTATGAAATAAAGGAGACAACAAGAAGTAATAAAATCAAAGAACAAGACATTAAGAAAATACTAATAAGAAAACTAAACAACACTAGACTACATACGTACTAACATTCTATCCTAATTGTCAACTTTCATATCTTTCTATCTTGAGTCATGTCCTCAGTAAACAGCAAGTCATGTGTCATGTTCTGTCTAATCATCTATCCCCAGGCCTCCTCATTGGGGCATATGTTCATCTCTTTTTCACATGCTCAAATCATCTCAATTTTGTCTCTCTCATCTTATCCACTACATTAGTCACTCCCACCTCATCGTGAGTATCTTCACTTCTAAAATTATTTCTCCTCATATGATGCTCACAAATCCTTTATTCTCTCACCTTACGCTCAGAACTTTTATGTAATGGATTGAAGAAATCAAGGGTCATTTTAAATCATGATCATCAACACAACTAAATTTTAATCCCCACATAGAGAAATAAATCTTAGGTAAATTATTAAATCAACTTGCAATGCCATAAATCCTTAATCCCACATAGAGAAATAAATGTTACGTAAAAATCCACTTGCAATGCCATAAGGTTTTTATCTTCTAGTTCATGAGGGCAACAAAATGTTCTTTGCTAACCTCAGGAAACAAAACTTTATTAATTAAAGTTAGGTAGTTCAAATGTAACAAATACACCACATGACAAGTTGAGGACCAGGATTAATAAATCGATGATCATATAGTGAATTTTGAGTTCCAACAACTAAGTTGAAGTTTAATTTTTTAAATGTAAATGGCAAGGATTTGCCCAGCTATTGAGTTTTCAAATATAAGAAGAGTGGAGTGACTGTTAGGCCACGTATGTTGCGTAACCCATGCTTGATTTTTGTTTTTAATTATTTAATCGATCCTCCAAATCACCAAACTTACCTAATAATTAATAAAAGGATAATTATTAATGAATCATAAATAAATTAGAAGACTTGCATCAGCTTCTATGCAATAGCATGTTGAAATTTAGATATATATACTTAGATATCACACCCCGTGTCAGTACGAGCCCAATGTACTACTTTTCAGCTATTATATATTATTTTTTGTCTCAATTTATATGTCGCTAATGAAATATTTGAGAAAACCAATCAGATTTGTTATATATAATTTTAGATATTTTAAGTTGTTAATTATATTAAGATTTATACGACTTTCAACTTAATTTTTAAGTAATATCATTTTATCTTAATTAGTATGACATCGATAACTATTGTAACCTATAATACTTTTTCGACGTTGTAATTACTATTTTAAACTGTTCACTATTGTAATTTGTAATACTTTTTTTATTCAAATTTTTGTGGTATTGATAGTGAATTTAGACTTTAATAGTGATTTAAATTTTTAATTATTGTAATTTATAATATTTTTCTATTTCAATTTAAGCGACACTGGTATAATTTCAAGAGTAACCAAATAGCACGATTGAAATAGTGAAGCTGACACGTCTTGAATGACTCATAATAACCAATCAAAAGCGATATATCAAAGTTGCTACAAAAATACTTGCGAAATTTTTGTAAGTAGGTCTCACATAAGATGCCAAATTAATTTAAAACATCAAGACTATCAATTTTAAAATACTTAAATGACTCGTAATAATTAATTATAGCCGATATAGTAAAATTACAGTTGAAACACCTGAAATAGTCATGCCGTAAATGTCTATTTTACTTTAGAAATATTTATTTTATTTTTTATTAAATAATATTAATTTTTTAATAAGTAAATATCATATAATAATTAATTAGTTGTGATATAGTAAAATTATGGAATAAACAGACAGTTAAAAACAGGTATGTCGAACGCGAGCAACCCACTCCCTCTTATATATAGTAGTAAAAGTAAATATACAAGGAAAAAAGAAAAAAGGAAAGAATTTGGGAAGTAACTTTATATTAACGTCTAACAAAATTATCTTATCTTTATAATTGGAACGAAGTAAATTATATTCAAGTTTATGCCTAACCAATTCAAACATTAGCTTCCAAACACAAGATAACAAAATGAAATGTGTAAGATAATATACCTTTTTCTACCTAACCTTAATCATCGCTTAAACAGACAAATAATAATGTACAAATAAGTATACCAATCAAAACAAGAGTTTCTATCTTTGCTAATGTCCATATTAGTGATAGTTCAGTAAAGTCAAAGTCTTTTAATCATGTACCTAATCCAAATTTTTTATAATGAAACTCACTTTTTCATTAAAAAGTGAAAAAAAATAGTATTTTTTTTTGTAGGGGGATAATATAAATATTAAAAAGTGATTCTTTTGCTTGAAGGATTACTAATATGAATCTCCAACCTAAATTATCGACCATAGTTGATTTAATGATGCCAATTTTG
This sequence comes from Capsicum baccatum var. pendulum, assembly GCA_030864225.1. NCBI lineage: Eukaryota > Viridiplantae > Streptophyta > Magnoliopsida > Solanales > Solanaceae > Capsicum > Capsicum baccatum. The sequence continues at coordinate 59,838,370 of CM061553.1, read as the reverse complement.
TAGATTATTTAGCACTTTATTGGTTTTTCTTAATCACCTGAAATTGGTAATTATGTTAATTAACTTGTATGTTTTGTACTATCTATAAAAACACAACTAAGTCTTTTCGCAGAGTAATTTTATGCTTGAAGCAAAATATTATTCATCTGATTCATGGAGTGTTTTGCAAATAATTAACAATAAAGAAAAAAACTCATAAAAAGGAAAACTAAAAGAAAAAAAAAGAGAGTAAGATTTGAATCCTCAAGAATATGCTAAATCTCTTCAACCAAACTTACTCTTGTTACAATTTGGATGGTCACACTTGTCCAAAATGAACAAACTCTTCATCATGCTCACGGAGGTTATGGTTGGATTGATAGTTGATACGATTTCTCCCGTAACCTTATTTCAAGTTTTGGGTATAAATTTTATTTTCTTTTTATCACGAAGTGTGTTAGGGCATGAGAAGTTTTGATGATAGACAGATGAATGAAATATGTTGTGCAAGTTGGTCCATACAAGTGAAATTGCTTTGGACATATGGAGTGCATGCTGAAATCATTACATGCTAAAATTATTATATAAGCTATCAACACATGGATAAGCAAAGGATGTTCATACGGCTATATGAAGATAATTGGAGCAGTTAGAGTTTGAGTAGATCAAGAAGTCTACAAGGCAGAAGGATAAAGCAAAAGAGTCCTACTCAATTTAGAAGAAGGAGAGATAGTTACAACAAGGAGTGAGTTACTTGAAAGAGTCCTACAGAAGATACAAGTAAAGAAGAAAAAGGACTGCATCTGAGGGAGCATATATAGACGACAAGCTGCATTCAAATGACGATGAAGCACTGATAAGAAAATCAACAATCAGCAAAATCGTTCACCAACTTGAAGAAGAACCTATTTCTCACTTAATATGTTTTAGACTGCTTGTAATAAGAAGGTTCTTGAGTTGTAATGAGTAAATTGTTCTAGTCTCAGTATTCTATAAGCTGAGTTAGGAATCACGTCTTCAAGTTAGGGAACTCGAAAACTTGGGAACACTTATCTTGGGAAGATTTTTGTTTTTGTAGTAATAGGAGTTAGAAGTTTTAATTTCTTGTTTACAAGAAGTTTTGTAATTGTGTTGATTGTTGAGGCTCAAGGTTATAGTGAAGATTGGGGTTAAATCCTGTAGAGGTACAGGTCGTGATTTTTTACACCTTTTTGAGCCAAGTGTTTTCCACGTAAAAATTATAGTGTTCATTTTCTACTTCTGTGAACCACGTATACTTACTTGTTCCACAGATAGGCAATCAGTAGGGATCATACTCTAACAAGTGGTATCAGAGACGGTTGTCTTAAATAAGGTTTGCACCTAAGATCAGATCATTATGATGAATTTCGCACCTCCTAGTGGTCACAGTGAAGGTCAATCCACTACTAGACCCCCAGTCTTTGATGGTACTCATTTCATCTGGTGGAAAGCCAGGATGGAGATGTTTATTCAAGCAGAAGACTATGAATTATGGGATAGGATTACTGAAGGTCCTACTATACCTATGAAAACAGAAAATGGTGTGCAAGTCAAGAAAATAAGGAGTGAGTTTACTGCTGATGATCTTTTAGCTTTAAAGAAAAATGCTAAGGCAAAGAATATCCTAGTTTGTGGTCTAGGACCTGCTGAATACAATAGAATATCTACCTGTACCACTACTAAGCAAATATGGGATGCCTTAGTAAATGCCCATGAAGGTACCTCTCAGGTAAGGAAATTCAGGATCTCTCTCCTTTTTACTGAATATGAAGCGTTTAAGATGAAGGAAAATGAATCCTTGCATGATATGATGACAAGACTTAATACTCTAACAAATGAGTTAACCTTCTTGGGAAAAGTCATCACTGAAGAAGAACAAGTAGAGAAGGTTCTGAGGGTGCTACCAAAGTCAAAATGGAATGTTAAAGTCACTGCAATCAAGGAAACAAATAAGGATCTCACAGGTATGACTTTGGATGAACAAGTAGGGAATTTAAGAACCTATGAAATGGAAGTTGATGGCATTAAGGAACAGAAGGCTTCTGAAAAAATCTTGGCCTTGAAGGCTTCTGATAGTGATGAAGAGATTGAACTGGATAAGGAACAAATTGCCTTCATAACAAAAAACTTCATCAAGTTTTTAAGAAGAAGAAGGGAACAGGCAGCAAGAAGCATTCAAATGACAATCCAAATGGATGTTACAAGTGTGGAAAGACTGATCATCAGATCAGAGAATGCCCTCTATGGGAAATAGAATGGAGGAAGGAAAGAGTTGAAAAAGAACAAAAGGCCAGGAGGAAGGAAAAAGAAAAACATGCCATGATAGCTGCATGGGGATCTGACTCTGATAATGATGATGATGGAGTTGATGAGACAACATTTATGGATTTTGGAGACTCAGACATTGAGGAAGAAGATGATGCTTCTGAGGTAAGTTTACTTGAACTCAAAGAAAAACTGCATTTTTTTTCTAAAACTAAACTTGTTTCCTTGATGAGTGATTTATTTGAAAATTTCCAAGAATTAACTTCTGATAGGGATGAATTGTTCAACAGTCTTGCAAGTCTTAAATTTGATTTCATTGACTTGAAAGTTTGCAAGCAAAATGTTGACAAAGAAAATTGCACTCTTAAGAAACAAATTACACTGTTTGAGTCCTCAAATAATGATCTTAAGTCTGAAATCCTTAAACTGACTCTCACTGACCATGGGAAAAAGGCCATAAGTAAAGAACAAGAAAATGCTGAACTTGAGTTAACTAAGTACAAACAATAATGCTATGACTTGATTGAAAAGATGAATAAAATGAGTCAAGAGGTAGCAAGATTAAAATTGGATCTAGAAAAGTCAAACAGATGGACAAATTCTTCAAGAATTGTTCAACAACTTGGTAAAAGAAATCACAATGAAAAAGCAGGCTTGGGTTTTTATAAAAAAACTGATAATCTTAAAGACTTATGCTATATTTATGGCAATCTTGGACATCCTACTACTGAATATCCAATGGCTGCTAAAAGCAGATATCGATGTTTGAACCTGGCAACCAAACTTTCTCAGACTAAGAAAACAAGCACTAAAATTAGTCTGAGAAACAAGTTAGTCTACTTGCTTCCTGCTTAGTCTAGAAAGAATTTAATTCATCCTTTTACTGACAAAACATGACCTAAGCTTGTCTGAGTTCCTAAGTCTAACCATTGATTTCTTGTGTAGGAGAAAGTGAAGGAAAACAAAAGGCACTGGTACCTAGATAGTGCTTGCTCAAGACATATGACTGGCGACAAGCAAAAGTTCCTTTCACTCTCCAAAATAGATAGTGGGGGAGTCTCTTTTGGAAATGGAAAAAAAGGGAATCATAATTGGAGTTGGAAAAATTAGCTTATCTGAGTCAAAAGTTGTGGAGGATTTTTATCTTATGGAAGGACTGAAGCATAACCTGCTAAGCATTTCACAATTGTGTGACAAAGGTAAAAAAGTAATTTTCACTGCTGCAGGTGTTAAAGTCAAAAGGATGGACACCAAAGAAATTGTGCTTACTGCAAGGAGATACATAAATGTATACAAAGCAGACATAATGGCAATACCAGGACCTGAGTTGACTTGTTTAAGTGCAATAGAAACTGATCCCCTCCTTTGGTACAGAAGACTTGGACATGCAAGTCTGAAACAACTGAACATACTTTCCTCCAAAGACATGGTATTGGGACTACCTAAGACCAAGTTTAAGGAAGAAAAGTTATGTAGTGCATGTGTAAGGGAGAAGCAGGTAAAATCCTCTTTCAAGTCAAAGATCCATGTTAGCACTACCAAATGTCTTGACCTGGTTCATATGGACTTGTGTGGACCAATGAGATAACAAAATAGAGGTGGAAAAAGGTATATTTTTGTAATTGTTGATGATTATTCCAGGTTCACCCGGACTTTGTTTCTAGCCTCTAAAGAAGATGCCTTTGATGTCTTTGAAATCTTCATTAAGAAAATAGAAAAGAAACTGGGCACTTCATTATTTTCTATAAGTCTGACCATGGAACAAAATTTGAGAATACAAAGTTCTTAGATTTTTGTTCATCAAATGGAATAGATTATAAATTCTCAGCTCCTAGAACTCCACAACAAAATGGAGTAGTGGAAAGGAAGAACAGAACCTTGGAAGATATGGCTAGAACAATGATGCTTGCAGCAAATGCTGCCAAAAACCTATGGGCTGAGGCAATAAGTACTACAGCATATATCACAAACAGATGCATAATCAGACCCATGTTAGAAAAGACTCCCTATGAATTACTAAAAGGTAGAAAGTCTGACATTTCTCACTTTAAAACTTTTGGTTGCAAATGTTTCATACATAATAATAGTAAGGATAATTTGGAAAAGTTTGATGCCAAAAGTGATAAGGGAATCTTTTTAGGTTATTCACTTCATAGTAAGGCTTACAGAGTTTTAAACAACAGAACTAACTGTGTTGAAGAAAGCATGCATGTGATTTTTGATGAGTTTTGTGTTAAGACTAACCTTCAGGAAGAAAGCGACACTGAGGAACAGGTTACACAACATGTTCCATCGACTGAAGCAGTCAAACTTGGGGGCACTTTCACAGGGGGAACTGAAGCTGAAGGCACAGTGTTAGGGGGAACTGATCCATCAACTGCTTCACATCAGAACATTAGCAGTGATCCAAGCAGCTCACTAGGCTTGATCCCAAAAGGATACAAGTATCAAGGTTCGCACCCCATTGAGAATGTACTTACTAATCTCACTTCTGGAATCACCACAAGATCTGGATTAAGAAGTATGTGTGCATTCAAGGCATTCCTGTCAGAAATAGATCCAAACAAAGTAAGTGAGGCATTGCTTGATGTTGATTGGATCATAGCCATGCAGAATGAATTGAATCAGTTTGAGAGAAACAAAGTATGGCATTTAGTTCCTCTTCCAAAAGATAGATCAGTCATTGGGACTAAATGAGTGTACAGAAATAAAGTTGATGAGCAGTCACAAGAAATAAGGCAAGACTGGTAGTTCAAGGATACAACCAAGAAGAAGGAATTGACTTTGATGAGACTTTTGCTCCTATAGCAAGACTTGAAGCCATAAGATTGCTGGTTGCCTTTGCCTCTTACATGGAGTTTATTTTGTACCAGATGGATATGAAGAGTGCATTTCTAAATGACATTTTTAAAGAAGAGGTTTATGTGAAGCAACCTCCAGGATTTGAAAGCAGAGAGTTTCTAGATCATGTGAACAAGCTGGATAAGGCTTTGTATGGGTTGAACCAAGCACCAAGGGCCTGGTATGAGAGATTATCAAAGTTTCTACTGGAGCATGGACACACCAGAGGTAAAATTGACAATACCCTTTTCTTAAAAACTAATGAAAAGGATTTGTTAGTTGTGCAGGTGTATGTAGATGACATTATTTTTGGCTCAACCAACATGAATATGACTCATGACTTTGCTAAACTCATGATTTGTGAGTTTGAAATGAGCATGATGGGGGAGTTGAATTACTTCCTAGGTCTTCAAATAAAACAATCAGCATCAGGAAAAATGATCCATCAACAAAAGTATGTCAAAGAGCTTCTCAAGAAATTCTCCATGAAGGAAACTAAAGAAATAAGTACTCCCATTGCCACTGCCATAAAACTTGATCTGGATGAAACAGGTTCTGATGTAGAATAAAAACTGTATAGAGGTATGATAGGGTCCTTATTGTACCTCACAGCAAGCAAATCTGATATTGTGTTTAGTATAGGACTGTGTGCAAGGTTTCAAGCTAATCCAAAAGAATCCCATCTGAAGTCTGTAAAAAGAATCTTCAGATATTTGAAAGGAACTAGTGATCTTAGGTTGTGGTATCCCAAAGGTAGTAACTTTAATTTGGTAGGATACTCTGATGTTGATTATGCAGGATATTTGGTGGACAGGAAAAAAGAACTACAGGTATGGAACACTTCTTAGGATCATGTTTGATTACCTAGTCCACAAAGAAGCAAAATTCAGTAGCTTTGTCTACTGCTGAGCTGAATACGTTGCAGCTGGGTCATGTTGTGCTTAATTGTTATGGATCAAACAACAACTTCTGAATTTTGGGGTAGATGTAGGTTGTGCTCCCATCTTTTATGATAACACAAGTGCTATAAACATAGCCAAAAATCCTGTCCAACATAAAAGAACTAAGCATATTGATATCCATCATCACTTTTTTCGAGACAATATTGAAAAAGGAAAGTTATCAATTATGTTTTGTTCAACCGAGGAACAAATTACTGACATATTCACTAAGGCTTTGAGTAGGGAACACTTTGAAAAAAATAGGTTAGCATTGGGAATGATTAAAATTGTATAAATCTCCTTCAATGATTGACTAGAATATGCTATGCCTGAGTTATTGTTGATTAATTCAGTCTTACACATTTACTTGTGTGTCCTAATTTCAAGATTTAAAGCAATGTGATATATCTATGTATTCTTTTTATAGATAGATCATCAAGGCAAGAGTGGTCATGGACTAATCAAACACAGGTATGATTATTGTTTTCCATAGTAGCATTAAGAGAAATAGGTCATCTACATGGTTCTTTCTATAATGATTAAAACCTCCAAAACCCAACAGTCATCTTCTTCAAAAGGCTGCCAGACCTTTCCCATCCGTGCTGAACATCTACATCAGTACGTTTCTCCAAAAGCATAGTCCCTTCTTCTTTCAACTTCTTTCTCACTCTTCTTAAATACACCTCTTGTTTTCTCTCCTATCTCCACTTCTCCTTCAACCTCTGAATATTCACCATACTATGGCGTCTTCCTCTTCTCCCCCTTCTTCCACAAAATCTGACATTAATCCTTCTACACAATTTATTCTCCACCCAAGCATCAATTTACCCTCACTTATCCAACCCCAAATCCTTCTCAACCTATCTGATTTCCCATTCTTCAAGACCTTACCACACTCCTTCTCTCCCTCTTCTTTCAAACCCCCACTCTTTCCAGCACTCTTACCACTATCAGTAGCTCCTCTTCAAATCCTTGATCGAGATAACATTCCAATTGCCAACCTTATTCCTAGACGGTCAAGATCGACCCTGAAATGAAAACCCTCGTTTGTCGCCATTGATGTCGATGATGATACTCTTAAACACTCTTCTTCCGTCATCCCTTCATCCCAAATTCCACATACTTGGAGAAGAAAACAACAAGAAGATGTTTTTTTGTAAGAGGCACTTAGGGCAAGTAAAAAAAAAACGATTCGTGCCTAATGCTTCTCCTCCCCCATGTGATTCCTCTTCTGACATTCTCATTCACTCCAAGAGAAAGCTGAAGCAGAAGCATACCATAGCTAAAACATCAAAACCATATCTCTCTCATAAAATGTCCCCCCCCCTCCCACTCCCAAAGCCTTCTCATCTTTAAAATCCATTGTCAAAGCCACTACTGACAAAGTCTCTTCTGGAAAAGCCTCTACTCCTTCTAAATATTCTCCAAAATCTGTGTCACTTTTGAAGAAACAGGTCCCCAAACCTGGTCCTTCTGTCTCATCTGCCTCAGATTCAGACTATCTTTCTAACACTTCTTCTGTGCTTCCTGATTATTCTGATATTGATATTAATGTTGATACTCTTACTGATAAAGTTTTTTCGTCCGACCATGTTCTGCATTTTCAGAAATGAAAGATGGTTAGAGGTAGGGTTATCACTGGTTTTAGGGGTCCTGATATGGAAACTTTAGTATCCAAATTGAGGGCTCAGGGGTGGTCATCCTTGCTTCTGCAAGGTAATCATCAAAGAAGGTTTAGAAAAGATGAAGTATATGAATTTTATACACATAGAGTTGCGATTGGGGAGATGATCTCAACCTCGTTTCAGGAAAAACTCATCAATCTTTATCCTGCTGATTTGGGTAGAATTCTAAGTGTTCCTACTGAAGGTTGGGGTCACTATGCAAAAGGATCTTGGCCTCCTCTTAACAATCTTCCATCCGCCCTTGATATCTGCAGAATTTTTTTTGGAAATCCGTCCTTCCTTTTTATCGTAGGGTGATAAAAAATGAAATGTCTTCTCTCTATCAGTTGTATTTTGATGTGGTCCACAAAATGATCTTACCCAGGCAGGAGAGTTGCACAGTTGCAAGCTTTCTTAATCTTACCTTAATGGAACTATTGGATTCTGAGATTCCAATAGACCTTCCCCAACTCATCATTAAGCATATGCAAAGGGTACTCGTCAAAGATAAGAATGGTCATGTTCTGCCCTATCAGTTCTGGCTTTCCCCTGTGTTTGATGATATTCATATCTCTGTCAAGGTGTGGTCCTTATAGACAACTAAGGATGTGATTGGATGAGTGAACCATGCTATGCTACCTGGTGCTATGAGACATGCAGACAACCCTATGCAGAAGTTGCGAAATGCCTTAGAGGCAAAGCAGCGTGAGCTAGAGGTTGCGCAGGCTACATTAGAGGCTGCCTAGACTATTCATGAAGATGAAAAGAGGGCTCTTGAAGCTCAAATTGCTTCCCTTACAGCCACTTTGGAGAAGGAAAGAACTGAAAATGCTTCTATCATTCGATTATTGACCACTTTTATCCCCCCTACCTCCTCAAAATAACCTCCTCCTTCGTCTCTTAGTTTTTTTCTTCATTGTTATTTCTTGGTCCAACTTGTTTATCTTTATGATCTTACTGGATAATGATAATTGTATCTGTTTTTGTGCATGAAATAGACCTCTTTTGCCTCACTTGATCTACTTTTGTTTAATTCAATGTTTAGTTATCTTTTGCTCTGACTCTTGCTTGTTTTAGTGATAACCCCAGTGGCCATGGATTATTAAACAGTTTTTCACTTATTGGCTCAATTTTTCGATGATGTCAAAATGGGGAAGTATAGATTATACAATGCTTATAACTCAACTGATCTAACCTATTTCATTCTACTGTGATCCTTTTATTGAATTTCTTATTGAGTATGTCAGGTTCTTGGTAATACTGTGCTGATAAGTTTGTCTTCATCAAAAAGGGGAAATTTGTTAGGGCATGAGAAGTTTTGATGATAGACAAATGAATGAAACATGTTGTGCAAGTTGGTCCATACAAGTGAAATTGCTTCGGACATATGGAGTGCATGCTGAAATCATTACATGCTAAAATTATTACATAAGTTGTCAACATATGGATAAGTAAAGGATGTTCACACGGCTATATGAAGATAATTGGAGCAGTTAGAGTTTGAGTAGATCAAGAAGTCTACAAGGCAGAAGGATAAAGCAAAAGAGTCCTACTCAATTTAGAAGAAGGAGAGATGGTTACAACAAGGAGTAAGTTACTTGAAAGAGTCCTACAGAAGATACAAGTAAAGAATAAAAAGGACTACATCTGAGGGAGCATATATAGACGACAAGCTGCATTCAAATGATGATGAAGCATTGATAAGAAAATCAACAATCAGCAAAATCATTCACCAACTTGAAGAAGAACCTAGTTCCCACTTAGTATGTTTTAGACTGTTTGTAATAGGAAGGTTCTTGAGTTGTAATGAGTAAATTGTTCTAGTCTCAGTGTTCTATAAGTTGAGTTAGGAATCACGTCTTCAAGTTAGGGAACTCGAAGACTTGGGAACACTTATCTTGCGAAGATTTGTGTTTTTGTAGTAATAGGAGTTATATGTTTTAATTCCTTGTTTACAAAAAGTCTTGTAATTGTGTTGATTGTTGAGGCTCATTATGATTGTTGTAATTTATTTATTTACCATATGACATAAAAGAAATGTTGTTTGAACAAATTTTTTTAACCATAAAAGAAAGAGGATAAATAATGCAAACGTTGGTTTAATGCATGTTTAATTATTGTCTAAGCGGTGGGGGCATATTATAATCTGCTCAGCTAATGCCGCTGAAATTTGGTGAAAACAAAGAAAAAGGAAAAAGATTAGAAACTTTTGTAACCAAAAAGGCATAATATGCTTTCTATGTACCCCCCAACAACACTGTCCCAGAGCAAATACTATATTTTTAATTATATATCTCATGTTTGAATTTTAAAAATGAAAGAAAAATATAATAGAAAATATTTTTCTTTAATGGACCTTATATGTGATGAATTTAAATTAATTAAAATTTTAATACTGATACCAAATATCGGGCGAAAAAAATAATAACCTTTTTATGCTGATTTCGAAATTTACTTTATCCCATTTTAAGAAAACACTATCATAGGCTTTTACCGCATTTTCCCTTGTAGCCATTTACATATATGTTGGTTATTTTGTTTTCCGCTTTAAGTTCTTAACAATAAAATAAATTATAGGAAGACGCAATTTAAAAAATGATTAGAAGTTGCAATTGGAAAAAAAATAAAAAAATACTGCTAGAGTGTCTGTCTAAAAAAGGTGTTTGATATTGGAGAAGCCGATGCGATGCCAAATGGTCCAAGAATGTATATCCATACATTCATGATTCTCCTTTGATTATTATTTTATCCCTAACTCTTTTCTATATTGCATATATAGTATTTTTATCCTGGTGAATTTCTTTCTCAGTTAATAAATATTTGGAATCTTGAGTTACTAATTGGTGGAATATTGGACAATTCGAAATTTTCTTGAATACTATTCAAAAAAAGAGTCTTCTAGAAAAATTCATAGAATTAGAGGAACTCCTCTTCAATATATTATTTTAAAATGTAGTTTTCACTATAAGGTTATGAGAAGAATAGCAATTGCTTTTTTTTTCTGTATTTTAAATATATTAATTTAATTTTAAAAATTAATTAAATTATTTCGAGAACAAACATTTATTTTGGGACGAAAGATGTACATAGCTGAAGTCCCCTTTTACTTTTATTTTTAGTTAAAAAGTTGAAGTTCTATTTTTGGTGCTATGGTCCATGCACCAAATAATTTCTTTCTTCGTGCCTTTTGCTTTTCCTTTTTTTGGTAATTTAACAAAGAAAAGTGACCATGTGCATTTGAATTTGAATTCAAACAACCTAGGGTCAAACTTTGACCTGGTCAAGCCATGCTTGTAATTTTGACGATTTTTTTAATATTGAATCTTACACAATTAATATTTATATTTTATTACGAGCCATGTCTGATAAAATTTCTTGAAAGATCACATTTTTTTTGTTTATCTTTATACTTTTAGATTCAGTATCTAAATTAGATTATGACTTTAAATATGAGCAAGCTACTTAATCCTAATAATATGTAATTTAATCGCCAATAAAGATTGATAATGATGAGAGTACTTTGATGATGATGATGACTACTATAAGTTTTAACATGTGTGAACGATAAAAGGGTATGTAATTTGCTAGATCGTGTATTATCCTATCAACGCTCAAGCAAAATAAGAGAAGTTCACCTTCCATGAGATCACTTAGTAGATGCAATATGGATGTGCGATTCTAAAAAAAAAAATGACGTAAGAGTTCAATATTTAGATACTGAATATAAAGTGCAAGCAGATAAAAATTTACTACACAATAAATATGATTTCAACTTTCATTTTCTCTCGTCCCTTTTCATTTTTCTAACATTTAAAAAGAAAAGCAAAAAAGATCAATGGAAGTGAAAAATTATTATGAAACCAAATTTTCATTTAGCTTTAGAATATTGTAACCACCAAAATCTAAAATTCAAACCTAGGATGCTTTTACTAAGTATAATTCAATATGGGGCAAAAGTTAAATCAGGTAAAATGTACATCAGACCAAATCCCCCTACTTTTGGTGTGAAATTTCAGTCTTTTTTTTTTTTTTTTTTTCATTTTGCATGAAGAAAAAGAAACAAAAAAATGATTTCGCAATCATGTTGTAACCTTTGTTTCACCCATTTTGTGCAAACTAAGCATAATTCAGTTTCTTCGATACGATACCAAAAACATGCCCCCCACTCTCCCTTTGCATGTTAACACTTGTCATGATGCAATATTTTGGGGGAATAAAAGTGACATTTGAACAAACATTGTGGGCCTTTGTATAATTGTCGTTTTTGGATGAAAACATGCGTCATGCCGCTTATCGGGCAATTTGGTTGAATATTTACATTTAACTGTGTGACTTATTGATTTTTAAATATTAATTGGTTAACCTAACTAATAAAATATCAATAAATTTGGCATGAATATAGCGGTTATCGAGCGATTTGTCAGTTAATGAACAAGGTATATCAAATTACTTCACATTAGAAACTTCAATTAAATTTCACTACTAAAAATATAGTTTTTTTCCAACGCAAATTAGTGAGAAATTTGTGTAATCAAATGTGATTTTTCACTCATTTTCCATCAAATTAACTCACTGAAAACACATCGTAGCAACAAATTCCCACTGAAACACTAGAAAGCTTCCTATTTTTTTTTCTTGTGAAAACGTTATTTTTTTCCCTATTAATTAAATCCAAATATATGTGAAAATAGTCACTAAATATTTTTAGAGAAAATTCAATAGAAAAATAGTGATTATTTAGTAGTGTTGATCTCAAAAATAGCTCGGAAAAAGTAAATGTGAAAATAAAAGTAGCAAAGAGAACACTTGAACATAAGTAACTACACTTTTCAATTGATCTACATTCAACTCTACATCTGTTGAGAACTTGAGATTCTTGATTACATAAGTATGCAACAAGGAGGACACTTAAAACATCATTGGAAGCTTAGTGGTTCAGTCTAGAAGGAGACTGTTTACTGTAGGAAATTTAGCAAATTAGTGTGGACCAAAAGTTTAAACGACGATTTACTTTGCCGTTAGAAATATTAAAGAAGATTATGCTTTGGATACTAGCTCTGTGGCTTAATGCGCTACAAGTTACATGGTCTATATATACACATACATTACATGAAAAAAGTAAACCTCTGATCTTAATTCTTATCTAATGTAGATCTATCTTAGCTCCTAGTAGTACAATTACATGGGAACTCAAAGTCTCGTTAACTCTTGATTTTCGATCCTGACTCGAGACTTAAAATCGCCGAACACACCCTTAATCTCTCGTGAAAGAGTAAGATTTTGGACTCAATCATCAATTGATGTTTTTCTTTTCGCGTTGAAGAAGAAAAAATTAAAAGAATAAAATTAGATGTCACTAGATATACATTCAGCATTCTTAACAAATCCTAGAAGAAAAAAAGAAGATATTCTTAACAATTAATTATATGACAATTGCTCACACGTAGGTAACGATAATTAGTGTTTTATAATTATATAAATCTCCAACGTTCTGTTATTAAGAAACTAATCTGACTTCTGCTCCATTATCAATTATTACTATTTTAGTATAGTTAAGAGTAAAAGTCTGTCTGTAACCACCAAAATGTACAAGGTTGCTTCTCCCTTTAACTAGTTTCCTTCTAATGAGTCCAATACCGAATTCGTAGCTGCATGTAACTTTACTACAAAATTTACTTTTTGATTATAGAGAAATTAAAAAAAAATTGTACAAATGCTACTGACAGAACCTTCAGATGTCAACTCCTTAGGTGAGAAATGTGGAATCTTGATAACATACAGTTTCAGCATTATCATGCTTAAGGCACGTTCCCCCCCCCCCCCCCCCCCCCAAAAGAAAATGTCACTCCAACTTACTCCTCCCGTCACAAAATATTTATCCCTTATTAAAAATATTTGTTATTTTAAAATAATTTTTTTTACTTTACTCTTAGTAAAAATTGTTATTGAAGATGATAGACACTTCAATGACACATAAATAGAATAAAATATTAAATAAAGTGAGATCATATGTTAACAACAACAATATACCCAATATATTCTCACCAAGTGGGTCTTGGGGAGAGTAAGTGTACGCAGTCCATACCACTATCTCAAATGTGAGATAGAGAGATTGTTTCCGATAGACCCCCGACTCAGAATAAAACAATCAAAGATAAGGAATAGTAATAGTAGGAATAGTAAAAGAATAAGATACCATAGAAATTAGCATACTCAATATTACCATACAAATAATACTTCAAGTAACACACCAAAAGATACATTACCATAAACTCAAACTAACCTTCTACCCTAATCCGCCTCCTCCACAATTTCCTATCTAGGATCATATATCCTCGGTAAGTGGGAGCTACTCCATGACATATCTAATCACCTCCCTCCAATATTTCTTCGGTCTACTTTTACCTAGTTTGAAACCATCTCTAGTCAACCTCTCACACCACCGCACTGGGGCATCTGTGCTCCTCCTCAACACATGACTGAACCATCTCAACCTCGCTTCTCTCATCTTGGCTTCCACCTAAGCCACTCCCACCTTATCTCGAATAACTTCATTTATAATCATATCTTTACTAGTACACCCACATATCCACCTAAGCATTCTCATTTCCGCCACCTTCATCTTCTGGATGTGGGCCTTCCTAATAGGCCAACACTCCGCTCTATACAACAAAATCGGTCTAATCACCACTCTGTAGAACTTGCCTTTAAGTTTGGGAGGTACCTTTTTGTCACACAAAATTCCAGAGGCGGGCCTCCATTTTATCCACCCTACCTCAATCAGATGGGGGATATCTTCGTCAATCTCTCCATTCCCCTAAATCATAGACCCCAAATACTTGAAACTATCTCTCTTACTGATAGAATGAGTGTCAAGCTTGACAACCACATCGCACTCATGAAACACCTCGCTGAGCTTATACTCCAAATATTTCGTCTTGAACCTACTCAACTTAAACCCTTTAGACATAAATAAAAGTAAAATAGTTAATTATTTCTCCTAATAAATATTTTTTTAAGAGATATATCTATAATCTATCTATATCTATAATCTATATCTACATCTACTTTTTGCCCTTCATTAATAGTCCATCCTTTAGACAAAATTATCTTTTTACTATTTTTTTAATTATTGTAATATTTTACTATAATATATAAAATTAAGGAGTCCTATCATATATGGTAAAGGAAAATATTTTATGTAAATATTTTCTTATAAGCACACAAAAACCAACAACAAGTAATTTCTTTTTAGAAAAAAAATATTTTTTTTCAAGGAAAAATCCTTTAAAAATCAAAAAATCATGTTGTTGTTTTTTATAAAACCTAGATGGATCGAAAACTTAGCAAAAGCCTATTGAAGTTTCATTTTTTATTATTTATAATATCCATATTAGTAGTTAACATTGTAGTATCGTATCTCTATTGAACTGGAATAAGATCGAGAACACTATAATCATGTGGTATCTTGCATTAAATAATTTTTGTAATGTAAATAACTAGGTCTGTAGGACAGGTAAAGTACAATAAATAGTCTATTTTTTGCCATGTGTAAGTATAAATTTAATTTATATTTGTAGTTTACTCTTTATTAAACAATGATACACTACAAGAAAAATAGTCTATAGGGAAGGAAAATCTGGTCCTAAAAAGTCCAAATCTCGTCCCAATTGGGTTTTTAGGACGGGAAAAAATCAGTCGCGTCCGTTCCTAACAGGCTCCGCCGCAAAAGCTCAATAGCGACGACGTAAAAAAGCCGCCCCAAAGTAATCCGATAACTATGTTTGTATTGGTTGTTATTGAAAGGTGATGGAAATAGGGTTATAGACTATTTTGCATGGTTTGGTTGTATTGAATTATGGAGGGTGGATATGGTAATTGAGTTATGGAAGGTGGATATGGTGATAAACTATTGAATTAATGATTATTTATGTCTATGGCTCAATTTGGTTTAATGGATTGCTTGGAAGGACAAATGAATTCAAACTTGATATTGGAGGATGTTGTATAAATATGCATGGCATGTGAATGTAATTGGAGTATAAGAGGGTTAAAGTGACACCCTTTATGGTGCAATTAAGGCTTACTACTTAACCACTAGTTTGGTGAATTCAAATAATTGAATTGTGACATTTGGTCGCTAATACTAGATTGCTATATATGTTTATTGTAGATAAGTAATCGAAAAAGATGAGAAGTCCATTTGGGACTAGTATTGAAGGTTGACAGCCAGGTATGTAAAGCATACTCTATACCATATCTTTGGCATGAAAGTGAACAATTGTTCTATTAAGAGAGTTACCAAAGTTATTCAGTAACATGTGATCCATAATAATTTTTTATGATGTCCTACGTTACCAATGAACTTGTTTCCACCCTACAAGATGTCAAGACATTCCAATACTTACTTGTTTTCCAAATCTTACATATTTATTGCACTAATGAATGTCAAAAGGTATCCGGTTACTCAAACAAGATCCATGTTCTATTAATGACTCCAAAACGTTTCATTGATATACCAATAAGTTCCTACTTCATTGTTATGGCATTGATGATTCCAAAATACTTTATTGATGTGCCAATGAGTTCTTACTTCATTGTTATTGCATTGATGGTCTATTTATATGTCTCTTATTGATGTATCATTGTTTCAAAGTATCAAAAATGTGGTGGCAACCGAAATAACAATCTCAAAGATTAATTGAACTAAGTGATGAAAGTTCTCTCTTATCGGGTGGTATCCCAGGGGCATAAGCCTAGCATGGGTCGATACCTATTTATATGTTTATGGGTGGTATCCCAGGGGCATAAGCCTAGCATGGGTTGATCCTAGTTGATATGTACTGGAGGCAGCCTAATGGTCACAGTACAGTACAGTAATGATTACAAAGATGATAAGAACAAAGGTAAAGTGATTGAATAAATACAATTTACAGGTTGTCACAAGTTCTAGTAAGTATGGTCCACTCCTATTACGATTTATTCATTTGTTTCTGATTTCTATTGAGCTCCTATATCATATGTGATTATCTACATCTTTACATACTCAGTACATATTTCGTATTGACGTCCCCCATGGGGGACCTGCATTTCATGCTGCAGGCACAGGTACCTCAGCTCATACACCGTACAAGTAGGAGACAGGATGCCCAGCTTCTTTTGGTGAGCTCTGGTTTTCTTTGGGGCTTTCCATGTCATATCCAGTCACTTTTGGTATTGTATAAAAGTTAGTTATATAGCGGGGTGTGTCCCAACCTTAGTTAATCTCTTTGTATTGTCTAGAGGCTTTGTAGACCTAATGTACAGTCAAGGTGGTGTTTTGTTAATATACGTGATGGCTCCAAAGGCCAAGTATTGTATATACATATATATGTGTGCTTGAGCTTATACAGGTGACTATTTCCTTTTATATGCGACATGATGCTGTTCGAATTTCGGGTTGTCATAGAGGTATGCATGGGAAGTATGAGGTTATGAGCTGGTTCTCCCGGGCCTCCTCGGTTACGGGTGCCAGTCCGCCCCAATAGGATTTGAGGCATGAAAATAGGGTACTGCTTCACCTAAATCAAGAAACTCCTGCAACAGTAAAGTAGAAAATTAGTACATCACTTTAGGAGAAAAATAATTTGTGAAATCGGTTCATCTATTCATAAATCTTAAGAAAAAATATTTAGTGTTTCAATGTTAAGGAGTTCGTTGAAATATTTAGTACTTCACATTTATATCTCTATCGAGCACAATTAGACATCCAACTTCAAAACTGAAATTAGTAGCAGACAATGCCTTTTTTATCATTTATGTGCGTGACTTCTATATCTTATGCTTTTAACCTCCTTCCTTATTTTACTAACAAAGTTATCTCTGGCAAGTTTTGTTGTTTACTACTATGCAAGCACTTCTAAAAGGGGTATACCCCAAATGGAGTCCTACTGCAATCTGCTCAGCCATGATAACCACAACAGATGCATTGGACAACACGCAAGGGCCCATCCATGACATTGGTAACAAAAACAAAGCTGCTAATCCCCTAGCCATTGGGGCTGGCCATATCAATCCAAATAATACACTGGACCCTGGGCTTATCTATGACGTTACATTAGAAGACTACATAAATCTCCTCTGTGCTTTAGATTTCACATCCAAATGGATCAAAGCCATCACAAGGTCCTCCTCATATTCCTATACCAACCCTTCATTGGACATAAACTATCCATATTTCATTGGCTATTTCAATTACAACAACAGTAAGTGGGATCCTAAACGAATACAAGAATTTAGTAGGGAGAAACTTTGAATTTTGTGGTTGAATAATATATTGCCTTTCACAAGATACAAATAATGCATGAAAGTTACCAAGTTAAAAGAAGATATAAATAATGCATGAATTAAAGGAACTTTGAATTCTAGGGTTAAATAATATAATGACTTTCAGAAGATACAAATAGCCATGTGTTTATACATTGATACATTTGTGCTGGGGCAAATAAATAAATCCCATGATTTATTTTATTACATTGCATGTTGACTTTTACTGATGAAACGTTTATCCCTCATTTCTTTATTGAAGATATTTAGTCTCCTTTTCTCTCTTTGACAGCTAGGTATATTGTGCGATCCTTCGGAATCAGGCATAATGAGAAGATAGCTTGCTATGTTACTGTCAGAGGGGATAAAGCTCTGCAGCTCCTTGAGAGTAGGTTAAGAAAGTTAAATTGGTTACAATGACTGCTCATATATACTAAAGATACAGTAACGGTTTCATGTCAAGGACAACAACGTATGCATATCCAGGATATAATAAATATTTCCTAAAAAAGAAAATACTTGAACATGAGTCCATATTCAAGAATCAGGTAATTTGGTTCTAGTAGTCAGTGTTTTCTTTCTAATAATCAAAAAAATACTTAAGTTATAGCAAAATAAAAGGATCTTTAGTTGTAAGTTTTGTTCCACGACTGGTGATTTTCTTTTGTTGAAAAAAATGAGTTTAGGTCTACATCTAGAGCTAGCAGTGTGGCTAGTTGGATTCTCCTTCTCTAGATCTATCAAACTAGTATATAAGATGGGGTTGTTCAGATGCCAAGAATGCCTCACTTCCAACCCAAAGATTGTAAGTTCTAGTCAACAGGTTGCTACAGTTGCAACAAAATAAAACCTCATTGAGACACCAACCATATACATGAAGGATTAACCTCATTCAGCCACCAATCAAAATAGAACCTCATTCAGCAATATAGGACCTCGAAAAGGATTAATAAAAATTACATTTTACATACACCAACCACTTCAGTTCATGAATTTCAAATTTCTCAAATCAATACAATAAATATATAGAGGGAAGTGAAAAGGTATATGGTTACTAACTTGGAGAGCATGAGGCAGTGGTCATTCATTTGAAATTGGTGATGTTGTAGCCCTGACTTGTTGTTGTTGAGCAGCAAATAATTCTTTCATTTTCCTTATTTCTTTCATCTCATCTTCTAAGGTAGACAGGCGATCATTCAAGGACTTATTTTTCTCATTCAAGTATATTTTCCTCTTGAGTAGAACGTAGTGTGGACAATAATTCAGTCTTGGAGAAAGTGACACCTTTTAAGTCTTTCGCCTTTACTCCACCCCTAAAAACAACTACATGGCTACGATTTTGAGGTTCAAAATACTTTTCAACGATCTCTATGCTAGATAAAGATGGCTTTGCATTTACTATTTTTTCTATTTGAGCCTGAAAAATGTAGAAAGAAATATTTTCTATCATTATTTCATATAATTTCAAGTAATTAATATACATATTAAATTTACCAAATGCACATGTTTTTGAATTGCTTCAGGTTCAACGAGCTTGTCATTTTTCTTTTGACTCTCATAGAAAATAGCCCCCAAATCTGATGGATTGTCATCTTTCCCCCCGTTTACACAAAGACAAACATGTCAAATAACACCTCATTAATTTTTTTATAGGAAAATAACTCTATGATAATACCTTTTCAAAAATAATATCTCGAATAGGCTTGCTACCCATGTGATGAAGCATCGTCAACTTAGCTCGATTTGCTGCATTTCTTTTGCTTTTCTCCTATATTTGTAAAACAATAAACTAACTTTTAACAATTCAAATAAAAATTATAAAACAAAAGGGAGTATCATAAATCCCTAGAATAAAATCTATCTCGAAATCAGGGAGTTGCATAAATTCCCTTGCTGTCTTGCTAGATTTCAGATAAGAAAGTATTTGCATACCTGGAAAGCTTTAGAAGAAAATATTCTTTTGCCAATCACTTTCATACTTTCTGGTCTACTCCATTTGGCTTGTTCTTTAGAGCTTGTTGAAGTGACTTATTCTTCACATATGTTCCATATAAGTTTCCTCTCCATTTGTTTCATAACTCATTCATCCATCTCAAAATATGTTCACGATGACCACTCAGTTCAACACCCTCAAATTTATCCTATAATAATCAAAATATGGGATAAGTTAATGCATTGCAAATACTATCAAACTCTTTTTACCAAGAAAGGACTAGAATAAACAATATGATGATCTTAGATTTTATAAAAATAAGTAGAGCTTTTATAGTAAAAAAGAATCTAAATCAGATGTAGATATGTTATTTACCTCAACAACTGCTCACATGTGATTCAATTTTTCTTGGCTAATATGACTTCATGATGATACTCCCAGCAGACAGATATTACGATCACGAATAGTTTTTCTCAAATGGCTCGAAAATAGTTTTCCATTTTTTCCAACCTTTCGATTATTTCAAGTGAAGCTACTTCTTTGCACTTACTACTACCTCGAACTCTTTTCACCTTTCCATGATTAGATGAACCTAAAGTTGTACAATTTGGTAAAAACTACAACAATCAAATTTAGTTCAACAAATTAATAACATATGAATTCAAAATATACCTTTTTCACTATTTTGAGAACGTTGCACGACTTTATCAACAGATGAAGGCAATGAAATATTGGCTTGCATATTCTCTTTCTCAAGAATCAATGAATCTTTATCCATTCTTTGCATTACTTGACTAGAAGGCATGGTAGAACTTGAACTTGTGATTTTAGATGAAGTTCGTACATGTTGGTTAGCATTTAGGGTGCTCTTACCAAAAGATTCCTCTTTTTTTTTTCACAAACCCCTAAAAAAGAGATCAAAGATCTAGGCTTTGCTCTAGTCCCTTTCCTATAGCATCTGGAATCAAAAAACATATCATAAAAGTTCATCAAATACATAAATCTTTAAAATGTCAAAGATAACCACTATCAAAGAAGTTGATTTGATGAAATCAATGCAACTGTTTGACATTTACATTCTACAATTGATTCTCTGATAGGACTATTATTTATTAATAATAATAGTGTTAATAATTTTCATGTGAAGTGTATGAAGAAAACATAAGCTTTTGGAAAAAATAAAAGCTAGTGTTACAAGAAATGATAAAGAAATCCCAGTAAATAATGAGAATGACATAAAGCATGAGGAGAAGGGTGAATATCCAGATTCTTATGCAAGTTGTATTTGAAGAGCTAGAGTACCAAGGAAACTTATGCTTTCTTGGGAAAATAATTTATATTGTTTCTTCGATGGAGCTAAATTTAAAGCTAACTGTATGCTTTAGATGGTTCACTTTTCTTTTTTTTTTTCTTTTTATTTTTCTGTTGCCATGCCCATGTATATCAGCAGTATTGATGTACCTCCCTTTTCTATTACTTGTTATTGTACTTGATTATTAATTATATCATCTATGCCGTATTAATGGCCTCACTAAGTTTTGCTGGCAGGAGCACTATGTCAATTACAAACCAAGTTCTGTTGGCAAAGATGATAGTGACTTAAAGCGGATAACCTTACCTTGTAGAGGTTGTTTCCCAGACTTGCATCAGATATATTCAAATCACTTTTTCAAGTTCATTAACTATATCATTCAGATTAGAACAGTATGAACATAAAAATAAATAGTTTTTAAAGTACCTTCATTATCAATTAGCATCAATGACAAAATCCAAGGAAGATGCAATAGAAATCACAAAACTAGAGCAGTCACGAAATCAAACTCACTAAGTGTTGATCAGATACTCATAACCAGAGCAATCATCAAGTAAACCAAGGTTTGGGAATCACTTGTATATTTCTAATAGACCAAGTAGTCAGTACTCAAAAGCTAGGAAGAAGCAGAAAGTCTCCATTGGCCAGGAGAAGCAACAATAAAGAAGAACGAGGGATTCAAGAAAATAGATCCTGAGCAATTGAAATTTGTAAACGAGGATTTTCTCCGAGGTCAGCCACATTTTTTGAAGAATACCTATAGACAGAAACCTGTTCACAGTCATTCCACACAGAATACTCATAGTATTTCATTTGTGTTGACTGAATCGGAAAGACATGGGTATAAGAAAGATATTGAAAAGTTGAAGCGTGAGAACAAATTTCTTCATACAAAACTATACAGACATAAAAAAATCACCAAGGACTTGAAATACAAATGCAGGTTCTTACCAAACATGTCCTGCCAGTAAAGGATTTAAACTAGAAAAAGGCACTATAACGATAATCAAGGAGAATGATTAAATGCATCAAGGTCAAAGTGAGATTAAATCTAAAAATCCATTTGATGTTCTGGAAGCAGTATTACCCGAGGAAGATACAACTAAGAAAATAAAATTTGTCATGCCTGGTGAATGTAAAAAGCATTAAAAGGAGAACCATATACTCACTGGAAAGGATACGACAACAGACTCTACAAATTACTAGGAAAAGTAAAATCCAGAAGGAAAGGAGCATTTATAAATCATTAAATAATTCAATTCTGAATCACAATCAAGACATCGCAAATGATAGAAGATCAACTGCAATGACCTCAATTTTTAATGAATCAATAGAAGATAGCACCCAGGGTGTTAGGGATATGGAACTTACTGATGTTAATTATGCAGTACCAATCCATGTTGTAAGCAAATAGAATGAATAGAGAGATTCTACAAGGATTAACCGTATTGATGAAATAACAAAAAATATCATTGAGAAAGTTAACAATGAAACAATCATTACTAATAATTTTGTAGAAGAAAAAGAAGTGATAAGAGAAGATGCTAATGTTCTTGTGACAAACAACTTTGTCACAATCAATTATCTAGCACCCATTAGTAGTATAGAAAGGACTAATCTGGTACCTCAAGGAATGGATGATAACAATCATGATTTAGCACTGGTTACCTATCATGACCCTTTGCAGGTTGATACATCTATTAACTAGGGAAATTATGAAACCAACTTCTCTTTTAACTCTCAACAAGGAAGCTAGTAATGTGCCAACAAGGGTAAATAGCCTAACAGAATAGTTGGAATATCTTACTCTAGCAGACAAATCATAATGTGGCAGTTTATGTACTATTTTTGATAAATAAATGAATCACAGCACAAGGCCCAAGTCCTCAAATAGTAAAATCATTTTCAAGAGATGAACTTCAGTGGACCCCTTTCCTCCAATATAAAAACTACAACTATTAAATTTAGTTCAACAAATTAATAACATATGAAGTCAAAATATACCTTTTTCAACATTTTGAGAGTGTTGATTAGAAGGCATGGTGAAAGTTGAACTTGTAATTTTAAATGTAGTTCGCATATGTTGGTTAGCACAGAGGGTGATCTTGTTTATCGATTCCACCCTTTTTTAGAAATCTCTAAAGAGGAACTCAAAGATCTAGGTCTTTGCTATAGTCCCTTTCTTGTAGCACATGCAATCAAAAAACATATCATTAAACTTCACCAAATATATAGTTTGGAAAAAACACAACATATTTGAACAAATACTTACTTGTTTCAAATTCTTAAGTGTATGAAAAAAATGTGGGACGATATAGTAATACAGGAAATCATCATGCATGTTATAAAAATGTCTAACAATATAATTATTATTTTAGATAATCAAATTATTACCTTAGTTCTTTTTCATTTTTTTTTGTGACGGACTTCCTAACTCTACAACATCATCATCCATTTCAATATCATCATCCACTTTTTTCAATGTCTCATAGGAATCGCGAGGTTGAGTCGTCCTCACTAATTGTCAACCTTTATTGATTAACATTGACATAAAAAACTTGAGATACTTGGTCCGCTAAAACAAATGGCTCATTTATTTTCAAAAATCTATCTGGATTAACACTCACGAAGTCATACTCATCTTTTTTTACTCCATTTATTTCATCATAGACATCAAACTAATTACATCGAAATAAGATCACTCTTCTATCCGATAAAAATTGCAACTTAATAACCTCTATTAAAACTTCATAGTAATCAACATTATCACTTGGAGTACCATTATCGCCAGTTACAACAACACCACAATTCTGAGTTCTTAACTTTTTATCATAATCTTCAACATGAAATCTATATCCATTAACAATATAACCATTACAATGTGTCGAATATTTGGTAGGACAACGTGAAAGTGAAAGCAAATCTTTCATGATCCGACTATCATCTCCTTTATGCAATTGTGCGATCTTGAATAAGATTGCACTGAATACTTTAGAATGAGTAATATAATATTAAAATATCAAATTTGATGGTTATATATTACTTACCCTATCTTTTAACCATTTAATAAATTTTTGATTCCATTTTGCATTAGACAAGTGTCGAATAGTATCCTTATGAGTTTGTGCAAATTCTCTACAAAATTAAAGTGAATCATAAATCTCATATTGAAAGAAAATTGCCATAAAGAAAATAATAAAAATGAGACTACATGAGTTCTTCCCATACTTGAGATACGGAAAGACTTCATCACAATTCTTCAATATGTAGATATATGCTTGTTTAAATTCATCGGCCTCAATCTCACATGGATCTTTAGCTCCTAAAGTTTTTTCAGTTTGATAAAATATAGATAAACCTCCATCAGATTCTTGTAAACCCCCATTATAATTTCTTTCAATATGATTGAATTTTGTGTCAATTCTATGCAAGTACCTTGAACACAAGGTCATACACTCATTTGCAATGTAACCCTCTGCAATAGAACCTTCAGGGCTTGCCCAATTACCACCGAAAGATTTCAAAAATACAACTATCGTTCCACATGATACATCCATCTATAATGAATAGGCCTTACTATCTTAGCTTCAGTATCTAAATGAACAGGCAAGTGCACCATGACATTAAAAAATGAAGGAGGAAAGACCTTTTCTAACTTGCAAAGTTTAAGGGGAATTTGCACTTCAATATGTTCCAAATTATCAGTTCTCAACTCCTTAGATCCAAGCACACTAAAAAAATAAGATAACTCAATAAGTGGTTCACACACTTCTTTGGACAACATACCAAGAAGTGCAAGAGGGAGTAGATGTTGTAGAAGAATATGTCAATCATGACTTTTCAACCCAGATATCTTGTGACCTTTTAAGTTCACATATTGAGAAATATTAGATGAAAAACCATCAGACACTTTCAGATTCTTTAAGAAAAGACAAAATTTGTGCTTATCTTCAGGAGGCAATGTGTAACATGCAGTTGGAACTTTAACTTTCTCCTTCTTTTGGATGAGGTGAAATTCCGGCCTAATGTTCATCTCTTGCAAGTCTAATCGAGTGCTAACTGTATCCTTGGTCTTTCCTTTGACTTTCATAAATGTCCACATAAAATCCTCACATATACTTTTTTCAATATGTATAATATCCAAATTATGTCACAATAAGAAATACTCCCAATATGGAAGTTTTAAAAAGATACTTTTCTTATTTCAGTTATTCTTTCTAACTTTGTGTGATATCTTTTTCTTTTTCTTTAGATCTCTTAATAATTGTTGCCCTTCAAGATCTTGTAATTGATTAAGTATCTCTGTATCAGAAAAATTTTTGGTGGTGGCTTTTTCTTTTCTATACCATCAAAGGACTTCTTCTCATATCTCCATTTGTGACTAAGAGAAAGGTAACACCGATGACCCATAAAACACTGCTTCTTACTATTAGCAAATTGAATTGTGGAAGTTTCTTTGTTGCAACATGAACATGCCAATTTTTCTTTGGTACTCCATCCAGATAAATTTCCATATGCTGGAAAGTCATTGATGGTCCATAACAAAGATGCATGCAACGTAAACTTCTATTTAGTTGATTCGTCATTGGTCTCAACCCTATTCCCCATAACTTATTCAATTTCTCTATCAAAGGCTGAAGATATATATCAATTGCATCTCCTGGACCATTTTGACCAGGAAAAGCATTGACAAAATAAATTTTTCTTATTTCATACACAACTGTGGTGGTAAATTATAAGGAATAAGAACCATAGGCTAAATGCTATGTGAGGTTTTTAAATTTTGAAATGGCTGAAATCCATCACTAGTAAGTCCAAGTTTAACATTGCGGGGCTCGTCAACAAATGAAGGATAATGTTTATCAAGTGACTTCCATGCCATTGAATCAACAGGGTGCCTCATTATACCATCAACAACTATTTTATCCTTATGCCATATCATTAGAGTAGATGTCTTTGAAGACATAAATAACCTCTGAAGTCTAGGATTTAAGGAAAAATAGCATTAACTCTTTGCTGCTATCTTTTTACCTTTTTTGTTCCTTGTTTCTCCGCTATGGGTATTTATTTTCTATCTAGATGCACCACAAACTTTGCAAGAATCGAGTGATCTATCTTTCTTCCAGCATAATATGCAATCATTAGTGCAAGCATTTATCTTATTGTATGAAAGTCAGAGTTCTAGAATTATTTTCCTTGCCTCATAATATGAGTTTGGCAAATCGGCACCATCAGGAAATAACTCATCTTTCAATATTTTCAATAATATTGTAAATGGTGCATTACTCCAACGGCCCATACTTTTGATGTGAAGCAATTTAATCAAAGTGGAAAGCATTGAAGCTTTTGAATTTTCATACAGTGTCTGCTCAAAATTATTCAATAGTTTGTAAAATTATTCTGCTACAATATTTGGTTCCTCCTCAACACAAATAGTATGTGTAGGTACACCATCATGGTTAAGATATAAATCAATCAATAATTATTCTACTTTATCTTCATTCTCACCTTCTTCCACTTTATCATTATATTTATTTTCAAATTCAGATTCAGATAAGGATTCACCCAACCGTTCTCTATGGTGAAACCAGAAAGTATAATTCTGAACTATTCCATGTATTTTTAAATATGTCTCAATTGTTGTATGAGTTTCTAAAGTAGTATTGCAATATTTGTTACATAGACATCGCATTTCATGTTCTTCTCCTATTTTCGAAAAGCATAATTCAAAAACTTTTTCACCCCACTTTTGACGATTTCACTATCCCGATCATTAATAAGTTGTATCAATTCTTACTAGGTGTCATAACCTTGTAAAATACATAAATCATTATATGCAAGGATGCTTATCAAAATCAACGTCACTAGTAACCTACCTAATAAAGTTATCATTAAGGACTTCAGTAGAAGAATTAACTTACAACTAATAACCTATAAAAACAATAATGTGCATCTTTACAAAAAGGTTTTCTTTTATTGAAAAGTTGTAGAAACAAATGACACCCACATAAGAAGTCAAGACAACAGTACACTTTTTGGTATAGAAGAAGACTTATTGGAAGGGAGAAAATCCATCATAGGACGAGTAAGAAAATGTAAGGAATATCTGTACAAAATGGAAATAAAATAGGAATTCAATTTCCCATAAATAAGGAAATTTATCATGGAAATTTCATAAAAGCATTATCACTAGCCTTAACTAAAAGTCCCAATATATGGACAAAGTCATAGGGACAAAGCCCCTGATATTGTTGTTTCTTTGATGTTATCTCAACAAACATCTACTTTAGCATCTCATTTTTAATACTTTTGCATATTCAACTTTCAGATAGGTGGATGCACCGAGCATCTCTCTAATTACAACAAAAACAACAACATGCCCACATAATAATTCTATCTAAAATAACTCATTTCTATTTATTACATCATGAGTGGATTTCAAGCCTTTATTAGTTCTTCTAATAATTTAAATTGGTCCTTATTGAAATTTATTTGAGCTATACTACTGATTTTACATATGCCTAACACCACGTGCTTAAGAGACTTGGGTACTTAGCATCATAAGGTGCAAAATTATGAAATGTTGGATTTGGAGATTTTGGTTCAGCCATGTTCTAATGCTCAAAACTGGTGAGGTGACATTATGAATAGATACTCCTAACCTGCAAAAGCTATACAATATAAATGAAACACCAATAAAAGTGCAACCCTTCATCTATTAATAATTAAGAATCTGATGAGGACATTGTTGTTCAAGGGAACAAAGGAATTCAAGAAAGAAGTTTTTGATAAAGTTCAACTTGAAGAAAGGCTAGTGTTAAGACTGCTATTCAAAAATAGATTTTCTACTTCAAGAAGAAAGCTTTTGTTAAGACTGCTAAGCACAAGGCTGAGCTTCTTAGCAAGGCTAATGCTGAATACAACATTAAGGTACGACACTTCTTATATTTTGAATACATTTAATGGAAATCTTAGCTTAGTCATATAATATACGCTTTTTAAATTTGCAAAGCATACCTCCTCTATAAAGTACTAATAATTATTGTACCTTATGTATACTTGTAAGACACCGCAAAATCTCACATTGATAATCATCTCTTTTAGCTCCTAAAAGCTCCTTGGAAGGTCCAACACTTAGAATATTTTAGCTAGGTGTTCAACACTTAGTCTCATTTTAATATTTCAAACTTCGAGGATTTATTTGAATACCTTTCTGACCTCCGTTTTCTAATTTTCAAGTTGTTTTGCGATGGGGAAAGTCAATAGTATATTTTGGGTGAGTTTTGAAATTTTCAGAATCCGTTTAGGGAACGTTTCGATTTCAAACTAGTAGCCAAAGGATATAAGAGGGCGCCACCCAGCTTATAGCCTTGGCCCCCTCCCTTAATAGCAAGGCGCCGCCCAGCTACAAAAGGCTCTGGGAAAGGCGTCGCCTTGCTATAGCCTTTGTGTCCAATTCTTCAACATTCCACTTTCGTGTCTTGAGAGTGTTATTTTCACACACCTATATAAGCTAATAACACATAAATAAGGCTCAAAATCATAAAATTATAATCTCTTTTCACAATTTCTCTCAAGAACAAGAACAAGGGTTCAACTTGAAGTCTTAAATCCAAGAAATTTCACTGTTAGCTTTCAAAGGGCTTCCATCTAAGGTATGCATTGTGTTGATTCATGGACTCCTTTTGTACATGAAGCTCAAGAACCCTATTTTAAACTATATATCATAGTATGCATGTTATGACTTGATTATTGATGATATTTGTGTGTTGAATGATTCCAAGATGGAATCTTTATGTGTTTTTATGAAACTACGATAAAATATTAATTGAAATATATGAATTTTGGGTGGTTTGAATGGTTAAATTGAGAATGTAACTATGCCATTAAGTGTGCAAGCAAGGTGTTTGATAAAATTCCTAGGTGACTAGAAATCGTGTTTTCATGACTCAATCGGACCAAAATGAGAAGGCCATGCTCTATCCTTTATGATTCAACATGAATTCCCTACTATTGTTATGTATTATTGTTGTGATATTGAATGCTCATGAAATTGGAGTTATACAAGTACGTACTTGTCATATGCATTCTCTTACATGTACAAGATCACGATGACTATGTACTTCATGAAATCCCACCACTTTTTGTATTATGGATTGCTATTATTGGTTATGTATTCAAGAAGGTAATATCGTGTCAGTTTCCTTCTATCGAGTCCTGGGGGTACTTGTACCCTAAAAAAATATAGTTGTGTGCCTAGGGCTAGTGTCATGTTTTCATGATATCCTCAGTCAATCCATGATCCATTGAACTCAGTCAGTTATGTGACTCAAGAAACTTTGATAATTCAGTGATATCAATAGTATTCCGTTAGTCAATGAAACTTTATGAATCCAGTCCAGTTAATCATGCCCAGTTTCTATTCAGATGGAAGTAGCAATTAGCACCGAGTGAACCCAAGGATGAGAACACACACTGTCAGATGGGGGTGTGATTCTTAGAAGTCATCCTTGTATTCCAAAACTATGTAGCCAACAAAGGTTAAGACATCAACACTATTAGATGAGGGTTCATAAGGTGGATAATAACTGTCAGATGAGGGGCCCATCATTCTCTTTTGGGGACACTGTCAGATGAGGGTTACCTACAGTTTATCTCTACTAGTGGCACGGTATTGACACCCCTCCAATCAGGACACATATTGGAACCCAGCTCAGCTATTATAGCGCATTTAGGGCATATCGATTAGATAACTATTTATCACATTCTCAGTATCAGTCTTAGTAAAAGAACTCTGGTAGTTTTTCAGATCTCAGGACTATCAGATACAATCCACTCAGATACAGTGCAAAACTCAGATAGTATCATCAAGTTCAAGACTGTCGGATATAGTCACTCATGCTATCAATTATATCAGTTATCATAACTCAATTATCAGTTATGTAAGTTATCATTAATCATGTTTTCGCTATCTCACTTACAATTATTATGTATTGATGCATGCATTCTCACATTCATGTTAGTCAGCCATTTAGTATTGTTCATGCATATGAACCCCATGCATTTATCTTTCCTTACATGCATACTAGTACATTCAAAGTATTAACATATTTGCGCTATGGTGTCTTATATCATAGGTTCAGAAGCACGAGCTCCAGAGCATCAGTAGCATCCCAGTTTCCACAGTCAGAGTTAGCAGTGAGTCTTTATCCTTCGAGGACATAATCATTACTTTATGTTATTATTTATTAGCTCAGTTTTGCTAGATGGAGTTAGTGGGAGACATGTTCCTTCAACTCCATATTCAGACCGTACTTAGAGGCTTTCAGATTCGATTCAGACTTCAGTTGTTTTCAATTTTTTTTAGTATTGACATACCACACTATTCAGAAATTATTATTTTATTTATGATTCTGTGAGAAACTTATGGACTTACAACCTTTATTTCTGCATTTATTCAGTATATTATGTTGTGTATAGGTATAGATTTCAGTCATGGGTTAGCTTATAGTCCTTTGGGTTCACGACCACCGTGTAGCATTCTGGGTACTAGGCTTGGGGCATTACAAACTTGGTATCAAATCCTAAGGTTTAATAGAGTCCTAGGAAGTCTTAAAGTCGTATCTAGTAGAGTCCTGTACATGGGTGTGTTGCACGCCATATTTATGTGCGAGAGGCTATGAGATGTTTTAGGAACAGTTTTCCTTCTTTCAGTATTCATTTCATGCCAGTGAGCATAATCTCAAGTTAATCTCTTAGTCTAATTTTTTTCTCCCTTTTTTCTACATAACATGCCTCCAAAAAGAAGAAACAAGAATCAGTCAGCCCCTCAGCCCAAAGATCCTTTGGACAAACATGTATCTCATGCAAAGTTTAGGGCTGCATTCACTACTCTTGCTCAGTCAGTTGCTGCTCAGAATAAATGAACATCTATCATTCTGGCCAACACAGTGTCCAGTTCGGACTCAGCTAGGATTCTAGACTTCACCCAAATGAATTCTCTATTTTTTCTCGGGTTTAAGTCAGATGAGAACCCTCAAGAATTCATTGATCAGGTTCAGGAGGTGACAAACATCATGGGGGTGAATACTGTTGAGAATGCTGAGTTAGCTTCACATCAGTTACAGAATGTAGCTCATAATTGGTTCAAACAGTGGAAGTTAGAGAGGTCAGATGATGCAAGTCCTATAAAATGGGAGGAGTTTGTCACTGCATTCTTAGACAGATTCTTTCCCCAAGAGCTTAGAGAAGCTAACGTGCTAGAATTTATCAATCTCCGGTAGGGCAATATGACGGTGAAAGAGTATTCTCTTAAGTTCACTCAATTAGCTAGATATGCCCTTCATGTGGTTGCAGACAATAGGGACAAAATGAGTAAGTTTGTGTCAGGGGTGAATAGTAGCGTGGTTAATGAGTGCAAATCCACTATGCTGAATAGTGACATGACTATAGCCAGGCTTATGACTCATACTCAGCAGATAGAAGATCAAAATATTAAGGTGAGGGAGAAGCAGAATAAGAGATCAAGGACAGGTAGTTTCAACTTTGCTCAGCCTAAATCAGAAGGAGAAAACCGTTCTCAATTTCATCCTAAGTCAAGGGCTCCAGCTCCTAATTCATCAAGGGCTCCAGCTCCTAATTCAGGGATGATAACAGAGATAGGGCGCCAGGATCTAAGTCTCAGGGCAGTGTTAGCAATGCCCAAACTAATCCCCTTTGTCAGACTTGTGGTAAGAACCATAAGGGTGCTTATAGAGCTGGCAGTGATGTCTGTTTTGGATATGGTAAGTCAGGCTATAAAGTTAGAGATTATCCTCAGTCAGTTCACTGAGGTCAGCATAACCATTCCGCAGCTAAGTCCGATCACCCAAATCAGTAGGGTGCCACCTCTAGTGCTACTAGTGGGCAATGGCCAAATCTTTTTTATGCTCTCCAGTTCTGGTAAGATTAGGAAAATTCTCTAGATTTAGTTACTAGTACATTATAGA
Organism: Capsicum baccatum var. pendulum; assembly: GCA_030864225.1. Classification (NCBI taxonomy): domain Eukaryota; kingdom Viridiplantae; phylum Streptophyta; class Magnoliopsida; order Solanales; family Solanaceae; genus Capsicum; species Capsicum baccatum. The sequence goes on along the minus strand of CM061553.1, from coordinate 59,806,121 downwards.
TCTTTCATGTTCATGTTTACGCTTTGCTAGATTCAGGTATTTCCTTATCTTTTGTTACTCCTTACATAGCAGGCGATTCGGAGTCAATTTTAGAATTCTAAAAGAGCCCTTCTCAGTCTCTACTCCAATAGGTAAAACCATCATAGCCGGTGGGTATACAGAAATTGCCCAATTATGATATTTAAGAAATTCACTTCAGCAGACTTAGTCAAATTAGAGATAATTGATTTTGATGTCATTCTCGGCATGGATTGACTTCATTCCTATTATGCCACAGTGGACTATAGAAATAGAATAGTTCAGTTTCAATTTTCGAATAAACCCATCTTAGAGTGTAAGGGTAGTCTATCCACTTTTAGAGGTCAGATTGTTTTCTACCTTTGGGCAAGGAAAATGATATCTAGAGGATGTGTCTATTATCTTGTTCATATTAAGGACTCTAGTTCCAAAACTCCCAGCCCTGAATCAGTCCCAATAGTGAATAAATATTCAAATATTTTTCCCGAAGAACTTTCAAGGATTTCTCCCAAAAGGAAAATAGACTTTGGCATTGATCAGCTTCTATATATGCATTCTATATCTATTCTGCCATACAGAATGGCACCAGCAGGACTCAGAGAACTAAAAGAAATTTTGAAGAATCTCCTAGATAAGGGATTAATCAGACCTAGCATTTCCTCATAGGGAGCACCTGTCTTATTCGTGCCCAAGAAAGATGGTTCTCTCAGAATATGTATAGACTACTGACAACTCAATAAAGTTATGGTATAAAACAAGTATCAACTTACCAAAATTGATGACTTGTTTGACCAACTTTAGGGTACCAGTTACTTCTCCAAGATAGACCTCAAATCCGGCTATCATCAGCTCAGAGTCAGATTCAGTAAGTGCAAGTTTTGGATAAGCTCAGTAGCATTCCTTGGTCATATCATTTTCGGTGATGGCATTAGAGTAGATCCTTAAAATACCAAAGCGGTAAGAAACTGGCCCAAACCTGTCTCTCCTTTGAACATCAGAAGTTTATTGGGTTTGGTTGGCTATTACAGATGGTTTGTTGAGGGATTTTCTTCTATTGCATCCTCTATGTCTAGATTGACTCGGAAGAAAGTCAAGTTTCAGTGGTCAGATCCTTGTGAAAAGAGTTTTCAAGAGTTGAAGACTCGACTCACCTTATCTTCAGTCTTAGCTCTTCCAGATGGTCCAGATGGGTTTGTAGTGTATTGCAATGCATCTAGAGTGGGTTTAGATTGTTTCCTCGTGTAGTATGGTAAGTTCATAGCCTATGCCTCCAGACAGTTGAAGCCCCATAAGAAGACTTATCCTACTCATGATCTCAAGTTAGCAGCCATAGTTTTTTCCTTAAAGATTTCGAGGCATTACCTATACGGAGTTCATGTAGATGCCTTCACAGATTATGAGAGTCTTCAGTATGTCCTTTCTAAAAAATCTCAAACTTTATCAGAGAAGGTAGTTATAACTCTTGAAAGATTATGACATAAATTTCCTTTATCATCCGGGCAAGGCCAATATAGTGGTCGACACTCTCAGTAGACTGTCTATGGGTTGTGTTGCTCATGTGGAGGACAGTAAGAAGAAGTTAGATCAGGAAGTCCATCAGCTTTCCAAACTAGATGTTCGCTTAGTCTATACAGAAGAGGGTGATATATGGGTTTAGAGTAGTTTAGAATCATCTCTAGTTTCCAAGGTGAAAGAAAAGCAAGATAGAGATCCATCCTTGTAAGTTGAAAGAGTCAATCCAAGGTCAGAAAATAAAGGTTTTCTCCTAAAGGGGATATGGTGTTTTGCGTTGTCAGGGTCATCTCTGTATTCCAGGCGTAGATGACTTAAGGCAGTGAATTATTGCAGAAATGCATGGTGTGCGCTACTCTATTCATCCAGGGGCCACTAAATTGTACCGGGACTTGGGGGAGATCTATTGGTGGAGTAGGATGAAGAGAGATATTACAAAACTTGTGGCTAAGTGTTCTACATTTCAGCATGTCAAGATACAGCATCAGAAGCCTAGTGGTTCCATGCAAGAGTTCATTATTCCTACTTGGAAGTGGGAAGCGGTGAACACGGATTTCGTTTTGGGTTTGCCTCAAACTCGTCATCAGCATAACTTAGCTTGGGTCATTATAGACAGAATGAATAAGTCAGCTTATTTCCTTCCAAATTATACCTCCTATTCAGCTAAGGATTACACTAACCTCTACATCAATGAGTTGAGCAGATTACACGGTGTTCCATTATCTATTATCTTAGACAGAGGTACCCAGTGCACCTCTCATTTCTGGAAAACGTTCCAAAAGAGTCTTGGTTCCTAAGTCTATCTTCGAACAACCTTTCATTCTCAGACCGATGGTCAAGAAGAAAAGACCACTCAGACTCTAGAAGAAATGCTAAGGGCGTGTGCAATTGATTTCTAGGGTAGTTGGGATGACCACTTGTCTTTGATTGAGTTTGCATACAATAATAGCTATCATTCAAGTATTCAGATGGACCTTTTCAAAGATCTCTGTGGTAGGAGATATAGACCTCCGGTTGGTTGGTTCAAAGTTAGTGAGGCCTCAATCATAGGGCTTGACTTAGTATTCGATTCCTTAGAGAATGTTCAGTTCATCAAAGAAAGACTCTGGGATACTCAAAGCCAACAGGAGTCTTATGCAGATGTTCGTTAAAAGGATCTCGAGTACGAGATTGGTGACTATGTCTTTCTAAAGATCTTTCCCATAAAGGGCATGAAGAACTTCGTCCATAAGGAAAAACATAGTCCCCGATATACCGGTCCCTTCAAGATTCTCAGTCGATTCAGCAGGGTAGGTTATGAGCTCAAATTGCCTTCACATCTAGCTTCAGTTAAGACAGTCTTACATGTCTCCTTGCTCAAGCAGTGCATAGGTGAACCATCTGTTGTAGTCCCTATTCAGAGTATCGATGTTCAGAATAACCTCTCTTATAAAGAGATCCCTGTTGAAATCCTAGACTATCAGACTCGTAGACTGGGGAACAAAGAAATCCCTCTAGTCAAAGTTCTTTGGTGGAATCAGTCCATAGAGGGAGCTACTTAGGAAGCAGAAATAGACATGTGAACCAAGTATCCTCACCTCTTATCCACTAACACAGATCAAGCTCAAGGTAACAGTTCTTCTTAAGCTTACTCAGTTTCATATTTAGTGTTCATCACAAACTTGGTATCAAGTACCATTGCATATTCAGTCGACCATTCATGTATCAGTTTTTTTATATAATCAGGCATCAGATATGCATACTTATTGCGAGAAAATTAGTTCATCAAAACACTCAGTTATGCATTTATGGATCACTTATACATGCATCAGATATGCATGTTCAGTATGATATGTTCATCTTATCAGTCATGTCAGTCATGAAATCATGTTTCAGTTATTCATGCTCAGTATTCACATCAGTTATCTTTTCTCCCCTCCCAGTCAGTCTTATTCAAGGATGAATGTTCCCAGGGGAGAGATATTATAAGACCCCACAAAATCTCACGTTGATAATCAACTCTTTTAGCTCCTAAAAGCTCCTTGGAAGGTCCAACACTTAGAATATTTTAGCTAGGTGTTCAACACTTAGTCTCATTTTAAGATTTCGAACTTTAAGGATTTATTTGACGACCTTCCTGACCTCTATTTTCTAATTATCAAGTTGTATTGCGATGGGGCAAGTCAATAGTACATTCTGGGTGAGTTTCAAAATTTCAAAATCTATTTAGGGCACGTTTGGATTTCGAACCAATAACCGAAGGATATAATAGGGCGCCGCCCAGCTTATAGCCTTGGCCCCCTCCCTCGATAGCAAGACACCGCCCAGCTGCAAAAGGCTTTGGGAAAGGCGCCGCCTTGCTATAGCCTTTGTGCCTAATTTTTCAGCATTCCACTTTCGTGTCTTGAGGGTTATTTTGGTCTTTTACCCACCCTTATATAAGCTAATAACACGTGATTAAGGCTCAAAAACACCAAATTATACTCTTTTTTTACAATTTCACTTAAGAACAAAAAGATGGGTTTCAACTTGAATGCCTAAATCAAAAAGATTTCACTGTTAGCTTTCAAAGGTCTTCCATCTAAGGTGTGTGTTGTGTTGATTTATGGAATCCTTTCGTTCATGAAGCTCAAGAACCCTATTTTAAACTATATATCATGGTTTGCATGTTATGAATTAATTATTGATCATGTTTGTGTATTGAATGATTCCAAGATGAAATCTTTATGTGTTTTTATGATACTAGGATGATATGTTAGTTAAAATATATGAATTTTGGATGGTTTGAATAATTAAATTACGAATGTACCTATGCCATTAATTGTGCATGCAAGGTGTTTGATAAAATTCCTAGGTGACTAGAAATCATATTTTCATGACTCAATAGGACAGAAATGAGAAGTTCATGCTCTATCCTTTATGATTCAACATGAATTCCATACTAATGTTATGTATTGTTGTTGTGATATGAAATGCTCATGAAATTGGAATTATGCAAGTATTTATATGTTATATGCAGTTTCTTCCATGTACAAGATCACGATGACTATGTACTTCATGAAATCCCCCCACTTATTGTATTATGGATTGCTATTATTGGTTATGTATTCCAGAAGGTCATGTTGTGTTAGTTTTCTTCTATCAATTCCTGGAGTACTTGTACCCAAAAAAAATATAGTTGTGTTCCTAGAGCCAGTGTCATAATTTATTGATATCCTCAGTCAAGCCATGATCTATAGAACTCATTCAGTCATGTGACTCAAGAAAGTTCAGTAATTCAGTAATCTCAGTAGTATTCCATCAGTCAACGAAACATCATGAATCCAATCAGTTCAGTCCAGTTAATCTTGCTCAGTGTCTACTCATATGGGAGTAGTAATTAGCGCCGAGTGAACCTAAGGATGGGAACACACACTGTAAGGTGAGGGTGTGATTCTTTGAAGTTATCCTTGCATTCCAGAACTATGTAGCCAGCATTGGTTGAGATACCAACACTATTAGATGAGGGTTGATGGGGTGGAAAAGCACTGTTAGATGAGAGCCCCACCGTTCTCTTTTGGGACACAGTCAGATGAGGGTTACCCATAACTTGTCTCTACCAGGGGTGCGGTATTGATACCCATATAATTAGGGAAAAAATTAAACTCCAGCTCAGCTATTATAGCAAATTTTGGGCATGTCGGTTAGATAACTATTTTCCGCAGTTTCAGTATCAGTCTCAGTAAAAGAACTCAGTTAGTTCTTCAGATCTCAAGACTGTCAAATACAGTCAACTCAGATATAGTGCAGAACTCAGATAGTTCCATTAGGTTCAAGGCTGTCAGATACAGTCACTCATGCTATCAGTTATATCAGTTATCAGAACTCAGTTATTATTTATGTCAGTTATCAATAATCATGTTTTCACGATCTCACTTATAGTTATTATGTATTCATGTATACATTCTCACATTCATGTTAGTCAGCCAATTAGTATTGTTTATGCATATGAACCCCATGCATTCATCTTACCTCACTTGCATACCAGTACATTTAAAGCACTGATGCATTTGCGCTATGGTGTCTTATACCATAGGTTCAGAAGCACGAGCTTCAGAGCATCAGTAATATCCCAGTTTCTACAGTCAAAATTAGCAGTGAGTCGTCATCCTTCGAGGACATGATCATTACTTTACGTTATTATTTATTTCAGCTCTGTTGTTCTAGATGGAGTTTGTCGGAGACATGTTCCTATAACTCCATATTCAGACAGTACTTAGAGGCATTCAGATTTGATTCAAACTTCAATTATTTTTAGTTTTGTTTTGGTATTGACATACCACACTATTCAGACATTAAAATTTCATTTATGATTCTGTGTGAACCTTATGACCTTACAACCTTTATTTTCATATTTATTTAGTAAATTATGTAGTATACAGGTACAAATATTAGTCATGGGTTAGTTTGCAGTCCTTCAGGGTCATAAGAACCGTGTAGCGTTCTGTGTAACTGGATCGGGGCGTTACAAACTAGGTATCAGAGCCTAAGGTTATATAGAGTCCTAGAAAGTCTAAAACCGCATCTAGTAAAGTCTTGTACATGGGTGTGTTGTTGCCACATTTATGTCCAAGAGGCTATGAGATGTTTTAGGAATAATTTCCTTTCTTTCAGTATTCATGCCATTCCAGTAGGCATAATATCAAGTTAATCTCTCAGTATAATCCATTTCTACCTTTTTTTTACAAAACATGCCTCCAAAAAGAAGAAACGAAAATTAGTCAGCCCCTCATCCCAAAGATCCTTTGGGTAAACATGTTTCTCATGCTGAGTTTAGGGCTGCATTTACTACTCTTGCTCAGTCAGTTACTGCTCATAATGAAAGACCAACTGTCGTTCTAGCCAACCAGTGGCTAATTCAACTGCAGTTAGGATTTAGAACTTCACCCGAATGAAACCTCCATCCTTTCTCGGGTATAAGTAAGATGAGGACCCTTAGGAATTTATTGATCAGGTTTAGAAAGTGACAAACATCATAGGGTGACTATTTTTGAGAGTTTGAGTTAGTTGTATATCAGTTATAGAATGTGGCTCATCTTGGTTCAAACAGTGGAAGTCAGAGAGGTCAAATAATGTAGGTCCTATTGAGTGGGAGGAGTTTGTCACTGCATTCTTAGACAGATTCTTTCCGTATGAACTTAGAGAAGCTAAGGTGCTAGAATTCATCAATCTCAGGGAGGGAAACATCATGGTGAAAGAGTATTCTCTTAAGTTCACTCAATTAGCCAGATATACCCTTCATGTGGTTGCAGACAACAGGGACAAGATAGTAAGTTTGTGTCAGGGGTGAATGGTAGCGTGGTTAATGAGTGCAGATCCGCCATGCTGAATAGTGACATAACTTTAGCCAGGCTTATGAATTATTCTCAGTAGATAGAAGATCAAAAGATTAAGGTTGGGGAGAATCAGAATAATAAATCAAGGATATGTAGTTTCAACTTTGCTCAGCCTAAATCAGAAGGAGTAAACCGTTCTCAGTTTCGTTCTAAGTCATCATTTCCAGCTTTTTCTTCAGTTAGTGCTCTAGCTCCTAAGTTCAGGGACGGTAACAGAGATAGAGCGTCAAGCTCTAAGTCTCAAGACACTGTTAGCAATGCCCGAACTAATCCCCTTTGTCAGATTTGTGGTAAGAACCACAAGGATACTTGCAGAGCTGACAGTAATGTCTATTTCGGATGTGGAAAGTCAGGCCACAGAGTCAGAGATTATCCCCTGTCAGGTTACCAGGGTCAATATAATCGTTTTGCAGCTCAGTCCGATCACCCAAATCAGGAGGATGCCACCTTAAGTGCTACTAGTGAGCAACGCCTAAATCATATTTATCCTCTCCAATCCCGGCAAAATCAGAAAAATTCTTCTGATGTAGTTGCTGGTACGTTACAGATCTTTCATGTTCATGTTTACGTTTTTCTAGATCCAGGTACTTCCATGTCTTTTGTTACTCCTTACATAGCAGGGAATCTCGAAGTCAGTTCTGAAATTCTAGCAAATCCATTCTCAGTCTCTACCCCAGTGGGTAAAACCATCATACCCTAGCGTGTATACAGGAACTTCCCGGTTATGATATTTCAGAAAGTCACTTCAGCAGACTTAGTCAAATTAGAGATGACTAATTTTGATGTCATTCTCGATATGGATTGGCTTTATTTCTGTTATGCCACAGTCGACTGCAGAAATAGAATAGTTTAGTTTTAGTTTTTGAATAAAACCATCTTAGAATGGAAAGGTACTGTATCCGCTTTCAGGGGTCAGCTTATTTCCTACCTTCGGGCAGGAAAAATAATATCTAGATGATATGTCTATCATCATGTTCATGTTAAGGACTCTAGTTCCGATACATCCATCCCTGAATCAGTCCTAATTGTGAATGAATACTCAAATATTTTTCACGAAGATCTTCCAGGGATTCCTCCTAAAAGGAAAATAGACTTTGACATTGATCTTCTTCTAAATATGTATCCTATCTCTATTCTTCCATACAGAATGGCACCAATAGAACTCAGAGAATTGAAAAAACTGTTGAATGATCTCCTAGATAAGGGATTCATCAGACCCAGCATTTCCCCATGGGGCACACCAATCTTATTTGTGCGCAAGAAAGATGGTTCTCTCAGAATGTGTATAGACTATTATTAACTCAATAAAGTTACGATTAAGAATAAGTATCCACTTTCCAATATCGATGACTTATTTGACCAACTTCAGGGTGCCCATTACTTCTCCAAGATAGACCTCAGATCCAGCTATCATCAGCTCAGAGTCAGAGAATGTGCATCTAGAAGATACTTTTCCATACTCGATATGGTTACTTCGAATTCCTAATCTTGTCATTTGGTTTTACCAATGCCCCAGCCACTTTCATGGACTTGAAGAATCGTGTGTTCAAGCAATACTTGGACATGTTCGTCATAGTCTTCATAGATGATATTTTGGTATATTCCCACAGTGAGAGTGATCATGCAGAATATCTCAAAACAGTACTTCAGACTCTCATAGATCATCAGTTATTCACCAAATTCAGTAAGTATGAGTTTTGGCTAAGGTCAGTAGCATTTCTTGGTCATATCATTTCCGGTGATGGCATTAGCATAGATCCTCCAAAGATCGAAGTGGTAAGAAACTGGCCCAGACCAGTCTCTCCACTGGAAATCAAGAGTTTCTTGGGTTTGGTTGGCTATTACAAATGGTTTGTTGAGGGATTTTATTATATTGCATCCCCTTTGTCCAGATTGACTCAAAAGAAAGTCAAGTTTTAGTGGTCAGATCCTTGTGAAAAGAGTTTTCAAGAGTTGAAGACTCGACTCACCTCAACTCCAGTCTTAGCTCTTCCAGATGGTCCAAATAGGTTCGTAGTATATTGTGATGCATACAGAGTGGGTTTAGGTTGTGTCCTTATGCAGAATGGTAATTTTATAGCCTACGCCTCCTGACAGTTAAATCCCCATGAGAAGAATTATCCTACTCATGATCTCGAGTTAACAGTCGTAGTTTTTGCCTTAAAGATTTGGAGGCATTACCTATATGGAGTTCATGTAGATGTCTTCACAGATCATAAAAGCCTTCAGTATGTCCTTTCTTAAAAAGATCTCAATCTTCATCAGAGAAAGTGGTTAGAGCTCTTGAAAAATTATGACTTGAATTTCCTTTATCATTCGGGCAAGGCCAATGTAGTGGCCGACACTCTCAGTTGACTGTTATAGGTAGTGTTTCTCATATGGAGGGCAGTAAAAAAAAGTTAGCTCAGTAAGTCCATCAGCTTGCCAGACTAGGCGTTTGCTTAGTCGATACAGAAGAGAGTGATATATGGGTTCAGAGTAGTTCAAAATCATCTCTAGTTTCCGAGGTAAAAGAAAAGCAAGATAGAGATCATAACCTTGTCAAGTTGAAAGAGTCAGTCCAAGATCATAAAATAGAGGTTTTCTCCCAAGGGGAAGATGGTGTTCTACGTTGTCAAGGTCATCTTTGTGTTCCAGGCGTAAATGACTTAAGGCAACAAATTTTTGAAGAAGTACATGGTGCGCGCTACGCTATTTGTCCAGGGGTCACTAAGATGTACCACGACTTACGATAGATCTATTGGTGGAGTGGGATGAAGAGAGATGTTGCATAATTTGTGGCTAAGTACTCTACATGTTAGCAAGTCAAGATAGAGCATTAAAAGCCTAGTGGTTTCATACAGGAGTTTACTATTCCTACTTGGAAGTGGGAAGCAGTGAACATGGACTTCATAATGGGTTTGCCTCGAACTCGTCATCAGCATGACTCAGTTTAGGTCATTGTAGATAGAATGACCAAGTCAGCTCATTTTCTTCCAGTTCATACCTTCTATTCATCCGAGGATTACGGCAACCTCTACATGAAAGAGTTGGTTAGATTGCACGGTGTTCCATTATCTATTATCTCAAACAGAGGTACCTAGTTCACCTCTCATTTTTGGAAAGCATTCCAAAAGGGTATTGGTGCCCAAGTTCATCTCAGTACAACCTTTCATCCTCAGACCAATGGTCAAGTAAAAAGGACCATTCAGGCTCTAGAAGATATGTTAAGGGCGTGTGCAATTGATTTCAAGGGTAGTTGGGATGACCACTTGTCTTTGATTGAGTTTGCATACAACAATAACTATCATTTTAGTATCCAAATGATTTCTTTCGAAGTTCTCTATGGTAGGAGATGCAGATCTCCGATTGGTTGGTTTGAAGTCAGTGAGGCCTCAGTCATAGGGCCTGACTTAGTATTCGATCCCTTAGAGAAGGTTCAGTTGATTAGAGAAAGACTTTGGGCTACTTAGATCCAACAGAAGTCTTATACGGATGTTCATAGAAAATATCTTGAGTTCCAAATTGGTGACTATGTCTATCTAATGATCTCTCCCATGAGGGGGGTGAAGCGGTTCGGTAAGAAAGAAAAGCTCAGTCCCTGATATGTCGTTCCTTTAAAAATTCTTAGTCGATTCGGCAAGGTAGCTTATAAGCTCAAATTGCCTTCAGATCTAGCTTTAGTTCATCCAGTCTTCTATGTCTCCTTGCTCAAGAAGTGCATAGGTGACCCATATGTTGTAATCCCTATTCAGAGCATTGATATTCAGAACAACCGCTCTAATAAAGAGATCTCAGTCATAATCCTAGACTATCAGACTCGTAGATTGAGGAATAAAGAAGTCCCTCTAGTCAAAGTTCTTTGGCGGAATCAGTCTGTTGAGGGAGCTACTTGGGAAGCAGAAGCAGGCATGCGAATCAAGAATCCTCACCTCTTCTCCCTAACTCTGATCAAGCTCAAGGTAATAGTTCTCCTTAAGATTACTCAGTTTCATGTTCAGTGTTCATCATAAACTTAATATCAAGTACCATTGCATATTCAGTCATACATTCATATATCAGTTTAGTTATATAATCATGCATCAGATATGCATTCTTATTGTGAGAAACTTAGTTCATCAGAATGCTCAGTTATGCATTTATGGATCAGTTATACATGCATCAGATATGCATGTTCAGTATAATATGTTCATCTTATCAGTCATGTCAGTCATGAAATCATATTTTAGTTGTTCATGCTCAGTATTTACGTCAGTTATATTTTCTCTCATCTCAGTTAATCTCATTCGAGGATGAATGTCCCCAAGGGAGAGATATTATAAGACCCAGAAAAATCTCACGTTGATAATAAGCTCTTTTAGCTCCAAAAAGCTCCTTGGAAGATCCAACACTTAGAATATTTTAGCTATGTGTTCAACACTTAGTCTCATTTTAAGATTTCGAACTTCGGGGATTTATTTGATGACCTTTCTGACCTCTATTTTCTAATTTTCAAGTTGCGTTGCGATGGGACAAGTCAATAGTACATTCTGGGTGAGTTTTGGAATTTCAAAATCCATTTAGGGCACGTTTGGATTTTGAACTAATAGCCAAAGGCTATAATAGGGCGTTGTCCAGCTTATAGCCTTGACCCCCTACCTCGATAGCAAGGCACCGCCCAGCTGCAAAAGGCTTTGGGAAAGGCGTCACCTTGTTATAGCCTTTGTGCCCAGTTTTTCAGCATTCCACTTTCATGTATCGAGGGTTATTTTGGTCATTTTCCCACCCCTATATAAGCCAATAACACGTGATTAAGGCTCAAAAACACCAAATTATACTCTCTTTTCACAATTTTTCTTAAGAACAAGAACAGGGGTTTCAACTTGAAGACCCAAATCTAAGAGATTTCACCATTAGCTTTCAAAGGTCTTCCATCTAAGGTATGCGTTGTGTTGATTCATGGACTCCTTCCGTCCATGAAGCTCAAGAACCCTATTTTAAACTATATATCATGGTATGCGTGTTATGACTTGATTGTTGATCATATTTGTGTGTTGAATGATTCCAAGATGGAATCTTTATGTGTTTTTATGAAACTAGGATGATATGTTAGTTGAAATATATGAATTTTGGGTGGTTTGCATAGTCAAATTGCGAATGTACCTATGCCATTAATTGTGCATGAAAGGTGTTCGATAAAATTCCTAAGTGACTAGAAATCATATTTTCATGACTCAATAGGACCGAAATGAGAAGTTCATGCTCTATCCTTTATGATTCAACATGAATTCCATACTATTGTTGTGTGTTATTGTTATGATATAGAATGCTCATGAAATTGGAGTTATGCAAGTATTTACATGTTATATGCATTCTCTTCCATGTACAAGATCACGATGACTATGTACTTCATGAAATGCCCCCACTTATTGTATTATGGATTGCTATTATTGGTTATGTATTCAAGAAGGTCATGTCGTGTCAGTTTTTTTTATCAATTCCTAGGGGTACTTGTACCCCAAAAAAAAAAATATAGTTGTGTACCTAGATCCAGTGTCATATTTTCTTTATATCCTCAGTCAAGCCATGATCTATAGAACTCAGTCAGTCATGTGACTCAGGAAAGTTCAATAATTCAGTAATCTCAGTAGTATTCCGCCAGTCAACAGAACTTCATGAATCCAGTCAGTTCAGTCCAGTTATAATGCTAAGTGTCTATTCAGATGGGAGTAGTAATTAGTACCGAGTGAACCCAAAGATGGGAACACACGCTGTTAAATGAGGGTGTGATTCTTAGAAGTCATCCTTGTGTTCCAGAACTATGTAGCCAGCATAGGTTGAGACATCAACACTGTTAGATAAGGGTTGATGATGTGGATAATCACTGTCAGATGAGGGCCCTACCGTTCGTTTTTTGGGACACTGTCATATGAAGGTTACCCATAACTTGTCTTTACCAGTGGCGCGGTATTAACGTCATTCCAATCAGGGCACAAATTGGACCCCAACTCAGCTATTATAGTGCATTTGGGGCATGTCGATTAGATAACTATTTCCCACAGTTTCAGTATCCGTCTCAGTAAAAGAACTCAGGTAGTTCTTCAGATCCCGGGACTGTCAGATAGAGTCAACTCAGATATAGTGCAAAACTCAGATAGTTCCATCAAGTTCAAGACTGTCAGATACAATCACTTATGCTATCAGTTATATCATTTATCAGAACTTAATTATCAGTTATGTAATCATGTTTTCGCGATCTCACTTACAGTTATTATGAATTCATGCATGCATTCTCACATTCATGTTTGTCAGACAGTTAGTATTGTTCATACATATGAAACCTATGTATTCAGATTACTTCACATGCATACTAGTACATTCAAAGTAATGACGCATTTTCACTTTGGTATCTTATACCATAGGTTCATAAGCACGAGCTCCAGAGTATCAGTAGCATCCCAGTTTCCGCAGTCAGAGTTAGCAGTGAGTCCTCATTCTTCGAGGACATGATCATTACTTTATGTTATTATTTATTTTAGCTGAATTTTGATAGACGGGGTTAGTGGGAGACATGTTCCTTCAATTCCATATTCAGACAGTACTCAGAGGCCTTCAGATTTGATTCAGACTTCATTTATTTTCAATTTTGTTTTGGTATTGACATACCACACTATTCAGACATTATAATTTTATTTATGATTCAGTGTGAATCTTATGGACTTACAGCCTTTATTTCTGCATTTATTCAATATATTATGTAGTGTACAGGTACATATATCAGTCTTGAGTTAGCTTGCGGCCCTTCGGGGTCACGAGTACCGTGTAGCGTTTTGGGTACCAAGATTGAGGCATTATAATAATTCTGTTATATAATCAAGCAGAAGAAAAGTGATTATAATTGCACCTTATGCTACATAGTTCTAAGGCTGAAGAAGCTAACTTCCTTTTAGATATTGTTGTAAACCCTTTAGTTTGCCAAGCATGCTTGTTACAGTAACTATTGCCTGGTAGTGGCGGAAGCCATTCACCATCTAGTACTTTATTTGTTCAATCTTGTATTACACATTACTAATATTAATATTTGGGTACCCTTATGATGGGACCTTTTTCAGATTCTGAACTCCACATCGTAAGTGGATCAAACTACCTTGTTTTAATTACCCAGTAGATTTTTCTGTGTCCAAAACTTCTTTATAGGTTTCTAAAATAATTTTATAATCATTATTCAGTTATAGTTATAAGAATAGTACTTGTCATGTAATTTTTGATCATCTAAGTTGTATCTTGAAAATATTGAAGTTTGAATTCAGACCAAAAAGTTTAACAATTTAACTTAGTATTATGTATTTAAATTACCTTGACCAAACTTCTATTTCAAGATTTGAGATTGTCTATTATAGACATTATGTATATAGGAATGATAATGAACATTAAATCACAATGACCTTTTAATTAACACAGGTTCAAGAGGCAAACTCAGAATTATACACGAGGCAGAAAAATGCAGAAGTTGCGCACTATTCGAGAGTCAGAAAAAAGCAGAAATACAAAAAGAAAATGTAACTGTGGAACTCTATTCTCGTCAGCAGGCCTCAAACATTAAGTTGTACACGAAGCATAAGGAAGCCTAAGGGCTAGCAGCGATTGGGAGAGAACAAACCATGTACTTAGGATCCCTTCTAAAGGAATTGAATCACAATTACTCATTCAGACACCAACCAAAATAAAACCTCATTCAGCAAAATAGAACCTCAAAAAGGATTAACAAAAACTACATGCTATAGACATCAACCACTTGCTACAGTTCGTGCATTTTAAATTTCTCAAACCAAGGATCACATCTGAAGAAGGAACAAAAGGTAGTACTTCTGAAAAAACAAGTCTGACGCTCAACGATACAAATTTTTCAAATATGTCAAGCATCTAGAAGACTAAACTATTGGAATGACAGTTTGTTGTCATGATCAAGATTGAAGGATCATTATAAACTATGCAAAAGTAACACCGCGAAGACCTTCAACAACATCCCGTGCTAACTACTCAGAAAAAATTACATCTAAATACATCTTATGCTTTCCCTAGCACAACACCTCACTATACATATAAACATATCGTTGCCAGCGGCTTCAAATACAACTACATCCACATCAGTATTTTAGTCAGCATTTCGATAAAAATCATTAGAAAAAATTGAGCGAAAACGAAGATTAGTGAAATCAAACAAACGAAATTGAGGAAAACAAAAATCAAACAAGCAATAGAAACCAAATAGAAAGTAGAAGAAAATGAGAAAGCACAAAGATTATTAGATGAACGAAAAATTGAGAAAGCAATAGAACGAAATTGAAAAGATCAATACGAATAGTATTTTGTTCCAATTAAACGAAATTTAAGATAAAACTTACCTACACAGCTTGAAAAAACAAGATTATGGGGCAAAATCAAAGGGAAAGCATGCAGAGACGCAAAGTTGATCGTGTAATTGAGAGAATTTCTTCGACAGTGCAAAAATAATTAGGATAAATTGTTGATTGAATAAGAAAACATTTAAGCTGCTGGTATATTTTCAAGAGAATTAATAATATGAGTTTCCTTTTAATTAGATTTTAGAAAAGGAAAAAAAAAATGTTTGGCGCCTATGTATTATTTTTAGTAGAAAAATACGTATTATTTTTTTATTAAAATATTAATTTTCCGCTCAAGGATCTATTACTAATAGGGACGAGTTAAAAAAAAAATTTAGGACCATATTTTATACCTTCACAAAAAAAATACATAATTAAGGACCGGAATGTAATCTCGTCTTAATAGATATACTTTTAGAGACCAAGTTATTAACTTGTCCCCAAATGTTGGTCTTAAATAGACCTTTTTGTTGTAGTGATAAAAAATTTCAAAATACAACAATGGTTAATTTGTTCGAATAAAATTAAAATATTAGAAAACTGTAGTGAATCTTCGTTGAATCTTACAATATTGATTACATTTTTTTTGGACTAATTACAATATACAAAAACACACGTTAGTTAGTCATATGTTTATGCGTTATGAGTTTAATTAATGGGTCTCGTTTATTTAATCGAAGTTTTGAGTACTGCTGATTTTCTTAAGGTTTAAATAAAAATCATATTTCATTAAATTGAATATATTTTGCAATTTGAAAATATTAACTTGGAAGTTTGACGACAATGAAAATATTCATGGAAGTCTAGGAATATTGTATCTGTTATAGTATTAGCCTTTTATGTCCAATTGATTTTGAATGATCTTTTTATAGTATCTGCATTTCAAATAGAATGACTATTCGATAATTTTTGTTATATTATTATTATTATTATTATTATTTATTTATTTATTTATATCAGATGTGCTTGAAGAAAAAATCTATTATAATGGCTAGGGCATATTTTTTTTTTTATAAATGAAAGTGATTTATAAAATTAAATTCATTGAAATGAGAATATATGTGTGGAGCGGTATTCTAAACTAGTAAATAAAAAATACTAGTAAAAAGAGTACTCCTTTTCTTATGTAAAAAGGAGGAATTATTTATTGGTATTTTCAACGCTACAATCACATCAAAATGTCACATATTTTCCCATAAAATATTAAACATCATTTTCATCCCCTTTTTAAAGTCTATTATTATAAAGAAGAAAAACGAAACTTAATCTCTTACTCTCATTCTTTCATCATTTTACTCATCATCTGGAGTGGATGTGTAGGCAAATTTTTTATGCTTCGGCATATATTAAATTCGATGTAAATTAAGTATAATTATATAAATACATATAAAATCTGATATAAGATGTAAAAAAAATACCCAATAAGTGAAGAAGATAGTTGGCATTTTAATTTTTAGATAAAATTTTAAAGTTTTGGACGTCAATAGGTGTGTTAAACCTTCGAGGATATACTACAAATCATGTGTTTTGATGTAGTATTATTTATTAATGATTACTTATTTATTTATTCAATTCAATAAATTGTTATAATAAAGGGAAAAGGATATGGGTTGACCAATTTGAAAAGAAATGGCCAGCCCATGTAAAAGTTGGACAATTGGCGCCAGTCGGTCCAATTTAATTTCTATTTTTAGTCATTCGGCCCATCGGTCGTATTCAGTTTCAATACTCAATTGATACACTTTTATACCATATTGATACACTTTTATACCGCATTGATACACTTTTATACAATTATTATATAAAATATATATTTGTATTTGGTATCAAAGATTCATGTATTTGATACCAAATATTGTATTTGATTGATAAAAAAGAAGAACAACAATTACAATGTTATAAAATCGTATTTGATTGTTAGAAAAACTACATCAATTAGAATAATAATTTTTTTTTAAAGGTTAAAACTACATAGTTTATTTTGAAGCTGGCAAACTTTAAAATCTTTATGATTCAAATCAACCATTGAGTAATGGCGTTATAGATAAACAAGAGGATAGCTTAAACGGAATCACTGGATTGTGATATTTGTAGCAAAAACAAAAAAACATGAAGATAGTAGCAAAAAAAAGGCCTAAATGGCTACGTTTTAGAATTTAAAAATCGGTGGCCACTCGGCGGTAATTGTTTTAGCCGATTGGCTATTCTTGTCCTTTTTCCTTAAATAAATTATTATAATATATGTATATGATTTAATATATAGAGTTTAGCTTATATATAGAAGATTAAATCATTCGTTCTTATAAGTTAAATTATAGTTCATAATCGTTGATGAAAATTTGGACAAACCATCAAAATGATTGTGGTAAGAGATTAAATGTAATTTATCCTTATTACAAGAATAGTTCTAACTTCTCGTGCTATTGCATTTTGTATGTACTGAACAGGATTGAGTAGAGATAGTTGTTTTAGACTGCTCGTAAAAATATATTCTCTTAACTATTAAATGTACTTGTATTCTCAATCATGATATAACTATTATGATCTGCATATATTATTTATCATTTTGATTTATTAAAGAGTGAAATTCCAAGATAGGTCAATATTCCTGATAGATTGGATAATAATAGTATATATTGGTGAAATAATAAGCTAGTTGATGGAATCAATGTCAAGATATAAAGATTGATGATACACCTTTTACGAGAAGCTTATAAGTTTTCATGTGTAAACCCGACTAGTAGATTTATGATGACATATGAAATAAATTAAACATTGCTCTAAAGAAAATTAATCATCATATTAAATTCGTCACTAATTTAATTTATTGAGTAGTATTTGTAATCGTAACATGAGAAACTACGTAAGTGTTTAATGGGTAATATTAAAATAAAAATAGAGGAATGCGATTACAAATTTTAGTGAATTAATTTGTAATGTATTATGGTAAGAATAATTCAAATATAATTTTGAATTATTTTCAAATAGGGAGCCTCGATAATTAATTGTGTCATTCCTAAGTGCCCATAGTAAACTCGAAATCTTATTTTATATATAAAAAAAAATGAGAAATCGTCGTCTTTTCCTTATTTAAATGGAAGCAAGTTGTTTAAGTAGAAACAATCTCTGTTTTTCTTTCCTCTTTGAATTGGGAGAGTATCTCTATAAATAAGATTCTTAACCTAAAAAAATTAATTTTTTATTTAGTATTACCTCATTCAAATATTGAGAGAGTTCAGCTGTGAATTTAAAATTAAATTTAGGATCATTCTGCTCACGCTTTAAGAGGTATTTGTATAAACTATGTGTTTATGTTGATTGTCTATAATTCATGTAAGTAATATAATTCTGATACATTTTCGCTGTGTATATTTCTTTCAACACCCATAATTCCTAAATCCTGAATTCGCAACTACTCATCACCATCTTTGAAAATTATATCCAACTTTTTCATATTATTTCTTGTCTGTCTTGACTCTGGAACACAAATTTGCTAAAGTGTAGTAACATAAAAAAACCACCCAGATCAAAACATTTAAGAGAAAACAAAAACATTAGAAAAAAAGAACTTCCTTTTTATTACTATATTCCTTTTTAATGTGTTGGTCTGGTTTGACTTAACACATTGTTTTAAAAAATAAAAAACACTTTTAAAGTAATATCCTTTAAATAAAGAAAAAAAAAATTAAAAGAAAAAAGAAAAAAAAGTCCGAGGAGAAAAAGGTAAATTTAACAACAAAGTCGAAGCTGCCTCCCCCCACGACCCCACCAAAATGGCAGTTAATTAATATTGAAACTCAACTACACATTTTTATTTTTTGTTTCAGAATTATTAAAAGCAAAAAGACTCCGTGAAGAGGATTTAATAAAGTTTTTGGTATCCGAAAGAGTTTTAAGAGAGAGAGAGGGGGTTGAGGGGATCAAATGGACTTTTAGAGAGAGAAAGAAGAAGAAGATAATTGTAGAGACCCCAAACAAGGAACAAGATTTATGGTATTTTTTTTATACGTTCTTTATTTTTTCCTTTAATTTATTTTTTTGGTCGAAACTTCCATTATTTTGATTTATTACCTTTTGAAATTTTCTTGGTTTTTCAGCTAAGTTGCTTCTTTTTTTTTTTTCATAAAATTTTTGAAGATTAAAGTGTTTTTGTTTGTTAACGAGGATATTTTTAATGGGTTTTTGTTGCTAGCCTAATTTGTGTGCACTAACAATTTTTTTTTTTAATTTTTTTGCTTTAAGTAAAATGTTAAGCATAATTTTGTATGTGGAAGACAGTTAATTTGTCTAAGTGTGATATTTGTAATTTTTTTTAGGAAATTGCATTGTTTGTCTACTTTTTGAGTCGGTACTTGGTAGGACAAGAAAAAAATGAAATCTTTTATCTTCTCCTGTTATGGTTTCTTGCCTGGTATCAAAAAACTGCATTTTCCTCCTTTAGGGAGCCATTTTTCAGACTAAAAAATGTTTTTTTTTTCTTTTCTCATGTTTTTTCCCTCTTGGTTTCTTGGATAGTTTAGTGCTCTATACTTTGGAATGTCAAATTTCTTGTAAGGAGTTTGTAGTAACCCTTCCCCCCCAAAAAAAAACAAGAAAAAAAAAAACAAAAAATAGTAGACTAGAATATGAGAGAGAAAAGTAACTGCTACAAGATTAAACATGGGACTATTACAAAGTTATTTGGTTTGGGGTGTGGGGGAGTGATTGTAATAATTTCTGTGAGATTGTTTTGAATGATGAAGAAACAGCCTTTCTACGTAGAGGTATGGACTGCGTACATCTTACTCCCAGACCCCACTAGGTGGGAATATACTGGGTTTGTTGTTGTTGTTGTTGTTTTGAATGATGAAGAGTGTGTTGTAGTCTTGCTTAGTAATGGTGGTTTTCCAGCAGGAAAGTGTTCTTCAGTAAAGTTCTCTAGTTTTGGACTGCTTTATGTGCCTTCTTTTTGCAAGAATCTTCTTTTCTTGCTTTGTACTTTTCCTCATGCACCTTGGGCCAAATCTTCATTTTCTTTGTAATTAAGTTATGAAAAATAGTTTAAATTGATACCCTACTCCCTCTTCAGGTATATTTAATGTGCACACTTGTCGGGGATTCAAGTTCATCACATAGAAAAAGTAACCTGTGAAGCCTTGCTCTTGCTCTGGTCCAGTAAATGTCTTTTCGCAGTATAGCTCGTGATATTAGGGATAGTATTGGAAGCTTATCTAGGCGGAGTTTCGAGGTTAGGCTGTCCGGTCATAACAGAGGGAAGTCACAGAGTGCTGTCCATGAATTACATGACCAGACTATAGTCATTCAAAGCAGTTGTTGGGCAGGCCTCCCACCAGAGTTACTTCGTGACGTAATTAAAAGATTGGAAGCAAGTGAGAGTACGTGGCCTGCTCGTAAACATGTTGTATCTTGTGCAGCTGTTTGCCGCTCATGGAGGGAGATGTGCAAAGAAATTGTTCAGCACCCGGAGTTCTCTGGAAAGCTGACCTTTCCCATCTCTCTTAAGCAGGTGATTTTCTTTTTCCAGTTCCCTGCTATTTTTTCTGTGGATCATCTATTGCTATCATTTTTCTAATTTTTTATAAGGTTAGAGTGGAACATGAGTGTTATGTCATTGTTGTGATGTTTGTTGTCCAATTCCTTCTTGCAGCCTGGGTTTCGCGATGGAACCATCCAATGCTTCATCCGGAGGGACAAAGCTAAATTAACCTATCAACTTTTCCTTTGCCTTAGCCCTGGTAAGTTTGTTCTACTGGCTTTATGTTGACTGATATGTAGTCTAATTTGCTGCAAAATTTAGGGTAGATGTTTTGCTCATCTGTAAGCTTCATATAGTCCCCACTGGTGGGGTTTCACTGGATATGCTGTTGCTGTAAGCTTCATATAGTCATCTGATGTCTCTGTTTGTTGCATTAGATCCTTAGTTTTAAAAGTGTTTTCTTCTAGTTTGATTCTTGGAAGGGTTGACAGATGAATCATTTCTTTGCAAGTGATCCACCACAATTGTACAAAAGTTCCTTGTTCCACAGAGTGGAAAATGGAATCAAGCAGTTCTTGCGAAGGGGTTGGTTTTTAGTGTCTATATGTTTGTCTACTTAGGATAACTTCACGGCTAATTGACAGAAAAGTCAGATGATGCTTACAAAAGCGATATCTTTCGTTTTTCTTCTCGTTGGACGTTTGAGCAGGAATTTTTTATTATGGTCATTTGTGGGAGTTCCGGACTTTAACTGAACATGCTTTGTCAATGGTGTAGAAGGATTCTTAGTTAATGGCTCCGAACTATTTCTGAAGCTTCTTGATATTTCTCTACGTTTATGCAAATATTAACTTGTTTTCATTAAAACCAGTTGGCCTGATGTTCTCTCTTTCCTTTTCTGTTTGCCATCAGCCTTGCTTGTGGAAAATGGCAAGTTTCTTCTTTCTGCAAAGCGTAATCGGAGAACCACGTGTACAGAGTACATCATCTCTATGAGTCCAGATAGCATATCAAGGTCAAACAGCTCTTACATTGGAAAACTGAGGTAAGCATGCTTCAAGCGTGTTCAAATCCTTCAGTTTCATACCTCTGTTGTCAAAGAAAATTGCTCTTGGGAAAAGGAATGATGTCATAAATGATTAAATTGGCTCAAGAAATGTGCAAAGAGTAACTGTGAGATGACGAATAGGATCTCCAAGGTTCTATCTGAGGGAAGAGAGTTAAATGGAGGTATAAAACTAGTGAAATCTTCTGCTTAGATTCTCTACTTTCAGGCTGTGGCTTATAAATTTTCTAATTAACAAAAGAAATTACGGAAGAATAAATCTAGTCATCAACTTGGATTCCATCCCTTTTGGCTGTGGACAAGGCGTTGACTAATATTATGAGCGCTTTGGTGATTTGAGACTGTTTGCTCTTTTATATGTTTACCGCAAAAAATTCTTACAAAATCTTTCTATAATGCTATGGATTCTTATTTGGGGTGGGGGGGATTTTGTTGGGTTCGAAATCGAGAGGGCGTCATGCGGAAGCTAGTAGTTGCAAACTATTGAGACGATAAATCAGACGAAAAGAAAAACATACTAAAAACATGATTATTATATAGTTTGGCCAATTGACCTACATATAAAAACCTAATATAAAAGAAAACATAAAACTATTAGAGAGAAAATCTCCCCCTAAACAAAGACACTTTAAAGACTACATTGTGGATGCTGTTGTGTTATGGTATGAGAAGGGGGTCTTCTATTTATACATGTCCAAAACCTTTCCTCCAAGAAAGAGGTTAGCCAAATATGGAAAAGAATTATATTTCTTCTTTCAGGAAAAGTAAAAGTAATTATGGTAACTTTTATTTTCCTTCTAAGAAAAAGTAAAACTTAAATATAGTAAGAAAATCAGGGCAAAAACCCTAACAAATTTGACAGGTAATGAATGGATCATTTCCGAGTTGTGCATAATGTTGAACCTGTCCTGATGACCTATTTGGTTATATTCTTTAGTTTATGCAATTCCTAGACTTGTCTTGGAAAAAAGGTGAATAAATTGTTAAAACATGCGAAGATTATTCTGTTATGTGATGAAGTTTTCTTAGCATGAATTTAGCTGTTAGCTTGAACTTGAAATGAGTATTTTTAGTGGGTCATGGACATAATATTTCTGATGCAAGTATCCGATTTAGGCAAAATTGTAAAAGGCTTTTAAACTTCTTTATTCTTCTTTTCAGGTCAAATTTTCTGGGCACGAAGTTCATAATTTATGATACCCAGCCACCATACAACAGTTCTAGTATCCCTCCACCTGGTGGAAGCCGGAGATTCTATTCCAAGAAAGTTTCTCCCAAAGTCCCTACGGGAAGCTACAACATTGCACAGGTATCCTACGAACTGAATGTACTCGGAACCAGGGGGCCTCGCAGGATGAATTGTGTCATGCACTCAATCCCTGTCTCGGCCCTTGAACCCGGGGGCACAGTCCCAGGCCAACCTGAACTTCTCCCTCCCAATCTCGAGGACTCATTTAGGAGCATGTCCTTCTCCAAATCAATTGATGCTTCAACAGAATTCAGCAGTGCTCGGTTTTCAGATATTGGGGGTCCAAGTGAAGTAGATGAAGGGAAGAGTAGATTTTTGGTACTTCGAAACAAGGCGCCTAGATGGCATGAACAGCTGCAGTGTTGGTGTCTGAATTTCAGAGGGAGGGTAACTGTCGCTTCTGTCAAGAATTTCCAGTTGATTGCTGCTACACAGCATGCAGCAGGTGCGCCAACACCAGCACAACCAGCTCAGTCATCATCATCAGATCAAGACAAGATTATCTTGCAGTTTGGTAAGGTTGGCAAAGATATGTTTACAATGGATTATCGGTATCCTTTATCTGCCTTTCAGGCTTTCGCCATCTGTTTGAGCAGCTTCGACACAAAGTTGGCATGTGAATAGAAAGAACAAATAGAAAATTTAGTTGATCCTAGTTTTCTCTTAGAATTGCCTAAAGATTTGAGTCCGTTGCACAGTCATTGTGTTACTCTCATCATAATTAAGGAGATGCAGGAGGCTCTTTCTCATTGGACAACTGCTATTTTCTTCGTTCCTTTTTTTCCCCTTTTCGTGTATCGTCCTTTGTCGCTTGATCCTTCATTCATAGAGTTTAAGATGCTTCTGTTGTAATTTTCGTTCGAAGTGTTAAATATACTTGGTGAAAGGAACAATGTATAAACTTTGTACCATGTGTGAAGTTCCAGTTGTAACATCCATTTGTATAATCAGCCCACTTTGTTGTGTTCTTTGTAAGTTTGGATTATGCTGGCTCGGTGGCTGGTGATGTCCAAAGTTACATAATTATGTTGGTGTGGAGGCCATGACAGGTATTCTGGTTTGAAATTTGGAGAGTACTCTTTATCTGCCTTTTGTGAGAAGTCGTGTGCAGTTTGTAATAAATATTTTGAAATGATATTCTCGCAAAATGTTGCACCAAAAAAGAAAATGTCAACTTGTATTAGTGTGTCAGGTGAACTTAAAGCACATCATGTACGTTTCATTTTATTTGTCCTTGTTGATCCAGTTGGCTATGAAAATCATGTGTTTAGCATGAATATAAGTTGTTTTTGAAGTTTTGTGGAAGAAGTATGAGTGAAAAAAGTAAAAATAAGTTTTACTACTTGTTTTCACTTTTTTAAATACAATTTTAAATTGCATTTGGATTTCTTATGGCCAAACACATTGTTTTTACTAAAGTGAAATAATTTTTTGAAAAAAAATAAACAAATTTCATGGTCAAATGACTACTTAGTATATCTCTTGAGAAGATTTTAGCTAGGTGAGTATTTAATGTAATTATTTAGTACGTACGAAGGATAGAAAGAAAAAAAATATAATAAAATTTTCTTTATTGCATAAGTTAAAGGTAAAATGACCCCTATACTATGTCGGTTTTGTAAGTTTGACACTTCTACTTATATATTTGTCATCTGGACCTTTGAACCTATTAAAAAGTAACATTTTGCGCCCTTTGACCGTTGACCTTGCTTACGTGCATTGAAATGGTGACTAGGATAAAAAGAGTAGCCACGCGCTTGAGAGTGCGAGTGGGGGTCAATTTTTGGTCAATTTTATATTAAAATAATAATAATAAACAATGAAAATAATATTAAAATTAAAAAAAGGTCCTTTTTTTCTCTCCATTTTTTCAATTTTAAAATATTTTTAAATATTTAAAAATAATTTAAAAATAATTTTAAAATATTTTAAAAATTTTTTAAGAAATAAAAATATTTTTTCCCTCCCCACCTCACCCCAGCCCGTCCCCACCCAGCCCCATCTCACCCCACCCCCAGCTCCCCACCCCACCTCACCCCAACACAAGTGAAATCCATCAAATGTATTAATCCCTAGTTTCGATGTCTTTTTCAAGCCCTACATTAAGGAAAGAAAATACAATTTGAGTAATACTCAATCAATTCATCAAAGTTTAATGAAAACAAGAGCTCAAATGTCTATTTATACTATTACATAGTAAATGTCAAAAATACCCTTAATGAATAAGGGAAATGGGGCGCCTCTTGAGTGTCACTTTAGGGTGTAAAATGTCTTCTATACCCTTCACTTGAGGCGCCTCTTGAGTGTAAAGGTTCTCCTCCTAGCTTCTCTTGAACAAGGCTTCAAAAATGCTCCCAAAAGGCCTTCAATCACTTGTCAATTCCGAAGCTTGAACCTTTGACAATATCTTGTGCTCTCACTACTAAAAAAAAAGGATAAAACCGACCACAAAAACCTTCCACATGTGAAAGATTTTTCTAAAAGACCGACCACAAAAACGACCAAAATCTGTGGTCGGAAAAGTTGTGGTAGTTTTTTCAGGTTTTTTTTTTTTTAAATATATATATATTTAAAATTCATTATTATTTTATTAAAGTTAGAAAAAATAATTTTGGAGAAAAAAAACCTACCACACGTGGAAGGTTTTTTATAAAATTAATTTATTAATTTAATAAAAAACCTACCACAAGTGGTAGGTTTTTTGTAATTTTTTTGGGTATTTTAAAATAAAATAAAATGGTAAACCCAAATACAACATATGCAACAACAACAATGAAATACAACAGAACCAAATCAAATACAGCAGCAATAACAATCAAAAAACAAATGTAAATGCTTTCAAAAGTGTATAGGACATACAAAATGTCCAACAAAATATGAAAATACTACAACAATAGTTTCAAAGTACAAGACATACAAAAATAAAAAACCTAAGATTCAACAATAGTTTCAAACCGAGAGTGCTGACAAAACTTACAGAACTCTAGGTTAGCATCTTCCTTAAAGTATAACATGCAACCATTTTCACAACAATCAATTCTAATCGAGGAGAGACCTAACTTTGACACCAATCTTTTTGCCTTATAGAAAGAATCAGAAATCTCCAAGCCGGGGTCAACCAACTCTTTAATAAGGTCTATCATTGAGTCCATTCCTCCTTCAGCAATATTTCAGTCAGATTTAATATTTAGTAATCTAACAGCAGCAGACAAACGAGAGTACGAACACCCGTCAAACAAAGGATGACTACCAGCATGCAATTCTTTGTAGAAATTGCCCGCTTCGCTATTAGGAACATCTTCAACATTTTTCCTAATGTCAACCCCATGTTGCATCCCAAAAGCATCGTGCACCATTTCTGTCATCCTAGTTTGTTGATATTCATTATGCCCTGTAGATTTACTACTTTCTCCAACAACAAAGTTATTTTGCGCTACATCCCCATGAATACCACGCAATCTTAAAAAGTCCTCGTGAAACCTCTTTCTATAAAGATGTTCCTTCACATCTTCTTCACTACAAGATTTATACCATCATATCTAACACAAGGACAACGAATAACCCGATAACGTGTCCGCATATCAAGTGTCTTAGCATGTTCAACAAATCTTTTGACACCTTCAACAAATTCCTCCTAATACCCACTCTATTATCATTGTTTCGTTGATATATCCAGCTATAATCAGGTTCCATCTATGCAATCAATCAGATTAAACTAATTACATGAAGTTACAACTAATTAAGTGACTAAGTCACTAACCAACTCACATTCAAAACACAAAGTCCCTATAAAGTCACATTCACAAAAATCACCTATAAAGTCCCTACACTTAACCATATTCAAGTGTCTAAGTCACTAACCAACTCACATTCAAAACACAAAAATTACCTTTAAAATCCCTATACTTAACCAAAAATTAAGCATTTTCAACTAACAAAGGCACGAACAACATCACCTTGTAAACACTAATTCACTATTAAAGTCACCGGCACTTAAGCATTTTCAACTAATAAAGTCACCAACCACATCACCTCCTAAACACTAATTCACTATTAAAGTCATTGGCACTTACCACATTACCTCCTAAACAAAAGTTCACTTTTAAAGTCACCAAAACTTAAGCATTTTCAACTAATAAAGTCACCAACCACATCACTTTGTAAACACTAATTCACTATTAAAGTCACCGACACTTAAGCATTTTCAACTAATAAAGTCACCAACCACATCACCTTGTAAACATTAATTCACTATTAAAGTCACCGGCACTTAAGCATTTTCAACTAACAAAGGCACCAACAACATCACCTTGTAAACACTAATTCGCTATTAAAGTCACCGGCACTCAAGTATTTTCAACAAATAAAGTCATCAACCACATCACCTCCTAAACAAAAGTTCACTTTTAAAGTCACCAAAACTTAAGAATTTTCAACTAATAAAGTCACCAACCTTATCACCTCCTAAACACTAATTCACTATTAAAGTCACCGGCACTTAAGCATTTTCAACAAATAAAGTCACCAACCACATCACCTCCTAAACAAAAGTTCACTTTTAAAGTCACCAAAAATTAAGTATTTTGAACTAATAAAGTCACCAACCACACACGGCTTCACTAGACTTCAATATGAAAAACAACAACACTTCATTATAACAAATTAGAGAGAAGTCAACTTACCTTTGCTTGGCCTAAATTAATGTCAAAGAGACAAGCGGTCACCGGAAAAATAGCAAAGCAATCCTTTCCTGCAATACCGAGAGTACCAACAATAAAAAGCATTATATCTCAATTAGAAATGATAACATGTATTCAATAAATTAGTTGAGACACAACTAAGTCTCAAAACAAAACAATATTCAATCTAAGTCTTAACCACTTTCAACCAACTATGTCACCTACCATAACCACAAGAAAAACATAAAAACCCCTTTTAAAGTCCCTAAACTTAACCATTTTCGAGAACAACATTCAAACTAAGTCTTAACCACTTTCAACCAACTATGTCACCTACCATAACCACAAGCAAAACAAAAAAAAACCCTTTTAAAGTCCCTAAACTTAATCATTTTCGAGCAACTAACTCTCAAAACAAAAAATTCAAACTAAGTCTTAACCACTTTCAACCAACTATGTCACCTACCATAACCACAAGCAAAACAAAAAAACCCCTTTTAAAGTCCCTAAACTTAACCATTTTCGAGAAACTAACTCTCAAAACAAAACAACATTCAAATTAAGTCTTAACCACTTTCAACCAACTATGTCACCTACCATAACCACAAGCAAAACAAAAGAATCTCTTTTAAAGTCCCTAAACTTAACCATTTTCGAGCAACTAACACTCAAAATAAAACAACATTCAAACTAAGTCTTAACCACTTTCAACCAACTATGTCACCTACCATAACCACAAGCAAAACAAAAAATCCCCTTTTAAAGTCCCTAAATCATTTTCGAGCAACTAACTCTCAAAACAAAACAACATTCAAATTAAGTCTTAACCACTTTCAACCAACTATGTCACCTACCATAACCACAAGCAAAACAAAAAAAAACCCTTTTAAAGTCCCTAAACTTAATCATTTTCGAGCAACTAACTCTCAAAACAAAAAATTCAAACTAAGTCTTAACCACTTTCAACCAACTATGTCACCTACTAGAACCATAAGCAAAACAAAAAAATCCCTTTTAAAGTCCCTAAACTTAACCATTTTCGAGCAACTAACACTCAAAACAAAACAACATTCAAACTAAGTCTTAATCACTTTCAACCAACTATGTCACCTACCATAACCACAAGCAAAATAAAAAAATCTCTTTTAAAGTCCCTTAAGTTAACCATTTTCGAACATCTAAGTGATCTAACAAACCACATGTAAAACACAAAAAAATCCACTTCAAAGTCCCCCGACTTAACCTTTTTCAAGCAACTAAGTGACCTAACAAACTACATTCAAAACAAAGAAATAGTCGTTTCTAAATTGCGATAATACTTTATTTCTAGTACTATTGCATAGGTACATATATAGCCCAAGAACAAGATTTTTAAATACAATAGTTTGTGAACAATATGTGAGACAATCTTTTCCTTCACTAGAAACAAGTCTTTGCTTAGACAATTAGACAAACAGCATGTGAGCCTTTCAGACCTTCTTTTTGTTTATAAAGGGTGTAGCTGTAGCCTTCCAGGTTTTCATCGCTTAGTCAACTTGTTTTCTTTACCGGTGGACTTAATAGGTACTTATGTAAGTAAAAAAAAAAAACGTTCATTTGTCTCCCTTCATCGATCAAATATTTCTCTTTATCCTAGTCCAATTACAGAATGATATGTCATGAAGTTCACCTTTTTCACATTAATGTAGTATGTCTGAAGCAACGGTTTGTTACGCAATAGGAAGGCATCAACTTAACTGAAACACAAATTCTTCAAAATGCTTGCAGAACATTCTGTAGAATGTAAAATCAAAGGTCACCGATATAGTTCCGTAGCTTATGTGGACCTCCAATTCACTAGCTTGTGAAATGGTGAAAGACGATGACAAGGCTGCCGGCTGGAGACGACTACCGGCGTTGGTGGAGACGGCTGGCGGCGCGGGGTTCGTCCTCGTTTTTAGAGAGAGAGAGAGGCAGAGGGAGATCGATGAGAGGGAGATGAGAGGAATACTGCGGCTTTTGTTTTGTGAAAAAGGTTCAGGGTTTGAGTTTATTTTGACTAAAAGTGTGATAAATGGTGAATTTAATCTCAGCCATTGATTGGATGAGATCAATGGCTATGATTAAAATTGAGAGGAGCCAAATGAAATTGAAATTGGAGATTTTAATTTGAGGTCAAATTGGAAATAAATTTAGGCTAGAATTGACATAGACATATATAAAATGTGGCTAGAAAGTAAATGAATTGGGAAAATTGAATTGAATTAGTGTTGCTATTTTAGGAAATTTAATAATGATGAAAGAATAAATAATAAAAATGTCGATATTAAAATAGACTACTTATATAAAAATTAATTTTTTAATAAATTTTATAATATTTATAACAATATTCAATTAATTTAATACAATATATATATATATATATATATAAATATATAAATCAGATATTTAGTTATTTTACCACCATATTAACACGGGTAGTTTATTTCTCAATCGTATAATAATATCAATGAATTTTGCAAAGTACGATAAATTTTTGGTTAATTAAATTTTAATTATGATTTTATACCTCATAATACAACGTGTTAATCAGATAAATTATCGATTTTAATTAGATATATATGTACCTCGTAATACAACGTGTTAATCAGATAAATTATCGATTACTTGTCTTACGTTATTACAACTTATCTACATTCACACAAAATAGTATATCTATTCCCTCAATAGTATGACATCATTGCATTATTCAAAATATTTTGATATATACATTCAATTATCGAGATTTCGATTGCTGCATATGTCACTATACGAGATATATGTATATATACATATATTCAATTGTCTATCAGCTTTCAAATATGTACTATAAATATCCCATAATAATATACAACGTAACGTATTTCACAGATACTCAGTTGAATTATCGGTTGGTTTATCTTATGTCATTAATAGACCTTCACTATATAATATGTATATACTATATATATACCTATACATACACACACATATACGTACACACTATCAACTATATCAATACGTACTATATCTATACGTCATAACATACGTACACGAGTATATTATCCAATTATATAATGTGACGTATTTCATAATACTTACTTACTTATAGTACTTATTAAAAACCGACAATAAGTAGTAGGTTTTCATTATTTTTTTTAATTAATTTTTTAATAAAACCGACCACAAGTTGTCGGTTTTTCAAAAAAAATAAAATAAAATAATATTTTAATAATTAATACTAAAATTATTTTAATAATTATTTTTATTTTTTAAAATAAAAAAGCTACCACTTGTGGTAGCTTTTAAAAAAAAAATTAAAAAATTAAAATACATCCACTTGTGGTCAATTTTTGAAAAAAAATAATTAAAAAATAATCAAAAAACCGATCACTTGTGGTCGGTTTTTTATATGTTTTTTAATTATTTTTTCAAAAAAAATCGACCACAAGTAGTCGATTTTTTTTATTTTTTCCATTCACAAAATAAATAATAATCAATACTAAAATTATTTTAATAATTATTTTGATTTTTTAAAATAAAAAAGCTACCACTTGTGGTCGCTTTAAAAAAAAAAAAAATTAAAAAAAATAACATCCAACCACTTGTGGTCGTTTTTTGGAAAAAAATAATCAAAAAACCGACTACTTGTGGTTGTGGTCGTTTTTTTATTATTTTTTTTTAAAAAAAAATCGACCACAAGTGGTCGTTTTTTTTTATTATATTTTTATTTTTTATTCGAAAAATAAATAATTACTAATACTAAAATTATTTTAATAATTATTTCGATTTTTTAAAATAAAAAAGCTACCACTTGTGGTCACTTTTTTTTAAAAAAAAATTAAAAAATTTAAAATAAATAAAATCCAACCACTTGTGGTCGGTTTATGAAAAAAAATAATTAAAAAATAATCAAAAAACCCACCACTTGTGGTCGTTTTTTTTTTATATTTTTTAATTATTTTTTTTCAAAAAAAAAAACCTTCCACAAGTGGTCAGTTTTTTTATTTTTTTCATTTGAAAAATAAATAATAATTAATACTAAAATTATTTTAATAATTATTTCGATTTTTTAAAATAAAAAAGCTACCACTTATGGTCGCTTTTTAAAAAAAAATTAAAAAAATTTAAAAATATTAAAATCCAACCACAAAACCGACCACAACTTGTGGTTGGTTTTTTCCTTTCTTTTGTAGTGTCTTGCTGCCTCTCATGCTTGTATCGGGGGGGGGGGGGGGGGGGGGGGGATAGTTTGTTAATTAGAACTTAGAAGATATAGGAGAAATTGAATAAATGACCAGAAAGGATGGCTCAACTTTGCATCGTTGGAATTACATGAGTTTTCCTTAAAATGGGCAGATATTTAATCTATTTATGTCGGGCATAATTTGTGAGATATTATGATGAAAACAAAAGCTTATATCTTGCGAATAAATTATTTATGAGAAACTTATTTTGACGGACATAAATTAAAGAACAACACGAAATAGAGACAGAAGTGTAACTGAGCCGATATCAGCCCATGGACAGACAAAAGTGAAAAAAAAAGTTCCACCTCTTCTATTTTGGTTTCTTCAAAATGTTGTCCCCTTTTCCTTTGTTAATCCAACATGTCACAATCCCTCATAAACCCATCCATGATTGATATTTTTAGAGAAAGTAAACGTTTGGGGTATTAGTGAAAAAACCTTCTTCATTGAAGCTTGCTTCGATTTCTTTCAACGTGCGTATTAGCGATTTACTTCAATCAAAGTCATCTTAATCACTATGCCACTGAAGCAATTTCCTGTTGCCCCACAATTTTTGGAGCTTCACTTTTTCAAAAAAATGTACTTATACATGTTCATTGAAAAAAATTATATTTACATAAAATTAAAAAGAGATTTCTGATAAGAAAGAAAAATATTTAATATAGGTATCGTTGGTTTTAGGATAATGAAATATCATTTTGGGAATAGTTTCTATGTGCGAGAATAAAATTTCTTTTATCTCCTAATAACTTGCGTTACGCTATTATCACCTTATATTCATTTATTCTATAACTTCTATTCTCTCTTTAATTATTAATATTGAGCACTCCTACTTTGCAAAACTTACTGACAACTTAATTAATATTTTTGCTTACAATTAAAAAAAAAACTTTTTAGTAAAATATCCATAAATTCATTGTGATATATATTAATATACATGATCCGATGTGATATACATATGTCGTACGTGGTGATGGAATTAGATCAAAAGTTTAACTAGAATCCAATATAAATTGCTTTCAAGTTTTCTCAAATTTTATATATAGATTCATCAAGGTGTTCCTGCTGAATACCAATTCTCAACCACACTCAAAACATTTTTATTAAACTTTTAGATCCAAATTTAGTCGCGATTTCAAGATTGAGATATTATCATTGATAAATTGAGATTTTTCTCTCATTTTAAAAAATGAAGGTATTAGTTGTGCCGAATTTTTTTTTGGTAAAATAAAAAGTGGAGTACAAACCAAATGAGAAAGCAAAACAAAGAATTGAATTACTATAAAAGCAAACGTATACATTATGAATCAAGAGTGCAAAAGATGAATATGTACCTTAACATTTTAAATATTTTGCACTTCGGTTTATTTTTCATTTTAAATAAAATGAAATTAAATTTTATTGATTTTAAAAATTAAAAATTTAAAATAAAATCAAAGTGAAAAATGTCGATTTTTTCTCCTCAATTTGCTTCGATTTTTTATTTAGTTTGAGTTTTCGATTTTGGGTGACGAACCATAATTATTACCCATACTTTAACTCGAACTGATTCGGCTTGATTAATCCAGGCAAATTTTAGGCAGGTTCAGTTTATTGATTCAAACCAATATTTCTTAGCATATTATGTTTAAGTTGCATGACTCCTTTTCAATTCCTTTTTGTTTCTATCTTGTCTTGGAGTTGGATAGTTAGAAATTCGTTTGAGTTAGCTGACTGTAAATAGCTGGTAAGTATAAAATGCTAAAAAATATTTTTAAATATTAAAAATAATTTTATATTTAAGCAATTAAGTGTTTAAATAAAACTACTTTATCTGCTAATTGAGTGGCTTCTCATTTGAAAGTGTTGTCTAATGGCCCTTTTCAGTTGCCTTTTCTCAAACAAGAAAATAGTTTAATAAATTAACCCTACAATTGTAATAAATTAAATGAATTACAACAACAAAAGGTTAGTAATGAAACATAACATTTTAGAGTCAAATACAAAGTGTGATGTAGCAATTCGCGTTTTACACACTAATTAACTAAAGGGAAATGAAGAAAAATTTTCCTTTATGATTATGGGGCAAATTATTATTGTTTAAGGTGCGATTTATTATTTTTAAATCATAATTGTCTCTAATTGAAGTGGTCACAAGAATATATATGTCTTCACATACAGCTAGCTCTTGAATAATTTCAACAGTAATACTAGTTAATTAGCTTAAACAATTGAAGATTTGTTTGGGTGACCCCTACTCATCACCATCTGTATGTATTTCTTTGACCCTTGGAAAGTTGTTAAGGCATATATAATTAATTGTCAATCTTACATGAAGAATTTCGTCTTTTGCAAACTCTTGTATGGCCATCAGCTTACTTAAACTTCCATTTTTTTTCTTTACATTTAGGTTTTAGCACTTTTCAGACAGTTCGAGCTAGAGTTCTAGTTATGAGTTCAACAGAATTCAGTGACTGTAATCATAACTTTGTAATTGTATTAGGAAATCCACCTAATATACATTAACAAATTACTCATAACGTAAACTCAGAATTCTGAATTAACTCAATTGAATCCCCTTGACGTAGGAAGGGAGGCAGGCGAACTCAATTGAATCCCCTTGACGTAAAGAAATATTTTAGTTCAATCAACGTTAAAGGGGTTCAAATTTTGCTTTAAGCTTTAAGTTTAAATTCCAGGCACGATACTAAATCTAGTACTACTATTTTTCTTATCCTTATATAAATTTCTAGCCTGGTTCGACAAAAAAATATTCGATTAAGAATGAAGAACTACTAATCGCTCCGCCACAACAAATTAACTTAAAAATATGGGGATGAAAGTACAAAAAGCTATCCAATTTCACAGTGTGTGCTTAGGGGTGGACATTCGATTTGTTCAATTTGATTGTTGAATATTAGTTCGGTTTTCCGATTTTCGGATTGACGAAAATGACAATCATAACCAAACCAAAATTATTTTGGTATGGTTCAATTTTTACAAATTCGATTCGGTTATTTCGGTTTTAAGGATTAAAGTAGTGAGCATTTAAAATTGGTGATTTTTCGATAAAAATAATCTTTTTTTCAAACCTATTTTTCATTTCCAAATATAATTAATTCAACACGCATGAAATAACCATAAATATCGACCTCGCTGAGTTGTCGTTAGCGTGATGGCAGTGGCCGCACTCGGCAGCGACTGCTGACGACAGTGACGAACTGAGCAAACGACTGTCGACTGCCTTTGGCGATGTTGAAATTTCAAACGAACTGACGAATTGAGGATGGCTGAGCGCCACTGCAGCCTTCACGTTAATGTTAGGGTCTAAAGCAAAGCAGTATATTGGGATTTAGGATTACTAAATGATTATAATTTATATATTTTTATGTTATATCAGATTATATTATATTTTTAGTATATTTATATAGATATATACATTTATATATATAAAAATAAATTATAATATATTATTTATATAATATCAGTTTTTTGGTTTATCCGTTTTTTTTTTTTTGAAAATCCAAAAGTCAAAATGTTTAATCAAAATTCTAAAATTTAAAATCGAAACCAATCCGAAAAATCGAACAAAATTAAATTTCAATTCAATTTTTTCGATTTAAACCAAAATATGCCCAACCCTATCTGTGCTTATTACCTATAATATAGCTTATTAATAACCTACAATATATATTCTCCTTCTTGGTTAATCGAAGATATTCGTTGTTCTACAGCGGTCATGAAATTGCCGGCCCAACAATTTTTTCGAAGTCCTGTAAATCATTTAACATTGATTCCAAGAAGATATCACATATCAATATATATTGTACAACGAATTTTATATGTGGTTAGTATTATACATTTTGACAAAAGACCAACATATAATACATAAAAGGTGAAATATATATTTACAAGTAGCTTTCAGACTTTCAATGATTACTACACCACTACAAAAGGAGGCCCTACTAGTAACTGGTAATGAAGTTGACACCATGTATAAACAGACTTTCGAAAAATTAACATTCCCCTCTAATTTTTTTTGTCCAAAAAGCCATATATACCTGACTGGAAATGTGAATAAACATGGATTTCTTGAATAATTTCTTACTAGAAAAAATGCCATTTTTGCAAGAATAATATTGACAGATATCTGAGAAGTGAGCACTTTGACTCCTTTAACCATTTTGACTGAACTTCTTCTAACCTGCACCATCAAATCATTTTCTCATTGGACTAGAACATTCCATGACATAGATAAACATACTATTCTTTCCGTTTTATTTTATCTGATAGTATTTATTAACTGTACATGAAGTTAAAAAGAAAAAAAGATTTAGAACACAATCAAGTTAAAAGTATGTTTGCACAATCAAGTTAAAAGTATGTATGTTCGTGCTCTGAGAATTTGTGGTCTTACACAATATTCTATAGTCGCAATTTAATGGTTATAAGAACATCTCATTACAGGTATATGAGCAATTGTGAATGAAAAAAATTTCAAATTTACAAAAGTGTCATGTAAAATAAACATGAGCAAGTTACCTCAACCTTTCAAAGCATATACAGATAATGCCAAAAAAAAAAAAAAAAGAAGAAAGAGAAAAAAAGTAATACTAAGTACTTATATGTATCCAAGTTGAATACCTGTGTCGAACACCCCGAGTAATAATCCATGTAACATTGCTCCGATAGCGAAGTGCAGAGCGGATAACTGCTGAAAGTTCCCAAATAACTTTCTTCCTAGCTTTCTTGACAAACCAATAACATATGTTAAATGTTTTGCCTAGCTAACATGTTTATATAGAGAGCTCTTGAATAATTTAATATCAATGCTGACATCATCAT
The DNA here is from genome assembly GCA_030864225.1 of Capsicum baccatum var. pendulum. NCBI lineage: Eukaryota > Viridiplantae > Streptophyta > Magnoliopsida > Solanales > Solanaceae > Capsicum > Capsicum baccatum. Next base: position 59,769,333 of record CM061553.1, on the reverse strand, counting down.
CCTCTTGTCGTCTTAGTTATATAGTATAATATTCTACTCAAACATTAATAAATCTCTTCTTCAAATGATGGTCTATCGGAAACTATTTTTCTAATTTTACAAGATAGCAATAAGAACATGCAGTTCATTCTACCCTTCTCAAACCCTATCTTATGAGACTATATACTCAGGGTCTTCTCGTGCGCTCGACTAACAAGGTGGTCTTAATATGTTATTGTTGCTCAAATATTAATAAATGTTTTTTCTACAAACTAGTATAGTGTATATCAGTCATGGTCTAGTCTAGGGGTGTGCAAAAATCGAATCGACCGATAAATCGAATCGATAAAAATATTATTAGATTATTGGCATTGGGATATTAGGTTAACAATTTTTTATTGATTTTATAAAAAAATTTATTGGGTAAACAGTTTGTTTTCGATTTTAGCTTATTGGGTTATCGGTTTAACCGATAATCCAATAAGGATCACTATATTATTGTTTTATCCCTATTTATGTTATATATATAACTCTCTCTCTATATATATATATAGATAGATAGATATGTGTATGTATATATATTATATGCACTATTTATTCACAATTCAGTGATTCACAAAGTATTAACCTACTCAGGGCAACAAAGGCACAATATAAAGATCGGCTATTATCGTATTGAAAAGCTTGAAGCATTTATAGGTTCCAACAATTAAGATTTAATTTTTTTTCTAACTAACATTCAATTCAAGTTTGAAGATTCTTGTAAACTAAAATGCATTGCATAGGATTTTGACGGTAACTAACATTTCATTTTTTTTATGTTAGTTGTTACTATTTCTATTTTATAAGTATTTTCTTATTGGTTAAACCGAAAATCGAATTGTTAAGGACCAAAAACTGATAAATCAAAACCGATAAGAAAATATCTTATTGATTGGTTATTGGTTTTACATATTTAAAAACCGAAAACCAATAAACCGAACCAATAACACATAAAACTGAACCAAACCGACCGATGCAAACCCTAGTTTAGTCGTTGCTGCTTCCTTGAATTCATCTGTCTAATTAATGTAATTAAGAAAAGAGGAGTCATATACTTCTCATATATATTTTCTCTGGCCACTTCTTCCTTGGCAAAAAGAATTATGTAAAAAAAGAAAAACAGATTTCTTCAAAAGTCCAGCTGTTTATAATCCCTTTGATCGTCCCAATTTATGTGACACTTTTTTAGACAGTCTGTTTAATTAATTTCTGAAGTCTTAAACGGATTAAATCAACTCAATGTTTGACCATTAAAATATAATGGTAAAATTTAAGAAATTGTTGAAAAGCAACTTGCATGTGTTTAAAAAACAAATGAAAATATGGAGAGGGGATAAGGAATTTTAGTACAGAGTTTAATTTAACTTCTAGACACGAATCATGTAAAAAAGAAATCTCACTATCAGCAAATCTTCAAGGTGCTTAATTAATTAAAGGTAGCTATTTATAATAAGCAGAATTAATAATTAAAAAACAAGACGCATAATAATCTTTTATTAAGTAACAAGTTAAATTATAATATTAAATTGTCTAAAAATTTGTTTACATTGTCCGTGAATAATGTATGACTTATTTTGATAAGCCTGACACAACGGAAGAATAATTTAGTTATCTCAAGTGCATGCTTGTTTATAACTAATTTATTTTTTGTTGGGTTGGTGAAAATCTTGTTTACGATATATTGACAGTATTTCTTGATCTAGTGTATTTTTAAACTCATACATAATGACGAGTAATTAACCTTTTGAAGGTGATTTATTTAAGATTCTTTCATATACAAATTCTCATAAGAAAATGGACTTTAAGCTAATTTAATTCGAAAGTTAATTAAAGAGATGAGAAATTTAAGATTGTATAAGGAGATCTCATTCCATGTACACCAATGTTGGACTACTAAAACGCCTCATAATTTAATATGAGGGTCCAACATAACGAAAAAAAATGGGTGGATTTAGACCTTAAGATAAAAAATATTCTTTTTATTTTTGTAACCTATGTACTACTTCGGTTGAATGATATAAATGGAGGGTTAGAATACTCAAACCTTTATACTTAAGGACCATTTAATTAAAGTTTCCCTAGTGCTAGAGACGGAAAGGAATCTAGAAAAGTAAAAATTAATAAAATAAATACGTAATAGCAACAGCTAACTATATATTAAATAAAGTGGCAATCACTTTCCTAACTGCAATATCCATCAAAACGTTTTTAATTCTGATTAGCAGTACCTAAACATTTAACTCCCACCTGATTTGCTTAAATCATAAATAATTAAGACATTATGTATAAAAATGGAAGGTTTATGTAAGTCCATCACATTAATAAGGACCTAATTCAATACCTGATTTTTGTATGAAGAAAACGAAGAATAACAAGAAAACAAAGTAAACAATAGTAAAGTAAATAATAATGAATGTTTTCGTGGAAGCCTTCTTACTCAAGTGAGTAAAATCACAATCCACCTCAGTAGGATTTCACCAACAACTCCATTAATTACCAAGCAACAATTTGATTACAATCTTGTGCAATCTAGGAATTAAATTCTTAATCCCTAATTTCTTTTTACAGAAACTCTACTGCAATATCTCTTCACAATAACTCTACAGTTAAAATTCAATCAGCTAACTCTAGCTAAATACAATTTAGGAATTAATCACTTAATTCCTAGCCTTCTCCACTGCAATGTCTATTCACAATAACTCTATGTGAAGATCCCATTAGCTAACTTTAGCTAACCATCAGATTTAAATAGAAATAGAAAAATAACTACCCACACAAAGGGTGAAGAGTGGTTTTACAATTTTAAGCACAAAATACAAAGACTTACTCAACCTAGAAACTGATACATTTTTTTACTATGAGCAAGCCAATGTCTAGGTTGTTTAAGCTGTGTCTTCAATGGTGAGAAGCAACAACTTTTGCAAGAAGAAGACCCTTTTTAGGAATGCGCAGGAGTAGGAAAGTGAGGGCTGGTAGGGGTGTGCATCGGTCGGTTCGGTTCGGAGTGAGGGCTGGTAGGGGTGTGCATCAGTCGGTCGGTTCGATTTTACGTATTATTAGTTCTGTTTATCGATTTTCGGTTTTTAAATATGTAAAATCGATAACCAACCAATAAGATATTTTCTTATCGGTTTCGGTTTAGCGATTTTTGGTCCTTAACGGTTCGGTTTTCGGTTTAACCAATAAGAAAATACTTGTAAAATAGAAATAGTAACAACTAACATAAAAAAATAAAATCTTAATTACTGCCAAAACCTACGCAAAACATTTTTGTTTACAAGAATCTTCAAACTTGAATTGAATGTTAGTTAGGAAAAAAATTGAATCCTAACTGTTGGAAGCTATAAGTGCTCAAGCTTTTTATTACGATAATAGCCAAACTTTATATTGTACCTTTGTTGTCCTGAATAGGTTAATACTTTGTGAATCACTGAATTATGAATTAGTATTAGTAGTGCATATAATCTATATACATACACATCTCTCTCTCTCTCTATATATATAGTGAGAGGTATTTAAATATATAACATAAATAGAGATAAAACAATAACTTAGTGTATCCTTATTGGGTTATCGGTTAAACCGATAACCTAATAAGATAAAATCGATACTGAACCTTTTACCCAATAAATTTTTTTATAAAATCAATAAAAAACCATTAACCCAATAATCCAATATCAATAACCCGATAATATTTTTATCGGTTTGATTTATCGGTCGATTCAGTTTTTGCACAGCCCAAAGGGCTGGTGTGCTGTGACTTTCTCATTGTAGGACAAATAAAAACCATAGTAGTGTACAAATAAGGCATGTCAGCAGTGTACGTGGCCAACTGTCACTAATAAAAATTTATATGGATAGTTATAACGAATACCAAATTCTCTCATCAGTTCTGCCGTTTAGATACTGGTGTTTCTCAAAGTGAGGAGTAGGATTAACACGAAGAGCAAGAGACAGAACTCAGCAACCTAAACGTTAAGATTAAATCGGTTGTATGGAGTAGGTCTTTCAGTTGTTGGAGTTTTGTCTTGTTGGAGCACTTTTATGGCTTTGCAGATAAAACAAGAAAAATATTTTAATTGTCCAAAGGCTAGATTCTTCTTTCATATAATGATGTATATATGTGGAACAAATGAGAGGAAAAACCTTGAATGTTTTTCATTGATCGAGAAATGACCAAAGCAAATTTTTTGCAGCTCTATCACAGTTGATATTATCTTTAGAATTGTGGACAATTGTGGATTGCTGTAAAATTTGACTTGTATATAACGAATCAATGTGTGTACCTGGTCCCTCATCTGGTTCCTATGAAATCAGATCCCAATCAATCATATAACATGTTCTTTTATTCTCTTGAGATCTTAATTTCCTTATTTTCTTTGAGATCGACTTGGTGCATGTCTGCTCTCTCAATAGGTTTGTCAAATCATAAAAAAAACGCATAGTGCAGTAGTAACTATATGTCATTAATTCTTTTTTTTTTTAATGATGGCAAACATATGAAGCGAGTTCCTCCTAAAATTCAGATTCTTATACAGTTGACTCTGATAAATGGATCAGGTTCTTTAGGAAGCATATCTGATCCGTCAACAAGTTTGTCAAATCATCAAAATAAGATATAATGCTATAATGCCTATGCTTTATCAACTTTCCTCTTTTTGATGATGACAAACAAGAAATCAAGTTTTCCTTGAGGACTAAATTTCTCAAAAAAATATCCACACACACGACTTCATGAGCAAGTTCCAGTTCCCTACTGTAGTGGTAATGAACCAGTTGACCACATATTCATGTATTTTTTATACTTGTTCTCCTCATGAGTTAGTGAATCACCGAAATCATACATTCATTAATTTCTCTCATTTTGATAATGACAAATGCTTTACATATTTATCAAGAAAAGTCCCCTTATCAAGTCAGCTCCAATTCAATTCCTCCTATACCAATGATTAGTCATGTCATCATAATTATTCCCTCTATCACTATTATTCCCCATTTCACCTAGATTTTTTCTCTTTTGGCACCATTTAAAAGAATAAACAGTAAATCAAGTAAAAAAGAGAATCAATATCTATTAACACATGGCCATTAGGGCAACATCAACATGAGTAAGAGGAATACAGAAGAATCAGAAAATATAGCTAAAAAAAATGACATATGCAAAATGCTCCATTAATAGCACAAAAAGCATACATAAAAGGAGACAACTGTCAACTAGCCATATATGGTCTGAAATAAAACTCAGGCAAAAGATAGAGAATTGGAAAAGATAATGGAAGAAAGACAAGGGTTAACTCAAGAGGAGAAAAACAAAGTCTTGAGCACCGAGTTCATGAGGACATTGACATCTTTATGAGCTTGGAGAAGCTTTTGGGTCAGGTCTCCAAATTTGGTTTGCAATCGAGCAACTTTTGATATAAGTTCATTCTCTTAACGTAGAACCGTCAGCGCACCTGGTTACCGGGGAATTTTTTTGATTCCTACCCACTTTCAAAACTTATTTTGAGCTATAAACATCAAATTTGTTTTTGATTTTTTTTTTAGGATTAGGTCTAAAAAGTAGGCCAGAGTTGTAGGGTCATGGGTTCATTTAACATTTTTAAAACTTGAGAAAAAAATACAACTTTTTAAAAACTACGACATGGTCCCTTTTGTATATTTTTCCATTTTCAAAATATTTTTTAAAATCAATTAATATTTTCAACTACACATTTCTCTCACCTCAAAACCTTCCTTCTCCCGTTTTGGTTCCAATTTTTTCGAACAGAAAAATACGGTTGATTCTTGCTTCTTAAGGAGAAATGTTTTAATTTTTCTTGCTTAGGTAGGTGTAATTTTCTTCCCCAATCAGTTCTATATCCATTTTACTAATTTTTTTCGATGACGCTTTGTGTTGGGGTTCTTCAATTTTGACAAAAATTGCACTGTTCTTTGTTGAATCAGTAGAAATTTGAGTAGTTAACATTGTCTATTTCGCATGTTTAATCGGGTTTTGCTGTGGATAATGATTGAATTTTTTTTCAATTTTGGTAGTTATATTGCGTTTGATTTTAATTTTTTTATACTATATTGAACCCGTTTTAATGGTGTTCTTGTTGTTGTGAATTATTCTGCCAATGTTGGAACTTGAATTGTATATTTGATGTGAGGCGTTTTTCCATTTTTCTTAATAGACCAGTGGTCGATAGGTCGACCACTACAGATTTGTCTTTGCTGCATTTGTTTATTTTTTTAATAGACCAGTGGTCGATAGATCGACCACTTCAGATTTATTTTTGCTGCATTTGTTCATTTTATTAATAGACCAGTGGTCGATAAATCGATCACTACAGATTCATTTTTTGCTGTAGATCATAAATGGTGAGAAGAGTTCATAGAGCGGTTAAAAGGCCTGCTTCTACTGCTTCTACCAGTAGGAAGCAAAAATTCGAAGAAGTTTTGAAAACTTCGAAGAGAAAAAGACTCGTAGTCGATGAATCGGAGTCGAAAACCGAATCAAGAATCCTTGCCGATATTTTTGAATATGACAAAAGTACACACGAGAGTGAGGATGCTGAGGATAGCGAAGGTAAAACTTAGGGGGAAAGCAAAAAAGAAAGTAAAAGTGATAGCGGGGACGGTGAGGATAGGAGAGATAGCGGAGACGGGGAGGAGGATCCCCTATCCTTGCCAATTTGTGCGAGAGATATCTCCGTTGAGTCATACAGCCTAACAACCTGGATGGATGATCTTGGATCTTTTCCTGCAAAGATTTCTATTAGAGCAAGAATGGCGGTGTATCGAGAGTTTAGACGGGTTCTTATTGAACAAAAGTTGTATTGTGATTTTAAGAAGACATGTTTTGGACACTTAAGGCATATTGAGAAATATTTTAAGTTTAATGGACAAATGGTTCATTATATGTTGCTACGATGTATAAAAAATAAAAAAAACTGCATGAGATTTGGTTTTGTGTGAACGGTAAGCCAGCTTGTTTCGGCTTAAAGAAATTTGCTTTGATTACGTGGCTGAATTGTTTAGCGTATCCCCGTGAATAAAAAATGAACAAAGTCCTCCAAAATGGAGAAAAATTTCCTTTTAAGGTGACGAAGAACAAGAGCATTACTGCTGCAAAGTTGATTAGCTTGATGAAAGCTAATAGGCTGAATAATCAACAAAAGTTGAAGTGTGCTTTGGTTTGATTTGTGCACGCGATGCTGCTGGCAATGGACCCGTCATAGAAGGTAGATTCAAACCACATCAAGATGGCGGCTGATTTAGAATTCTTTGGGGGGTATCCATGGGAAAAGAGTCCTGTGAGCTGACCTTGAGCTATCTTCAAAAGAAGACTGATCTGACCAAGCAGAAAGAAGCTTTTGTCAAGAGGAATAATGCATCGTACGCGTTATTTGGCTTTCCCTGGGCCTTTCTGGTACTTTTAATCAACCAACCTATTGATTTATTATAGACTCCTACATATTTATGCAGTAATACATAGACACTATAGACTTACTTGTGCTTCTATTGATTGCAGGTTTGGATATATGAGGCCTTTATTCATCTGGAATGGTACGCCGATAAGTTGTTGGATTCTCCCCTGCCCATTCTCCGTCTTCTTCGATGGCACAGATTGAAGTACGACAACATAATGGAAGGCGACCCGTTTAAGTACAAAGGAAACAACACAAAGGTAAAATTATACTTATTTTGATATAATACTAATATTATTATATCAACAAATGTGTTGTAATTTATTTTTATTTTTTTGTAGATTGTGCACCCATACCTTACCCCTACTGTCCGTGAGATGGAGCAGAGATACATGGAAACTTATAAGCCATACACGGACGAAGTTAAGGATACGTCCATCGATGCGTTGAAGGCGCAGCTAAAAGGCATGACTTTCATGACTTTATCAGCGGAGGTAGCGACCGAAGACGAAGATTTGGGTGACCACCATTATGTTCCAAGTTCACCACACACTTGTGATCATGCTGGTTCAAGTGGACTCAAAACTTCACCAAACGTTTCTAATGACGATGACCTGCACGAGTGCGTTACGTTGCTCGAGAAAAGTCTACTGGATATTGCTTCTTTTGTTAGAGATGAGAGGTTGAGGAGAATCGAGAAGAATAAGAAGAAGCAACAAGAAGAAGGTAAATTAATTTATTTTTTGCTCTTCTAATTTAATTTTGTTGCATATGTTTAGTAATCCTTTCCAAATAATACAGTGCACCTCGACAGGCCCCCTCTTAGCCAGAATTATGTAAACCTAGAAGAACTTGCAGTCGCAGTGACAGACATGGCTGTAGCAGATGAAAAAGATGAAGAAGAGAAGAAAGAAGAAGAAATGGAAGAAGAGAATGTAGCAGATGAAGAAGAATAAGTAAAAGATGAGGAGATGACAACTGAAGTAGAAGAAGAAAATAAGGAGAAAAGAAAAGAAAATGGTGAAAAGAAATCATCATCATCAGAAGAAGAAGAAGAAGAAAAAAAAATTGAGAAGACAGTTGAAGAAGAATTAGTGGTCGAACAGGAGGTTGAAAACATTGGAGAAGAGAAGAAATCAACAGAAGAAGAAGAGAAGGAAAATGAGAAGAAAGAAGTTGAAGAAGAGGAGAAAAAACAAAAAGAAAAAGAAGTGGATGTGATGGGCATTGTTGCGGAACTCAATCAAGAAAACTAGTTTTGTGGATTTGGAACAAACAATTTTCTTACTGATTTGTTTGTTTTAGTGATTTGCTTTATGGATAATTGACTTACATATGTTTGACATATTTTTTTAGTGATTTGTTCTTTATGGATGAATTACATATATTTGACATGACAATGATGATATTTACTGATGAAATAATGTTCAGTTATTCCATTGTCTCGTTAAATTAAACAGCTGGCTGTATTGCATTACTAGTTCAGCTGTTGTCCTAATTTATAGTTGTTGATTGGAAACATAATAGAAGTTATTCACTATAATTTATAGACTTAACATACTGTCGATTGAGTAATTCATATATTTACTTACCTTAACTAACATGGTTTATAGAGGTCGATGATAAAAGACTTAGACATAATTCTTTATTAATTATAGATTACACCTAGGATTGATTTAATAAACCTTACATCTATTTATTCAGTTTCCTATATCCCTATTACACCTTTCCAGAAAGCCGACAATAATAACAAACCATACAATAAATTTTTTAGGCCTTTCATTTTTTCCTCGGCCAAAATCAGCCTTTGCTTTACTTGATCCCTCTCCATTTCGACTTGTTTTAGTGATCCTTTCAAGTAATCCCTTTGATCTTCAGCTTCTTTTAGCAATGTCATGAGTAGATCTCTATTTTCTTCGAATTCCCGAAGCCTTTGGGATATATGAAACTTGGAAGAAGCGCCTAGAAAATTTGATATCGATGGGTTGCTCGTCAGCGAGTCTTCGTCAAGCCACTTAAAAAAAGAGCATCCCCCATTATCCTTTCCAACAACACAGTTAAAGAATTTTCGACCTGAATTTCAATCGGTGCGTGACGTCCTAAAAATAGCTGGATTGCCACAATGACATATGTAGGACACTTTTGCATTTGATTTTTGGGATGGTTGAGACATTGTAGTTGTTTACAAAAATTAAAGCCAAAAAATATGAGAGTGGTAACACAAAAATAACCTTCCTTTTATAGAATAAAAAGTGAGATTTTACCGCTGGTTGTTGATTTGACGTGTACTTTATTACCGTTGTAAAAATCTGACATTTTGATTGTTTTTTATTGCTGGTCATGTTTCATAGACCTTATTAATAATCGATGCCTTCTCAGGCTTATGGTAGATGATTTACAGAATAGATAGATAGTCTAGCATATACTAAGAGCTAATTTCTTAATAACCTCACTAGACGATGCTGCATATTCATAGACCTTAACTAACACATATTTAGAGAAGGATTATTTAATTAACAAAATAATAAATAATTAAATTTTTTGCAATTAAAGGAGCTTGAACAAGTCATGTGATCGTATGAGAGTCCACGTAAATTGAATAAGGTGATCAATGAGGTGTGAGGATGGGTAGTGGATGAACAACAAATATGCATGGGGCAATGTTTACCCAAAGCACAATTGTGTTATGGAGAATTCATTTGTTCAACCACAACTCATCACCTTACATCATTGATCACCACTTTCTATTTATGTGGAGTTTCATACGATCACATGACTTATTTAGGCTTATTCGATTGCATAAAATTTAATTATTGATTATTCTTTAATTAATTAATCCTTCTCAAAATATGTGCTAGTTATGGTCTATGAATAAATATCATAGTCTAGTTATTTATTTGTGGAGGTAGTTACGAGTCTATGACAGACTATAGTAGGTCAAGTACAAAACTAATCCCAGTCTAGCATAGATTTAGTACAACTTCATTAATACATGAACTAGACTATGACGCACATTTATAGACCATGACTAGCATATATTTTGAAAAGGGTTATTTAATTAGCAAAATAATAAGTAATTGAATTTTATGCAATCGAACGAGCCTAAACAAGTCATGTGATCGTATGAGAGTCCACATAAACTGAAAGTGCTGAAACAAGATGTAAGGTGATGAGTTGTAGTTGAATAACCAACATCCTTAGGGCAATGTTTAACAAAGGAGAAGTATGTTGTGAGGAATTGATTTGTTCATCCACTACCCATCCTCATATATCATTGATCACCTCATCCAATTTATTTAGACTCTCATACTATCACATGACTTGCTCAAGCTCCTTTAATTGCATCAAATCTAATTATTATTATTTTATTGATTTTTTTTCAATTATGCTACTAATGGCAATAAACCAATACTGTATATCATTGACAAGGCTTACAGTCTATGACATTTACTGAATACAATCAATGGACTGGTATTATTTAATGCATCGATTATGTATTAGGTCGAGCATAGACATTGAGATAAGTATCGAATAAACTTCATCGACCATATATTTAATTTTGTATGAATTAACATAATCGTGGATAGACCAGATTAGCTTTCCATTGACGTACATGAATTAGCCTAAACGTCTGATAACTGTCCCGTTATCTTCTACCTTTATCTCACGCAAAAATTCTAAAAAGGACAAAAATGGTAAAATTACCGTGCAAAAATGGCAGGAAACAAGAATTAAACCAGAAATAAAAACTAAACAAGAATTAAAGGAATACAAGAATTAAACAAAAACTAAACAAGAATTACAGTGCCACAAAATGCAGGAAACAAAAATTAATTTTTCATTAATTCACAACTGTTTGATTCATGTTCTAACAGAGGAAATTGCACAAAAACTTAAACGAGTCTAAAATTGCAGAAATTTAAAGGAAAACAGATATAGGAAAAACCAACATATTTTATTCATTCATTCATCATTGCAATGGTAGACCCATATTTACAACATAACCCAAATAAAAAGTGCAAAAATATAGAAGCTTTCATCTAACATAAACCTAAACATGAAAGCTTCCCATTGCAATGATATTAAAACAAACAAAAAAAGACATAAAAACTTAAAACTAAGGGGATGGTGGGGGGTGATCATATCCTCTGGCTCCATGTTGAGCCGCTCCACAATCGCCTGTAAAAAATGAGTAATCCGCCTGAGTTCGCGGTGGGCATTCTCCCTGTCCTGCCCCAGTCCATAGAAGAGGCGGTTGAAGTCGTTACGGAGGAGGAGAAGGTCGTGGTTACGGTTGATCCTCCTTCTGGATCTTAATGGAATGCCTAACATATTGTCATCCATTTAATCTGATTTAGAGTTGATGAAGATGAATTTTGGGTGCCGTAGATGGGTGTATATATAGACCAAAATAGAACTCTTTGGTCTTCCCACCCTTTGATTGGTAGACGTGTGAATGGTGGAAATCGAAGAGAGGTAGCGTATACCCAATCAACGCAAAGTCTAATTGGATGTGCAACAACTTTTTTTATGTGTAATAAATACTCAACTTCTCGCATCTGTCCTTTTGAATATTTTGGATTTTTAATAGACCTTATATAGGATTGATAATAAATCATGTTTTAAACAAAGAATAAAAGAAATAGACCGGACACACAATATATGCAATACTTTAAAAAGATCGATAATAGACTAAGAGTGCAGTCGATAAATCTGGCATTAATCAGACAACTGAAGGGTTGTCAAAATACATACACTGCCATGACTTACCAAAACACAAATTCATACAAGACTAACTACGATTTGTTGTTGTTATAAGTGGTTCTCTTGTTCTCGGGTCTCTTGCATAATGAACACTTGTTCCTCCTCTTTGACTTGAAAGTCTTTCCCACACCCTTAACGAGTTTTCTTTTCTTTCTTCCAAGATTGGTGACCACGAGAGGTGGAATAATGTTCACGTCTAGTAATTCTTGTTGCACGTGTCATTCGAACTCCAAAGGGACAACATTAATTGATTTTGAATACGCAAGAAGGTACTCTTCCACTTTATATAGGGGCGAAGAGTAATCATAGATTCTCAAACCATAATCTTCACCATGCTTCGATCGCAAAGTGGCTATCGCATAAACGTATGGTATTTTGACTAGGTCAAACTTCCTGCAAGAACCCAACCTGTCCAATAGGTCGACTTTGGCCGTACAACCACTTCTGAACACAGTATATTGCCTTTCGTCCCCGATTATGTTCTCCACATAGAAGGAGTCGCCCTCGCTCATATTGTCTCTTAAGATATTTTTGGTGGCCGGAACAAATTTTTTATCCTTACATTTGAGGCCGTAGGCACGCCTCTCCCTGAATATTTCATCAAAACTCTTGGCAATCAAATTGAATATGGATGCCATGGGGTAATCCCTTTCGTTAATCAACATAACATTCACCGACTCGACAATATTTGTGGTCATTATGTCAAACCTATTGCCGGGGAAATATGCCCTGCTCCATTTCTCAAAACCAAGCTCATGCTCGAGAAAAAAGGCTGCCTCGGGATAGTAGTTCTTGAATTCGACAAAATGGTCGCTAAACTTCTTGGGAGAATATGCCTTTGCCGCATTGTAGAATAGATAGAGGTGTTCTCCGCAGTGGTGATTTACCCAGATGTTTTTACCTAGGTGCCTCATGCAATACCCGTAATGAGCATAGTTGTATGCCTTCGCAATGTCGTTGATGATGCTCTTGTGCCTATCGGAGATAAAGCATAAATCTGTTCCATCGACCACAATAGACTTTAGCTTCTCAAAGAAGAACGTCCAACATGCATCGTTCTCCTTATCAATGACACAAAAGGTAATGGCATAAATATGGTTCTCCGTATCCTGTGCAACTGCGTTTAGCAGCACGCCCTCGTACTTTCCATATAAATGAGTGTCGTCAACCGTAATAACCTTCCTCGTGTAGGCGAATCCCCTAATGTAAGGTCCCAATGATAAAAAGTAGTACATAAACCTATAATCGACCTTGTTCAATATGTGGAATAGGTAGTGCCAACATTAAGAGTGTAGATCATGTACGAAAAAGCGGGCAGGCAGGAATATTCGTGCTCCACTGTCCCTTGAACCATTTCCTTGTCAATCACACCCCCCAGCCAATATTTCCAATAGCTTGGTCTACTTTTCAAGTTCTTGAAAACGATCTTCTAAATCTCACTAGTGTTCGAACCCTTTCCTTCGCGATACATGTTCACACATAGCGATGTAATGACTTTAGATATGATTTTCCTATGGCAGCGGGTGGCATATTCGATGCCGCAACTATGATCGACGACGTATTTATAGATGACGAATCTGTCTGTGCATTCATACCTCTTCGCTTGCAACATCCACCCACGCTAGGACAAACACATTTCACCTTGAGGAATTTGCTGAAACTTTTCAATGTAGCATAATTAAAAGAATTTCTCACAGCTGCTACGTCCAGCAATAATTTCAGCTCCTTTTTACTATTAAATAATTGATTTACCTGAAAAGTAGTTCCGTCGGAGAAGGCGTGGTTGGTTTGTGCTCCCAATCTCTTCCCCCCTCTTCAGAGAGAATTGGATCTTCCAATTTCATTAAATCATCTTCCGAATCAATTGGACGAGCATCCAAACTCTCATTTTCAAATGAATTATGTTCGTCGATTGTCGTCTGTGGTGGCGGGATCGTCGAAGACCACAAAACGATATTTATTCACAATAATGGCCTAGATCCATCAGCAGTGACATCCAACATGTATAATGACACATGACGATCATTATTTATGAATGTGGGATGTATTTTACCCCGCCCATTCATTACATATCTAATCACAATGTTCTTTGGCTCGCATTCTAATTCTTCGCTCTTAATTATGCTTCAAACCATGTCGTCGTACGATCCCTTGCGATGCAGCAAGATGGGCATTGTCTCCTTTGTAGTTGATTTCCACCTCCAATAGTTGAGACCCTCCTTCCACACACCCATATAATTACCACCTACGACAACTACCTCTGCTACTGCCATAATAGACCACACAAATCGATAATAGACCAAAGTTTAAGTCTATAGATGGTCGATGAGTGGTCGATCAATGGTATGAATACGTCCGTACAATGACACGAATCAATTGATTTTTTGATATAATCGGTGCCCACCTAGCTTTGGAATAGAAAAATGTATGTCTAGGACTTCTAAACTACTGAAATATATCTAATGACGAGGTATTGAGCAAATTTGGAAAACTTTTCGAGCTTGTAGAAATGGTAAAAAAAATTTTTTTGAACTTTTTTTTCAAAAAAGATGGAACAACAATGGAGGCAATGATGAAGAATGAAGTTTTTTAGTTGTGATGAACAATTTTTGATTAGAAAAGTGCAGAAAAAGTGGTCGAAATCAGAAATTATTGATGAAAAAGAGAGCTTCTATTGGTGCCTTCTTGGACAATTTTCTAAATCAAAATAGGAAATATGAAAAAATGGTTGAAATATAAAAATAGGTGGAAAATATTAAATATTAAATGGATGAGGTAGGGGACTAAAGTGTAAAGTTTAAAACTTGTGTGGTAGGTTTGTATGTAAGAATGGATGATGTCATAAATGTGTCTAAACACCTAATTTTTCAAGACTTGTGACTAAATATAAAAATAATTTTTTCAAAGTGTCTAAATATCAAACTATCCCTGATTATCGTCAGACTCGAAGGAAGCTTGTTGCAAATCATGATAATATAAACAAGTGGCTCCAATTTTGATGTTTAATTATCTCTACCAAATTATGCATACCCCGCAATTCAACAATTTTAGGATCAAGCACCCTACCGCAAAACACCTTTTGTTTTTTTTTCATAATTTCTTATCTTTCTTCATAAATGAATTTCTTTATAAGAATTTTTTGTTTTTGTGACTCAGTAGGAGCACCAGGTCCTTCATCAACTGAAACAACAACATCCTTATTTCTTTTGGATCCTGACTTATTTTTTTTCAATGAGTTGCTTAGATAGGAAACTAAATTCTAGTAAGGCTAAAATAGTTTCATCACCAATACCAGTGCCACCTTTTCTAGTATCACCTCTTGCTGTTGATGTCAAGTATTGAGCTACTAATTATTCTCTCTTAGCCAAAATATTTGATAACTTTCCTTTTTCCTTTGTGAATTTTTCTCAAACAACTGCTCTCAAGAACACTCAGACGTCACCATATCATATTTTACCTTTATTTTGTCTAGACACAGTAAAGAAATCAGGTTCCTGAATGTGTGCAGTATTCTGTACGACATTTACTACCTCTCTTTATTTTACATCTTACAACCTCCATTGAACTTTATTGAGAGATATGTATTTGACATTAAATTCTTTGCTCAAAGCAATATTACCTAATAAGTCTAAGAAGGGTTCAAAGTTTTAAAAAAGTAGTTTAGTTAGATGAGAAAGGTTTGGGAGTAGAGAGTAAAGAAGGAACTGTCAGATCATAGGTTTTGAGGAATTTTTAGTTGTTCTTTAGAAGTGATGTTAAAATAAAGGAACGACTAGGAATATTCCGTTAAGAAGAGAAGAATCAATGTGTCATGTCAAGGAAAAAAATTACTATAGAGTTTTAAATGACACGAGAACATTATAGACGAGTGAAAAAAATCTATGTGATATGTCAAGATAGTTTTAAGGCTTTTATAATTGAAGTTAGCGGTACTAACCTGTAAAGAGGAACCTGGTTCCTCTTCTAAACTTTTAAGAACATACTTTGAACTACCTAGATGATCTCCACATCTTATTTTCTCCCTTATTTCCATTCATGCATACCTATAAGGTATAGAGTCGTGTTAAACATAGTCAATAAATTCTTACCTGAATACCTACAAATTGATCATAGCCACTAGACAGAGATTTTTGATAATGAGAAAATAAGCTCATCTTTATCAATCTAAGCTAAAAATTATTTTTTTTTTCAAATTATTCCCTGCCCAGTGCTCTTCTGAAATTTTCAGATTCCTAGTGCTTGATAAGATCCCAGAAAATCTAAGGAGATGAGTCATTAGTCATATGCTCTCTCTATCTACCAAGTACCCGATATATTTAAATATTCAACCAAATTAGAGTTGTCTCCATACTAAACATGATGTCGAGTCTGATAGCGATCAAGAAGAGAAAAGATCCAATAATGCCTCGATACGTTATTTTATTTACTAGAGAACCTGGTTTCCTGGATCTTGATTCAACCCATACAAAACTTTATCTAATTTGAATACATGGTTGGGTTAGTCAACATCTTCAGAACTAAAAGGTTATTTGACATACACTTTTTACTTTAGGTACCCATTCAGGCGTACACTTCATACAACCATTTTTTAATACCAAGTCAGATCTTATTCCTTATAGTATTGTTGTTCATCTAACTTGATTTTGAATACCTACCTGGTATCTATAATAGTTCTGTCAGAGAGTCTAGGAACCAGAAAATAGACCTTTCTTATTCCTCTCAAATCGATGAAGTTCTTCTTGCATAACATTGACCAAGTCTGAATCCTTCAAAGCTTCTGTAAATGTTCTTAGGCTCAAACTAAAGATGTGATATGCTTTTAGTTGAGAATTTTTTCATGGATTGCTCAAACTAAATCTCTACATATTCATTTGTTAATCTGCTCACCTTTATTTCCTTTATCAAAGATTTGTGCAACACTAAGCAAGTTGTACTTCAACCAAGTTACTCGGGAGAGTTGGCAAAAAGGCCACTTCCTAAATCTTTTTTGACATTTAGACACGAAGCTTTTTTTAATTGGGAAAATAGACACTTTTTTTGGATCTACAAAAGTAAAATGCAAACCTAGCACTCAACTTATAAAATCTACACTTTAGCCCCTTTTCCCATTTCAGCCCCAATTTTGTTAATACTAAAGTTTAGTTCATCTTCAAAAATATAAATATTGGATAAATAATTAAAAAGAAAAAATTCTAAAGATTCTGAAACAATCCACTAGCAACCACCCAATTTTGGCATCATTTCCTCTATTTTCCGACCATTTTTTGGTCATTTTTCATCAAATTTTCTGACATCCATCGAAAAGTGGCATTATCTCCATTGTTGTAAACCATTTTTGCTTATTTTTAGATCTAATTTTTCTTTCATTTTCATACAAAAAGCTCAAAAAATTAGTTCCACATTTTGAAATAAATTCTTGGCTCAATAGCAACATTTCAATATTCCTTAAGTTGTTTGTAAGATGAAATTTGTCGAATTATTTCGGTGGTCATCGGAAAAGGGTCAATCGTGCACTGTACGGCTAACAGCTAGGAAAAATATGACCTTAGTCAATTAAGTGTAGGCGTATAAACCACTATTCAAGTCTATTCAATACTATTATCGAGGTATATTATGTCTATTATAGATTATGTGGTTGTTGGTGGTATATTTTTTGGTGAATGGGGGGAGAATCCTAAATGTTGGATTTGGAAAACCACGTCTAAGAAGACAATGTCCATTGCCCTTCCTCACAATGGTTCATACGCCGATATAGTCAAAAGCGTAATGGAGAACGCTGAATTATGTTGTGATCAAAGTGAGGTGGTAATTAGTTACTTGATGAAAAGGGGTGGGAAAATCCATCCAACGTTCATAAGGACTAATAGACATGTAGAATTATATATGCTTTGCATTGATTCTGATAACTCCAGACCTATATTGCGGGTTAAAGTTGTTGAAAGGTCCTGGAAACAAGCTTCCACATTAGCCTCACCCCCACCGTCACCCTTACCCCCACCCTCAACTATGGATGATACTTCAACGGAATATGATAACATGGGTGGTGATGAATGAGATAATAGTGAAGCTTATGAAGAAGATGAGTAAGGAGAAGGTGAGGATGGGTCACTCGAACCATAAAGAAGCCACTCTTTCTTGGACGACACCAATCTTTCTGTAGGACAAACATTTAAGGATAAAAAAATATTGAATCTTTCGTTGAAGCAGGCATCGGTGAAAATGTCTTTCAATTACACAACGGTGAAGAGTTGTAAGAAATACTTGAGGGTAAGGTGTGTAGATCCTAATTGCCGATAGATGGTGCGCACATGTGCTATCGAAGAATCAGGTTGGTTTCATATCCACAAGTATGTGGGAGAGAATACTTATAGCGTTGATCATGTCACGGGAAAGCACAAGAATGTCACCGTGGAGGTCATTATCTCACTTATTTTGAACTTTTTTGTCGACAACAAAGGTCCAAGCCCAAAAGAGATCGAGAGGATCGTATTTAGGGAGCTACATTGCAGGCCGGGCTATTAGAAGTGTTGGATGGCAGGCGTCATTGTGAAGAATATAGTTTGAGGGATGCCCGAGCATGGATATGCAATGCTTCCCACATTTTCATATATTTTCAATGTCCTCAACCCCAGGTCTATTAATTCCCTCATGGTCGATGAGGATTCTGGTAGGTTTATTTACTACTTTATAGCATTTGGGGCTTCCATTCATGGATATGCACACATGAGAAAGGTCGTTGCCGTTGATGGCATGCATTTATCCGGCAAGTATGGGTGTGCTGCTGTTCGCTGTTGCTCAAGATATACAGAATCATATCTATCCCTTAGCGTATTATGTGGTGGATAGAAGATGATGCGTCGTGGGGCTTCTTCTTCAAGAAGCTTAAGGCCTTTGTCGTCGATGAACCAGAGCTGTGCGTTATCTCCGACAGACACCTAAGTATAACTAATGGCATAGCAAGGCATTATCCACTTGCGCATCACAATTTTTGTGTGAGGCATCTCGGTGAAAATCTCTGAACAAATCACCATTTTTTCGATTCTCTCTATTTGTAATACCATGTGGCTAAGGCGTACACGTTGGAAGAATTTAATGACTACTTCAACGCCCTTAAAGAAAGATACCCTAGCACAACAGCTTGCCTCGAGCATGAAGTTGGATTTGAAAAGTGGAGTCGGGCTCACTTTCCAAGTAATCGATTCAACGTCATGACCTCAAACATCGCTGAGTCGCTCAACTCAATGTTGCACGACAAAAGAGAGTATCCAGTGGTGGCCATTTTTAATTCAATTGCACATAGGTTTGGAGAAATATTTAGGAAGAGGTATGCGGATGTGGGCAATTCAAAGACAACATTCGTTTTCGTAGCCGAGGAGATATTGAGGGAAAACATGACCGAGGGGGATAAATTATATGTGAACAACATAAACAGAAGCACCGACGAATTCACGCGCTTGGTTACGGTCGTTCCATCAAAGTTAATCTTTTGAGACTGTCATATTCTTGCAGAAAGTACGACTTGGTGAAATTACCATGCGCTCATGCAATGGCAGCGTTGCGTTTGAAGCATGGGGATGAATACGGCACTAGCTTTTACAACTGCTCTTCGCAAGTATATTCGAAAGAGTCATACCTTCTTGCATACTTGGAGCCTATTTGTGCTGCACCACTGGAGTTGGAGTGGAGTGTGGTGCGAGAGTATCTTGGAATACAAGTTCTTTCATCTGATTTCGATCCCAATCTCGAAAAGAGAAAGGTGAAACGCGTTATGGGTGTGTTGGATCCTTCATGGTACAAGAAAAGAAACAAGTGCTCCAAGTGTAAAAATTCGGGACATAAGAGAACAACATGCAGCCTTAACGTAGGATAATATGATTGGCATTGTATTTTATGTTTTTGGTTTGTTCAAATGCACTGGACAGTATGTAATATGTATTCTGTTTTGAAAACCACTGAACTGCAATTAAAATCAATTTATTTTGTTGTGCATTATCGATTCCAGTTTATATATTATATACTACGTACTAAATAAATCCTAGACTAAAATAATCGACCAGCCTCATAATATATAATATATCAATGCTTGGTCTAGTAAGTAAATATTCAATACGTAGTGTATAATAAACCTACCTCATTGTCTATTGAACAAGCCCTTTTCTTCATACAATGTTGAATTCAAAATAATTGTGATGCATTGGAAAGGGTGCTATTCGAAAACTACCTTTCCAAGTTCTGAAATCGACTATACACATTACACATCGACTGGACTCAAAATATATAATACATCGATGCGTTATCTAGGGGGTATAGTTTAAAATACATAGTCTATCATCGATCTGTAGTGTAGTCTATTAAATAAAATTAGAGTATGTCAATTAACACCATTAAAATATTGTAAAGAAATTTTGATGCGTCAATTGTGACTCTCAATCACTTTTTGACGTGATCAAGTGTTATCTAAGACACGGAGTAGCCGTAGATCATTGAAATAACGCAAAAAAAAGAAATAAAATAAAATAAAATAAAATAAATATTAATCATCGAAGCACTAAAGAATGACTACTTATCATGACAAGAGATTAGACTTGTGTGATGACCATAAGGAGGAGTGGTGGTTGTCACTTGTGAGTGTTCAATAGACAAGTCGCGTGTGAGAACAATGAGTCCTTCCCAACAGGGACGCTTGTTCTAGGTAATTGATTGTTACTACCATTACCCTCTCTTATACCCATTTGATCGAGTTTCCAATGGTTTTGTAATCTCATATTATGATATTTAGTCACTTTACATTGCGTGAATGATGTTTATTTATTTTATTTTATTTTATTTCTCCATTTTTTTAATCTCACATCCTTTGAAAATAGACCTTTTATGATATCTTGAGTATATTATAGATAAATAGCTTTATCTATACTAGACTATATTATTAATCATGTATCGACCAAGTAAGTCTATTTTCAAAGGATGTGAAAGTGTGAAACCCCAAAAAAATCCCAAAAGATGTGAAAATAGACTTAGTTGGTCGATACATAACTAATAATATAGTCCGATATAGATAAAGTTATTTATCTATAATATACTCAAGATATCATAAAAGGCCTATTTTTAAAGGATGTGAGATTTAAAAAAGGGAGAAATAAAATAAATTAAAATAAAATAAATAAACATCATTCACGCAATGTAAAGTGACTAAATATCATAATATGAGATACCAAAATAATTGGACATCGATCAAATGGGTATAAGGGAGGACAATTGTAATAACAACCAATTACCTAGAACCAGCGTCCCTGTTGGGAAGGACTCTTTGTTCTCATACACGACTTGTTCATTGAACACTCAGAAGTGAAAACCGCCACTACTCCTTATGGTCATCACATAAGTCTAATCTCTTGTCATGATAAGTAGTCGTTCTTTAGTGCTTGGATGATTAATATTTATTTTATTTTATTGTATTTCTTTTTTTTTTCATTATTTCAATAATCTACAACTACGCCGTGTCTTAGATAACACTTGATCACGTCAAAAAGTGTTTGGGAGTCACAATTGATGCATCAAAATTTCTTTACAATGTTTTAATGGTGTTAATTGACATACTCTAATTTTATTTTATTTAATTTCTCTTTTTTTTCTCATTATTTTAAGTTGTCCCTATATCCAGCAAGTTGATTATAGACAGTCTAAAAGGTCTATAATCAGCCATAGTCTGAATCGACAATAATCAAATATACAAGATAATCAACACTGACATCAATATATAATTCATACGTCACCCGGTCGATTATAGAATACATAAACATTCTTTAGAGACCCTTTGAAGTAAATGATAATCCATTTATATTTTCTCTAATAGTACAATTCTAACGGGTAGAAATTTGCAATAGTCAGATTTTGGTAGCCTTACTATATTAATTAAAGGGACCCTTTTGGACTCTTCCATGTTCATTTATTCATGACTTTCAAGTTTTTCAACAACAATAACAATGTCGCAGTCATCTCAAATGTCCAAAAGTTTTTATATTTGTCGTTGTGGTAATCCTGCAGTGTTGAAAACATCACGAACCGACAGAAATCCGGGTCAAAAATTCTACAGTTGCGCGGTTGGACAGGTTTGGTTTTGTTTAAATAAAAGTTTATTTGTGTTCATATCATAATTCAATTTATTAATTTATCCTCGTTATTTTAGGATAATGGTGGATGCTCTTATTTCAAGTGGATTTTCTCCGATTTTGAGGTGTCAAAATTTCAACGCATTGTAAAGTTTGAAATGTTGGAAAGTCTTAGAGATTCTGAAGAAAATAGGAATCTTCTAATGACATTATATAGAGAATCGGAACACAAGATTGATCACTTAAAGGGATTGTTGAAAGACGTCGAAATTGAGAGGGATCAACTTAAACATAAGTTGGCTATGGCTGAAGAAAAAGAATAGGGCGTAAAAATAATAGTGTATGGTTTACTATCAGTTTTAGATTTTTGGAAAGGGGTAATGAGGGTGTAGTGGGATTAAATGTATTCTGAATCTTTTATTAATCGACTACTTGTTACTTATATTATATATGGTTTACCTTTTTCATTATCGACTACACAACACTCTACTGTATATGTTTTACCTTTTAGTCAGTCTATAATCAAAGATGACATTCATGTAAAAGCAATGATAATTTGATTATAGAAAATGAAAGATGTTTATCATAAACTATAATAGTTTAGAAAACAAAATTGTTCAGCTCTACATATCCCGAGCAGAAAGTTGAAAGTTAAGATTTTTTAGTCTAATAAAAATAATCAGCCACAAATAAAATTAAACATTGTCTAAATATTCAATATTTTCGTCTTTCACTTGCATCTTGTTGATGTCCTGAGTAACTCCATTAAGAAATTCATTTATGTTCGAAAATTCATTCTCGTTTTTGTTCTCCGCGATGCCTTTTTTTTAGTGCATCATTTTTTCCTTCTTCTTTATGTTCTTTTTCTCCCTCTTTTTTTCTTCTTCTGCATTCTTCTCTTCTGCCTTCTCTCCACCCCCTTCATTGTTTTCTTCTTCAGAACCACTTTTATCATTTTTATCATCTTCATCCTGCTTGCCTTCATCATGATCCTTCTTCTCCACACCAGCTGATCCATCAGCTTTGTTTCCTTTTTCACAAACAACTTCTTTATCTTTTTTCTTCTTTCTCTTCATCCCCTTCATCGAGATTTTTCTTCTCTACAACAGCTGTAACCTTAGGGATCATCACCTCATCATCATTGATGGAGGCCTTTTCCAAAGATGCTACCTCAAGGAGCACTTCTTTAATGCCACTGTCATCGCGGAAAACCCTCGCTGCTGAATGCTGACTTTGCACCTGCACAACTGCATTTTCAAGTATTTACCATTTATATTAAATAAAGCTATCGGTTAATGAGGAATGGTATAGATTCTATTATTATAAGTAAAGGGATTATATAAAATATGCAACTTCTATAATATATAGAGCAGATACTACCTTCAGCTTCATCTCGCTTCTTTTGCTTCTCCTTTTTTGCTCTCCTCAGTCTCTCCTTTGACAAAATCAGCGATGTCCTTGATCGACTCATCCAGCCTAAACACGTGCTCTTCTAGATTTTCAATCATCGGTGTCTTTCCCGATGCTTTCGCCTTACTCATCCTCGCACCTCGAGTGACATGCCTTGAAATAGCATTTCCACCCAAATCCCGATCATCATCCCCATCCTCACCATCCTCTGATGAGGTGATGACAGTCACACCCTATAGATGGGCCTTCAAGCTATCGATGAATTCGTCTTTTGGTTCGTCCGTGAATACTTTGAACTTTTTCATATAGTGCTGCTTCATTTCACGGACTGTGTGGATAAAGTACGGGTGCACTCTCTACATATAAATAGGCAAATGTGATTGATTAGCAACACAATATCGGTAAAATTATTCATCGGAAGAATAGTATCATACCTTTGTGCTCCATCCATTCTAATATGGATCACCATCGATTAGTTTATCGCCTTTTGAGGTGTGCCATCTGAGAAAACGGAGAATGGGCAGTGGATCTTCAGTTGATTTACCATTTCCTCTGCCGAGCGTGGGAAAGGCTTCGTATATCCAAATCTGTGACCAAAAGAAAAACAAAAACATAAAACTGAGAGTAAGTATATTATAGACACCATAGATGAATTACAGTATATAATAAACTACTTCAATGGTTTATAATCAAATACCATAAATGCCCAGGGAAATTCGTAGAGCGCGTACGATGAAACTCCCTTTGTCTCAAATGTTTTCTTCTGCCTGCTGAAGTCTATCTGCTTCTTTAGATAGTCTAGAGTCAAGGCAAATGACTTCTTACCCCAAAAGTATCTCTCAAAGAAGCCCAAGTTATCCACTATCTTGATGGTGTCTATGTCCATAATTTTTGACAGGTCGCATGCAAGCAATATGCAGTGCATTAACTAAATCAAGCAGCATTTGAAATTGTCCTCCTTGTCCAGCCTTCCACCTCTAATAAGCTTCAACAATCTTTTCGCATTTACACTCCATTTTTTCGCCATCTTTTTGAAAAAAGCTTCACCCCCTCTATCGCTTTGAAATATCTTGAATCACGGAGATAACACACACAGTTTAAACCCGTGATTAGCGCAAACTCCTTCAGGCCAAAGTATGCAGGCCTGTCATTGATGCTGAACCACATTTCATGTAGCTTGTTATCCGGTTCAAGTCGGCGCAGAAGTGTATAGTAGACAAGCTATCCATTGAACTTCATATATTCTGGAAGGTCCCATAAACCACCAAAATAGTAATTCTTAAACCTAGATTTTAGACGTTGATCAACCATGACTTGTTTGAATTCATTAAACATTTCAAATGAGACCTAACGAATATCTTAGCCAGAAATGATCCGACATCATCCAGAACTGTAGTGAGGTTGTACCTCTCAGCTGAAACAAACCTTGCATAGTGGGGCAAGATCAGTTCTCCCTCGTCTATCCTAGCCTCAATTTTTGTTTCCTCTAGCTCATCTTGAACCGAAGCTTCAACAGCTTCCTCGCTGCAATTTCTATTCTCCGATTGATCGACTACTAATTTTTTTGTTTTCTCAGACCTATCAACTTCTACAGCCTTGTTTTTCTTACCTCTAGCCATTTGTTATGATCTACGGACAGAAAACAACATTTCTCAGCTATAACAGCAAATACAATACCTAATCGACCTAGTAGTCTATTAACATAGCAGCAGTTGCAGCACCAAAAAAGTCAATTTGCAGAACAATTTCTTCCAAAACAACTCCATCACCCACAAGAACATACATCCAAATCACCATTATATTGAACAAAAATAGGAAGGAACCTAGATTTTAAGCATGCAAATGGAGAAAAATTGGAAAAAAAATCTCCAAGCAACCGTCGAGGAAGGTTAAAATCCAACAAAAATAATGCATAAACAAATCAAATACCAACTTAAAAACATAAATTATAAGTAAAATCAATCCCTATTTTTTCAAAAAAATTTAAATTTACAGCAGCTGCAATACCTAATCGGCCTAGCAGTCTCTTAACCTGGCAGCAGTTGCAGCACCAAAACAGCTAATTTCCAGAACAAGTTTCTTCCAAAACAACCCCATCACCCACAAGAACATGCATCTAAATTACCATTACATTGAAAAAAAATAGGAAGGAACCCAGATTTTTATCACGCAAATCGAGAAAAAGTGACAAAAAAATCTCAATGCAATTGTCGAGGAAAGTTAAAATCCAACCAAAATAATGCACAAACAAATCGAATACCAACTTAAAAACACAAATTATAAGTAAAATCAAGCCCAGTTTTTAAAAAAATTTCAATATTTTGGGTCAAATTATCAAATACGCGGTGACGAAATTTCCAACATGAGCATGCTTCTACAACACCCTTACATTGGAGAAAAGTTTTAACAAAAATCAGATATCTTGCCACATTTCGACAAAATTAGTGAAGAAATTTCAACAAGCAATCGCCAAGGATAATCGATATACACCAATTATCCATCAAAAATCAAGTAAATACCAACTAAAAACAACCACTTTCAATGAAATCAAGCCCCGTTTTAAAAAAACATTCAATTTGTTTGAACTCCATCGACTTTACCCGCCACAAACGAGTTCGGAAAACAATAAAAAAATCATCAATATGGAGCACAAATTAATCAAAACAATAATATAACTTACCTGAAGTTCAAGATCAAAGTTGGAGCTGATTCACGTGAGCTCGAAAGTGAAAATGGTGGAAATGGGAGATGAATCGGTTGTTGTAAAGAGAGAGAAGATGAGAGAGAATTTATTTTTTATATTTAATGAAAGAGTAGGGTTAAATAAGTATTTAATAAATACATAAGGGGTTCCAAAAGAATTAAAAAATACACAAGGGGTGCCAAAATATTTTTTTATTTTATACTTAAACCCATGGCCCACAAAAAAAATTTAGGATTTGGCAAAAGAAGTGTCTATTTTGCAAAATAAATTTTCAATGTGGACTAGTAGCTAAATCTTCTCAAGTTACACAACTCATATTTTTTAGTAGCATAAGCCATAGACTTTTTAATCTTTGCTTTCATTTCCAAAGGAGACACTTCCCCATGGAATCCCTTAAGTGGGAGGATTTTCTTGATCTTCCTCTTTATGTTTCATGAGAAACCACTATTCGTTGCTAATTTTTATTGACCGCCTCCTCCCATATCTTCCTCTATGTAGATTTATTTACTAGATTTGAGAACCCAGAGCGGCTTGGGTCCCCTACAGTTGGATAAAGGATAAATCAGATTTCTCTTTATTCATGCAGGCATGATAAGTTTTCTAGCATAGGGAGAAGGAACCTTTCTTACATACTGATCAGGCTTTTAAACATCTCCTCTACATTCAACAAATGCTTGTTTTTGTTTATTGGCTAAGATTCTTAGAGAACATGAGTTCTTATAGTGACCGTTGTTACCACAGTGGGTGCATATCCAATTTTAGGATTGGAAACATACTTTGAGAGTTGTAAGAGGGACTAGTCTTTTTCTTCTTAAGACCAAGTCCTTCACCCGATTTTGTTTCCATTTTGTTGAATCAAGTAAGATATACAGATGAGGTAGTCCAACAAAGAGATTTTGAAGTTCATCTTTTACTCTATTTAGGTATCTCTCTACTTGTATATTTCTTTCAAGAGAAGTTTAAAGATTCAACTTGCATTTGTTCAGCCTTTTTAAGTTCAAACTGCAGCTTACTAACTTCTCCCTTACCCTCCAAGATTACTGTGAGAGTGATCTCTTAATTTTTTATTTAGTCTTTATTCTTAATAGCGAGGGACATACCTTTTATTCTAGATCAAAAATTTAATTTAACAATGTAACTCCCCGAAAAATAGGTCCCGGAGCGTCACACGGTGCTTGAGCTACGAGTAGCCCCAAGCTAACCCTTTGAGCCATTTTCATCGAGTTCAACACAAATCAACGGGGTTTCCATAAATAACCCTCAAATATCAACAGAGTAATCATCATCCAAGAATAAAAGAATTTTAGAAAGATAACAAAATATGACTTATTAGTCAACTCCCAACATCTATACTAGTCTGACAAGCCTCTAAGAAAATCAATAAAACCAGCGAGCCATTGAAACATGCCCTAACTGACTCATACTCAGTTATCAAATGTAAACGATTTCGGGAAACCAACATCATACATCACGTCCTCGGAACATGAGGACTCACCACAACAGAGGATGTAGATCAGCGTGCCTAAAGAATCACTGTCGAACCTGGAACTGAGCACCTGAACCTACATTCCGAGAAAATGCAGCCCACATCTGAAGATGTGGGTCAGTACCATGCAAAGGAACCGAGAATATAGGGGTGTATGCAGTTGTATAAACATCATCATCATAAATATTTATAAAAAATATGCAGGATGTATGAAAGACTCACATAGCCTGAAGAAAATCATCATAATCATGAGAGGATGAAATAAGTACAATAACACATGTGAGTCATCATATAATTTTTCAATCACTTTCAGTTCATCAAGAATATCAATTCTCATAATGTAAATATCATTTAAATCTTTCGAAAGAATGACTTTCATAATTCCACTTTCAAATCACTTGACCATTCACCATAGACACAAGGAAACACACACACACACTGGGAGATCCTATAACCGATGTAAACCATGGAGCTACATGGAGTCCAACGTACAACACACGTTGGGGAGAGCCGTCCTATCCTTGCCATCGGAGTAGGACTATTGATATCAAATCCACATAAACTAGTGATCACTATATAAATCAGCCTCAGGCTCACTCCTACGAGGGCACGTAGTTCAAGAAAAGTAAGGTCGCTTTATACCTCCCACTCGGTGCTAAAGATTTCTCCCAGACATAGCTCAAATCATTTTAAAGACAATCCACAACAAAAGAATTTTAGTAATATATAAATATACATCACGAGCCATCATGCTTCTCATCTATCAAAATCAACCACGTTTGTGGATTTCTTTCACACTCGAGTTCAAAACAACTCGATTAAGACCAAAAGGTCAAATCATTCAAAATATCTCAAATATTCAACATCAACGTGCTTATAACACACACTTTCTCAAAAAAATATAGTTTTCAATGGGGATTCACGACCCGAATATCAAAACCATGATAAATATCGTTCAAGATTTATGCTTTATATCTCCACACATGTAAATTCATCTTTCAAAATCATAAACATCAAGATTTCATAATAATCATCATAAGATATGGGTTCATGCTTCAAATTTGTAAAAGTCAAATAAAAACCATGCCTTTGTA
This sequence comes from Capsicum baccatum var. pendulum, assembly GCA_030864225.1. Lineage (NCBI taxonomy): Eukaryota > Viridiplantae > Streptophyta > Magnoliopsida > Solanales > Solanaceae > Capsicum > Capsicum baccatum. The sequence continues at coordinate 59,740,336 of CM061553.1, read as the reverse complement.
AAGAAAATTACTTTTAGGCACAAGAACGAAAGAGAGTTTTTGTTGAAAAACCCCACATACCTTGAATGATGAACTTTAGATCGATACTCATTTTTGAGATGTTAATCGTGCCTTCGAATGATGGTTCTTGGAGTTCTTGAACTAGGAACTTGGAATCTTGAATAAATTTGCAGAATTAATGGTGAACTTTGGAGGTTCTTAAAGTTGGATGTAGGAGCTTAGGGTTTTCTTTTTTCGAGAATTTGATGAAATATAGCATATAATACTTCTAATAGGATTTAATATAGGGTTTGGACGGATTTTGGGTGAGGGGCAATGACCAAAACACCCTTAAAAATCAAATAATTCTCGAATCTGTCCTTTGGTGGACTGTTTTGATAGTCTGAAGTAGATCAACCATAACGTTTTACTCCTGTATACAAATTGGATGAAACCAATTTCATTAGAAAGAAGACTCTCATATCTTTCCGTTGATATATAGTATCTCACCTAGATCATTGTGTACGAGGAGTTATGATCATTTGAAGTTGACCCAAAAATTTACTTTTGATAGGCTGAAGTAGATTGATCATAACTTTTTTGCTTCGATAGACAAATTGGATAAAACTAATTTCATTGGAAAAAGGACTCGCAGAGCTTTCCGTTGATATATAGTAGATCACCCAGATCATTATGTATAAGGAGTTATGATCGTTTAAAGTTGGAGCAAAAATACGCCAGGCCTCAATACTTTTCCCTGCACATTTTACTGTTCAATACTACTCACGGTTCGATCGGAATGTTGATAACTCGTCGCTCAGGTGTCCGTTTTGGATGATCCACATATCGTTGGAAATATTATTTGATACTCTAGGCAATGGTGGGTCATAACCTAAGACATTCCACACGAAAAATTTATAATTCATTCTAGAAGATAGAACCCAACACATTTACGCACAAAATTTCAACAAAAAATTTTCCGGGATATTACATCATCCCCTCTTGGAAACATTCATCCTCGAATGACGCTAGACATGCCAAGATTAGATAGGGAATAGAGCATACAGCTGAAACCATTCGTTAGAATCATCACCACATCGTTTCTCACTCCGAATGCAACATTGAATGCATAAATTCAAGAAACTACAGCTGAACACATAATAAATGACAGCTGAACTACTGCAACTTTTATCAAAAGTGCATGATTTAGGAAAGAACAGTACCTTTGGCTTGATCGGAGTTCGCGGAAAATAGGTGCGGGTACTTGGATCACATATCTGCCTCAGCTTCCCAAGTTGCACCCTCAACAGATTGGTTTCGCCACAACACCTTGACCAAGGGAACTTCTTTGTTCCTTAGTCTTCGTACACTAAAATCAAGAATCTCAACAAGAATCTCATCAAAAGAAAGATTTTCTTGAATGTCAACACTCACAGAGGAATCCACTACCACAGCATAGCTAATATGCTTTCTAAGCATGGAGACATAGAATATTGGATGAACAGAGGACAACTCGGAAGGCAACTCGACCTCATAAGCTACCTTATCAACACGGCTAAGAATTTTGTAAGGACCAACATAACGGGGACTAAGCTTCCCCTTCTTTCTGAATCTCTTCACCCCCCTTATGGGTGAAATTTTCAGATACACTAGGTCACCAACTTCAAACTCAAGGTCTCTCCTTCTAACATCCGCATATGACTTCTGACGACTCTGTGCAGTTTTCAACCTTTCCCTAATCAACTTAACTTTTTCCATAGCCTCAAATACCAAATCAGGACCACTCACAGCCGCTTCACCCACCTCGAACCAACCTATGGGTGATCTACACTTCCTCTCATATAAGGCTTCAAACGGAGCCATGCCAATACTAGAGTGGAAACTGTTATTGTAAGCAAACTCTATCAACGATAAGTGATCTTCCTAATTTCCCTTAAATTCAAGTGCACAAGCTCTCAACATATCCTCTAAGGTCTGGATGGTCCGCTCAACCTGACCATCGGTCTGTGGATGAAAAGCAGAACTCAAAAGCACTTGGGTACCAAGACACTTCTGAAAAGCTTTCCAAAATTACGAAGTAAACTAAGTACCCCTATCCAAAATGATAGACAAGGGAACTCTATGCAGTCTGACTAGCTCTCGGATATACAATCTAGCGTAATCCTCAGCAGTATATGAAGTATGAAAAGGCAAGAAATGAGCAGACTTAGTCAACCTATCAACCAAAACCCAAACAGAATCATGATGGCGTCGGGAAGGAGGAAAACCAATCACAAACGCTGCTATATCTTTCTTCATGCCACTCCACCAATAGATTTCCTGCAAGTCTTAGTACATCTTGGTGGCACCCAGATGAATAGAATATCGCGCCCCGTGCGCTTTAGCCATAATCCTCTGTCTCAGATCGTCAACATCCGAGACACACAATCTACCCTGCAATCTCAACACACCATCTCCCCCTTGGGAGAAAACCTCTACTTTTTGGTCCTTGACTGACTCCTTCAGTCTGACCAAACTAGCATCTAAGTATTGCTTTTCCTTCACTTTCGAAACCAAGGAGAATTCATAACTACTCTGAACCCCTAAACTACCTTCAGCAGAGTCAAACAACCTAACCCCCAATCTAGCCAAATGATGTACATCACGAGCCAACTCTTTTTTACCTTCTACCACATGCAAAACACTACCTATGGACACTCTACTTAGGGCATCCGCCACAATATTGGCCTTGCCCGGATGGTATAGCACACTCATATCATAGTCCATTAACAATTCTAACCATCGTCTCTGCCTAAGATTCAATTCTTTCTGGGTAAACACATACTGCAGACTCTTATGATCAGTGAAAACATCAACATGGACACCATACAAATAGTGTCTCTAGATTTTCAAAGAAAACACAACAGTAGCCAACTCAAGGTCATGGGTGGGGTAATTTTCCTCATGGGGTTTCAACTGTCTAGAAGCATAAGCTATCACCTTACCCTTCTGCATCAATACGCAACCCAACCCAACTCTCGAAGCATAACAGTACACCATAAAACCATCAATACCATCAGGCAAAGTCAAAATAGGGGCTGAAGTAAGTCGAGTCTTCAACTCCTGAAAACTCTTCTCACAAGATTCGAACCACAAGAACTTTACTTTCTTTCGGGTCAACCGACTCATAGGAGACGCTATAGAGGAGAAACCCTCAACAAAACAGCGGTAATAGACAACTAAATCCAAGAAAATTCCGATATCAGTCAAAGAAATAGGTCTAGGCCAATTTCTAACAGCTTCGGTCTTTTGGGGATCAACTCTAATACCCTCGAAAGAAATGATATGACCCAGAAAAGCAATTGACCTTAGCTAAAACTCACACTTACTGAACTTGGCAAACAAATTATGATCTCTAAGGGTTTTGCAAGACAGTTCGGAGATGATCAGAATGTTCATCCTCACTATGGGAGTACACCAGTATATCATCGATGAACACTATGACAAACATATCCAAATATGGTCTGAACACTCGATTCATGAGGTCCATGAAAGCTTCTGGGGAATTAGTTAACCCGAAAGACATAACAAGAAACTCAAAATGGCCATAACGAGTTTGGAAAGCAATTTTTGGGATGTCACACTCCCTAACTTTGTGTTGATGATAGCCGGAACAAAGGTCTATCTTTGAGAAATAAATTGCACCTTGCAATTGGTCAAACAAATCATCTATTCTCGGAAAGGGGTACTTATTTTTTACGGTGAATTTATTCAGTTGGCGATAATCAATGCACATACGCAAAGAGCCATCTTTCTTTCTCACAAACAACAAAGGAGCACCCCAAGGAGAAACACTGGGCCTTATGAAACCCTTATCTAGTAGATCTTTGAGTTGCTCTTTCAACTCCTTAAGTTCTGCAGGGGCCATACGGTAAGGAGGAATAGAAATGGGCTGAAAGAGCTCGCTCGACGTGGAGGCATATTTTTGAAAGAAGAGAGCACGAATCAATAGCAAAGAGAGATACTTTAAGCATGATAGACTTTTGAAAGAAAGAATCACACTTTTTCCTAAAACATCTTGTAGCCTCTTGCTCATAGATGCGGCGCGCTACACACCGATGATCAAGACTTTACATAACGCGGCTTGTCAGACTCCCTAGGACACCTTAAAACCTTAGGATCTGATACCAAGTTTGTAACGCCCCGAAAAATGGGTCTCGGAGCGTCACATGATGCTTGAGGCTACGAGTAGCCCCAAGCTAACCCTTTGAGCCATTTTCATTTAGTACAACACAAATCAATGGGGTTTCTATAAATAATCCTCAAATATCAACAGAGTAATCATCATCCAAGAATAAAAGAATTTTAGAAAGATAACAAAATACGACTTATTAGTCAACTCCCAACATCTATACTAGTCTAACAAGCCTCTAAGAAAATCAATAAAAGCAGCGAACCATTGAGACATGCCCCAACTGACTCATACTCGTTATCAAATGTAAACGATTCCATGAAATCAACACCAGACATCACGTCCTCGGAACATGAGGACTCACCACAACAGAGGATGTAGAACAGCGTGCCCAAAAAATCACTGTCAAACCTAGAACTAAGCACCTGAACCAATATTCCAAGAAAATGCAGCCCACATCCAAAGATGTGGGTTAGTACCATGGAAAAGAACCGAGTATATGAGGGTGTATGCAATTGTATAAATATCATCATCATAAATATTTATAAGAAATATGCAGGATGAATGAAAGACTCACATAGCCCAAAGAAAATCATCATAATCATGAGAGGATGAAATAAGTACAATAACATATGTGAGTCATCATATAATTTGTCAATCATTTTCAGTTCATCAAGAATATCAATTCTTATAATGTAAATATCATTTAAATCTTTCAAAAGAATGACTTTCATAATTCCACTTTCAAATCACTTCACTATTCACCATAGACACAAGGAAACACACACACACTGGGAGATCCTATAACCGACATAAACCATGTGAGCTACATGGAGTCCAACGTACAACCCATGTTGGGGAGAGTCGTCCTATCCTTGCCATCGGAGTAGGAATATTGATATCAAATCCACACAAACTAGTGATCACTATATAAATTAGCCCCAGGCTCACTCCTATGGGGGCACATAGTTCTAGGGAAGTAAGGTTGCTTTATACCTCCCACTCGGTGCTAAAGATTTCTCCTGAACTTAGCTCAGATCATTTCAAAGACAATCCACAACTAAACAATTTTAGTAATATATAAATATACATCGGTAGCCATCATGCTTTCTATCTATCAAAATCAACCACATTGTGGATTTCTTTCACACTCGAGTTCAAAACAACTCTATTAAGACCTAAAGATCAAATCATTAAAAATATCTCAAATATTCAACATCAACGTGCTTATAACACACACTTTCTAAAAAAAAACATAATTTCCAATGGGGATTCACGACCCAAATATCAAAATCATGGTAAATATCGTTCAAGATTCATGCTTTATATCTTCACACATGTAAATTCATCTTTCAAAATTATAAACATCAAGATTTCATAATAATCATCATAAGATATGGGTTCATGCTTCAAATTCGTAAAAGTAAAATAAAAATCATACCTTTGTAAAGAAAATTACTTTTGGGCACAAGAATGAAAGAGAGTTCTTGTTGAAAACCCCCACATACCTTGAATGATGAACTTTAGATCGATACTCATTTTTGAGATGTTAATCGTGCCTTCGAATGGTGGTTCTTGGAGTTCTTGAACTAGGAACTTGGAATCTTGAATAAATTTGCAGAATTAATGGTGAACTTTGGAGGTTTTTGTAGTTGGATGTAGGAGCTTAGGGTTTTCTTTTTGAGGGAATTTGATGAAATATAACATATAATGCTTCTAATAGGCTTTAATATAGGGTTTGGACGGATTTTGGGTGAGGGGGAATGATCAAAACGCCCCTAAAAGTCAAATAATTCTCGAATCTGTCCTTTGGTGGACTGTTTTGATAGTCTGAAGTAGATCAACCATAACGTTTTACTTCGATATCCAAATTGGATGAAACCAATTTCATCAGAAAGAGGAATCTCATATATTTTCGTTGATATATAGTATCTCACCCATATTATTGTGTACGAGGAGCTATGGTCGTTTGAAGTTGACCCCAAAATTCACTTTTGATAGGCTGAAGTAGATCGACCATAACGTTTTTGCTCCGATAGAAAAATTGGATGAAACCAATTTCATTAGAAAGAGGATTCGTAGAGCTTTCCATTGATATATAGTAGATCACCCAGATCATTATGTACAAGGAGTTATGATCGTTTAAAGTTGAAGCAAAAATACGCCAGGCCTTAGTACTTTTTCCTGCACGTTTTACTGTTAACTACTATTCATGGTTCGATCGGAATGTTCATAACTCGTCGCTCGGGTGTCCATTTTGGATGATCCAGATATCGTTGGAAATCTTATTCGATACTCTACGCAATGGTGGGACATAATCTAAGATATTCTACATGGAAAATTTATAATTTATTCTAGAAGATAGAACCCAACACGTTTACGCACAAAATTTCAATGAAAAATTTCCTGGGGTATCACAAACAAGTTGTATTTTTCAAATTCAACTTTAATAGCAAGTTCATCAACCATTTGTGGAGTTAAATCAACAACCTTTTTCTTAAGATTAGCATTTTTCAACTTTGAGATGAGTACTTTATGTGAGGATAAAAATCAAGGCACTTGGTCTCTTACTTTTTCCCAATGAAGCTTGATCCAATTGAGTCTTTAAAAATACAATTCTAGAGTCCTTTTCAGCTATTAGGGTTGAAACTTTTTATTTGTATATTGTTTGATTTCTGGTTAGCAATAAGCCTCGACACCATAAAACCAACTAGAGACTCTGTTTCTTTAACCAGACCATGATATGATCATATAAGACATTTACAAAAGCTCGCGGTTCCTTTTTGGAGTAGTTTTTTAGGTCTTGTTGGACATTTAAAAGCGTACCTCATCTTCTCTTTCATCATCATATTTATCCATTAGGGTAGACAAGGAGACAAATTTTGAGGGCTCATCTTCAACCATTAGCATGTTGCATCTTCTGCACTAATATCTTTTTTAGATCAGCTTGAGGTATCACCTCAATAAGTCAATGGTTGCTTGACTATCTTATCAGTTGTTTCCTTATTTTGACCTTATTAGGGGCAAGAATTCTTCTATGTTTTTTCTCAAAGTTGTTCTTGATGAAATCTTATTAATCTCGCCTATGAAGGGGGCATTCTTTACTGTAGTGACCAAACTTGTGACAACAATCATTTCCTGTAGCATACTTACATATGCTTCTCTTCTAAGGAATACTTTCATGAGCCATTATAAGGCTTTCCAGATTTATTTGGCGATCTCTCAATTTGAGATCCAATTATACTCATTATGTCTAATGTCACACAGAAGGAGATTCTTAGCCTTGAAGTTCTTCTCAACATCCTTTCTATCATTATCATTGTATTTTTTTGTTGTATTTGGCACAGATCTAGTAACATCACCTTCTATTATTGCCTTCATAGTCACATTGGGACCATTACAAATGATGTCGCATAACTCACAATCAACTACCATTATAAAGTCATGTATCCTTGCCTTCCACCACTAATAATGTTGTCCATTGAACATATATGGTTTTAATATTGAATATCCTTATTTGAGATTCGGTGGAGAAATCATTTGAACAGATTTTGTTTAGGTGTTAACCTTTTAGAAAAAAATATTTTGATACCAATTAAAGGTTTTTTCAAGTCTACCTCAACAATAAGGACCTAATTCAATCCTTGGTCCTTGTATGAGGAAAATAAAAAACAACAAGAACACAAAGTTAATAGCAGTAAAGTAAATAACAATGAAAGCTTACGTGGAAACCTCCTTACTCAAGGGAGTAAATTCATGACCTACCCCATTAGAATTTCCCCAACAATTTTATTAATCACCGAGCAACAATTTTGATTACAATCTTTCACAATCTAGAAATTAAAATCTTAATCTCTAACCCCCTTTTTGCAGTAATTCTACTATAACTTCTCTTCACAATAACTCTACAGTGAAAAATCCATTAGCTAACTCTAGATAAATGCAGTTTAAGAATTAATCTTTTAATTTCTAACCCTTTCTAATGCAATATGTAACGCCCCGAATCTGCACCCCAGACGTAACATGGTTCTTACAGTCCCAAGGACCACAAGCTAACCCATGACTAGTACCTGCTATGAGCACTGTATAATAATATTGATAACATATGCTAAAATATATCTAAAATGCCACAAGGTTCTCAAAATACTGAAATAGATACTAAATAATAATAGTAATACTGAAAAATAGAACATCTGTCTGAATTAATCTAGTCTGATAGCCTCTAACTGTTTGAATATGGAGTTGATGGGACAAGTCCCCAACTAACTCCGACTAATGAATATACTAAACTACTGAAATGCTGAAATAATAACTGTATCCTTGAAATATGAGGACTCACCATTATAACTGTTGTTGATAACCTGAGCTGCTAAGTATGGCCAGGAGACCATGCCTCTGAACCTATGATATGAGACATCATAGCACAAAAGAAAGAGTATGCATCAGTACTTTGAATGTACTGGTATGGTAAGTGAGGTAGGCTGATATACATGGGTTCATATGCATGAGATGATAACTGACTGAATGAACATCATGAAACAACTAAATGAGAGTACATGAATAGCTAAAATTACTGTAAATACTGATTATTCAATACTATACATATACATATATATATATATACTGTATCTGAGATCATATTGAGACTGAATACTGAGTTTATATAACTGAGTGACTGATATCTGAGATTTATTGATAACTGTATTAGTGATAACTGGGTGACTATTTTTGATAGTCCTAATTCTATAGAACTGAAATGAGTTCTATACTAAGTCTGGAACTAAAATTCTAACTATGGGAGTGTTTATCTAATCGATATACCCCGATTATAAATTGAGTTAGGGTCCAACCTGTGACCCAGTTAGAAGGGTGTTAGCACCGTACCATGGGTACTAACAATGGCTATGTGGATCCACTAAAGAATCACCCTCATTTTGCAGGTGAGATATGTGTTACCCTCAACTGGCAGGTTGACATACTTAACCTATATCGGCTATGTAGTTCTAGAACTAAGGGACTACTACTAGAGATCATACCCTCAACTGCCAGGTGAACCCCCATCCCTATGTTCGTTTGGTTCTGAATCCAACTCCCAACTGAATAGACACTGAACTGATCACTAGACTATACTAGGCTTGACTGAATTATTACTGATTGTGTTAACTGACTAAACTGAACTGAGTTCACTTAGTTCTATAACTGACTGAATACTACTGTTCGTGACATTACTGAGACTATTCTGTAGCTGCTGTAATTCTAGGTAAACAACTAAATTTTTAGGTATTGAATACCCCCAGGACTCAATAGCATCAATAGAAAAACATGGCAAATCTTGAAAACATTGCATTAACTACTTATTCACCATGCATTTATTTAGACATTTTGTCAAAAACTTGAGAAGCATGAACTTGTACATGAATGGGACCACATGATAACATGTCATGAATTCACTACTTAGTTTACATAGGCATTCTATCAAACACTTGGGGAGCATGATTAATGGACATGAAATTCATCAAAACATAAACATCATGGCTATAACATTTAACTTGCAATTCAAGGGTTTAATATGAGAATCACATAATTCTACATACATGCTAATTAATTTTCTTGAAACTTGTAAAGAAACTTGATTTGAAAACCAAACATCAATACATACATGAACACAATCCAATTCAAAACATGTAAATCATGAAATCAATAAACTTGTAGCTTAAAAAAGGGTTCTTTAACTCCAAGGGTGGAAGGAAACCCAAGGATGAACACCTAACATACCTTGGTAATTAAATTCGTGAAAATCGTTGATGCGTTCTTGAAGCTCGGACTTAAAATAGAATGACCTAGGGTTTTATTCTTGAGAGAATTTGAGAATAAAGAATAAATTTTTGCCCTTTTTAGGGCTTAATCTCATGTTTAAGCTTAATTGGGTGAGGTGAAGATGACCTAATGGCCCTTGGAAATTTGGATTTTTAAATGAGAAAATTGCCCAGTGACGCGATACCCGACACATCAATGGGATCGACGCTGTAGGCGCCGCGCCGCATCGAGTTTGTGTCAATTCACTATTTTAACAATGCGATCATCGATGCGTCGCATCGAGATCGTGTTGACCCACAATTTTGGTCATCCAAATGTGCCTCAAACAACATTCAAAAAATCTAAAACTCGTCCGATAACACCTATTGAAATCCCTGATCATAAATTAATTTAAAAATTGATATTTTAAGGTCGCAAGTATTAAAAATAAAATCATTGAATTATTGAGGCAAAAAATGAGACTAAGTGTCAATACTTAGCAGAAATTTTCGAAGTCTGGGACCTATTTTGGTATGCTATATATGACTAAAACGACTGGAATTTTTCGGGTTCTTACATAACACCTCTTCACAATAGCTCTATTGTGAAGATCCCATTAGCTAACACTAGCGAACCACCATTTTGAAGCAGAAATAGAAAAATAACTACCCAAACCTTAGGATGAAAAGTGGATTTACAATTTAAGCACAAAATACATAGACCTAATCAACCTAAAAACTGATACATTTTTTCACTATGAGAAAGTTATTTTCTAGGTTGTTGAAGGTTTGTCCTCAATGGTGTGAACCAATAGTTTTTGAATTTACTAATAATAGGAGTAGGAGAGTGAGAGCTAGTGTGTCGTGATTTTCTCATTAAAGGAGAAATAAGGACCATAGCAGTATACGAATAAGGCATGTCAGCATTGTACGTGGCCAAATGTCACTAATAAACTTTTTCATGGACAGTTATAACTGGTAGTAGGTTCTCTCATCAAGTCTTCCATTTGAATTTCAGGTGTTTCACAAAGTGAGGAGTAGTATTAAAAAAGTGCAAAACACAAAGACTCAACAACCTAGACTTTAATATGAAATCAATTGTAAAGAGTAGGTCCATCAGTTGTTAAAGCACTTTTGTGGCTTTGCAGATTAAGAGAGACAAATATCTTGATTGTGAAAAGACTAGATTTTTCTTTCACATAAATATATATATATATATATATATATATATATATATATATATATATATATATATATATGAATAAAATCATAGAAAAAATTTAAATGTTTCTCATTGGTCAAGAATGACCTAAACATCTTTTATGCAACTCTGTCAGAATCGACAACATCTTTATAGCTGTGGATAGCTGTGAACACTTTTGAGAGTTGACTTATACGAAATGGACTAGTGTGCATAGATGTTTCCTTATTTACCTTGGAGTCTTGATTCCCTTATTCCCCTGAGATTAGCCTGGTACATGTCTGTTGATTTCCTTGTTCCCCTGAGATTGGCCTGGTGTATGTCTAATTTCTCATTAGGTTTGTCAAATCATCAAAATAAAGCATAATACCTTAGTAACTCTGCATCATCATTTTCCCCCTTTTTGAAGATGACAAACATATGAAGCGACTTCACCATGAGAACTAAGTTCTTATACAATTGACTCTGACAAATGGATCAAGATATTTAGGTGGCATATCTGGTCCCTTAACAAATTTATTATATCATTAAAATTAGATATAATGCCAATATGTCTATGCTTTATCAATTTACTCTTTTTTTATGAAGACAAATACATAAATCAAGTTTCACTTGAGGACCACTTTTCCCCAGAACAATATCCACACATACTTGCATTCATGAGCTAGTTCTTTACTACATGCTACCAATCATCCGTTGACCACATAATTATGTAATTCTGATACTTAGTTCCCTCATAAATCTTTCAATTATCAAAACCAGGTATACATCAAGAATACTACAATTATACTTTTATATCTAACCTTTTTATAAGGTCCCAAAACGTTCAATAACTATTTTGGAATTAACTTGAGAGTAGTGATGCACTAAAGCATGTTACTAGATAAGGAGATGCTCAAATTGTAAACACCCCTCACTTCCAACCCTGAAGTTTAAGATCAATCGAATTATCAAGGAAGCAAAAAAAAAATGGAAGCTCTGGGGGAGGGTGAGAACTAAATTGGAGCAAAATCAGATTACATACCTTAATGTGTTATAGTAAAAGTTATTGATTTTGATATCAGAAAAAGAATCACCCCAAATTGACTTTGTCTCTCTTGGAAATTGAGTTCTATTTACCACAAACTAGATGTTGTTGAATTTTTGAATGTTACAGAGATGTTTTTTATTATTTTTTTCTAATCTTTTCATGTTTACGCCATTAAAGAAGGACTATATTTATAATAATCTATTTGCCAGTTACTAAACTGTTCCCACTCTTTTACAAAATCAGATAATCCTCATCAGGATAAATCTTATATTTTAATTAGAAATTTTACTAGTTAGGTCGGGTCGGTTCACATGGACGATCCATGACCCAAAATCTTACATCTCCCACTTTGCACATGCGGCCAAGGCCCATGCCAGTACCAAATCAATAATTTATCCAATTCATGCAAAAAATAGTTTGTGCAACCCCTGAACATCACATACTTTACCTACACGGTTTTACAAGCTACACATAGGAATTCAATCATATGTGGAAATAATTTGCTGCTTATATGGGGATACTAATACTTACAATACCCTAAACATCTTTCACTACTTCAGTAGTTACTTATCTGATCCTCCATCTTCTTAAAGAGGTGAACTCGAGTTCATGTTCAACTATATATACACAATTACACTAGACTCCTATATGGTTAGTGTAATACTCAGCTTATGTAGAAAAGTTAAATTATTCATTTTAATCATCTTTCCTTTCTACTCGAATCTATCTGTTCCAAATCAACTGTTTTCCTAGACATATATTGCATTGCTGAATTTCTCATGGATATTAATGACATGCTAAAATAGCAACACTAATCTAAACTTCAAAAATAGTCAAAGGTCAAAGGGTATTTCCTTGAAAAGTTAATATAACTTTTAGGGTCTCACACAATGAAGAAGCAGGGATTCATTTTTTCATTAACCCATTGGTCGCTTAGCACACGTGGCGTGAAACATATGCGATGATGTTATCACCTTATATTGGTGCATATGTCTCATTCTTTTAGTCATTTCAACATCGTACAGATTTTGGTCTATACACCTCTAAATGTCTAACCCGAGTTTCCTTTTTTAATGATCCTTAAATATATTTTCTTAGATAAATTCACACCTGGATTTACAAAACAAGTCATAGTCTGACGGTGGAATTTTTATATCTTCATGTTCCTTGAAATAAGAGGCAATTTCTTGTGTGAGAGAGTCAATCTCATGACTTGTTCAACATACTTTATCAATGAAACACATTATCACATGCATATGAGATATGGACATAAATTCAAGACTCTTATATTGATAAGAATATTATAACAATTAAGTTATTGACAATGCAAAAAAAAAATTAAATCCTATGCAAACCTAGAGCCATAACATGTTTCTTAAATAAGTCTATAGATATCGCCTTCGTAAAGGGATCAACTGTCATATCTTGTGTAGGAATATACTGTAAATTTATTTCTCAACTTGCTACTATGTCTCTCATAAAGTTATACTTGATGTTAATGTGTTTGGTCTTTCTGTGATATTTAGGATCCTTCGTATATCAATATCGGATTGATTGTCACAATATAACCTCATGGGATCCTTAGAATTATTTGCAATGTCTAAGTGCTCAAAGAATCTTTTCAACCAAACTGCTTCTTGTACTACAGATACAACAAAAACAACAACAAACCAAGTGTGTTCCCACAAAGTGGGGTCTGGGGAGGGTAAGATGTACGCAGTCCATACCGCTACCTTCGAAGAAGTAGAGAGGCTATTTCTGATAGACCCTCGGCTCAAGATAAAGAATAGTAAACAAGGTCTTAATAAAACAAGCAGCAGGATGGATGACATAACAAAAATATGGAATAAAAATATCAAAAATAAAAATCATAGAAAATGCGAGATAAGAGACATAAGAGCACTACAAAATACAAACTAAAAAAATAGGACACCCACCAAGTAGGAACATACACACAGAGACCAAAAACACCCAACACACCCAAACTCTCCTGGCTAGAGACTCCTACCTATGGACACAATCCAAAGATTACTAACCCGACTACACAATAAATCACCTAACTACTTGCTACAACTCACACACTCACACTAGCCTTCTACCCTTATCTGCGCCCTTCACACCTTACTATCTAGGATCATATCCTCCGTAAGCTGTAGCTTTTCCATGTCATGTCTAATCACCTTTCTCCAGTACTTCTTTGGCCTACATCTACTCCTCCAGAAGCTATCAAAAGCTAGCCTCTCACACCTATAAATTGGGGCATTCATGCCCCTCCTTATCACATGCCCAAACCATATCAATCTTTTTTCCCACATCTTATCCTCCACAGAAGCCACTCCCACCTTTTCTCGGATATTTTCATTCCTAACTCAGTCCCCTCTAGTAAGTCCACACATACATAAGTCATAAATTCAGATTACATAGTTGACAAGGCTGTGCAAGTTTGTTTCTTACTTTTCCGTGAAATTGCACCTTTATTTATTGAAAAAGTATAACTGGAGGTTGATTTTCTATCATACTGGTCACCAACCCAATCAAAATTTGTATAACCTTTTATGAATAAATCAGATTCATTATAGCATAGTGAATAATTTGCAGTTCCCTTGAGGTATAGAAAAATTCTCCATACTACTTTTCAAAGATCTCTTCTAGGACAGGGATGGCGACTTCTCCGACAGATAGGCAGAGTCATTAGTAGCAGTCCCTGTGTCCTAGAACTGCGTAGACAGCGTAGGATATGGAGTCACCTGTCAGATTAGGATTGACTACCTCCCAGGGGTCACTCGTCAGATTAGTCTTAACTCCTCCCAGGTGTCACCGATCAGATTTGGCTTCACATCCTAGTTTTTTAGTAGCTTAGTGGATCCACACAGCCAACGTTAGTACCCGTGTCATGGTAGTAACATCCTTCCAACTGGGGTTACAAGTTGGACCGCAAACTTGCTCATTTGGGACATGTCGGTTAGATGATAGCTCCCACAGTCTCAGCCCAGTAATCAGTCCAGTATTTTAGTTTTAGTTGCTTGACCATAGCATACAAATATCAGTGATTCAGTTATCAAATTTCAGTATTTATAGATTATATTTAGAACATGTTATATGCTTGGTTATGCATCTCAAGTACTTACAGATTCACGTATCCTCAGCATTTATAGATTTCATGTATCCTCAGTGTCTACAGATTTCATGCATTTTATTTAGTAATGCATGTTATATATATATAAATATGCACATTCATTCATTCAGTTATCATTAATGTTCATGAAACCATGCATGTCAGCCTACCTCATTTAGCATACCAGTACATTCAAAGTACTGACCAAATGCTCTTTTCTTGCGCTATGATGTATCATATCATAGGTTCAGACACCCAGTTCTCAGATCGAGCCTAAACTTCTCAAACTATCAGCCAGAGCAGAGGTAAATCCTCATATTTTGAGGACAGGCTATTTTACTTTATGTTTTCAGTTTAGTAGTTAGTTGGAGTTAGTGGGGGCCTGTCCCATCAAATCCCATTTAGTCAGTTTAGAGGCTTTCAGACACTACATTCAGTTATTCAATATTCAGACTTTAGTTGACTTTATCAGATTTTTTTATCAGTTGGGTTGACAGATTCTATCAGTTTTCATTACTTAAAACCTTATGGCTTATCAGTTGTTCTTCCTCATATATTATATTTTATTAAGTGATCACAGTAGGTGTTAGCTCATAGGTTAACTTATGGTCCTTCGAAACTGTAAGCGTCGTGTGACCCCTAGGGTGTACTATCGGGGCATTACAAACTTGGTATCAGAGCCTAAGGTTCTAAAGTGTCCTAGGAAGTCTAAAATTCGCATCAAGTAGAGTCTTGTATATGGGTGTGAAGTGCGCTACACTTATGGACAAGAGTCTACGAGACATTTAGAAAAAGTTTCCCTTCTTTTAGTATTCATGTCGCGAGAGTGGGCATAATGCTTATGTTAAACTCTCTGTCTAATTCATTCTCCCTTCTGTTTACAAAACATGCCTCCCAAAAAGACAAATGGAATAAGAAATGTAAAACAGCCAGCACCTCAGCCCGTTCAGGAAGATCCCTTGAATGAACACATTTCTCATGTAGAGTTCAGAGCTGCATTCACTACTCTATCCCAGTCTGTAGCATCTTAGAATACACAACCAGCTACTATTTTGGCCAACCCAGTAGCTAATGCACCACCCATCTCCTTGTAGTTATCATTTCACCTCTATTGACCATTTCTTTCTCTGCTCTAATCCCTATATCTATCCCCATAATAGTTTTGACCTGGATAATCTTACCTCGAGTTCAAGTGTCTTGATTAGACCCTTGGCCCCAAAACCCGTCATCTCTCTATCCAGGTACTATGTTTCTTTATTAATATCAGAATCATACAACCTAGAAGTTTTACCTTAGGCATCCATAATATTCACATTTTCAAAATTGATAATTGTAAATTGACCAAACTCAATCTCCATTTACAGTTGTACAACCTCTTGAGCCATTTTATCATCTATGATTCTCTTCTTACTAGAAGCACCAATAGCATCAGTACCACCCTTTTTTTGCCTCTTGAGTATGCTATTATCGATTGGCATTAGAGAACCGGTCTAAGATTTCTGCAGCTAACTCCCGATGAAGTCTCATGAAAGCTCCACCGCTAATAGTATCTCAAGCAAGTTTCTCCCTGAAATTCTATGATTGGGAACCATCATTAACGTATTCTTGAACCTCAACCACATCTTACACAATGGTTCTAAATGTAACTGCCTGAAATTATAAATCCCATCCTTCAACTACAGCATTCTAGAAGGTGGGAAGAATCGGTCCAAGAACTATTTTATAACTCATTCGAAATTAGTGATGGACCCAAAAGGTAGTCCCACTAACTATTATGTCGCTCCACCAGTCAGAGTGAATAGAAAAAACCCGAGTCTTAAAACTTCCTGACTAACCCCAAGTAAATTATATGAAGTACAGATCCCAACAAAATTCATGATGTGGATGTTTGCATCATCAGTCGGCAAACCAGCAAACACACACCTTCAAATTAAGTAACTGAAACATAACACTCGTTATGTTAAACTTTAACCCACGGGGCAACTCGATATGAATGATAGCTCCTGTCTTGATAGGCTCAGCATACCCCAAGTCATTCTCCAGATCATTATACACTAGAAAGTATTAAAAGGTTGGGGGTGGTAGAGCTCTCTCTCTTCTAGATTTATCCATTTCAACTCGATGCTCTACTTTCTGTCTCACTCTGGCCTCTTAAGCTGCATGATGAGTAGTAGCTTCCCTCTACTCTTCATCTAATAAAGGAGTAGTGATTTCCTCGACTGTCTGTAAACACCATGCAGAAGAGGTGGATTCAAAGCAAGTAGATCATATTGAAGTCCCTCATAGCGAGCTTCATGACTATGTTCCGTCATCCTACAATTCTATCAAAGGGTTCTTTCAAGCTCTGGATCAGGTGGGATCAAGATTGCCTTAATTCCTAATAGCCATACACCGATGTACATCCCAAGAATAATAGAAAAGTAAAGACCAACAACCTCAACAAACTCTGTCAATCAATCTGAAATAGTATTCCCCGATAACGGTGGGTAAATTTGATGTTGCCTAATTTATACCTCGAAGAAAATACAACACGATCGATGTTAAATATAAAACCCAACCAAGGTTGGGGTTGAACCCATAGGAAATAGGACGAATTTTTATCATGGACTTACTGAAGTAGCCAGAAAGTGCAAAAAGGTAAATAGGAGGTTTTTTGTGAAAATAGTAAAGTAGTGACAATTCATGATTGCTTTAGGTTGAAATGAATAGGATATGAATCATAAGGTTGTGTTCCCCCTGCCTTTCAAACTCCATAGAAGTATCATGCTCCGTCATACTATATCAATACTTTGTATGCAATATCTAACAAGATATGATATAGATCTAGATTTGAAAGATGAAAACTAAATTAAAGAAGCAAAACATAAATAACAAAAGAATGTAAAGATAGATAAATTGACATAAGAAACTACTAAGAATCAAGAACCAATGGGCGTATCAAACCAGAAGACCCCTAAACTAGTAGAATCAAACACCAATTTCTTACATAGACTTCAAGGGAATCGAGTTCCCAAGCAACCCACATTTCAAAACAAAGTATCAATACAAGTGATTCCATACTTGCCACAAGCTAATCCAAGCTTGCAATTCACTCATAAGAGTATTTAAGTCAAAATATCATACAAGTTGTAAATGAAATAGTTAAGGAACATATTTATAGTGTTGTCTTTGCCTAAAATGTCCTATTACAAGAAATAGCCCAAAAGTGGATATTTTGGAAATAAGCCACATGGGCTCTTCAAAGCATGCATTAAGCCCTCCAAGTAATAATCCACACGCGACATTGTAGGCATAGGATCCTGAAAGGGGTCCACCAAATGCATCCTTGAGCTCTAGGTTTGATCATGGTGTTGACCTCTTTACATTGGCCTCGGAAGCTATAATCTAACTCTATAAGGCCCATTGGATTGTATTATCCCCCCCTTCCTGAAAAGGATTCGACCTTGAATTCAAACCTTGCAAAACAGTAGGAGACATAAGCAAACACACTTTCCTCATGGCATGAGGGTTAGGGTTAGCACAATCATTCAAAACATCATGCCAAGGTTGCACACACTTTTGATATAACCAAGCATTAAAATAATCAATCAAAGGTATATAACCAAAAAGAAAAGAACTACTTGGTTATTCAACAGATTTGGATAAAGGGGTATGCTAGAGGAACCCTGGTCATCAATCAACCGCTCATTAAGGACCACATGTATTCCAAGTCTTAATAAGCTCATAACCCCTATATAGTACTCAACTTTGTTGGAGGCCCTTCGCTTACACAAATTTGGCCTCTCAAGTAGATTAGAAATCTCCAAGAAAGACATTACATCATAGGGATGAGTTCCAACATCCTCACCCATAGTTGGCTTGTCTTTTTTCCCAAGCACTGAGTAGTGCGAAAAAAAAACACCATATGTCCAATGATCACCTGGATCAAATGGATAGAGTGTCCATGTACATGGGTTATGAAACACTTCCTACCTCCAAGATTACCACTAATACAATCATATGTTCCATTTATACTAGCATGATCAATAACAAAAACAATTAGAGGGTCACTCTCATTCAATCGACCAACCTTTTTAACATCACCATTAACTTGAGGTCCTTTAAAAACCTCACAAACATTCCCAAGTGATGGTCTCAGTTCACACACAAGTTGGTCCTCATGACTTTCACAAAACAATATCAAGTTATACATTATCATCACAAAGTGAAAAGACATTAGGCTCACCTAAAGATAAGCTATCCTTCACATGTTGGCTACTAGCCCCATTCACTAGAGTTCAAGAGTTAGCTTTGTTACCTTGTAGTTCATTTGGAGCATGTCAACTCAAGGGAGCTTGACAATTTGGTGGATTGGGAAGGGTGGATTTAGGAAAGCTTGGATTTTTTATCAAGTTATCTAACTTCTTTGAAAGAGAGTTTTCCATCCCTTCCATTCTTCTTTGAATATATCCCATTTTGCTATTCATATCGTGTTTCATGCTCATTATGGTTGCAATCAAAGATTGGATGCCTATCTATCCTAAAACACTTTGGCTATCATCTTCTAGTGCCATTGCATCTATCAAAAGAAACACTAAACAAAAACAAAGACAAAAAACACGTTAAATGTTAGAAAATCATCCTCACAAGCCCCCAAAGTTCACACCTTTGAATGTCACTCAATTGGCATCACAGGTGTTGATAACTTATTTGTACTCCAATAAGATTACTTGGTACCAATTGTTGCTTGAGGTCGGAGTGGATTCTTGTTTAAGGACTCAATTAAACAAAAATTATGTATGGACTTGAATCAAGAAGCTACAACCAATAGAAAATGAGAAAAGCTCACAAAGATCGAAGACACGAAAGAAACAGATTCAAAAAGACTAATTCACAACTAAGTAGGTGATTACTAGTTGTTAATTAGTATTTGAATCAAGAAAGAAAGACTACGAATCAAAGAAAAGAAACTAAGAACCTTAAATTTGAGCCTAAGGTAATTTTGAAGGTTGATGATGTGGCAACTTTGGATTTGACGTTGAATGTTGTTGAAATTTTGAAAATTTCTTATTTCCAATTTGAACTTCAATCAATCTTTAATTTTGTATGAGTGATAGGAAGTTTTGGGAGAGAAAATACAAGAATTTGGACCTTTTCAATTGTTCTTTCAAGCTCAAAAGAGTTTGAATTTTTGTGCCCCCCCCCCTTTTGTACTTTCTTTTGTCCTTTTTTTTTTAGAATATTCCCCTTTTGATGCCTTTTGTTTCTTTCTTCCTTTGGAAGATTTGGAATATGCTTGGAATATTCTTTGAGATAAATAAGTAACCCACCTTATCTCACCTTTTTTTTGGATCAAATAATACTTTTTTTAATATTCTCCTTCAACAAGATATGAAGATGATGAAGAACACCAAGAACATTCAAAATTGAACCTCAAGCAAACGACCTCAAAATTGAGTGAAATTTGAAGATCTAGGTTCATGTTGAACTACCAAACATCAATAACACGTTTTTAAACCCAAAATCTCAACAAAACCTTCTAAAATTTTGAGATCCACCTTCAAGTTCTTCAACTTTAAGCTCAACAATGGTGGATGGATCAAATCAACCCGGAATTAGCTCAAGTTCAAGATCTAGGCTCTCTTAGTATTAGGGAACGAGGATCTAACACTAAAAACACAAGAATCTAAGCCTCAACTTTTGATCTAGGGGTAAAAATGGAAAAAAATATTTTTGTGGGATTTTTGGTTTTGACTCTTTTTTGTGGATTTTTGAGAAAGCAAAATCCAAGAGTAGAATCGTGGGAACAATTCTAAACTCGGCTCTGATACCAAATGATACAGATTTAGATGCAAAAGATGAAAACTAAACTAAAGAAGCAAAATGTAAACAATACAAGAAAATAAAGATTGATAAATTGACATAAGAAACTATTATGAATAAAGAACCAATGAGTGTATCAAACCCGAAGACTCCTAAACTAGTAGAATCGAACACCAATTTCTTACGTAGACCTCAAGTGAATCAAGTTCTCAAGCAACTCACATTTTTAAATAAAGTATCAACACAAGTGATTCAACACTTTCCACAAACTAATCTAAGCTTGCAATTCACTCATAAGAGTATTCAAGTCAAAATATCATCAAAGTTGTAAATGAAATGGTTAAGGCACATATTTATAGTGTTGCCTTTGCCTACAATAACCCATTACAACAAAGACCCCAAAAGTATCTATTTCGAAAATAATTTCCATGGGCTCTTCAAAGCATACTTCAAGCCCTCCAAGCAATAATCCACACACGGCATTGTGGGATTAGGAGCCTTAAAGGGGTCCACTGAATGCATCCTTGAGGTCTAAGCTTGATCATGGGTTGGACCTCTTTGCATTAACTTCGAAAGATGTAATCTAACTCTTTAAAGCTCTGTTGGCTCATATCAAGGTATATATCACCAACTGTCTTGTGGATGCCTTTGGTAAATTTCACTTTTCATCTTGTGAGTATCAGAGTGCCTCCTTACTAGCAGTTGTTTGGCTTCTAGATTAACTGTCTCATTTTGGGTGTCAAGTTAATTAGACAAGGGTTGGAAGCCTCAAATTACTGTTATGATCTTTTTTGCGTAATCTCAACCTCTCTTGTGAAGACAGTGTGGAATACAGGTAGGTTATTAACTTCTTCAGTCATTAGAAAGAAACCTAAATGAAAATAATCACAACGCATGCAAGAACATTAATTAAGAATGACTTTGCACTTTTTCTACTTCATTATTCCATAAGGGTTCCCACACCCTCGTTAGGTGGTTTAGCTGCTCATGTTTACAAGAACATCCATTGAATTTATCAAAGAAAGCATACGAATAATCTTACAATAATTTAAGATCAAAATCTAAAATCTCAAATTAATAATCAACCATAAAAATCAAGAACAATGAATTCCAAGATCAAAACTCGAATCTCAGAATCAATATAGTGTTGTGAATATAAAGAGTGCATAAACTAATACAAAAACATTAAAGGAGTATTTATAGTTTCACAAAATAACCTAAAAATCCTAACTAAAACAAAATAGGAAAATAAGGTCGGCAATGGCTACGCCTCAGGCAGCGAGTTGTTTGGACTGACGACGACTCTTTGTCTGCCATGTTTCTTGTCTCTTGTGTTCTTTGGTGATGACTTGTCACCTTTAGCTATGATTCGTTTGCTAGACTCATCACCTCTCCAGTGAATTTTCAACTTTCAGATCCTTACTCATTATGCTCAAAACGGTCAGCACTACAAGTCGTACTCAGATTCTATGACTTGTTACCAGCCTCGGCTCTACTGGGCTCTAATTTGTAAACTTTTAGGACTTCCCACAATTTTTTCTCAGAATGATCCTCTATATGACTCGTAGTCAGATCCTATGAGGCGTAGCGAACCTCTATTTTATTCTTCTTCTCAGAATCCCTCACTGGTCACCTGATGACTTGGACGATGAGTCAAATAGTCACCCAACGACTCGTTGTCCAAGTAAAGACTTCATTTTTTGGAGTTTTTTCTTCTTGTTTTGTTCAACTCATTTCCAACCCTGCTTCCTGCAACCCACACGCAAAATCACATCATATTTAATAAAAAGGGCATAAGTACTTGTATATTTTTTTATTTTAAGCATCGAAAATATGATGAAATCATGGCACATCACTATCATTATGGGTTAAGTTTCAAATATTTTCAACTGTTGGGAAGAGACTTTAGTACTGCTTAAACATGTTGTTCACTCGAGAGAACATGACCAACACTTTTGTGTTAAGCTATCATATTTGACATCATCCTAAGGTGTTGTTTGATGTTCTGATTATAACACTTCTTTTAAGTGTCGAATTTGATAGTCAACTATCTAAGATAGGTGGTAAAAGTACCCCCATATATTCCTCGTAAGTGTGTCCAGATAACATGAGCAGTAGAAAATTCCTCACACTCATGAATAAGGTCATCAACCACAAAATTAATAATGATCCCACGTGCAATGAAATCAGTCTTTTTTCAATCCTTATAAGCATCAAGGTCTTTCTTTATTGTGCAATGTCGTCCTCTTCTGGTTGGCATCAGAGACATGGTCAAATGCTCCATTTCTAAATAGTAATTTTTTGATATCAATTACTGACTTTTTTTATCAAATTATTGGTACAAAATCAGTGTGAAAATTCTTGAAATTAATCATTAAGAATTTGTTTGTACCGGTTAAAGAGCATAGCAGGTCAGAACAGAATCTGAGAGTATGAACCCGATGTAAATTGGAGTATCAATCCTTGATTTGGGATGAGTGTGCTTCAGATTCGGTTATATTTTTTTTGTTTCTCCATAAATCTATTAAAGAATATTGAGATATAAATTTCTGAAGTGTGGATAGAATTTGTGTTGTATTTCTTTAAAAAGATGAAACGCTTATGTTATTGTGAGGAAAGAGAAAGTGTTCATCTTTAACTAAAAAAAACACAAGGAAAAAGGGTACTGTTGTACAATTTTTAAAAATAATATATATGAAAAGAGTAGTACTATTGTTTATATAGTACTTCCTCCATTTTGAAATAAGTGAATTGTTGAGATATTTATTGATGTTTCAAAATAAGTGAATCATTGAATTTTTTTTTAAATTTACCCTTATGATTTGACAATCAATTAACTTTTGAAATGATATTACAAGGTCAATTTTTTTGGGGGGGATAAAAATAAAAAATTATGTTAAATTTATGTCTTTAATACTTTTTTCTTAATCTATATATCAAAATTCAGCAATTTATTTATTATAAAATGGGGGAGTAGTAATATAGTACAACATAGATAATTGTTCATAGAGTACTATACTTTTCTTTGTGATATAGGAAAGAATAAAAGAAATTGATACTATTTTTAGGAAAACGTGTACAATTTTCTTTCAACTGTGGTCATGTTGCTTCCTTTTAATTTATTTAAAAATAAAAAAGAAAGAAAATTTCAGTACAACTTATTTAGTTTTGAGAATGGTGTACTAAATTTAATTTACTTGAAAGTGGAATGTCCTAGGACCACTAATTTGTATCAATTTTTCTTTTTTATATAGAAATAGCAATATATTCCTTTCTTTTAAGGAATCTAAAAGTGACTTTTATATTAATAATGGTATCAGATCCGTGGTTAATTGCTTTGATACCATTGTTAACTAAATTGGGGTAAAATCAAATTGCGTACCTTAATGTGTTGTAGAAAGAGTTATTGATTTTGCTACCAGAAAAAGAATTTTCCCAAATTGATATCGTCTTTTTAAAAAATGGAGTTCTATTTACCACAAACTAGATGTTCTTGAATTGTTGAATGTCAAAAAAGATGTTTCTAATATTGCTAATTTTTTCATGTTTACATCATTGAAAAAGAAGGAGTATATTTATAATAATCTGTTTGTCAGTTACTAAGTAATTATTCTCGCTCCTTTTCAAAATCAGATAATCCTCCTCAGGATTAACCTTATCTTCTAATCAGAAATTTTTTGAATCGAATCAGATCAGTTCACATGTGTGATCCGTGACCCAAAATCTTATAGAGAGATTAAGAAAATATGTTATCAACGAATTATGATATAGTTCGGAAACTTAGTTAGGACCATATGATGACTCAAAATATATAAAATGAACCAAGTAAAATGTCTAGAAACACAAATGAAGGTTATGTGTCACATGATCGTAAAACCTCACATGGAATGTACTAAAATATTTTCCAAGGTTGAACACATCACACCCGTATTGAATTTGTGTTTAATTTACTCCCTCCAATCCATATTAGTTGGTCATCTTACCAAAAATAGTTATCCCATATTAGTTGACCACCTTACTAAATCAAGAAAACATTAATTAAAATTTTTTCATATTACCCTTGCAATGAATACTTTTTGAAAGTGTTCATACTTGCTTGTAAAGTTCCCAAGAAGTTTTTTAAGAGGTGAATTAGTAAAATTATATTCTTATTATGATTTTTTAACATACGTATAAAAAGAAAAAACGACCAATTAATATGGAATGAAGGGAGTAGCAAAATTAATACTGATTAATATTTTTAAATCCCTTAATTTTGAATTTCCACCAAAGATTTCAGATGTTCTTCAAGGAACCTAATACCAAGGGGTTTGTAAGAACGTCGTTGAAAATGATTCCAGTTAATTTCTCCTATTAAAGTTATAATCTTTATGACGTATAACAATTATAGAACCCAAAATTAGTGCAATTTAATGGTGAACCGTGAATGTAACAATGAAACATAAATGCCCATGTTAAAACTTGATGAAGAAATTTAGTGGGATGATGAAGGTTAAGCTAACATGTCATGGGTTAACATATTAGGACAACTATTTTGGGAACCTCCTACATCCGTAATGGATATTTTGAAAGCTTAAACAAAGGGAGTGTTAACATGTCGTAGGGTTAGGACATCGATGCCTAACCAACTTATGTATAACAATACTAATTCTATTCATCGGGTTGTAAATACTAGCTCTAGGAGTGCTACTACCGTTGCCAGTGTTTTTACAGTGGCTTTGCCACAAACTCACATCTACCTTGGGTTACCCAAAAAAAAAAAAAAAAAAACTAACATTTTTAAACTACTTAAATACGTGGATTATAGACTGTAAATTTCGAAGATTTAAGTCCGTGGATTATTGGAGGAGACTTGAACTGTCGTTTGGAGGTAAGTTCAGGGAAGCTCTCCCAAAATGAGAACTTAAACAAGAAAAATGCATATTGTGTTTTTGATAAATTGCCTAAAATATATAGTATTCAAGTTTATATGTTAATTTGTGGGTTCAAAGCAACACCTAAGTTTCATGGTTTTAGCACATTAGTTGGCTATATTTTCTAGCATGCGTTGTATTTTAGAAAGAAATAATTAAGCTAAACACGCTTATCTAGATATGTAACTCAGTATATGATCAGATGGTAATTAAATTTCATAAATTAATTTGATTACTTTTTGTATGAAATTGCTTGAATTTAGATAATGTGATTATATTCAACATATGAGAAAAATAATAATATAACAATAATATTAGTATAAGAACATAATAGTGTCTAATAATATTACTATTTTAATAATAATAATAATATTATAATCAATATAATAACTATAGCAGTAGTATAATTACTTCTTAACAAATTAATAATACTGAATATTAAACAAATATTATAACGATATGATTTTAAGTAATATATTAATTATACTTGAGTCGTGTTAGGCACTGTCCTAAGAAACTATTTCAACAGTGTGAAGTGTTTTCCCAGGATTAAACAAGCACTTCCCTGATTAACTAGAGGATATTCTAAGTTAAATAAGTCTTTCCTAATTAACTAGAAGATACAGGATTCAACAAAATTATTAATACAAATATCAGCAAGTTAAACACGGAGATTATTTAATAAGTGAAGCCAAAACAAAATAAAAAGAAAAGGCAATAGTGAAAGAAGTTTGTGAGAAGCGATGATAAAAGTAAAATGGAATTTTTGGATATGTTTTGCAGTAAACATGAGAGGGTATTTATAGTGGAATGTAGTAAAATTTCAACAAGTGTTAGACACTTGTCTTCAAAAATTCATGCAAATGATATCTTCTTGACAAGTGTACAATTTGTTTAATATACTACTTATTTTTTAAGTAAATATATACATAAATTATTTTGAAATAAAATAATTTTCCTACAATCCCCATATTATTTCAAAATAATTTATAGGAAAAAGAGTTTTAACTTATTGTATTTGCATGGACAAAATATAGTATGTTTGGTGTCTTCTGGACTATGAATCAAACTTACACCAATAAAATTTAACTTACAGAATTATCAGTGAAATATAATATTTCTATGAACCGAATAATTCTTGTTGTAAGCCAGAGCTTTTATCAATCACATTTTGACCGTAATTTTGTTGTTCAACGCGGTTTTGAGCCAATAGGTCATGCGCGTGCCTAGTATTCATGAGAGCTCTAGAGACTAAGGCTAAAAATCTCATAGGAACAACCTCATTCCACTTCTTATATAGGTGAATTTATCAAGTGTACAGTGCTTGAAATACACCATCCACAAGGAGTATGAATTCATTAAGAGTTAATAACCATCACTCAATTTTAGTAGCAGTTCAAGCACTCTCAGCAAGTGCACAGTGTTAATATAGACTTGTTATTATCCATATGAACCTACTTTATGAGATCTCCAATCACATAGGTTGGGTTACCATCTCTACTGACAATCATATTGTCCTTAACCCCATCTATTTTGAGGTTTGAAGAATTGATTTTATTTCTACGAATTTAGTCAGTGAATCGGCCGAATTCAATTCTGACTTTACATAATTAATGAAAATTATTTCATCTCTCAACAATTTCTTGATAACATTATGCCTCAATTTCATATGTCTACTCTTACAATTGTAAGATTCATGCGGCTTGACAATCACAATGTATACATAAAGGAGACACCAGATCATTCTTTTTTAAAGGGATATTATATAACAAATCATCGTTTTTAAAAGGGATATTTGCTAAGAAATTTTTTAGTCATTCAGTCTTAGTACCAGCTAATTTCAGAGCCACGAACTCTAATTTCATAGTTTATTTAGCAATGATCGTCTACGACAATCATATTGGTCTTAACTTCATCTCCTTTGAGGTTTGAAGAATTAATTTTCTTTCCACGGATTTAGTCAGTGAATCAGTCAAATTCAATTCTGACTTCACATAATTAATGAAAATTATTTCATCTTTCAGCAATTGCTTGATAACATCATGCCTCAATTTTATATGTTTAGTCTTACAATTGTAAGATTTTTTCTTCACAATAGCAATTGCGTCTTGACAATCACAGTGTATATACACAGGAGGCACCAAATCATCCTTTTATAAAGGGATATTAGACAACAGATCATCCTTTTTAAAAGAAATACTTGCTAAGAAATTTCTTATCCATTCAGCCTCAGTAACAGCTAATTCCAAAGCCACAAACTCTAATTTCATAGTTGATCTAGCAATGATCGTCTTCTTAGCTGATCTTCATGATACTGCACCTCCACCAAGAGTGAACATATAACCACTAGTGAATTTTGTCTCACCTGAATCAAAAATACAATTTGCATCATAATACCCTTCTAAAGTTGAAGGAAATTCATTATACGAGATACCATAATTCATGGTTCCTCTCAAATATTTCATCAGTCGCATAAATGCAGACAATTACTCGTTATTGAGATTATGAGTATATCAACTCAGTTTACACACAACATAGGTTATATCGAGCCTGGTAAAATTCATTAAATGCATTAGACTCCCAATGATCAGTGCATACTTACACTGAGCAACTGGGTCACCATTATTCTTTTTTAATTTAGAATTAGTATCATAAGGAGTGGCTACAGGAGTTACCTCCCAACATTCAAACTTCTTAAGAAGTCTTCCCCGATAATGTTATTGTGACAACATTATACCATCTTCACTTCTTATAACTTTAATTTGCAATATCATATTCACTTCACCCAGATCTTTCATATCAAAGTTAGTAGACAAAAATAATTTGGTACACTCTATAATATTTAAACATGTATCAAATATAAGCATATCATCAACATCTAAGCAAATTATCACATAATCATCGTGTACCACTTTTGTATAAACATATTTATCCACCTCAACAGAAGAAAATCCGTCTTTTATTAAGACTTGATCAAATTTTTCATGCCACTGTTTAGGAGCTTGTTTAAGGTCATAAAGAGATTTAATTAATTTACAAACTTTATTTTCTTGCCCGAAAATTACACATACTTCAGGTTGAACCATATAAATTTTTTTCTTCTAAATTGCCATTTAAGAAAGCTATTTTTACATTCATTTGATGGATAAAAAGCTTATGAATTGATGCCAAAGCAATTAATATTCAAATAGAAGAAATGCTTATTACTGGTACAAATGTATCAAAATAATCAATATTTTTTTTTTTGAGAAAATCCTTTAGCTACTGACCGGGATTTATATTTATCTATAGATCTATTCCCATTAAGTTTCTTTTTAAAAATTCATTTACAACCAATCAATTTTGCACCAGGAGGTAAATAAGTTAAAATCCATGTATTATTTTTCATAATTGAATCAAGTTCAATTTTTATTGACTCTTTCCAAAATTTAGCATCAGAAGAAGATGAAGCTTCAAAATAATTTGATGGTTCAATATCAACAAGAAAAGTCTGAAAATCATTTCCATAAGAAAAATATTCCTTTTTAGGCCTTTTACTCCTCAGTTCCTCAATATTAGAGGATGATTCATTTTCTCTTTCAACAGGTGCATGAGAGATTTTATCACATAGTGAAAAAATATGTTCAAAGAATTCAACATTCTTTCTCTCAATTATAGTATTACTATCAAGTACATCACTTTTCAATACAAGAAATTTATACAGCACTATGTTCAACATATCCAATAAGTATGCAATCAGTAGTTTTAGAATCTATTTTTCTTTTTTAAGGTTCAGGATGAAGAACTTTAGCAAGGCAACCCCACATTTTTAAATATTTCAAATTAGGTTTATAACCTTTCCACAGTTCATAAGGAGTTTTGTCAGTTCTTTTATGAGGAATTCTATTTTGTAAATGACATGCAGATAAAATAGCTTTAGCCCACAAATTATCAGGTGCATTAGAGCTAACTAACATAGAGTTCATCATTTCTTCAATGTCCTATTTTTTTTAACTACACCATTAGACTTAGGTGAATAAGCGGAGTTACTTCATGAATAATTCCTTTTTTTTCACAAGCATTTAAAGATACATATTTTCCATCTTTAACGGATCTAATTTTCTTGATCTTTCTACTAAATTGATTTTCAACTTTAAATTTATAAGACACAAAAACATCAAATGCATCATCTTTATTTCTAAGCAAATCTAACTTAGTAAATCTAGAGAAATCAACAATAAAAGTCATATAATATCTTTGCCACCTCTAGTCATAGTTTGTTTTAAATCACCCAAATCAATGTGAATCAAAGATAATAATTCAGTTTCTCTATTAACTGAAAAATATGGCTTTTTAATAATTTTAGCTTCAGCACATATTTCACATTTATTGAAATTACTTGAATCTAAACCATATATTAAACCAAGTGATTGTATATTCTTTATATATTTAATATTAACATGTCCTAATATAGCATACCATAAAGAAATAGATTCAATCATATAAGCAGAAGCTGATGCATTATCATTGATAATATTAAGTACATAAAGTTCATGATTACAATAGTTTTTTCCACAAATACATTATTTTTATCAAAATAATCTTATTAGATTCAGTAGACACTTTCATTCTAGCTTTATCCAGTAAAGCCACAGAAATCAAATTTGCTCGCATTGTAGGAATATGTAGCACATCCATGAGGGCTAAAAATTTTTTCGAAGTGAGTTTTAGGAACACTTTACCTATGCCCAAGACTTTAGCAGTTCTTGAGTCTCCAAGGTGGACTACTTCACTGTCATCTCCTATTGATGTATATGAGGTAAATGCTTCTCTATGTGCATAAATGTGTCGAGTAGCCTAGAGTCTACCGCCCATTCTTTTATATGTGATACCATATTCACTTGAAAAATAACAGCTGCAATTATTTCATCTCCTTGAGCTAAATTAGCTTTGAGAGGATTTCTCATTTCTCACTCTATGCCTACATTGAGCGACATAATGACCTGATTTTCCACAAGTAAAACAAGTGTCTTTTCTTTTCTTAAGATTGAGATTATTAGGCTTGTAACTTTGAGACTTATTATCATACCTTCTGGTGTTGTTGTGTTGACCTTGTACTAAATTTGCTTTAAGCGCAGCCTGCTTAGGTTTGAATAACTCTTTTCTGTTGGTATCTTTAATTAGAATATGAGTTATTATTTTCTCAATAGTAAAATTTGTTTGCTTATGTTTCAAGTTATTTTTATAGTCATTTCATGATTCGTATAATTTTTCAATCAGCACTCCAACAATAAATTTTTCTGGTAAAGCGATGTCCTCAGCCTTCAAATCTTCTAACAATTTTTTATATTCATTTATTTTAATTTTCATTTCTTTCACATCACTCATTTGTCAATTGTAAAAATTTTCAATCACAAACTTTTGTTTGCTTACATCTTCAATCATGAATTTCTTAACTAAAGCTTCCTAAATAACTTTTGCTTCTTTACAACTGCAATACACATCAAATACTTCATTAGAAATTATTTGTAAAGTAGTATGGTGACATACCTTATTGGCGTATTGTCATGATTCCAAAATTGGCTATCAACGTCTAAATTAGGTTGTGTTTATGACAAAACATATGCAACATCATGGACATCAAGTAGTGAAAAAAATCGTTCCTGCCACCTTTTAAAGTTTTCATTAGCAAATATTTCAATATTTGAAACATCAGAAAATAGCTTAGCATATTGTAGAACGATCGGAACAGGAGTATTAGGAGTTGCGTCAGTAGTAGAAGTATCAGGAGTAGAATTATTTTCCATAGTTTCTTAGATTGTTTGGGGAACAACGGTAAAACACCAATAACAATATTATTAAATCGTTTGCGAAATAATAATATAAGTAACAATAATAATATTAGCAGTGTATTAACATAATAGTGTATAATAATATTACTATTTTAATAATAATATTATAATCAATATAATAACTATAACAATAATATAATTACTTCTTAACAAGTTAATAATATTGAATATTAAAAAAATATTATAACGATATGATTTTAAGTAATATATTAATTATACTTGAATCGTGATAGACACTGTTCTAAGAAACTATTTTAGTAGTGTAGAGTGTTTTTCCGAATTAAACAAGCACTTTCCTGATTAATTAGAGGATATTCTGAGTTAAATAAGTCTTTCCTATTTAACTAGAGGATACAAGAATCAACAAAATTATTAATACAAATATCAGCAAGTTAAACACAAAAATTATTTAATAAATAAGGCCAAAACAAAATTAAAAAAAAAAAAAAGGCAATAGTGAAAAAAGTTTGTGAGAAAGATGATAAAAGTAAAATGGAATTTTTGGTTATGTTTTGCAGAGAGGATATTTATAATGTAATGAACTAGTAAAATTTTGACAAGTGTTAGGACACTTGTCTTCAAGACTTCATGCAAATGAAATCTTCTTGACAAATCTACAATTTGTTTAATATACTACTTGTTTTCCAAGTAAATATACACATAAATTATTTTGAAATAAGATAATTTTCCTACAATATTTTTGATTTAGTTTTCAGCTTTCAGATTTCAGTATTGAATCTATCAATTTTTTGTATTGTTTATAACATTTTCACTATATTTATTTAGTCGACAAACACTACTAAAAACAACAAAAAATGGCCTAAGATCCCAAACTCCAGAAAAGGATAGAAAAAGTTGACCTTCGGATGTCCATTTCTTGTATCAAAATTAAAAAAAATAAATAAAAAAATCAAATTGGCCTTCGGATATCTATTTTCTGGATCGATTTGTGACATCATTTTAGTCGTGAAAGTCTTAATAATCCGACACTAAAGGGTTGTAAACAAGATTACTGGGTACCCTAACTGACTTAATTAGCCCCTTTGGACTAGCCTAGTTTGTGTGACAAGTGTTAAGACTGCAGGTGGTGAGACACGTGTTTAGAGTGAGCAATCATAAAGTCAGTACTCAATTCCTCTCACACATTTCTCATATGTAATGAAATCAAATAGTAATTAATTTTTCAACATAGGATTAAAGTTTAATTACAATTTCAAAAAATAGATATAACAACTTAAAAGGTAAAGGCCCAAACGAAAATGCACATATATTGAAAGTAAGAATTATGATAGATTAAAGATGGTGATGAGAGACATCGAATTTGCCTAAGCATAATCATAATTCGTGTAATCCCTTTTTTTCAATACTGAGCCTTATTTAACTTTTTTCTAGTTGATCCTGGATCTCAAACCAGTCTTTGTGAAGTTCTTTGAGTCTCATTGCTACTTCTCGGCACAACAACTGGTTCTGTGACATTCATACTTAAGTCGGAGTAAGTTGGGTTGGACCGATTCATAATATCATGCTAGCTTTTAGATCTTCTCATTATCCCTAAAGAATGTCCATAGACGACTATGCATTCAGACAGCAGTCCTTAAAGGCTCTTGGCTTTGGTTAACACTAATAAAATCCTTCGAGAAAATTGATTTTGTAATCTCTTATAATTATATTTTTAATTTTACATATTTTTACGAAAGCTCTTCATTTATAGTTTTATACCCGAGATACAAAATCCATCGTGCATTAATAAAAATCCTCAACTATTTGCTGCAACTTCAGCCAGTTAATAAGACAAATTCGTCAGAGCATTATATCAATGGACATCTAAATTAAAATCATATGCTTAATTAATGGATTTCAATTCAAAACCACATACATCTTCCACTTAATTAAATTTAGTTTAATGTTTCAATAGGTAAAAAATCGACGACACATCTTCTCAAAGATTAGTTTATTAGGAGCAAAGATGCATTTTTGAGTTAGAACAATTACCACTTGATATGAGCATTATTAGTTTTAGTGTATAAAGCAGTAAAGCGCTATAGTTGCACCTTTTTAAATTAATAACTTTCGAGGATGATAAGGTTGTAGTGTGGAACTACTTTTTTTAATTGTTAAGGGAGTAGTTCGTATGTATTCTTATGGGAGAAATGATTTTTTAATCCGTTATAGATTTCTTTTAGTTTTATATTTTTTATCAGAGATATTTATTTTTATATCTAATAAATTCTTATTTTTATACCTAAGAGATTTGAAAATATTATTTTCTTCGATTCAAATTATACTAGGATTTTTTTTTCATTTTCTTTCTCTTTTTCTTATGTAAAAACGTCCAAAATAGAACACTTTTCTCTTTTGTCGTATTATAAGTTTTCTCTAATTTCTCTCATATTTGTTTTGATAAGTTTTATTTAATCATAGAATATATCAAAAATAACTTTTTAAAAATTTATAAAGTAGGAATAAGATTTCGTATACACAACTTTTTTAATCTGCCTACAAAATTTTACTAAATATATTATTATTGTTGACATACTTTCAGGGTATGTCAATCTGTGCACTCACGAGAACTCCACTACTACTTTTTTTCTTTCTGACCCAAGTTAAAAGCTGACAGTTTGAGAATATTCACAAATAAATACTACTAGACGCATGAAGATCACTTCAAGGTAGTTTGGTCCAAGGGAATTATTGAACTATATTAGTTTAAATTTTTAGATAATTTATGAAAAAATAATTTAGATAGTTGTCTACTCAATTACTTAAATAAAAAATAATTAGGAGAATAATAATATATGTACAATTCATCTATAATGTAATACTATTTTTGTAAAGATTCCTAAACCTATATCATTCTTGACTGAAGTTTTAACTAATTCTAAGACTATTTCTTTTTGTCATTAAAAAAGATAATTAATTGTTATACATTCAATGTAATACCAAAATGCACTATATTTTTTCAAATAGTACCACGTCGATTTGACAACATTGTTGTATCCTTCAGTATTTTGGTATTGAGAGATCAAAAGTACCATTTTTATAAAGAAATAGAGTGAGTGATGCAAATATCATTTCAAAAACTAGAAGAATTCAAGATAACAATAATAACAACATAGATAATAGAATTTCATAAGTGGATTTAGAAAAGATAATGGGTAATATGCAGATGCTAGCTCTAACTTATAAGATAAACCAAAAATTGTTCAAACTAATTGCATGGTAACAGTATGTGGGGTCAAATTAACAGACTCTGCAGAGGTTATCAAAATGATTACTGATGCACATGTCAATGTAGGTGGCTGATTAGGAAATGCAGGAAATCAAGTAATCAAGCATTTTTACCAAGAGCAGAATAGAATAGTTGACCTTTCGGCCAAGGAGTACGTAGGAAAGTAGTTGAAAAGAGCACACTTATTAATTAACTAGTTGTTTTATTAGTAATTTTTATTTTAAAATTGTGTTATGATTTTAGTACAGTATTATTTACGTTTATTGTGAAATGATAAATTTGTGTCAAACTTATATGTATTTTTGATAGTTTTTAAAACTTATTACCATAAGTTATGTTCCATATTTTTCAAAAAATTATATTTTAGAAAATTATGAACAAGCACATTTTGAACTTCAGTCTGAACTTTATACAAAAACTAATCCATATCTAATATTTTTGTATCAGTTAGTGATGCAGGACAGATATTTTAGGAACTTCTAATGAAAAAAGAATCTCATATTGGTGAGGGATCAGGGTGGATCTAAGTAAAGCAGAGGACATACATATATTCACAGATGCTATAGTATTGATTGATGAACACACAGTGAAATTAGCAATAAGTTAGAAGTTTGGAGATAAACCTTTGAATTTGAAGAATTTAAGTTGAGTAGGATAAAGTCAAAGTACTTATAATGTAAGTTCAGTGACAAATCTCTTGAGTGTACGTGAAAGTGAAAATTGACACACAAATTATCTCCAATAGAGATAATTTCAAATATCTTGGATTGATTATTCAAGAAGATGAAAAGATTGATGTTGATGTTACCCATCATTTTGGAGTGGGATAGATGAAAAACAACCTTGCATTTGGTGTTTTATATGATAAAAATAGCGATTTAAAGGCAAATTTTATAAAATGATTTTTAAAACAACTATGGTGTATATAGTAGAACGTTGGTTGGTCAAAACTCACATATCTAAAAGATACTCGTTCAGAGATAAAAATATTGAGATTGATGCATATACATATTATGAGAGATAAAATTATGGATAAAATATTTGGGATAAGGTAAAAATGATATCCCTTGTGAAAAAAATGTGATGAGTATATGTAATATCCGTTATTTAAAGAATAATTAAGTTTTCTTCTTTTTTTTAAAAGGGAAAAAGTTGGTGGGCCAAGCCCATAAACAAGTGGGTCGTAGCCTTTATCTAAACTTGGCAATCAACCAATGTGAACCAAAATAAAAAAGGAAAAGGACATAAATAGCACTTCAAATGAAATTATTGACAAGAAAATGATCATTGAATTTTAATTTCATTTTCTAGCCATTTGTTGATAGTTTTATATAATACTAACACAAATTTGATATATATATATTATACAAATATAAAGCATGGCACTTTCTCTCTCTAGAATCCAATTTCTTCTCAGTCAAGGCTAACAATGGCAAAGAAATCAAAGACCAGAGGGAAGGGGACTATGGTGCAAGTAGCTACGACTAGTAAACAGGGGATATCCCAATCAGGGGATGTAAGGAAATTGCAAAGTGTAAATGTTTTACAGGGAATTGTGCCATTAAACCTCGCACAACGAACTCTAATACCAGTGAACAAAGGGAAGACAACAGAAAGTACTATACCTAAGGAAAATAGCCTGGGACATTCTTCATGGGCAGATCAAGTGGAAAATGAGGAGCAGAAACAGCTAGACACACAAAACCCTATCCCTGTAAAGTCGTGGAGTGAAATTGGGGGAGGTGGGAAATGAGCGATGAAGCCTAGAACTCAGTGATAAAGAGGTGCAGGAGTTTAATGTGAAAATTATGCTAGATGATATCAAAGATGAAGTACAATACTGGAGCTCAGCGGTGGTGCGCTATGTACTTGGATCTAATTCTCCATTGACAGTCATGGAGGGTTACTTCATGAGAATTTGGGGGCAATTAGGAATTGACAAAATTTCTCAAACCAATAAAGGGATATTCATTGTTCGATTTCATACCAAAGCAGACAGAGACAAGGTTATGGAAGATAGAATCCAAATATTCATTCTCAAGCCAGTAATTGTAAAATCGTGGAGTGTTTTGGTAAGAAAATGAGCAAAGTCATGGTCGATAAGGTCCCAATGAAAGAAATAATGGAGAATGGCAAGAGTGAAAACATTATTGCACAAGTAATGGCAGATGCATCCTCAGACCCCAAAAAGATGCAAATGGGCAGGGACCTGGAATCGGACATATAAAGGGTGGGGGGAAACCCTCTTTGCATGGATAGTATTGGATTTTAGAACACTAAGGGGTTGAACAAGACAGAGAAGCACGAGGAAATGAACATCTTCCTGCATAACAATAAACCTGGCTTGTTTGGTTTCCTAGAAACAAAAGTTAAGAGGCCAAAATCTCAAAGAGATTCTCTTAACTTATGTAAAGGATGACATTTAGTACCAATCTATTAGCTCATCCCAATGGGAGAACATGAATATTATGGAAGCTTATGGTTTATGAGGTTAATATAGTGAGTGTGATAGCACAAAGTATACACTGTGAAGTGGTGCATTGAGGTTTAAAGAGGAAATTTCAAGTCACTGTAGTGTACGGATTCAATGACTAAGCTCTGTGAAGGAAGCTCTAGCAGGAGCTGGGAAGAATACATGCTAATATATAGGGTGCATGAGCAATCATGGGAGATTTTAATTATGTAGCAAATAAAGATAAGCGACTGGGAAGTCCTGTTACATTATCTGAGATAAGAGATTTTAGACAATGTATAGGAAAATGTAAGCTATTGAAATTAAAGTCATCGAGTGCGTATTACACATGCAATAATAAACAAGGGGAAAATTACAGAGTATAAAGCAGGATAGATAGAGTGTTGGTGAACACAGAGTGGATGACAAACTTGCCCGCATCTGAGGTGCATTTTGGATCACAAGGACTGTTTGATCACTGTCCAGCAATAATTAACTAGGAAGGAACACACAAGGCTATTCCAAGATTTAGATATTTCAATATGTGGAGCATGGATCCTAATTATAAAAAAAAGTGAGATTGAGCTAGATGAAACACATTGTGGGCACTGCGATGTACAAATTCGTGGTAAAATTGAATAGATTGAAAGCTACAGTAAGGGCCCTCAATAGAGATAGATTTGTTGAGGTGGAGAGGAAGGCTGATCAAGTACAAAAAAATCTGATAGACTGTCAGAAACAACTACAACAAGACCCCCTTAATCCACAATTGATAAATGAGGAATTAGAGAAGGCAAAGGAGGTACAGAAGTGGAACAAAGCTAGATTTGTATACCCGTAACAGAAATGCAAATGCCAATGGTTGTAACTTGAGGAACGCCAAATTCTACCACCAGATGCTAAAATAGAGAAGAAGCACAAATAGAATCTTAAATGTTAAAGATAGAAATGAAGCATGTCACAATGAGATAAAGGGAATTGCTAATGTGCTTATAGATTTTTATCAGGACCTACTTAGCTCAGAAGACAATGCAAGGGAACATGTTAACAATGATGTGATCAGATTAGGAGCAGTGGTGAAAAATAAGCAAAGAAGCATACTAGATGCAAAGGTGACAAAGGATGAGATAAAAAAAGCTTTGTAGGTAATTCCAGGAGATAAAGCTCCAGGTCCGAACGGGTACGGGAGCCAATTCTATAAGGCTAGCTGGAATATTGTACAAGATGATGTAGTCGAAGTGGTGAGTGAATTTTGTAAGAAGGGAAAATATTGAAATCATGGAACAACACAGTGATTACCATCATCCCTAAATCAGAACATGCTAAAGGGGTAGGTGATTATCGACCCATAGCATGTTGTAACACAACATATGAAGTGATCTCAAGGGTCCTCTATAATAGGCTCTGACAAGTGCTGCCATGCATAATATCATGGAATCAGAGTGCTTTTGTTGTTGGGAGAACAATAGCACAAAATGTCCTAATATGTCAAGACCTAGTGAGAATCTATAATAGAAATATGAGACTCTTATGAATAATCTGACAACAAGAATAAGAAGATGGAACTCCAGGCACATTACATATGCAAGGAGAGCAATGTTAGTAAATGAAGTGTTTCTACACATACATAGTAATCCATGTTTATAATTCCTAAACAAGTGCTCAAGGGCATTACAAATGTGTACAGAAATTTCTTGTGGACAAGCCAGGAAACAAGCAACAAGGTCTCTTTAATAGCCTAGGATATAGTCTGTAAATCAAAGAAAAAAGGAGGACTCAAATAACAGAGTGTACACAATGAAATGAAGCCGATGTGGCAAAATATGTATGGAATATAGCCTAGAAAGCTCATAATCTATGATCAAATGGGTGAATAATGTGTATCTGAAAGGTGTAGAGTGGTGGGAGTATGAGATTGTCCAAGATAGTTGCTGGTACTGGAAGAAAATTTGCCATGTACGCGATATATCTGCTAGAGGTTATACTCATAATAATTGGCTCACTAAGAATGGATAATACACTATAGGAAGTGGATACAGATGGAGAAGGAAAGAGCAAAGAAAATGGGAATGGAGTTATTGGGTATGGAGTAAAGGAACATTGCCTAAACATAGCTCCATATGTTGGCTTATAATGCATGGGAGATTACTTATGAAAGACCGACTGAAAAGAATGCAAATCATTCAAGATGATCAATGCCTTCTATGTGGAGATGCTAAAGAGACAATTTCATATTTGTTTTTTGAATGTGTCTAATCGAAGAAATGTCTACAGAACATGCAGAAGACTCGATAGAGAGATAAAGGGTAAAAGATGTAGAGAATTGGTACTTACAGCACTTACAAGACTGATATATAGAGTATGGAAAGCATGTAACATGGTGTTGTGGGAGCACAAACTACCCCATCCAGAACTGATACAAAAATAGATCCTTCAATAATGAAGACTAAGGAAGTAGAGGTTTTTGGATAGAAAGCAGAGTAATAAACATAGAGAATGGATAGAAAACATACTTAGATAGAAGTAGCAAGATGCATTGCAAATTTTGCCTTTGATGGTTCTTTTTATGAGGTTATAATGTAAAGTCCTGTGTGGAGATCAATAAAAAAATTTCTTCACCAAAAAAATGTATTCTATACAATAAAGATATAATTTTTATATGCATCTTATACATACATACATACATACATACATATATATATATATATATATACAAATATATATGTATACAAATATATTTTTCTCAATATATATATATATATATATACACGACACAAATTCTATGCACATTATATTAAAAATGCATATGATAAATAAAAATGATATCATTTTTATGCATATATTCGTTGGTTTATTTTTTTATGAACGATATTAGTATGGTATATG
The DNA here is from genome assembly GCA_030864225.1 of Capsicum baccatum var. pendulum. Lineage (NCBI taxonomy): Eukaryota > Viridiplantae > Streptophyta > Magnoliopsida > Solanales > Solanaceae > Capsicum > Capsicum baccatum. The sequence continues at coordinate 59,699,932 of CM061553.1, read as the reverse complement.
GATTGTATCAATATGGTATATGAATTGTAATTGAACTACCTGGGTTAAAATAATCCAAATTATGAAATGACCATAATATGGTATTTGTTTGGTCCAACTAGTCATGAATGTCCAATGACCTAAACATGAGCCAATTATTTTTGAAAAGGGTCAGCTCATATCTTTTTTCCAAATGAAAAAGCCAAAAGAGAGAAAAAATAAAGAAATAAATCATGGGTCTTAGCCCAATTGCATGAATAAGGGTATATAAATTTTCCCAAGTTGAATATGGTTTCTGCCAACCACTAGGACGCAGCAAAGGTGAAATTAGAGTTGTCATTGCACTGAAATAAGCATAAAGGAAAGAAAACTTAAGAGTTTGGAGATTACACAACCAACAAGCCAAGAGAAGAAATCTTGAGAGATTCTTATGGAGTTCAAGATAAATTTCTCAACTTGGTCTATAAATTTGACTCTTATAGGTCATGGCTTTAGAATTGGGGTTGAAAGTTTAGGAATCAAGGGTTAAAGTGATAGAGAAATCTTTAAATTCTCATGAACAGAGTGAGAATATTAAACTATTGAATTGTAATTTTTATATTTTCAGCTTAACCAAAGAATAAGATTTAGACAACAAGGTTATTTTGATTTAAGATATTGAGAAAAATCAACTACAAGGTTATTTTAATGGGTTGAAGCACAAATTTAGTATAAATTCATAAATTGAGAGCCAATAACAAAATTTCTATGGTTGGGTAGTTTAAAGTAGTTGTGTTTTGGCCTAAACGAAGAAATTAATATGAGATTGATATGATGTGATTATAGATTCAACCGAAGGAAATTATACCAATTGTTTAAGGTGACAAATCTGGTATTCCAACAAGTGTATTATGAGTAGTAATCTTACCATAGTTTGTGTTTATTAACTTGCATATTTTATACATGATTTTGATAAAACAAAAATTATTGAATGCTTTGAAATTGCACATGGGGAAAGTCTTTTTACTTTATATGATATTAAAATGGTTATTTGAGATGTGATCCTGTTATAGTGAAAGTTATTTCATTTGCTTGAGACATAAGCATCTTCACATGTGTTTTATTCAAGTTTATATATAAGATGGTTTGATATGAACTTAAATGCCATACACTATTTTGAAAATACTTTCATATGAGTACCAACTACTTACAAAGAAAGTATAAATGAGAGTAGGCCTTGATTTGAATTCTGCAGCTAGTGGTGGGTTCGTTAGACTTGATGCACCTTCTATTTACTGATTACTATTACAGCCCCTGCTAGTGAGAAGATAGAACTAGCATATTGTTACTGATCTCCCTCGAGTAGGGATCTACTGGTATGATTATTTGACTCCTTTATGAGGAGTCCACGGTTCTTGACTTTTCTTGAAGCAAAAATTCACACTGATTACATGATTCATTCTTGAAAACCTCCCAAATATATATTATTTGATATGATAAGATGATTATTGATTTTATTACTAAGCTATTAGTTCATCTTGCTTACATGAAACAAATGATATTGTTTATCATTACTGTTTTTTGAAAGAACATTTATTTCATGATGTTTCATCAATTATGCCCATTAAAACGTTTGTGGTTAAGTATTATTACTCATGATATAGTGTCTCACTCCTTGCTATTGTTTTTACAGAGAACACATGTAACGTTGGTGAGGATTTTATTAGCTAGTATCCTCGAGTTAGGATATTCATGGTGAGTCCCACATTTGTTTGCGAGAGCAACTAATTCATTTATTCATTATGATCTATTTTACTCTTAGAGTTGCTCCTTAGTCATTTACTTTATTAGTCATATGCATCATTGCATCCTTTTGGACTACTGGAGTATTTGACTTTCTCTTATTTTTGGAGATGAATTTCATATTGTTATTTGGTGGTATTAGTGCATTGTTGATGATTTTGGTGAATTATGTTGTTGTTATTGGTGTGTTGGTTGTGATATTGGGTTGTTTTGTTGTTTATTTGAGATGGAAAATTTTCTTGATATGCCTAAAAATAGCGCAAATGCTGCCCGATTTTCTATAGAATTCGAACAAGGCTTTCTTTAGAGTCCTAACCTTCTTAGCGTCGGTCAAGATCCTATTTTGGATCGTGGCAAAGTTGTCATTAAAACCTATGTTATTTTTGTGATTGTTGAAGCACACGGTAGTAGTAGAATCTCAATTATGGTTATATTGCCAGTCATTTCTATAATCAGGATTCTACGAGAGCATGATAGGATGTGTCTTGATTTTCTTTCTCATTCTTGATTTTCTTTCTCATTCTTCTTTGTGTGTAACATTTAGGACCAATTAGATGAATCTAAATATATTTTTTTATTAATCAAATAGTTCAAACTCGAGCAACTAATGGTAAGTGAAGAGGCGGAACTCACTAACGGGTCCGGGGTAAGGGTAGTGGTGAGACTGTAGGGAATCACACTGTCACACCAAAAATTTTAAGAGAGACCCCTCATGAAAGAAATGCTAGTCCACCTCCAACATCTCAAGAGGGTAGTACTGTTGAGGCACTTGTTTTCATGCAAAAAGTCATAGAAGGCTTGGTTGACCGACTGGATAGACAGGAGAGGATTAGTCAGCATAATTCTGCACAACCACAGTTTCAGGCACCTACTTAGACTTACAAGTTTGAAAAAAAAAGAGGTATCATTGTAGGAGTTTCTGAAGTTGAAATCACTAAACCTCACAGGTTCAGATAGTTCAGTTGATCCTCAAAGCTTTTTGGATAGCACATTCAAGGCATTGTATGCACTAGGATCACTACTAGAAAACTGTAAATTACATAGGGATTTTACTTGAGGAATAATATCGCAGGAAATACATGCGGATTTACCTACAAAAATATTAAATTCCTCAAAATTTAAATATATCACCTGCGAACTATATATTTGCAACAAATTCCGCAGGTAAATTTGGCGTCATATTGCGCAAATTTCTTACTTACGACATTACTTAAGAAAATATATCGGGAGTATTTTATCTCTAGGTAAATCTGCAGGTATATAGAGAAATATATATATTTTTTAATTCCATAGAAAAATCCGCAGGTAATTTACCCTACGGATTTACTTAGAGATATTTTGGTGAAAATTTATGTAATGGATTTTATTACCTACAAAATTATTTGGGGATTTTGCGCTGCGAATTTTGTTGGAAATTTATTCTTGGGAATTTACCTGCGACATTACCTGGGAAAATATATCGGCGGGTATTTTATCTCTAGGTAAATCCTTAGCTATATTAACATATATATATATATTTTTAAAATCCATAGAAAAATACCCAAGTAATTTATCCTACATATTTACTTAGAGATATTTTGGTGAAAATTTATGTAATGGATTTTATTACCTAAAAAATTATTTGGGGATTTTGTGCTGTAAATTTTGCTGGGGATTTATTCTTGGGGATTTACATGGGAAATTATTACTTGCAACATTAGCTGGGAAAATATATCGGCAGGTATTTTATCTCTAGGTAAATCCGTAGGTATATGGAAAAATATATATATTTTTTAAATCCATAGAAAAATTCCCAGGTAATTTATCCCACAGATTTACTTAGAGATATTTTGGTGGAAATTTATGTAATGAATTTTATTACCTAGAAAATTATTTGAAGATTTTGTGCTGCGATTTTTGCTGGGGATTTATTCTTGGGGATTTACTTGCGAAATTGTTACTTGCGACATTAGCTAGGGAAATATATCGGCGGGTATTTTATCTATAAGTAAATCCGCAAGTATATTAACAAATATATATATTTTTTAAATCCATAAAAAAATCTCCATGTAATTTATCCTAAGGATTTACTTAGAGATATTTTGGTGGAAATTTATGTAATAAATTTTATTACCTAAAAAATTATTTGGGGATTTTGTGCTACAAATTTTGCTGGGGATTTATTCTTGGTGATTTACCTGCGAAATTATTACTTGCGACATTAACTGGGAAAATGTATCGGCAAGTATTTTATCTCCAGGTAAATTTACAGTTATATGGACATATATATATATATTTTTAAATCCATAGAAAAATTCCCAAGTAATTTATCCTACGGATTTACTTAGAGATATTTTGGTTGAAATTTATGTAATGAATTTTGATTACCTGGGAAATTATTTGGGAAATTTGTGTTGCAAATTTTACTGGGGATTTATTCTTAGAGATTTACTTGCGAAATTACTACTTGCGACATTACCTGGGAAAACGTATCGGCGAGTATTTAATATATATATATATATATATATATATATATATATATATATATATATATATATATATATATATATATATATAATTTCCTAGGTAATTTATCCTACGGATTTTACGTAGAGATATTTTGGTAGAAATTTATGTAATGAATTTTATTATCTGGGAAATTATTTGGGGATTTTGTTTTGCGAATTTTGTTGAGAATTTACCTGCAAAATTATTAGTTGAAAAATTATTGAGGGATTTTATTGCTACAAATTTAGCTAAAATTATTTCTTGGGGATTTACCCACGAAATTATTACTTAAAAATTATTGGGGATTGTGTTGCTACAAATTTAGCTGAAATTATTTCTTTGGGATTTACGTAGGATTTTTGTGACTTGAAAATTTTTAATAGGAAAAGGATAAACTTGAAGAATAAAAAACATAAAATAAAAAAAAATAGACATTAAATCGATGGACACGTATTATCAAGCAAAAGATGCTCAAGAAATTAAAATTAGTTTATTGACATAGATGGTATCACAGATGTATTATCAGCAATTTTAAATTTTATAGTCATAATTTATAGGTGTCCATTTTGAATTATTGGTATCGTTAATTTTAAAGTAATATATTATGTGTCATATTTTTATTTACACAATTTATTTATAACTAATCTGCGAATAATTATATTATTTATTTTACTATTATTATTATTGTATTAATCCGCAACCTTAGTCAATTTAATTTTTTCCAATTTATTTATTTTCTAGCCTAATTTTGCCAATTTATAACAATTTTAGACTAATTTAATCCATTTTATCACAATCCTAGCCCAAATTGTGTCCAATTGAACTCAATTTCAAATTTTATTTAATTTTTTTAACAAAATTCTTAGTCTTTACATCTCAGCCGTTGATCAATATTTATTATTATTATATTTAAATAGCAGTCTAAGTCGATTCAATTATCTTCTTAATTTTATTTAAATTCTAGCCAACTTATATCTAATTGATGTCAATTTTAATCGATTTTTGAATTCAATTTGGTTCATTTTAAACCAAATTTATATCGAGTCTTATTATTTTCCTAGTTATTATTATTGTTGTTGTTGTTGTTGTTGTTGTTGTTGTTGTTATTGTTGTTGTTGTTGTTATTACGGCTTTACTACATTTATTAAATAGCAGTCTACTCAATTATTAAAAATAATAATTTTATTTATTTATTAATATTAATTTTGTATAGTTAATATATTTATTAAATATCAACCTAATTCAATTCAATTTTCCTAATTTATTTAAATTCTAGCCATTTTAAACTCAATTTGTGTCAATTAAGTTTAATTTGACTCAGTCAAAATTCCCAATTTAATTTTTTAACCCAATATTCAATCCCAATTTGACTCATCTCCTCAATTCTAATCTCAACCGCTCATTATATTTGATCAACAGTCAATATTAAATTAATTTTCACTAATATTCTTTTTGAAATTGAACAACTTTAGAATATTTTTCTTGTATCAAGGGTCTATTGGAAATAACCTATTTACCTCAGCGATAAGGTCTGCGTATATTGTACCCTCCACAGATACAAATTTGTTGGACTTAATCGGGTTAGTTGTTGTATTCATTTTCTCGAAATCTCATAGAGAAAACAATCAAAAGATGTCACCTTGATTATTATTATTATTATTATTATTATTATTATTATTATTATTCTCAATTTATTTCAAATTTATTATCAGTAATTTTTATATAATATTTTCTATGTGACATACGTAATTTATTGTAAGAATAACAATTTTTATAATATTTTTTAATTTATTATTACTATGTGTCATTTTTTTATTTAGACGATTTATTCATAACTAATCTGAGAATAATTATATTATTTATTTACTATTATTATTATTGTATTAATCCGCAACCTTAGTCTATTTAATTTTTTCCAATTTATTTATTTTCTAGCTTGATTTTGACAATTTATAACAATTTTAGCCTAATTTTATCCAATTTATTATAATTCTAGCCCAAATTGTGTCCAATTGAACTCAATTTCAAATTTCATTCAATTCAATTTTTTAAACCAAATTCTTAATCTTTAGATATCAGATGTCGATCGAAATTTATTTATTATTGTTATAATTAAATAGCAGCCTAAGTTGATTCAATTATCTTCTCAATTTTATTTAAAGTCTAGCCAACCTTATATCTAATTGATGTTAGCTTAAACCGATTTTTAAATTCAATTTCATTCATTTTTAAACCAAATTTATATCGAGTTTTATAATTTTCCTCGTTATTATTATTATGTCATTTTTAAACAATCAAAAAATGTCATATTGATTTTTTTTAATTATTATTATTATTATTATTATTATTATTATTATATTTCTGTGTTGACCCAATTTTGACCGTTCGATACCCCTTTAGGTTGCTATTTTAGCAAAATTATTCAATTTCAAATATTAATATTTGTACACATTATTCTTGTATTATATAAATAACGATGTGTCATATCCATGATTTTAAAATATACAGATTATTTTTTATTGCTTTTTAATTATCATTTTTACACTTTATTAATTCAAATATAATATTGTACATAATTTTGTTCGTATAATTATTTTCACAAATATGCGCACTCACAATCTACAAATACATTATCTAATATACTACTACTATTGATAACTTTATATAATAAGCTTACGTAGCATTAATTTCACATGCATGATCATTTTAATATTGACATCTTATCATTTTTTTCTCGTTATTATTATTACGCCTTTATCATTATTATTAAAATAGCAGCCTAATTTAAATTAATTTTCCTAATTTATTTAAAATTTAGCCAATTTATATTCAATTAATGTCAATTTTAGCCAATTTGACACTAATTCTAATTTTTAACCCATTTTAATTTATTCTAATCTCAGCTGTCGATCAAAATAGATTAAACGACTGAGATCCGATTAACCTCTCTTTCCTTTTATACCAAAATACTAAACCCTAACTCTCATTCTCTCCAAACAACCGCACATTTCTCTCTCTTTACTCTTCATCTCTATAAACCTCACTGCTGCTCATTTGCCGGTGAAATGTCCTCTCCTCCACCACGCCGAACCAACGTCGGTCATACCGAAGAAATCGGCAAGCCTCCAGCCAACGTATAACTCCCACTGGCGACCACGCCGCCGGCCGATAAAATCTCCTCTCCTCCACCACGTCGAACCAACGCTGGCCATACCGGAGACCCCGTCGCTGCCTCAAACCAGCCACCACCATCTCTCGCTATAGTCAAACCGGTGGCCGCCATCCCCACCGTCAAATGAATCACCCACCGCTACTGATCAGCAAATCAGGTTTGGGCGTCGATTGCTTGCTGCCCTAGTACAAGAGCGTCAATTGCTTGTTGCCCTAGTAAATAAGGTTTGTTGTTTCTAATACTCTTTTTCTTCCCTGCTTTATATGAGTTCAGATAGTAAGGTTGTTTGTGTTGATATTCCATTCCATAGATAAATTATGTGTTGATATTAGACATATTGACAGTCCCTTATTTAATGTTCCCTTTGGTGATAGGAGAAAAAGTTACCTTTCTCAATTTTGGGATTTTCCAGGATTCCTACTCCTATAATTTCTCTTAGCAATTAAGCTTTCTATAGTATATGATATATGATATATATTTATACGTATTCTTCTTTTCTTAGCTTAAATTAGTTTATGTAAATTCTTGTAATCCCTCTTATCTTTGGCTAATACTGTTGATTATTGTTTATTTGAGATCAATCAATCATTGCCACCTTTTTTTTGCTGGCGTTCAAACACAACCTTAAAGCAATGAGTGAAGTGTCAAAAATTTAATGTAGTGTAGTGACTTGTAATGTGTACTTGCGACTAAAAAATATGGTTAAGTGTAGTCACTTGGAATGTGAACTAAGTTACTTTAAATTGTGAACTCAATACTTGAAAATAATTAAATATAGTGTTTTGAAATGTATACTAGTGACTTGAAATGTGTACCGGTGACTTGAAAATAGTTAAGTGTAGTCTTGAAATGTGAACTAAGTTACTTTAAATTGTGAACTCGTGACTTGAAAATAATTAAATGTCGTGTCTTGAGACGTATACTAGTGACTTGAAAATGGTTAAGTGTAGTGACTTGAAACGTGCACTAGTGACTTGAAAATAGTTAAGTGTAGTTACTTGAAAATATGATTAAGTATAGTGACTTGAAATGTGTACTAGTGACTTGAAAATGGTTAAGTCTAGTTACTTGAAATGTGAATTAGTTACTTGAAAGTGCTTGTGTACCTTATCGATTGATCTATAAGAGAATGGTAATTATAAATCTTTTTAAATATATTTCTTTGAAGAAAATAAAATCATATTCAATGTTGATAATCTACATATCTTTTTGTGAATATAGAAAAAAGCTACTGGAAAAGATCCTTTTGTTTCAGAATTTATTTTCGAACCCATCGCAAGAAAAGTGATGAAAGTTGGGTAAATGAGAAAGCTGAAGCTACTTATGTAAGTGTTCATTTACTCTGTTTACTAGTTGAGTTCATTTCAATCTTGAAGTAGTGAAGCCTTGTGGGGCCAATTTTGATTCACTGCAACTTGTTGCAATCTTGTACTCTTAAAATCTGGTTTTTGTTATAATCTTGAAGTCTAGCGAAGCCGTGTGTGGCCTATTTTGGTTCACTAGCATTGTTGTTGACATCTTGTTGTTCTTGTTGTGGTTTGCTGTCTAGTGAAGTCGTGTGTGGCCTATTTCGATTCATTAGTACTGATCCTATACTATTTTAAGAACTCCTGAGACACACTAACCATTTCAAAAACCAACGGCCGAGGGAGCACTATAGAAGTTAAAGTTGGGGTTGAAATACCTACAACCCCCTTAATACGTGCAATAGAAGTATTCACATGATAAATTCTAGCCTTAGAAGAACCTTCTCCCAAATTGAGTTGTCGAGCTACTCCGTGGGATAGGGAGTGTTTTTCATGGATTGTGTAATTATTCACATGATAAATTCTAGCCACCACGCTTAGGTTTTAGCATTTCCTGGCCAAATTTAAGCGAAGATAGAAAAAAAATCTTGGATTTCAATTGGATACCTTTTTTCTCTATTCCAGGTAGAACTTACGTTGAATTAACAAATTAGAATTCAGTGATAAAAGTATTAAAATCCATAAATAAAAATTATGAACAATATTATGTCTCGTCTAGTTGGCCGCTTTCTTGACATCTAGAGTCATCAGTACTGTAAATGCGCTAACATTAGATTTGGGAAATCTAAGACAACAACTCGCTTAAGCTCATCTGGTGATTAATAATTCTTAGTTGTTGTGTGAATCAAAAATATGTAAAGTACTATGTTTGTAAAAAGTAGTTCACTACTCTCACATTATCAAATATGGCTTTACTAGACTTGAGTTTGGCATATGACCATTCGTTATCTCTTCAACTAGACATGAATTTGGCATCAAACACATGACTAGAAGTATTGTTGGTGAAATTTTCATCCTCTAATTGTTCTAATTTGCATTGTCATCTTCTTCATTTTTCCCTAACTCAATGGTACCGATGTGAAGAGCTATTTGAGCTATTGTAAAGCTTCTGAATGTTTCATAAATTGTTGATAAAAATCCTTGACTTCGTATATGGAGTTTCCAGAGTTCATTTTATTTGGACATATTTATGCTAGTGGCCATTCTGCATCAGGTATACCACTAATTTCTTCCAGGTAAATTTTTTAAGTGACATTTTTTCTCCTTTGTCTCTTGCAGTAAGAAGATGAATTCTTGGTATTTCTAAATTATGATAAGTTTTGTATTTAAAGTAGACCCACTCATGATTTATTAAAAAAAACAGTTGTAAAAATTTCAAGCATTTAACCCATAAACCTAAAATAACGTGTAGTAGTTCGCGATAGTTTATTGATAACAAGACGACTTATAGGACTTTTTATCTATTTACATTTCAACTTATACACGGTAGAAATTCAGTTGTGCTAATGTCATTGCAAGATTAACCTGCTTACGTGCAACAAAAAAACACATCTTATACTACCTTTCTCACCACTATCTTCACTATACCAACTTTCTTTGAAAGTGTCTGTTGTTCCTTTTTTGGCCAGATTTGGTATATGCACTATGCTAATAATATATTTCTTACCACTTTTTATGGTCTGACTTAACATATCCTTATGCAGAATGAGTTTAAGAAAGAAACAAGAAATATTAGTTGCTCAAAGTGCATTAGCTGTGGATGGAGAAACTAATTTAGCTAATCAGTCGGCTCAGTTAAGTGAAATAGATATCTCGGTGCAATCTGTTGGTGGAAAGAAAAAAGGAAGAGTCAAAGGTCTTGGTTCCCTGGGTCGAAGTGTAAAGGCAACTAACAGTTCAACATCAACTTTGCCAATAGAAATTGATGAGATGATTAAGTCTCAAGTTGATCCTTCAAATGTTGATTTGTATGCTCAGTTGTAGGATGAGTGAAAGAAAAATAAGAGGATGAGGAAGGAATTACACTTTTTGAATTATGTTTTTTCTTAGCTGTAATGGTTTACATTAAACTTGTTTTGAATGATGTTTTTGAGAATTATTGAAGGTTTTAAATAGATTTTTGATTAATTGTGAAATGTTTCTAGTAATTTACGTGTAAATTATTTTCGTGAAAATTCTTAGGTAAAATTATTTTTTAATGAAATTTTATCAAAGAATTAATTCAAAATTTTGCTAATTAATCTCAAATAACGTACCTGTGGATTTATTTCCATAGCTAAATTATCTAGGAATTTACTTGAAAATCTTTGTGGGGAATAATTTGTGATTTTTTTCGTGGAAATCCACAGGTAAAATCTTTTTTATATGAAATTTTACCAAATAATTCATGCAAAATTTTGATAGTTACTCGCAAATAAATTCGCAAATAACGTACCTGCAGATTTATTTCCGCAGCTAAATTACCTAGGGATTTACTTGGCAATCTTCGTGGGGAATAATTTATGATTTTTTCATGAAAATCCCCAGATAAAATTCTTTTTGTATGAAATTTTACCAAATAATTCATTCAAAATTTTGATAGTTAATCGCAAATAAATCTACCAATAATGTACCTGCGGATTTATTTCTGCAGCTAAATTTCTCAAGAATTTACTTGGAAATTTTTGTGGGGAATAATATGTGTTTTTTTCATGAAAATCCATAGGTAAAATCCCTTTTTATGAAATTTTATCAAATAATTTATGCAAAATTTTGATAGTTAATCGCAAATAAATTCGCAAATAATTTACCTGCGAATTTAATTTTGCAGCTAAATTACCTAGAAATTTTATAAATCTGCAGGTAATAATTACCTACGAAGGTATTTTCTTTGGATTCTAATTGGCAAGAAAATTCACAGGTAATTAAACTACTTGGGGATTTTACCACATTATCCCTATGAAAATCCCCAGGTAATAAGCAGTTTTCTTATAGTGGATGTTCTAGTGAGTGTTGTAGAGCTTGCATCATACAAATTGGAGGACATGGCTAAACTTGGTATGGTACATTGTTGCTAGGAAGGCTTGTTGGAGCAACACCATTGACATGGAATGAGTTCACTAAGTTTTTCATGGATAACTTTCTTTCTGACAGTTAGAAGCAAAAATATGTAGATCAATTTGAGAAACTAGTCCAGACTCCAAATATGGATATGTCGGCTTATAATACCAAATTCTGCAAGCTGGATAGATATACTTTGTGCTTGGTGTCCACAAAAGTAGATCGATTCCAGAGGTTTATCAATGGGCTGGTTGCTCATCTCTATAATACGATAACCCCACAGATAAAAGTCTTGACCTATTATGAGATAATATATCTTGCTAAAAAAATTGATGACAAAGGTTGTGCAGAGTAGGTAAATTTGATATTTATAAGAAGAATAAATTGGCAGAATCTTTCAATGGTGACTTTACTGCAAATTGCAAAGCAGTGAATCAAGGAAAACAACAGGGCCATCAAACAGGGACAGATTCATTTTCGTAGTCTGCATATAAGACACCTTCTAGACATGGTACTCAGAGGTCTTCAGCATCTTATAGATACCATAATTTTGTTTAGATGTATGCCACTACTCTATCCTGCTAGACTAGCAGCAAATCACATATGCGCTAGTGTCGTGTTTTGACTAGAGAGTGTCTTCTATATGGTCACTTAGCTCATCGCATCAAGGATTGTCCTCAGACTTCGAGAAATGTTAGTCAGGGTTTTGATTAGTTAGCTACACCTATTCAGGCTACCCATAATACTACAGGTACTGGGAATAGAGTTTGAGGTAATGTAGATTGGGTTGCTGAAAATCAGGCACAAGAAAGTGTTGGTAGAGGCCACTCGAGAGTCTTTGCACTTACTAGGCAGGAGGTTCAGGCCTCAAATACAGTAGTTACAGATGTCCTTTTTGTCTGTTCATTTAATGCATATGCTTTGATTAATCTGGGTTCTACCCACTCTTATGTGTCCTCGTACTTTATTGTGAGATTTGATAGACAGGCAGAGATGTTAAATTGTCCTTTTTTTGTTGCTACTCCTATGGGAGATTTTTTGTTAGTTGAGTATGTGTATCGTGATTGCTAGATTATGATAGAAGAAGGGATACTCTTGTTGACTTGATTGTACTTGATATGATTGACTTTGATGTGTTGATGGACATGGGTTGGTTATCTTTATGCTATGCAACTGTAGATTGTCATGCAAAGATAGTTCGATCTTAGATACCTAATGAACCTAGTTTTGTATTAAAAGGAGGTCAAGTTCCAAAGGTTATAAAGTTATATCTTTTATGAGGGCCCAATGATTATTGAATAAAGGTTGCATAGGTCACTTATGTCATGCCTCAAATCCTATTGGGGTTGACAGACACCCATAGCAGTAACCCGAGAGCACCAACCTATAACATTGTACTTCTCATGTATAACCATGACAACCCAAGGTTTTTTCATACATGGATATAACACATCGATGAGAAATAAATAGCAAGCCTAAAACTATATATAAAATACTTGGTCATTAGGGCCATAACATCTAAACTATAAGACACTATCATGATTAACTTTACATTAGTCTATAAAGCATCTAAAATACATAGACTTAGTTAAGGTCGGGACAAACTCTCGTCTTACTCTTAGCTATTGTACCATACAAAAACATATATAATAGACTCAGAAAGCCCCAAACTAATCTGGAGCTCACCAATAGTCATTGGATATCTTGGGATCCTACGAAGAAGGTATATTAGCTGAAGCACATATTCCTGCAGCATGAAATACAGGTCCCCCATAAGGGACGTCAATACGAATATATGTACTGAAAATGTAGGGCTGAAAGTAACCACACATGATCAAGAGCTTAATGGAAATTAGATACAAGTGTATAAATAGTGCTAGTAGAACACCTTCATATATACTTGTAGGATCAAGTACATTACATTATTTTCTTCATTTTACCTTTCATACTTTATAATCTTTATAAGTCATTTAATACAAATGACCAATGTTAAATACACAAATTGGGATCGACCCATGCTAGGGTTACGCCCCTGAGCTACCACCTATGTATAAATAAATTGGAATCGACCCATGCTAGGATTTTTACCCTGAGTTGTCGCCCACATATAAGGTATATATATCGGCCCGTACTAGGCTTATGCCCCTGAGCTTCCATCCGCACAATTCAGATTTGTATTACTTAGTTTATTTAGCCTTTGAGATTGTTACTTTGGTGATCATAATATTATGGTACCTTGGAACAATAATATACCAATAAGAGACATGTGAATAAGCACTTAATTCAATAATAATGAGGTAGGGAGCTATTAGTACATGAATGAAATGTTTAGGAGCTGAAAATAACACATGGGTCTTATTTGACTAAACGGAGAACTCCTAAAGTTTTCTAGTGAAAGTAGACATGCAGACTTGATAATAAGCATGTATTGAGGTATTTTAACACGTTAGAAAGTGGGAATATGGTCGTTGGATACATGAGAGATCATACTCTTTCATTATGTATCATTTTCTATAGGAGAACTTTAGAGGCTTACTTGGTGGGACATGTATTCGATTTCATGCCAAAGAGTGCGAAATAGAGTATGCCTTACATACCTGGTCGTGTAACTCCAACGTTAACCCAATTAACTTCCTACCTTTGGGATTGGTTATCTACAATAAAGTATATGGTAAAAATAGTATTAGTAACTAATCAACACATTTGGGCTACTTAACTTCACCAAAACAATAGTTGGACAATAAGCCCTTAATTTATCTATCAAGGGTGTTTTTTTTAACCCTTTTAACCTCCAATTACATCTAAATACCATACAGATTCTTATAAGATACCCCAAAACAACTTTGAATTCATTACACCTTCCAAACTATATGCAAAATAGAATGGGCAATAAACATATACAATAATTAGTTCGGTGGTGTACCAACACACTCTTCTTTTATATTTCAATACAAACTAGTCACACCTTTCCCTAACATCAACCCGACAGTCTCCAACATATACACATAAAATAGTCCACAAATCAAGCCCAACTTACCTTTGTCATAGCAACCAAATATTAAATTCATCATCCATTGAGTTTTTAATAACAACACATCCATAATTCTTTCCCAAATTCATATATACAGAGGACAAGATGGAGAAGTCACCTTACCTCAATTTTTTGCAACTTATCTTTGTGAGTTTAACTCTTCAAGAACTTGAACTTTTATTCACACTTTAAAACAAATACGAAAAAAGAAGTCTCTTAATAACAAAGAAGAGTGAGCAGGTAACTTATTTATATTCTTTCATGTATTTATAATTAGGCATTTATAGAATGTTTTCCTAATATTTCATGAAAGAATTAAGCTAAACCTTAAGAGTTTTCACTTACCTTGGCTTGCAAAGGTGAGGGTCTCTTCAAGCACCCTATAAGAAATTTTAGAGTTGTTGTTCTAAGCCTTGATGGAAAAGGGTGAAAGTTGAAGTTAAAAGGGTGGAAATTGTGTTTAAAATGAGTAAGAAGACCAGCTTGGTCTTATATTGAGTCCTCTAGAACCTTTATTTTTTACCCTAATTCCAGCCATAATTTAGTCCAAGTAGGTGATGCACGTACTTGTTTAATTATTAGTTGGGCTCAATTAAATTGGGCCTTGGTAGATTTAAGTATTAGGCCCTTTCTTCATTTTCTTCCTCTTTTACTTAATATGGTCCCAAATAAGTACACTAATATAGGCCCAAATTTGATCCATGGCCTTGGTCCATCAACTTGGTTCATATAGCTCAAGTAGGTGACTCGCATACTAGCTTAATTAAGTCAAGCAAGCACCTCAATAATTTATTCCATTCTCATTCTTAATCCCTTTGATCTAATTTAAAACTTGTATATACTTGGTCACTTTAAACTTTAGATTCAAATACCGGCTTACAATTCCAAGTTAAATAGTTGTATCGATTTTAACCTGGTCGCATCGTATTAAAACATGAGAAAAATATCTAGAACTCCATTTACACCATCAATACTCGCATAACAAATCTCGCCCATAACCTATACCATAAGGCTATATCAAGTTCCATATATGTAGAACAAGTACATGCAAAATATGGGGTATTACAACTTAGCTATGATAAGTGATATTAGAGAGGAAATGCTTAGTTCGGAAGAGCTACCAGTTGTGAAGGAATTTTTTGATATTTTTCCTAAGGAGTTTCCAGGATTACCTCCAGTACGAGAGATAGACTTTGGTTTTGATTGGGCATATGACACTATGTCAATATCTATACCCCATATTATATGGAACCAGCTGAGTTGAATGAGCTAAAATAGTAATTGCAGGACTTGCCAAAGAAGAGTTTTATCAGACCGAGTGTTTCACCATAGGGTGCACCAATTTTGTTCGTAAAGAAGAAAGATGAGTCTATAAGAATATGTATTGACTACAGACAACTAAACAACGTAACAATACTAAACATACGTTGTCTCGTATAGAGGACCTGTTTGATTAATTATAAGGTGTTGTATATTTTTTTAAGATTGATCTTCGGTCTAGATATCATCAACTTAGAATCAGGGAGAAAGATATATCCAAGGCAGTATTTAGAACTTGAGAAGGGCATTATGAGTTCCTCGTGATGCCTTTCGAGTTAACCAATGCTACAGCTGCATTCATGAACTTAATGAATAAGGTGTTCAAGACGTTTCTAGATAAATTTGTGATAGTATTTATTAATGATATTCTAATATATTCTCGTAGCCGGAAAGAACATGAGAATCATCTAATGACTGTATTGCAGACATTACGAGAACATAAGGTCAATGCTAAGTTCTTAAAGTGTGAATTTTGGCTAAATTCAATAGCATTTTTGGGGTATGTTGTCTCTAAAATGGAATCACGATGGATTCTAAAAGACAAAAACAGTGTGGAGATGGCCTAGATTTACTTCGCCTACAGAAACTCACAACTTTGTAGGTTTGACAAATTACTATAGGAATTTTTTTTTCTAAGATAGCAGCTCTATTGACAAGATTGACCCATAAAAATATGGAGTTCTAGTGGATAGAAAAATATGAGCAGTGCTTTCAGAAACTCAAATCATATTTGACCACCGCACAAGTATTTGCATTATCATTAGGTTCTGGAGGATTCAAGGTATTTTGTGATGCTTCAAGGGTTGTATTAGGATGTGCTCTCATGCAACAGGATTATGTTATTGCTTATGCTTTGAGATAGTTGAACAAGCACTAGCTGAACTATCCTACACATGATTTAGAGATAGTCGCAGTGGTAATTTCTCTTATGATTTGGAGGAATTACTTATACAACAAAACTTATGAGATTTATGTCGATCATAAAAGTTTGAAATACATCTTTTAGCAAAGAGATCTAAATCTTCGACAGCGTCAGTAGTCGGAACTACTATAGAATGCCTATGCTATTTTATATCATCCTGGAAAAGCTAATATTGTAGATGATTCTTTGAGAAGGAAATCTATGGGTAGTTTGGCGCATATAGCTCCTGAAAAGAGACAATTGCCAGAATATATGTAGAAACTTGAAGGCAAAGGTGTCAAATTTGGTGTTAGAGAGTCAGAGATATTATTGGCTTGTGTTCAAGCTATGTCTTCTTTGGTTGAATGCATAACGTCAACTCAATATGAGGATGTGCAGTTGTACAAATGCTGAGATGAGGTCCAAGACGGTCTAAATAAAGTGATGAGGATTGAATATGATGGTATTCTAGCTTTTGTAACCGATTATGTGTACCAAATACAGATGGGTTAAGACGAGCCATTATTGAGAAAGCTTACAACTTCAGATATACCATACACCCAGCATTCACTAAGATGTATCATGACCTGAAGTAATTGTACTAGTGGGAAGGAATGAAGAAAGATGTTACTAACTTTATCTTTAGTTGTTTTACTTGTAAGCAGGTGAAAGTAGAGCATCAACGACCAGCAGGATTATTATAAGAGATCAGGATTTCAGATTAGAAATGAAAAAGAGTTACCATGAATTTTGTAATCGAGCTATCGTGAACCATTAAAGCCTATGACTCTGTATGGGTAATTGTAGATGGACCTACTAAATTAGCTTATTTCTTGCCAGTAAAGTCTATGGATTTACTTATGGATGAAATTGTCTGACTTCATGGAGTTCCATTGTCCATTATTTTGATAGAAGATCATAGTTAATTTCACACTTTTGGAGATATTTTCAAGAAGCATTGGGTACCTGAGTAGATCTTAGTACTGCATTTCATCCTCAGACGAACGGATAGTTTGAGCATACTATTCAAATCTTAGAGGATATATTGAGAGATTCCATTTTTTATTTTAGATGTACTTGGGATACTTACTTAGCCTTACCCAAATTTGCTTACAATAATAGTTTTTAGTCAAGTATTTAGATAGCTCTATATGAAGCCTTGTATGGTAAACGGTGTCGTTTTTCTATTGGTTGGTTTGAAGTTGAAGAGGCTAAGGTTTTAGGACCAGACTTAGTACAGGAAGCTATGGACAAGATCCAATTGATTAGGCATAGTCTGCTCATAGCTCAGAGCAGACAAAACTCCTATGCAGACAAGAGGAGAAGAGATTTAGTGTTCACTATTGAGGATAAGGTTTTTTTATGAGTCTCTCTTATGGAAGGTGTGATGTGAAGAACCATACCATTGAAGAAGCTACATGGGAGTCAGAAAATAATATGCGAGTCAAATACTCCACTTATTTCATTTTATGAGTATGCACTTATTTTAAATTTGGGGCCCATATTTCTTAAGATGGGGAGAATCTAATATCCTTTTCTAAAGAATATTTAAGTTTTGAAAAAAAGGGAAGAAGCTGGTGGGCCAAGCTTATAAATCATACCTTTTATCGAAAATGGGCAATCTGCCAATGTGAACCAAAATTAGAAAAAGCCAAGAGAAAGAAAAAAAACAAATCATGGGACATAAACCAATTGCACGAACAAGGGCATATAAATTTGCCCAAGTTGAATATGATTTTTGTTAACCACTTGGACTCAGCAAAAGTGAAATTGGAGTTGTCATTGCACTTAAATAAGCACCAAGGAAAAAAAACAAATGTAAAGGTTTAGGGATTAAACAATCAGCAAGCCAAGAGAAAGAAAAAGGAGAAAATTCTTGCGAGATTCTTATCGGGTTCAAGGTAAATTTATTAACTTGGTCCATAAATTTGACTCTTATATTTCACGGCCTTAGAATTGGGGTTGAAAATTTAAGAATCAAGGGTTAAAGTGATAGAAAAATCTTTTAAATTCTCATGAACGAAGCGAGAATATTAAATGATTGGATTGTAATTTTTATATTTTCAGCTTAACCAAAGAATAAAATTTAGACAACAAGATTATAGTGGTTTAAGATATTGAGAAAAATTAACTATAAGATTATTTTAATGAGTTGAAGCACAAATTTAGTAGAAGTTGACGAATTGAGAGGCACTAACGAAATTCCTATAGTTGAGTAGCTTAAAGTAGTTATGCTTTGGTCTAAACGAAGAAATTAACACAAGATTGATATGACGTGATTATAGATTCGATCGAAGGAAGTTATACCAATTGGTCAAAGTGACAAATTAGGTATTCCGACAAGTGTACTGTGAGTAGTAACCTTACCATAATTTGTGTTCATTAACTTACATATTTTATACACGATTTTGCTGAAATAAGAGTTATTGAATGCTTTGAAAATGCACATGGGGTGAGTGTTTTTACTTGATATGATATTAAAATGATTATTTGAGATATGAAACTGTTATTGAGAAAGTTATTTCATTTACTTGAGACATAAGAATCTTGCTATGTGTTTTATTCAAGTTTATACGTAATATGATTTGATATGAACTTAAATGTTATGCACTATTTTGAAAATGCTTTCATATGAGTATTTACTGTTTCCAAAGAAAGTATAAATGGAAGTACGTCTTGATTTGAATTCCTTAGATAACGGCGGATTCGTTAGACCTGGTGCACCTAGTATTTACTAATTATTGTTACAGCCCCTGTTAGTAGAAAGATAGAACTAGCATATTGTTACTAATCTCCCTCGAGTAGGGACCTACTGATATGATTATTTGACTTTTCTATAAGGAGTCCAAGATTATTGACTTTTCTTGAAGCAAAAAGTCACACTGATTACATGATCATTATTGGAAACCTCCCAAATATGTATTATTTGATTTGATACAATGCTTATTATGTTTATTACTGAACTATTAGTTCATCTTGCTTACATGAAATAAATGATAATGTTTATCGTTATTGTTTTCTGAAAGGGCATTTATTTCATATTGTTTTATGACTTGTCCCTATTAAAACGGTTGTGCTTAAGTGTTATTACTCATGGAGGTAGTGTCTCACTTCTTGCTATTTTTTCTACAAAGAACTCAATTGATGCTGGCAAGGATTTCATTAGCTAGAGCCCTCGAGTTAGCATATTTTTGGTGAGCCCCATACTTGTTCGCAAGGGCAACTAGTTCATTTATTTCATTTGGTATATTTTACTCTTATAGTCGCTCCTTATTACTTTATTAGTCACGAGAATTCTTTCATTAGTTTTTACTTGTGGAGTATTTGACTTTCTCTTATTTTTTGGATATGGATTTTGTATTGTTATTGGGTGATATTGGTGCAATTTTTATGATTTTGGTGAATTGCGTTGGTGTTATTGGTGTGTTAGTTGCGATGTTGGTTTGTTGATTTAAGATAGAAAATTTTCTTGATAGGTCCAAAAACAAGGGAAACTTTGCTTGATTTTCTGTAGAATACTGACGGAACTTGCTTTGGAGTCAAAGCCTCCTTAGCCATCGGTCATGATCCTAACACGATCCAAACTAGGGCCTTGTCGTAATAGGCATCCCAAGTATAATCAGGACTGGAGACCACATCCGATACCCAGCCTAACCAACCAACATATTCCATGAGTCGAATGAACTTCGAACATATAATAAGATAGCGTGTTAGACAATAATAAGACTTTAGGATAGGTTCACAATCGTGACCAACCGAACCAAGTCAATCCATCCACCAACCAAACCGACCCAAACAAGCTCACCAATATAATAACCCAATATGTAATTATATAATCCAAAACAAAATGGACAATTGTAAATCAAATATAGTCCACCGGTATCATCCCCAATACCAATGCCAATACTAAGGCTGACACCACTACCGACACTGCCCATACCAACCTATAGTAGCTCCACAAAGCCTCTAACCAACTGTAAAACAATATCCAGTTGGGACATTCCCCCAACCATAGCCAAAACCAATGTCTATGAAATAACCAAAGTATGTAAAGACATCCATGATATGAAATAGAGCATTTCGAAATATGAAAGCTCATCACTTTAGTAAAACTGAATTGATCTCGAATCTGATCACTAAGCAAGAGGAGTAGAATGGTCGGTTTCTGCATCATGTGGGGATACAACACCTGAAGATGGGTAGCGGGTGAACGCTAGCAAGCACTCAGGACAAGGATAAAGTAATCTCAATCTTTAAAACCAAGTAAACCAACCATATGCATTCACAACCATACATAAATATATCCATGCCGAAAAAGGGATTCGGGTTTAGCATTCATTTAAAACCATTAACCTAGGTATATGTATCTTAACCATCCTAGAAACACCCATGGGATATATGGGTCCAGTGTTACCCCATGAATGGGCCTCGATGTGTGTAGCCCCACGAATCAAAGATACCATAGGAAAAGGAGATTCCTGAGTACCCTTCGCTCTTTATGATACAAATATACAAGTATAGCTTAAGGGAGTCCCATGTACCCCATAAGTATCATATATGGCTGCCATGACCAATCCTCATGTTGGCAAATATGAGTTTTCATTGTCCATCAATTGGACTCACACCTTCACGGTTAGCTATCATATCTCGCTATTATTGCCCAATTAAAATTATTACCACACAACCAAACCACCAATTCTATTTATTATTAACCAAGGCTATAAGTAGTGGTATAGTCATATCGACTATAACTTGCAAGCAATGTACTTAGCCAACCTGTTTATGAAGAAGGGATTTCCATGTACCCATAGATTACATTATTAAGTTGCTTGAGGGAATCCCATGTACCCCACAAGATGTTCATCATTAAGTTTGCATGGGGGATTCCTTTGTATCCCATAAGACTTTCAATTAGATCAACCATTACCACCAAGACCTTACCATTTAAGAATTCCAAACCATTTATACCATTTAGTGTTCCATTACCAAGTTATACCATGCAATAGTTCCACTAAAAGTCCAACAATATAGTAAAAGCATTCTCATAGGCATTTTATCAAACATGTTGGGGGCATAATGTTTTCAAAGCCAAAACCAAGTACCAATTAATCATTCCATGCAACCATATGTCCAAACCACCATTATATTGTGAAAACCATAAGTAAAAGACATAGGAAAACCATTACCAACCATTATAACCAAAAACCCCAACATATAATTGAAAATACAAAAACATACAACAATTATGCCATGAAAAAAATTCATAAAACATACTTTTAGTTGGAACTAACAACGAGGGAGGAGTACATGCCTTAGATTATGATGATAATATAGAGAAACCACCCTTTAAAGCCTTAATTTGATCCTCTAGATGAAATCCTAGCCTTTGCTTAACCCAAGAAACTTGAGAGAAAGAGTTTCTAAGTGTTTAAGAAGAGAATACTAGTGTAAATGATAACACAAAAGAGTTATAAGTTATGGGTTCATAATGGGTTAAGAGGGGAAATATCCAGATTACCCTCACTTAAATTGTATCAAATTCAGATGGTACGACCACCCCAACCCAACCGCACCCTAGGGTATGAATAGTACCCTTGGCTCATACCTTAGACCTTCCCTTGGACCCTAACATTTTCCAACATACGACCACCCAAGCCAAACCGTACCCAACCATACGATTAGTACCTTGAAATCGTACCCTAGGTAGAATAGACTCTCCTAGGCTTAACTTAGGACAACATATGATTGGAATCTTACAATTAGTACCCTAAGATACGACTAGTAAAGTCCATTCATACCTTGTACAGAAACCACCCAACCCACACTGGTCATCATACGATCAAGACCCTACCAACTATACTCCATCACACGACTAGTACTCCCTAGTCGTATGATGTCCAGAAGCCACAAATCAAAGAAATTTTTTTAAAAGTCAAAACCTAGGGTGTTAGAGTCTTCCCCACTAGGATCATTCATCCCCTAATAACGGACAAGGTAGTACAGGTATGATTTACTCTCTAACACTCGACTCTAACCTTTAACTAAGTTAGAAAAAAAATATGCAAGGATTTTAATCTAACCTTTAACTAAGTTAGAAAACAGAAGTATGATGAAGAACACATACCTTTTGCATAAATTCTGGAAGAAGAAAACAAGAGCAGATACTTGGACTTCATGTCCTCTTCCGCTTCCCAAGTAGCTTTCTCCACCTTGTGGTTCCGCCATAGAACCATAAACAAAGCTACATCCTTGGTTCGTAACCGACAAACCTGCTGATCTAAGATCTCAATCGGGATATCTTCATAGGATATATAATCCAAAATACCCCATCCTTCTAAAGGAACAACCAATGAAGGATCACCTATACACTTTCTTAATATAGAGACATGGAATACCAGATGAATGGAGCACAAAATAGAAGGCAACTCCAATTCATATGCAATGTTACCAATTATAACGACCCAAGACTACCCCCTAGTCATCACACGGTGCTTACGATCCCGAAGGACCACAAGCTAACCTATGACTGATATCTGCTGTGAGCACTGAACAATAATGCTGAAAAATATAGAAAAACAAGTTGAAATGCCATAAGGTTCAAAATCTAAAATAATGATAAATAACAATATCTGATAAAACAGCTGTAACTGAAATACTGTCTAAACTAGTCTAGTCTGAGAGCCTCTAACTGAACTGTCTAAAGATAGAGCTGATACGACAAACCCCCAACTAACTACAACTACTATAATACTAGAACTACTGAAATGCTAAAATAAAAGCATATCCTCGATAGATGAGGACTCACTACTAAATTTATGACTGCTGACTGGATCTGTCTATGCATGGTCGGGAAACCTAAGCGTCCGAACCTATGATATGAGACATCATAGTGTAAATAAAAAGTATGCATCAGTATGTGGAATGTACTGGTATGCTAGATGAGGTAAGGCTGAATGATGACTGAATGATATTAAGTAAATGTATATAAGAGTACGTGAATAACTGATACTTCTTAAATCACTAAGTATGCAATATTATGGACATACTAGATGTATACTGTAAATGAACTTTTCTAAAGCTAAGTACTAAGTCCTGATGACTGAGTAACTAATATCTAAAGTTACTAATAACTAAATTATTGATATTGATTGACTATGTCTGACAGTCTTAATTCTGTAAAACTGAACTGAGTTCTAAACTGAAGACTAAAATTAAAATTGTGAGAGGTAATCATCTAACCGACATGCCCCTCTCTGAATTGATTGGGGTCGAACCTGTAACCCCAGCTGGAAGGGTGATAATACCGTACAATGGGTACTAACACTACAAAACCTGGATGCCAAGCCTAAATGATGGGTGACACTTGGGCGAAGACAAGCCTAATCTGACAGGTGACCCCTGGGAGGTAGTCAAGCCTAGTCTGATGGGTGAATCATCAACCTGCGCTGGCTACGTGGTTCTGGAGTACAGGGACTACTGCTAACGACTCTGCCTATCTGATGGGGAAGCCATTATCCCTGCACTCGCACGGTGCTAAATCCTACTCCCAATTGAATGACACTGAACTATTATACTGGACTTAATTCACTGAGTTTCCTGAGTGTTATAATTGATTAAGTTCTACTGAGTTTTGTATCTTACTGAGAGTAATATTGATTGTGACAAGACTGGCACTATTCTGTAACTGACATTGTCTCTAAATAAACAGCTAAATTATCGAGTATTAAATACCCTCAGGATTCGATAGCATGAAAAAAAAAACGTCACATGATCTTGCAAAGCATAACAATGTATAAATGTTCATAAATCATCTATGGAGACATTTTATCAAACACTTGTAGGGCATAAGCTTGTTCATATACTAACATCTCATGATTTTATCACTTTATTCACATGGACATTCTATCAAACACTTGGGGAGCACAACTTCATGTACATAATCATAAATAACATATAAACATAGCAACTACAATGCCCAACTTACAATTCCATGGGTTTAGCATGCAATTCATATAATTTCTTATAAAATACTAATCTAATTTCATGAATCATATAATAATCATAGATTAAAACCCAATTAACATCATAGACACATTAATTATATTGTAAATCCAAGGCTTTATCAGGATAATCACATATTCATCACACATGTTATTCAATTTCATGAAACTTGCACTTAAATCATGGATTAAAACCCAACTAATATCATGAACATGAATTCAATCTAATTCAAACATGAAAATCACAAATCTGAGATCTTGTATATTTAAAAAGGGATTCTTGGACTCTATGGGTGAAAGAAACCCATATATGAACACCTAACATACTTGATAAAAAGATTTCTTGAAGGTTCTTGGAGAGATTCTTGAGGATTGACCTTGATTCTTGAACTAGGGTTTTTTCCTCTTGAGAGAGAATGATTTAATTTGGGAAAAAATTCAATGCATAATGGTGTAACTAGGTTTATTAGGGTTGAATTTCATGTTAAAGGATCACTAGGGCCATGGAAAAAGACTCAAATACCCCTGGAATGATTCAAAAACTCAAAATTTAAAATTAGAAATTAACTAAAAAATCTCAATCTGGGCCCTTGGCACGACGTGGCGCTTTCGTATCATGTCACTGGAAACTAAACAACTAGGTATTGGACCGAATCGCATTACCCCTTGGATGCGACCTGGAAGTTCACCACGATGCGGTGGGATCGCATTGGGGTACTAGAAATAGACAAATGTGAAAATAAGTTGTGGAGCGATGCGCCGGTTTTGTGGTACCTCACTAAAAACTGACAATTGTCATTTTGACATGCTCCACGATGCGCTACTGGCTTGAATGACGGTGTTTAACGACTGAAACTTAAAATCACCATAACTTCTCACCCAGTTATCGGATTTAAGCGAATTTTATATCATTGGAAAGCTAATTGAATTTCCCACGCAATGGAAGGCTCTACACTGAAAAATAATGAGTGTTTCAAACGTTTTATATACAAATACTCATGCACTGGGACTTAGATTATGCTAGAGATATATGGGGTGTTACAATATCTCCCCCTTGGGATTATTCATCCTCGAATGAAACTGATTAAGCTGAGACACTAATAGACTGAGTTTACACACTGAGCATGTATATCTGATGTATGACTATATGACTGAGCTACTGACAAACTGAGATTTTACACTGAACATGCATGAATGGGAACATGAGAACATAACTGAGTTTGAAACATGATACATGGACTGACTGTCAAGAATGGGACTAAGCCCTTGAATACATTCCATGACTTGGGAATGGTCATTCGGCTAAGATTTGAATGAGAGGGTCAACTTATGAGTACCCATTACTCTAAACTGTATTTGTTACGTGAATATAAACTGAAAGGTTTAGGACCTGAATGCTTGAGGGATATAGTGCATCTCCCCTTTGGGACATTATGTCCCTCGAAGAATGCTGACTTGGCTGGGATACTGAGGAAAGTCTAAGACGGTGCAAAAGGCACCTACGAACTAAATCATGACTGAATATCTGAGATCTGAAACTGAGACATGATATTTGAACTGGGCTGAATTCGTAACTACTAGGATTGTCCCATTTTAAGATAGGACAACTAGATGGAAAGTTGGGAAACCATCCGAATTTGTCCACCTGGCTGCTAAACTGAATTGCTGGCTTCACGGACCAAATCATACTAAAAACTTATACATAACTGGAGTATCTCTTGATACTTTTTCTATAAAGCTCTACTGACTTTTGGGATCAAGGAAATCTTGGCATGGCCTGAATGAAACATAAGAAATCTCAACGTGGCTAATTATGTAATATGAGGCAAGGCCTCGAAACATTACCTAAAATAGAGTGAGTAAGACTTAAGTACTGCCGCTATAAATGTTCAAGCTTAAATATATTTCTCGAATACTCTCTCAACTATACCCTCCACCTTAATACAATTCTTCACCTGAGACTACTGAAAATATTCACATGGGCACTGAGCACAAATGCGTAAACATACTAACTTATTTGATTAATTGAATGAATGATAGTTCAATACTGGTCATGTAAGATTGAATGGTACTTAACCTGAATAACTATACTGAAACTATAAAGTACCATGACTATGAGGTAAGGACTGGCTGAGGAACGTGAGGTAACTGAGCATAAATTTATGGGAACAGTATTATCTAGGAATGCAAGACTAAGCGCATAACATGATTCTGAAATACTGAGATACTGACGACTGAATAACTGGTAATTGTACGACTTGATCAAGCAAACCTGAAACTGCACTGCGTTTTGTACTAAATGATGAACTGAGATTGTGACTGAGTTCTGATAGCTATATGATGGGGACTGGCACAAATTGAGAAGTTAAATTTACACTCACATTAAACATTTTCTCAACTTCTTATCTTAGGAAGAATTCTAATTTTTCCTCTTATAACTAAATACAACCTCTTGTTAGTTATTCACCCGCACACTAATATGACATTCAAGCCTATCTTCATAACTACAGCCTTGTGTAAAACTAACATGCAACAATCTTTTCTTAACATGAAGCATTTATTCTCTCCCTTCTAAGTAACTGCTCATCACTACATCATTTCATAAGGAGAGTTCATTGAAAGTTAAAACATGGAGACCTAAAGCATGAATAGATACTATACTAAACTTGACACTTAACTGAGGCCTGAGGAATAGAAATTAATATCCTAGACTTTATCAAGAGATCTAAACTGAGGATATACATGACGAAATCTGAATTTAGTTGATCATTAGGAGTATAGCATAAGTCATGGAAACTGAGCACACTGTAAGACATGAGTACATGAGTCATGAGCTACATGACCTGAGTTTGGAGTTTCTGTATTCATGGATCATGATTCGTAATACTGAGGAAACAGGAACTACCTATACTAGAAACTGTAAACGAACATGATTTTCAATAATGTGCACGAATAGGAACTATGATCACAAAGCTGACATTTAAGGCATGAGTAGATATCGTGATTGCTGAAGTGCAAAAATTTACACTGAGGTAAGGAAGGGTTGGGCATCTATCACTCCCACTACATCTTTACACATACTGACATTACTACTAAAATCTGAAAGTCTGACTTGGCTACTTGTTTTGCCATCTCCCCCTTAGCTGAAAGCCGTTATTCTAAGTCTGTGAACCCCTTAATAAACTCTAAATCAAGTTGAGACCACTTTACTCTAGATTCTGAGATATGACAATACTCATAAACACTAAACTCATTCTAAAGGACTACTCCTGATAATGTAAGGTCCTCTGCTAGTACTTTCTTCTGATACATGATTCTTAGCTTTCTATTGCCTCAACAATCATCATATAGTAACCGCAACACTAACTAACTTAGAATTCTCAACTTCTCTTTCTACTAGCTAAATCTAGATATTTAAACTTAAAACAACTAAAATTGAGGTACTACCCCTTCATTCAAGGACAGGTTCATCAAGAAACTGAAATAGAATGACTCTATTAATGAAATTAACTAAAGAGATTTTCTAAAATACTATAACAGACCAATTCCTGTATACTCGTCTAGATGGAATAGATTTTCCCACTGAGGTAAGCACTAAGAAAGGTTCTATTAATATTTATAGTCTGACTTTAAAGTTGTATGCTATGCAAGGAGTTACACAAGACAGAGAAACTCCTAGATCTAATAGGGCATGACTATATAAATAAAAGATCTATAACATATCAGTAACCGTATTATGTAAACTTTCCTGATCTTGTCTGGACTGAAGTACATAAAGTCTATTTGGGCGTTACCCACTGGCGGCACTGGAAGTGACACCCTGCTAATTTGGGTGATCGGACTTAGCTGAAGATGGTTGTACTGACCCTATGAACCTGACTGAGGACAATCTCTAATTCTATGGCTTAACTTTCCACACCCAAAACATACTCCACTGCCAGCCCTACACATACTCTGATGATTTCTACCATATTTCTGGCAAAGTGGGTGGGTACGGCCTCTTTTTATACTATCCTAAGACTTGGAGTCTGACGTGCTATCTCGACTAACATTTCTAAATATTGGCACTAGAATACTAGCTACAGAAGGATTTGGGTCTGAGAATTTCTAATGAAACTAGAACCAATTACCGCTCTTTAATCTTGGCCTAAAACCACTTGTTCTGAATCTCTTATTTTTATTCTTTCTATCTTTCTTCATATGTTTCTCCCCTTACTCTGTTGAGTATGAACCCCAAGACTAGATAGGACAACAACCTGTAGGTTGTTCTGAGTAACAACTAATTTGTCTATCATAGTGAAAACAGCTTTGAATTCTGCATGAGAGACATGCTCATCCAGGGGATCTGCCTAAACGGGAAGAGGTGCTGACTGATTTTAATTACTTTTTCATTAGCTTCTCTAGAAGGCATGTTCTGGAAGCATAAGGAAGAGATAAATTAGACTGAGAGTTTAACTTGAGCTCATGCTCACTCGCATGACATAAATACTGAAAGAAGGGAAACTTTTCCTAAAATCTTTCATAGCCTCCTATCCATAAGTATGGTGCACTACACACCTATGCACAAGACTCTATGTGATACAGATTTCAGAC
Organism: Capsicum baccatum var. pendulum; assembly: GCA_030864225.1. Taxonomy (NCBI): domain Eukaryota; kingdom Viridiplantae; phylum Streptophyta; class Magnoliopsida; order Solanales; family Solanaceae; genus Capsicum; species Capsicum baccatum. The sequence continues at coordinate 59,670,321 of CM061553.1, read as the reverse complement.
TCCCTAGGACTCTGTTGAACCTTAGGCTCTGATACAAAGTTTGTAATGACCCGAGACTACCTCCTAGTCATCACACGGTGCTTACAACCCTAAAGGACCACAAGCTAACCCATGACTGATATTTGATGTGAGCAATGAACAATAATGCTGAATAAATATGGAAAAATAAGTTAAAATGCCATAAGGTTCAAAATCTAAAATAATGATAAATAACAATATCTGATAAAACACTTGTAACTAAAATACTATCTGAACTAGTATAGTTTGTGAGCCTCTAACTGAACTGTCTAAAGATGGAGTTGATAGGACAAGCACCCAACTAACTCCAACTACTATAATACTCAAACTACTAAAATGCTGAAATAAAAGAATATCCTCGATAGATGAGGACTAACTACTAAATCTATGACTGTTGACTGGATCTGCCTATGCACGATCAGGAAACCTGAGCATCCAAACCTATGATATGAGACATCATAGCGCAAAGAAAGAGTATGCATCAGTACGTGGAATATACTGGTATACTATATGAGGTAAGGCTGAATGCAAAGGCTCATATGCATGAACAGTAACTGAATAAATAATATTGAGTAATTGTATGTAAGAGTACATAAATAACTAATACTTCTGAAATCACTGAGTACGCAATACTGTGGACATACATATATGTATACTGTATCTGAACTTTTCTAAAGCTAAGTACTGAGTCCTGATGACTGAGTAACTAATATTTGAAGTTACTGATAATTGAATTACTAATACTGATTGATTGTGTCTGACAGTCTTGATTTTGTAAAACTGAACTGAGTTCTAAACTAAAGACTGACACTGAAATTGTAGGAGGTAATCATCTAATCGACATACCCCTCTCTGCACTAATTGGGGTCTAACCTGTAACCCCGGCTGGAAGGGTGATAATACCGCGCCACAGGTACACTTTACTAAAATGGCTCTAACTCTTCGCTTGGGTGCCGAATTTAGGTGAATTTGGTATCGATGGAAACCTTATTCAATTTCCCACACCAAAAAAGTCAAAATCTTGAAGATTCCATGTGTATAAAAGTATATTCATCTTTAAAGAAAGTCTTTGATATTTTTTAGATGAATTTAAGTTAGGTAAAAGTATAGGGTGTTACAATATCTCCCCCTTGTGAACATTCATCCTCAAATAAGACTGATTAAGCTAAGGACTGCTGATAGAATGAGTTTATATGCTGGACATGCATATCTGATGTGTGGGATACATGACTGAACTGATTAATAAAGTTGTGACTGAATATGCAACAATAACTGATAATAAGATTATGGTTGTGACTGAACATGGAACTGAGTAGATCTAAGGAAGACTGTTACCTTAAGCTGGTAACACTGATAATCCGAAGATCATTTACTGAACATGTATGAATAGGAACATGAGAACATGAATGAGTCTGAAATATGATACACGAACTGAATATCGTGAACTAAACTGAGCCCTTGAGTACATAGCTTACGGCTGAGATTGGAACTAGAGGGTCAACTATGAGGACCCATTACTCTAACTGGATTCATTAACGGAAAAGAAAATGGAAGGTTTAGAACATGATAGCTCAGGGGTTATAGTGTATCTCCCCCTTGGGATGTTGTGTCCCTCGATAATGCTGAATCGACTGAGGTACTGAGGAAAAGCATAAGATAATGCACGGCGCACCTACGAACTAAGTCGTGACTGAATATATGGGATCTAAAACTGAGGCATGATACATAAACTGGTTTGAACTCGTAGCTTGGCTAAAATTCTGTAACATGAGATGAGGCCTACGAAACACCCTCTTAAAATAGAGTGACTAAGCCCTATTCACTATAACTATAAATTTTCAAACTTAAACATATTTCTCTCAACAATACACCTCACCTCGATACGGAACTTTACTTATGACTACTAAAAGTATTCATATAGGCGCTGAGCACGAATGCTTAAACATACTAACTTATTTGATTAACTGAATGGCTAATAGCGGAATACTGGGCGTGTGAGACTGAACTATACTTAGTCTGAAAAACTGATCTAAAGTTGTAGAGCATTATGAATATGAGGAAGGGACTGACAGAGTAACATATGATAACTGAGCATGAATTCATGAGAACGGTATTATTTAAGAATGCAAGATCGAGCGTATAACATGATTCTAAAATAGTCTATAAAATAAAGTACTGATCTGATTACTGGGCTAAGACTGTGACTGAGACTGTACTAAAACTAAATACTGAGTGAACTGAAACTCCTTATACTAGGAACTGTAGGCATGCATGGTTTTTGATAATGTGCACAAATATGATCTATGATCAAAGAGCTGACATGTAAGGCATGAGTACTGACATTACTACTAAAATTTGAAAGCCTGACTTTACAGCCATTATTCTAAATCTATGGATCACTAATAAACCCCAAACTAAACTGTCATCACCTTACTTCTAGAGTCTGAGATAGACGCAGAGGAGGGCTCTGCTAATATTTTGGGTCTGACACCGAAGTTGATGGCCATTTAGGGGTTACAAAGAAAGTAAAGCCTCGAGATCTAACAAGGCATAAACATAAAGACCAAAGACTTATAATGCACCCGTAGCTGTATCAGGAGAACTTCCCTGATCATGGCGAGACTGGAGTGCATAAAATTTGTTTTGCCGTTGACCACTAGTGGTACTAGAAATGGCGCCCTGCTAACGTAAATCTTTTCCTCTCTGATCCATTACTCTATACACCCGCATCCTTTGGCTGGCTTACCACATCCAAAACATACTTTACTTCCTGCTCTACATACACCTAGGTTATTTATACCGCACTCTTCAAAAAATAGATAGGTACGACTACTGCTCACACTACCCTGGGTTTTGGAGCTTGGCGCCCCATCATTACTGTCATTCCTGAACTTAGGGACTGGAGCACTATCTATGGACAGAGCTAGAAATGAAAACTTTGGGCAAAACTGGGAACAGTTACCACCGTCTGACTTAGGCTGACTAAAATTAAAGCTACTTGTTCTAGCCCTCTTATTCTCTCTCTCCTTCTTCTTAAGCTTCTGCTCCTCAATCTGTTGAGCATGGAACATTAGCCTAGATATGTCCATCTCTTTAATCAACATCGCTGTTATGCACTCCTTAACCATACTATATGACACCCCAGATACAAACTTGCTCATTCTGGATCTATTGTCTGCTACTACATGGGGAGCATATCTGGCTAACTGAGTAAACGTGAGAGAATACTCTTTTACTCTCATAATACCTTATCTGAGATTGATGAACTCTAACACTTTGGATTCTCTCATCTCTAAGGGAAAGAATCTATCTGGGAAGGCAGTAGAAAACTCTTCCTACTCTATGGGCTCTACATCTATACCCCTATCTACCTTCTACTGCTTAAACCACGTATGGGTTACATCTTATAGCTGATAGGCGAATAACTTAGTACTTTCACTGGAAGTCACTTCCATGATATTTGTGACTTTCTGAACCTGATCGAGGAACTCCTGTGGATCCTCTTCTGACTTTGATCTAGTAAAGAGAGGAGGGTTCATCCGGGTGAAGACCTGAATTATGGTTGCAGCAGAATTTGCCACTAGGTTGGCCAAAACAATAGCTGGCCATTCATTTTGTGCGACTACGGTATTGGCTAAAGTAGTGAATACAACTCTAAATTCTACATGAGAGACGTGCTCATCCAGGGGATTTGCCTTAACGGGCTGAGGTGCTGACTGGTTTTTGGTTCTCCTTTCGTTAGTCCTTTTGGAAGGCATGTTCTGTAAACAAAGGGGAGAAGCGGATTAGATTGAAAGTTTAACTTAAGATCATGCTCACTCGCACGACATGAATAATGAAAGAAGGGAAACTATTCCTAAAACATCTCATAGCCTCTTGTCCATAAGTGCGAGCTACACACCCATGCACAAGACTCTACTAGATGCAGCTTTCAGACTTCCTAGGACATTATTGAACCTTAGGCTCTAATACCAAGTTTGTAATAACCTAACACTACCCCCTAGTCATCACACGATGCTTACGACCCAGAAAGACCACAAGCTAACCCATGAATGATATCTGCTAAGAGCACTAAATAATAATACTATAATTAATGTAGAAAATAGGCTAAAATGCCATAAGGATAAAAACATCTAAAATACTGATAAAATATAAAATCTATAAAACTGAATACTATCTAAAAATCTAGTCTGAAAAGCCTCTAACTAAATCTGTCTGAAAGAAAAGTTAATGGGACAATCCCCCAACTAACTCCATCTACTAAACTACTATATCTACTAAAATATGAAATAATAGAATATCCTCAAATGATGAGGACTCACTGCTAAATCTACTGTTGTTGGCCAAATCTGAATCTACTATGCATAGTCGGGAATCGGAGTGTCTGAACCTATGATATGAGACATCATAGCGCAGGAAAGTATGCTTCAGAACATGGGAATGTACTGGTATGCTAGATGAGGTGAGGCTGAATGCAAGGGTTCATATGCATGAACAATAAATAATTAAATGATATAGAGTAATTGAATATAAGAGTTCGTGTATACTATAATTGAACTTTTCTGAAGCTAAGTACTGAGTTCTGATAACTGTATAACTGATATCTTAAGTTACTGATAATTGATTTACTGATACTAATTGATTGTTTCTGACAGTCCTGAACCTGTAGAACTGAACTGAGTTCTAGACTGAAGATTAAAACTAAAACTATGGAAGGTAATCATCTAATCGGTATGCCTAAAATAAGAGAAGATAACTGAGTTGGGTCTAATCTGTAACCCCAATTGGAAGGGTATTAGTACCGTGCCACGGGTAAAGACAACTGTTGTGGAGTCATTCATAACTATCGGGTGACCCCTGAGATCAGTCCTAATCTAGCGGGTGATCCCTGAGTATGCCAGTCCTATCTAACGGGTGACATCTCATAATCTACGTTGGTTACGTAGTTTTGGAGATTAGGTATTGCTTCTAGGGACCCAGTCCTCACTAACGGGTATACCCCCATCCCTAGGCTTGCTCGGTGCTGAATCTTACTCCCAACTGAAAGACACTGAACTGAGTATACTGACTTGGACTGGACTAATATTGAAATTACTGAGTTTTCCTAAGTTCTGTAAGTAACTGAATTCTACTGAGTTCTGTAATGGACTGAGAGTACTACTGATCATGACATGACTGATACTATTCTATAACTGACACTGTCTATAAGTAACAGTTAGATTTTCGGGTATTAAATACCCCCAGGACTCTATAGCACGAAAAGTAAACCAAAGCATAATCTTGAATAACATAACAATGTTCACTTGGTCATAATTCATTCATAGAGACATTTCATCAAACACTTGTGATGCATTAACTTGTACAAGAATGAGGATTATATGTTAGTATGATATAATGGCATTATTTCATTCTCATAGAAAATTTATCAAACACATGGGAAACATACTTGGTCCATTAAATCATAAACACTTAAGGTTAACATGGATACAACAATCAACTTGCAAATTCATGAATTATAACATGGGGATTACTCAATTCAACATACATGCTATACAACTTCATGGAATCTATCATTAATCATGGATTGAAACACAATAAATGTCAAAACATGAACACAATCCAATTTCATACATATAAATCATGAATCATAATTCTTAAAGTTTTAAAAACGTATTCTTTGACTCTATAGGTGGAAGGGACCCATAGATAAACATCTAACATACCTTAATTTGTGAGATTCTTGAAGTTATTAAAGGAGTTCATGGGATTGACCTTGATTTTTGAGATCACCTTTTGATTTTTGGGGAAAAGTGAATAATGAAGGGTTTTACACGTTTTTAGGGCTTAAGTCCCACATCTGGGCGGAATAAAATTATGGGAAAAAATTGTTTTAACCCTGAGCGAAACTTTAATTTTTTGTGAAATTTTTCCGATCTGGACCCCTAGCGCAACGCGCCACTATTGCACTAGGCCACTATTGACGGAATAAAATTTTATGGTGGCGCGATGCGGTACAATCGCGTTGCCACCTTGGATGCAAACTGAAAGCTCACCGCGATGTGGTGGTATCGCGTTGGAACACTGGTAAAGGACAATTCTAAAATTGAGCCTTGGCGCGAAGCGCCAATATCGCGAAGGCTCACTGGTTTTTGACAATTACCATTTTGGCTGACTCCGCGATAGGCTGATGGCTCAGGTGGTACACTGTCTTACTAAAATTGCTTGAACTCTTCGCTAAAATCTTGAAGGTTCCACATGTATAAAAGTGTATTCATCTTTAAAGCAAGTCTTTGACATTTTTGGGACGAATTTAAGCTAGGTAAAAGTACGGGGTGTTACACATTTTGACATGCTCCGTGATGCGCTACTAGCCTGAATGACGGTGTTTAACGACTGAAACTTAAAATCGCCATAACTTCTCACTCGGTTATCAGATTTAGGCAAATTTTATATTATTGGAAAGCTAATTGAATTTTCCATGTAATGGCAGGATCTACACTAAAAATAATAAGTGTTTCAAAAATTTAATATACGAATACTCATGCACTAGGACTAAGATTATGCTAGGGAAATACGGGGTGTTACACCAACCCTCCTTAAACCACATAAGGACTAACATACCGGGGACTGAACTTCCCTTTTTTACCAAACCGCATTACTCCTTTAATAAGAGACACCTTGAGGAACACCCTACCCCCAACCTCTAACTCCAAGTCACCATCACCTTCTCTATGGCCTGGTAAACCAAATTTGAGCCAAACATATCCGCCTCACCAATCTCAAACCACCCAATACGAGATCTACACCCCCTACCATACAATGCCTCAAAAGGGGCCATCCCAATGGTAGAATGATGGTAGCTATTATTGTAAGCAAATTCTACAAGAGGTAGATGCTCAACCTAGTTACCACCATAATCAATCATACACGAACGAATCATACCATTTAACATTTCTGAATAGTCCTTTCTATTTTCCCATCCATCTGTGGGTGGAAAGCAGCACTCAAACTGGCCTTAGTGTCTAACCCTTTCTGAAATAACCGCCAGAATTGAGGTGTAAATTATGTTCCTCGATTCAAAATAATAGAAATAGGTACCCCATACAGCTTCACAATCTCATAAAGATACAACCTCACAAAATCCTCACCCAAAAAGTTAGTCCTCACTATTAAAAAGTGAGCCAACTTCGTATTCCTATCCACTATGACCCACACCAAATCAAATTAATTCCGAGACCAAGGAAGACCAATAACGAAATCCATATTAATCACCTCCTATTTTTATTTAGGCAACTCAATTCCTTGATACAAACCCCCAGGCCTCATGTTCTCAACCTTTACTTGTTGGCACACCATACATTTGACCACAAAGTTAGCCGCACCCCCCTTTATACCATTCCACCAATACATCTCCTTAATATCATGATATATTTTCATAAAACTGAGATGAGCAATTATCGTGTGATTCATGTGCCTTAGCCAATATCCTTTCTCGCAAACCATCGACATCAGGTACATATAACCTTTCTCAAATACCATCACCTTTTGTCCACCAACATCACCCTTGATTTTCATCAAGATAGGATCTAGCATTTGTTTCTTCTTGATCTCTGCACCAAGAGACGACTGCACCACTTTCTTTACCAATACACCACCATTCTCGGAGTCTAGAAGGCAAACTCTAAGATTAGCCAAATGGTGAATACCTTCACCAATTCTCTTTAATCCTTATCCACACAAGCTAATCTCTCTATGGAAAAGCTGTTAAGAGCATAAGCAACCACGTTAGCTTTACCTGGGTGGTAGTGAAGACTCATATCATAGTGCTTGAGAAGTTCAAGCCATATCCTCTGCCTGAGATTAAGCTTTTTCTGAGTGAACACATACTGCAGACTCTTATGATCAGAAAAGATATCCACGTGCACTCCATACAAATTGTGCCACCAGATTTTCAAAGCAAACACTACCGGTAAAAGTTCTAAATCATGACTTGGATAATTTTTCTCATGCACTTCAACTGCCTAGCAACCAAGTCCCACTCGGGATGCTACACATAAACCACAAACCCCTCCGTGTCTTTCAGCAAGGTCAAAACTGGAGCTGAAGTTATCTTATCCTTTAACTTTTCAAAATTACCCTCACAAGCATCCGACCAAGAGAACTTTACCTTCTTCTTAGTCAACTTAGTAACAGAGGCAGTTGTCATTGAAAAGCTCTCCAAAAACTCTTATATTACCCAGCCAAATCGAAGATGCTCAGGATATCGATTGGAGTTGTGGGTCTAGTCCACTTCTTAGCCACCGTAACCTTTTGTGGATCCACCATGATCCCCTCGCTACAAATAATTTGATCCAAAAAAGTGACACCATTCAACCAGAATTGACATTTAGAGAATTTGGCATACAACTGATGCTCCTTCAAGATCTGCAGCACTACATGGAGGTGATTGGCATGGTCCACCTCACTCTTTGAATACACCAAAATGTCATCAATGAACATAATGGCAAGCAAATCTAGTAACTGATGGAATACCCTATTCATCAAATCCATGAATGTCGCAGGGGCACTGGTCAAACCAAATGACATAACCAAGAACTCGAAGTGCACACACCGGGTACGTAAAGCTATCATAGGGATATCCACCTCTTTAATCCTAAGATGATGATACCCACACTAAAGATCTATCTTAGAAAAGAATTTTACACCTTGTAACTGATCAAACAAGTCATCTATCCTTAGAAGATAATACTTTTTCTTAACTGTCACCTTATTCAGCTGTCGACAGTCAATACACCTCCGAAGGGAACCATCCTTTTTGCACACGAATAGCACCAGTGCACCCTATGGGGATACACTAGGATGAATAAAACCCCTATCCAAAAGATCCTTAAGTTACTCCTTGAGTTCCCTCACTCAGTCGGAGCCATTCTATAAGGAGGAATGATATGGGACGAGTGTCTGGAACCAAATTAATCCCAAAATCAATCTCCTTATATGTAGGAACACTAGGAAGATCATCCAAAAATACCTCAGAAAACTCATTCACCACTGAAATCAAATGCAAAGAAGGACTCTCTGAGTTAGGATCTTTAACCCAGACTAGATGATAGAGACACTCTTTAGAGATTAATCTTCGAGCGCTAAGATATGATATAAACTTCCCTTTAGGAGTTAGGAAACCACTCTCCTACTCAATAACTGGTTCACCAGGGAACTTAAAGGCAACCCTGCGGGTTCGACAATCTAAGGATGCATAGCAAGAGTGTAACCAATTAATCCCCAGAATAACATCAAAATCCACCATGTCTAATTCAAACAAATTCACCAAGTTCTCCTTACTACCAACAGATGCCACACACACCTTATAGACTCTTTTTGCAATCACAGAGTCACCTACCAAGGTAGAAATAGAAAAAGGATCTGAAATAACCTTGGGATCAAAACCAAAATACACAGCCACAAATAGGGTCACATAAGAAAGAGTGGGTCCTGGATCAAGTAAACAATACACATTATGATAAAAGAGTTATAATGTACCAATCACGACATCATATGATGCCTCAGACTTTTGACGAGACACAAGAGCATATAATTGATTCTGGCCAGTGCCAGTACCAGGAGTAGAAACAGATGCAGAAGCAGCACCCCTGGGTGTAGGAGCAGATGAAGAGGCAACAGAAACCTTGTTCTCTCCCGAAGCAACCTTACCAACTGGACTATTTCTAAGAATATATCTTGGTTAGCCACATTTGAAACACATGTCCCTCTCTTCATCATAGAAACCCCTATCCAACCGACCACAGAACCTGCAAGAAGGACATGATAAAGCTGACTATGCCCTACTAGCCTGAGACTAGGCACTCTGTGCCCTAAAATTATCACTACCCTACCGACGCCTATCACTCGATGGCTTCGAGTAAGGAGCACTAGATGTAAAGAAGGAACTAAAACTCCTTCCACTTTTTATTTGGCCACTTACACCCATCCCGACCACCCTATTATTGAGCACCACCTTGCTCAGAGAGCCTGTACTTCTTACCCTTCCTTCCCACAAACTCAGTCTGCTTTCTCTTGTTCTCCTCCATCTATTATATATGAACAACTAACCTAGAACTATCCATGTCCTTGATCAGTAATGCAGTCTTGCTTTTATGAATCAATTCTCGAGATAGTCTTGAAGTGAAATTTCTCATCCTAGCCCTCATATGAGACACTATTTCTGGAGAATACCTAGACAGTTGATGAAATTTCAAGGCATACTCATTTACCTACATCTTCCCATGTTTTAGATTAACAAATTCCTCCACCTTCGCTTCCCTCAAGTCATGAGAAAAGAAGTTATCCAGAAATACATTGAAGAAAGTATCCCACAGAGTTGACTCATCTACCTTACCCCTTACCCTATCCCATTCCTCGTACCATTGGTACACCACATTCTTTAGTTGATAAGCCATAAATTCCACCTCTTTCATAATTGTGGCATGCATCACCCTGAGGATCCTCCTCTACCTTTACACTAGTAAAAGTTAGAGGACTCATCCTAATGAATTGGAAAACCCTTGTGGCCTCAAAATATAGAATGCCAGATACAAAAAATAACCAACTGAGCAATTATATAGAATGACTAACAAAACTCAGCATTTATCATAGTAGCCTGAGAAGCCTGGGGAGAACTAGATGGAACCGGTGGAACTCCAAAATAATTCAAGATGGGTCCCTAGTGGATCCCATGAGTGAAGCATGCTCCATCTACATCATCAACAGTTGGGACAAAAAGTTTTCGTGCATATCAGATCATTGATGAATGATTTGAAAAGAAAACAAATGAGGATTAGAAAAGATTCTAGGACTAGACTCCAAGCTTGAAATTAGAACACAAAAAAGTGAAACATTCCTAAATTCCTTATAGCCTCTCTCTTGTGAGTGTAGCGCGCTACACACCTATAAAAAGACTCTACTCGACACGGCTTTGTGGAATCCCAATTGACCATGAACCTAAGGCTTTGATACTAACTTTACATAACCCAAACCAGGGCGTTGTCGTAATGGGCATCCCAAGTCCAACCATGACCAGAGACCACCCCCGATACCCAACACAACCAACCAACATACACCCTAAATTAGATGAATTCTAAATATATAACAAGATAGTGTGTTAGACAACACTAAGACTTTGGGATAGGTTCACGACCATGACCAACCCAACCAAGTCAATCCATCCACCAACCAACCGACCAAACTGACCCAAACAACCAAATTAAAATAATAACCTAAAATGTAATTATATAATCTAAAATAAAATGGGACAATCATAAATCAAATATAGTCCACCGGTATCAACTAGAATATGCCAATACTAAGGCTGACACCACTACCGACACCGCCCATTCCAACCTATAGTAGTTTCACAAAGCCTCTAAGTAATAGTAAAATAATATTTGATTGGGATAAGCCCCCTACCATAGCCAAAACCAATGTATATGAAATAACCAAAGTATGTAAAGACATCCATGATATGGAATGAAGCCTTCCAGAAGATGGAAGCTCACTACTTCAATCTAACTGAGCTGATCCCAAATTCGATCACTAAGCAAGAGGAGTAGAATGGATGATTTCTGCATCACGTTGGGATACAACACCTAAATATGAGTTAGCAGATTAACGCTAGTATGCACTCAGGATAAGGATAATATAATGCCAATCTTTAAAACCAAGTAAATCAAACATATGCATTCACAACCATACATATATATATATCCATGCTGGGAAAGAGAATCGAGTTAGCATGAATTTAAAACCATTAACCTGGGTATGTGTAGCTTAACCATCCTAGAACCACTCAAGGGCTATATGGGTCTATGGACGGAGGTTAACAAACTGGAAACATCAATTCTTTGTTTTACCAACTGAAAATGCTAATTCTCTATGGAGAAAGTATGAACCCAATTTGAACATAAGCCCCAAATTTCTATTTAAGAAACTAAAAAACTGACATGGAATAAGTATGAACCCAATTCAAACATGAACACCCATACCCTATTTAGAGAACTGAAAATGGATCAAACACTTGTTCCCTATTTAACAAACCAAAAATGGATTACCAAATCATAAGTATAAGACGTTAACATGGATAATGAAACCACAGATGAAAAAAAAGTTAAACCGATGACTAAAGAACTAAATAGTAAGCCAAACAACTATGGTGAGAATATTGACTCAACGAAAATAACATAATGATCACAAAATCCTATAGCCTCTGAGGCTTTCTACAACGAACAATCCCATTAACATTATTACTAAACAAAGAAGCGACTAATATGAAGAACGAGATGAACAAGAAAGTGATGATAAAATAAAAAGGGGAATATATGTTTACCTCTTTTGGGGAAGCAAAATGGAATCACGAGCCTATCATGGAATCAACCACCACGGAGAACTCAAAATTAAATCGACTAAACTTTAACTAAGAGAACTTCTAATGAAAATTCTCTTCCTCAAAAAAATTATTTTTTTAAGTCTTTTTGCCCAAAATGCTTCTTTTCCACCTTCCAAGACTTTCATTTTTTAAACTCAAGAATCACCTTATATAGAGGATAATTTTAGGCTCAGTCCCCTCTTTCACCAATGTGGGACAAGGAATTTAAAGGGCATTTTAGATATTTTTAAGGAATTTTCAATTTGAATTTGAGATAAGAGATAAGGAAATATCTGTAATTGAATGGAATCATACAATTAAAGAGCACCACATCAAGAGTTCTAGAAAATTTGTCAAAAATATTAGATGGGTCAAAGTCGGGTCAGTTGGGATGAGGTCGGGTATTGTTGCTGCTGTTAACGTTGATGTTCATTATTTGAAGTTGTCCACAACTTTGTTGGGTTGTATGTCGACTGTTACTTTTGCATGCTAAAGGGGAAAGGGAAATTAAAGGTGGGATTCGATCGAGTCTTGAATTGTAGGGATGACGGCCCAATTAAAAAGGGAAAAGGGCTGATGGAATGGGTTTGGCTGATGGGGTTTTTAATTGAATATTGGGGATTTGGCTAATTCTATTTAAGTTTTAGCCAAATCGAAATCAATTGGTCAATTGCATCACAATTGTGGCCAATTTGATTTCAATTATGTTCAAATCTAATAGATTGGCTAAATTAAATCAAAATTCGAAATGAATTAATACCTCTTTTAAATCCGAGCTTCTTGATTCGATAAAACAAATATTTTTTCAAATAAATTATTTTTTAGAATAAATTATATTTAAATCAAGATTTTAATCATTTGAATTTATTTCAAGATAAACTTTGATTAAAACTTAATATTTCATAAAATAAATATATAAGTAACAACATTATATAATTTCAAATAATTACATACGATAATATATAATCTTTACTTAAAATGGTAAAATACTTTGAAAAGCTTTTTATTAGGATAAAATAAATGTTATAATTTTGGTTAAAATCGGAGAAACTCAGGATCAAAACTTAGTTGCGGAGGGCAAAAATTAAGTGTCAACAACCGCCCCTCCCTTTAGGTAGGGTGGATGTAAGTAACCCTGAGCAAAGGGAGATCGATGTTCCTAATTTTTGTCCGACTACAGTGTCATTTCTAAAAGAGATTGATTTTTGCACGAGTTTTGGAGTTATGGTTGGACCTCAGTATCAGGTTTCCTACATATCTCAGGTTGTTTGAGAATTCAAGCTACTTGTAGTTCATAAATGTTGATTTTAAGCATGATTTTCAAAAAATTCACAAGCTGTCTCATTTTGGAGTTTTTGATGAAATCGAAATGCTAGGGAATAAAGAGATTTGGGGGGAGGTTGGAATGCAGTCGAGTTTTCAACAAAGAACCCAGCCTACATATCCCCAAGACTCAGGGAATCAAACTTCTTGTAGTTTGACTCAATCAGTAGAAATAATAGTCTTTTATTTCAGATAATCTTTTATTCGGGATGAGTAATAAGTTGATCGAGTTTTGGAAAAAAGTCTTGTAACCTCTTAATAATGAATGTGGGATCCTTCACATCCATAGGAAAGAATTAACCTAGACATAATTTCCAAAACTCTTAAGTATTTTGTCACCTAGATTTGAAAGAAAGAGAAGGTTACCCTCGGTATAATTTGAAAATATCCCGAAACTCCTACATGTCTTCTAACAGGTGTGCAGTTTGATTAGTGGTGGAGATGATCCTTTAGCTCGCGTCTAAAGAGTTTGACGTCCCTCTCTAGACTATGTCCCATTTTGCTGCTAAGAAAGAGTTCCACATTGAGCTGCGTCCTATCTGGAGTCATCCGCACCTGTGGTTTTGATTTGAGAATTTTATCCTTTCGAATGCTCTCGACAATATCTTAAACAAAAATCATTAGTGCTAAACATAATACACAAAAGAGGTATATAGTTTTTTACCATATCTCCCCATGAGTTGTTGCCTAAGAAGCAAAGTCATCCTTTCATGTACCTATTTGGAAGGAAATAACTTGCAACAATAGAAATAACAACCCTCTTGGTTGTTGCATAATTATCTCATTTGTCAAGTAAATATGACTTCAGAGTGGGTGTCTCTTTTGGACACCAACGACACTTTATGCAGAACGGTCCCTGAAACTGTGTAATCTTATGCAGTTGTGGCAACCCTTTTGGTCACCTATAATAATGGTTGTATGTGGAATGATAACCTCTCTGGTTATTGACAATGATTCTTTGCATATGACCTCGGGTTAGTCTTGTGCATCTTTTGTATTGATACGACTTATAGATTTCTCTTGAATGGGTCCCGAGACGTCACACGGTGCTTAGGATCATAAGTAACCCCAAGCTAACCCTTCTACTGGCACAAATCGTAAGCAACTGAATGAAATAGATAAATCTGTACAAAATCAGTAGAAGATAACTCTTTTCTGAAATCTGATCAATACAAAACTGAATTCACATGATTTCAACTCTTCTTTTACAAAGAAAAAAAGTAAAACTGAATATATTAATTCTACTGTTTGTCTATGAATCCTCTACTAATACTCACTATAGATAGCTAGGACGCGACCCCAACTATCACTAATCAATACATAAGAATAAGAAAGTAAAGAACAATAGTAAATCTAACTGAAGTCCCCAAAATAGGAGGATTAATCATCTGCTGGCTGGAATCTACAACTGTCTGAGTCTGAATGTGCATACTAAATCTTGTAACTACACTATGAGATAATGTAGCACATAGACGTATATGTGGATCAGTACTTTGAGGATGTACCGAGTATATGGGGGTGTAAAGCATAAATAAAACATCATCATATTTTATAAAAATAGCGCATATTAAATGTAAATGACTCACATAAGCTGGAATGTCTAAAATATCAAAATTTGAAACAATAAGAGCAAGTTATACTTTATAACTCTTGTGAGCCACCACATTCAGTTCTAAAGTTGTACTTAAATTCTTTATTTAAAATATCCCATCTAAGTGTAGAAAGAACTCACTCTTTACTTCTGAAATCTAAAAAATAATATCTTTTTTTTTTGTCAAGCATAATCTGAGTAAGTTAGTGAGACTTTAAACTTAGTTTTCTTAAAGTTTTTCTATTCATCTCTTATCTTAGGACTTAGAAACTTTGGGGGAAAACTTAAAGACTTTAGAATTTTAAAACCATAATTTCCAAAACATATGCTTTTATCTTAAGACTTTAAATCAATAAACTGTTTCTCTTGAGTAGGGGACATCTTTTTGGGAGTTTCTTCTAACTGACATAAATCATGTGAGCATTCTTCATGGAGTCCAATGTCTTACCCACGTTGGGGAGAGTTGTTCTACCCTTGCCATTGGAATAGAATCTTAACTTAAGTGATCACTATCTTAGCCCACTATGGGAAAATCATAAACCTACGGTGGTACATAGTTCTGGGGCATGAGACCTTGGAATCATACCCACTCAGTGCTAAATACTACTCCCATACTTATTACTCAGAAATTTTAGAAAATCTACCTTAAAATAGCATAAGGGTTTATAATCAATACAAATTATGCTTCTCTTCTTTACATCTCAACTATACGAATAATGTGGATTCCTTGTCTTAGCTTAGGATCAAAAGATCAATATTTGCTTGTGAAAGCACTTATCAAAACTTGTCAATGAAACTTGAAATCGTAATCTCCTTATAAAATCATCACCTATTCTTAGGACTCAGGATATAAAGTTTTAATGCATCAAAAATCATATTTAAACTTCATGCTCAACAATCATCTTAAAAGCTTTTAGCAGTCTCAATCAAGATAGTGAAAAATAACTCATAATAGGAATCTCATGCTCCAAACTAATGTAAAATCATAGAAAACATCATGCTCAATGTGCTTCTTGAAAATAATTCAACAACATCAAAATAATAAAATCAAGAATCTCAATATCATGCTTTAACTCAATTGGAAAAAACTGGAAATTAGCATTACATGCATAAATATATGAAAATAGTCATGTAATTCAACATTCAATCACTTGAAATCTCATAATCTTCAACTAATACAAATTGGGTATAAATCCTAACTTCAATTCCATGGAAAATCACATAAAGTTCAGTAATTTATAATCTAAACTAAGTTTTTGGCACAAGGACGAAAAGATTGTCCTTGTTCAAACCCCACATACCTTGGATGATGAACTAGACGAACAACTTTGCTTTTGAGTCTCTATTTATGTTCTTGAACAAGGATTCTTGAAAGTCTTGGATTGGTGACTTTGATTCTTGGGTTAATTTAAAGAATTATTGGTGAAATATCTTGTAATTTGGAATCTTGAATTGGAACCCTAATACTTGTTCTTGAGGAAATTGAGAGAAAGTGGCCATAATTTGGCTTTAGGGGGCTGAATCTCGTGTTTTTGGGGCTATTTAAGGGTGGGAAATGACCCAAATACCCCTCTTAGATGCGAAGCTTGACTGGAGAAAATTACACTGGCCTGAATAGGCAGGGCGTTGCGGGCTTATCGCCTCGGCTTACTGTCTCTTCACTAAAATGGTTGTAACTTTTCACTCAAGTATCATATTTTGGCGAAATTGGTATCATTGGAAAACTAATTAAATTATATACAATTTGGTAGGTCTTGAGATGAAAAATTTCATGTATATAAAAATTTAAACATATTTAAAGTAGACCCTTATAAAATCGAATATCGACTTTTGGACGAATCAAAGGATCTTAGCTCAACTTGGCTCTAAATGATTTCTATGAACATTTTTAGCCTCAAGAGCACTTCACACACTAGGATAAAGATCTTGAAACTTATATTCACATGGTAATTACTTGTATTATAGCTTAGATGCGTAGGAACGACAGTTAGAATTCTAGCACGAAAATATGGGGTATTATATTATCTCCCCCTTGGAACATTCATCCTTAAATGTGGCTAATTAAGCTGAAAACACTGAGGAATCTGAGGCTATACGTTATCATGCACAACTAAAATAAACTGAATTATCAAATCTTAAACAAAATGAGCTACTAAACTGATCTGCGAGCGTATGAATTCTCATGAAAATAGCTATATGGCTAAGATAGAAATGAGAGAGTCAACTTATGATTAACTATTATTTTATGTTAGATCTGATCTTGTGAGAAAAAGATGAGAGGTTTATAACATGAAAACTTGGGGTATTACAATATCCTCCTCTTGGGATCGTTCGTCCTCGAATGATACTGATTTGGTTGAAAAACTAGAAAAAGATTTAGATGATACTCAGGATACTTACGAACTAAATCATGAATTAATATCTGAATCTAAAACTGATGCATGATGCGTGTGCTGAACTGAATTTTGTAATTTACCTTGATGCGAACAAATTAGCTCTTGGAATGGCCATACTCTCAAAATTCCAGGTAGTAAGACTGGACTGAATCGGAAGATGGAAAACTATAGAAATTTATCTGTTTGACTGTCAAGCTGGAATGTTGGCTATACGGACTGAATCATACTGAATGCTCACACCCAAATAGGGTATTTCATCAATACTTTTCTAAAAAAATTTCTAATTCTATTAGGGAGCAAAGAACTTTGGGCAAGATCTGAATAAAACATCTGAATAAGGAATTACAACATTGCTACCCCTCTGGTCTGGAACGTAGAACCATAAATCATAGGCTAGGATAGAATTACTAGGCCTTAAGAAATGCAACTTCTTACTTTCAAGCTTATCAACACTTCTCAAATGTTTCCTCGACTGTGTTATTCCCCTAAAATATCGTACTCGCTTGATTCAACTTAAAGTTTTCATATGGAATTGATAAATCCGTCTACTAAAGTCTAAATTGAACTAGTTCCCTTTATCATGGTAAGGCCTAACTCGAAACCACAAGGTGCTACACGTAACTCTATACCATAATACAAATCTGAACCATGAATTCAACACTCCGAGCACTGTCATAACTACTCACTCTGGGATGATTTTCCTCATTACTTTAACAACTAAATTCAACCTCTTACATACTGACATGACATTCAAGCCTATCTTTATATCCATATCTACACTAGTCAATTCTTCAAAAGACACACATAAACTATTCTCAACCAACCAAATCATACACAGGACTTTACCTCAATATTTTCCACTCATGGACTTAAATAAAACAAACATACAACAATCTTTCCCAACATGTCATAAATACTTCTTTCCATCTACACAATCATTCATCATTGCTATCTTAATCTAAGGGAAGATCACTGAAAGATTGAAATATCGGGATCAAAATATAAAGGGATACTAAGCATAACTTGACACCTTACTGAGGCCTGAGGAAAAGAGCATTCATGGTATGGATTCATTAAAGAGATCTAATCTGAGGACATACCTGATATAAATGTAAATTTCACTGATCATTAAGAGTGTTACATGAGAACTGGAAATGAACATACTATAAAGTATGAGTACATGACTTATGAGCTGCATCACCTGAATTTCGAAATTCATAACTTATGAAGTGTGATTTCGACTGTTGAATGAATTGGAACTTTTCATACTAGGAACTGGGAGAGTACATGATTCTCTCTTATGTGCGTGAACATAAACTATGATCATTGAACTGACACGTAGGGCATGAGTAGATATTGGAATAACTAAAGTACCAATACTGAAATAAGAATGGGTTAAGCCCCATCCTCATTCTCTTGATATTTCTACACTACACTGGAATCACTACTATAATCGGGAAGTCTGACTTTGTAACTCATTCTATCATCTCCCCCTTAGCTTTAAGCCATCATTCTAAATCTGTGGAACCCCTCAATCTAACGCTTTCTTGGAGTAACAATGGAGGATCTAGACTTCTTGGAGAAGGAGCTTTGAAGTTCTTAGGGTATTGCTTGAGAGAAAAGTAATAAAAATATGCCTAATGTGCTTAGAATAGGCTTTAATCTTATGTTTGGGTAGATTGGAGTGAGAAAATAACTTATTTGCCCTTACTGACACAAAGTTGGACTGCAGCATTTTACCTCAGCCAGACTGGCTAGGGCGTCGTGCGCCCTAGTCCCGACGTACTGGGCGAGGCGCCATGGGCTAATCGCTCCGAACTACTATTTTAGGGTACCAAACATCCCCTTGTGCTCGTCCAAAAATTCTGAAACTTACACGAGATGTACTATCAACTTGCCCCATCATGAAACAACTTAAAAATGAACTATCGGAGGTCGAGAAGGTTGGAAATAAAATCCTCAAAGTTCTAAGGTCTTGAAAGTGACTAAGTCCCAACACTTAGCCAAATTTTTCTGAGTTTGAGACATCTCTTAGTATGATTTAAAGGGCTCAGAAAATGAGAAACTTTGTAGGGTCTTACAATACATGTAACTAATAGAAATTAACCCAACAGACTACACCTAAAAGTGTAAAACTCTCTGCTAATGCTTCATTCGTAGTCTACTAATATCACATCTCTAAGTTTACACCAACATACCCAACATCATCAACCTATAACCCATAAGCTAACTGAAAAGAACATCATATACCACACATCTTCATTCATACTTAGCAATTCAAGGGTACTGCTAACCATACAACACTTAATAAATTTTGAAAATAATGAAGCCATATATCACCTTAAGTATACCTCTACATTGTACCTACAACATCGTACTAAATTGTGAATAAATAATACTTAAACTCTTGCATACACTGTTCAAGCCTACTAGATTACTTTCATACAACTAGCTGTACTAACCAAAAAATCTTTACATCCACCTTGATGACCATCCACTGTTCAAACTTAATGTCTAGTGCTAAATATGATTTAACAACCCACCTTACATACAATTCTCACTTGGAAGCTATAAAATAAAACATCAAGAAACACTAGCCCACTAGAATCTCATAACAACAATAATCGATCATAATCATATGGCCTATCTTACTTATAATCCATTAACACATCCTTCTTCTATACATCATTACTATTCACCCATCTATACACCTAAACTTCCTTCATAGATCTATAAGTTTCAACTAAAGTCCCTTTTTGCAACCTCAGGGAAGCCTAAATCAACAACACTCATCCACTAATTACTTTCATCAATAACCTATACTTTTCTAACACAATAAATACAATCAACAACTCTTTTCATACTTCAAGCAAACAACAATTCACCTTTATCTACCTTCTACTAAACTAACACACAAGGACATATCACTTCATTACTAGCTCAATCATATGCAAAAAGATTTGGCTATACATATATTCAATAAATCACCCTTACCACCTTTCTTGTCACTACGCTTCTAAACCCCCACTTCCAACTATAAAAAGGTTCAACTACTTATGAATCATAACACTCTAGATTTTAATATCTCATGAAACAAACTCTATTCAGCAATCTATATCCATACTATATCCCCTCATGAATAATATCTGCATTAAAAGGCTAATGAGGAATCTGAATACACATCTTACTCTGTCTTAACTAAATAACTTATAAGAATGAGGACATAAACTTTCAACTTGAGGGACTTATGACACACTAGAGAGCTCCTCTCAAGCACTTTGTGTGACTTCTAAAATTTTTATTAGTAAATCTGAGAGCATTATCTGGGGAGGAACTGGAACTTGCTAATTATGTTATCTTAAGAACAATACATAGATGAGGAATTTTAGGGTAACACACGAATAGAAAGGAGATTCTGGGAGAACAACTTTACTACATGATCTAGAGTAAGAAAGGAAAGAAACTTTTCTTAAATGTCTTGTAACCTCTCGAAGAAAAGTATAGACATATCCGTTCCGTTCTGCAAGACTCTACTAGACACGGCTTCACAGACACCCTAGGACACTTGAAATCTATGCTCTGATACCAAGTTTGTAACATTTCAAAAATGAGTCCCAAGACGTGACACGGTGCTTAGGATCATAAGTGACCCCAAGCTAACCCTTCTACTGGAATAACTCATAAGGATCTGAATGAAATAGATAAATCTGTACAAAATCAGTGGAAGATAACTCTTTTCTGAAATCTAATCAATACAAAACTGAATTTACATGATTTTAACTCTTTTTTTACAAAGAAAAAAGTGAAACTGAATACATTAACTCTACTGTCTGTCTATGAAGCCTCAACTAATACTGACTACAGATAGTTAGGACGTGACCTCAACTATCACTAATTAATACATAAGAATAAGAAAGTAAAGAACAATAGTAAATCTAACTGAAGTCCCCAAAATAAGAGGACTCATCATCTGCTGGCTGGAATCTGCAACTGTCTGAGTCTGAATATGCATACTAAATCTTGTACCTATATTATGAGATAATGTAGCACATAGACGTATATGTAGATCAGTACTTTGAGGATGTATTGAGTATATGGGGGTGTAATGCATAAATAAAACATCATCATATTTTATAAAAATAGTGCATACTAAATATAAAAGACTCACATAAGCTGGAATGTCTAAAATATCAAAATCTGAAACAATTAGAGAAAGTCATAATTTATAACTCTTGTGAGCCACCATATTCAGTTCTAAAGTTGTACTTAAATTCTTTATTTAAAATATGTCATCTGAGTGTAGAAAGGACTCACTCTTTACTTCTGAAATCTAAAAAATAATATCTTTTTTTTGTAAAGCATAATTTGAGTAAGTTAGTGAGCCTTTACACTTAGTTTTCTAAAATCTTTTCTATTCATCTCTTATCTTAGGACTTAGAAACTTTGGGGAGAAACTTTGGGACTTTAGAATCTTAAGACCATAACTTCCAAAACATATGCTTTTATCTTAAGACTTTAAATTAATAAACTATTTCTCTTGAGTAGGTGACATCTTTTTGGAAGGTTCTTCTAACCGACATAAACCATGTGAGCATTCTTCATGGAGTACATTGTCTTACCCACGTTGGGGAGAGTTTTTCTATCCTTGCCATCAAAATAGAACCTTAACTTAAGTGATCATTATCTTAGCCCACTATGGGAAAATCATAAACCTACAGTGGCACGTAGCTTTGGGGCATGAGACCTTGGAATCATATCCACTCGGTGCTAAATACTACTCCCATACTTATTGCTCAGAACTTTTAGGAAATTCACCTTAAAATTGCATAAGGGTTTATAATCAAGACAAATTATGCTTCTCTTCTTTAAATCTCAACTATATGAATAATGTGGATTCCTTGTCTTAGCTTAGGATCAAAACATCAATCTTTGTTTTTGAAAGAACTTATCAAAACTTGTCAATTAAACTTGAGATCATAATCTCCTTATAAAATCATCATTTGTACTTAGGACTTAGGATATAAAGCTTTAATGCATCAAAAATCATATTTAAAATTCATGCTCAACAATCATCTTAAAAGCTTTTAACAGTCTCAATCAAGATAGTGGAAAATAACTCATAATAGGAATCTCATGCTCCAAACTCATGTAAATCATAAAAAACATCATGCTCAATGTGCTTCTTGAAAATACTTCAACAACATAAAAATAATAAAATCAAGAATCTCAATATCATGCTTAAACCCAATTGAAAAAATTTGAAAATTCATATTACATGCATAAATATATGGAAATAGTCATGTAATTCAACATTCAATCGCTTGAAATCTCATAATCTTCAAACAATAAAAATTGGGAATAAACACTAACATCAATTCCATGGGAAATCACATAAAATTCAGTAATTTGTAATCTAAAACAAGTTTTGGGCACAAGGACAAAAGGATTGTCCTTGTTCAAACCCTACATATCTTGGATGATGAACTAGATGAACAACTTGGCTTTTGAGTCTCTATTTGTGTTCTTGAACAAGGATTCTTGAAAGTCATGGATTGGAGACTTTGATTCTTGGGTTAATTTGAAGAATTAATGGGGAAATTTCTTGTAATTTGGAATCTTTAATTGGAACCTTAATACTTGTTCTTGAGGAAATTGAGAGAAAGTGACTATAATTTGGCTTTAGAGGACTGAATCTCATATTTTTGGGGCTATTTAAGGGTGGAAAATGACCCAAATACCCATCTTGGACTTGGAGTTTGAATGCAGAACATTACAGTGGCCGAAATAGGTAGGGCGCTGCGGGCTTATCGCCCCGGCTTACGGTCTCTTCACTAAAATGGCTGTAACTTTTTGCTCAGGTATCGGATTTTGGTGAAATAGGTATTGTTGAAAATCTAATTAAATTATCTAAAATTTTATGGGTATTGAGATGAAAAATTCCATGTATATAAAAAGATGTACATATTTAAAGTATACCCTTGTAGAATCGAATATTGACTTTTGGACGAATCAAATGATCTTAGCTCAACTTGGCTCTAAATGATTTCTATGAACATTTTTAACCTCAAGAGAACTTCACACACTAGGATAAATATCATAAAACTTATATTCACATGGTAATCACTTGGATTATAGCTTAGACGCGTAGGAACGACGGTTAGAATTCTAGCACGAAAATATAAGGTATTACATTATCTCCCCCTTGAAAACATTCATCCTCGAATGTGGATAATTAAGCTGAAAACACTGAGGAATCTGAGGCTATACATTATCATGCACAACTGAAATAAATTGAGTCACTGAATCTTGAACATAATGAGTTACTAAACTGATCTGCGAGTGCATGAATTCTCATGAAAATAGCTATATGGCTAAAATAGAAATGAGAGAGTCAACTTATGTGTAACCATTACTTTACACTAGATCTGATCTTGTGAGAAAAAGATGAGAGGTTTATAACATGAAAACTCAGGTTTATCCCTTCACTAGATACAATATGACCCAAAAATGCCACCGACTTTAACCAAAACTCACATTTAGAGAACTTTGCATAAAGCTTACAATCACGAAGAGTCCACAATGCCTGTCGTAAGTGATTGGCATGGTCCTCTTCTGATCTAGAATAAACAAGAATATCATCTATAAAAACTATCACAAATACATCCAGGAATGGCTTAAACACCCTATTCATCAAATCCATAAAAGCTGCGGGTGCATTTGTTAGCCCAAATGACATAACTAGAAACTCGTAATGACCATACCGTGTTCGGAAAGCTGTCTTGGGTATATCCTTCTCTTTGACCCTCACTTGGTGGTAACTTGACCTCAAATCAATCTTAGAAAAGCACTTGGCGCCCTGTAACTGATCAAACAAATCATCAATTCTTGGGAGAGGATACTTATTCTTCATAGTCAACTTATTCAATTGCTAATAATCAATACACATCCTCAGCGAGCCATCCTTTTTGCGCACAAATAACATTGGTGCTCCCCAGGGGGACATACTAGGCCTTATGAATACCTTCTCTAGCAAATCTTTCAATTGCTCTTTCAATTCTCGTAATTCTGCTGGGGCCATTCTATACGGAGGAATGGAGATTGGTTGGGTGCCTGGTATTACATCAATACCAAACTCTACTTCTCGTTCAGGAGGCAAACCTGGAAGATCCTCAGGAAATACATCAAAAATTCATTTACCACTAGAACAGCGTGAAGAGTTGGTGGCTCCGCTTTTATATCCCTTACTCTAACTAAATGATATATGTGTCCCTTGGAAATCATTCTTCTTGCCTTAAAATAAGAAATAAATCTACCTCTTGGCGCACTAATTTCACCTTTCCATTTAAGGACTGATTCATTTGAAAATGGAAATATACTTTTTTCGTGCAGCAATCAATTGTGGCATAACAAGACGCCAACCAGTCCATACCCATTATAACATCAAAATCTACCATTTCTAACTCCACAAGATCAATCATCATATCACGACCACAAACAGTTACTATGCAGTTTCGATAAACCCTTCTAGCTATAATAGATTCCCCAACCAGTGTGGACACTTCAAATGGATTAACTAACAGTTCGGGTATTCTTTCAAACTTTCCAGCAACCAATGGAGTAAAATAAGATAATGTAGAACTGGGATCAATTAAGTCATATAAATCGAATGAAAATATAGACAACGTACCCGTAACCACATCTGGGAAAGCCTCTAAATTCTGTCGATCTGCTAGAGCATACGTACGATTTTGAGCCTCGCTAGAACTCGTGGCTCCTCTATCACCTCTAACACGACCCATTGGTTGTGCACCCCTTCCTGAATAAGGCATCGATGATGATGATGCAACAAATGACCCCGTAGGTCATGACATACGCCCTATGCCCCTTCGTGGGCATTCTCTCATCATATGCCCCGACATACCGCACCAAAAGCAAGCATTGGTCCCCAGCCGACATGCGCCCAAATGATAACTTCCACATTTATTGCATGGCTGTCGAGGAGGTCTCAATTGGCTCATATTCCCTTGCCCTTGTTACCCCACTATCCGCGAACTCTGACTATCACTTCTGTGCCCAAATTGATTTCCTATGGACCCTTGGAACTGTGGTGGGGCACTAGCTGCAGAATAAGAGGATAATGGCCTAGGTGGTCTAACAAAAAACTATGGTCTGAACCCTCCTTGGGATGCCATGAACTGCCCTGTAGATCTGGCCCTCTTGGAATATCCTTTTTCCAATTCCTGTGTTCTTCTCCTCTGCCTCTGATCTTCCATTTTTTATGCAAAAGCTTGGATCCTCGCTATGTCCATATCTTTGCTCAAAGCGGCAATAGTAAAATCTCTAACCAGATATGGATCTAGCCTATCCACATATTGATGAACTCTGTCATCCATAGTAGCTACAACATTAGGAGCATATCTCGACAAGGAATTAAATCGAAGACTGTACTCCCTCACGCTCATATTCCCCTGACGAAGATTTAAAAACTGATCTGCATGGGCCTGACGAATCTCGAATGGAAGATAATGATCAAGAAATGCCTCTTTGAACTCTTTCCAAGTAGCTGAGGGTGCATCAATACCCCTAGATCATTTCCAGTCCTCATACCAATATATAGCCTCCCCTTTAAATCTATACGCCGCTAACTCCACTGTCTCTCTACTCGTTACATGCATAACATTTAAGGCCCTTTGAATTTGATCAATAAAGTCTTGTGGGTCCTCGTTAAGATCTGATCCAGTAAAAGTGGGAGGATCCATCTTAAGAAAATACTGTGTTCGAAGACTAGCCGCCCTATCTGTACCACTAGGACCCGTGGTAGGAATGGCTTGCCCTTGAGCTTGCCCAGCAACTATACGAGTCAAAAGTTGCACTGCATTCCTAAGATCTTGATCAACAGCATTAATAGGTGGCTCTGGGGATATAGTTCTCCTCCCCTTTATTTCTTCCAGACTGGAGGAAGTTTCTGATGCATGCTTAGCTGGAGCCTCACTTTGATTAGCTGGTATAGTGGGTGACTTACTAGTCCCCTCTCCGGCAGCCACATCTACTTGCTTACCGGTATTCTTGCTTCTGGTAACCGACATCATTACTATAATAAGAGAAACAAACGGATTCAGTGGTCAACTATGACTTCATATACAATATAGGCTCTATCGCACGATCTAAGACATGAAGAAAAGAAACAATTCCTAAATGTCCATAGCCTCCTGTTTATAGATGCGATGCACAACACACCGATAAACAAGACTCTACATAGACACGGCTTTGTAGACTCACTAGGACGAACTTCTCTAATACCACTTTTGTCACACCTCAAATCCTATTGGGGCGGACTGGCACCCGTAACTGAGGAGGCCCGGGAGAACCAGCTCATAACCTTATACTTTCCATGCATACCTCTATGACAACCCGAAATTCAGACAACATCATGTCGCATATAAAAGGAAATAATCACCTGTATAAGCTCGAGCACACATATATATGTATATACAATACTTGACCGTTGGAGCCATCACGTCTATTAACAAAATACCATCTTGACTGTACATTAGGTCTACAAAGCCTCTAGACAATACACAGTGTTTAACTAAGGTCGGGACACACCCCGCCATGTAACTAACTTCTATACAATACCAAAAGTGATTGGATATGACACGGAAAGCCCCGAAGCAAACTGGAGCTCACCAAAAGCAGCTGGGTATCCTGGCTCCTACTTGTGTGGTGTATGAGCTGAGGTACCTGTGCCTGCAGCATGAAATGCAGGTCCCCCATGGGGGACGTCAGTACGAAATATGTACTGAGTATGTAAAGCTGTAGATAATCACATATGATATAGGAGCTCAATAGAAATCAGAAACAAGTGAATAAATCGTAATAGGAGTGGACCACACTTACTAGAACTTGTGACAACCTGTACATTGTATTTATTCAATCACTTTACCTTCGTTCTTATCATCTTTGTAATCATTACTGTACTGTACTGTGACCATTAGGCTGCCTCCAGTACATATCAACTAGGATCGACCCATGCTAGGCTTATGCCCCTGGGATACCACCCATAAACACATAAATAGGGATCGACCCATGATAGGCTTATGCCCCTGGGATACCACCCGATAAGAGAGAACTTCCATCACTTAGTTCAATTAATCTTTGAGATTGTTATTTCGGTCGCCACCACATTTTTGATACTTTGAAACAATGATACATCAATAAGAGACATATAAATAGACCATCAATGCAATAACAATGAAGTAAGAACTCATTGGCACATCAATAAAGTGTTTTGGAGTCATCAATGCCATAACAATGAAGTAGGAACTTATTGGTATATCAATGAAACGTTTTGGACTCATTAATAGCACATGGATCTTGTTTGAGTAACCGGGTACCTTCTGACATTCATTAGTGCAATAAACATGTAAGATTTGGAAAACAAGTAAGTATTGAAATGTCTTGATATCTTGTAGTGTGGAAACAAGTTCATTAGTAACGTAGGACATCATACAAAACCATTATGGATCACATGCTACTGAATAACTTTGGAAACTTTCTTAATAGAACAATTGTTCACTTTCATGCCAAAGATATGGTATAGAGTATGCTTTACATACCTGACTGTCAACCTTCAATACTAGTCCCAAATGGACTTCTCGTCTTTTCGGATTACTTATCTACAATGAACATATATAGCAATCTAGTATTAGCGACCAAATGTCACAATTCAATTATTTGAATTCACCAAAATAGTGGTTAAGTAGTAAGCCTTAATTACACCATAAAGGGTGTCACTTTAACCCTCTTATACTCCAATTTCATTCACATGCCATGCATATTCATACAACATCCTCCAACATCAAGTTTGGATTCATTTATCCTTCCAACCAATCCATTAAACCAAATTGAGCCATAGACATAAATAATCATCAATTCAATAGTATATCACCATATCCACCTTCCATGACTCAATTACCATATCCACCCTCCACAATTCAATACAACCAAACCATGCAAAATAGTCCATAACCCTATTTTCATCACCTTTCAATAACAACCAACATATATAATCCTCTATCACACATATACATATGGAAGAGAACAAAGTCAAACAATATTCATACCTTAGAATTCACCTCTTGATTATGCAATCCTGTTTACATAAATAATAGGTGTCGTTCGAAGCTCTCGAGATGACAAACGCAGTTGTCGGATTACTTTGGAATTTCTACGGTTGAATCAAAAGTTATTTAAAGGTCAAATTTGGCTAGAGTTTGTTCTTTCTCAATGATTGATGATGAAAATGAGTTTTTGAACTCATATACATGTATATATACACATATTCCCGTCCATAATATCATAGGGAATGACCAAAGTGCCTTTAAAATTTAAATAATGTCAAATCTGTCCTTTGGTGGACTGTTTTGATAAGCTAAAGTAGATCGACCATAACTCTTTGCTCCGATATTGGATTTGGGTAAAATTGGTATAATTGGAAAGATAATTCAAAGGTCTTTCATTTCATATAAAGTAGGCCACCCATTTCATCCTGTACAAGGAGTTATGATCGTTTGAAATTGACCCTAAAAATCTATTTTGAGAGGCTGAAGTAAAACGAGTATAACTCCTTACTCAGACGTTGGATTTGGATGAAACCAATTGCATTGGAAAGAAGACTCAAAGATATTTCATTTGATAGGTCGTAGCTCTCCCAGTTCATTATATTAAGGGAGTTATGAATGTTCAAAGCTGACCTAAAAAATTAGTGGGCCTCAGTAGTTTGTGTGCAGAAAATTTTCCTGCACATTTACTATTCACAATATCCCGGCCACCGTTTTATCGTTTCGAACGTGCTCGATTATATTCGAAACTTATCCATTTTTGGAAATCTTTATATCGTTGGAAAGCTTATTCAATAACCTTCGCATGGAACCATCGACGGGCAAATTCCAGTATAAATAAAATAAAAAAATTAATTCCATATAAATAAGACCAATACACGTACTTGAATACACCAATACACGTACGTGAATACGGGGTGTTACATATCAACTCATAGGTAATCTTTCACACTATACTATTTCAAAATATATGACTTATAGATGACCCTCAAATTTTCAATTTCTAGGAAATCTCATATATCATCCATCTCAGATAGCAACTTAAAGGTGTCCCTTCAAATCGCATGCTCTTGATGAATTCAGATATTGATTCAAAAAATAATGAGATATCCTCGACACCAGCATTTGTGTCTTGTGTGTCAATAGATATTAAATATTGACGATATCCTCGATGCCAGTATTTATGTCTCGTGTGTCAACAGATATTAAATGTTGATGATATCCTCAATGCTATTATTTGTGTCTCGTGTGTCAATAGATATTAAATGCTGATAATATCCTCAAAGCCAGTGTTTATGTCTCGTGTGTCAACAAATGTTAAATTGCCCTCTTGGCGATGGCATGAAATGACCCTCATGGTGATGATATGAAATGACCCTCTCGACAATGGCATAAAATAGCCTTCTTGGCAATGATATAAAATGGTTCTCTCGGCAATGGTATGAAATGGCCCTCTTGGAAATAATATGAAATGGCCCTCTTGGCAATGACATGAAATGGTCCTCTCAACAATGGCAAGAAATGGCCCTCTTAGCAATGATATAAAATGGTCCACTTGGTAATGACATGGAATGACCCTCTTGGCAATGAGATGATATGAAATGGCCCTCTTGGTAATGGCATGAAATGGCCCTCTTGGCAATGAGATAATATGAAATAGCCCTCTCTACAATAGCATGAAATGACCATCTCGGCAATAATATGAAATAGCCCTCTTGACAAATGGCATGAAATGGCCCTCTCGGCAATGAGATGATATAAAATATCCCTCTCGGCAATGGAATAAAATGGCCCTCTTGAAAATGATATGAAATGGTCCTCTTGGAAATGACATGAAATGGCCCTCTCGGTAATGAGATAATATGAAATGGCCCTCTCAGCATTGGCATGAAATAGTTCTTCTAGTGATTTGAAAATAGTTTTACCGGGGTTTGTTTGTTTGCGTTTTGCTTTTTACATGTACTTGTACTCAAGGTAGACAGTCAGTTGATCTCACTGGAGGCCACAGTCAAGATTTATAACAATTTAAATGACCAATTTGAATAACTTAGTCAGCTTATCATCCACTTTTAGATAAGTATCTAAAAGATAAATCCACCAAATGCAACCCAATGGGTAAAATTCCTTTTTGAGGGACTTCTCGAATACCGTTTGCATCGCCCCGTGGAGAATTTGGGGATGACTTCTTACTCTTCCTTCTCTTGAGCAATCCTTTTATTGTGGCCTTACAGGGTCAATCCTTTAACCGTACGTGAACTCAAGGTAAATATTTAGTAGACACAAAGTCGCTTTTCTAGCGACTATTTTTTAGAAAAATTCAAATGCAATATATATAAAGAAGATTAGGTGCCTTTGTTTGTCCTTCATGATCTCAAGAAATAAGATACACAATTCAAAAGGTCTTCGATAAATAGGTATTAACTTGTATTTGGGGCTACCCAAAAGTACCGTTCTTGAGCATTATTTGCTTTGGTGGTTCCCAACTCACTTAGGGATTTTTCGAAAAAGATTTTTAGTTTTGTTTATTTATCCCTGCATCCACAGAAAAATGATTAGTTTTGAGTGAAACTACTCTGTGTTGACCTCCTTCGATCCTTGGTTTGCTACTCGCCATCTTTTGGGTACTTCATCATGTTGGTGCTTCCACCCTGACTCCCCGTCACAATAGATGCCTAGGCAAACACTAAGTAAAAGATTTGTAAGGGTTTTTGAAAGTAGCCTTAAAAAAATTCCTTTTCTTTTTTAAAAACCTAGTTTCAGAGCTTATTGTAAGAGCTTTTAGAAAATTTCTACCAGTCATGTCATGTACTAGCTCAATGAACGTCTTCCTCTTGGATTTGACTATATCTGATATTTGATAGAGGATTGTAGGGATTCATCATTGTTGAGGCTTCCTATTAGAAGTTCTATCATAGCTGGAGATTTAATCTGCCTAGACTTTATCGTGGCTGGTGATATCCAAAACTTGCCTTTGACCTCTGGTGTTGGGGAATTTGAAACATATTCCAATATATTAGTGGAAATTTTGAGGACGTCCTTAAAATTTCTACCCCAGTTTAATATTGTTTGAGAGTATCTCAACTCAAGAGGATCAGAAGCCTTTGCTGGTCTTCGTTCTCTTTGTTGGATGATGATCTTCCTCTTGTGAATTTTTGAGATTTCTTTTTGAAAATTCTGCCCCAGTTTCTATTTACTGGGGTTATATGATCGAGCCGTTGGGATGCCTATGTATCCCGTTGAAGCAGGAATTAGGTCAAACATAGTTCAGGACTACGCTAGGGATAGAAAAATCTATGAGTTGACCAAAGCCTTTATAGTCTGCCTATGTATCCCTTTCTTGAGAATTCAGGTCACCACGTAGTTCATAAAAAGAAAGAATAAATTGTCCTAAGGGGTTGAACAAAGCCGACATAGGCCGCCTACGTATACCTTCTTGAGAATTTAGGTCAAACATAGTTCATAAAAGGAAAGCATAAATTATCCTAAGGGGTTGACCGAAGCTGACATAGGTCACC
This sequence comes from Capsicum baccatum var. pendulum, assembly GCA_030864225.1. Classification (NCBI taxonomy): domain Eukaryota; kingdom Viridiplantae; phylum Streptophyta; class Magnoliopsida; order Solanales; family Solanaceae; genus Capsicum; species Capsicum baccatum. The sequence goes on along the minus strand of CM061553.1, from coordinate 59,637,943 downwards.
TATGTATCCCTTTCTTGGGAATCCAGGTCCAATGTAGTCCGTACATAAAGGGGAAGGGATTCTAGGAAATTACATATCATAAAACAAATACTATCATAAAGGTGATTACAAATAAACCAAGGAAACAAAACTAAAACATTCTTCAAACATAGTATCACTTTACCGCATCAGAATTGTGTGTACTTCTGCTAAGTGAACACTAACACTTGTCTCTTTGATTTCATCATGATCGCCCAGGTTGACTATTCCAGTTTCGTCCAAACTAGACTTTGCTCAGTTTTCAAATTCCTCTATATCTTCCACTAATTGTTCCTCATGACCTTCTTTCTATTCATCATTATTCCTCTTGCTTTGTTCGTCTAACTCTTGACATGACATGATATTGGCAGGATTTAAATTACTGCTACTGAATGAACCAAGTTAGATGGTAACAAGATAATAAAAGACAATAATATAATCATATTTCAAAAATAAATTCTTAAATGAAGGGAGGCCTTTTCATTGAAATTTAGGAAATAAATACGAACTATGGCTCATGACTTGCGTAAATGCGCGCTCATGCCTTTTCGAAAGCAGTAAAATATGAAAAGAAAATTTGAGACATAAAAGGTATAGCACGGGGCTTTATTCAGATCATCGTGAATTTTTTAAACTACTAGTAATTTTCCTTTCATCTACCACGACGAGCGATGAGTTATGAGTGGAGTGGAGGTCAAATTTTACAAAGCCTCTTCTGGTGTAACCTTCCTCACCCCACCAGAATTTGAGAAATCCTAGGGTATGGCATCGCATCCCTTGAAAAAATTTCTTATACCATCCCCAAGACCATCATATTTTGACATCTCGCGTACAAGAAATGACTGGTACAGGAGTGGCAACGATTTGGATAGACTTATCTTCAATCTCATCTTCCTTTCTTGGTCGGTACCCTATCCCATGCTTAGATGCTTTTTATGGGACCATAATAGGCTCAATAACTACTTCTAAATTCTTATCTAAGACATTCAAGGAAGCCACGACTTTCTCTATCTTCTCCACTTCTACTGTCTTTTTGGAATTTTCTAAATCTACCTTAGTAATAGTCTTGCTGGATACCCATTTTCCTGCTATTTTGATCATGCTAACTGTGGCTCCTCCATGACTAGGTAATGGATTACTAGTGCCATTTGGTGTCGATGTCTGAAGAGTGATGATCTCTTAATCAATCAAGTCTTAGATCTTGTGTTTCAGGTTGATGCAATCGTCAGTATCATGCCCAGCCGCTCCTGAATGATAGGCATGGACATAATTATACTGAAAGAATCAGTAATTAGGATTGGTAGTTTTTGATGGAATAGGCTATAAATAACCAGGTTTCATCAATCTTCCGAAGAGCTAGGTATGATTTTAACCAATAGAGTGAATTTTCTAGGAGGTTTCTTTTCGAGGTTTAGAAGTGGGGGGTTATACTGGTTTGATTAGCAGGAAGAGGTACTTGATGATAGTTTGGAGGCGCTTGGACATTTATTTGGTTGTTTGGAAGGTTATCTTGAACATAAGGCTAATAATTTGGCTACAGAACTTGGTACTAGGGTAAAATATTTGGAAGTGGAGTTTGGTATTGGGATTAGATATATAGAAACAAAGCTTGATACTGAGATTGGGCGTAGAATATAGGCTGAAAAGTTGGTGATGGTGGAGAGGAAAGAACATTCCTAGGCTTGAATTTCTTCTTCAATTTATCAACAGAATTAGTAGAAACTGCAGTCATATCCTCTCTTTTCTTGTTTTAGAACGCAGAAGATTCAAATGATGTTGGGGTTTTGATAATTTTTCCTAATCTAATGCCTTCATCTAACGATTCCCCAATCTTTGCTAAATCTGTGAAAGTTGCTCTGACCGCAGATACCATCTTAGTATAAAATTCTCCCTCCTAAGCGTGAGAGAAAACCGATACCATTTCCTTCTTAAAATTGAGAGATTGTACTTTAGCAGCTTCTTTTCTCACACGAAATGCATTGCCTCAAAAACACTCATCATCCTTCTGCTTGATCTGGTCTAGTAAGTATCGGTCAGGGACTATCTCAACATGAAATACAAATCTATCGAGAAAACTTATAGCCAACGCTCTCCAGATAGACCATTTTTTCAATTCTTGAGACCTGAACCAATCTAAGGCTTTGCCGCTTAAGCTTTGATTCAATAAGTGCATTAATAATGCCTCATTTCTTCTTACCCTAACCATTTGATCATAATACCTTCTTATATGGGCCATTGGATTTCCGATACAATTGAACACTTCAAATTTATGGACCTTGTATGCTTAAGGTAGATCTACTCCGAGATGCACACACAGATTATCATACCCCAAAGCATTATTATCTCCTACCCCATAAGATTCCTTGATCCTAATAATCTCTTCAAGAATGGCCAGCAACTTATTTTCATGCTCAGTCCTTCACTCTTTTTCCTTTTCCTTGTAATGATCTACCTCAGATTAGGAAAGGGATTGTAGATATCAGGGGATAAGATAACATGAGAAGGATTTGGAAGGACAGCTTGATTTGGATGATAAGAAGAGGTTGGGTGGTAGGTGGGGAGGACGTTATGGAAATTGAGAGCATTTTGTAGAATTTGAGAGTACTTTGGTAGAATCTGAAAGGGATTTTGTGGATTTGGAAATAAATTTTGTGAATTTGGATATGGATTTTGTGGATTTGGGAGCGGATTTTGTGGACTTAGGAGTGGGTTTTATGGGTTTAAAAATGGTTAGGGAATTGGAAATGAATTTTGTGGACTTGGAGATGGATTTTGTGGGTTTAGAGATGGATTTTGTGGATGGTAAGCATCTGGGTTATTTTCTCGATTGGTGTTTTGGACAAGTTAAGGAGCGGAGGCGGATGATATGTTATTTGGATGGTCTCCAAGAATAGGCGTACTGAGGGAAGGGATCTGGAGTAGAGTCTTGTGTCCTCTTGGATGGGGAACATTGACGGTGATAGCCAGATTAGCTAAATCTCCGGTATGGTTCATCTCCTCCTAAAGCATTTTCAATTTTCTCGCGAGTTTAGCAATCATCTCGCTTTGTTCTGCTATTACATTGTCCCTGATGGTCAATCCATTTTCTTCGTCGCTTCCAGTCATTTTTGAATGATGGCCAGAGGATAGGATGCTATGAACTTTTGATCGGGTGAAGTAAGGATGTTCTGCCAGTTTGTTTCAACACAGAGTAGTTTTCTGTTATTTATAATGTAAAATAACTCAAAGGCAAATGTGTTAGTTCCCATATGTAATAAATAATGCAAGATATTTGACAACAAGTAACCACATAAAATTGTTTGCCTCATAGGCAAACTGATCCATGAGGGCTAGTGGATAAATTTTTCTTTGATTCAAACAAACACACATAAACACATAAGGCAGTTATATCACATAAAAAATGGATATCCTAGTTGAGTGACCCTTTTGAGCCAAGGGTTGGCCTAACGTATTTGAAGGAAGTATATGTTTTTTAAAACCAATCCATTTTCCCCTAAAATCCTTCATAGGTATACATAAATAGCATAAATGCCTACAAAAGTTGCACAAATGGCATCCAATCTTTAGGGAAAGGGAAAATAACATGAGAAAAAGAACAACGTCCCGCGCAGGGGATAGGAAATACTAGTTCCTAGATGATCTTCTATCGGTCTTTGCCTTCTTATCTTTGTTCACTATTTGTCATAGGTGACATCTATTAATGATCAAGTGATTCCCATATAACTGTTCCCTAGATCATTAGTCTGGGAGATCATGCAATCGTTGAAATCTATCAGCCTCTTGCCTGGATTGCTCTAAATCCTTCCTCAATTGTTGGATAATTGAAGTGTCCTTATACAAAAGCAAATAAAGTAAGCCTTCCCCCTACCCCAATGGATAATGGATTGGATTAAATAACATATATTTCTTTAACACATAAATATGATTCATCTTTAATTGACTCGTGCCCAATACATGCAAGGTAGGTTTTCTTATGGGTCCAATACCCCCGAGCATTGGGTCGTCCTAGGCTCATGCCCAAAAGAGGGCTTTAGTTTAGCTCTATACTTGGTGTCTATAGTGGGTTTGGACACAGGTTCCCAACTGGACAACTTGGGTTTGGAAACACGAACAGTCTCCGACCGCCTAACGTGTCAATAAACTATCGTATTCCCAACACTTGATTTGAAGTTGATCAACAGAGGTCGGGACATCCATGAAACCCCAAAACAATTTAATAATCATGCAGGATTATGCCATGAAATGCAACAGTTAAATTTCACAAGATTGAAACACATAAGCACTTAAACAGTTTAAACAGTTAGTCAAAAGATAAATTCAAACATTTGGTTAGAACCTAGTTAAATCTCCAGCAGAGTCGTCATTTTTGTTTTATCTCTTTTCAACACGAAGGGTTGGAAACATTGATTTTGACCTTGTAAATTATTTCAAAAGCTTTAAAGAAAATTTCAAAACAATCTAAAAAATTTTGGAGTCGACACTTAATTTATTTGAAAAGATATTAAGAAAACTTTTAAATATTATTAAATGATTCAAACCAAAAAAATCATTTAAGTTTTGAAATTCTAGGTAATCAGCTCTCATTAACATTTTAGAAAGGTTTCTAAGGCACCTAAAACGTCCGCTAACTTGCGGTTATTCGGACTATTTGAAAACTACCTTTGACTAACTTTGCAAAAGAGAAGTTGGTTTTTTGAAGAAAGTGATTTTAGAAAAAGACTTGTATAAATTTTGGTGACTTAGTAAATAATTTAATTAAGTCTAAGCAAATAAAATAGCAAATAAGCACGTGAAGGGGAAAGGGGAGAAATACAAGACTTATGCTCGTAAGCCCAAGTTCATCATCCTTGTCCTAATCTAATTAGGTTTTTGGCCCACCTGCACCTGTTCTAATCTAAATATCGGGCTTTTGGCCCATAACCTGTCTTAAACTATTTTTTCCCGAACCCTTTGGTCCAGAATCGACTTCACTTGTATTAGTTTACAACTTTGGATTCGAGGCCCAAAATAAATGAATTAATAAATAAAAGGAATATCGACAAATAAAGCAATAAAGGTGAGATTTTCTCGAATTTCCTAGCTACATCAATAATGGGTTTTCGGCCCCTTTCTTTCGTCGACAACAACTTCTTTCTCCAAAATATCAATCTTGCTGGATGGACTCAAGGGGACAACTTGGAAGAGAAATGAACCACAATAGCCCATCATCGAAACGTACATGGGAAGAGTCCATTTTGGACTCGGCATTTTGAGAGTCAAAACAAAAAACAAAGGAGAAGGATTAGAATACATTCAAACAGCCAATACTTATCTAACAACCAAGCTTATAGACTAAATGCACACAATTATCAAAAACAAAACATACTGAAGTTTAATGATAATCCAGAAAATTAAAATCCCTACACATCCCAAAGAAGACGTAGGACTATAATTTCGAAGAAATGAGAAATAAAGACTACAATTTCTAAGAATCAAGATGTGGTTATTTCAAATTCTTTCAACATTTTAATGCGATCAAATTTACAAAAGAACACATAAAAGGGCATCTGGGATGCAACAAGATACAATCATTCTTAAAGAGAATGTATATGTAATTTGAGAGGCTAATAAATTTCAAAAATTCTCTTAAATAAAAGAAAAATAATGTCTTAGGGAATAGAAGAAGATTTCAAGTAAAGGCAAAGAAAACTGCACATTTCTAACCAACTCGAGACAAATGCTAACACATAAAAGTATGGGAGCAAAGCGGAACCATGATCGATTTGCATGAGATCAAAAACATCATTCAAGGTACAAAGGAAGGCAAAGTTTTGAGCTTGAATAAATTTTTGGGTTAATTTCAAGCTACTGATTCCCAAAATAGTGGAACCAATTATTACTATGCAAAATCTAAGTCAAGTACTTTTATTCAAATGAAATTGAACCAAACAAACTAATGCCCTTTGACAGAAATTGACTAAAGCTCTATGAGAAAATAAAATCAAAGGATCAAGTTTGAATAATGAGATTTATGACAAGAGTGAGAATCAAACATATTATTAAGCTCCTACTACATGTGTTGAGACAATATAAAGTAATCAAGAACAATTTGCAACTAAAAGATATATTAGGCAAATAACATGAACTCTTATGATTTAAAAAAATCTAGTTTGGGCAAAACTCTTTTACTATTTCATCAAACATCACTAAAGTACTTATTAACTTCAAATTTAGTTAAGACATTAAAAAAACATGATAACCGAAAAAGGAACAATTATGACACGATTTTTACGAGGAAAAGATTGATATAAAAAAAGAGGCTGCCAAAAGAAAAACGAGCACCAAATTCACATTTACAGATTTACACTCCAAGCAAAAACATGATTCTATGGGCGGAGGTTAACAAACTAGAAACATTAATTCTCTGTTTAACCAACTGAAAACGCTAATTCTCTATGGAGCAAGTATGAACCCAATTCGAACATAAGCCCCAAATTTCTATTTAACAAACTAAAAAACGACATGGAATAAGTATGTACCCAATTCAAACATGAACACCCATCCCCTATTTTGTTAACTGAAAATGGATCAAACACCCGTTCCCTATTTAACAAACTGAAAACGGATCGCCCAATCACAAGTATAAGACGTTAACATGGATAATGAAACCACATATGAACAGAAAGTTAAACCGATGACTACGGAACTAAATAGTAATCCAAACAACTATGGCGAGAATATTGAATCAACGAAAATAAAATAATGATCACAAAATCCTATAGCCTTCGACACTTTCTACAGTGAACAATCCTAGCAACATTATTACTAAACTAAGAAGCGACTAATATGAAGAACGAGATGAACAAGAAAGCGACAATAAAATTAAAAGGGGAAAATATGTTTACCTCTTTCGGGGCAGCAAAACGGAACCACGAGCCTATCATCGGAATCAACCACCATGGAGGACTCGAAATCAAACCGACTAAACTTCAATTAAGAGAACTTCTAATGAAAATTCTCTTGCTCGAAAAAAAATATTTCAAGTATTTTTGCTCAAAAGGCTTCTTTTACACCTTCCAAGACTTTTTATTTTTTCAGCTCAAGAATCAACTTATATAGAAGAGAATTTTGGGCTCAATCCCCTCTTTCACCAATGTAGGACAAGGAATTTAAAGAGCATTTTAGGTATTTCGAGGAATTTTTTATTTGAATTTGAGATAAGAGATAATGAATGAGTTGTAATTGCACGGAATCGTACAATTGAAAAGCACCACATCGCGAGTCCTAGAAAATTCATCAAAAATGTTAGACGGGTCGAAGTGGGGTCAATCGGGTTGAGGTCGGGTATTACTGTTGTTGTTAATGTTGATGTTCGTTGTTTGAAGTTGTCTGCAGCTTTGTTGGGTTGTATGTCGGTTGTTGCTTTTGCATACTAAAGGGGAAAAGGGAAATTAAGGGTGGGCTTGGGTCGGGTCTTGAATTGTTGGGCTGAAGGCCTAATTGAAAAAGAAAAAGGGCTAATAGATCCAGGAACTGGCAGAAGACCCTATTCATCAAATCCATGAATTTTTTTGGGGGGGGAGGGGGGCATTGGTCAAATCAAATAACATAACCAAGAACTCGAAGTGCCCATTCCGAGTACAAAAAGTTGTCTTAGGGATATCCACCTCCCTAATCTTAAGGAGATGATACCCAGACAAAAGATCTATTGTAGAAAAGAATTTGGCATCTTGTAATTGGTCAAACAAGTCATCAATCCTTGGAAAAGGATACTTATTCTTAACTGACACCTTATTCAGCTGCCGATAGTCAATACACATCTAAAGAGAACCATCCTTCTTGCACAAGAATAACACCGGTGCACCCCATGGGGATACAGTAGGACAAATAAAACCTTTATCTGAAAGATCCTTAAGTTGCTCCTTGAGTTTTCTCAACTCAGCCGTAGTCATTCTATAAGGAGGAATAGATAAGGATAAGGATGCACTCAGGATAAGGATAAAATAATGCCAATCTTTAAAACCAAGTAAACCAACTATATGCATTCCCAACCATACATATATATATCCATGCCGAGAAAGAGAATCGGTTTTAGCATGCATTTAACAATATTAACCTAGGTATGTGCAGCTTAACCGTCCTAGAACAACCCACGGGCTATATAGGTCCAGTGTTACCCCCTAAACAAACCCCCGATGCGTATAGTCGTACGAACCGGAGATACCATAGGAGTAGGTGATTCCCGAGTACCCTTTGCTCTCCATGATACATGTATACAAGTGTAACTGAGGGGAGTACCGTGTACCCCATAAGTACCATATATGGTCGTCATGACCAATCCTTATGTCGGCAAACATGAGTTTTCAGTGTTCGTCCAATGGACTCACACCTAGGGCTGCATATCAGTCAGTTCGGTTTGGAAAATTATCTATTTTAATTATTCATTATCAGTTTGTATGTATGATAAATCTTTAAAGAATCGTTAATATATCAGTTTATCAGTTTTTAATTATTATCGGTTCAGTTATCGGGTTAATCGTTACCATTGAACATACATAATTTAAAGTCCAAAGCAAGTAAGCTACTACCTACTGCAGACTGCCAGCCCCAGGTTACTACTTAGCGCTTACTACGTCACAATAAATTTCAGTCACTGCTTAGTGCTTATTGCTCTTTCTATGCACAAAGTCACAAAGGCACAAATAGAATACAAAACATTCAAAGTTCCAAACTAAAGTCACAACTCATAAATTTAAAATTGTCATACTAGTCTAGCACAAATAGAATAGGGAAAATCCAAAGTAACAGTCACACAATTTAAAAATTAAGTCAAATTCCAAACATAGTAATAATACTAATTACTACTCAAGTCTTATACTACAAGCACGATACTCCATCATCTCCAAACAATGATCACCACGAGCCCTCAAGCAAAAAGTCCCAAAACGTTGTGGACGGTAATTATAAATATTACCACAATAAATACACTTCACTTTGCACCCTCCATCATCATCTTCTTCAAGCTTTTGATAGTGATTCCAAATAGGTGATGAAATTTAGGACCACGACATTGAGACATGGTGAAACCAAATTAATAGAGAAACAAAGATATTAGAAAAATCCCAAACAACTTTAACTATATAAGATAAATAAAAGAAATAAACCTACAGTACTATGTTTAGATATCTTTATTTCTTGTCAGCTTATGGTCTCTCAAATGTTACAGTAAAGACATACACCAACAATCATACATGCATTATTCCAGAAACCATACTGTATTACAGAAACCATACTAAATTCATTTAAATTATCTGCAAATCCCAACCAACAATCATGCATGCATTCCAAAAACCAAAAACCGAAGTGTGCAAATTCAACATGCATACGTGCATTGTGCAAATTTCAGAAATCAGAAATTCAATATGCAAATTCCAGAAACTAGAAAATAGAAATTCAGTGTGCAAAACTGCAAATTTCAGAAACCAGATATTTAGTGTGCAAATTTCATAAACTAGAAACCAAATGCAAGGTTCTTTTCTTACTTCGTTCAAGTTGCTATATGTCATCAATGCTAGGTTTTTTTCCGACTTTGGCCAAATCTAAATAAATTAAAAGAACAAGTCAAGACTGAAGCAACAGAAATATTAAATAAATAATTCACCAAATACAAGCTACTTTTGTTACCTTGTTCAAGTTGCTCGAGAGAATCTAAATCCTACTCGATACTTATAAGTTGTGATTCACTTCGAAGCTAATCTTGTAGACACATTAGAGCTTCTGCCAACTTAGGAGTTAATGAACTCCTAAATGAATCATGAACACGCCCCCCACCCCCGATACTAAAAGAACATTCTGATGCTACACTATAAATAGGAACAGTTAAAACATATCGAGCCTTCTCAGAAAGAAAAGAAAATTTAGGCGAGTTATATTTTCACAAAGCAATACACTAAAATCGGACGTTCCAACTTCAATATCTTCTGCAAGATATTTATCCAACTCTGACTTAAAATTCCCGACTCCACATCCTACTCAAATCATCATAAAAGTCACCAATATCAATCATAGAGCTTGAACTAGAAGCCTCCACTTCTGAAGATAGTTTACCACATTTGTCTTTTAAAATAGACTGTGAATACTCATTAAACAATGATTTCATGTACTCTTGCACATCTTTTTCTATAGCTAGCGCGTTATCCCCAAACATCTTCTTAAGTACAAAACCAAGAGTGGTAAATTTGTGACGAGGATCCAAAACACAAGGTATAAAAAGCATCTTATTCATTTTTGTTAGATCACCCCAATATTTTTCAAATTTCTTCTTCATGTTTGTTGTCATTTGAGCCAATACACTATCATCACTTGATATCAATTTTGTCAAGCAAAACCCAACTTGACAAATTTTAAGAAAGTGAATATTTGATGCAATATACAATGATCCAAATACCTTCAAAGTAAGCTTAAAAAATAATTCAAGAAATTTTGGAATTCTTTTCTCCCAATCACTACTCAAAAGTGTACCTGCAGTTTGGTCATCCACAATATCACTATCACCATCACACACACAGCTATGGCTAAACTTGAGATGATGTTCCAAACCAATATCACGATCAGCATAATTCAAAAATGCACCCTCAGACTCAATAGCTTTGTTCAACATCAAGTGGGTGGAATTCCACCTTGTGGGAACATCTAAGCATAAAGAATTTTTTGCAAGATTTTTATCTTCACAACATTCCTGAAACTTCTTCCATCTAGCAGGAGATTGCCTAATATATCTCACTGCTTGCCTAACTCATTCAATAGAAATAATTATTTCTTTTATACCATCCTGAACGACAAGGTTTATGATATGTGCCATACACGTAACATGAAGATGCTTACCACCCATAAGATTGGTCCCCCACTTATTCAATTGCTTAGACAACTCAATCCCATACATACTATTTGAATGAGCATTATCAATAGTAACCGTGAAAATTCGATGCAATCCCCACTCATGCAAACACTTAATAATGCCCTTTGCTATATCTTCACCTCTATGGCTAAAAATTAGACAAAAAATAATAATTCATTTATGCAAAGTCTAATATATATCAATCCAATGAGCAGTAATACACATAAAATTGATTCTTTGCACAGAAGTCCAAGTATCAGTCGATGTACACACTCTTTGTTGAGTTTCCTTAACAACGCTCCTCATTTTATTTTTCTCTTCATCAAAGAGATCAAAACTATCACGAGTAACAGTTGTACGAGAAGGAATTCGAAACAAAGGTTTTACCACTTTCATAAATTGTTTAAAGCCTTTTTTTTCAACAAATCTAAAAGGAGGCTCATCATGAATTATCATACGACACAATGCCTTTACATTATTCTTGATCAAATTTCCATGAAACAATTGATACATCACCCATGTTACCCCCTTTAACTGGTTGAAATTCTATCTTTGATTGCCTAGTATCAACATTACAAGGTATTTTTTTGCATCTTCCTATATGACCAAGCATTGTCGTCGTACCATGTTCTTTTGTATCAGCTAAATACTCTTGTATATAGTAATTACATACACCTTTTTTATTTCCTTCCAAATCAACTTTAGGAGTAAATATCCCACGCAATAGATCTTTTTCTCCTTTCTTTCTTTGCCTTAGACTCAACTACATTAGAATCAAAAGTTATACTCTCACCAATCACTTTATCAACTCTAGTATTTTATGTCATCTAGTTGTATCAACGTGATTGTGATTTAAAAAAATAATCAAAAAATAAGCCAACAATAAAATTAAAAAATAACATGACCAAAACTTAACAATGTGCATAGAGCAGAATAGACCACACCACAGAATATCAGCATATAAGCATAGAAGCAATGACTTACTGACTTCACATTGATTCAGTAACTTAAGACAACACTAGTCCATTCAGTCAACCATATGTAATGTTGTTGATTACTATATAAACTATTTTGATTGCACACTACCATAGAGCTATAATGGAGTCACTCCAAAGCCCTTAAGAGACAACATTCTCCTTGACAAAGCTCAAATCTTTCTTTGAAAATAAATTCTTCTCTATAAAGCTTGGACATTTAACTCAAAAGACTTACATCACGCACACAAAAAAAACTAAAGCTCAAAATGATCAATTCATATCTCAACACGGTTAAGCTAATTTTTTTTAGTCATAGAGCTATAATGGAGTCACTCCGAAATCATTAACGGCCAACATTCTCCTTTATAAAGCTTGGATCTTTATTGTACAACACTAACATAAAAAAAAAAAAAAAAAAAAAAAGAACAAAAACTAAAGTTCAAAATGATTAATTTCATATTTTAAAAGAATAATGATGAAAGTAGACAACTTTTAACTCTCCTAAAGCAATTAAAAGCTAACATCTTTAAATTTGGCACACACACACTAAGTTCACGGCCATAGCTAAAGACTTAAATTCTGGATCTGCTACACACATAAAAGCAAAACACAATGCATAGTGTAACTCTCCTAAAGAAATAAGAAGCCAACATTAACTCCAACTTCAAATATAGCATAATAAATGTTGGATTTTACACTACAACTATACGTAGTTGATAAAAAATTTTGCATACACACACTAACACTAAGACGACATCAATAGAAAAAGAGCTAAATTCTGAATCTACTAAATAGATTAAGCAGAACAGAGATTGCATAGAGATATTAAAGGAAAAAAAACCTGGAGGAATTTTTGGGCAGTATCGGCGGTCTGACCTACGGCGATTTTGAGCAAATCATCTTTCGTCTCTTAAAATTTGAATACTAAGTTCACCATCTCTCTTGAGTTTGTGTAATACTGAGAGTGAGAGAGTATGTCCTGAGAGTGAGAGGCAGTGAGAGAATGAAATTGTGAGATGGGAATTAAACCCTAAGTCTTTCTAGGGTAATGGACGGTGGGCTTGGGAAATGGGAATAGGCAGTGGGCTTGGGAAACAGGAATAGGCAGTGGTCCAGTGGGTAATGGACTTGATTATGGGCTGCATGTATTTTGGTTATTGGGTTATCGGGTATCCCGATAAGAAATTAAGATAACCAAGCCCCGAACTGACAACACGGTATTATAAAATTTAAACCCAACACCTGACCTGACAAGTTAAAAAATTGATCCGTTAACCCGATAAATAAATTATAGGTTCGGGTTAACAGGTTAAAGCGAAACCTGCACAGCCCTACTCACACCTTCACGGTTTGCTATCACACCCCGCCGTTACTGCCCAATTAAAACCATTACCGCACAACCAAACCACCAATTTCATTTATCATTAACCAAGGCTATAAGTAGTGGTACTCAAACCAACTATAACTTGCAAGAAATGTCCTTAGCCAACCTTTTTATGTAAAAAGGATTCCCATGTACCGATAGATTACATTATTAAGTTAATTGGGGGAGTTCCATGTACTCCACAAGATGTTCATAATTAAGTTTGGTTCGGGGATCCTCTTGTACCCCGCAAGGCTTTTAATTAAATCACCCATGACCACCAAGATTTTACCATTTAACCATTTCAAACATTAAGGGTTCCATTACCAAGTTACACCAAGCAATAATTCCATTAAAAGTTCAACAATATAGTAAAAGCATTCTCATAGGCATTTTATTAAACATGTTGGAGGCATAATGTTTTCAAAGCCAAAACCAAGTACCAATTAATCATTCTCATGCAACAAAATGTCCAAACCACCATTATAATGTGAAAATCATAAGTAAAAGACATGGAAAAATCATTACTAACCATTATAACTAAAAAACCCAACATATAATTGAAAACCCAAAAACTTACAACAATTATGCCATGAAAAAAATTCATAAAACATGTATTTAGTTGGAACTAACAATAAGGGAGGAGTACATGCCTTAGATTATGAAGATGACGGAGAGAAACCACCCTTTGAAGCCTTAATTTGATCCTTTAGATGAACCCTAGCCTTTGCTTAACCCAAGATCCTTGAGAGAATTTGAAAGAGTTTCTAAGTTTTTAAGATGAGAATACTAGGGTAAATGATGTCCCAAAAGAGTTATAAGTCGTGGAGTCATAATGGGTTAAGAGGAAAAATGTCTGGATTACCCTCACTTAAATTGTATAAAATTCCCGCAGAATGGTACGCCACCCTACCCCAACCGTACCCTAGGGTACGAGTAGTACCTTTGGCTCGTACCCTAGACCTCCCCTTGGACCCCAACATTGTCTAACATATGACCACCCAAGCTAAACCGTACCCAACCATACGATTAGCACCATGAACTCGTACCATAGGCAGAATAGAATCTCCTAGGCTTAACTTAGGACAACATACATCTTACCATTAGTATCCTAAGATACGACTAGTATGGTCCATTCATACCTTGGACAAAAACCACCCAACCTACACTGGTTATCATACGACCATGGCCCTACCAATTGTACCCCATCATACAACTAGTACCCCCTAGTCGTATGATGTCCTAAAGCCACAAACCTAGGAAACTTTTTAAGGGTCAAAATCCAAGATGTTACAGCTACTATTTTGGATCGTGACAGGATAAACTCTTTTTCTTAAATTGGATTGGTTGACTTGAGTTATAAGACTCACCACCAATCGACCTAACGTAGTGACAATGCGATATTTAGTTTTAATTGAAATATGTCACTTGTATAAATGCTACATTCTTACTGTCGTTATGATATATGTGTCAATATCCTATTATTTTTTTCAATTGACATAGTGTGGCATAAATCTGGACCTCTAAGATAAGACAATTAATATCTTGAATTTGACAAAGTGAGTCATCATTTAAAACTAAAATTAATAGATTAGTCCAATAAATTAAATTTTTGATTAAATTTATATAGTATAACTTAAATAACTAATCTAATTATATTGAACTATAATATTTATTTGAACTAATATATTTTATAATTTGATATAATTTAAATTATTATATAAATTTAAATCATTAAATTTTGAATGCAAATAGCTATATTTTAATATCTTTGACATTACTAGAGTATAATTCTCTATGAATGAAATTTAACACAAAAAATAGCTAATTCTAGGGCTAAACTAGTCAAAAAAGATATTTACTACAGAAAATTTTAAAGACGTAAGATTATCTCATTGTTATAACGCAATTATGCTAGAGCTATTAATTATAATATATTAATATCTTTCATATGTTTGTTAAAGGACAATAAATTAGTATACAAAGCTCAAGTGATTTCTCTTTTGTTGTTTAAGATTGCGGATAAAATTAAGAATCATATCCATCAATTCAAAAATTACTTATTTTTTTGTTCTTTTTAATTAAAAAAAAAAGCTAAGTATTAAGTATTAATGAAATATCTATTTTTCAAGCTCCGATACCTATTTATTTAAAATAAAATATAAAATAGAAGAATTCAAGAGATGACTTCGAAGTTCGAAGGAGACATGGAAGGAAGAATGATTAATGATTTTATAATTAAAATAAATCAGAAATCAATAAATATGCCTACATAGTTAAAGGTCAAATCCACCTTCTAAATCATTTTTCAAGAAAATCACATGGAAGACTAAAAAGAAAGAGAAAATGACTCATTAAATGTCAATAAGTAAAAATAGAAAATCTAACAATAATTATGTCAAGACAATGGTAAAGGATAAATGAATAGGGATCACATGCTTAAAAAAAAGTAAATTACATGAAGTATACAACACTTAAAATAAATTAAAAGAAATTTCTTTCAAAAAAAAATATAGCGTACCAAATAATCATAAATATATTTAAGCAACACAAAAATACACATGCAGAAAAAAGAACTGCAAATTAAATTTTTCGATAAGACCAAACTTCAAACCCCATGTATAGACCAGCAAATTTTAAATACTTTTGCTTGCCAAACTCAAACTTTCGACAATCATATCTGAAGATTAGTGTTATAAGACCTAACTTCAAACATGTATATTTAAAAATTTAGATATATGTTTGTGATTGAAATAAAAGTTTGAACTTTAATTATCCCCAAAAAGAAAGTTTGAATTTTCAATTTTCATTCATTTAAAAAAAAAAAATTGAAAAAATCAAATAGCATTCACTTAATTTTCATATTCAAAACTCAAAATTGATTTCTTTAAGATTGAATAATATTGGTTTAGAGTTGAAAGCCTTTAACTGCCTATAAATGCAAAATGATAAAAATAAAAGGTAGTTGCATTTAATTGCATCTTAAACAACATTATATATAGGCTACATGGCGAATTATTTTCTTCATATAATGAATCTTGTAATTTTAAATTTAGACCTAATATGACAAATTCCTCACGTCAAAATTTTTTGATAATTTTAATTTTATAATTTACCACCAACAAAAACTCTAGCTAGAGTAGCCTATGCCTATTCTTTATACTGATCCGGCCTTCAAATAAAGGCTAGTCATTATTCACTCATTGGCTTGCCGAACCTTGAATATTAGTTATTTCCTCATCGCATCAAGAGAGCTTTTAGAGAGAGACTCTACTTTAAAAAGATAAAGAAATGACTAATACCATCTTAATAGGATGAATTGAGATGGTACAATAACTATATATTTTGTGGGATACACTGGGTATCATAGTATTGTACCATCTTAATTCATCATATTCCATCAAATTCATAATTTACAATATAAAAAAAGGATTAAGTATAGGTCAATCTCAATCAAGCAATAACTCATTTATCATGTTCTTAACATATTTAACTCTCACACTATCTAGTAGTAGCAACTCAAACAAGATAAAATTTAGAATTCTCAACTTCATTTTCACATACTTCTTCTCCTATTGTATACCTCTTAGATAATTGTTTTGATTACCTCATCTAAAAATTCTGTGTTTTTAACTGTTTATAATTTCTCTTCTTTCAAACATGATAAGACACAACTAGTGGCAATCATTCTGAATTCTTCATATGTTGGTATCTTTTTCTCCAATTAGTCATCATCCATGTTAATACTCCTTTTCATTCAAATTTACATAATCACAATATTACATTATACAAAAAAATTTGAGGGCTACCTCTTGTGAAAATAATTCACAACAAAAAAAAAGAAACCATAAACTTGGAGTCACGAATCAAATTTCAAACTCTGACTTGTTGTCTTTAGTGGCGGTGTGATGAACTAGGTTGAATATTGAAACAAGAATAATGTCTCTGAAAACTCAAAACTGAAACCAATCTTAAACTCTAACTTTTTTCCTTTCTTTTTCCTCTTTTGCATTGATTTTCTATTTATTTCTTCAAGTGTTCTTGTCCCTTTTTTTTCTTTCTCTATATGTTCCCATCTCTTCCTCTTTTCCTCTCTTAGCAGGTGTTTGACCATGAAAGTGAAAATATTTTGAAGTTAGAGTTGTGTTTGGCTATGAATTTTTGAAAATATTTGTAGACTTTTGAAAAGTCTTTTTTAAAATATAATTTTACACCCCCAACTTTTAAAAATAATCAAAATCACGCAACTAACTAATTTACCTACTAACATATGACAATGAATTGTTCACTGCACGTGACAACTAATTTATCAAGACTAATATCACAAACAAGCATGTTGACAAGTTATTATTGGTTTTAATTGGTGTGAAAGAAAAATGGAGGAAAAGTCTTGAAAGAAAAGTGTACTCACTTACGGAAAGTATACTTCTCCCACATTGGTGGGAGAAAGCAACTTTCATGTGTTCTTATTAAGAAACACACCTTCAAGAGGATAGTGAGGCAAGAATCAAGAGGCGCCTCGCGCCGTTGTCGTTGTCGCTCGCTTGGCTTCGGATTGATTGATTAGATTAATTTTTTAAACAAAGTTTATTTGAAACTTGAAAAAACAAGTGGAATTTATTAATCCAAAAAATCCAAAGAAAAATGAAAAATATTTTTTTTCTTCATAAAACGCCATGCATATGCATACAGAAATGCAGCAACCCTTCGAAGAAATGACACACTATTTCGAAAAAGGGGTGATTGTTCGGTCAGATGTGACTATTCAAAAAAGACAATATTTCGGAATGGACAGACATGACTGTTCCGAAGTAATACACCTTTCTGATGAACCATGCTTCCTTTCTGAATGGACACTTGATGGCTATAAATACCTGTATTTTTTCCACAGGTATGTATGAAAATTTAAGGATTGAAAACTCTCTTCTACTTTCAAAAAACTCTTTGTGATCATCTGTCGTTGAGTGTGTTCGAAGAATCAGAAGGTTTGATAAAATTAAAAAAAATTGGGGTCATATGTATCAATGATAAAAATTGAAATTGGAGTTGAAGAAAAGTAAAAACAACCAAAACTTGTTTTCACTTTTCAAAAAACAAATTGAAATCGTTTTTGAAATTTTTATGGTCAAACACCACAAATTTTATAAAGTGAAATAATTTTTCAAAAAAAAGTTAAAAAAAAATTATGGTCAAACGGCCTCTTAGTTTTTCTCCTAAGTTGTATGTGTGTGTTCTTTTTTTTTGTGTGTGTGCATGTGTTTCTTTTATAGTAGTACTAGTGGGATATGCCCGTGAGCATGGGCCCGGTAGTGAGAAAGCTGAAAATAATGAAGATAATTAAGTAGATTTGTAATTATATTGTTGTTGTAAAAGGAGAAAAATATAAGAAGTTGTCTCGATCAAAGTTTTCATCAAAGTGCCACAATTAATTTGTCCAATCAACCAAATATATTATATCAAATAATTTTGAGAGTCAATCACAGATTTTATATCTTTAAAAAATTTTAAATTATTAATTATTATGATTTATAGTTTTTTTACATTTTTTTTGAAGTATGTAACAGATTAAATCTTTTTTTAGATATTTTCAGTTGTTAACTATTGTACTTTATAATATATCCTATGTAATTATCAAATAATACATGTTACTCTTTTTGTCCAAACTTTGTGTCATTAATAGTCAATTATATTTTAGACTATTCCAATTTAAGTGGAAATGATAGAATTTTGAGATCCAACGAAATATTTTATATCTTTTAAAAATTTTAAGTTATTAATTATTGTGATCTTTAGTATTTTTTACGTATTTTTTTGAATATATAACAGATTAATTTTTTAGATATTTTAAGTTGTTAAATATTATAATTTATAATATTTTATGTGATTTTCAAATAATATATGTTACTTTTTCATCCAAACTTTTGGGGCATTAATAGTCAATTATGTTTATAAATAATTTAAGTTTTTAATTACTATGATTTGTAATACTTTTTTCTTCGATATCAATTTAAATGACACTAATATAATTTTGAGAGTTAATCAAATATTTTATATCCTTAAACTTTTTAAAGTTGTTAATTATTGTCATTTTTAGATTTTTTTTTTGCATTTTTTAAAATATATAACAAATTTTTAGAAATAACATAAACAAATTAAATTGGATGAAACAATGAAGGCAACGGAAAGGACCAATGAAGTTGTGGCAAAGCAGACAAATTGACCTTTAATTATTTACATTGTTAATTATTGTGACTTATAGTATTTTGACATATTTTATTGAAATATATAAAATATTAAAAAAAATTATTTTTAGATATTTTAAGTTGTTATTGTAATTTATAATACTTTTTATGTTATTTTCAAATAATATATAGTACTCTTCTTGTTTAAAATTTTGTGGCATTGATAGTCAATTATACTTTTATTCTATTCCAATTTAAGTGGCATTGTGCTTAGATAGTCATAATAATTAATTAGGGGTGATATCGTAAAATCATGATTGAAGCAGCGAAACAAACATGTCTTAACTGACTTGTATAAAATAACTAATTAGAAGTGATATAACATAATTACTATACAAAAATACTTATGAAAAAATTAAGTGTCTCATATAAAACGCTAAGTTAATTTAGCATTAAATATTATAAATTTTTTAATACTTAGATGACTTTCTAATAATTTTTTAATATTTAGATGATTTATAATAAATAATTAGGGGTAATATAGTAAAATTGCGGTTAAAGTAGCTGAAGCAAACATGTCGTAGATGTCTATTTAACTTTTTTTAATTAAATATTATTAATTTTTAATACATAAACGATATAAAGTAATTAATTGGGAATGATATAGTAAAATGATGAAGCAAGAAGCTGAATGATCGGCAAGGAGGACGACAATAACTAACTAGAAGTGATATAATAAAATTACTATAAAAATACTTATGAAAAAAATTAAATGGACCTTATATAAGACGTCAAGTTAATTTAACATTAAATATTATTAATTTTTTAATACTTAGATGACTTTATAATAATTTTTTAATACTTAGATGATTTATAATAATTAATTAGGGGCGATACAGTAAAATTATAATTGAATCAGGTGAAGTATACATTTCATAAAGATTTATTATATTCTCTTATTAAAAATGATTAATTTTTAAAAGTATAAATAATATATAATAATTATTAGAGGTAATATAATGATGACCGAAAGGTGGGCTTATTAATAAAGAGAATTCGATTTGGAAGTTGGGGTAATGGAGAGGTTTTTGGGATGTCGGAATAATGGGGTAAAAGTAGTTGATGTGAGGAAGTGAATGTGGGGTTGAGTAGTTTTAGGATAACATTTTCCTTTTTTATTTTGTGATTATATATATATATATATATATATATATATATATATAATAATTAAAATATTTAGCTAGCTATTTTTAAACTAACATAAATATAAGAAAAGTTTATAACTAATTTAAAATAAAATATAATTAAGAGAATAATAAAATTACTAGATTATTTTTTAAAATCTAAGTTAAATATATATATATATATATATATATATATATATATATATATTTGAAAATTCTCTTATTATTTAAAAATAAAATATATCCTAAATATAATTTTATTTTTTGAATCCTTTCAACAATTTTTCAAATAAAACCAGCTAAAAATGAAAATAAAAGTTGAAACAAACATTAGACAAAAAGTAAAATTTTGATATTAAAAATAGGTAAGTTAAGGAATAGTGAAAAATTACGTGTCTACAAATATGATTAAAAGAAACTCATACAAAATAATTTTTTAACATTATTTTACAAGTAAAAATAATGCAATCATATAAAAACTATTATGAAATGCAAATCAACTAAAATATCTTACCTGTCAAACAATAAAAGAATCATCATTTCTTAAAATATAAAATTATCATACTATGCAATTTATCTCCATAAAAGAAACAATCAATAAATTATTAATATTATAATAAAAACATTACTCTTTCGTGAATAAAAAAAAAAAAATTCAAATAACATTGTAATAAAATATAATAATCGCGAGATATAGGATAACAATATAAAGATCAATGACAAGTGAAATGTAAAATTCAAATATGTGTTTTAAACACAAATATTAAGTGATATTTATTCTCATGACGTTCTAAAATAATAAATAGCCTAGTTACTCTCAATTTTCTTATTTCTATAAATGAAAAAAGTTACATACCAAACATCATTCATTTAGTAAATAACTGTGAGGATCAACAATGTTGGCTAAGAAATTTGCACAATTTATGTAAGAACTATTAGGTAAGCCTCATAGAACTAAACCCGATATATAAGCCTTGAAACATTTTATCAATGTCTCATCTCATGGCAAGCCCCAAAATTATCTTTTAAATCAGTGGGTTGGATATTAAACTATATAAAATTTACATAATATATCATATAATATATATATAAAAAATTGTTATCACATATTTATCGTGGATTAAAGATATAACATTTAATGTACTATTGGGTAACGAGATATTTACAAACTAGTATAATACAGGGCAAGCTACATATTTGGGGGATGGTTTTAGAAGTTAATTATAATTATTGTAAGGCTTATATAAATTTCAACAAGTTTATATTTAATTAATGTTTATCTCTAATTTTTTCTGAATTACAAATAATTTTTTATTTTGCAATTTTTGAATATATAATTAGCATCCGAATAAATAATTTTGAAGTTGAGATACATAATTTTGAACTTAAAAAAGTAACATTAATTACTCCAATTTTTACTCGGATACATAATTAGCATCCAGATACATAATTTGAAGTTGACATACATAATTTTAATTACTGAAATACATTCATTGTGAAACTATTTGATCGAGATGCATAACACATTAACTAGGCCAAAGGGAAATACATAATTAAAATTATGTATCAATAAAAATTTGGATTTTTGATGTATTTGTTTTTTTTATAAAAAAAAGACTTAGGTAATTAATGGAAAGATAGGAATTTTATGTAATTTAATAAAGATAAACTATGTAATTTTTCTATTATTTTAAACTAATTTCAAAGAATTGTATTGTGCATCAATTCCTGAAAATTCAAATCTTATATCAAACTTCTTCACTGGCAGCCCAGTAAGTAAACGGGGCCTAAATAAAGCCCAAAATCCATTAGGTCTTTCATCAAATTCCCTCTATATATAAATAAACTCACAACCAAAACTCACAAATAACACCCTAATTTTGCTTTCTCCGCTACTTTAATTTATCCCTAATTTGCCTTGTTTGTTTGATTTGTTTGCTTCGTTGTTTTCTTCATTTTTATTTGGTTTTAAATAAGCCCAATGATGGAAAATCTATGTATATTGAGCGGCTGTGATGGTTGTTGATTCATCAGTTGTCTTTGTGCATCACCTGAGTATCAGCGGCACCTGCTATTTTTTCTCCCCTTCCTTACCTCCCTCAGCATTGCACTTTGCCGCTGCTGTTTATGGTGATGTATGAAAGACTTCTAATGAGTTCCATCACTTCAAGTCGTCTGTGATTTTGAAGCTATGAGATCTGAGGGCTTTTCTACTTTTTCTCTCATATTTGAATTTGCTTACTGTTTAATATTTTTTGCTTGGAATCTCTCAATTAATTTCATCTTTTCCTAACCTGGTTTATCAACAATTTGGTTTGCTTGTTCGTTTTGGATCTGTTATTTCTCAGAAAACAAAAGCGATAAAACTATAGTAGAAAAGGGTCAAGCGATAAAACGATAGTAGAAAAGGGCCATGTTAGAATTTACTAGCCAAATCATCATTATATATGTTGCTTATTCCAAACCTAGTATACCTTTAGCCATGAAAGCTAAATTATTATGACCATATTGAAAGTGAAAGTGTAAAATGGAAGGGGATTGATTGGTTGCTTTGGTTATTTTAAAAGGGTTTTCTTGTTAGTTCATTTATGAATGGATTAGGTCTAAAAATTCATGTGAATCGTATGAGAAAATTTTGTTTTTTCAAAGATAATTTTCACTAAATGAAATGCTTTTTGTCAAATATTATTATTATAATTTTTTTATTAAAATGAAATAAATTTTGAAGAAAATAAAAAATTTCTCATGGTCAAATCATACTAAATTTTAAGATTATTTATGTCTATTGAATCTTTATATTTGTTTGAATTTGTGAAGCGAATATTTCTACTAAATTTTGTCATTTGAATTTTTATAATCCATCAAAAACATATTATTTTAAATACTTCGAAAAAAATTCTAACACCCTTTACTTCTTCTCCCACCCCACCCAACCCTGGATTCTTCTCCAACCCCGCCCTTCCTTCTATCGCCATTTTCACAATTAATTTTTTTTTCTTTAGATAGCAATTACAAAATAAAAAAAAAAATTCAAAAAATTAGTAACTCAATTAAATTCGACCCATATCTATATACAAAAATTTTTAAAATAACATTTCAATTATTTCAAAATGACAGGTGTTGTCAGAAAAATTGATGGTTATTACCTTGACATTTTAAATCTTTGTGTATGTGAATTTATAATTGAAAATTTAAATTAATTTATTGTTCTAATTGTCGTCTTAGGGTGTTTGTGTATGTGAATTTATAATTGAAAATTTAAATTAATTTATTGTTCTAATTGTCGTCTTAGGGAGTTTGTGGTGGTGGAGATGGTAGTTGTGGGTATGGAGTTGGAGATGGTGGTTGTGGGTTGGAGGACGGCCGGGTGGGCGTTTGGGTAAATTTGGTTCACTATTTTTAAAGTTTCGATTTGATAATTTGATAAAATTTAATTGATAAATTAAATTGGTACGGTATTTGATAAAATAATATTAAAATTGAAGATGTACAAATTAGATTTAAACTTTAAAGAGTATATTCAATAGAAATTCTAGTTAGTATTCTTTTTTATGCTTTTTATAAATATATTACTAAGATTCTTAGTTAAACATATGTGTGTATATATATATATAATAATTTGGTGTTCGATAAATATCGAATATCAAATGGTATTAATAATTTGTATCAAACTCATTTTCAAATATTAAAATGTTAAAATTTTACTTTCAAATATCATATCAAATACTGAATATTAATTATCAAATTTTTTAATTTGATTCAGTAATTCAATTTTTGGTATGTTATATCCAGCCCTAAGGACTGGGAGTGCGTCGGAAAAACCTCTTTCGATACCAAAAGCGGTAGTGAAAGGGTTTATGGAGGAGGAGCCACTAGTGTTGGTCAAAGCAGATCTGTTTGTAGGAGAGACATAAATAGTGTGAAGGAAGATGGTGACGGCGGCGACAACCGTAGGAAGAGAGGAGATGGAGGAAGATGAGATAAATAATTTTTTAATTTATTATTTTGCTTTGTATTTAATATTATTAATTTAAAAATTTTAAAAATAATTAATAAAAATAATTATGATAAAACATTGATTTATATGATGTAGATTTGACATGTCATTTATTTTAGGGCAAGTGAGTTACACACATAATACTTACACACATAATACGAGGATTTAAAATTTTATATTTTGATGAGTTGAGGAATTCAGATAAGAAAGAATAAGTAGGGATATTTACTTTATAAACTAAGAAAAATACAGTGATTTAGCAAATAGCTTCGCCCTAAATTTATAATCATAGTTTAACCCCAAAGATTTATGGAGCACCCAGAGTTCTTGGATGTAAAATTGTGAACTTTGGCTATTTGGCTATGTTCATTTGGTACTTTGATTAACTACTCATCCAAAGTTCCCACTCTTTGTAATCATAGAGCCTTTCATTCCATTTTTATAATTAGTATAAAAAAATAATATAATATATTAAAGTTTTCATTATACATGAGATTCAGAAAATAATTAATTTGATTATAAGTTTTTTCCTAGTTGAGCAGTATACTAGACTGGAAAGTAAACTTTGCACAATGTAACTTATACTTTCTTCATCACATTTAGTTAGTTATTTTATTAAAAATAGTATACTTTCTTCATCTCATTTTAGTTAGTTATTTTATTAAAAATAAACATCTCATATTAATTGATCACTTACTAAATTAAGATAGAATAAGTTATTTTTTTTCACTTTATTTCATTAATAGTATGAATCAAATGTGAATAATTATAATTTCAATGTTCATTTTTATACTCAATGAATATCATTAATATGATTAAAGGGTAAGATAGTAAAATTCATTATTCAATTTATGAATTTTAATTATCGTATAAAATAAAATATGTCCAATTAAAATGAGACAGAGGAAGTAAAAATCATGTAATAATCCTAATTATGTATCATTTAGATTTTGTCACCCTTTTTCTTCATAATTTTTTCGATCTTCAAGGTCGAATGAGGACAAAATTATAAGTATGTATTAGCAATGCAAATATTAAACTATTGAAAGACAAAGATGTCGGTTTAGGGTACCCTTGTGCATAAACTGGTTTTATCCAAATTTATGAATTGATTCAAAGTAATTTGGATAATACAAAGTAAATTATGCATTTCGAACTTGCTTTACAGTTCAATTATGAAATATTATAATTTTTCAATTTGTATATGATTGGACAAATCTACAAATGAAATCAAAAAATCAAATTGTGTATACACAACTAAAAAATACTAATAATCTATTTCTAAGATTCTATAGCCTAAATCTAAATCTCAATTCAATATTCCCTCCCCTTAGATTTTTCTTCCTAGACGGGTATACCTATTGCGTTCCTAACTCTTTTATTGGATGTTGGTCATTGGATTTGATGTATGCTTGAAGCTCTTTGTTATGCTCTTGTGTTGCCCATATCGATTGAATTGGAAGTTGATTTGTCTCTTTAGTGGAGTCTCTCAACTTAATAACTAGCTTTTGGGATGCCAGTTAGGCCAAGATTGTTACATGGTATCAGAGCCAATCGTTCGACGCATGAGGCCAAGACTTGGAGTGGTGGTTTGCGTGCCAAGAGTGGTAGCTTGGACTTGAGGAGGGTGTCAATTGTGACCAAAGAGGTCATTAGTACTATACAAGGGACCATTGTTGTCCCACATCGGTTGTTGCGCGTAAAACGAACTAGGACTCTCACCTTAATAGCTAGTTTTTGTGGTGTTGCTACACTCTTATTTTTCCATTTTCTATGTCATTATGCTTGCAAGTTTATGGTTTTTTGGGTTAATGTCATAATTATTTAAGGTTGCAATTTTAAAATTTCATTCCTTTGATTATGTTTGTTCTAAAATTGAAATGAAAATAGTTACTTCTTTGAATTTCAAAATTAAACAAATTAATTTGATTAATTAACCTAAAATGAATCGCATGTGAATGAGATTTTCGAAATTTAAAATTTCAAATCGACGACGGCCAAAAGCCAATCGAATATTTGTGAAGATTTTAGGTTAGAGTAACTAATTCTCATATAATAATGCTCTGTTAAATAATAATTAATATTCATGCATAATAATACTTTTATTACTAAAGGACAGTTCGATGCACTAAAATTTTCGCTATGCGCAAGGTTTGGAGAAGGGTCCTACCACGAGGGTGTATTGTATGCAACTTTATCTTGCACTATGACCTCCTAGTCACATGACAACAAGTTTACCAGTTACTTCAAAGCTCCCCTTCAATACTTATATTATTTTATAGAGAAAATACATAATTTCACCATACACTCATCTGCATAGCTTACTTTAGACCTTTAACTTGATGGGTCATTATATACCCCCTTAATAACTTTAAAGTATATTAAATTAAACCCCGCGAAGCTTAACAGAAGTCAAGGCTGGCGTTGTTGAATCACGCGTCTTTTGATTCGTCCATATCATTTAATGTTATTATATATTATTTTATATATTTTATTTTTATAAAATTATTAATACCCGATCCACTCCTAATTATAACCCAATCTAGCACTAATAAATACCCCTAATTTTTAAATTAAACCCCATGTTTCTTCTTTCTTCGCCAAAAATTACTATTTTATTCTCTCGTATCACTCAATTTCATCCAAATGGTGAATGTTGTGGAGTTAGATTGCTCCAACGGTGATGTTGGTAGTTGAAAAATTCTTAACAATACACCTTTCCCATAACTACAGCCGCTCTGTTCTATAATGTCTCGTACATATAGAGCAAGGAACAAGTCCTTGAAAAATCGGGCAATGAAAACTTTGATGAGATCCCATTTTGGTAGAGCGAGTATTGACTTGACAAACCAGTGAGAAGTTGGACAACCAAATCTTATTCTAATATTGGATTGCCAATTTTTACTAGTGAATTGGTAGTGAATTCAAATTTTTCACATAGAATTCGATGGTCTCACAATCACCCTTTTTGATGTTGTGAAATTGCATTTTAAGTTGTTGAGTAATAACTATTTCATCTTTTGAACCCAACTTGGATTTTGGCATAGGAATACTACTATCATTTTTATTTGATGAAAAATTAATGATTGGTTCTTGTTTTCTGCTAAATATATATTTCAGTCACCGATCATTCGTAATGTCGCATCAAAAATTATATTGGAGGAGAAGGAAAAGGACTAAATGTAGAAGGAGAAGCTTAGAGTACTAAACTGATTCATTTTTGTTTGGAAGCTTTCAATTTAGAATTTGCAGTGGAGAAAAAATAAGTTGAAAAGACAATCAAAATTAAAGAAATAAAAAAAGTAGGATCAAATATTTCATTTATTTTAAATAAAAATTCAAACAAGTAAAAAAAAGTTAATATATTAAAAAAGAATATTATATTAGTTATGTGTTGGCAAATAAAATAAGATAAAATGGTTTGATGGACCCTTATACTATGTTCGTTTTGTAATGTGGATACTCATACTTACATGTTTTTCATTTGAACCCTTGAACTCACTAAAAAAATATTTTAAGCACTTTTTTAGTGAGTGTAACACACTCGCCTCACGTCAACTGTCATGTCAGCTTCCACGTCATTTTCAGGTATTACATTAAATTTCATGTCATTTTTAAAATTCTACATAAGAAATTAAATATTAAAAATAAATTTAATTAAATAATTTTTTTTTATAAATTGTAGAAAAATTTAAATAATCATATTTTTATTTTTTCTCACAAATTAAATATCAAATTCATTTCAAATATTTAAAATTCTTCTCCAACTAATTTAAATTTTTAACTACAAATTCATATATACAAACATAATGAATTTTCGATTTTTAAATTTGAATATCTTTAACAAATTGACAAAAGCTTTATGTTTTTTCAAGCTTATTCATGAAATTCAATAATTTTTCAATATCCACTACCACTCACTTTCACTTTAAATTTAAATTTTAATCCCCAAAAAAATGAAAAGATTTTAAATTTAAATTTTAATCCAAAAAAAAATATGAAAAGATTTGAATTGAGAGGAAAAATTTAAAAATATAATGAAAAGTGAAGGGTGGGGGTGCTGGACGGGGCTAGGGTGGGGGAAGGGGGCTGGACAGTGGTGGGGTGAGGGTGGTTGGACGGAGGAGGGGGGCTGGACGAGGGTGAGGGGTGGGGTGGCTGGATGGGGGAAGCGGGCTGAGGGGTGGCTGGACGAGGGGAAGGGGGCTGGGGGAGGGGGGCTGGATGGAGGTGAAGGGGTGGGGTAGGGTGCGAGGGTAGATGGACGGGAGGAGGGGCTGGATGAGGGTGAGGGGTGGGGTTGGGGGGTATCTGGAAGGGGGACGGGGGTGAAGGGTGGGGTTGGGGGGTGGCTGGATGGAGGAGGGGGGCTTTTTATTTTTTAAATTTATTATTTTTTAAAATATTTTTAAATTTAAAAAGATGGAGAAAAAAGTGTTTTTTTTTATTTTTTTTAAATTTTAATATTATTTTTAATCATTTTAATATAAAATTGATAAAAAATTGACCCCTACTAGTATCCTAGGCGCGTGCCTGCATGCATTTCGTCCTAGTCAGCCATTTTAATGCCACACAGGTCTGATCAACGATCAAAAGATTTAAAATGTTGCTTTTTAATGGGTTCAAGGGTTCAGATTTAAAATGTTGCTTTTTAATGAGTTCAAGGGTTCAGATGACAAACATGTAAATAGGAGTATCCACATTATAAAATGAACACAGTATAAGGGTCCATCAAATTATTTTACCAATAAAATAATGACACATATATGATTATGTTGATTCAAATTCTTTTTTCTCTTCTCACACGCTTTTTGAAAAGTGAATACACCCTCTCTACCAAGGGAGATATTTAATATACTTTAAAATTATTTAATTACTCGTGAAATTAAGGATCTAAAGTGAGACATGCAGACAAGTTTAGGGATAAAATGATATTTTTTTTCTAATTATTTTATAATAATATTTTCTTAATTACTAATCACCACATTTTCTAACTGACTAATCCAAAACTTTTTTTTTTCCCAATATATCCACGGCTGACAACGTAAGACTAATCTTCATTGCTATTGTCAACGCATTAAGCGATAGGAAATTGATCACAATTTTTTTTTCATTCGTCAAAAATGAGATGCTCACCACAAACCCTTGTGGTTTACTGAACCGGAGCTCAAAACCAGAAGTCTTGGCGTTTGCTTCAAAAACTTGAAGAAGAGGTTCAACAAAAAGTACTTTTCAAAAACAAAAACAAGAACAAAAGGGCAGTTTCGATAATGTTGGAGTTGAAGGCAAAGTGTTTGAAGAAAGCAGTGGTTCCTTCCACTCTAATTAAGCATCCATCCCCCGGCAACCTTCAGTCTACTCGTCTTGCTCTTCATGTCCGTTACTTCACTTTTCCCCTATATAATATCCAATTCAAATTTCAATTTTTAACTGTTTTTTCTTTTTTATATTTTCTGAGAGCAGATGAACGATGGCAATGTTTCTTCTTGTTCCGTCTACATTGCTTCCGGTTGCCGCATTTACGAAGCTCTTGTAAGTCACTTTTCAAAATGCCATATACATTCCATTATACTAATTTAGACAGTCCAACTAACTAAGCCTTGTTCCAATTGAATACCTCAATTCCCAATAAAATATTTCAATTCAAATTTTCATTTTTTCTCTGTGTTCTCCTTCTGTCTGTTAGGCTGTTAAGTACTTAAGTTAACTACCTAAAATATATATATCATGTCATTCAATTATACGCATTTTCCTCAATAATCCATAAAACTAAATGTTTTCTACTTGAGGTTGATGCGTATAGTTGAAGAAGATGACATAAAAAGTTTTTGTAAAATTTGAGCATGTAGTTTCTAATTGAAACATTGTATTAGGAGTTAAGGTATTCAATTGGAACATAACTTAGTTCGGGTTAACTATGTTTTAAGCCTCGTGTTTGTATTTAAGAAGTCTTCATATATTCATGTGAAAAACCACAAACTTTTTATACTATGATGTATTATTTAGGTTACAGTTTTTTGTTCTTCTAGTGTTTATTGGACCCCTCATTGGATGTTTGTTGGTTAGCCCTTTTGCTCTGTCTGTTGAATTCCAGTAAGCTAAATTGAGTTGTAATTATTCTCTTGACCCATTTAAGAGAGGGGAATCAAAATTCTCTTTCCAGTGATTGTAATTTCAAAATCACTTGCATGTAGGAGACCACCGTACTCACCCATTTTCAATTTTCAGTTCGTGAAGGTAAATTAGGAGAGCCAGCGAGACATAGATAGATCGAGATAATTGTTGTAGTTATCTGGTCTATAAATTTACTTCGCAAACGTATTTGAAGGTTATTAGGTGGCTAATCCTTCTTAAGGCATGTTTGATAAAGAAGCAATAGTACTTTATTTTCTTTTCATTTTCACTGTACAGATTCCAATGGAAAGTTCACTGCTCAACCTAGGAAAGGAGGACCTCTTAATTCCCGAACAATGTGAGGTAAACTTGTTTTCTTCTATTATGATGCAAGATGGATTTTTGAAGTAGCTTATTAATATTGTTAATTTGAAGGTTCTAGAGGCTTCAGTGCTCAATCGTTGCCCACATCGATCAGAAATCCAAAGTATAGTGCTAGCTGAAAGTGAAAGTAAGATCTGGAGACACGCCTGCATATTTGATTTCCATGAGTTGCATTGGCATTATTATGTGATATTAGGTTACAAAATAATTTATTTTACATATTTGAAGCATCTACTCTTTACCTTTCAACAACTTC
Source organism: Capsicum baccatum var. pendulum (assembly GCA_030864225.1). Classification (NCBI taxonomy): domain Eukaryota; kingdom Viridiplantae; phylum Streptophyta; class Magnoliopsida; order Solanales; family Solanaceae; genus Capsicum; species Capsicum baccatum. The sequence goes on along the minus strand of CM061553.1, from coordinate 59,606,592 downwards.
ATGTTATGTCTAGCTCTCTACAGGCTCTGGTTGCGCAATTCTGGGAAGCGTGGATTCTTATGGTCACCTTATTGTCTCTGGATTGGATTCTAGTGACGAAGGTATCCCTCCTATTTATTTTTGAATTTGTCTTTGTGATGGATGTTTTGACGCAACAAGTTCAAGGTGAGGTGCCTTGGTGTATCTTATTTGCGGATGACGTAGTTTTGATTGATAAGGCCTGCAGAGTAGTTAATGCTAAGTTGGAGGTTTGTTGACAAACCCTAGAGTCTAAATGATTTAGGTTGAGCAGGACCAAGACTAAATATTTGGAGTGTAAGTTTAGTGAGGGGACACAGGAGACTGATGTGCTAGTGAAACTTGATACTCAGGGTTTCAAGTTTCTTGGGCCTATGATACAAGAAAATGGTGTAATTGACGAGGATGTCACTCATCGTAATGGTGCAAGGTGGGTGAACTGGAGGCTTGCATCCGGGGTCTTGTGTGATAAGAAGGTGTCCCCTCGACTTAAAGGCAAGTTCTATAGAGTGACAGTTAGACCAACTATGTTGTATGGGTGGAGTGTTTGCTAGTTAAGAACTCTCACATTCAAAAGATGAAGGTGGTGGAGATGAACATATTGTAATGGATATGTGGGTTTACTAGGATGGATAGGATCAGAAATGAGGTTATAAGTGACAAAGTGGGAATGACTTCGGTAGAAGACAAGATGCGTGAAGAGAGGTTGAGATGGTTCAAGTATGTGATGAGGAGGAGCACAGGTGCCCCAATGCGGAGGTGTGAGAGGTTGGTTGGCAATGGATGGATTTAGGCGAGGTAGAGGTAGATCGAAGAAATATTGGAAGGAGGTGCTTAGACATGACATGGAGCAGTTACAGCTTACCGAGGGCATGACTCTAGATAGGAAGGTGTGGAGAACGCGTATTAGGGTAGAAGGTTAGTAGGATGAGGGCTAGTAGTTGTAGCGTTTCACAGGTAGTTTCTTGTTCTTGGAGTTTTTGGGAGTTGTTTGTTGTTTCAGGTAGATTGTTGTTGGTATTTTTTGGTGATAATCTTGTTTCTGCTACAGTTTGTTTGTTCTTTTGTTACTACCTTTTGTTTCTTATTTTTATATTTTGTCTTTTTCTACGTTGTTTGGTCTTGAGCCGAGAGTCAATCGGAAACAACCACTTTACCTCACTTATGAGGTAGTGGTATATACTGCGTACTTTCTACCCTCCCCAAACCCCACTATGTGGGAATATACTGGGTATGTTGTAGTAGTTGTACTTTGCTGTATGCTGATGGATTCTGTTAAAATTAGAAGAATCTCAGAGTTGATATTTTAGTTTATGGTTTACCTCATGTTAAACCTAAATTTTCTCCTTTGTTATAGGTGCAAGGCCGCTGTTAGTTAATAAATAAATTTACCAATCATGGAGTCCAACATGCTCACTTAATAGTTTGGTTTTGCTACTTATAATTCCCTAAAGAATTTTGTAAAGATGCTATGTTTGGATTACTATTATCTGGCATATAAGTGAACTAGTTTACCAACTTGATTTGAGAAATTGATGCTTTTGCTAATTAGAGTGGATCTAAGAGAAATTTTGTAATGTTGTTGACGTGGACCACCCATGACTTTTACTGATGAGTTATTCCCACATTTATTCTAGCATGATATTTGGATTACAGCTTGATGAATTCTTCACATTCTAGATATCAACGGGCTTACATATTCTGTCTCTCCTCGAGATCGCGGCGTTGGAGAAGGTAGCTGGACAGGCCTGTGCTTCAATCCCACTCAACAGTTCATGGTATTTGGTTTCATATGTCTGCTACGTTGGAGTCTGTGATCATTAATGCTGATGCTTCACATCTGCAGCTTCTTCCTGTACAATTTAGTTTGTAGAACCATTGTATTGTGCCTGTGGGTGCAAAATAGAGGCAATTGGGGTGGAGGGGAGGCCTTGTCCTTGTCAGCTGACTAGTTTGCAATCCATTTCTTGCTGTGTATTTACCATTTTGCTTCAATGTAGCTTCTGTCCTTTTCCTGAGATTTTTCCAGATAGATTAGTCTGCCTTTTTCAACCTTCAGCTTTGCGAGAAGTTTTACTTTTGACCTATCATTTTTGGAGAAATTTGAAATGATGGCATTGACTGGCATCAGAATGTTCTCATCTTTGAATATAACATTTTGGTTCCATGAGACGCTGGCTTACTAAGCTAATCAATTTGTTGGTTAATATACCTGATTAAAACAATGCGTAATTCTTGATATCATATTGGCTATTCAAATGAACTCTTAAACACCTTTTTTTTCTGAAACTTGTAAAAGTAACTCTAAGCACTTTTATGTTGATGTTTTGAACCATGGAAGGCAAATGAGACGGTTGCTTTTGTTCTTCTTCACATTCATTTCCTGTTTTTATTTCCTTTTAACATCCTCTGTGTGTGTGTGTGTTGCAAAGAGTAAGTGTTTCATTTGTGGCATATTTCTTGCCTTTTGCCTGTATCTCAGTATTTTCTGGGTTTTGGCCTCAGGCAGCTGTGGCTCGCAGTTTCTCCAAAACCATTGACGTCTATGACCAAGATATTCATCTCCGTACTTTTCGTTCGTAAGTACTTATCTTTGCTTCAGAGACAATAGGTCGTTTACAGTCTAATCTCAAACTTTTCATTCTATTTTTGCTACTATGCTTTCCAATTTTGAGATATCGTTTATATATACAGCAACATGTCTCAAAACATCATACATCTACCGGTCATATATCCTTTCTCCTTTCTGGGTAGCCTGGATTGTTTTTATTCCCTCTTGGAGGCATTGTTAGACTAGTACTACCATGAATTTTCTGTTACCTTGGCCTTTTAGGCAATGTTGCTAATAAAAAGAAAAATAAAACCAGTAAACTAGCCAGATGCCCATTTTGGTACTCGTGACAGAGATAAACAAATCAGACCTTAAGAGGAGGGGATTACATTGAAAATTTGAATAGTGGTTTCTGCAAACGCTGTTTTTTGTGGATTAGTTATTGTTTCTGTCAAGATAATTCAACTGTTCTATATTTCTGGAGCTCATATATAGCATGACTTGAGTCCTAAGTTTGCATCCCTCTCTTTGTATGTAGGCCTTTGTGTTGGCATGTCTCTAGATTTGTTTATCAACCAAAAAAGAAAAAACTCAAAAGAAAATGCACGGCAATAGTTACGGTGATGGTTTGGGAGGTGGCTCTGACCAGCATCCTATGATGTTCTTACATCATGTGTAGGAAAAGTTCCACAAAAATATCTGACAAACAATTTATAGAGTTGTATATACCTAGTTTTACCAAAGATTAAAATTACCATTTCACTTGAAAAGGGGAAAGAGGTGTCTGGGCCCGTTTTGGCTCTCCTCGACTAAATCCACGGGATACCTGTCATCTCCCACTAGCAACAACTATCAGGTAAATTTGTTCACCAAGGCTAGAACAGATGTGAAGAATCACCTAGTGTTTTTTATCTCTTTTGGGATTTGAACCTGAGACCTCAGGTTCTCAACCCACTTCATTGACCACTAGGCCACACCTTGGGTGCATATGCTGATGGCGTTCTCATAATATGCAATACAGATAGTAGACAGGTTGAGTATATAGAAATCATCTAACTTTGCCTTCTCTAGACTTTGTAGAAATCTGGCCAAAAGTTTCCTCTTTCCTGTAGTCCAGAAACTCAAGAACTGGCTGATAATTTGGGATGTAATATTGGATCTTTACCTAACATGTAATTAGTCATGCACCTTTGTTGCAGCCGTTAAGTGAGCGGACATCTGGACTGGAGTCATAGAAAGGGTGAAGAAGAAGCTATCAAGTTGAAAAGGCAATCCTTGTGTTTTGTGGGAGACTGACTTTAAAAACAGCATGATAGATGCTCCCCCAAACTATGTAATATCTTTATTCCTATGCCAGCATGGTTGGAGGAAGACAGAAATTCTTATGGGAAGGAAACAAAAAGAAAACAGGTCAAAAATTTTTACACCTACCAAGGAAGATGGGATCTAGCATTAGGAATCTTAGTGCACAAAAAAAAAAAACAAGTGACGTCGAAATTTAACCGTGAGGAAGGTGCTCTGTGGAGGAAGGTAATGGTTGCTAAATTTGGTCAAAATGATCCATGTTGCACAAAGTTGACCTTTGAGCCTATGGAGTTGGTATTTGGAAGCACATCATTAAACAGTGGGAAGCTCTTGTTGCGAAAATCAACTTCGTAGTGGGACAACAACAACAACAACATACCCAGTATACTCCCATCAAGTGGGGTGTGGGGAAGCTCTTGTTGCGAAAATCAACTTCGTAGTGGGACAACAACATTAACAACATACCCAGTATACTCCCATCAAGTGGGGTGTGGGGAAGGTAAGTGTACACAATCCATACCACTACCTCAAATGTGAGATAGAGAGGTTGTTTTCGATAGAACCCAGACTCAAAATAAAACAATCTAAGATAAGGAATAGTTAAAGAATAAGATACAATCTACCCTAATCCGCCTCCTCCACAACTTCCTATCCAGGGTTATGTCCTCGGTAAGCTGGAGCTGCTCCGTGTCATGTCTCATCACCTCCCTCCAATATTTCTTCGGTCTACCTCTACCTCGCTTGAAATCATCCGTAGCCAACCTCTCACACCTCCGCACTGGGGCATCCGTGCTCCTTCTCATCACATGATCGAACCATCTCAACCTTGCTTCCCTCATCTTGGCTTCCACCGAAGCCACTCCTACCTTATCTCGAATAACCTCATTTCTAATCTTATCTTTCCTAGTACAACCACACATCCATCAAAGCATTCTCATCTCCGCCACCTTCATCTTCCGGATGTGGGCCTTCTTAATAGGCCAACACTCCACCCCTACGCCCCATACAACAAAGACGGTCTAACCACTACTCTGTAGAACTTGCCTTTTAAGTTTGGGAGGTACCTTTTTGTCACATAAGATTCCAGAAGCGAGCCTCCATTTCATCCACCCTACCCCAATCCAATGAGTGACATCTTTATGAGTCTCTCCATTCTCTCCATTCTCCTGAATCATAGACCCCAAATACTTGAAACTATCTCTCTTAATGATAGAATGAGTGTCAAGCTTAACAACCACATTGGACTCATGAGACACCTCGCTGAACTTACACTCCAAATATTCCGTCTTGGACCTGCTCAACCTAAACCCTTTGGATTCCAGAGTTTGCCTCCAAACCTCCAATTTGGCATTAACTTCACTACGTGTCTCATCAATCAAGATTACATCATCCGCAAAAAGCAAACAACACGGCACCTCACCTTGAATGTGCCGTGTCAAAACATCCATCACCAAGGCAAAAAGAAACGAACTAAACGTCGATCCTTGATGTAACCCCATCAAGACGGGAAAGTGCTCCGAGTCCCCTCCCCTAGTCCATCAAGAAAATTCTATTTTAGTCATAATGCATGGATACCCTGGTCTCTTTATCTTTGCTCAAAATGCACAAGACAATTTCTTCAGTTCCTGCACTATTCAATTGAGCTGAAGAGCCTGTTGTCTGGGAGAACAGGCAAAAGTGGTGTCTTTACATGTCACAGACTGCTAAAGAAACTCTAGTTGCTTGTCCAGAAAATGGGAACAGTGGGCTTGGAGAAAGATTTTAAAAGCAGAAATCCTTTGATCCTAACTGTTCCTGAGAAGTGGCCCATGATGCAGTTCTTACATGTCAAAATCTTTAGAAAAGAGGTACTATTATTTTTTATCGTAGAAAAGAGGTATTAATATCTGTGGGCTGTAGCAGATCCATTTTTCTTAAAGAAGGAACTGAAGATACAAGACCTCGTTTATCCTTTGTTCAGTTACTTGTAAACTCTCAAATCTATTCCTGAACATTTTTGGAGTTATGTAGGTAATGCTTCCTCAGTCAAGCACTATTTTGGATCTGAACAGTTGAAGGTTCTAAAGAAAGAGGCAAAGCAGTCAAAAATGCAATACCGGCATCTGTTTTGTGGTTTATATGGCATCATGAATTTATTTCAAATTGAGATGTTTTAACTTTATTCCAGTTTTACTGAGGGAAATGGCAGATGCTTTTGTGGAGATCCGGAACTCTACCCAGACTGAAATATAAATATCTGCATTATCTTGTTTTTTGGTGTAAATCAAAAGGTGTCTATGAAGTGAATGCTTTAATAGAATTGCTAGGTCACTTATAGACATAGACTGATTTTACATCATTCTTGGTCACCCCAACACCACCTTGCTGCTACGACATTCGTCTAAAAACTTATTTTATTCATGAAAAAGAAAAGCGCACACTGCTATTGTAATGGCAGTAGTATGGTATATGTTCCCCTTACTTGCTCAACACAAATCAGCATCAGCTTGCCCTTATTTTGACAAGGTGGGGTGTTGGGGTGACTTGTTGCTCAAACTAGAGATTCTTACTAATATAGTGAGGCATAAAAGTTTTATTCAGTTTTAGGTTCTTTTAAGGTTAAAACAATAACAACAACAACAACATATCTAGTGTATTCCCACAAAGTGGGGTCTAGGGAGTGTATAGTTTACGCAGTCTATACCACTACCTCAGATGAAGTAGTGAGGCTATTTCCAATAGACCCTAACAATAATAGAAAAGATAGAAACAACAAACAAAATGAGATAACACACCAATAGATTATAAAAGAAACAAGATACCTATGAAGTAATGCTATACACAATCTATTAGAAAATCACAAACATCACCAAAACACCATGAACAAGGGACCACAAGACACACATAACATTCGGACTATACGCATAAATACAAACTAAGCACTTCTTCCTACTAGGAAGGACACACCCCTACCCACTAACCCTCTGCCCTATCCGCGTTCTCCACATCTTCCTATCTAGGGTCATGTTCTCAATAATCTGGAACTGCTCCATGTCATGTCTAATCACCTTCCTCCAATATTTCTTCAGCCTACCTCCATCCCACTTGAAGCCAACCTCTTACACCGCACTGGGGCATCCGTGCACCTCCTCATCACATGCTCGAACCAACCATCTCAACCACACTTCTCGCATCTTTTCTTCTACCGAAGCCACACCAACATTCTCTCTAATACTCTCATTCCTAATCCTGTCTCTCCTAGTAGTCCACACATTTATTGCAGCATCCTCATCTTCGTCACCTTCAACTTTTGGATATGGGAGGTTTTAACTCGCCAACACTCTGCTCTATACAACATAGTGGATCGAACCGTCATTCTGAAGAACTCACCTTTAAGTTTAGGAGGTACCTTCTTATTGCACAAGACTCTCGAAGCAAGCCTCCATTTCAATCACCCTGCACCCATATGGTGTGTGACATCCTTGTCAATCTCTCCATTCCCTTGAATCATAGACCCAAGATACTTGAAACTATCTCTCTTCGGTCCGGGAATCCAGCTTCATTACAACATCCGCCTCATGCGACAGTTCACTGAACTTGCACTCCAAGTATTTCGTCTTGGTCCTGCTCAGCCAAAACCCTTTAGACATTCTTTTAAGATTAAAAAGCAAAGGTTTTTTGAACGGCCTGAAAGAATCATACGCATAAAAAATTAAGTGATGTCTTCTCTTTGATTCTTATATAGAAATAAAAATATCCTAGAGGAAATTGCTGGAATGATGCACATTTATGCCATGTGTACACTCTTAGACAAAAGACAAATAGATAGATGGAAGCAAAATTTTCCAGGAATAGAATTCATTCCGTCAAAACTGTTTCTTGTACTCATGGGCCTTTCCCATTGTAGTTAGCATCTTCAATAATGTCTCCCTATGAAAATTGAATATTCATGTCCTTACCTTAATAAGTGAGCTTGAGTTGATTGTTTACAGGTTGCAATATGTAGAAACTTTACTATCTAAGATCATAGATTGCATTTCGGACACATGTGGTCTTTCAGATGACAAATAATTTTATTTTGGACTATCTTTCTTTGTTTGGCTCAAGTGTCTTTGAGAAATTTATTTGAGGAAGAAAATTACATTGCAGATTGTGGTATCCATCTTCACTTATCTTCATGCAAAATTTGGCTTTAGGTGGTGGAAATTCTGTATTAGCAGTTGCAGAAGGTTGCCAGGTAATGTTTCCATGTTTTTTTTTTAATTTTCTTATGTTTGAATCACGCAGAGAATTTCCTGTTCTTTGCTGATTCTTTTCATTCTTGGCACTCTCTACTTGCTGCAGCTGTCTATATGGGACTTGCGAATGAAAGAAAAAGGTGGTTGTGTGCATCGGATTTGTGGATCTGTAGGAGATAACTTGTATGCAGTCTGTAATTCTTCAAAAGGTACCATTGCGGCGGGTGGAGCTGATCGAACTGTGACTGTCTATGATCCTCGCAGGTTATCTCCTTATAAGGCTTCACTTTGATTTTACTTTACTCAAATCAAATTTCAGATAACTTGGAATGCACTATGTTAAGTAATTTGATCTTGTCTATTTTCTCATATATTTCTTGTTTTGTGCATTCTTTTGAAAGGAATTGTTAATTTGTTATGGCCCCTAGTTCTGGATCGAGTCGCTGGACGATTAACTTGGAAGTCAGACCTAACGTTATGGTCTAAGCCCTTGTTTTGTTTCGTGACTTGCTTATGATTGCTGAATTTTGCAGTTCACTCAGGGACTGCAGACCTGGAAAATTGTTTGAGAAAGTCCAGACTCTCTTGATAAAATCCAACTTGTTTTATTAATAATGTCAAATCTCTTAAATAGAGGTTTACAGTAGCAAAGGGTCCTAACAAACTAGAAATAGAAAAGCCCTATAAAACTGAATTAACAAGAGCCCTAATCAACTCTGGGAAGTTGTATTCTTCAGAAAATATTAATCACTATCACTCCTATTAATTCTTGCTTTTGGAATATTGTTTCCCGACAAAAGCATCAAAACAGGAATATTGCCAATTCTAGCACTAGGATATGTTCACTCTTGCAAATTATATTAAAATCTATAATTTTCTCAGCTTTGTATGTTTGCTTCAGAGTCGTGATATGAAACATAGTTCCTGGCAGGTTTTGTTGTGTGAGAGAGTTGATTTTATTTCCCTGACACACTGGTATAAATATACATTTCAAATGCAGGTGGGCCACAGTGTCAAGATGGATGAACTGCTCTAAATATGAGGTCAATCCTCCCTCGCCCAATTTCTAAAAAGAAGTCCGGCCAATAACAATTGAATGAAGTTGTCTGGTCGAGATTTTATTTCATCTCATTTTTGTTACCTTGATCTCAAGGAAAATTCTTTTTGGGTTCCTTTTCTAAATCCTTCCTATGCATCTGCTCTTTCATGATTCTTTATTATGGCTATGCTTTGCGTTATAATTACTATAATGTCTATGCTGCTACAGATAACGGGACTTGCTTTCTCTTCCATTGATCCTGAATATGTTTATGTACAAGGAGTTGACTACGAGGTGACTATTTCATGAAAAACCTTTCGCAGTTTACATGAATCCTAAATAGAGAATCAGAGTTTCATCTTTACTCCAAGCATACATCCTCCCTTCCATAAAACGTAGTACTCCCTAGATCCAACCTTGATGTAAAACTTCAGCATAGCTACTAAACATTCGTGTTCAAAAGCTCTTCTCAATATTCCAACTTGTAACCTCATTTCCTTACAACATAGTGCTTCCTGTTAAAGTCCGAGATTGCTGTAGTTTTTAAGTGTGGCAGACAACTACCAAAATTAGGTATTTTCCCTCTTTTTTTCTTCCAGGGCTCTAAAGTTGATTTAAATGTCGGAAGTCAGTATCTCCCCATACTTTGTAGATTACACGATCGTCTACTATGATTACAATGTTATTACTCCTTTTCCCCTTCATAGTAAAATCATAAAACAAAAAAGTAAATCTTACCTTCTCATAAAGTAAAAGGATAAAGCAAACTGTGCATGATACCTGGTTCTTGCTATTTAACTAGCGTTTGACCATAGATTCCCAAATATTTTTGAAAAATCAGATTTCTTAGTTGTTTCCTTCTGCATTTTTTTTTCCTGTCGTTCTTTCACATGGCCATTCGCTATTGCCATTTTTGAAACCCCCGGCGATCTATTGCCCCATGAAATGATACTGTCATCTAGTTTGTAGTTTTGAGGGCCAACTTGACAAAACGTTTTATAACTTGTGAATTTAAGGTTCTGTACCTAATCTATCTAGGCTTTCATCACCTCCATGCTCTACATGATACATGGTGCATTTGGAATTTTGTTCGTCATAATAACAATAATTCAAGTAGTGATTTGTTTTTTTATACCCTTTTCATTTTTCTCCTTTTCTTGGGAAACTCGAGGGAGCCATTAGGTATGACCTGCAAGAATTAGACAACCCATATAAGTACTTTCTATGACAGTTTTGTTTAATAGAACATTTGATATATACTTTTTCACAGGTTATTTGTGGACGATGGCGAGAAAGCAAGAAAATGTTTTCATATCGAGGAGATTCTAATTGGCTCGGATTTAGCAAGGTATGAGTAAATTTTAAATGTATTATGCAAATTATCCGACTCCATTTTGCTAGTTTGCGGCAAATAACTTCCACCAAATCACCAATGCAATTTCTTCAATGGAAATCGATCAGCAATGATGAGAAAATTTACTTTTGTATAAGATCTACATTCTGCGTGCTACATTTCTGAGTGTTTGGCAGTAATATGCCAGCATCATATGAAACTTGTCCTTGTTATTTCCACCTCCATTTAATTCATCTAATTGTTTTTAACATGTTATGTTGACAGTGCTCAGACAGGGATGTCTTGGGGGGTTGGTCCGACTCAGGTAGCATATTTGTGGCTGATATCCATTGTTGTGAACCAGTAGACTTGCCAAATGACTAGGATGTCCCTGCGGCAACCAGTCCTTTCAAATTCGTTTTAACGGCGGCACATACCTAAAATGCTCCAGGGTACAAATGAAAGGCGTAGATCCATAGCGTGTATGCCCTAGAATTTGAGGCACAAGCCCGTGGTGTTAAATTTATTTTTTGTTGTTTTAAGGTATTTGCTATAGATCGTGTTTTTTTTTTTAAAAAATTATTGATGCAATGATGTTTATCCTTATGCTATTGTTTTTGTGTTGTAGTGATTTTTTCTAAAATATATAAAGAAAGAAAGCAACTCTAGATTACGACAGTATCATAAGTAATTGTATTAGATGATTATGTCTGGAATTGATGGGATAAGAATTTCATAGAACTATGTTTATGAGGTGATTTAATCTACGGAAAAGGACCTAAAATGTCCTTCAACAATATGAAATGGTGTAAAAATGTTCTCTATCTATTTATTGGGCTTGAAATGCCCTACCCGTTGACCTATTAGAACTACAACAACAACAACAAAAAACTCAGTGTATTCCCACAAAGTGGAGTCTGGGGAGGGTAAGATGGGTAAGATGTACGTAGTTCATACCGCTACCTCTGAAGAAGTAGAGAGGCTGTTTTTGACAGACCCCCGACTCAAGATAAAGAATAGTAAACAAGGGGATGGATGACATAACAGAAATAAGGAATAAGAAATAATAAAATAGAAATAAGAGAAATACGAGAAATAAGGGCAACACGAAATACGACCTATTAGAGCTATTTTGTCCTTTTATTTAATGGATTAATTTGACCTCACTTTATTAATAACGTTTTTTTTTATTGGTCAACTAATAATTAATTCTAAATCAAAAATCCCAACCTACCCCAACCTAATAACCCAATCCACTCCTACTCAAATCAAATAACACAATTCAGTTTTCAATTTTAACCCAAAAAAACCCTTAGTCAATATTAGTCGCACTCTTTTTCTTTATTTCCCTCTCTTCTGTCCCGATACAAAGCACAGACTGCTGGAGTAACATTATTGAATATCTTAAACGATAAAATCTTAGACTTCAATAGTAATTTTACTCCTTTTCAAGTAAGAAATTCTTTCTTTTTAGTATTTTAAGTTAGGGTTTTCTTTTTATTTTTCAATGTTGTCGCGATTTGATGTATATTAATATTTCTATGTTGTTCCATGTGTCATATGTTTGTTGTAGTGACTTTTTAAAGTAGCATGACTTTTATGCTTTCATTTGCTTTTCTCAAATTAGGGTTTTCTTATAATGTTCTCTCAAATGAAAGACTTATTTTTTCAGCATTTATTTCGAATATTTTTCTTTGACTTTCATAATATTATGGGTGACTGTTAGGTATGTCATAATTTAATGTATTTATGGCTGTTAAGTATGTGATATTTTTATCAAAAAAGTGATTTTTTATTTATTTATTTTTGATGTTGCATTCTCGATGTAGTCCTTATCCCTTTTTGTTCTTTATCATTGTCTTGACATAAAATATTGAAGATTTCATGTCTTTTTATTTTCTTTATTGGTTTTTGATAAGTCATTTTCTATTTGTTTTATGTTTTTTCATGTGATCCCTTCACAGAATGGTTGAAAAGGTTGATGTGGTCTTTAACTATGGAGGAAAGTAGTTCCTTAAAGTAATTTCTTACTCCTCAACTTATCTACTTAAAAAATTTGACTCATATATGAAAAAGGTATGATCCAGATTTACTCTCACATATAGATATATGTTTAGAGTACACTGAAAAATTACGTTTTAATAAAGGTGAAACAATTGCTATTTATAGGGCCATTTGATGGGTGTTATCTAGTTGAGGGTGATTCAAGAATTAGAACTCTACAAAAATGCATTGTTTACTCAATCCAATCTGCTTAAACTTCAACTGTTTATTGTTGAGGAGGATGAAAATATTATCCTATCTCTTGACATTAGTCAACATAATGGACATTTTTCTACAACAGTAAATACAATAACTGATGGTGAATCAAGGGAGGAAGAGGAAAATGAAAATGAGCATGTAGATAGTGACTGCAATAGTGATGAGTTAAAAATTCTTGAGAGGGAAAAGAAAAGAAAAGTCAATGAGAGTTTAGACAACTTCTTAGAATTGAAAAAGGGAATGAGCTTTAAGGATCTTGATGAAGCAAAAATATTAGTGAGTTTTTATTCAATTGTCAAGAAGAGGGGCCTTAAAGTTACTAAGAGTGACCCTACTAGAGTTAGATATACATGTGATGTTGGATGTTCTTTTGTGTGTCTGATATCCGAAGTTGGTAAAGGTGAAGGATTTGAAGTTAAGACCTTGACAATAGAACATACATGTCAACCATACTTTAAGAATAGAAGAGCTACTCAACAAGCTTTAACACACTATTTCAAGAACAAAATTCAGAATAACCCTAATTACAAGGTGACAAATATGAGGAAGAATGCGGATGATAGAATTTCACTTAATGTTCGCTATACAAAGATGAAGCAGATTAAGAGAATTATCTTAAAGAATCTAGAGGATAGTTTTATTGATGATTTTAACAAGTTGAAAGCATATGATCAACAATTGAGGGCTACCAATCTTGATTCTAATGTGGTGGTAAACATATCTAAAGATGCATTGGAACAAGATAAAAGAATTTTTTAAAAATATATGTGTGCTTTGAAGCTTTGAAAAGTGATTGGAGAAGTAATTTGAGACCATTCATAGGGCTGGATGGAACATTTTTAAAGAAAAAATTTAAAAAAATTTTACTGGTGGCCCTTGGCCAAAATTTAGTGAAGCATTTCTATTCACTTGCTTGGATAGTGATTGATAGAGAAACTACTAGAACATGAAATGGTTTATTGAGTTGTTGAGAAATTCATTAGGTTTGACAGATGGTGAAGGATTGACACTTATGTTTGATATGCAAAAGGTAATCATTTATCACTTTCATTATTTTTTATTTTTTATTCTGTATACACTTGAATTACTTCTACTTGTGTTAATTATTTCATTATTTCAGGGGCTGATTGATACTGTTGGCCAATTGCTTCCAAGAGCACATCACAGATGGTTTGTAAGGCATATAGAAGTCAGTTAGGCCAAAATTTGGAGAGATGGAGAGGTGAAAAAGTTAATGTGGTGGTCTTCTTGGAGTACATTTGCAAAGAATTTGAAGATCAACGGAAGCACATTAGTTCTGTATCTGAACAAACAGTAAAAAATCTATTATGGTATCCTTCAAAACATTGGTGCAGGGCCTATTTTGACACAATGTACAAAAGCTTCACATGTAAAAATAATTTTACTGAGTCATTCAACAAATGAATTTTGATCGCAAGGGGAAAATCAATAATTAAGATGTTGAAAAATATTAGAATTAAGGTATTGCCTTTATTTTTAATCTTGTGTTATATATACTATAGGTTATGAGTTGTTGTTCACATCTTATTATTATATCAATTTCTATATCTTACTGTTAATATTCTGTATAGGTCATGAGTAAGTTGAAAGATCTTGAAGAGCAGGGTGAAAAATGAACAGAAAATTTTTGTTCATATGCCATGGAGTTGTATAATGATTTCAAAATCATTGCACAAGATTATCATGTTCAAGCTAATGAAGACTTAAAATATGAGGTGGTTTAAGGTATTGATAGGCATGTTGTAAGTCTTGCTAGTAAGAGCTATACATGTAGGCCTTGAGATTTGACAAGAATATCATGTCCTCACGCCATTAAAGCTTTTCAACATAATAAACAAGAATCAGAGGATGAGATACACCAGTGGTATTCAAAAGAGACTTACATGTTGTTGTGCCAACATAAAATACAACCAGTTAGGGGTGAAAATTTCTGAAAAATTCATCCTTCACATGCCATGTAGCCACCAGAAATACATAAAAAGATTGATAGACCAAAAGTTATGAGAGCAAAGGAGAAAAATGAGGCAAAGAAAAGAGAGGAATTATGGTCAAAAGTAGAAAAAGGTTGAAAATGACATGTGGCCACTGCAATTAAATAGGTCACACTTTGAGGACATGTCCTGTGGTAAGTTCATTGTTCCTTAGGCATTATTCACATTATTGTCTGTTTAACTGGAAACTCACTTTGTTAAATTTTATAGATTCGAAGAAGTGCAAAAATTCTCAAGGCTGTGCCACTGTCAGCACCCCAACCTAATGAAGAATTTGTCTTTATGCCAATTCTTGGTTTGTTGCATCTTATAGTCAATAGATAAACCAACCAATGGATGAATTTGTTGGTCCTTCAAAGAGGTCTGTCAAAAACAATACTACTTCTTCTAGCATAGTTCAAAAGCCCGTTGCACCTTAAAGAGCACTTATAAATGAAGATGAAACTGAAGATGAGAAACCCTTGTTAAGGCCTAGGGCTTTATCTGAAGCTAAGACTAGACTGAAAATAAAGAAGTTACAACAAATATCAATTGATACAAAGAAGATTAAATTCAGGGCTGATGATAATGGTGTTAGTATGCCTACTAATCTGTCATACTCATAAAAAAAGATGACTTGAAAAGGCAAAGCTTGTGTTACATCAAGTCAGTTGGTAATAGAGAAGGAGAAAAAAATTGACAAACTGAAAGCAAAGAGGGGCAAACACTAGGAAATAACAAGTGTGCATTATGTAGTGGTTTAAAGATTTTGAGGATCCTATGTAATGGCTTACCAATGAAATTTCTTGTTTTGATATTGTGTTGTGAATTGGCATTGAACTTGACTATATTTGTTTACTTTAAAATATTTGGTGCTTATTATCTTAACTATTTTCTTTTATGTGTTGTGACTGGCCACGTATAAATTTTGTGATAGTCTATCTATGAATTTTGTGAATCAGTTTGGTGTTGTGTTGTGTAAATTGCAGAAAGTTCTTTAAGTGATTAAGAACTTGATGAAATCACGTCCTGTGTAATATCCTGCTAGAGTTGTTGTATTGGGATTCTGCATTTTATCATGTTTGTTGTGTAATACCTTGCCGTTTGAAATGGTATATATATATATATATATATAATAAAGAACTTGATGAAATCACGTCCTGTGTAATACCCTGCTAGAGCTGTTGTGTTGTGATTCTGCATTTTATGATGTTTGTTGTGTAATACCTTGCCGTTTGAAATGGTGTATATATATATATATATATATATATATATATAATGCTATCCTGTATCTCCAGGACCTTAAACAAAGTGATTCTAAGCATTTTATTCATTTTTTTTGATAAAATGAGGTACCGTCTAGAATGAGAATTGATGCAACTCCATAAGATTCAAAATCTGCTGATTAACATTTAAATAAAAGTAATACTAAATTTTTCATATCATTTTTTAGTATGCGGATTATTGGGTTATATCCTTTCACAAAGGTGAGATTTAAATCCATTAAAGTATTTATAGTTTGTCATGAGCGTGCAACACCAACATATTAACCCTTTTAATCCCATGAGTAGATTTTCCACTCCAACAAGATCAGGCAAAAGTTTGAGCATACATCACTAGGAAACTAGTTGAAACATTTAACAGCTTAGTGCTCAATATGCCACACAAATGAGAAAGGACTATATGTTCACCATATATACATTTTTCATCTGAGTTCATTAAGGATATATGCATGTGAACAGACACTTTTAAGTATCACTAATAGGTATTGCTACAAGCAGTTTGCATCTTTAACTATAAATAACTTGTTATCATCTCTTTTAGCTTCAATTGAGTCAACCTCTGATCCTTCTTGATCCGTCACCAATGCATTTGTTGCATCAAATCTAAATTTTTGGCCTATACAATGCGTAAATACATCAATGACAGCGTCTCGTTAAAGCTTTTCTAGTATTATGAACTAGGAAGATTTCACAAGAAGCTTGGCTGATATCGTCAATATATTATATATATAGCCAACACAATAATGTTAACTCAACACTATAGCAACGATCAGCTATTACAAAATCATATGGACTTCATAGCCATCTACAACGAACAATCCCAGCATCCATTACTATACTAACAAAAATTTATAAGCTAATAAAGAAAATTGGTGTTTACCTTTCTCCGGTCAGCTGACCGGGACAAACGAGCTTAAATTAAAATAATTTCACCACTAGCAGGACCCACTGCAAATTCGCTGAAGTTTAAACGAATTCATCTAGATTAAATGTTTTAAAGAAATTTCTCCTTGAATTCTTTGGTTACGTAGGATTAGAGGAATGCTCCTCCCGAATCCTCGATTTTTCTCCAAAAAATTCTCCTTCTTTCTCTCTACATAGGTGGGTATTTATAAAAAGAAATGTGGATCAATTTTCTAGCATCCATCGATATGGGATTTGGAGTTTTAGGGATATTTTCAGAATTTTATTGAGGGATGATTTATGGGATTTGGGGTTGTACGTTGTTGTTGTTTGTTGTTGGTAAAGGAGAAGTTATAAGGGTGTGGGTCGGGTCACAGGTGTTGTTGGGCTGGGCAACTGTTATATTAAGCATAAGTAACATAAATACCAACCCTTTTAGAAGTAATTACACTCCCTCCCATTTTTTTAATTACTTTACTCTTTCTCCCTATTAGTATACATAACATTCTGTGTATATGTTGAGATTTTTATAATATGTTTAGAGGGTTGGGATTTTTTGTAATATTGAAAACATAAGTTGTGTATATGTGTAATTTTTAGTTATATTAAGGTAGTATTTGATTTATACAGAAATAGAGGTGAAACTCGAAGGTCGTGGAGCACGATTTTCCGGCGAAGCTACTTTAACATGGTATACTTGGGGCTCTCTCCAACGATCTTTCTCCGGTAAAATCGTCTTGGACTGACCGGCTGAATCTGACGGCGATGATGACGTAGACGAACCGAAAACAGGTCAGGGTTACTCCCTTCCCCCCATTCTCTCTCTCCTGAGTTCTCTCTCTATCCCTTTCTCTCTCATTTCCTTGATTCCCCTTCTCGGCACTGCTATCGTCGATGACACTAGGGTTTTCTCCGGCTCAACTTCGGCGATGGTGTAAGTGGGCAGCACTGAAATTTGCTCAGAAGACTCTCTAGTAATTCTATCCGGCGACATTCAGGTGACAGGAACACTATTCCGGTGACACTATTTCGACGATACTATTTTGGCGACCAATTTCTACCGCAAATTGCTGAAATCCAGCAACTCAACCAAGTATACAGACACAACCCAGCTTCGATCAGGTGCACGGGATCCATCTTCTCTAGTTGTGTGTAGCTTTCTTGATTTTTAGGGTCTGCTACTGGTAGTGTTCTGCACTATTCTTGTTGGGATTCCTGTTTCGTAGCGTCTTGGCTGATTATCTGGTTGTGGATGTCGAATTTCTTGTTGATTGGTTACTTTGTAATAGTATTTTACGTGTGAATCTTTTTATTATTCTTGGTAGTTTTGGAGTGTGTTACCTTGTCTGATTACTATTACTTGATGTACTAGCATATACATTAATTGTGGTAGTTTTAGTTCCCGCTATTGACTATTGTTTATCAAAATTTGCGTTATATTATTGGTTTTGTTGCTCTCTATCTATTATAGATTGTTGTCTGTGCCCCTAGCTCCTTTATTGACTTCATTTTAACGAGTGTGCCCTTTTACCTTATATTGATCCCCATTTATTGCATAGTGGCTGTGATTGGTGATGGAAGACTAGGGGCATGTCATAGGTCGGGGTTGGGGTCAGGGTTAAGAGGTAGTAGATCTGGGTCGGGGTTTTGGGGGGTTGGGTCTGGGTTGGATCTAGGATTGAGTTTGGGGTTAGGGGCTAGGGGTAGTAAGGTTAGGCGGTATAAGAGAGCTTCTAGGTTGCGAGTTGGGTTTTGAAACATCGGTACTTTGCAGGGTAAGTCTATAGAGCTGGTGAAGATTCTTAGAAAGAGGAGGGTTAGTGCGTGTGTTCAGGAAACTAAATGGGTAGGCACTAAAGCGAGAGATGTGGATGGATATAAGTTGTGGTACTCGGGTAGCGTGATACATAGAAATGAGGTAGGTATCTTAGTAAATGAAGATCTTAGGGAGCAGGTGGTAGATAATGGTGTTAGTATGCCTACTAATCTGTCATACTCATAAAAAAAGATGACTTGAAAAGGCAGAGCTTGTGTTACATCATGTCAGTAGGTAATAGAGAAGAGAAAAAAATTGACAAACTGAAAGCAAAGAGGGGCAAACACTAGGAAATAACAAGTGTGCATTATGTAGTGGTTTAAAGATTTTGAGGATCCTATGTAATGGCATAACAATAAAATTCCTTGTTTTGATATTGTTTTGTGAATCAGCATTGGACTTTACTATATTGGTTCACTTTAAAATGTTTGGTGCTTATTATCTTAACTATTTTTTTTTACGTGTTGTGATTGGCCACGTATAAATTTTGTGATAGTCTATCTATGAATTTTGTGAATCAGTTTGGTGTTGTGTTGTGTAAATGGTAGAAAGTTCTTTAAGTGATTAAGAACTTGATGAAATCACGTCCTGTGTAATATCCTGCTAGAGCTGTTGTGTTGTGATTTTGCATTTTATAATGTTTGTTGTGTAATACCTCGCCGTTTGAAATAGTTAAGATATATATATATATATATATATATATATATATATATATAATATGCTATCCCGTATCTCCAGGACCTTAAACAAAGTGATTCTAAGCATTTTATTCAATTTTTTTTGATAAAATGAGGTACCGTCTAGAATGAGAATTGATGCAATTCCATAAGATTCAAAATCTGATGATTAACATTTAAACAAAAATAATACTAAAATTTTCATATTATTTTTTAGTATGCGGATTATTGGGTTATATCCTTTCACAAAAGTGAGATTTAAATCCGTTAAAGTATTTCTAGTTTGTTGTAACACCTCGAAAACGGGTCCCGAGTTATCACACGGTGCTTAAGGCTACAAGTAGCCCCAAGCTAACCCTTTGAGCCTGCTACTACATATAAATTCTTAAATCAAGGTACCGAGGACAATATAATAAAATATATCGCATCATGTCTTACTGAAATAAGAATGAGTACTGTGAAAGTAACAAAATACTGAACGTCTGAACATTTTGACAATGTAGTCTGACATAGCCTTTACTACTCATTGAACTGGAGAGTCATTGGAACAGGTCCCCAACTGACTCAAACTCAAATGAAAGGAATAAAATGACTGCTAAATAAACTGAATGTCTGAATAATAGGTCCTCGAACTATGAGGGCTCACCACTGTAGGAATGTAGACTAATGTGCTCGAAAATCACTGACAAGACTGGGACTGAGAACCTGAACCTACATTATAAGAAAATGTAGCACACATATGAGTATGTGGATCAGTACTTGAGAATGTACTGATTATATGGGGGTGCATGCAACATATGTAAAAACAACATATCACAAGTTTTCAAATCATGCATGTCAATTGTAAATGGCTCATATAGCTCGATGAAAACTAAAACCTGAAATCATACTTAACGAATAGTAAAGCATAAAATTTGAAGATCATGAGCCATTACACTTAATTCAAGTATCAATGTTATTCTCTTGTTCTCAAATCAAGTGAACTAAAGTATCAATGTTATTCTCTTGTTCTCAAATCAAGTGAACTAAGTGAAATTTGAAATATAGTCTACATAGTAAATCTACATATCAAATCTTTTAAAACCAGTAAACTATACTAAGAGTGAGGGACATCTACTTGGGAGGTTCTTCTAACTAGCATGTACACCATGTGAGCTTCCATGATGTCCCACGACTTGCCCTCATAAGGTTAGGGTGGTTCTACCCTTGCCATCGAAATAGAACAATCTCATCTCAGTGATCACTATCTCAATTATCCACATATAGCAGAAGTAAATGTCTCAACCTACGGTGGAACGTAGTTCTAGGGTATGAAACCATAGTAACATGCCCAACTCGGTGCTAAATACTACTCCCAATCTTATGCTCAAAATCTCAAGAAAATTCACTTTTAAAAGTAATCTCATACCCCATAAGGAAATCAATGATAAAGTTTGTAATCTCGTTTCGTAAAGTGGATTTCAACTCTATTGTGACCAAAAGGTCAAATCTTGCTAAATTGCTTCAAAGTGGTCAAATCATAAGGTGCACGTAGCACAACAATTCTTATAATCACATTCCAAAATAGGTCCTAGTAACCAATATGTCAAAATCAATGTATAACATCTCAAAACTCATACTTTATATCATAAACATGCATAATTCATTTAGAAATTTGGAAATTTCAGCTTTAAGCATAATAACAATATCAAACTCATGGGATTTATCTTCTAGGCATTTAGAAATATCATAATTTCTTGAAGAACAACATAGGGTATAAATTAATATCTCAAAGTCATGGCAAAACACATAAAATCATGTATCTTTGTAAATTAAATTCAAGTTTTGGACACAAGAGCGAAAGAAGTGTTCTTGTTCAAACCCTACATACCTTAAACTTGGAGTTTTGGAAGGACTCTGAACTCTGGAACTCTATTCACGAACTTATTGGGTGTCTCTTGTAGCCCTTGCAATGGGGATTTTAATTACGGAAGAATTTTTGAATTCCCACAGTTGAATCTTAAGATATCTTGGTTTTTTAGATTGAAACCCTAATGGAGTTTCTTGAGAGTATTTGATGAAAATATCAATAGAATGGTGTTTGGGGCCTTTGATTTCGCATTTAAGAGGAAAAGGACGTGGAAAATACCATTTTTATCCTTAATGAAACGGGTTGGATTGCTGAAAATCTCAGACATGTGCAGCAAAGCATGTGTCGCATGCTCTATCCCACCGGACTGGAGCATACGTCGCATGCTCTATCGCATGGTACAAGGATGCGATGCACCATGCGACGCACGCAAATCGCATGGTGCTACTGTTTCGAAAACCAAACGCGCCCTAAACGATATCCAAAAATTCTGAAACTCACCCCAGATATCCTATAGACTTGCCCCATCTCAACGCAATAGAAAAATCAAGAAACGAAGGTAGAGAAGGTCGCGAAATAAATCATTGAAGATTCAAGGTAAAAAAATAAACTAAGTGTTAGAACACTTAGCAAAAATTCAAAGGTGTAAGCTTCTTCTAACTCACTCTAAGGACTTAAATGACGCAAGAACTTTGCGGGGTTTTACATTTGTCATGAGCGTGCAACACCAACATATCAACCTTTTTATCCCATGAGTAGATTTAAAATTCCAACAAGATCAGGCAAAAGTTTGAGCATACATCACTAGGAAACTAGTTGAAACATTTAACAACTTAGTGCTCAATATGCCACACAAATGAGAAAGGACTATATGTTCACCATATATACATTTTTCATCTGAGTTCATTAAGGATATATGCATGTGAACAGACACTTTTAAGTATCACTAATAGGCATTGCTACAAGCAGTTTGCATCTTTAACTATAAATAACTTGTTATCATCTCTTTTAGCTTCAATTGAGTCAACCTCTGATCCTTCTTGATCCGTCACCAATGCATTTGTTGCATCAAATCTAAATTTTTGGCCTATACAATGCGTAAATACATCAATGACAGCGTCTCAGTTCCAAATAATAATATAATCAATTCTTTTCATGTTTTAACGTTTTATCAGATGTATGATGTTGTTAGATTTGAAAGATTAAAAATTCATAAAAGTAAATTTACCTGCAACGATCTTGAGCTCTGCAAGTGAATTTGGAAGCTTAATTAATTTGCTAGGTTCACTGCAATGAGCTCTTCTCCTGATCCGAAATGGCCACTGTATATGCTTACTCGAAAAGACATTCGATTAATAGTACTTTTTGAGTTATTCTTCTTCTCTTGTTTGCACTTTAAGATATTTGTCCAGGTTAATAGATTTGTCAATGTTTTCTGAAAGCGCTTTGAGTAGTGTTGTTTTTCCACATACAGGAGGTTCCTGAAAGCTTAAGAAATTTGTACAGAGTAACAAAAAGCTTGAGTAAATTCAAAATGAAATGCCCAAGAACTCACATTTGAAAACAATGAGTTCAAAATAAAAGGTTGAAACTATCCAGAAAAAAGTAAGTTGCACCAAGCTTACGCCACAAGATTATCAGAAATGTAAGACTAATTCAGACACAACCTAAACAAAAATCGCATCATGCCAAATATATCCTAAAACAATATCTTGCCAGTTTATGTGTATGATAATGAAATTACTAAATAATCACTTACATCAATGCTAGTCAACTAACTTTATTTTACATAATTGAGAGGCTGAATTGTTTTTGGGTTCACAGAATCGTTTCTCTTAGATACTATCAAAATGACCATTACTGAATTAGGCCATGTAAAATATCAATTGATAAATAAAACAAAGAATGATTAATTCACAAGAATTTTCACCAAAACCTGAGCTTAACATAATCAATACATATTCTTGTTTAGTCAATGAATAATGATTGATGAGACACCAAGTGTACCAGATCGGAGATTAAAATTGCTAGCAGTGTAATAACAATGGCTAGAAAAAGATATTTTCTACAAGTCAGAAACTAGAAATCCAAGTGGCTGGCATACTTATTGTGAATTACATTGGCATAAATATTTAAATTCAATATATGCCATGGAAGAAAAACTTCAATTACATACCGTCCAGGTTTTATTACACCACTAACATCATTAATAATTTTAATTTTGGCCACTTCTGACTGTAGACTTGGAAGCCTGGCAATGTTCTGTTGAACAAATTAAATCGCTAGATTAACAGAACAGTCAAAATCACAAGTAGCAAAATAGAATGACCAAATGTTGAAGCTTGCATTTTCTGCAATATATTTTGTTTTATTCTTTTCGGATTTCACTTTGGCGAGAAAATGATTTTGACATCTTAAAACTATTTCAAAAGATTCAAGAAAATTTTAAAATAATTTTAAGAAAATTCACAGTCGCCACTTGATTTTTATAGAAAAATCAAGAAAAAACTTAAAAGAAAAGGTTCAAAAACAGAAATAAACCTTTAAAACTAGAGAAACTGGGTAAGGATTCGATTAACATTCTAAGAAGGTTTTTAAAGCACTTAGGAGCGTCCGTTTAAAATGGTTTACTAAAAAGGAACTAACTTGACTAACTAAAAGTGGCTAAATTTCGCAGACTTGATTGTATAAAAATATTAAAATTATGTATGTAAACGTTTTAAAAGACATTTATTAATTCTAAGAAGAAACATTCTTCTTGAATAAAACTAAGTTGCCATTTCTTTGGGACTTTAATAGGAAAACATATTTTTTTGTTTTATACGGAAAAAGAAGAAGACTGTATAATTATTTTATTATTATTATTAAAATCATAGGAAATCCGTTTTTGTTAAAAATAACACTTTTTTGAAAAATATTAAGAGCGTATCAAACTAAAAGTATCTTATTAATTATAGAAAGTTAAAATTTATAAGAAAATTTAGTTCCTTGAGTTTGAAGAAAATTACTTTAATCTAAATGAATTATTAGTTAAATGAACAAAACGAATGTCATTTTGGGAATAAATACTAATCTTTAGAAGACTTCTATTAAGGAGAAAATTGAAGGAACTAATTAATCCGTTATAGACAATATAAAAGTATGTGAGAAAATATAGGTTAAGTAAGACAATCAAGATAAAATAGAATGATGACAACTTTGGGGATTACTTAGTGTAAGTAAATAAAATTAGAGTTCATACATATAAACAAGAAATAAATACAAGAAAAGGGGCACAAAGGCTTAAGATTTGGGCCTTTGTTAGCCCATTAACAAGTTATCCAGCTTTTGGGCCCAATTTTCCTGAATTTCAGTCCACTTTTTCATGTATATCAGCTATATACCTCAGCTTATTTCCCCTGCGTTTTCCTGTATGTCCAAGGAATATCGAGACATATGTTAGCCCTATATGAACCTTAACATCATCATATTAGGGTCCTTGACCCGTTTTCACTCTTGAAACTTGTATATCAGTTGCCTCGACCGTATATCTTCTGTATATCTCCACAGATCAGTCCCATTTTAGGACTTTGGCGTGGGGTTTTGAATCAGAGGAATGGGACTTGGTCCCGTAGATGCAAAGGAGAGTTGGTGGACTCATACGACGGAGTTCATGCATAGAAAAGGTGAGATAAGGAGTTAGTATGGAATTCACATCATCTCTAGCACACATATATGATAAAGATCATAACTCAAATTCAATCATAGACACTAAGAAAATACTCGGGGAAAAAGAAAAGAAGAAAATAACACATCATTTATAAAAATTGAAGGAAAAATAAATAAATCATGCCAAACATATGAATGTGATTAACATTACTTATACAAGTAGATGCGTTGAGTCAATTTTAGTAGATTATAGATGCTCGAAATTGAAAGAAATTAGCCATTGGATTGCAACCTTGTCGTTTAACATTCAAAACATTTGCACAAGATTGATGGCAAACATACACCTTTATGTTCAAAAGCTATTTATGGTGAATACAAAGAAATAATTATACTTGGTCTATTACTATTCTCGAATCCAAAATATATAGCAAAAATCTCAACACACATTTTGATATTTTTGCAGGTTTTTCAATTAAGGCGACGAATTAAAATATAACATAGAAAATAGTTTTTCCACATAAGTAGCAGAAAACAAAAGAAACAGGCGACACAAACTTAAATCAGCCATCAACCATGCTCGATAATGGATTATACATAGAAAATTTTTAAGCAAACATAAAAGAAGAAAAACAAACTTGTCCTTTTACACCCAACACACAACAATGGACTATGATTCAGAAAAGGAGATGATTGATGCTTTGAACAAGTATTACGTAACCTTTATGTCTCTATTTCATCTAATTAGATTTCAACACACACCCCGGTAAATTCAAAAATTTGTTTTGAAAGTAAAGTACTCAGGAGAAATAATTTGACACATACTCGCGAGAAATAATACTTAATCGGAAAGAAAACTGTCGTAAGACAGTCAAGTTTCCCTCGCTTAACTCTAAATATTATCCAGAAAAACAAAAGCACAATTTAGCAAACCTCACGACTTATCAACCAAATTTAGAATAAAATCCATTCAACAATAAGGTGAATCCTATTTAGATTTCTCGATTTTGAATAACATTACCAAGTTCTTTCAGAAAGATAATTTTTTTTCTTTCTCGTTAAAGCTTTGCTAGTATTATGAACTAGGAACATTTCACAAGAAGCATGGCTGATATCGTCAATATATTATATATATAACCAACACAATAATGTTAACTCAACACAATAGCAACGATTAGCTATTACAAAATCCTATGGACTTCATAGCCATCTACAACGAACAGTCCCAACATCCATTACTATACTAACAAAATTTATAAGCTAATAAAGAAAATTGATGCGACACAAGAAAACTAGACGAGGGGAGGTGTTTACCTTTCTCCGGTCAGCTGACCGGGACAAATGAGCTTAAATAAAAATAATTTCATCACTGGCAGGATCCACTGCAAATTCACTGAAGTTTAAACGAATTCGTCTAGATTGAATGTTTTAAAGAAATTTCTCCTTGAATTCTTTGGTTACGTAGGATTAGAGGAATGCTCCTCCCGAATCTTCGATTTTTCTCCAAAAAATTCTCCTTCTTTCTCTCTACATAGGTGGGTATTTATAAAAAGAAATGCGGATAAATTTTCTAGCATCCACCGATATGGGATTTGGAGTTTTAGGGATATTTTCAGAATTTTATTGAGGGATGATTTATGGGATTTGGGGTTGTACGTTGTTGTTTGTTGTTGGTAAAGGAGAAGTTATAAGGGTGTGGGTCAGGTCACAGATGTTGTTGGGCTGGGCAGCTGTTATATTAAGCATAAATAACATAAAGTGTAAATTTCATAAATCCCAACATTTTAGAAGTAATTACATCCTATCCCATTTTTTTAATTAGTTTAGTCTCTCTCCCGTTTAATATACATTCTGTAAAAGACATATACATAACAAGTAATGTATATTGTAATCTGTTTGAGTCCTAGAAAATAGGAAGTAACGGATATTCAGCACTCATTGACGTAAATGGCGCAACTAATTTAATATGTGGATTACTGCATCCCATAAATCATGTTTCATGAATGGATTTTTAAATTTTAAAAATCACAAATACTTAAAAACGCAAATATGAAGCAACAACATAAATCAATAATCAAATTTCATCTCTGTTTTTTGTTGTTTACTGAACAAAGCTAAAATAAAATCAAACTAGTTTATTGTTTTGCTATATTCTTGAAGAGTACCAACTTATTTATTTTCGTGTTTTGTTTTATTTTAAATAAGTTATTATTTATTTTGATTTTAATTTTAGTGTTAATTTATTTTTATTATTTGTGATTTTTATGTATACGCTGGTGTATTTTCATAAGTGTTTTGAAATATTCTAGAGTAACACAGTTGTGTATATTATGTAACAATGGTTACCTGTATATCATAAAACGTACATAGCTCCAATGTAAAAACTGTGATGTGTATGTTTAATTTTTTTAAAAACTAAATTTTGAAAATCAACTGTTATGTATTTTCTTTATAATGTTGAATTAACTTATTATTTTGCTATACCTATGAAGAGAAATGAAATAACATTGGAAACCAGTAGGTGGTACAGTTATGTATATTATATAAAATACATAAATTATATTTATAGCCTTTAACTCAGATATATATTTTATGTATATTATATATTAATCAATGTAGATCATTTAATCTACATAGCTCTATTATATAATGTTTGAGTTGTAAATGTAAACGTATAGTTGTAAACAAAAAATTTTAAAAACAAATGTTATGAGTTTTACATATAGCGTTTAATTAACTTACTTCTTTAATATATTTTTTGTTTCAATTAAATGTATACTTACGTATATTTTTCAACATTTATTAATTAGTTATATAATGTAATATGTATATTATAATGTATACACAGATTAAAATTAGGAGGTCTTGTGTATATTAAAACCTATATAGACATTACATTTATGTATATTTAACATTATATAGTATTAACTGTGATATATATTAAAAAAACAAATGTTATGAGTTTTACATATAGCACTGAATTAACTTACTTATTTAATATATATTTTTTTCAATTAAATGTATACTAATGTATATTTTTCAACATTTATTAGTTAGTTATATAATGTAATATGTATATTATAATATATACACAGATTAAATTGAGGAGGTTTTGTGTATATTAAAACATATACACACATTACATTTATGTATATTTTACAATACACGGTATTAACTTTTATTGTTTACAATGTATATGAAAACATATACACACATAACATCTACAAATATATGTAAATGTTGTCATATGCAACATTCATCAACAACTGCATTCGTCATTGCAAAAAAATACATATGTCAAATAAAAACTCCATCATATTCATTAAAAAAAAATATTGTACTCTGCTTTACAAAACAACTAAAATAATTAAAACTTTAAAAATTCCTAACAAATTTCAGCAGAATACATTAAAAATCTTAACAATATTCTTCAGTAAGATTACTCAATGCAAACTGTTGCATTATCATCTGGAATTTGTATAATTCTCGACTTTGGTCTTGGAGGGTCATCATTTTCACGAACATAACCTTTCTTTTCTTTTTGAATACCATATTTTCGAAGTAGTGTGGTGTAACGTAGACGCGCTGGAAACAGGTCAGGGTTACTCCCTTTCTTCCCCTATTCTCTCTCTCACGAGTTCTCTCTCTATCCCCTTCTCTCTCCCTTTCTCGATTCCTCTTCTCGACACTGCTATCGTCGGCGTCACTAGGATTTCCACCGGCTTGACTCCGGTGATGGTGTAAGTGGGCAGCACCGAACTTTGCTCAGAAGACGCTCCAACGATTCTACCCGGCGACATTCAGGTGACAGGAACACTATTTCGATGACACTATTCCGGTAACACTATTCCGGCAATGCTATTCTGGCGACCAATTTCTACCGCAAATTGTCGGAATCCAGCGACTCAACCAAGTATACGGACACAACCCAACTTCGATCAAGTGCTCGCGATCCATATTCTCTAGTTGTGTATAGCTTTCTTATTTTTAGGGTTTGCTACTGGTAGTGTTTTGCACTATTTTTATTGGGATTCCTGTTTCATAGTGTCTTGGCTGATTATCTGGTTGTGGATGTCGAATTTCTTGTTGATTGGTTATTTTGTAATAGTGTTTTACGTGTGAATCTTTTAATTGTTCTTAGTAGTTTTGGAGTGTGTTACCTTGTCTGAATACTGTTACTTGATGTACTAGCATATACATTAATTATGGTGGTATTAGTTCCCACTATTGACTATAATTTGCGTAAATTGTATATACAAGAATTTTGTATGCACGAATTACCAACTTTCTCCTGTAGATCACAATTTTTTTTTAAAAAAATTATCAACTTTTGAGGGAGTAATTAACGCATAAATTCATATTTATCGATCTGTTATATCAGAGAAATAAATGGAAATTTGGAGAAGATTAAGGACATTTATTACATTAAAATTTTCTTTTTTATCTTTTTTTGTTGTTATGGATTTTTCCTTGTTTTTTGTATATATATATACATAAAACTGTCATTTATTTTGTCTATGAATTATAAATATGAAATTTAGACTAGAAAGTTAGTTATAGATACTCTAAGAAGACTATATGTGTAATTTTACCTTAAAAAATAGCCTTAAGTTATAATTTCATTCAATTTATTTAAATTTAAATCATATTAAAAATCAATTGGAAAATTACATTGCCATTGTGGTCAAATTGATTTCAATTATGATCAAATTTAATAAATTGGTTAACATTAAAATAGAACTCGATAGAAATTATCAGCTGGTTTAATCCGGTGCTTCTTAGTTTAACAAAATCAAACATATATTTTTCAAATAAATTGTTTCTCAGAACAAATAATATTTAGATAAAAATTTTACCCATTTGAATTAGTTACGGGATAACCTCTTGATTAAAAATCGATTTTAGTAAAAATAGTTATTTAAGTAACAAAATTATACGATCTCGTATAAATACAATAATGTATAATCGCTACTTAAAATTAAAAAATTACCTAAATGAATATTTTAGAAGAAATTTATCCAATAAAATAGATATTTTAATTTTATTTAAAACCAAAGAAACTCAGAACTAAACTTAGTCGTGGAGGGGTAAAATTCGGTGTCAACATATTTAACATTTGAGATCTCGAAACAGGATAACTTTTATGATGCTCATCAAGTCTCTATTACTTTTTGGTCATAAATGGTTGCAATGTATCAAAGTATTGAACTGAACAGATTGGCACAAGAAAGATTCAACTATTCTCAGTTCAAAATGACTCAATTAATAATGTCTTCTTTTATTTGAAGTTCTAATAAATGCCACACGATGATCATTTTGTAAATCCAATAATAAAAGGTTGCTACTTTTATTTTGAACTAGCACATACGTGAGCTATCAAATTGACAACAGTATAAATAGTTTCAATTATTGATATTGGAGGAGGAAAAGAGAGGAAAATAAAGGAAAAGAATGCAATTGATATTGACTAAGAATTTTTGTGGTTAAAATCGGGTACTGAATTGGGTTATTTGATTTAGGTGGATAGTGGGTCAGGTTATTAGGTTGGGGCGGGTCAGGGCTTTTCATTTAGAATTAATTATTTTAATTAATTATTGGTTGGCCAATAAAAAAGACAAGTGGGGTTAAATTAATCCGTTAAATAAAGTGCTAAATATCAACCTTTTAGAACTAATTACACTACATCCCATCTTTTTTAATTAGTTTTGTCTCTCTCCCTATTAATATACATTCCTGAAACGACATATACATAACAACTTATGTATATTGAAATCTGTTAGAGTCCTTAAAAAAAGAAAGTTACTGATATCCAGCATTAATTGACGTAAATAGTGCAACTAATTAACTACGTGGATTACTGCATCCCTTAAATCATGTAATATCAACAGAATTTCAAAATTTGAATATCACAAATACATACAAATACAAATCTGAAGCAAAACCATAAATCAAATACAATTTCAGTTCTGTTTTTTTTGTTTACTGAAGTGAGCAAATTATTTTGAATTATTGAAGATGAATATTGCTATTCTTTTGAGGTACTCGGGTAAATGGAGATTCCAAACAGAATATTTGGATTATAAAAGTAAAGGGATTGTTGTAGCTGAATCAGTAAATTATGTGAGGTTGATTTCGTCGATTGCTGATGAACTAAACATTGACGAAGCTCAAAAAAATATTGATGTACGTTATGTTGTCGACGACAATGATTCACCTTTTCATATCAGTAACGATAATAATGTACGATTGTATGTTGAGTTGAAGAAAACACAACCGTCATTCGTGATGTACCCATTATGTATTTCAACTACAAATAAATATCAAGAAGACATATTGTTCGATAGAGAAACATGAGTTGTTGTTTGCCTGGAAGGTGTTGAATCTGATGCTATGGCTCTATCTGTAGTTGAGACACAAAATCAATATGCTTTGTATGTCCCGAAGGTTGAAATAGATAACTTGATATGTGACAGCAAGAGTATTGATGTTAAGGTGAAATAGATGTATAAGGATAAACAGACGCTCATTTCAGTGATGTCGAAATATAAGGTGACTAATGGATTCAATGTTTGAGTAAAAATATCAGACAAAAAAAGGTGATTCGTATATTTTTATACTGGGCACTATTGATATATCAAATCTTGAATGTTATAAATTGTTTTTTTTAATAACAATGTTTTATATAGTTGAATGAACATTTTGTTTTTTTTTTTGCTAAACAAAAATCGAAAAACACATTATCAGTGTGGTCTTTGGAAGAACTATTTTAAGTTATGTATATTTATGCAACGTAGTGTATTTGGTTTAACTTTTTTTTTATAGCTTTATTACTGAAAAGTAAGTGTATACCTATGACACAACTGGTTAATGTATTTTGTTAGATTAATTCTGTTACGTCAACTACATATACATCTTTTGTGCTTTGTATATGTTTTAAAATGTAGATGTGAGCAGATGAGGTAATGGACAACAGTTATGTATATCTAAAAATATACATAACTGGTAACATGCCTTTAGATGTGTTATTAAATCCATAATATACATACTTTATTTTTAATGTTAATTACATGAATTATTAGATTGTATATAGCTGTCTATGTAGAAAATTTATGCATGTCTATAATGTATTTATTATGATGGATTTATAACAATCAAATCGCTAAAACTTATGAAATGATACAAATTATAATCATTTGCATGATTTTTTTAATATTTCAGCTATGTCCTCCGATGTTACAATGAGGAATGTCAGTGGAATTTGAAAGCATCTACTTAAAAAAAATAGATGTTTTTATGATTCGTAAATTTAAACCTGAACATACATGCGCTTTGAGGGACAGGGTACTGCAGAATATTTTGGCGACAACTTCTTTTGTTTGTGAATTCACGGCTCCAAAACTAGTTAACCATAAGAGAAGGTACACACCCGGGGACATCATCGAAGAAATGAAAGCTGTATATGGTGTAGATATAAATTATATGAAGGCATGACGTGTAAAGGAGCGTGTCATATCGTTGCTTAGAGGTGGACCTGCAGATGGTTATAGACAGATGCCGAGATACATTTATATGTTAAAAAATCTATATCCTAATTCACACGTTGCAATGCACAAATCATGAGATAATCGGTTCATGTATCTGTTTATAGCGTTACATCCCATGATTAGGGGGTTTGAGTATTGCAGACCCGTTATTGTTGTTGACGGAGTACATTTAAGAGAACCATATCAAGGCACTTTCATCTCAGCAAGTACCCTTGATGGTGCAGGTATGTGAAAAATCATCATACTCTATTGTTTTTTTTAACATACATCGTATTTCATATTAAAAAGTTGTTTTCGTTAAAGAAAAAAATTCCTGAACATTTTTCTTTGATTTCTTTTTTTAAAATACACCAAATTGTATTTATTATCATATCACCAGTTATGTATATTTTAAGAAAATATCACCAGCTATGTATATGTTAACATACACATCTATGTATATGTTAACATATTTAAAGATACTGTCCAGTTGTTTTAAAAAAAACTTGTTGTTCTTTTACTAATATGTGTTTACGTAACTTAGGATGCATATTATCACTTGCGTATGAAATTGTGGATACTGAGAATGATAATTCGTGGACATGATTTTTCAATCAGTTCAAAGCTGCATTCGGTGAACGTTAAAACATGTGTGTTTTATCTGATAGGAACGAAAGTATTATAAAAGTTGTCAGTGTTGTATATCCAAATGTGCCACATCTTGCTTGCATATGTCATCTTTGAAAAAATATTTGTAGTTACTTTCGTAAAAGCAAAGAAAGTATCAGTGATTTGTATATTCAATGGCTAAAGCTTATAGGAAAGATGATTTTGACTATTTGATGGCAAAGATTGAAAAAGCTGATCTGAGAGTGAAAAAATATTTACAAGAAGCTGGATATGAAAAGTGGAGTAGATGTCATTCACCGGTAAACACAAGTTTGATGATGACCTCGAATATTGCTGAGTGTATTAATGGGTGTTTGATAGAGGCCCGAGGATTGCCAATATATGAATTTTTAGAAGAGGTTCGAATATTATTTGGTTCTTAGAACTGTAAGAACAGTGAAATAACTTCTTATACAAGTACCACTTTGGGTCATCGATTTGAAGAAATTTTAACTCTCAACGGTGTGAAAGCTTTAAGAATGACAATATATGTATTTAAATTTATTTAAATTTATATTTCCCGAAAAAGTAAATTGGTTTAATTTTTATTTTTTATTATTTAGGTGAAGGCTTCTTCAACATATGTATATTTGGTTTATGAATCTAGGAGAAGATACATTATTGATCTAGAAAGTGGCACATTCAACTGTGCGAGATTTCAAATAGATCAAATACCTTGTGCTCACGCTATAGCTGTGTCGAAGTCTAAACATGTAAAAGATTTTGGAGAATACTGTTCAGAATACTACAAGCCAAACACATTGGTGAAAACATATGAAGTTCCAATCATTCCAATGCCAGACAGGAAAAACTGGGATGTTCCCAGTAGTGTAGATGAGGAAGAAGTGTTGCCACCAATTTACAAAAGACCTCCAGGAAGATCGAAGAAGGGGTGGAATAAGAAATCAAGTGAAACACTTTCTTCAAGCACAAACCGTTGTGGATGATGCGGCCAAGAAGGGCACAATAGACGTTCATATAGTTTTTTTTCAAAGGAAAACTAATTTATTGTTTTGCTATACTTTTGAAGAGTACTAACTGATATATTTTCGTGTTTTATTTTTTCGTTGAAATAAATTTTACTTTATTTCGATTTAAAATTCAGTGTTCTTTTTTCTCTCTCTCTTATATGTGATGTTTATGTAGACGCTGGTATAGTTTCATTAATACTTTGAAATATACTAGAGTACTAACACAGTTATGTATATTATTAAATGCAGTTATGTATATTATCAAACATACATAACCTATTTTTAAGGTGTTTTACTCAGATGTTTGTTATCTAGATTGTATATTCAGTAATGTATATCATAAAACATACATAGCGTCGTTGAAAAAACTGTGATTGTACAGTGTATACATAACTTTGAAAAAACCAAAATTCAAAAATAAATGTATTTGTTTTGTATTTACTGTTGAATTAACTTATTATTTTGCTATAATTATAAAGAGAAATAAAATAATGTTCTAGACAAATAATAAAATAATTATGTATATTATATAACATACATAACCTATATTTATAGTGTTTATCTCAGATATATGTATTATGTAGATTACATGTTAATTAATGTATATCATTAAACATACATAGCGCCGTTATAAAAATCTGAGTTGTAAATGTAAACATATAGTTGCAAACAAAAAATTTTAAAACAAATGTTATTAATTTTACATATACCATTGAAATAATTTTTTTCTTCACTATATTCCTGAATAATAACAATTGATTATGTGTTAATAATTATTCAGGATTAACTTTATTGATATATTTTATTTTATTATTTGTGCATTGAAATAAAGTGGATAATACTAAAGTTTAAAATAACAGTTTGATTTATTGTTGTGTTTTTAATTTTTTTTTAAAATCTATGTATATTATATAATATACATTGTATGAAGTTTTAATATGTGGCTTAGTCTAGTTTATAACCTGCAATTGAATGTAAATTTATAGATATTTGCCAGCATTCATTTGTAGGTTCTCTAATGTACCATCTTTATGAAAACATATACACACATTAAAAATTGTAGTTTATGTACAGTTATGTATATTTTCCAACATACATTAGAAGTTGTAAACTTTACTATGTATATGAAGACATATACACCTATAAAAGATCAGATATCTATGTATATGTTGTCACATGTTAAACAAAAACATCATTATATTCTGCCATACAAAACAACTAAAGTACTTATACTTTGAACATTCCCAACAAATTTCAAGAGCACACAAAGAAAATTTTAACAATGTTCTTCACTACTCAATGCTAACTATTTTATTTTCATCCGAAATTCGTATATTTCTTGACCTTGGTCTTGGAGGATCATCATTTTCACTAAAATAACCTTTCTGAGCTTTTTGAATACCATATGTCTGAAGGAGTGTGGCGTAATGCATTCGATGGTATTCTGCTTCAAAACCATCTGAAGACACGTTCATTCCTTCACTTAGGTATTCAGCATACCCAACAACAAGGACTTCACAATTCCCGTCATGCATATTTCTTAGACTGGACAGCAAATCATAGACGCGTATGCGTCTATCCTTCAGGGCAATAATAGCTAACACCCAGTGAAACTTCTCATTGCAGTTGATATGAACATACACCTCATCAACTTGGTGCTATGATAAACCAGATGGCATGTAATATCCCTTGATTATATTTGTTATTACATCTTCATTTAGGACCACATCAACAGATTGAGCATAGTCTTGCTATGTAGTAATAACTGTATCTGTATCATCTTCATAATAATTGGAGTATGTCTTCACAATGTAGTTCTTGAAAAAATAGTTGGTTACTGTGAATCTGTAATCTTGATCATTCCTTAATTTCGATTTCTTCCGCAAATGATAGAAAATGACATCACTATGCTACAATAGAAAATAAAATAAAATGCATTATGTCCGATATAATACACATCAGATGTTGATAATAAAAATAATTCTAGATATACATCTTGATAAATCAGGCATATACATAAAATATGTTGAGATATATCTGTTGGTTTAAGAATATTGGACCGTGCACAGTTGCAAACCTTTAACATATTTAGCATTTATGTATATGATAACATAGACATCCCTGCTAAGTCAGGTAGACATATCAACAGTGATGTATATTATAAAATATACATAGGTGTTGTCAAAATGTTCCGCAAATGTGTTAAAATTTTTATGTATATGGATGATTTATCTGACTTAATAGTGATGTATATGTTAACATATACACAAACTGAATTGTGTGACCTGAGGATGCAATAACATAGCTATCAACATATCAACAGTGATGTATATTAACAACTATACATAGGTGTTGTCAATTGCCTAAACTGGTCATGTAAAAAATGAATACACATACAGTGCAAAACATGGTATTCATAAAACTAGACATCTCAGAAGTAGTTTAACGCAAACATACTTAATTTACAACTTATTTTACAAATGAAAAATCTCCATATTAGTTAAAACGAATATGTATGTATACAACATATCACCACAAGTTAAAAAGAATAATTATAAAATTAAAAATTTTACATACCTCATCGTTCCAACATGCATTCTTTTGAGACATCAAGTAAAACCAATTTTTTGTTCGTGCATGAGCAAAAACAAAATCAATTTCATGAACTTCAAGAGAAGATAATTTTGCTTTGTAGTGCTCATCATTTATTTTTCTATGAAAAAATAACATTTGTTAGTATACAAAAATAAAAAATAGTACATTCAATGAGGAAAAAATTTCATTTTAATACAGAAAAAACTTACTTTTTAGCATGAAACTTCAATAGTCCTTTCTTCACCCACTGCTTGTACTCTTCAATTACACCTCTTGGCATATTGTCGAATATTAGGAAACCATCAAAAGCGAATTTCTGTTTCGGTTCTTCGATTTGATCCTCAATTGCTTTAGAGCCAGAAGCATATTCTGTTGTGTATAGAGACATGAATACTTTGAATCTCGTCCTGGTTCTCTTAGCAGGGGTTTTTGCATCTTGATAAGCCGCGACAACCGCATCAGGAAAATCTGGAGGAAGCTGACTATCAAAGATGTCGTGTTTGTTCACAATTGCTTCTAACGATGGAACGACTTCTATAGGAAGGTCATCGACTGGTGCTGCAATACCTTCCAATATGACATCTAACTCGACTTGAGCCGATTCAGAAAGTGTACTCGAATAATCAACCTAACATAAAATGATAAGTATGTATTGTTAGATTTGGTTTAACACGCTAGTAGTAGCAGTGTCATGTGTGAAAAATAAGACATGCAATTTGGGAAAAAAAGACTTCCTGAATTTACATGCTTAGTAGATGTTCCAACATTAGCACTATCAGGTTTTATATTTTTCAAAACTGCGCTAAGAAATTTCAATGTGGCAGGCCCAATGTCAGCACTAACTCCTTCAACATCCTTGAAGAGATAACATAAAATATATTCAAAAGTAGATCATTCTATAGTTTTAACTCGATAAAATAATACATTTCTTATATATTTGACCTTTATCTGAAAAAAATGACTTTATATTTTTACCACGTGATATTTATTGATATACATAGTAGAAGGTGTTCCAACATTGAGATTTGTTGGATTCTGATTTACCACGAATCTGACAAGAACATCTAGTCTGGCAGTTGTAATATCCTCACAGCATCCTTCGACATCCTTATAATGATAATATAAAACATATACATAACTAAGTAAGTTCAATATTTTAATTGTAAATGTTATAATTTAAGATGAGTAACCTCAGACTGTTCTTGTATGGAACTGCGGTTCCAATCAAAATAGTGACATCCATTAGATCATCAACAAAGTCTATGTCTACAGATTTAACAGTCTCGCCGACAATCTATGAATAAAAAAGTGAGAATTGCATTATTTATTAATTGGTTTTAGAATATTTGATGTGTTGCATATGTATATTATTATAATGTACATATAATATAATACGTATACATTGTAAATCAAATAATTAAAAAAAATTTAATATATGTAACAAAGTATTTATAATTATCATTTGTGAAAAAATACCTTTTTTTTTCTTGCGGGGTTTTAAAGATTTCAATATCTTCAACATCATCTTTAGATGATACATTTCCTGTTTTTTCTTCTCCTACTTTCTGATCCTGTTGAAATTAGTATAGTATATGATTTAGAAAAAGTTTGATAACATCAATATATGATTAAAATAATACATTTTTTAAAAAATACCCCTTTTTATTTGTCGTTAATATTCAACATGATATCGACCTCGTCAACTTGATCTTGTGATATTTTTCTCCAATAGTTGAGTCAACTAAATGATGATCCTTTACATTTTGTTATAGAATATATGTACAATTAAATTTGAAAACAACAGTTTGGTATGATATAATTGTAAGAAATAACAGTAATTTCATTCCAATTAGTACTTACTTTGAGTCCTCCCTTTTCTGCTTGAATATTTGATTCTTCACCGACCTTATATAACAATAAAAAATATTGATGTCAATCAAAAATTATATTGATGCTTTTAAAAATGAAATGAATTAAATTATGTAAAGATTTTAAATAAATGTATATCCATTAACACACGTAGTACAGTTAAAGTAAGTTAACTATTTTACATAATAGTGAAATGTTTATATGATGCAATATACACATGTCATTGTTGTAATCTATGTCTTTTATGTTATATAATATACATAGATGTTCTATGTATATTGTATAATAAACATAACTGTTTTATGTTTAATCCACAATACAAACACAAATTGTATACTTAAATCTATCGTGTATTGTTATTGCAATGTATATTAAATATAAACATAAAACAGTTATGTATATTATATACATATAAGCTCTATGTATATTACATTACATAAAGTAGAATTTTATGTATGTTATAAAACTTGCATAAATAAAACTAAAAAATACATAATACAACTTCATGAATTATATAACGTAAAGCAAATTTAGTTTACCTTTTCATTTATTTGGTTGTTGAGTTTCAAAATTTGGATGGGTTCGGCATGTTGTTTATCCATTTTTTCATTGAATTCCTGATGTTGTTTGACCATTAGATCATGAAGAAAGTTGAATTTTGTGTCAACCTGCATGTCAAATACAGTAAACATGTTACTGTGTTATAAAAATAATTTATAGTGTGAATCATATTAATGAACTTACATAAGACTGAAAAACAATTTTATTTCATCCCATTTTTTTCAGAATTGTCCTGACGAACTGACTTGGTTGATGATGATGGAGTTGTCTTTTCGGCATGAACACGCTCCGAACCAGAAGATAGTATTTTTTGGGTTGGCACAGTTCTTGTTAAAACAGAAGAAGATGTTTTCTGATAAACTTGCTCCTCGACAGTTTCGAAATCAAAACGAACTATCCTACGCCTCTTAGTATGTGTGATGCTGAAGCATCAGAAAGCAAACCTGCTTTCTTAAGAATTTTTGTAGGTGGGGGTGTACTAAAATCCTCAAAACCTTGTATATCATGGCCCGATTGTGATTGTATGTCAATAACAAGTCTTTTACCAGAACGACCGGCAGTAGTTTCTGGTGAAAATCCAAATTCATCGTCGTTTAATTCAAATTTCTCAATCATTTGTAAATCAAGACTTTGCATTTCTTCATGAGTTGGTCGTATATTGTTGTATACAAACTGTTTAACTATAAATAATATCAGCATTAATATTTTGTTAACGTCAGGATATTGAAAATATAAAACTAAGCTCAAAATAATATACATCGTACTTACCTTGCTGAACATACCACCCATAAACGTCTCATACTTAACTTTGATTCCAACCACCTTTCAGTTAAAAAATCATGGAATTACTTTTCTGACCCGCTCAACTATCGCACTGTCTATCTCAAAACAGTATTCAGATATCCAAACATTCAGCACATGAGGCTTTCCCCCCATCGAGCATAACTATTTCTCAACAAAAAAATCTTGTCTCCATGTTGCAATAAGCTTTTCAAATGAACTCTTTTCCCATGAAAACTGTTCGTAACTACCATTCTGAACAATCACAAAATCCGATCTGCTAATGGTAGTATCACGTACTTATGAATACAGAAATGTGTGAATGAAGTAAATTATTGATATATTCAAAGCATCAGAAATATTGTCAAAGTTGCCCAACTTGAATCGCTCTATAAAAAGAGTCCTTTTGACAGAACTTTTTTTCCTGAAAAATATTTCGCCATTAATGCGGACTTTGATGAACCAGAAAAAAGGTGTTTCTCGATGCTCCCTGAATATTTAAGACCGGATATAATGGCATACTCAATAATAGAAAACTTGAGTATGGTTCCCTGCACGTAAACATGAATTTCCTCCGGATTGTCTTGCTGTATCTCAAGCATAAGTAAGCATTTGGATAATTGACCCTGATAATTACACTGCGACATGTCTAGGAATGAACCAAAAATTATTTACCGGAACATATTTATAACTTCTTCACCAACATAATTATTTATTTCTTCTCCAAATTTTCGATTGCAATAACTACAGAAATGCAACGAATGCGCAGGGACTTTCTAAATCCTGTATTTCATACCCTATTGAGATTGAAACAATTTTTATGTGAGCATATGTTGTCAAATGAAATACTAAACTTATGTATATTACTAAAATTATATAAAAATTGAATTGTAAGAACTATTGGTTCAGAAACACATTAAACAGTATATCACAATTGATGTATATGTAAATATATACATTGCTTAT
Source organism: Capsicum baccatum var. pendulum (assembly GCA_030864225.1). NCBI lineage: Eukaryota > Viridiplantae > Streptophyta > Magnoliopsida > Solanales > Solanaceae > Capsicum > Capsicum baccatum. The sequence goes on along the minus strand of CM061553.1, from coordinate 59,565,769 downwards.
GGAAGAACTGTGTGTAAGTATATTACTAACATATACATAAAAAATGAATTGTGAGAACTATTGGTTCAAAAACACAGCAACTAACATATGACAAGTGATGTATATGTCAACATATACATAGCTGATGTCCATTACCTCAACTGCCCCTTTAAAAAATATACACATATACACAGAAAAAAAGATGTAAATGAACAAAAACCTCAGAAAAATAGAAAAATTATATATACCTTAGGAAGACGTGGACGTGCAGTATCATGGTTTTTGGATTTTCTTGACGATTCTCCAATTTCATTTTTTGACTTTTCAGCAACAACTTTTTTAATCTCTTTCATCTTATTGGGGTCGTTATGATATTTAGATCTGTTTTCATCAAAGTTAGGTTCCTCGTAGTCAAAAATTGCGGGAACAAACCCAACTTTCGGATTTGTAGGATTTGCATCTAACTGAATTAATCCTAAGCTAAAAGAAGGACAATCCTCCATTAACAAAGTACTACGATGTTACTTTCGTACTTCAAATGGACAGTTTCGAAACAAAAAATGAACAACAATATTTTGTTAAACAAGAAACCCCAAAAAATAGTTAATAAGAACATGCAACAATTTGTTCATTCAAAAATCCTCAAAATTCAATTAATAATCCTCCATTAACAAAGTACTAAGTTGTTAATTTCGTACTTCAAATGAACAATATTGTAAATTTTGTTAAAGAAGATACCCAAAAAAATACTTAATAAGAACATGCAACAATTTGTTCATCTAAAAATCTCAAAAAATTCGATTAGGTAAATGATGAAGAAAAATTACTAACCTCAACACATAAAAATCAGAATGATTAAGGAAGATTAAGATAAAATTGAATGCTAAAAGTTGGAGTCAAGTACGGTTGTATTCAAAATGGTAACTAGTGCTTGATTGAAGCCGTATTTTAAGGGTGAAAAATGGTGAAATATATCCTCCTCATTGTGTATATTTGCTTTTGGAGAGAGAAACACAAAAAATGGGATTTTTGTAATAAGTTTTAGGAGTTGGGATTTTTTGTAATTATTGAAACATAAGTTGTACTTTTTTGTACTTTTTAGTTAAATAAAAGGGCAAAGTAGCCCTAATAGGTAAACGGGAAGGAATTTCAGGCCCAATAAGTAGATGTAAGATATTTTTGCACCATTTTATATAGTTGAAGGACATTTTAGACCCTTTTCCATTTAATCTATTGTTTATCACTGCTCTTGCACTTTCTTATCCTTTCCTTTGAAATATATAAACAAAAATCAGTGTAAATATTAATTGAGGGTGTGTTGAAAAAGATTAGTATATGTGGAGATCGATGGTAAAGTGAATGATTTCAATTTAAAGATTATCTTGCATATTATCATTTTTGTTTTGTAATTTTTCTAAATAGTAATTATAATATATATATTTTTATTTTTTTTTATTGATGAGTTATTTGTAGAATTATTGAATATTCTTAGAGCCCATTTAGATATGATTAAAAAAATAGCTTTTTAGCTTAAGTGATTAAAATCTTAAAATAAGTACTTATAAATTAAGCAGTAAGTGTTTGGATAGAAGTGTTGAAACTGAAAAAAAAAATTGTTGATGTCTTTGGTAAACAAGTGATGTTACACACTTTTTTGTTGTTAAAATGACTTAAATGTTCTTAAAGTTGTTCAACACCATAAATAAGGTGAATTATTTATAATTCTTAATTCTAAAATAAATTTTTTGAATAAATCTCGATGTAATGATTGTTTCGATGAAAATAAAGAAGAAAGATGAAGAGGAAGTTGGAGGAAAGAGATGAAGCAAAGTGGCAAAGAGAAAAAGAAAAAGAAATTATATATTTAAGGGCTACAAGTTTAGGATATTGTTGGAATTGGAGGAAAATATAAGGGATAAAAAGATAAATGTTTTGGTCAAATCTAAAAGAATTTTAATCTAAAAAACAAAAAGCTGGGGGTACCCAACTTCTCACTTTTTGATTTTTTTAATCAGTTTTTAGTTTTTTTTAAGCATTTTTTAATTTTACCAAACACCTTAAAAAGCTAAAAAAGAGATTAACAGGTGTTTTGACTAGATTTTAATCCTATCCAAATGAAGTAAGATGCTCGCTTTTTCAAAGAATTATACTTTCTCTCTTTTCTAAAGGGTTGTTCCTCCAAAAAAAAAAAAAGAGAGAAATTAGTTGAAATCAAAACCGAAGGGGTGGAAGTGCAACCATGAAAGAAAATATGATGGTCTATCTATTGATAATTCTTGTAAAAAAAAGTAGTTTGGTGTGCTAAAACTTCTGCTATATGCAGGGTTCAGAGAAGGATTGAACAACAACGATTTATATCTTGTATTGCTATTGATAGTTCTTGTGTTATTCTAAAATACAGGTTTAGACAATAACTTTTAAAAATAATATCGGATCAACTAATCTACTATGCTTTAATGCTAAACTAGAACAAAAACATTTCCTATTCTTCATCTAAATCTTAAAGGCAATTTGCTACTATAAAATCCGCTGCTGCTAATCATTGTAACTTCATGGCACGTCTGCATACATTATTCATCGGTTATACTGATTTTTTAGTAGATTATGTCTAGAAGATCATTATTGATCATGCATAGATCAAGTTTCAATGACTATGCAAAAATATTATGTGATTACATCTCATATGTATTAAATTTGATGAACAGAATTATGTGATTCATATGGTATGAGATATAACAAATAAGGGATAAATCGATCGAAGTAGACATACATTGCAAATTATATGGTAACATAAGATGTTTGGGTATGGAATTTAGCTTGTAGTTCAAACTTCAAACTTTGGGCCTTTAAGTTTCCAAACTTTAGACACAAATTTTCAATTTCAGTCCAGAAAACTTGAATACTACTCTGAGATGGTTAAACTTTTAATCATTTAAATGTGAACTAAAATAGAGGGACCTTAAAATGACTAGTTTATACTTTCTCCTTTAATTTTTCAAACGTACACCTCTTGAGAAAAAGAATATAATTTAAGCATAAGAATATATTTCCTTTATTTCATTTTAGTTGATCCTTGCTGATCTGACACACCTCTTAAGAAATCTTTAATTAGTGGTGTATTTTACTTCCTTATTTTTGTTTTAAGTGCCCCCTTACGAAAAATATTTATTTTAATTTAGTTGTCTCATTTATAAACTCAAGAGTATTCTATTATGTTCTTCCAATGTTACCCTAACATTAAATGACTATATAAATTGTATATACTCAAATTTATATTTTAAAAGTATAATTAATAAAGCTAATTTGATGAACTAAACTCTTAATGAATAATTTTTTAGGGTGAGTGCCAAATCAACAAGGGTCAACAATTTGAAACGGAGGGAATACTAAATCAACCTTATTAATGATGCTTTGGAGTCCTAAATTTGACTCTTTATCACTCCCTTTGTCCTAAAATACTTATTTACTATACTAAAAATAAATGTCCAACAATAGTTATCCAATTTGGAAAAAAGCAATAGATAATTTACCATGTTCTACCCATTTTACCCTTACTATTACGTACTATTTATCACTTAATGAATTTTTCAAAACATTAAATTTAGGGAAAAGGACACATAACACTCGACTGAATCTATTGACACGAAAATGACAATTGAATTTTAATTTTATTTTTTAGTCATTTGTTGGCGGCTTATACAATACTGATACAATTTTAACACATACACACACACACACACACACACATATATATATATATATATTAAAAAATGGATATTCTATATAACAATGATACAATTTTCACCCATAAATTTGTTGCTCTATTTTTTTACGAACTATATCCGTATGGTATATGAATTGTATTAGTTGGGTATATGAGATGTATTTGAACTACCTGGACCAAAATGACTCAAATTAGGAAAGGACCATTTAGTGAAATTAAAATGACCGACTGGCCACTCCATGTCCAATGGCTCAAATGTGGGTCAATTGTTAAATGGGCTAGTCCTTTTCTCTTGAATTTATTATATTTAAAGGGTAATACAGTAAAATAGGAAAAGGTATGAATATACCCCTAAACTTTAATAAATGACACAGATATACCCCTCGTTATACTTTAGGTACAAATATACCTTGTCGTTAATGAAAAGAAACAAATATACTCTTATCACTAATGCCAGACACGTGTCTAATTCCTATTCGTTTGCCTTTTTTTAAATTTTTTTAACCCCATATAATTAAACGGACCCTAATTAAATTCCACAGCTGAACATAATTTACCTGACCTGATCCGATTTATTAGAAGGTTCAAGAGACATATCAGACGTGTCACTATTCACACGTCCGTTCATTCTCCCACTCTCTAACTCTCTAACAGTCTCACTCTCTCACTAATAAAAAATCCTAACAAACTTGTCGATTTGATTCATGTTTTTTTTTTCATCTACCATAGAGAATCGACTATAGATTTCGCATGTATGTTTCTTCTCTATCTACGACCATTCATTTGATTATTTTCTTACTTTGCTTTGTTGTTGTTTAAATCGAAAGTTCTAAAAAATTATTTTTGGGTCCGATTATAGGTGGTGTTGTCGAGTTTTTGATTTGCGTGAATATATATTGTCGATTTTAAAATTTTTGACATTTTTTCTTGGGTTTTACTTTGATTTCATATTCAGATATTTTCTTGGACTTTGTGAGCTTTTATGTTAATAAAATATCTTTTTTTTCTAGAATTTTACTTTGTTATGAATTTTTATAGATCTGTTTGGAGTGTCAAACATTACTATTCATTTCTTTAACTTCTTTTTGTGAATTCACTTTTATTTTCAACAAATTAAAAAATACTCAAAAGTATTGTTAGGAATTTGTGCATGTTAAAAAGTATATTTCGTTGTCTTGTTTGTTTGTGTGTAAATATGTGGTCCCTTCTTTCATTCTTTCTGTATAAAATAGAAAAATAGTATCTTTTTTCATGTGTTCCGAAACTTATCTTTATAAAGGAATAAAGTCTAGTTGTGGATCTGTAATACCCAGTACTAATCCTAACTCGATTCAGTTCTTAGCTGCATGTTTAAGGGGATTAAGGCTTGACATTTTCACTAAGTGTTGGGGATTTAGTCATTTTCAAGACCCCTAAACTTTGAGGATTTTTATTTTAGTCTTCCCGACCCCGAGAGATTAGTTTTTAAGTTAATTCATGTTCAAGGAAGTAAGAAGTATATCCCGGGGATGTTTTAAATTTTTTGGACGAGGATTGAGTCACTTTAGGATTTTGATTCCAGAAGTTCACCTCGATAGTGGTGCGTCGCGATAGGTATAGCATGGGCACATCATTGCATCGCGGTGAAGATGTATTCGTCTAGTTCTTGATTTATAATTTGAGTGTATATGTCATGATCTTTATACTAGTGTGTAATGTTCTTATTAGATGAAAAGTTTTTATAGGAATCACTTAGAACAAACTTGAGCAAAGAACCTTTGATTCATCCCAAGTTTGATATTCGATTCTATAAGGGTCTACTTTGAATGTGTATAACTTTTGATATAGTGAAATTTTTTAGATCAACACCTACCAAATTGTAGATAATTGAATTAGCTTTCCAACGATACTAATTTTGCCTTAATTCGATACCCGAGTGAAAAGTTATGATTATTTTCATCAGAACCAGTAAGCCACCACGTTAAGATCGCATCGCGATGAGCCTTTACTCTGTATTCCAGTTTTGAATTTTTGATTTAAATGATGGAGGGGCAATTGGGTCTTTTTCCACCTCAACTCAATTCATAAAAACACGACCTAAGGCTTTAGTTGGGGCATTATATGCCCATATTCTCCAAAATTTCTCTCAAGAACAAACCCTAATCATCCCCTAATTCATCCATTCCATCATCTTCTCTTCAAGAAAAATCAAGAATTTAAGTTCCCTAATCCAAGAATTTCAAGAAGGCTTTTAAGATCATCTCCAAGGCTTTCAAGGTCAAGATCTCTCCACCAAGTCAAGTTTATTAAGGTATGTGGGGTTATGAACAAGATCATCTCCAAGGCTTTCACTCTTGTTCCCAAATTACATGATTTTAATATTCTATTTACTTGTTTTGAAGTAGTGTTTATACCCAAGTTTATATATTCTTGAAGCACTGATTACCATGAGATTAAAGCTTTAAGTTTATCAAGAAGTGCTAATGTTTATGTTTTTAACTTACAGGATTTATATTATGAATGAGATTACACTATCTTGACTTGTTATTGTTGAAGTATTTCAAGAATTATATTGAGTATGAAGTTTTGGTACGAATTATCATGAATTTAAAGCATGAAGTTTTGGTATGAATTACCATGAGTTTAAAACATGAATTTTAAGCCCTATGTTTAAGTGTTGAGATTTCAAGAAGATTATACTTTTAAGCATTCTATGACAAGATTATATCAAGATTTAAAGCCAGAATTGATCTTTTGATCCTCAGTTAGGATATGGATCCACGTTTGTTCATTTTGATTATTGTCTAAAGCAAAGAGAAGCATAACTGGTTTTCATTATAAATCCTTATTCTATTTTAAGGTGGATTTCCTAAAGTATGAGTATTAAGTAATAAGGGAGTAGTATTTAGCACTGAGTTGGGTATGTATCCAAGGTCACATGCCCCAGAACTACGAGCCAACGTAGATTAAGCTTATTCCCAATATGAATAATGTTACAGATAGTGATCACTCAGTTTAAGGTCCTATTCTGATGGCAAGGGTAGGAAAGCTCTCCCCAACGAGGGTAAGATGTTGAACTCCATGGTAGCTCACATGGTTTATATCGTTTAGAAGAATCTCCCTAAGAAAGATTAAAAGTAAAGATTTTAGAAACTAAGTGTGTGGCTCACAAAGTTTATCCAGTATGCTTTATTATTCATGTTTTATGATTTTTCAGCTTTCAGTTTTATTCAAGCTCAAGGTGAGTCACTTACACTTAGCATACATTAAAGCTTATAGAAGTAAGTGTTATGGCTCACAAAGTTTGTCATTATTCACTATTATTCATGTTCATGATTTTACATCTTTTGTTTTATTCAAGCTTAAGGTGAGTCATTTACACTTAGCATGCATTATTTGAAAGTCAATGAGCATATTGAGTTATTGTATTACTTATGCATTCACCCCTACATACCCAGTACATTCTAGAAGTACTGATCCACATATATGTCTATGTGTTACATTGTCTCATAATGTAGGTATCAGTTGTAGCTCACACATCATAATCAGACAGTGTGTAGCTTCCTGTCAACAGGTGATGAGTCCTTTTGATTCGAGGGCTCGAGTCAATCATAGTTCGAGTAGCATCTTATTTTCTTTATTCAGTCGTATTGATTAGGGGTCATGTCCTGGTTACCTATAGTCAATATTAGTAGAGGCTTCACAGACAGTCAGTATAGTTGATGTATTTAATTTTAGTTTTATTTTGTATAACCTGAGTTGTAATCGATTTATATAGTATTTTATTAAACCTACTTAGTAAAGACATCTCTTCCGCTTATTTCTTTCAGATTAATGTATCTTATTTAGTTGCTCACGAGTTATGCCAGTATAAGGGTTAGCTTGAGATTATTTGTGATCCTAAGCATCGTGTGACGTTCAGGGGTAGTCTCGGGGTGTTACAAGATCTATTTTAAACATAATATGATAAAATATTAATTTATTATTAACATTAGTTATTTTTTTTAATTATTCTCGGACTTTTTCTTTTGGGTGTTAACCAGGAGTATGTTAACATTGGTATTTTGCCCTCTTGACTGTTAGTGAGTATTGACCCAATAACATGCCCACCACCATCATGAATTGCTTCTATCATTAAAATATGCCTACACTTATTTCTAGTTAACACTTAGAATGCACTTGTTTCTATCATTAGAATATACATGCAATTGCTTCTATAATGAACTGCTTCTATCATTAACTATGGCATTTCTTTATTAACTGTATCTTTTAGCTATGACATAATGTGTTAATTGTACATACTTATATTTTTTTTAAGTTATATAGCTTTATTCAAGTTACATATCTGGGTCTTTAGTAATGTAACTTTATTTCCTAGGGCATACATTCTATTTTGGATTTATTTTGGGCCTATTTTAGGTCTATTAAGTCACATAAGAATGCACTTATTTTTTATTTAGTGATGTAATTATTTTTTGAGCATATTTGTGTATGGTTTGACATAGTTTGAGTTTGTTTTGATTTTTTTTTGGGTACGCTTAGGTCTATTAACTTAATGGTGATGCAATTACTTAATGTTGGTTCTGTTTTATGTCTGTTTGAGTCTATTTTTTGAGCTTGTTTTAGATATATTAAGTCATATAATGTTGTACTTACTTTTTATTTAGTGATGTAATTACTTTTGAGCCTGTTTGTGTATGTTTTGACATAGTTTGAGTCTGTTTTGGATTTATTTTGGGTCTGTTTTAGGTCTATTAAGTTACTCAGTGATGCAATTACTTAATTTTGAATATGTTTGGATTTATTTTGAGCCCGCTTTAGGTCTGTTAAGTCACATAATGATGTACTTACTTTTTGCTTAGTGATTTAATTATTTTTGAGCCTGTTTGTGTATCTTTGACACAGTTTGAATTTTTTTGAATTTTTTGGGGCATGTTTTAGGTCGATTAAGTTACCTAGTGAAGCAATTACTTAATTTTGAATCTTTTTTGCATTTTATAATTGTTTGGATCTATTTTGAGCCTGTTTTGGGTCCATTAAGTGACATAATGATGTACTTACTTTTGTTTAGTGAAGTAATTACTTTTGAGCCTATTTATGTATATTTTATATCTGTTTGGGTATGTTTTAGGTCTATCAAGTTACCTAATGATACAATTACTTAATTTTGGATATATTTTGCATTTTGTATCTATTTGGAGCCCGTTTTAGGTCTATTAAGTCACATAATGGTGTACTTACTCTTTGTTTAGTGATTTAGTTACTTTGTGCTTCATTTTACCGCAGGAAGCCTTGATATGAGTTCTTCATCAAGTAACATGTCATTAAAAGACATGTCTAATTTCCTTAATCTTTTCAAATCATGTCCTAATGTAGCCAACAAACCAGATTCTCTTTCCACTACATCACAGTTTATTAATGCTAATTCTTCAAGGCCATTAGCCATAGCATTTTCAAGAATCTTTAGCCCCTCACCAGTAACAAAACAACAACTTTGTAACCTTAAACTCCTCAAACTCCCTAAATTTTCAGTAGCAATTGTTAATTAATTGTTGTCAAGATCAAGAGGCAACCTTAAATTAAGATTTTGTAAATTACCACCATGTTTACATTGGCCCGAGAAATCAAGCAACCCTTCTTTACTGCCCCCATCATAAAGCAACACAAAATTCAACATACAAGAGCTCTTAATCAATTTCAACTAAACCCCATCAGCAATTCCCCTACAAGTTCTCAATTCCACTTCTTGAATACCTTTCAAATATTTAAGAAATACTAAGAAAAACCTTGATCACTAACCCCTGTAAATTACCACCACATTTACTTTGGACCAATAAATGAAGCAACCCCTCTTTACTTTCATCATCATAAAGCAACAAAAAATTCAACAAATCATAACTCTCAGCCAATTTCAACAAAACCCCATTAACAATTCATTTACAACTTCTCAATTTCACTTCTTGATCCTATTTTAGGTATATTAAGTCACATAATGTTGTATCAACTTTTTTTTTAGTGATGTAATTACTTTTAAGCTTATTTGTGTATGTTTTGACATAGCTTGAGTCTGCTTTGGATTTATTTTAGGCTTGTTTTAGGTCTATTAAGTTGCCTAGTGATGCAATTGCTTAATTTTGAATTTGTTTTATGTTTTATATCTGCTTGGGCCTGTTTTGTGCCTATTTTAGGTCTACTAAGTCACATACTAAGCCAGTTTTACGTCTATTTAGTCATAATGCACATACTTTTTGTTTAGTGATGTAATTACTTTTTAGCCACTGTGTATGTTTTATATCTATTTGAATATATTTTGAATTTATTTTGAGCCTATTTTAGGTCTATTAAACTGTCCTTGTCCAGTTAAGCTTTATCCTATTAAAAAAGACTTAAATAGAAAAATAATTACACTTTCAACTTTTTATAATTCATATGCATGACTGAAAATTAAGAACTGAGAACATAATAATAAGCTACTAACATGTTACATAACTGTTAGCTTAATGTAATGTATTAAGCTACTAATATGTTACATTAACAGTATTTTTTAAGTTTATCTTGTATCTATTTTGGGTCTATTTTTTTTTTTTTTTGTATCTATTTGGGTTTGCTTTGAGGCTATTTTGAGCCTGTTTTAGGTCTATTTTGCTAAGTGTTATAGAATAGTGATGTTTGACTCTTCGTAGGTTATTAAAATGGTAAATGTTAGCATATACTTTTATCATGGTGATTGAGTTAAGTATCCAGAAATAGTTTATAAGAAGAGATGGGTTCATTGTTGGGATGGGTATGATCCTAATCTTCTCTCTTTTATTGACTTAGTGAATGAGTACACAAGTAAGTTGTGCTTCCTAAGTGTCCAACAACTTATTGTACTTGGACCTTCTAGTAAATATTTTAAAATAGAAGGAAATGAAGGAATTACAATATTATTATCTTTTGTATCTGAGGATTTTCATTTCATTCACTTGTTTTCTACTACTGACTATGAGTTATATGTCGATGTACTTGACATTGTCATGTATAGTAGTTTATTTTTACTTGCACCAATAGTTGATGAAGTAAGAAAAAATTGTAGTGATAATGAAATGGTGTTTAACTGTTCAGAATATGACACTGATGAAATTGAAGATTTTGTTAAAAAAAAGTGAATGACTATAATAGATAGTTTGCAAGATTATAAGGAGATTGCTAAGGATATGACTTTCAAGGACATAAGCAAGACAATTTTGCAAGCTTTATGCATTGTCTAAAAGGGTTGAACTTATTGTGGTGAAAAGTGATAGAAGAAGATTGAGATATGCATGTGGTGCTGAAGGTTGTCCATTTTAGTTATTAATTTCTGAGGATGACACCTCTCCTAGGGTGAGTGTCAAATCACTAGTTAATTATATTGAACCTCATTTAATTGTTTATGGCAATAATATGATTGATTACAGTACCAGAGCACTTTATTTCAAGAAAAAGATTTAAAATAACTCAAAATACAGGGTCAAGGATATGAAAACTGACTTATATAGGGTGTTTGACTTAAAGATAACTGAAGCATAATGCAAGAGCGTAAAAAGAGATCCTGAAATCTCTGCAGGGTAGTTTTATAGACTACTATAATAAATTAGAGGCTTATACAACTGAGTTGAGGAGTTGCAATTCAGGATCTGATGTTGTAATTCAATTGTCTAAGGAGGCACTAGGAAATGGTAGGAAAAAATTTCTTAGGATGTATATCTGCTTCAAGACATTAAAGATTGATTTTAAGATAGGTTTAAAGCCACTTATTAGATTAGATGGTACATTCCTTAAAGGAAAAGTCAAGTAACAATTATTAGTTGTCGTTGATCAGAGCAGTATGAATTGTTTCTACCCTATAGCGTGGGTTGTGGTAGACAAAGAGACCAAAATGACTTGAACTTGGTTCATACAACATTTGCAATATTTACTTGAACTTCAAAATGATGAAGAAATCACATTCATATCATACATATAAAAGGTAACATTCTTTTCTAATACCATTGATTTATTTAATTTATATGTTGATTATGTATTACATGGTATGTATTTATTTTCATGTGACGTTTAGGGGCTGGATGATGCAGCAAGAAATATTCTGCCTGATGCATATTATAGATATTGTATAAGGTATATTGAGGCAAATTGATGTAGGAGATAGGGTAAAGGTGAGTTGAAGAAACTTTTATGGTGGGCTGCATAGTCCTCTTTTTCAGAGGAGATTGAAGACCAACTTGAAAAGATTAAAAAGACAAAGAAAATAGCTGGACAGAATTTACTTGATAGGTACCTTCCTAAAATATGGTGCAAGACTTATTTGGATATAGTGTGTAAAAATCAAATTGTGAAAAATAATTTTATAGAGTTCTTCAATGGATGGATACTTAAACCAAGATACATGCCAGTAATTGAAATGTTGAAAAAAATTAGGATCAAAGTGATGATAAAGTTGGCAAAAAGGAAGACTTTGTGATCAAGTGAAAATATGATCAACTTAATCCCAAAATTGAGTTGTTGTATAATTAGTTCTTAAAGATATCTCAAGTTTGTAGGGTGAGTGACAATGAACACAATGTCTATGAGGTCACAGAAGATGAAGATAGACACATTATCAATCTAAAGGAGAAGATGTACACTTGTAGGACATAAAACCTCACTAAAATTTTATGTCCACGTGCAATTAAGGCCATGGATCACAAGAAATAAAGCCTAAGACTAAAATTAGTAAGTATTACAATAAGAAGGAAGCTTTGCAAATTCATAAATATAAATTACATCTTGTTAAGGGAGAAATCTTTTGAAAGGTTCACCCTTCACAATCCACGACTCTAGCTCGAAAGCAAGAAGCAAGGGCGTGGCACCTTTAACAATGAGAGAAGGCGATCCACAAATGATAAAGCTTGCTGGCTGACCTAAGAGTGAAAGAGATAAACAAAAAGATGACACACTTAAGAAGCAAGGAGAATGGAAACAAAAAAGAAAAGGTACAGTGCTAACATGTAGCACTTGTAAATTGAGAAATCATAATTCAAGAAGATATGAAAAGATAATTTTATTAGACTTTGTATTAATACACTTTTATTTAATTAAACTTTATTATTATTATTATTATTATTATTTTATGTTATGATAAAGTAGTCAAAGCAAACTGTTGCTAAGTAGAAACAACCTGTTGGGAGAAGAAAAATGCAGCAGCGTAAGAGCGGCTTAATTGATAAAGAAAAACCTGATGAAGAGGACATCAACTTAACAACCCCCGCCCAACCCAAGAAAGTCAACATGTTCTTGAATTTGTGTACCCTTCTTGCAACTCAATGCCTGACTTTGAGGAAGATGATGAAGACCCTCTTCTAATGGTTAGAATAAAATCTGAAAAAGCTTATCTACAAAAATTAGAAAGAAGACAAAGACCACAATAACAAACTGAGAATAGAGTTATAAGCTTCAGGGTTATAGATATGGTATTAGTGAAATAACTAACCTTCAAATATCATCAACTAAATTAAATTAGAAGGGTAAAAATGTAGTTACTATCAATAAGTTACAAGCGCAAAGGGCCGAAAAGTTAAGGATAAGAAGATGATAGATTGTTTTGAGTCTATTTAGCAACTATTTTGAGTCTAGTTTGGCTGTTGTTTTCATTTGTTGTAGATAGCATTCCTTTGATTTTTTTGATCTATTGTAGATAGTATTTATTTTATTTTGGATCTATCTTGATGATATTTTTTTGTTGCAAGCATGATGTGCTTATTGGTTTTAAAATTACGTTTGTTTTGGACATGTTATGGTTACTGACATTGGTCACGTTATGATTACTATATTTTGTATAATTTTTAATTTTAATTATGATATTGATTTTGTGTATTGATATGGTTTTGCGATCATGTTGCTTATATGGTGGTGTTATGCTAGTCAAGAGGTGTGTAAATATGGTATTGTTACCATGTTGCTTGTATGTTGTTGTTATGGCACTGTTACGCTGGTGAAGAGATGTGTATTGATAAGGTGTTGTTACCATGTTGCTTATATGATGTTGTTTTGTTGTTGAAATCATCATGTTGCATATATGGTGTTGTTTAGTTGTTGAAACCAAACAATGATAATTACATGCTCCTAATAGTATGGTATTTGAAAAAAGTTTCTGGATGAACTATTGATATTATATTATTAAATCTTTTTTGAACAATAAATTTAGTATCTTTTTTTATTGATCTAGAATTAAATTTTTAAATCTTTTTCTATATTAGTATAGCTAGGTTCGTAGTGATAACCTGACGTATATGATGATGGAGTTATTTACTTGGTTCAGTTTAAACATCATTGTCATTATTTTTTGAGAAAATACATCATTTTCCCCCTGAACTTGTCTTTAAAATTTACTTTAGCACTTAAACTTAACTTATAATTATTTACCTCCCTTAACAACTTTCAACTGAATTTTTTAACACCCTAATTGTTGACGTGATAATTTTTTTAAAAATCAGCGCGTAAATAGCTTAAAAAACGTGAAAAAAGGTGGGGTCCACCTTTTAAATTTTACAATTTTATATATATATGAAAAAAAAGATAAACTAAAATCAATATATATATGAAAAAAAAAAGATAAACTAAAATCAAATCTCATCCACCCATCTTCTTCTTCTTCCTACCCGCACCATTATAAGAGCTGAACTAGCTATAATTGAGATCAAACGTTTCAATTTATGTACTTTATGATGTTCTGAAGCCAACCCAATAGATATATTTGGTAAAACTCTCTTGCTATTAGATAATTTTCTGTAACACCCCGATTCGCTGAACCGAAATGCTACACGGTGCTCATGACCCCGAGGGACCACAAGCTAACCCATGACTGATGTTTGTACCTGTATACTATAAATTATGATATAATAATATGGAATACATAGAACTGTAAGGCCATAAGGTTCAACTGAATACAATTATGTGGATGAAAAATACCCAAAACAACTCAATCTGAACGTAAATCTGAACATAAATTGAAAGCATCTAAACTATCTGAATAAGGAATTGAAGGAACATGTCTCCAGCTAACTCCATAAAACTGAACTGAAGAAATAAATAAATGAATCAAATCATATTGTCCTCGAATCAATGAGGACTCGTTGTGTCTCTGTGACTGGAATGCTACCGCTACTGCTGGGATGGAGCTCGTGTCTCGGAACCTATGGTGTAACATGAAAAGAAATCACCATAGAGGAAATACGCCAGTACAACTGGAGTACTGAGTATACGAGGAAGGTAGGATGAACATAAAGGGTTTCATGCATGAACAACACTGACTGACTAATATGAATGTGGAAGTGCAAACATACATATATAGAAACTGGGATCGTGAATAAGTGATAGCATGACTTGTAAGCTAATACATAGTTTACTGATAACTGTCATGACTGATACTGAAAATGATAACATGGACGACTGTATCTAACAGTCCTGTATATACTAAAATTTGAAGAACGCCCTGAGTTCTTTTACTGAGACTGATACTGAAACTGTGGGAAGTAGTGATTAACCGACATGCCCCATGTATGCCATTATGGCTAAGCTGGGGTCCAATCTCTGCCCAGACTAGAGGGGTGTCAATACTGTGCCACGAGTAAGGATAGCCTGTGAGTGACCCTTATCTGGCGGGTACTTAATGAGAATGGTGCGAACCCTAAACTGATGGGTTAAGCCACCTCATCAACCCTAATCTAATGGGTTAAGATGTCTCAACCTATGCTGGCTACGTAGTTCTAGAACACAAAGATACTAAGAATCACACCCTGAACTGGCGGGTGAGTTCCCATCCTTGGGTTCACTCGGTGCTAACCTCTACTCCCATCTGGAGGGACTGGACATAAATAACTGACTGTGCATGACTTAATTTTACTGAATTCCATTGACTGGCGAAATGTTACTGATATCTGACAACTGACTAAGATCATGAGGTTTTCCTGAGTCACATGATTGACTGAAGTCTATGGAATCATTGCTTGAGTTTGGATATCGTGAAACATAACATGGCTCTAGGTACACAGCTATAGTTTTCAGGTACAAGTACCCCCAGGACTCGATGGAAGGAAACTGACACACATGACTGACTTGATCATAAGAGTAGAGTCCATAATTTATAATATCATAAGTAGGGATCTCATACTAAGCATGGTTATCAACAATGTATTGCATGGAAAGGATTTCATATCACATGGAAGTACTTGCACAATCTTAATATCATGTTCATTGCATAATCATATTGGCAACACATACCAATAGCATGGAAGGTCATGTGGATTGCATGGTTATCATAGATCTTGTTCATAAGTAGGATTTGCAAGTAAACATAGCATAATCTCATAAGAATAGTTCATGAGTATTCCAACAACATTTACAAGGCACATTATCAACATAGAAGTCATTGGAACATAAGGGCATATCATGAATTCTTCACTTAGTCACAATTTAGCTATATTGCATGATTTCTAGTTTCTTAGGCATTTTATCAAACACCTTACATGCACATCTTAAGCATAGGTGAAATCATCAAATTATACATCATGAACATCCCAATTTACATGTTTCCAACTCATATGATAGCATGAAATTAAAAAAAATATATAAAGATTCCATCTTGGGAATCACCTAATATCAACAACATGATCATCAACACCCAACAATATAGAAATCATACTTTATAATGAAAAAGAGGGTTTTTGAACTGTATGGATGAAAGGGATCCCTAAATTAACTCACGCATACCTTATAAGGAAGATTCTTGATGATTGACGGAGGAATCTCCTTGAAATCGAATCTTCAAGCTTAGTTACGCAACCCTACTTATTTTTCTCTTTTAGTACTCTTGGATGATGAGCTTTGATATGATAATAGGGTTGTAATATGTTTAGAAGCTATATATTTCGTAGGGTTAAGTTTAGGGACGTGTAAGAAGTGTTAAACAACTTAATTACCCTTAAAATAACTCAAAACAGAGTGTTTTTGGCACCTGAAACTGACTTAGGCGGTGCCCAAGTGATTATCTAAGCTAGGTCGGGCGGCGCCTAACCAATCGCCTATGTTTGGGTTGGGCGGCGCCTAACCAATCGCCTATCCTTACTGTCTCTCACGAAAATGGGCATAACTTTTGGCTCGGGTATTGGATTAAGGCAAAATTGGTATCGTTGGAAAGATAATTCAATTATCTACTATTTTGTGGGTCTAAATCAGCCAAACTACCACATTAACATTGAGTTATACTCGTTCAAATATGACCCTTGCAAAATCGAACACTAAAACTTGATGGATTCAAAAACTCTTAGCTTGTATTACCTTAAGTGACTCATATGAACATGCTTAATGCATCATAAGCCATCCTATAACTAGGATATTCATTGTAAGTCATGTACTCAAGTATGAACCACAGGATAGGAGATTTCATACGTAGGAATACTTATTCACTTCCTAGCTTAGAAACATGCGGGGTATTACATTTTCACTGATGAATTTTCTTGCCATTACTTTTTCATAAAAAAAAGGTGTTGTGTACAATTGTTGGAAAGTATCTATGAACTTGAATATGAATTTGAAACTTGGGGGTTATTTGGAGTTCGTTTAAATTTATCGTGAACAAAAATTGTCACAAAAATTTTGATAAAGGCAAGATTGGATTCTTTGTTCTTGTGGGTGGTTCTTCAAATTGATTATTAGGTAATGTTCCTATGCTTGTAAGAAGCTCATGATTCAAATCTGAGTTGATTTGGTGATGCTATTATACTGATTTTAAAAGTCATAATTTAAAAAATGGACAAAGAAGACAACACGCAAAACTAAAGTTACTAAAGTTCAACTTGAAAACCTCCTTCCAGATGAGGAGGAAGGAGACGAAAGAAGGGGTGGGGGAGGGGGAGGCGGCTACGGTTGCAGGGTGTGGGGAAGAAGAAGAAATCCCACAAAGAAGGGTTGGGGTGGGTGTTTGATTCCGAAGAAAAAGAAAAATGGGGGGGGGGGCATTTTTTAATTTTTGTATTTTTTAAAATTAAATATATATATATATATATATAAATAGTACATATATATTTCTTATTTTTTTTAATATAAAAATAGTGTATGTGTGAGATTTGTTTTTTAAATTATAAGTTATTACGTAGCAATGACATGACAGTGATGTGACACTGATTTGATAATGACATGACATGTGTGTAGTGCACTCTCCGTTGTGAGAGTGCATTTTGATTTTGAGGTTGAAATTAATTCACTTGAATGTTGTTAAGGGGGTAAATAATTGCCCGTTTAGTTTAGGGTTGTAATGCCCAGCAAAATCCTCTTCCAATCTGAGCCTTAGAGCGTATTTGGTAAAGAGAAAATTCGAGTCAAAATGTTTAAGAAATATCCTCCCAAGTATGAAATACTTTGAAATCGTGTGGGAATTTATTTGAGTATGAATTAAGATCATAGAGGTCCCCTAACTCATGAATGAGTTGAAAACTTTCCTATCGTTCAAGTTTTAGTGACTGTCAAAATTTGGGTCAACTTCAATCGACCATAACTCATTGTATATTAAAAACTGGGTGGTTTGATATATCAAATGAAATATCTTTGAATTAGCTTTCCAATGATACCAATTTCGCCTAAATCGGATATCGGAGCAAAGAGTTATGCCCATTTTACTCCAGCATGTCAAGCTGAAAAACGGTGACGACGTTTCTGACGGGCTATCACATTTCTGACGCTCTTTTTGACGATGTCGTCACATGTCAGCCCTGGACAGAAAATCAAGAATTTGGACCCCTTTTGCGACGACCATTCGTGACGGCCTATCATGAACCTGACGGCCTGTCACGGATGGCATCAAGTATATTTTTTCAGCAATTCAAGGGAGTTTTTGCAAGGGTATTTTGGTCATTTTCACCCTTTTTGAGCCTCTATAAATATGAGGAACCCTCATTCAAACCCTAATTCAATCATTTTCTTTTTCAACTCTCTCAAGAGAGTATAACTAGGATTTCAATCAAGAACTCTAATCTTCCAAAAATCATCCATAAATCTTCAAGGTTTCTTCAAGAATCAAGTTCCTCATAGTGTGGGCTTCTAGAATTTATTTATTTCAAGTGTGGATAAAGTTTCAAACACTAAAGTTCATCCAATTTCAAAGGTTAAGGTATGTAGATATTGATTCTTGGGTCCCTTTCATCCAAGAAGCTCAAGAACCCTTTTTAAAACTAAAAGATTTTTATATTTATGAGTTGTAAATGATTTTAATGAGTTGAAATGGATGTTTAATGTGTTGATGAGTTTTGATTTATGTTTTCCTACAAAATTTATGAGCTTTGACTCTAGTATGAGGAATTCATGTGATGTTTGTGATAGACCCTCTTAAAGTTGTTTTTTCATGTGATGTGTTATGACTTTTGGGTGTAGAAATGGTTGAATAAGTGAAGAACGTTCCCCATATGTTTGATAAAGAGTTTAGGTGAAGCATAAGGGCCGCTATAGTATGTTGAATAGGAATCCCCAAATTGTGAGCTAGTCCATGCATGCCTAGTGTTTGATAAAATGCCTTAGTGAGTGAAATGTGCCAAGATAGCATGAAATCCCCAAGTAGGTGTAAAATCGGTCGTGTCTAGTGGTTGTTGAAAGACCCTAGTGAACAAGTCAAGATATGATGGTTGTAAATTCCGCGATTTTGTGCTCTTTGATATATGCTAAGCTTTTAATACATGTCAAGTGGTTAACAAGTAAATAGTGATGTGTTAGTATGAAGTTTTCCCCAAATCAAGTGATATCCAAATACATGACAAGACCGATATAGGTATGATGTACTTGATGTAAGATCTCATTGAATAGGGTATAATCTAATAGCATATCTTCCCTAGGCTAGTATATGATGATGAATAGAGGTCTATGTTTCCTAAATGCTTAATGCGATGTCCTAAGGATCTTGAGAGGGAAAGTATGTTGTGATGCCCAACTACTTGAAGTGATTCTTTAGCAATTGTGATAATACATGAATGATTGTAATGATGAATGAATGTTTGTAATGATGAATAAATGATGGTAGTGATGAATGGATGACCGTGATGATGCATCAATGATTTGTGATGAAAAATGATTATGTCTTACTTTTATGTTATCGAGTCCTGGGGGTATTTATACCCAAAAATAAAGCTGTTGTCTAGAGCCTGTGTCAGTTTCTCGAAAATTCCAATCAAGCCATGATTCTCAGAACTCAGTGAACTATAGAACTCTATATCCTCAGACAAGTGTGAAGCTTAATAAAGCTCAGTAATCTCAGTAATCTCAGTTATCTCTGTAATCTCTATATCGCTAGTAATCTAGCCTTAGACCTGTAATCAGCTCAGTTCTAATAGTATTCAAGTGATTCAATCCTAATCTCAGAAGCGATTCGAGTAATCTATTCAAGCTCTATATCGTCAGTCAGATACCATGATTAGATATCTTTTCCATCAGATACGAAAATAAGTGATCTCAGCGTAACTCAGTCAGACCTTTTGAGTAATATGATCAGTGTCAGATTCAGTTCAACCAATATTCAGTTCAGAATTCAGTTCTAAGTCTTTCAGTTGGGAGTAGAAACTAGCACCAAGTGAGCTCAAGGATGGGAACTCACCTACTAGTAGAGGGTGTGATTCTTAGAAGCAATCCTTGTGCTCCAGAACTACGTAGCCATCGTAGGTTGAGACATAACACATATTAGTTGAGAGTGGATAAGAGACATCATACCTGCTAGATGAGGGTAGATGAGGTGGCTTG
This sequence comes from Capsicum baccatum var. pendulum, assembly GCA_030864225.1. NCBI lineage: Eukaryota > Viridiplantae > Streptophyta > Magnoliopsida > Solanales > Solanaceae > Capsicum > Capsicum baccatum. The sequence continues at coordinate 59,545,314 of CM061553.1, read as the reverse complement.
ACCTGGTAGATGAGGGCTCCACCATTCTCGTTTGAGGACCTGCTAGATGAGGGTCACATAGAGTTGTCTTTATCAGTGGCGCGGTAATGACACCCTTCCAACTGGGGCACAGGTTGGACCCCACCTGTGGTTGGTCGGGGCATGTCAGTTAAGTGACTACTTCTCACAGTTTCAGTTTTAGATTCAGTCTCAGTTTCAGAATCAGTCTTCAGAAATTAGGACTGTCAAATATAGTCATCTATCATTGTGAGGAACTCAGATAGTTCCATTGATTTATGGACCATTCCATCAGATAGACGTAGTCTCACGTACAGTTATTTGATATCATATTTAGAGATATGCCGTCAGACAGACTTGATCACAGTATCATATTTCTATTGAGTATTATGGTTGTCAGATTCAAATATAATCAAATTTCTTATCATTGATAAAGCTTCTGAAATTATCTGTTAGAAAGGTTGATCTCTAATCCTATCAGTCGAAAGCAGTAAGTCTAAGAATTCAGTCATTGATATAAGCACATCCAGATCCTCAGTTATCAGTATCAGATGAGTCAGTGATTCAGTATCTCAGTGTTAGTAGCGAGTTCAGTCTGCAGTAAAGTAGTATCTGAGTTTCAGTATCTAGAGTTGCGATAATTGTGTTCATGTTCTGTGCATTTATGTATGTGTTCTCATGCAGCATTTTCATGATTATTTAGTAGATATTGTGCATGCATGAACCCTTGCATTAGCCTACCTCGTCTACATACTCGGTACATTCATGTACTGAGGTATTTGTGCTATGGTATTTTATTTGACACCATAGGTTCAGAGGCACAAAATCCAGATTATCCTCAGCAGTTCAGTCCCCGTCAGCAGTAGTAGCAGTGAGTCCTCTTCTTTCGAGGACGAATCTCAGTTTACTATTATTATTTCAGATTTTGTTTATTTTTATTTGACGGAGTTAGTTGGGGACCTGTCCCATCAACTCCACAGTTCAGACAGTTTAGAGGCTTTTCAGATGGATGTATTAGTATTAGTTTTCAGTTTTGAGTATTTATAGATGTGTTGAACCTTATGGGAAGTTTCCGCATTTATTTCAGATATTATGCAGTGTATAGGTATAGATATCAGAAAAGGGTTAGCTTGTGGTTCTTCGGGTCCATAAGCACTGTGTGACGTCTCGGGATGGGATCTCGGAGCATTACAAGGGTCTACAGTAAGTTTTGGCGACAAGTTGAGGAGGGATTTGATGTATTTTCTCTTATTTTTTTGTGTTTGGTAAATTAACGTATTACATGTGCAACGAAGCTGGTGAATAAGATCGTCCAACCTATTGAAAATAAAATAAAATAAAATATTGATATAAACTGAAGATTTATGTTTGATTTTCATGTTGTGGTTTATGTGCAAACCTTATTTCGCAAGAATTGTTTAGTCATTGCTCCTGTGGAAGTAGAGAAATCCCAGGATGAAAACTATTACAAAAGATCAAAATATGTCCATTGTTTCTAGCGTTTGTGTTCATCAATTGCCTTTGTGCAGGGTATGGCTTGTAGACCCAATACCCATAGGCGGAGTTTCCATGCAGGGGTGGCAATGGTGCGGTGCGAGTTTTTTCTAAATCTATAAATTTTAAAATCGCTCTGCCCCGCATCACCTTTAAACCCGTATAAACCCACCCCATACTCATACCTGCACCGCACAACCCTATATTTTTGCTTTTTTATTTTTTTGAAAAATTTGTAACTCCACTGAAAACCATAATATTTTCAATACTAGAAAATAGTAACTACCACTTTCTATTATATCACTTTTCACTAAGAAATTATCAGAAAAGTGTCACGTGTAAAAGTAAATGATCAAATATCAAATTTTCATTAAGATGAATAGAGCAATTTAAAAAGTTATAAAATTATTTATTTGTAGTGTTATATATGTTGTTTTAAGTATCATAAAATTTTAAGTAAAGAATACATATGATTTTAGGTAGATTTACTAAAATAATACTAATTTTTTTTTGTTTAAACCCGCATATACTTGCAACCCGCCCCGCATCATTTAAAAAAAATACTTAAATCCGCCCCACACCCGCACCGCACCCACATAGTCTAAAATCAGCATCGCCCCGCACCCGCACCCGCACCATTCTATTGTCATCCCTATTTCCATGTAAACATGATTGGATTAGACAAATCATCGCATTGATCCAATTCAAGTAGGTATCCTTGAAATTTTGATGGTGAGATGAAAGATGAAGAATTCAAGTTGTGGCTCCACCAAGCTCTAGCATCTGGACTTTTTGTGAGACACCAAAGCAAAAAAAGACTTGGAGTCCTTTCAAGTTGAATCAAATGAAAGAAAATAAGTAATGGAGAAGGTCTTAATGAGTTACATGCATCAAAATTGACTATGATGCGCGGATGAAAATTTTGTGGTGAATGATTTAACAATGTCCACTGCCTATAAAATCAGGCAAAATGAGGAATGAGGCTCAACAGACGTGATTCACACTATCTAAAGGTTTCATATATATCAAAGGGAGATGATTGAGCTTCTCATCAAGGAAGAAGCCGTCTATTGGCTTGGCTAAACAAGTATAAATGTACAGGTTAGCTGATCCATTTGCATATAGCATCCTAATTATTCGGCCTCCGTACACTCACCCTTCCTAGATCCTACTTTTGAAGTTACACTAGGTATGTTGCATCTTAATTATCGGACAATATTTATCTATTGCAATGCTCGATTTTGAGTTATATGCTTTAAATTGAATAGGAAAATAAAAGTAAGAAATCTTTGTACATTTGATGATCCTGCCTGGACTTTGTCCTACCTGAGATGCAATAAATTCGGAGAAAAACGTTGTACGCTTCTGTGCAATTATAGGACAATTCATACTGTTGCACATCCATGGCCTAATCAACTAATACAACCAAGCATAAAAGAGGCCTAATCTTTAAAATAAATTAAAAAAACAAAGAAGCCTAATTTAGACTTAGCTTCATCTTTATCACTTTAAAAATTTATTGTTAAGCTTCATCACTTGAAAATTGAAACCATAAATCCAACAAACACAACAAATGAAACAATATAGAACATCTCCATCTTCAATAATTTTTCTTCCAAGTTCCTTGATTTGTTCACTCGAAGTAGTTTCTTGTCTCTAAAATTTCCAACTTTTCATTTAAGCTGTCTCTTTCAATCTTAACCGCATTCAATGAATCTCTCAAAGTGTTTATTTTCACCGTATCCACCTTCAATTTAGCCTTTAAATTATTTATTTGGACCAAAATATTTTTCGAATGAATATCTTCCAACTTTCAAAAACCATAATTTTCACTCTGTACATCCCAATAAAAAATACTTCAGAATATAGAAACTTATATCATACGAATTGAAACTTACAAATAATAAGAATTGACACTTGATGAAAAACATACTTTAGGTTTAGGACACTTATAAAATTTTCTTTCGGGATTCAATTGAGTCATTCAAGTGAAACAACGAGTAATTTCACCACATAGATAAGTCTTCACCAAATTAGTGATAGAATCACAACTAATTCTGGACATGATATAACGTCTAATTTATTATATTAAAATGAAAGAAAAAAATCATTTTTTTTGTTTTTTGAATCGAAGTTTAGTACCGAACATTAGAGCTTGAATAGAGAAAAAAAATTTTAGGGCTTGAAGAGATGGAGAAGAAGAATGACGAAGAAGAAAGAGCTTTTTTATGTTTTTCACCAGAAAAGGCCCTCTTACTCAATTCTTTATGGTAGAAGGTGGAGAATTATGAAAGAACCAAGTTATTTGTTAGGATTTTTGTGTAAGTGAGAGAGTGAGAGTGTGAGAGAAAGAGAGAATTGAATACGCGTGAGTGGAGACGTGTCTTGAAGGTTATTTACATTGAGTCGGGGTTTGATTATAATTGGATCGGGTATGGATTAAATTAGATATGAATTCGGGTGGGGTTGAAATTAATTTAAACGAATTAAATTAAAAAAGGGCAAATGAATAAGAAATAGACACGTGTTCCGCCGTCAGTTAAAAGGGTATATTTATATCTTTTCATTAACGACAAGGATATATTTGTACCTAAAGCATAACGAAAGATATATCTATATCATTTATTAAAGTTCAGGGGTATAAACATATTATTTGTTGTTTCTTAACTTGTATATCAAGTCAATAGTGGACAAGTATTATTGGACGAATGGGGTACTTTATATAGTTATTTAATGTTAAGGGTAAAGTGAAAAAAGTATATACAAAATACTCTTGATTTCAAGAGGAAACAACTTAAATTAAAATAAATATTTTTAGCAAGAGAACAACAAAAACGAAACATTAGGAATACATCTTAACTGTCAATTGTATTTTCTAAATATTCTACTTCATTAGCATATGCTAATTGGAACAACATGGGTATTGAAATCAAGTTAATAAATGACTTTATCTTAACTATACAATAAAATAACTAAATTTTGAATCAAACGAGTATTGACGGAAATGTAATAGTTTGGGATGATAATCCAAAAAATACCTGAACTTTGCCTGAATTTGCAGTTGTTCATACTGAACTTTGCGGGGGTTCTATTACCCCCTAGACTTTTTTTTTTTCTCATATTTTAATGGCATATATCTACTCACTTGAACAAGTGTGTATAATTCACACGCATTGAACGCGTGAGAGTGTTAAAAAATTGTTATAAACCTTTTTTTTGTCACATTGCCCTCGATTTTTTAATTTTTAAAAATTTTATGTTTTTTATTTATTTTTTCATTTGTGTCTTCTTTCTCTTCTCTCTTCTTTCTTTCTTCTCTTCAACAAAGCACCATGCTTGCTTCATTGTTGAATTGGAATTGAATTGAACACAATTTCATCACCCCCCCACCCCCCTCAAATGGGTCATCTTCAACAACACCCAATTCAATTCCATCAATTTAATTCAATTTCAACACACACACACACACCAAATTGGTCATCTTCAATTCCATCAAAATTGTAAAATTAACCGACCATTGCCACCATCAACCAACCCACGATTGGCACCGGCAGCCACCACCACCTCAACCATCAGCCTTCGTTCAATGCTAAGGGTCGAAAAAGGAAAAATTCAACCTGCAATTTTTAACACAACACACACCAAATGGGTCATCTTCAATTCCATCAAAATAACAAAATTAACACATCATTTCCACCACCAACCAACCCACCATTGTTGTTGGCAGCCACCACCACCTCAGCCACCAACCTTCGTTCTGCTAAGGGGGGGGGGGGCAAGGAAAAAATTCAACCTGCAATTTTTTTTAAAAGAGTTTTCGATTTGAATAAAATTATTGAAGAAAGTTTTCGATTTGAATTTGAAATTTAGGAAAAGATTTTCGTAAAAAAATAGTATGACCTAAATAAAAGTCAAATTTCAAGAATTAAGAATCAAGATTTTGGTGAAAAAAAATTATGAAAAGTGATAAAAAGAATAACAATGGAGACAAAAGTAAATAAAAATTAATTTTAAACAAAAAATACACGTATAAATATGAGATTAATGTGTGTATTACACTGTCATCTATCAAAACTGGGTATAACATTTCGGAGGGATTAATTCTATTTTAAAAAGTCTAGGGGTAATAGGACTCCCCACAAAGTTCAATATACTTAACTACAAATTCACATAAAATTCAGATATTTTTTTGACTATTATCCCTAATAGTTTCAATTATTTGGATCAAATTTTCTGCAAATTCAGTGAGTCAAATTAGATGAAAGGTCAAAGGTCAAGATATATCTAAGCATTGAGGAGACAAGATCAATTTGAAATTAAGCAATTTATTTTCCAACTCAATTATTTTTGGACCCTAGAGTTTAGAGTTCCAATAGGAGTGGATGAATTGAGTGGGGTGGGTCATTTTGGATTCCAACAAAGGGCCAAAAAATAAAAATATTTGGACAATACTTATCATGGACCTACCCTTATTTGGATCATTAACCCCTTCAATACCTATGATATTGTACCACCTCACCACTCTAGCTACCTAACAGAAGAAAAAAATTGGGAAAAAAAAAACAAATGGATGACTTACCACGTAAGGATGTGACATTAAAGGATTGATACTAGCCACATGAAATAATTAATTTTAGAATGAATTTATTTTATATTTGATAGAAATAAAATTACATAATAACTTATTCAGAAATTGTAATTTTATTTTTATCCTAGAGCTGAACAACAATTTAAAAATACTTAATTCCAAAGATAACAAATTTTGAAATAACTTGCTCTCTAACCAATGAGCTATCTTTTCTTATGTGTTCAAACCTTAGATATCAATTACACCATAATTTTAATCAAATTATGCATAAACTAATTCAAATATTATAATTATTATAAAAAGAAAAATTGATAACTTAGTTAAACAATTTGTTTCACTAATTTAAAAGATTCTAACAAATGCAAGTTGCAATCAAGGGGGTTTCGATAGTGACAATATATCAGCTTTGGAACAAAACTAAAAATTTTTGGGATTTAGTGATGGAACTATATAGTAGTATATCCCAATTTTTTTAAAAAGTGGATCCTAAACTATAGTTACGGGACTTTGCAAAATCACATGCTTTGTACTTCTTTTTTCTTGAATTTTTGTATGAATCTTACTCCTTTTTCGGTTAAAAATACTCCGTCAATAAATTTTAGATATTCTTTTATGAATAAATAAATGAACTTTTAAGAATTTAAAAATATATCAATTACTTTTTTTTAAAAAAAAAGTTGTTTCTCTTTAATGAGTTTTTTTTTTTTTGACTATTTTTAATTTCAAAAAAATAAAAAGATATTCTTGATAAATTAGTGTATGGTTAATATCATTAACTATTTTTCTTAAAGGATATACCACACTTTGAAATTCATTTATTTTGCAGTAAAATAAATATGCTTACTTCATTTATTTTTACTTGTTCATTTTGGACTTTGCACTTCCTTTATAAAACAACGATTAATATGAAAATTTTCAGAATACCCATATTATTAATGTATAGTCTTTTGTCTTGAAAATTGATTTGATGAATAAGTAACTAATGATAAGAGTAAATATAAAAAAGAATTATCTTTTTTTGATATATTAAAAATAATCAAATAAAAATCATGAAAATTAATTTTTAAAATACTAAAAAATAAAAATAGAAATGTAATTATTAACTCGGCTTTTAATTAACACATCGAAGAAAAAAAATTAGCGATGCCACTTCTCTATCCCCTAAAAAGTGGTTAAAAATTAGAGGCAATACATGAGCCTATTATTAAGCTAACTTTTGGAAAAGGTGAAACTTAAACCACAAGTTTTAGCACTTCTTTTCTGGATGCTATTATTACACTGTTCCATATAACAATCAAATCCAACCAGTCTAATTTTTGCTAAACTTCCATATAAATATGTGACATGAAAACATTATTTAGGGTGTGTTGCATAAAGGAAATTATATTCCACAAAAAATAATTTTAAAAAAAATATCATTTTAGAAAACAAATAGGTTTCTTAATTTTTCCTTAGTGTTTGGAAAATAAGAAAGTAATTAAACAAATATTATTTCAAGAACATTTATATGTTGTCTAGGAAAATACTATAGAAATGAGATGAGATGGGGTGTGAGGGTTCGGGGGTGGGTGGGGTTGGGGGATTGGATGGGTGTGGGGAGATGATAAATTTGAAATATCATTTCTGCAACTTATTTTTTCTATTTTTATAAGAAAAGTCATTTTTCTTATTTTTAAGAAATTTATTTTGAGATTCCAAACATTTTGAGAAAATATTTCCTTCCGTACCAAACACAACCTTAATTCTTATATTATAATCTTGTAATACTAACTTATTCGCCGGCAAACAACCCCTTTAAAAATGGATAAGAGATGCATATTCATCCTTTTATTGATCCCCTTTTGGACATGTGGATATATTTAATAAAAATGCAATGAATTTTTCGTAAAAAATCTAATTATATTAATGAAATACGATTCCATTTTTCTTAAATCTATGACATATCCCTATAATTATAATAATTCTGATATATCAAAACTATTGGGAGACTTCTTGAGAGGACCGAACACCTACAATATTGTAACATGTCTACATCTAAGTTGTCCATTTATTTAATTTACAATTTTATTTATTTATTATGCATAACACCTTGATATATAGTTCAAGTAGTCTTAAATTCTTATGATGTTCTACCATATATATCTTTGGTGATGTTGATAGATTCTAATATAGTAAACCATTGAAATATTTTATATATTTTTGTGCCGCACGATGAACTTAATTATTAAGAATATATCTTTGAGAAGACCCCAAACCTACTAACTATTTAATATAAATAAATTCATGATATTTTATAGTAATTGTTTTCGTTACAATCAATTCTTTGTTTTGATGAGATTAATAAGACGTGGATATTTCTTGTATCTTTGTATAGAGATGAAAATTTGAAGAAGAGTTTAGAAATAAAAATATAGATAGGTGACTATTGTGTTTTGTTGAAATAAGAAAATAGACGAGATTCTGTTTAGTTCCCATGGCTAAATTCCATTTTGGATCATTATGTTAAGTTTATGTATATGACTGCTCAGATCTCTTGACGTTGAGAAAAAGCGGTGTAATTAAGTGATCAATTTCAGCTATTGTTGGGATTTATTTGAATTTTCTTAGAAAAAGGTTGTGTCTATTTCTTTTTCCCTTTTCAATTCAGAAGTTGCATCCAACAAAATAGTAATGGATTCAGAAAGTAAATTTGTTGAATCGTAAGAGTTCACCAGCATTAAGGGATAGGTCCCTGAAGAGTTATAAATGAAAATAAAAATAAGAATACAAAGTAAATGCTTAAAACAAAATAACACAAGAGATTTTTACATGAAAACCTCCTTATTCAAGGAAGAGAAATCACGACCTGTCCTCACAGGATTTCTCAAGATCCACTATAATCAATCAACTCTGATTACAGACCCAGCAAGATTTAACTCTAAATCCTAAAGCTTGCAATACCTCTATTATAAACCACCCAAGACAACTTTGTCTTACTCTTCACCTGATCGACTAATTCTAGCCAGCCATCCTTAGGCAACTCTACCTAAGAAAAACAAATGCAACAAAGAAGAAATTTTACTCATAAATTCTGGAGTAAATCAATTTCTAGAACATGACTCAAGATAAGCAAAATTAAAGAACAAGAGAATTTCTGAATCTTGAGCAAGAGAGCTTTCGCTGTCTTTTTGATAAAATAAGATTGCAAAAATTAAAATCCAAGGCTGCTTTCCTTTGCTTAAATAGATGTGCGAGAATCTTAGTCGAAATTCTATTGGACAAGGTGTCTCATATTGTATACTATACACCTGCACAGTAATTATACTATAGGAAAAAATTATGCAGAGCGCGACAATGTACAGTTGTCCTTCAACAATCTTTAGAAGTGCATATAACGAACCTGGTCCTAAGCATATTACTTGGTCATCATCAAAATATATAACAAAAAATTTTTCTTTTTTAATGATGACAAACTGTACTCATAAAGAACACTTGAATTCCCCTTACTCCAGCATATTCACAAGAATATTCAAACTCTCCATTTCTTCAGCACTTCCCCCTTTAACTAATCTTTCCCCTATCAGACTGACTCCCCCTATCAACAACACTGTGTAATAGAGATCAGGTCCCTAAGAATCTACCTCAATGACTCATCTTCTCCTTTTTGACATCATAAAAAAGTAAGAGCAGTAAACCAAGTTAATCAAAATGCACAACAAGTTAACTCATGACCACTGAGGCAATACTAACATGAGTGAACAAACATAGAGAAGAGATAAAAGACAGATACAAATAAAGAGTTTCATTCATTTCATAATTAGGAGAAGTACCATATAGTGCAATTCTAAAAAAAAAACATAAAGGACTAAACTAACCAGCCACAAGAGCAACCATGTGAAACTGACTCAAAAGAAATAACATAAAGGGGGCTTAAAAGGGTAGAAGTTTAGGGGCAAGAGATATAAGGAGCATCTCCATCCTGACACTCTCAGTAAATTGAGTGTTCAAAAGCTGCTTTGTAAGGTCCTTGACTTCGGCATTCAGTTTCTTGACCTCTTAAAATAAAGTAGTGACTATGCCTTCAATGTTGCATTCAATTTTCAATTCCTCTGAAGTACTTGATCCCTCTGATGATAGCTGATTGATCCTCAACTTGAGGTATGTAATCTCTGCATCTTTTGCAGTTAATGCCAGTCTCAATCCATCTTCCTCCACACTAAAATATTCTTAGGCATCTATCAACTCTGAAGCTTAGGACTTGGTCCCAACTTTTCCTTCATCACACTCATTCTCTATCAGAATGTTCAAAGTGAACATCTGTTTCACAGTACCAGGTGTTCTTCTTTTACAAACAATCTTAAAATGATTGAACACTCAATTCAAGAAGTACCAATAGGACATTTCATGATTTTCTTCCTTAATATGCACAAATTTGTACATGTGCTCAATCATTAAGGCAAGCAAACTTATAATCTCAAACTTGCCCAGACATTCAATTCGAAAAAAGTCAATTATTAAGGACATACTTTTTCTTTTAGATTTTCATTTGAAATGCACTTTTTCCATCAATTTGAAATAGCTTGAAACCCATATATACAGAAAAAATAATAAGAATTTTGATTTCTTTTATTCTTATAACAGGAACAAACATCTCATCATAATCAATTCCTTTTTTTATTATATCCTTGTACAACAAGCCTTGTTTTATTTTTAAATGATAATGGCATGCTCATCTTGCTTGTCTCTGTACATCCATTTTGTCCCAATAATAGTTCTGTTAGCAGGTGTTGGGACTAGGAGCTAGACTTTGCTTCTATCAAATTGATGAAGTTCTTATTGCATAGAATTTATTCAATCAACATCTTTGAGAGATTTCTTCACATTTTTAGGCTCAATTTGGGATATGAAAGTTAAAAAAGCCACAAATTTTCTTGCTTTTTCCCTTGTTTGTATTCATGATTCCAATTTGACCTTCTTAAAGTTGATTGAGGTATGTCGGAACCATGTCCTTGAGAAATTTGATCCTGAATCTCTTGTTGGGACTCATCTATGTCCATATCCTACACCTACGTACCTAGTTCTTCTCCTTCCTTTTCTCCTGCAACTATATCATCCTGAGCATTTTGACCTTGAGAATCAGCTTCAGCTAATCCATCCCTTTGAATGGGAATAAGTTCCTTTATATTTATGTCATCACCTCCCCCAGGGTTCTTCATATCTCCTGACTCATCAATGATAACATGCACACTTTCTTCTACATACAAGTTACTTTTGTTGTAGACTTTGTACGCTTTACTGATTGAGGAGTAGCCTATAAATATGGGGTCATCACTTTTGGAATTAAATTTTCTCAACTCATGTTTATCATTTTTTAGAACAAAACACTTGTTTTTGGTTGAATAAAAATTCATAAGGAGTCTTGTTGAGAATGGATGTGATTAGACATTTGTTGATAACATAACATACAGTGTTTTACATTTTCAACCAAAACTTTTAGAAAGACCACCATCTATTAGCATAGTTCTGGAAATATCAATCAGAGTCTTCTTCTTTCTTTCAACCACTCTATTTTGTTGTAGAGTTCTCAAAGATGAAAAGTTATAGCTAATTTCATTTTTAGTGCAAAATTCCTCAACTTTATCATTTTCAAATTCTGTTCTAGGATCAGACCTAATCCCTACTATTTTGTTATTCAGCTTTCTTAAATTTGTATATAGAATGACTAAAATTTAAAAAATGAAAGCCCCTGGCACTCTTATTTTAGGAATAAAAAGGATCAAGGAAATTTGCAAAGGTAATGCTAATAAATAACTTGCGTTGGGTTATGAATGGAAAATGAAGAGAAGAAAAATTGCAGTGAAGTGTGAAATGTTCTTTTCTTATATCAAAGAATTAATTTTTCAATATTGGTGGGAGAAGAGAATTTTTATGTATTTATAAGCAGGAACACAACTCCGCGTCGCTAAAGGATTAAGAAAAAGATATTTTTTGCATTGTTATTGTCACTCGATTAGCTTTGAATTTGGATATTGATTGAGAAAATATTTTTTAGACAAAAATCATTTAAATTTAATTATTTAGCAATCAAGTAATTCAAAAATATTTCAAAAATCTTCCTCGGGTGCAGACAACAATAAGTGCCACAACACTTTTTAATGCACCTTGAAAGGTTATGTATCTTTAGTTGCACTGTTTAAGGAAAATGTCATTCAAAGTGATAGCACTTTTCTTCAAAACTTCTGATTTGAAGTACTGCAAAAAAACGAGCAGCACTTGGTCCAGCGCTATAGTACTTCACAAAGTACTGCTACAACACTTTGAGCCGACGTTATGAAAAAATGTGACTTTTTTTAAATCATTGTTTCTTTTTAAATGAGTGTTTATTGGCTACATACATCTAAATTTTTCCTCAGATATGAGGATGAGATTTTTAAGTTTTTTCTACTTCTTGTATTATAAAAACTCAAATATGATTTGAAGTCGTTGAGTGAGTTTGATGTTCAGTAAATTTAAGGTACCGCTACTCTATTGAAGAGAATCATTAAATCTGGAGAGAATATATTTCATTAACCTTGGTTACTTGAGAAGTATAATTTTCTTAAGCATACATAATGAATTGGCTTGATTCTACACTCATTATCTCTTTCCTTTTTTATGATTTTTTAGAGATAGTTTGAATAGTGTTTAATGGTTCATATTTAAGTTTTATGTGTCAAACTTTTAACAAAAGAATGATGAATGAAATTGAACAAGAAAGTGATTCTATTGTGAATGATACTGTCTCTGTAGTGAATACCATTGCATCATCAAGTCATACAATAGTAGCACCAGCAATTGCTACAACGGAAAAGCCAGGAAAGTTCCTAATAATAGACTTCAAGTGTTGACAACAAAAAATATTTATCTATCTCACCACACTTAGTCTACAACTGTAATAACTTTCCTGGTCATTTTTTATATTTCCACTTATCTTCGCTATTAGAGCTTCTCCATACCTGTCCCAAGTCATTTATGACTTGTTGAGACTGACATTTTGATTATCGGACAGTACGTTTAGTTTTTAGAGCCAATTTTCTACTCAGAAGTCTTCGCTGGTTTCAAATAGCCACCGGACGAAAATTTCAGTAAAAAAATCTCGGATGCAAATTATAACTGCACCACTAGCTCAAAAAATAATTTTAGGCTAGGTAGACCTTTGGCGAGTCCCGATGGACACGAGTTCATTTTGACCTATTGGTCGAAAATTTGAAAAATTAAAAATATGAGTATGGACCTACATTTGGTCGAAACGACCTCGGATGAAAAATTTTAATTTGCCATTGCATCCAAAACATCAAATTTAATGTGTTTACGTAGTTCATTTGCATATATCGAATTTCGAATGAATCCCAAGGCCTTGACGAAAACTTAAAAGAATTTCTAAGTTTTAGTTGGTTTCTGGTGCATGTAGGATCGCACCACTTGAGTGGCATCTGCACAAGTATTCGCAGAGTGAGTAGTGCAATTGCACTAGAGGGTGTGGCGATTGCCACATATTTTTCTAAGGACAGGGTGTGCGATTGCACACCTGAGTGTGCGATTGCAGCACCCGATTATCTTAAAGGTGAATAAAAAAAACCTTAGGTCGCGAATTTGCCCATTTCCACTCATGTCTTGAGAGCCAAAGCCTTAAAAAGTGTGATAGCTTAAAATTAAGTCTTGTGGATAACTTGGGAACTTGTTTAACATCTATTTTCATGATTATCACCCAAGTTAAGGTAAGACTTGAACCTTTTCTTGGTTCTTGACCAAAACTCCAAATAGCTTAAGGATTTGATTTTAGCCTTAAATTAGCTTGGTTTTCACCCATTCTTGAGGGTTATTATTCCTTGATCATGTATGAACGTTGGGTTAACCTCGGAAACGTGATTTCCATAAGTGAGACCCACTTGGAGTTTTAAGGTAATTTTTGAACCCGAAGCATAATGGTACAATATGGGTATTGTTGTTCTCATATTGATGTGTATATTATGAATTTTATAGCGTTATGGCATCTTGCGGTTGTGAAGTGAAGACAGGCATTTGTGTAATGCCCTGAGTCTACACCCTAGACGTCACACAGTGCTTACGACCCCAGAGGACCGCAAGCTAACTCATGACTAGTATCTGCTGTGAGCACTGAATAATACTACTGAAAATATATATGGAAGTATAACTGGAAATTCCATAAGGTTCTCAAAATACTAAGATAGTAACTGGGTGTAAATGATAATAACATCTGCAAAACTGAATAACTAACTGTACTAGTCTGAAAGCCTCTAACTTTCTGAATATTGAGTTGATGGGACAACCCCCAACTAACTATGACTGAAATAACTACTGAGCTAACTAAAATATTGAAATAGATAAACTCTATCCTTGAAATATGAAGAGTCACTACTGAATCTGTTGTTGATATCCTGAGTTGCTAAGTATGATCAGGAACTCGTGCGTTTGAACCTATGATATAAGATATCATAGCGTAAAGAAGGAGTATGCGTCAGTACTTTGAATGTACTGGTATGCTAAGTGGGGTAGGCTGATATACATAGATTCATATGCATGAGATGATAACTGACTAAATGAATATCACGAAGTAACTCGATGAGAGTACATGCAAAACTGTAACTACTGATCATGCTGAATATGAAATACTGCGCATATAACGTCTATCAGAATTAGACTGAGACTAAAATACTGAGTTCTGATAATTGATTACTGATAACTGAAAGTTTAGAATAATACTAAGTATTGAATTCTAATGGTTGTGTAACTCATAACTGATAGCCATGGTTCTGTAGAACTGTCTGAGTTCTTTACTGAATACTGAGACTGAAACTATAACTGTAGGAGTTATCATCTAATCGACATGCCCCGATTATAGACTGAGTTGGGGTCCAACCTGTGACCCCAGTTGGAAGGGTGTTAGCACCTTGCCAAGTGATACTAACAATGCTGAGTCAACCCTAATCTGGCAGGAAGACTCATGAAATATGTATATGATTGCATCAACCTTAGTCTAGCAGGAAGACTTCTTACCCTACACTGGTTATGTAGTTCTATAATGCAGGGACTGCTACTAAGGGTCAAACCCTCTACTGGCAGGAATGCACCCATCCCTGGGTTCGCTCGGTGCTGAATCCTACTCTCAACTAAATTAACACTGAACTGACACTGATCGTATTGATTGATTAAACTGGACTGAGTTCACTGAGTTCTGTTAACTGACTGAGTACTACTATTCTTTACCTTTACGAGGACTATTCTATAACTACTGCAACTAAGTAAACAACTAGATTTTGGGTAATAAATACCCCCAGGAATCGATAGCATAAACAATAGAACATAGCAAATATTGAAAATATAACAATAGTCAATTGTTCACAATTCATTCACTGAGACATTTTGTCAAATATTTGGAGGTTAAGAACTTATACATTAATGAGAACACATGATAACATGTCATGATTATACTATTCAATTCACATGGACATTCTATCAAACACTTGGGGAGCATAATTTAGGCACATGATAATGAACAACTTATAAGCATCATGACTACAACTTAAACTTGCAAATTCAAGGGTTTTGACAAGAAGGATTCATAATTCAACACACATACTAACATAAGTTCATGGAACTCATAAAAAATCTCAACTTGAAATTCATACAACAACTCAAACATAGGCATAATCCAATTCATAACATGGAAAACATACTTCAAGTTTTGAAAAGATTTCTTGAACTCCAAGGGTGGAAGGAGACCCAAGGATAAACACCTAATATACCTTGATTGTTGATTTCGTGGGAATTATGGTAAACTCTTGAGACTTGATCTTGAGTTTGATGAAACTAGGGCTTGTTCTTGAGAGTGTTTTGAGAAAAATGAATGTAATTTGCCCTTTTGGATATCAAATTTCATATTTTAGCTAAATTGGATGAGGGAAAAAGGACCTAAATACCCTCACAAACCGTAATTAAGTGAGCAATTTGTGCCCAGCGATGCGGTACCCGACGCACCGCGTCAATGGGGTCAACGTGATCACCGATGCATCGCGTCGATGGGTGCAACGCGGTAGCCAACGTGACATGCCAAGATCGCATTGGCTTATTTTTTTGGCCATTCAAACATGACTCAAACAAAGTCCAAAAATTTTAAAACTCACCCAATATGACTTATTGTCATCCCTGACCATGAATCAATTTAAAAATCGACATTCTAAGGTCAAAAAATCATAAATAATGCCATTAAAATATCGAGGCCAAAAAATGAGACTAAGTGTCAACACTTAGCTAAAATTTTCTAAGTCTGTTACCTCTTTTGACATGCTATATAGGACTGAAGTGACTAGAATTTTGCAGGGTCTTATAATTTGGTGGTTGATTCAATAATTTGCAGTCGTTCTTATGTCTACTCTTCTTCATAAAAAGATGCGTGCTATATATTCCATGTGGATGTGAATGTTAGTATTGATATTGGATGGAATGACTTAGTCTTAGTCTTTATTATCAAATTTTAGGAATTAGATGAGGGTTATTGACCCGTAAGGTGAAATACTTATTACACTTGCAGAATCTTATTGCCTTCTTCCTAGATTGAACTAATTCATAGAATGAATGTGATATGAAACTAGGTTTGGAATGTAGTTAAAGCATTGGTAGCATGGTTTGTATGATTAACCTTACTTGGACCATTCTAGTGATCTTGAAACCATAAAATGGGTGGAGTTGACTTAATTGCTTATGTTCAAGGTGAAATTTTTATATTAGGATTAATTATGACTTATGTGCCACCTAGAAGTCAATTTTTATACCTTAGCCTAAAACGGGATATAAATTTTCTAAATATAAAATTTAAGGATGAGAAGTGGGTTCTTCCTAGACTAAGATTTGTGTTAGTCCATGTGGACTTAATTACGGATGTTAGGCATAGTTGAGACAAGTGAGCCTTTAGAGTAACTTTACTTAGCGACTTGGCGAATGATGATGGCATTGTCCCCAGATAATGATTAATGGCTCTTGGCCATGATATAATCATAGATGTGATATTTGGCCTATAGAGATGATATTCCTTATAGTTATGATTCGTGGCCTAGTGATATATTATGCCTCCTAGATGTGAGATGATTATTGATATTATGCCTCTTAGATATGTGGTAACTTATAATTATGATTATCGATATGAGCTCCGGATATGTATTTTGGCCTAAGGCCATGATTATGATGTTGTAATTATTTCGAATACGTTATTGGGTCAAAGGCCATGTTATGATATTGGTTGAATATTCGAAAAGATTTTATCCTTGTAAAGGATGTGATTGTAGTTTATGTATATATTAATGCTTTTGGTTCTAATATTCAAATACTGGTGATGGCATGCATAGGTTTGGTATATTCATGACCATCTATTCGGTGAATGGTGCAATTTTAGCTAAAATATGATCTTATTACTGATTTTTCTAAATAAGGGCTATAGTCCCTCTTTTTACCTAAAAAATGAAATTTTTCATAACAATAACTGTCTATCTTAATGAGTAACTTATATACATTAAAGAGATTAATAATTATGTTTTAAAGATTTGATCAAGACAGATTTCGGTCTATGATTTGATACTACTAATTACTCTGGTCGTGAGAGATTTTGATCCATCCCACACTTTTATAATAATTTAATTTCGAAGTTCACTTCTAGCAATGAATTTACAGATTTACATACTTTTTAGACACGGCTTGAGTCTGTGCACCTATTATATCCATATACATATCTCTCCTATATGGAATGGAGGAAGATGCGGTATTGATTATATAAATTTCAAAAAAAAACTGATGGCAGGTTATAGTATTGATGTTATATATATGTGTATTGATGATATTGCGGGTATTGATTATATATTTATGATTGGTTTAATTTCGATTCTTGATGATATTTAAGACTGATTCAATTCCAAGGCTTGATGATATTTACGACCAGTTTAATTTTGAGTCTTGATTATATTTATGATCGGTTTAATTTCAAGTCTTGATGATATTTATGACCAATTCAATTCTGAATCTTGATGATATTTATGATTGGTTTAATTTTGAGTCTTGATGATATATATTCCTAGTTCGATTTTAGAGAATTATTACGGCGATGATGGTTATGATGGTAATGGTTACGAGGATGAGTTTGTGATATTGATTATATACCTTGCATTCATTCGTGCATACGCATTGCGTATCACCAAGATGCATCAATATCTATCAGCCCATATGAGGGAGAGTTGCATAGTTATGACTAATAACTATGCCTTGTGGTGTGTTGTATGTTAATTAAACCTTTTGAACCTGGGGCAGTGGGAGTACATGATAGACTCGGCTAGGTACTTTGTTGTACGAACTAACCGATTACTCGCATTGTTATTCATATTGTTATTATCATTTTTATGATCATTGTTATGGCTAGTTTATGATAGATTGATTATTGATTTGGTATCAAATTCGAGGTATAATTCTGGATCTTCTATCTTTCGATTTCATTATTATACATGATTAATTCACAATTAGACATATGAATTAGAAACCCTAACTATTCTAGCACTAGTTCCTGCTATGTTTATGAGGTCTTAAAATGTCAATTTGATAAGTTAGGATATACTTCGGATTGACCTTTTCCATATATATATATATATGTGTGTGTGTGTGTGTGTGAGTGTGTCTGTTTAAGTATATCTAGCTAGTGCAGCTAGGGTATTACCGTAGATCACTTCCTCCTTTCATTCAGATTGTACATTCATTCCTTGACCTTGTATATTGTTATATATCTTTCTTTCGCCCTTTATTTGTATATTGACCAGGGATATATGATATAGTATTGAGATTCCTGAGTATGGGTGGAATAGGATAGCTCATCCTTAATACTTCTTTAAGCTTATTATGTTCGTCTCTTGGACATGAATAGGATAGTTTATCCTTATTATCTCATTGGCTTGCTTGTGTGGCTGCTGGACATTTGGGTGTAGTTTTTCATTCTAGTTATATGTTATATATATTTGTCTTATCTTTGGAGCTCAGCTAGCAGTTGCCTACTGAGTACCATGCGTTTGGTACTCATACTACACTTCTGCAGTCTGCAGATCATAGTACGGGTTATCATCGTTGATGTGTGCGTCATGCTGAAAAATCATGGTTCGGAGACTTAGAGTGAGCTCCTGACGTTCGTAGTATTACTTACCTTCCTCTTATGTATTAGACTAGTTTCTATGTTATATTCAGAGATAGTTGTATCTGTATATTCATTTAATACCTCTTTTGTATCCTTGTTATATTAGAAGCTCTTGTACTGATACCACCAGGTTTTGGACTTTTATTTCGCATTCTTTCCATTATCTATTTGGGTAGTCCACTACTATTCGTTTCGGACTACGGGTTTGACTTGCCTACTAGTGAGCTATAGTAGGCATCATCATGACCTGTGAAATTGGATCGTGAAAACAACGATTTATCAGTGAAAATATTTTTATCTTGACAAAAGAAACATAGATTTATCTGTGAAAATGTTCACCAAATAATCAATTTCAGCTATTGTTGGAATTTATTTGAATTCTCTTAGAAAAGGATGTGTGTATTTTTTTTCCCCTTTCAATTTAGAAGTTATTATTTTTCTTAATAAAATATTAATAAATTGAGAAAGCAAAACTTAGAAAATGAAAGTGCTCTACCCACTCTTATTTGAGGATAAAAAAGGACAAATGATAATTGTTAAGGTAACAAATAAATTTACTTATTTTATTTTCATTTTTATTGGTATTAGTACCTATGCGATCCATGATCGATGTCAAATAAAATTAACTGTAAAAATTGTTATCTAATTTGTTTGATATAATAAAAAATTTATCATATATCATTGATTAATTTAAAAATATATGATACTAAAGTAACTATTAATATATTGAATTCTAACACCAAATAAATCAATATCAGCTATTGTTGAAATTTATTTGGATTCTCTTAGAAAAGGGTGTGTGTATTTTTTCCCCTTCAATTTAGAAGTTATTTGTTTTTTTTTTTTAATAATAATGAATTGAGGAAGAAAAACTTAGAAAATGAAAAGTGCTCTACCCACTGTTATTTGAGGATAAAAAAGGACAAATGAAAATTGTTAAGGTAACAAATAAATTTACTTATTTTATTTTCAGTTTTACTGGTATTAGTACATGTGCGATCCATGATGTCAAATAAAATTAATTGTAAAAATTGTTATCTAATTTGTTTGATATAATAAAAAACTTATCATATATCATGATTAATTTTAAAATATATGATACTAAAAGTAACTATTAATATATTGAATTTTAACATCATTAATAATGTGAAAGCTATATATAATTTTTTGAAGATTAATAGTGGTATAATGTGCAAATAATATTAAATTATTCACATTATTCAAAAGAGCATTTTAAAAATTAATTCAATGACTTGTTGACTCCATCATATTTTTCATATAAGTCTTTTAATTATTAGATGAATATTCATCACTCCTTGAGTTTATTTTTCGATCAACCCTATTTTTTTTAATTTAATATATTTAAATGAAATCATGAATATCTTTATCATATAAAACTGTAATCTATTTTCCCTTTACATTAAACGAACTTTATAAATGAAAAAGAAAATATGAAAAGGGGCAAATCAAGGTTATATTTTATTCCTTTCAATTAGTAATTCTCTTGTGTATATAGATTGTCATAAAAGTAATACATATTTCTTTAGTCAGAATGCAAAATATATAAATATTTTGATAAGGTTAATAATAAATATAAAAACAAAAAATTTTAATAGCTAACTTAATGCCATCTTGAATTTTTATATTGTTGATCAGAGTTCAATTTCCTAATTTCCTCTCCTAGTTCTTTCTTTTTCTATTCTCATACATACATATATATATATATATATATATATATTTGACTCTTCATAATCATTGGCACAAGAAAAACGTGATTTTATTCGTCATCATCCTTTGTATTTTGCAAAATAGATAGAAATCATTATTGAATCAAAAGATCAATATTATCTTAAAATGAAGTTTCGAATGTGAAGATAGGTGATTTATCTCATTACCTATCCATACTTGCTAAAATTAAAAAGTAAGAACTTTGTAGTGTGATATCTATTAAAAAAATTTATTGCAAACGTTATAAATATTGTTACAATTCTCATGGTATGAAAAAAAATATGATGACTTTTCTGCAATAATTGCAAACTAAAAAATCTAATGGTCTTGAAAATTGATAAAGTATGATCCAAACAATATGAAAAAACTGAATCACTAAGTACGTAATATGTTGAATTTTTAGTTCAAATATTTGGCTTCAACCATGAGATACACACCCAACTAATGGTTCTTGAGATGTAGTTTTTTGAAGCACTTGAAGAACATTATTTTAAGGATAAATCTTAATTATTTTCATCCGATAAGAATTAATCTTAACAGTTCTTATCTAATAGGAGTCAGACTTAACTATTTTTTACCATAATATGAAATAAATATGAAATGATTAATAATATACCTAATAATTTTTGTTGTAAAATGTTAATTGTAAAGATGACACTTGGCATAGTCTCGTGCTAGACTATTCTCCTTTATTATAAATATAAATATAAATAAATATGAAATGATTAATAATCTACAAAATAATTTTTGTTGTAAAATGCTAGTTCTAAAGATAATATTTGACATAACTTCATACTAGACTATTCTCCTATAGCATTTAGTGGTAAATGCACACCCTTCTCATTCATTTTTTGAGGAGATGGAGAACTCTGTGTCTGAGTCTGTGTTTTTGCATCTGTCTTGCTTACATTTGTCTGATGGTTGAGTCTTGCTTCTAATAGTTGTACCTGTTTTATTAATCTAGTGTTTTCCATGAGGAGTGATTCCTTTTGAGCATTTAGCTTCTTGAAATTCTCCGTCATAGAAGAACAATGGTTGCAGAAAATAATCTTTTCCGTCTCTCTTTGTAAATTATACTGAGGCATTTGATCTGGGTTCTGTCTGAGTGATGGTGATATATAATAGTTTGGTCCTAAATATCCTCTAGCATGATTTGTGGCTTCGGTAAAATAATTAAAACCTTTGAAAAGAGGGGTTTTAAAACCTTGTATTGAATCTAACACTTCTAACCATGTTTGAAAAATTCTGTTAGTCTTTCCATGAATGACTACGTAATGTTTAAACTTAGGCCTACTTTTTTCTGCCATGTAATGGCATAAAGAATTCATGGATGTCATAAAATGATTACGATTTTGTCTATTATAAGATATCCAAAGATTGTCTACTAAACACTTTTGGGGTCTATCTAGAATATAGTCTGGTCTTATTCTAAATGATATGGTACTCTCAGGGTAAGCAATTAAGTTAAATAGTCCAAAGTGAATTCTTTCCATTGTTTCTAAAGATTCTAGTGGTCTAAAATTTAAATTCCCTAACATTGTCTGTTGCTATGAATCCAAAGACGAAGCTACGCCTTGCCTTTATCTGCAGGAGATTGTCCTGTTGGTCTCATGCTGAAAACAAATGAGTCGGATTAAACTTATTTATTTATTCCCAGTTGTAATCTACTTAACTGATCTGCTAATTCGTTTTCTTTACCTTTTATATGTTCAAATACGATATTCTTATAAACAGATATGGTGTCTGTAAAATTTAACCATCTTCTTCTACTACTAGTTTTATCATTTATTTTTTGATGAAATTTAACTATAGCTTCACAATCTGTTCTAACTAAAATTTCTTCTTTATTTAGAATATATAACTTAAAATTATTTAACTCATATATTATAGCTAATACTTCTAGGTCTATAGCACTCTTGTTTCCTTTTTCGTTATATGCCCCATCTGATAACCACATATTTGTTCTTCATTTTTATTACTGTATTTATTAGGTCGTGCTTTTAAAATGACTCCCCATCCTAAATCACTTCCGTCTGTTTGAATGATTAGATAATCTGATTTTAATGGAATTTTTAGGTCTGAAATATTTTTAATTTTTTCTTTTATTTTTTGAATTAATTTAATATCTTCTATATTGAAGTTTTTCTGCCCTTTACTACCGGTCTTTGCGTATAATGGTCCTGCTATTTTTCCTAAATCTTGAATAAAATTTCTTGCATAATTTACTAATCCTAAAAACTTTTATAAATCTTTTGTCTTTTCTAATTTATCTGGCATTTCTAATACTTTCTTTACAATGTGTGGTTGAAGTTTTATCTTTCCATTTCCTAAAGTTATTCCTAGAAAATTAATATAAGTCTTACATAATTCCATTTTCTTTTTACTTATTATTATCCCATGTTTAACAAATAATCTAAAAATTATTTGTAAGTGTCCTAAGTGTTCTTGTATATTTTGACGGAACACCAAAATATCATCTACATATACTAATATAACCTCATGTTAGACTATTCTCCTTTATTAGATATGAAATAAATATGAAATGATTAATAAACTACAAAATGTATTCTGTTATAAAATGTTAGTTCTAAAGATGATATTTGATATAACATCATGCTAGACTATTCTCCTTTATTATATATATATATATAGATAGATAGATAGATAGATAGATAGATAGATAGATAGATAGATAGATAGATAGATAGATAGATAGATAGATATGAAATAATTAATAATCTACAAAATAATTTTTGTTGTAAAATGCTAGTTCTAAAGACTTGACATAACCTCATGATAGACTATTCTCCTTTATTATATATACAGATTTTGAATCGTTTCAGCCTTGTTTACGAGTTAAATTATACTAAGAATTTACGGGGACATTCTATGTGATTGTTCACATTTTAATTTACATTCAGTTTGTCAAAAGTTTAATTATTCTTCTTTAAAAGTTTTTCTTGGTGTTGAATAATAGAGATTACATGACTTTTCTACTGTACATTTTTGTCGAATAACTAAGGACTGAAAAGGAATAAGTTAAATTGCGACATCCACAAGTGATCAAAATGTCAAATTAAAACCAAACTTTACTCATTGAATGGAACATAAGAGAAATGTCAAATACTTTGTGAAATGCCTCAAGTTTGAATCTATAAAGATAAAATATAAGAAGTTTAAGGTTGTCAAGTTAAACTTTAGATAAAATATGTGAAGTTTAGAATTATTACGCCAAACAGTAAGTAAAAATTCGAAACAATATATTAATAATTACTGCAGTGTATTTTTAAAAACCAATTTCAGACATGAATTATGCTAGACAAAAATGAACACTTCGATCATACGTGGTTGAAGTTTAATTACACTAATAAACACAACTTTTTAAAATTTAAATATGAACTTTTAGATTTTTAATTTCGTATATCTTAAATTATTTCTCAAAATAGATATATTAGAGGTGAGACCAATTAAAATCCGATATAACTAATTTTTGGCAAAATTTATTTTAGTAGAACGTCTTTCGAATTGGACTCCGATAGTGAAACTTTTACACAAAAGAGAAAAAGTCCAACTGCAACTTAACACAACGGTCCCAAAATCTTGTATTTGCGCACTTTCCCCCAATAAAATCAAGTATTCTCTCCGTCTCATTTTATTGGCACACTTTATTTTTTAGTCCGTTCAAAAATGAATGTCTATCTTTTTTTATTAGTGACTATTTAAAAATAAAATTCTTCTTTTATCTTTATTAATCCTACTTAATTTTAAAGAGGATACTCCTTTTTCTCTTTTACATTTTTAAAAAGGATAATTTGATAAATTTCATAAAATTTTTATGTATTTTTTAAATTTCATATCTGATAAAAAAAAAAAAAGGATGAATACAGTGAGACGGAGGAAGTAGTTTTGATGGAGGAAAAGTAGATGATATGAACCACAGAGCATTTTTTTTGACACTATCAAACTCAAAGGCAAGAATTTGTAGTTCTAGAAAAGTCTAGAGGACCCAGTCAAGTCCCCCTTACGCGCCAACAAAGACCTATCTCTATACCCCCCCTTGGACCTTTGACGATTGACAACACTCTAATTTTTGAGCGTCAATTATTGGTCCTTCACTAAATTTAATTTATTAGGTATTAGTAGTACTTTTGGCCAAATTAGGAGTAACGTTTTTTATCCGTTCAATTTCATTTAGTGGTTCAGGTCATTAAATGACAGTCAAACAAAAAGATAAAAATATTCTAAACAAATAAATTATCAATTATGTTCTTAAAATAATCTGAAAAATATCTATATAGAATATTTAAAATATCTGTATAAAATATTTACTATTTCTTTCTCAATTTATGTGATGGTATTTAAATTTTAAAATCAAATAAATTATTCTTTAATCACAATTTTTTTTATATTTTTTAATATATTTTAAATTATTATTATTTTAATTTTAAATATTTTTATATAATTTTTAAATATATATATTTTATTTTCAAAAACATAAAAAATTTTATTTAAATATACGGACAAAATTATAAAATTTAAATCTAAAAACAAAAATTATCACATAAATTATAAAGAGAGTAATATGCACCTACTTTACAATTAATACATAAAAATATTTTACTTAAAATACAAGTTGCCATTTATTTGATTTGACAAACATGTGACACAAGAATTTTTACTATGATTGTATTACTCTTATATATAAGTGTGATCAAGCACGCACGAGACTGTTGTTCTCCTGTGGACTGCTTCAATCCGTAATTTTATTATATTATTTTTAATTAATTATTATAATTTATTTATATATTACTAAAATTTAATATTATCTAACAAAAAAATAAATAACTATTTATGACATTTTTATTTCAGCTGCTTCAACACGCAATTTTATTATATCATTCCTAATTAATTATTATAAATTATATACACATTCAAAAATTAATAATATTTAATAAAAAACTAAATAACAACTTATAACATGCCTACTTCAGGTGCTTCAACCCATGATTTTGCTATATCACCCCTAATTAATTATTATAAGTCATTAACATATTAAAAAAATTAATAATATGTAATAAAAAAAGAAAATAAACATTTATGACATGTCTATTTCAGTTGCTTCTACCCGTAATTTTAGTATATCATCCCTAATTAATTATTATAGGTCATTTAATTATTAGAAAATTAATAATATTTAGTAAGAAAAATAAAAATAGACATTTATGACATGTCTATTTTAGCTGCTTAAACCGTTATTTTACTATATCACCCTAATTAACTATTATAGGTCATTTAAGAATTAAAAATTAAAAATATTTAATAAGAAAAATAAAATAGACATAAAATGATATATTAACTCTTGATGTTTTATATTAACTTGAAGTCTTATATGAAACCCATTTAATTTCATTGGAAAATTGGGTCTCCTCGACTTCTTCTTTGGATTAAGATTCATAATGGTCATACTTATTTAGACCATAATTTTTTCGTAAGGAGTTTCTTGAAATTCCACATCCCTTGCTTCGGCAAAAACCTCCTCTATCATGGGATCCAACTCTGCACTTGTAGGGACAATATTGCTTTCAAGATTGTTTAGAGGTTTGTCTTAGAGAGTGCTAATGTCATTAGTAAAATATTGCTTCATAGGATAGACGTTAGCACTCTGATCGGTAAGAAAATTCAAAGGACCGAGTTTAGGCATATGGTCTCGGAACCTTCAATATGCACTTTCTGGAGGGAGGACAAATTATGGGCCACATGTGACACCTCGAGTGTGCACCTCGGATGCCACACGGTGCTTACGATCCCGAAGGATCACAAGCTAACTCATGACTGGTACCTGCTGTGAGCACTGAATAATAATACTGAAATAATGCGGAGATTAGGCTGAAATACCATAAGGTTCATAATTTGAATACTGATAAATATAGTAATTGATAGTAACCTCTGAAACTGAATACTATCTAAACTAGTCTAGTCGGAAAACCTCTAATTAAACTGTCTGAATGTGGAGTTGATGGGACAAGCCTCTAACTAACTCCGACGAATAAAATACTAAATCTACTGTATTACTAAAATAAAAGAATATCCTTGATAGATGAGGACTCACTACTGAATCTGCTGCTGCTGGCTGAATCTGACTAAGCTCCGTCTGGAAACTGAGCGTCCGAAACTATGATATGAGACATCATAGCGTAAGAAAAGAGTATGTGATCTGTACGTGAAATGTACTAGTACGCTAGATGAGGTAAGGCTAATATGCAAGGGTTTATATGCATGAACAGTAACTGACTGAGTGATATGAATATAACTGAATAAGAGTACATGGATAATTGAAACTGCTGTAAACACTGATTTTGCAATATTGTGCATATACATATATATACATATATATATATATATATATTATGTTTGAGATTTATACTGAAACTGAGTACTGAGTTCTGATAACTAAGTAACTGATATATGAGATTACTGATAATTGAATTATTGATAACTGGGTGACTGTTTCTGACAGTCCTAATTTTGTAGAACTAAACCGAGTTCTTTGCTGAGACTGAAACTGAAATTGTAAGAGATAATTATCCAACCAACATGGCCCTCTCTGAACTGATTGGGGTCCAACCTGTAATCCCAGTTCGAAAGGTATCAGTACCGTGCCACGGGTACAAACACTAGCTGTGTGGATCCACTGAAATTCCATCCCGAAGGACTAAGGGTCACCCTCTACTGGCAGGTTCCCTGATGAGAGCGGTATTACTCTCAACTGGCAGGTAAACACCTTATCAACCCTTAACTGGCAGGTTGATATCTCAACCTACGCTGGCTACGTAGTTCTGGAACACAAGGACAACTACTAAGGATCACATCCTCTACTGACAAGTGAGCCCCCATCCTTGGGTTTTCTTAGTTATGAATCCTACTCCCAACTGAATGACACTGATTATTAGACTGAACTGAACTGGACTGAGTTTTGTAACTGACTGAGTACTATTTTTCGTGACATTACTCAGACTATTCTGTAGCTACTGTAATTCTAGGTAAACAACTAGATTTCGGGTATTAAATACCCCAGGACTCGAAAGTATAACAATGATTTCTTGTTAACAATGCATTCACTTAGACATTTTGTCAAACACTTAAGAGGCATGAACTTGTACATGAGTGGGAACACATGATAATATGTCATGATTGCACTATTCAATTCACTTAGGCATTCTAACAAACACTTTGGGAGCATAATTATTTCACATAATAAACACACACACACACACACACACATATATATATATATATATCATGGCTACAACATTCAACTTGTAATTTCAAGGATTTAACATGAGAATCACATAATGCATCACACATGTTATCTTAATTTCATGAAACTTGTAATTAATCATGGATTGAAGACCATATAACAATACACACATGAACACAATCCAACTCAATATGTAATTCATGGAATCTTAATCTTGTATTTTGAAAAAGGATTCTTGGGCTCCATGGGTGGTAAGGACCCATGGATGAATATCTAACATACCCGAGAAATTAACTTCTTGAAGATTCTTGTTAGTGTTCTTGATATTTGACCTTGATTCTTGAAGGCTAGGATTTTGCTACTTTGAGAGAGAATGAGTTGGGTGGCTCCAGTGGAGTGCAAGATGCGGGAAGTCCGATTGAGTTGGTTTGGACACGTGAAGAGGAGGGACATGGATGCCCCGGTCCGTAGGTGTGAGAGGCTAGCGTTGGATGGTTTTAGGCGGGGTAGGGGTAGGCCGAAGAAGTACTGGGAAGAGGTGATTAGACGGGACATGGAGCAGTTACAGCTCACCGAGGACATGACCCTAGATAGGAAGGTCTGGAGGGCGAGGATTAGGGCAGAAGACTAGGGCCAGTTTGGGGGCGCAAGGGTAGGGAGTGGGGGATTATTCCTGTTATTCTTCCTACTCTTATTTTTATTCCTATTCCTATTCTTCTTCTTGTTACGATTTCGGTGTTCCATGTTTTATTATGTATCTGAGTGCTTCCCGATGTTTCCTACTACCATGCGTTACTTTATATTTATATTTATATTTATATTTATATTTATATTTATATTTATATTTATATTTATATTTATATTTGTGTGGCGACTGTCTTGAGCCGGGGGTCTATCGGAAACAGCCTTTCTACTTCTTCAGAGGTAGAGGTATGGACTGCGTACATCTTACCCCCCCCAGACCCCACTAGGTGGGAATACACTGGGTTTGTTGTTGTTGTTGTTGTTGTTGAGAGAGAATGATCTTGATTTGAGGAAAATTGAGTAAATTATGATATAATTGGGTTATAAAGGGTTAATTAACGTGTTTAGACTGATTAGGGCCATGGAAATAGACTAAATTACCCCTGAAAAAAATAAATTTCTGTTACTGAAAATCCCATTTTTGGCCTTCATTGCGATGCGGTGACATCGCGGTGAGCCACTTAAAGTTGGCTGAACTGTTTAAAAATGGACAATTATAAAAATGGGCTTTGGCGCGACACGGTGGAATTGCGTCAGGCTACTGGAGATTGACAATTCTGAAATGGCACCATAGCGCGACGCAGTGCTATCACGGTGCCTTACTGGAAAAATGACAAGTGGGAATTAGAACTTCACCGTGATGCGCTATAATCGCGGTGTCTCACTGGAAACTGACGAATGTCATTTTGACCCTCACCGCAACGTGGTGCTTCTCAATTTGACATACTATTTCACTAAAAGTACCATAACTTCTCATCCGGATATTGGATTCGGGGAAAATTTATATCATTGGAAAGCTGACTAAATTTCCTACATAATGATAGGTCTTAAGCTGGAAAATTTTGAGTATTTTTAAAAATATATAGAAATTCGCGGGTATTGAGAGCTAAACTAAGCTAGGAAAATACGGAGTATTACAATATCTCTCCCTTGGGAACATTCATTCTCGAATGAGACTGATTAAGCTGAGAAATACTGATAGACTGAGTTTACATACTAAACATGAACAATTGAAGCAAGATTACATGACTGAAACTACTGATAAATTAAGTTTTCACACTAAAATATGTTTACATGGCTGAACTGATTCATGAATGCATGGCTGTCATAAGAATGATATCCAATGGTAACTGATACCAACTTTGCAACTATAAATAAACATCGAACTGAGTAATTCTAAGGAAGACTGTTACCTCAAGTTGAGTCTAAGTATGCGGGGAAGAGGTGAGGATACTTGGTCTGCATATCTATTTCTGTTTCCCAAGTAGCTCCCTTAATGGATTGATTCCGCTAGAGAACTTTGACCAAGGGAACTTCTTTGTTCCTTAGTCTGTGAATCTGACGATCAAGGATTTGGACCAGAACCTCTTCGAAAGAGAGATCATTCTGAATATCTACGCCCTCTAAGGGGACTACAACTGCTGGGTCACCAATATATTTCTTTAGCAAGGAGACGTGGAACACTGGGTGCACTGAACCTAAGTCTGAAGGCAACTCAAGCTCGTAAGCTACCTTTTTGAAACGGATGAGAATTCTGTAAGGACCAACATATCAGGGACTGAGCTTCCCCTTTTTAAGTACACAGAATTGCCAATCTCAAACTCGATATCCTTTCTTCTCATATCTGCATACGATTTCTGTCAGCTCCGGGCTTCCCTTAGCCTTTCTCTGATCAACTGAACCTTCTCTAAGGCATCAAACACTAAATTAGGCCCTACTACTGTGGCCTCAGCTAACTCGAACCAACTAATTGGAGATCTATATCTCCTATCATAAAGAGCCTCAAATAGAGCCATTTAAATACTAGAATAATAGGTGTATTATATGTGAATTCGATCAAAGGAAAGTAGTCATCCCGATTACCTTTAAAATCAACAACGCATGCTCTTAACATATTTTTTAAAGTCTGAATAGTCCTTTCTGCTTGACCATCTGTCTGAGGATGAAAATTTGTACTGAGGTGAACCGTCTTTCTTACGCACGAATAAGACTGGTGCGCCCTACGAGAAAATATTAGGTCTGATGAACCCCTTGTCTAAGAGGTCCTTTGACTATTCTTTTAACTCTCTGAGTTTAGCTGGAGTCATTCTGTATGGCAGAATAGATATAGGCTGAGTGTTTGGAAGAAGGTCTATTCCAAAGTTGATTTTTCTTTCGGGAGAAACTTTGGGAAGATCTTCGAAAAACACATCTGAGAATTCATTTACTACTGGAGTTGACTCAAGACTAGGAGTCTCTAAACTAGAGTTTTTAACTCGCACAAGATGATAGACACATCCCTTGGATATCATTTTTCTCACTCTAAGGTATGAAATAAGCTGACCCTTAAGCATTGTAGTACTACCCCTCCATTCAAGGACTAGTTCATTTAAAAACTAAAAATGAACAACTCTTCTTCTACAGTCAACTGAGGCATAGCATGAATAAAGTCAATTCATGCTGAGAATGATGTCGAAATCTGTCATCTCTAACTCTACTAAGTCTGCTGAAGTAACTTTTTGAGATATCATAACCGGATAGTTCTTGTATACCCGTTGGGCTATGATAGACTGACCCACTGGGGTAGAGACTACGAAAGGTTCTATTAAGATTTTTGGTCTGACTTTAAGGTTGACTGTTATGTAAGGAGATACAAAAGATAGAGAAGCTCCTGGATCTAATAAGGCATAAACAAGTAAATGGTAGATCTGTAACGTACCAGTGACCACATCAGAAGAACTTTTCTAATCTTGTCGGGACTAAAGTACATAGATCCTGTTTGGGCGTTGCCCACTGGTGGCACTAGAAGCGGCACCCTGCTGATTCGGCCAACCGAACTAAGCTGGGGGACAATTGTACTGACCCTATGAACCTGACTGAAGACAATCTCTGATTCTATGGCCTAGATTGCCACACCCGAAACATATATCACTGCTAGCTCTATAGATACCCTGATGGTTTCTGTCATATTTTTGGTAAAGAGGATTTGTTCGAGCACTACTGACACTACCCTGAGATTGAGAGCCTGGCACCCTATATTTGTTACCATTTTTGAACTTAGGTGCTGGAGCACTGGCAAGGACGGAGATGGAACTAAAGTTTTCAGGCAAAACTGGGAACAGTTACCACCCTCTGACTTAGGCTGAGTGAAATTGAAGCTACCTGTTCTAGCTCTCTTGTTTTCCTTCTCTCTCTCCTTATTCTTAGCCTCTTCTATCTGCTGAGCATGGACCATTAGCCTGGATATGTCCATTTTCTTAATTAACATAGCAGTTCTGCACTCCTTGACCACACTCTCTGATACCCCAGATACGAACTTGCTCATTCTTGACCTATTATCTGTTACTACATGGGGAGCATACCTAGCTAACTGAGTAAACTTGAGGGAATACTCTTTCACACTCATGTTGCCTTGCCTAAGATTGATGAACTCTAACACCTTGGCTTCCCTCAACTCTAAAGGAAAGAATGTATCTAGGAAAGCAATAGCAAACTCTTCCCATTTAATGGGTTCTACATCTATACCCTTGTCTACCTTTTACTGCTTAAACCACGTATGAGCTAAATCTTGTAGCTGATAGGCAGCTAACTCAGCACTCTCACTAGAAGTCACTCCCATAATATCTGTGACTTTCTACACCTGATCTAGGAACTCTTGTGGATCCTCTTAGACTTAGATCTTGAGAATAAGGGAGGATTTATTCGGGTGAAGTCCCGAATGCTGCCTGCAGCAGTATTGGCCACTGGGTTAGCTTGAACAACAGCTGGTCGTTCATTCGGAGCTGCTACAAATGGGCTAGAGTGGTGAAGGTTGCTCTAAATTCTGCATGAGAGACATGCTCTTCTAGAAGATCTGCCTAAACGGGCGGAGGTGCTGGATGATTTCCAGTTGTTCTTCCATTGGTCTTTTTAAGAGTCATGTTCTGTAAACGGAAGGAGGAAAGAAATTAGACAGAGAGTTTAACTTGATCTCATGCTCACTCGCACGACATGAATACTGAAAGAAGGAAAACTTTTCCTAAAAATGCCTCAGAACCTCTTGTCTATAAGTGTGAAGCGCTATACACCCATGGACAAGACTCTACTTGATGCGACTTTCAGACTCCCTAGGACCCTGTTGAATCTTAGGCTCTGATACTAAGTTTGTAATGCCCCGAGTCTGCACCCTAGATGCCACACGGTGCTTATGACCCCGAAGGACCACAAGCTAACCCATGACTTATACCTACTGTGAGCACTGAATAATACTACTAAAATAATGCGGAAATTAGGCTGAAATGCCATAAGGTTCATAATCTGAATATTGATAAATATAATAACTGATAATAACCTCTGAAAACTGAATACTATCTGAACTAGTCTAGTCTGAAAAGCCTTTAACTGAACTGTCTGAATGTGGAGTTGATGGGACAAGCCCTCAACTAACTCCGACGAATAAAATACTGAATCTACTGTAATACTGAAATAAAAGAACATTATCGACAAAGGAGGACTCACTACTGAATTGCTGCTGACTGAATCTGGCTAAGCACAATCGGGAACCTGAGCGTCCGAACCTATGATATGAGACATCATACCACAAGAAAAGAATATGCGATCTGTACATGGAATGTACTGGTATGCTAGATGAGGTAAGGCTAATATGCATGGGTTTATATGCATGAACAATACTTGACTAAGTGATATGAATATAACTGGATGAGAGTACATCGATAACTAGAGCTGTTGTAAGCACTGATTTTGCAATATGTGCATATACATATATATACTGTATCTGAGATTTATACTGAAACTGAATATTGAGTTCGGATAACTGAGTAACTGATATATGAGATTACTGATAATTGAATTATTGATAACTGGGTGACTGTTTCTGACAGTCCTGATTCTATAGAACTAAATAGAGTTCTATATTAAGACTGAAACTAAAATTGTAAGAGGTAATTATCTAACCAACATGCCCCTATCTGAACTGATTGGGGGTCTAACTTGTAACCCCATCTCGAAGGGTGTCATTACTGTGCCATGGGTATAGACACTGGCTGTGTGGATCCACAGAAATGTCATCCTGAAGGACTAAGGGTCACCCTCTAGTGGTAGGTTCCCTGATTAGAGTGGTATTACCCTCAACTGGAAGGTAAACACCTTATCAACCCTCAACTGGTATGTTGATATCTCAACTTACGCTGGCTATGTAGTTCTGGAACACAAGGACTGCTACTAAGGATCACACCCTCTACTGACAGGTAAGCCCCCATCCATAAGTTCGCTCGGTGCTGAATCGTACTCCCAACTGAATTGTGTTTCACTGAGTTTTGTAACTGGCTGAGTACTATTGTTCGGGACATTACTGAGACTATTTTGTAGCTACTGTAATTCTAGGTAAACAGCTAGATTTCGGGTATTAAATACCCCCATGACTCGATTTTATTGATAGTAAAGCATGGCATGATCTTAAAAGAATAACAATGGTTGCTTATTAACAATGCATTCACTTAGACATTTTGTCAAACACTTGAGAGGCATGAAGTTGTACATGAATAGGAACACATGATAACATGTTATGATTGCACTATTCAATTCACATAGACATTCTAACAAATACTTGGGGAGCATGATTATTTCACATAATATATATATATATATATATATCATGTCTACAACATTCAACTTGTAATTTCAAGGATTTAACATGACAATAACATAATTCATCACACATGCTATCTTAATTTCATTAAACTTGTAATTAATCATGGACTGAAGACCATATAACAATACACACATGAAAACAATCCAACTCAACATGTAATTCATGGAATCTCAATCTTGTATTTTGAAAAAGGATTTTTGGGCTCCATGGGTGGTAAAGACCCATGGATGAACATCTAACATACCTGAGAAATTAACTTCTTGAAGATTCTTGGTAGTGTTCTTGAGATTTTACCTTGATTCTTGAAGGCTGGGGTTTTGCTATTTTGAGAGAGAATGATCTTGATTTGAGGGAAATTGAGTAAATGATGATCTAATTAGGTTGTAAGGGGTTAATTGATGTGTTTAGACTAATTAGGGCCATGGAAAAGACCAAATTACCACTGAAAAAAATAAATTTCCGTTACTGAAAATTTTGTTTTTGGCCTTCACCGCGACGTAGTGGCATCGCGGTGAACCACTGAAAGTTGGCTGAAACTATTTAAAACCGGACAATTGCGAAAATGGGCTTTGACGCGACGCGGTGGAATCGCGTCCGGCTACTGGAAATTGACAATTCTTAAATGACACTGTAGCGCGACGCGGTGCTATCGCGGTGCCTTACTGGAAAATGACAAGTGGAAACTGGAACTTTACCGCAACGCGCTGGAATCGCGGTGTCCCACTGAAAATTGACGAATGCCAATTTGACCCTCACCGTGATGCTATGCTTCTCAATTTGACATATTGTTTCACTAAAAGTGTCATAACTTCTCACCCGAATATCGGATTTGAGAGAAATTTATATCGTTGGATAGCTGACTGAATTTCCTACACAATGATGGGTCTTAAGCTTGAAAATTCTGAGTGTTTTTGAAAATATACAGAAATTCTCATGTACTGAAAGCTAAACTGAGCTAGGAAAATACGGGGTATTACACAACATCCCTAACAACTTCAAATACATCATCTACAACCTTTCCTTTTTTCTTCGACCTAGCAGTCCCATAAAGAGGTACAACTTTTTCAAATTTTGTTTTTTTGACCCTTTTGCTTTTCCTGATTTCACTTGCTTAAGAGAGCTAATATCTCTAGAATCATCAACAATGTTGCTTTTGATGATGATGCCTTTTTGCTGATCGAATCTGTTTCACTATTGGTCTTCTTGAGTTTTGGATGCAATATCTTGCACTTAGTGTCACTTGACCATGTATACTACAATGATTGCAAAAATTCAGGTAAAGTGTCATACTCCATCTTCTAAGTAATAAGGACATCGTTGTCTCTTGCATCCTTGATCTTTAACGTGACTTCATGGACTAAAGTTTTAGTAAGATCTATTTCCACCTTAACTTTGGCAGTGGTGGGTCTAAGATTTAGATAGTGTATCTTCATCTGTGATGATAATGGCGCCAACGGGATCAACAATTCATTTTAACACATTTCATTCGAAGTAGTGCTATGGTAGCTCCGACAGATTTATACAGACAGTTGAACGAGTTGTTTCTTTGCCCGATTTGAAATTTGTAGTCCATTTCAAGATTTTTATTTACACACCACATATGGGGACATCTCTACCATACACATTTCTATAGTCCTCTTCCAAATCAGAATCAATAAAAACATGGTCCATATTATAAGCTCTGATTCTAATCACTCCTTTAACTTGAATAAAACGTTTAAATTTAGCTCTAGTTCGATCAATGGAGGGTCGAATTCTAGCAAACTTACCAATAATAGTGAGTTAATAAGTCTTCCCTAGTTTCTCGTGTTCTTCCTTGGTAAAGCTTACTATCGATTTTCCTTCGACTAAGTCCTATCCTCTGTAGTTCAACTTCATTTTTCTCTTTGACGTAGTAGAAGTTGAATTGCCTATGATAGACATGAAATTAAGAGGTTTATTCAGAATTGTGGATTTTTCATTAGTAGTAGTTGGGAAAGGTAGCAAAGCTAGATCCATGGTGTTAGAGGATTCTGGAGGGAGGGGTGGTGGTAGTTGCTCTTCGCCATCGCCGATGAGAATTTGTCACATCTTCGATCAAAATTGATTGTTAGGGTCTAAGATACCGTTGGACAGAGAGAGAGAGAGAGAAAAAGTGTAGCTAGCTTGTGTTATTCGATCACCACTTCTTATTTCTTTTTCGTTATGTGGTCCTTTATGAGATTTCAAAGGAATAATGGATTCAACTTGATTGCTACTTCTAATAGTGATGTACACTTTGATAGCTTGAGGAAAGAAAAAATGGTAGAGAAAGGACATCGCATCTGGACGGGCAAAAGATTTTATCCAATAGAATGAGGAAAGCTACTAAAAAATACTAATTATACATACTACTAACTTGAGGAAATCGAATCGAGCTGGGGTTGTATCAAAAACAGTCTCTCTACTTTATTTAAGACAGTGGTATGATCTGCGTACATTTTACTTTCTCCAGACTCAATTTTGTGAGAATACACTGAATATATTATTGTTATTAACTTAAGAAAATAAAGAACAGTGAAGAAAGGGTGTTTCGTCTGGACGAGCAAAAGATGTCATGCCATGGAATGAGGAACACTACTAAAATATAACTATTTTCAATTGAAATTTCCTATTGAAAACTGTTCAGTGGTTATATCAATAGATATTTTAATTGAATTAGTGAAAAAAAGTAATAATGTAAAAATTAGGAAACTTTTTAGTAGTTTAGAGAAAATATATTTTTCTATACATCGTGTTTCTCAGTGAAATGATTTCATGCAAAATGGAAGGAAAAATTATATTTTATAGCACAAATTTCGTAAACATATTCATCCTAATTGATTCACTTTCTATTACCATCATCTAAAATATATTTATTTACTAAATGATCAAATCTGGGGATGCATAACTACGTTACCTTGAAGGGAATAATCTAGCATTCTTCTGATCGAGGATAATATTCTCTACGGTGCTAGATTCAATTTTGTTACTGATAAATTTAAACACTTTCATTTTTTAACTAGTGAACACATACGCGCTTCGCGTGACAATTAAGTCCTTATATTTAAAAACTGTCCTAATAATATTTTTTTATTAGGTTGACATATTTTCATATTAGTTTGTGAGATATTATCAAATATAGTTTTTTTTTAATTATTGATACTTCAAGAAAATAAATACTAAATTGAAACGCTTAAGTATGAAAATCGAGTGATATAACACTCGAATTAGAGAGAATCGAATAAAAAGAACATTAGAAAAGTAACGAAAAGAGCCAAAATGATGAGTCATTGGCCAAAAA
Source organism: Capsicum baccatum var. pendulum (assembly GCA_030864225.1). Taxonomy (NCBI): domain Eukaryota; kingdom Viridiplantae; phylum Streptophyta; class Magnoliopsida; order Solanales; family Solanaceae; genus Capsicum; species Capsicum baccatum. The sequence continues at coordinate 59,507,374 of CM061553.1, read as the reverse complement.
ATTATGAATCAATAAGTCCTATGCTATCAGCAAAGCAATAAGTTGAAGATATTTTCTGTCGCCCATGACATAGTATAAAACTTTATAATAAAGTCTTGTTCTTGAAGTATATATATTTCTTGCATTTAACAAAATAGTTAATTAAAAAAATACTAAAATAAGCAATATATATATATATATCAAACTTTTGTACTTTATCAAACTAATTAATTTGGTAATCTCTCGTGATGGATCTTCCAAGACCATTAAAATTTCTTCTTTATCTTGATAAACTTGTATCAAATTAAATTAGTTCTCTCTTTGATGAATTTTACACCGCCATCAAACTTCCTTCTTCATATTAATAAACTTGTATTTGATTATTATTACACAAGAAAAAATTATAAAGAATATTATGATCTTCATCAAAATGATGATTACTATATTGTCACATGAAAAAGATGTAAAGAAAAAAAAGGATAAAAAAATACTACTATTAAAGAAGAAGAAGGTGAAAATGCAAATGAGTATTCAACAACTCCATAGATGATTGATATTTATAGATAAATTAATCCATAAGAATTAAGTAGAATGAAGTTGAGAAGACATGTAATTTAAGTGGAGAATACAAATAAATAAAAATTTTATTTTATTACTTATGAAATATTATTAGATACAATAAATATGATAGAGTATTTTTTAATTTAATTAATAAATAAATTGATTAGTGAAAAAATAAATAAAAAAATTTTAAAAAAGAAGAAAAAAATAATTAGAAATGAAGATCGTAGAGTGGTGCCACATCACCTCCTCTATGACATTTCTTTATATTATATATTGATTAAAAAATTAATTTTGGCTTTTACCCAATTACATTATGACTAAGGTCTACGTAAGACTGTCTCATTTAAGACGCAAGATAATCAAACATTTAGAAGATTTTTTCTTCCACCTAGACGCCAAACGTCTCACTATTAAAATATATTTAGTTACGTAGTTTCTAAAATTAATTAATGTGAGGTAATATTGATGACGTTGAGTGGAATATCTAGAATTATCACCACCACCAAATTTCTAGAAAGAAACGCTCTATAATATAGTAAAATTTATCCTACGCCATATATTCTAAGTATACATTATTGTTCTTAATCCTCTTTATTTAATATATCTTTCCGTCCATTTTATTAATCATATTTTTTCTTTATATACACCTTTAAAAAATATTATCAATATAAAGGATTCATTTTATTTGTCACATTTTCATTTTACATGCTTCTTGAAATACTATTATCTTTATTTATTTATTTTTATCTTTGTTTAACCATATTAATTTCTATCTATTTTCTTAATCTCAATTTAGCTTTTTTAACCATAATAATCTCTTTCGATTTATATCGAGTTAGAATAAAGGTAAGCAGTGATACTTCATCCTTCTCAAATAATTTATCATGTTTTCTTTTATATGTTTCTTAAAATATTAATTACATATTTTGAGCTACTCTATTTTATTTATATTTTAAAACGTAACTTTTAAAATAACAATTATTTTAAGTCAACTAATACTAGTAAATACAACAATTAAAATGAATTAGAGCCTAGAGGGAGTAGTCCTCTCGTCTTGAGGGAATGAAATTTGAAGATAGTGACTTAAATAAAATTTAGGGTCATGAATGTTCGAGAGGTTTGAACACATATATTGACACCTAAAATTTTAAAGTTCTGTCAATAAACCAAAACACTCACTTATCTTTTGATTTTAAGAATACTTTTTTTAATCCTATATCAATCTGTATATATTTCTTATATAATTATACTTAATCTATGTTGAATTTAATGAATGTCAAAGTAGCACATATTTTCACTTTGGTTCGCCCGTGTTTGGAGATTGATCAATTATTTTGATACTGAGCCTTTTTTCAACACTTCAAAATATTACAATCATAGAAAGGTAAGCCTAACTAATTTCTATTATCTTTGATCACATCATATGTTTCACAAGACCTAGTATTATGACTGTGTCAGCTAAGGTTACCAAAAACGTTCCTCCAAATAGTAAATAATAGACATTTTATTTAATCTCCACCTTTAAATCAAACAAATAAAGTAAATCCAATGGATAAAAGTCAATATCATAGATTCTTCTTTTTGAAATTTATGTTACACGTTCTTCATTGGCCCATCTTAATTGAAGATCATACGCGTCCCTTGCGTATGATAGTACGTGTTGCCCAAATTTAAACCATTATCCTTATTTATTGCCTAATTAACGATGCGTAACTCTCGTTCTTTCATAAATTCTGAAATTGAAACTTTAAATTTGAAAATGTAAGTTTGTGAAGTCATGTTTGAACATATATTTATTAGGAAAAAATTTAAAGTTTTATATGTGAAAATTTAAAAAATTCAAAAGCAGGTCTAAGCCAACTTTTGATAATTTAAAATTATTTAAAGATCATATTTTTAAATTTTATCAAATTTCATGATCATATTTGAAAATAAATTTTTAGAGTCTAATCCAAAGTCTAGCGTAGAGAATGTTTGGCAAAGTTTATAAGTTGATCAATTGACTAATAAATACATTTTGATTTATCAATGCGTTTGATAAGTACCCAAAATGCTTAATAATAAATCAAATGCTTATAGGCTAAATCTAACTTGAGTTTTCAACTTTTAAGTATTTATAATTTCGCTATTTTTTTTACTATTTTTTAAATTTTAAAAATATCTTTTTTAAAATAAAATTATGTACTTCCTCTTTACCTTAAGAGATCGATCGGCTTAAATAATCCCAAGTTTAATAATATAAAATAAAATATTCAGGATTAAAAGTTGAAATTAAATTATACTACGTTTGAGTAATAATAAACTAAAATAAATTTATTAAGTAAATTAAACACAATAAAAATTTAATTCCAAATTTATTTTTGAAAAATTCTACCTTATTCAATGTACAAACAACCTCTTAGCTTAATTTCCATGGATAGCCATTCAAGTTTTCACAATTGCCTATAAATATCACTTTTATTTCTTTTAGGACAAGAATATCACCTAACTATCTCTATTTTCCTCAAAAAATACTTTGCACTTCAAAAATATTTCTTCTCTCTTAGTTTGCATGACATGTCATTAAAATTTCTTTTTTATATATAAGATATAAGAAATAGATCTATTTAACTTATCAAACTTCTTTAACTACAACTTGGTCTTATTTAAAAAAATAAATAAATACACATGATATATTTCTTATTGAACAACAATTTAATTCCATACTTTAAATTTTATATTTATTTTGTCTTTCTTACAAAAATAAAAAATAAATTATATTTATTCTTTATTCGATATGAGAAAAATTACATCATATGATAAAAATATTAGATAATCACATAACTTAAAGGAAAATAATTCCTCTGATAATGCAATGCACATTACTCATCCATAAAGTAGTTGATGTGTCCAAGTGTATATAAAACTAAAGGATTGAATTATTTTATTTGGTACTTTTCAAAGTTTTTTAAATTTATTTATTTCATCTCTTAATAATATTTTTAAAAATCAAGATATTTATATGAATTGATACTAATTTAATATTTTTTTTGTTATTTATTTCATATACTAAAGATTCTTAAAATGTAAAATAAATAAAAATGATGGCTTTTAGATTTTCATATACGTATTAAATGTAGTATTTTTGAAGGAATGAAAAATTATTTAGTCATGAAACAAATTAATTTTTTTAAAAAATATTAACAAAATGATCTAATATTACAAATGAATCTTTGAAATAGTACCCAACCAGATATCGCTTACTTTTTGTGAGTTTAGTATATAAATTGGTGTTTATTTATATAATAAGATAAAATATAGTATAATAAAAATAAAAAATAAAATGAAAAAATGAAATTAAAAATAATAAATTTCTATTTTCTAAAGTTTTTGCCTATGTTAACTTTGCGGATTTACTCGATTTGTTTATGAAATTTACTTGAAAAAAATCCGCAAGAAGAATTCATTTTCTTGTTATCTTTTATCAAAAAGGTCTTGCTTAAAATTTTGCAGGTGATCTACATACGAATTAAAATTTTCAGGTGATAATTATCTTTAAGATTTTTCTATTGAATTTTGCTTCACAAAAAAAAAATCTAAGATTTTTTCCTTCAAATTTTGTTTTATAGAAAAATTTATAGGTTTTCCATCAAATTAGTTTGGTTGAAAAACTTGTAGAGAATTAGATTACTGATAAATTCTTTTACAAATTCTTCAAAAAAATAAATAAATTACATAATTTAGATTTTTCTTGTACTTTATAAGATGTGGGTTTGAATAAATGAACTTGAAGAATTAAATAGGTTTATAATTAAGAAAATAAAAGATTTTAACAACATGACATGCCAAGTAGGAGAAAATAAGATTTTTAAAGTGTTAAATATTTTTTGAGAAAAATAAAAATAATTAGATGATATTTTTGTCCTAAAAAAAATAAAAGAGATATTTATAGATAATTATAAAAACTTGGGTGACTATCCATTAAAATTACTCTAATTGGTATTAACGATGAGCTAATCCAAAAGGGATCCTAGTTAACAATACTTTTCATTTTATTTTTCCATTAAAGTTGGTGGGGGAGTAGCGTTTTGAGAATTTACAATTTTTACAATCATTGAATTTCTCTTTCATCACTTTTTTTTTTTTCACTTTATAATTTTCCAACAAACCGATATACGCGGTCCAAATGAAGCACAATATAAGGGCGTTTTCCTCCTGTTAGGGTTCCATAAACATTTGTGACTGACTTTGTCTTCTCACATGCCCCCCCGCCCCTCTTCTCTCCTATTTCTTTATCTCCACTCAAATTCTTCATTCTCTGTTAACCAGTCATATATTATTTTAATTATCCATTTTCTTGGATTTTAAGATTTCAATTATATATTGGGAATTTTGGTCTTGTTAAGCAAAGTGTTGTGCCCAATTTCTTGATATCTCTTTTTCAATTCTTGATCCTGTATTTTAGTGTGGGGTGGCTCTAAGAAACATTTTAAGATTTCAATAATATTTTGGAATTCTGGTCTCATTAGTCAAAGTGTTGTGTCCATTTTCTTGAAATCTCTCTGTCAATTCTTGATCTTTTGGGGTGGCTTTATTTTTCTTGAACTTTAAATCTTTACAAGAAATTGTTCTATTTGTATTTTGGGTTTTTATTGTTTGGGGAAATCTTGAAGTATTGATTATATTTTTGCTAATTTTCTTTTTTGACTCCCAATTCCATTTTAAGGTTGTCTTTTTCATCAGTAGTCTTTTGGGGTTTGATCTGAATTCTTGGTTTTCAATTTTTTCAAGATTTTATTGAAAAAATTTGATTGTTTCATGTGAAAAAAAGAAAGAAAAAAAAAAAGAGTCTAGAAATGCCAGTTACAGATTATCAAGGGGCATCAGCATCATTTACAAATTTTGGAAGGTCACTTTTGAGTATGCGCCGTGATCAGGTGCATTCAATGGAATCTGCTCATGAAGCCACTAGCCAAGAGCTAGAACTTGAAGCTTTTCAAAAGCAAGTAGCCGAGCGTTTCAATGAATTATCTTCTGTTGATTCTGATCAATTGCTTTCCGTTCCGTGGATCCGCAAGCTATTGGATGTTTTCCTCTGTTGTCAGGAGCAATTCAGGTCCATTTTGTTCAACAACACTGCTAACTTAAACAAACCTCCTATGGACCGTTACGTTACTGAGTATTTCGATAGGAGTGTGAAGGGATTGGATGTTTGTAACGCAATAAGGGATGGGATTGAACAAATCAAGCAGTGGCAGAAGCAGCTGGAGATTGTTTTGTGTGCATTGGAGAATCAGAGGTGCGTTGGTGAGGGACAATTCCGTCGTGCTAAGAAGGCGTTGATTGATTTCGCTATTGGTATGCTTGATGAGAAGGAGTCTAATACATCTGTTGCGCATAGAAACCGGTCATTTGGAAGAAACAATACTCAGAATGATCACAAGTCTTTGGGGCATTTTCGGTCGTTGTCATGGAGTGTTTCGAGGAATTGGTCTGCTGCTAGGCAGCTTCAAGCTATTGGTAACAACTTAGTTGCACCAAAAAGTAATGAAATTGTTGCTACCAATGGATTAGCTTTAGCTGTTTTTACAATGAGTTATGTGTTATACTTTGTCATGTGGGCACTTGTGGCTGCAATACCTTGCCAGGACCGTGGCCTGCAGACACATTTTTATGTGACCAGGCAATTCGTTTGGGCCGTGCCAATCTTATCCCTGCACGAAAGGATTTTGGAGGAATCGAAAAAGAGGGATCGTAGAAATGCTTGTGGATTGTTGAAGGAGATTCATGAGATGGAGAAATGCGCTCACCACATGAACGAATTGATCGATACTGTTCACTTCCCAATCACAGAGGAAAAAGATGGAGAAGTGAAGCAAAGAGTGCATGAACTTGGGCTTGTTTATGATGGTCTAAAGAATGGATTAGACCCTTTAGAGCGCCAAGTTAGAGAGGTTTTCCATAGGATTGTTCGAAGCAGGACTGAAGGCCTTGACTCTATCGGACGAGGAAATCATGAGTGACACAACATGTTGCATTGTTTGGAAGCCATCGATTTAGAACATAAGGATAATATGATATATAGATTTTCCCCTTTTGTTCTTTTCTTTTTTGAGCCTTTTTTTAGATGAGAAGAGGAGGGAGAATGGTGGTTAATGGTGCTGCAATGTGCCAGAAAAATAAGTAGTTTAAAGAGGTAAAAATCATGTATTTTCACCTTCATATATTATGTAAAGAACTTGGGGGAAAAAAGTGGATCTTTGGTCCATTTTGGTGATGTTCATCTTGTTTGGGATTGTATAATCACTTAACTTTGAGTTAAGTTTGCTTTTTCTCTTCAACTGAGTTTCCTTTTTTCACTCTTTTTTAGTTCTTGTTGCTTGCAATCTTGGTATATACATATTTGGTATATCTCTTGATTAAATAAGTTGCCATTGAATTAGAAATTTTCGTGTTCATGTCATTCATTGTCGCTCTGTTTCTATCTTCTTGTTTGACATTTTCTTTTAAGCATGTCAATGATAATGTCAAGTTTATATTGGAATGTCATGGTTGACTGTTCAGTTTGGACATTTTCTCCAAATAATCCTTTACTTCTGGTTTGTGATTTTCTGTTTTATAAGGCTGTTTTTTCTGTTCATCAAATGACCATTTGCCTCTGGGAATGATCATTTTATATTAGTCTCAGTTTATCCTTAATCAAAGACAACCCTTTTGCAATTCCAATACATTGATACTTTTGGAGTTGCCTCTATTGGGTCTTTTTTTTTTTTTTTTTTTTTTGTTCTGACATTAGAGCTGGATTTGTCATTGGGTGTCTATTTGGTCAAGAGCAAAAGATTTGTCAATTTGAGATATTATTAAGAGATTGAAGGGGGAGCCCGATCTTGGAGTCAAGGTAAAACTGTCTCCATGTGACCTCTATAAGGTCATGGGTTGGAGTCTCAAAAACTAGTACTAATTTATGCATTAGAGTAAACTATCTACAATCTACATCACTCTCCTTGAGAGCACCCTTCCTCGAATCCTGTTAATGCAAGAATGTTTTGAGCATCGGACAACTTTTTTTGAATTTTTTAAAGTTATTATTAAAAGGTTTGTTTGACAATGGTTTATCTGAGTTTGCAGATGCTGTTTCCCACCATTTGAAATTTTCTTATCTTTCATGAAAGTCTTAAACAATTCTTCAGCATGTGATTTTGAAGAGGTGGCTGTCTCAAGATTTTGGTCAAAACTCTGGCTTTCTTGTTGACTTAGACAATGTTTTTATTTATGGAAGCCACGTTTGTTAATTCGTATGTGAATAAATGTGTCTGGTAAGACTCACATGACTTTCTTTTCTTGTGTTTTGTTTTAAGTTTTAACTCATGTGCATAAGTTAGTTGGACTCTTGTAGACTAAATGTGTAGGGCAACTTTTCTATCTTTGCTGGAAGGGGGATTATTAGTGGTGTCATTCATTTCATTAGTGTCAATGATCATACTTGTAAAAGGGGTATTGGCTGTTCTAGGAGCTATTAAAATTGGCAATTAGTGAAACCATCTTTCACAGTTGGAAGATGAGGGATCATTCCCAAAGTTATATATATTGACAATGCAGTTGGGTCCAAGCCTTTCAAGTCATGAATATTCAACTACCTTCAATCTGGAGTTATTAGTTTCTGAAATTGTGGTGCCTATTCAACATATTATATGTTATTTACTAGTTTTTAATACAAAAATATATTGTAATTTGGGTCAAGAACAATGGGTGCTTGAAACAGGTTATGATTCTATTAACCAGATAACTATCAGACTCAATATATGCAAAGTACACAAATTTGTTCTTGTAAATCACCCTTTCATTATCAAAACTGTATACACTACAACAACAAATACATACCCAGTATAGTCCAACAAAGTAGGTCAGGGGAGGGTAGAGTGTTAGTCCAACAAAGTAGGTCGGGGGAGGGTAGAGTGTTAGTCCAACAAAGTAGGTCCGAGGAGGATAGAGTGTACATAGACCTTACCCCTACCTCAGAAGTAGAGTAGTAGTTTTCAATAGACCATTGGATCAAGGAAAAATAGTCCCAAACAAGTAATGAAATTACAAGGAATAATAAATAATAACAAAAACAACAGATATCAATAGAACATAAACTACAACAAAACAATACTATAATTGAGGTACAAGGAACAATAGATAGTAATAAAAATTGAATGACAAGAAACTATTCGAACAATATTACGACTACCAACGTGAAGGGACAATAGCTCTACTTTCTATTAATTTTCTCCCCTAATTTGTGTCCTCCACTCCCTTCTACACAATATTGCATAAACCTGAAACTTTTTCCGACAATTCCATGATATGATTGGATGTTGATATGATCCAAACACCAGATTAAACAAGCAAAGGGCCATTTTATAAAAACTTAATCACATGTTTGCTTAATTTGTCAAAGCATTGAGAACATGGTAGAAAAAGAACTCCCCCCCCCCTCGTCCCCCCTCTTAGCCCCTACCCCCTCTAACACAAATCCCTTCTAGATTTTGATATTTTTCTGGCCAGCTAATTGCTCATTTTGAGAACTGGATCTTGGCTGGCATGTTTGTTAACATCACCAATAAGTTCAAAAATCAAGATTTGACATTTTGCAATGTAGTTGCTACCAATAGGATAATGAGAGGCCACTAAGTGGTGATAGATATTTGAGGCATTCCTTGAATGAATCTACAAGTCCTTTGTAGGTGTGCTTTAATTGCCAAAAAAGAAATAAATATATTAGCTGGCTGAATTTTATACTGAATATATATTATGGCAGGCAACAAAGAAAGTGGACCTCAACATCATTCCACAATATCTAGGAGAAGTTCTATCGTAATGGCTCCTATCAATAGGACAAAATGAAGTAACTGCCAAATTACTGCTTTTTGACATCATTCCTTTATTTGAAGTTTTAACCATATTCATGAATTCAATGTCAAATTTTGTTTCTCTTTTATACGTAATTTTTACAAGTTCTATTGTTTTGAAAAGCTTACTTCATTTTTGACAACTCTCTCTTCTCTCTTGTTATATAATTTTATATAGAATGACTATAATACAAAGGTTAGTACATGTATAAGAAAATGGTAACCTAACCAAGCTAGAGTACCTTGCACGAAATACTAACAACTAGTGCATGAATCCTCATTGTTATGGGATTAATTGCTAACATGTATGAGGTAGTAATAATTATTTTTCTTCTAGACTAATTGAAAAATGGATAATTTTCAATTTTACTAGATATTTGTTATTTGAAACTCACTAACTCGATCATCAAAATTCCTTCTCATAAGCCCATTAAGAGGATAACTTACTCCTTCGTGAGAGATTTTTCATTTCTAGAACTCAAATCTCTATTACATCCCATAGGGCCAATTGAGGAAGGGAGTGCGGCTTTTAGCCACACCGGCAAAGGATCAGGTAGAGTTATATTTGCGTAGCCAAGATTACACAGGAATCCTCCTAAAGGGTGAAAGGATTTCAACCATTTCACCCGCTCTTGGCGGTGAATATCCCTTTCTTGAATGGTACGAGAGGACAAAACATTTTTGACATAAAAAATTATTATTATTACCCATCTCAATTTAAAATATCTTATGTTTTATTTTAGCCCGTTATAAAAATAGTGTCTCTTTTTGATTCAGTAAATTTTCCAATTCTAATATCCAATATGACCCCATTAATATTATAAGATTTTAAAAACTACACATACATTTAATTTAAGATTATAAGATTCAAAAATCTCCTAACATTTTTATATCCAATCAAAATACCAAGTAGCCAGAAAGTTAGTTGCATGGAATTGTCATGTGGACATTTCAACATCTTCTTGCAAGTTGCAAAAATTGCAATAGATTGAATCATATATGCCTCTACCAGTTAAGAGGGTAATCAAATTATATTATTTTTATTCACGTGACATCATTGAATCCTTTATTAAATTCCAAAAGTTCTTTAATTCATTGGCAGTTAGCACATCCACTCTAGAGACCCCTATTATTTAGATTATAAAATAATGTAATAGCTTTTGGTATTGGCCAATTTAATTCTTATATAATTGAACAAGTAGGTAAGGTTTTTGATTTTTGAGGGTTGCCTAATTGGCAACTTAGAGACATCTGGAGCAGTGTGGCTAAAAGAATTTTTTTAAACTCTTTATTTTTTAAATTGTTTAATGTCTTTTCCTTTTTTTGTTCTTTTGAGTTGAAGACAGATTATATTTGTAAATTGAAGATAGATTATATTTGTAAGTGTTGGAAGAGACTGAGAGGAAGGTACTTTTTTAAAAACAAAGAGAAAAGACTTTTGTAACGATCTTATTCGTCGTTACGTATAAGTTTTTTGTTTAAAATTTTATCTTAAAATTCTTCTCGAATTTAAAGTTATAAGTTTTAGATTAGGCTAGTTTCGAACAAAATGATCTAGGGCAATTTGGAAATAATGTGGGTAAATTTGGTGGTGTTTGATTTGATTCCTAGTTAGCTAATATGATAGAAAACCCGTAGGATTTTACGAAATCGAATTTGGGTAAATAGAACTCCCGAAATTGGTCTTAGTGTAAAGAGTATTTTTTGGAATGTCATGGACTTAAGGTGTTGTGAAAAAGGAGATTTTTGGAAGAAACTTGACATTCTGTACTGTGGATGTCGCTATAACGACTTGTTCAAAAGCGAAAAAATTCCCGCAATGGAGATCGTCAACGCAGTCAAAGAGCCACTATAGCGATGCCGTTATAGCGACATATGCAGTTATAACGACATAAATCATTGATTTATTTCAAAAACTCCAAACGTTTTATTTTTCAAAGAAACGTCTGGGGCTTCAACAGTTGTGATTTGGGGCAAAATCCACCAATGTTTCGTTATATTTCGTTGTTAAGGTGAGAAATTTACCCTGTTAACTAGTAAATCAATAGTCTAGCCTTAGAATCGCTCTAGTTCGCATAGTTTAGGAAAGGTTAAGGGCAGATTTTCTGGGTTTTCTGGTGTTGTCATGACTTGAACCAGGGTCTAGCCGTGACGGGTATCTCAAGTCCCACGTGGATCGAAGATCACCCCCTGCACCTAACCAAACCAAACATACAACACTCCAAGGTTGGATGAATTTCGAACATATAACAAGATAGCGTACAATAGCTTAAGAAAGCTTTAATCAAGTCTTTTAATCAAGTCCATTACCACCGATCAATGACCGGCCAAACATCCGACTGATTCCGCCCAATGGCCACAGTAGTCCAAACAAGGCCTTCTAAACAATGATCCAAAACTGAATATCAATAAAGTGTTGGGACATGCCCCCGACAATAGCCAAAAATCAAATTCAAAGGAATAATTAAAATGTAAAGGAAACCAAAATCATGAAATGGGGTCTTCCGGAGTATAGAAGCTCACCACTTCAATCTGACTCGCTAGCTGATCCCAAATCCAAGCCACTGAGCAGTAGGAGTAGAAGTATGACTGATTCCTGCATTGCGTGGGGATACAACGTCCAAAGTCGGTTAGCGGGGAGAACGCTAGCATGTAGCTCGGGGATAAGGATAACATAATGACATGATCAATAGTTAAAATCATTCAAAAATCAATGCACATAATCAAATGCATAATCAAATATATATACTAGTCAAATGTACGTGCTTCGCACATGTATATGACGATAATAACAAGTATACATAAATGAATAAAGTACTATCATTTATATCGAACAAATATTTGATCCGCCTTAAAAAATCCCGCTATTATGAATCGGGTCCATTTGAAGTCACTTAAAGCTAATTTCTTGATAGAGAAAAATTAACCCTTCAAAAAATTTCCTATTTCTATCTTACCATACCACCCATGTTAAAGCAAGTAAAATCACATTTCATGTCATGCATCTTCTCATCCAAGACTAATAATTATAAATTATGAAATAAATATATGAACAAAAAATTTTTAAAAAATAAAACGTAGTAATATCAATTATTTAATATTATACTTTGAAAGAAAAAATATGTTTTTAGAGTCTTGATGACGAAACTAATACATAAATTGAGCGATTTAAATTAGTCGTAGCGTTTGTAACGCCCCGAGTCTGTACCCCAGACGCTACACGGTGCTCATAATTTTGAGGGACCACAAGCTAACTCATGACTGGTACCTGCTGCAATAACTGAATAATAATACTGTAATTATGTGGAAATTAGGCGGAAACTTGCCATAAGGTTCAAAATTGTGAATAAATACTGAGTATGGTACATCAATACCAAAACTGAACATCTGTTTATAAATACTCTAGTCTGAAAAGCCTATTCTGTTTGAACAAGGAGTTGATGGGACAAGTCCCGAACTAATTTCGGCTATTGAAATAAAATGAGTACTGAAATACTGAAATAATAAGTCTGTCCTCAAACTATGAGGACTCACCACCAAGTCTGCTGCCGATAGATCGGGCTGCTAAGTATAATCGAGAGCCCGTGCGTCTGAACCTATGATATAAGACATCATAGCACAAAAAAGGTATATGTTAGTACTTTGAATGTACTGGTATGCTAAGTGAGGTAGGCTGAGATGCATGGCTTCATATGCATGAACAATACTGACTGAATGACATGAGTATAACTGAAGGAGAGTACATACATAAATACGTAAACTGTAACTGAGATCATGATAACACTGGATACTGAGTTCTGAATTACTGATTTACTGATATCTGAGTGTACTGATACTGTGTATCTGATAACTGAGTGACTGTATCTGACAGTCCTGACTTTGAATAACTGAACTGAGTTCTATACTGAGACTGAATCTAAAACTGACACTCTGGGAGGTAATCATCTAATCGACATGCCTCTTTCTGAATAGATTGGGGTCCAACCTATAACCCTACTTGGAAGGGTGTTAGTACCATGCCATGGGTAAAGACAATCTGAGTCACTCTCATCTGGCAGGTGCTCTGAATGAGAACGGTGGTACCCTCAACTGGCAGGTAGGACACTTCATCAATCCTCAACTGGCAGGTTGATGTCTCAATCTACTCTGTCTATGTAGTTCTGTAACACAAGGACTGCTTCTAAGGATCACACCCTCTACTGACAGGTGATTCCCCACCCTTGGATTCACTCGGTGCTGAATCCTACTCCGAACTGAATAGACACTGTACTGAGTTCTAAACTGTACTAGGCTGGACTGAATTGTTACTGATCGCACCGTCTAATTGAACCAAACTGAGTTCACTGAGTTCCATTAAATGACGGAATACTACTAAATTCTGTTAACTGACTGAATTTACTGAGTTCTGAATTGAATACTGAACTGGACTGGACTAATACTGAGTCTACTGAGTTTTCCTTGAGTTATGTAACTGACTGAGAGTACTATTGATCGTGATATGACTGAGATTATTCTGTAATTGACACTGGCTCTAGGTAAAGAACTAAATTATCGGGTATTAAATACCCCCAGGACTCGATAACATGAAAAGTAAAGCATCACATGACCTTGCATAACATAGAAATGTACACTTGTTCATAATGCATCTATAGAGGCATTTTAGCAAACACTTGAATGACATGAGCTAGTATACATGCTAACATGATGTAATCTCACTATTTAATTCACATGAACAACTCGTCAAACACTTGGAAGACATTGTATATGCACGTAGTACTAATCTACACATGAGCATCATAATTTCAAGGCTTTAACATAAATTCACATGATACTACATACATAATAATTATTTTTACGTAAATCTTGCACTTAATCATGTAATAAAAATCCAATCAACATTATAATCATGAACACTTGACATACCCTAATACTTGAATTCTTGAGGATTGATGAAGTGCTCTTGAGGATTGATCTTGAAATTGATGTCTTAGGGTTTTGTTCTTGAGAGCAATTTGAGAGAAAAAATAAATTTTTGCCCTAGAAATGACTTAATTTCGTGCTTTTGGGGCTGAATAGGTGTGGAAAAATGACCCAAATACCCCTCTGGACACGGTTTTAAAAGACTGAAATTGTGCCCAGTGACGCACAGGCTGACGCGCCGCATCGTTAGTATCAATGCGATGACCAACGCACTGCATCGAGTCCGTGTCGGTTCACTGAAATTTGCACTGGGAGCTAGAGAAAAATATTCATCGACGCGATGGGCGATGCGGCGAATCGAGATCGCATCGATCCACTGGTTTGAGTTTTCAAATGTGTTTCAAACGAAGTCCGAAAATTCAACACTTAGCTAGGAACACCGACCGACATTCCTGATCTTGATTCAACCTTAAAATCATTGTTTTAACATCATGAGGGTCGAGTAATAGAGTCTCCAACCTACGAAGGCTAAAATAATTCTAAGTGTAAACACTCAGCTGAAATTTCTAAGTCTGGGACCTCTTTTCAAGCTTTAACGAACTAAGTTAAGCTTAGAATTTTACGGGGTCTTACAGCATTAATCTCTAAGAACCTAATAGAAGAATGAAATCGGATATAAATTTGGTTTGCTAACTCTTTAAATCTCTAATCCCATTCTGTTTTTATCTTCTAACCAACTAATGACTTTGTTTAATACTCCTTTGACACAATAATTTGTTTGTTATCATAACAAATCAAAATTTTCACTTTATTTTTCTCTCAATAATTTCTCTTATGTAAATATGATTTTGACAAAAAAGTATTAACTTGAATTACACCTTAAGAAGAAATAGAACTAATATGAATAATAAATATAATTTAAAACAGAAAAAAATATATCTTAAATTCACTCGTAATCGGTATGAATTCTTGTTCGCACGTTTCACATAAATCCTTCTTCATCTGCATAAATATATTAGAGAATTAATCAACAAACGGAGACAAGTATAAATATTTAAGTTTATTAAACAAAAATATCTTAAAAATTAAAGGATCTTCAATTTTATTAAACCGAATTTAAACCAACTACAAAAGAATAGAAAATTTATTTTGAAGCCAAAAAAAAGTGGAAAAAGGTAAAAGAAAAATTGGATTCTATGGGGTTGGAACGTATATGTCCACCATATATATTTAATTACAATAAAATGTGATACTTTACATATATTTTAGGACTGTTAATTTTTTTGTCAAATATTTTAGGATTCATATATAATTTAGAATTTATATATTTTACGTACTTTAGGATTCTTATTTCTTTCCATATATTTATTTTAGCAGTATTCTTCCCATACTTTTGCAATCCTTAACTTAATAATATAATAATTAGAAAAAAGGTGAAAAGACGATTTTGTCTATTGTTAAGTGTTTTAATGAAGAGTAAAAAAAGTTCAAATCACTTTTTAAGGGCATTCACACTTTTAATATAGAGCGAAGTATCGATTATCCCCCTAAACTTGTCACGTTTTATTCATGGTACACCTGAACTTTGACTAGTCCTAAGTACCCCTCCCCCCGAACTTGTTCTTTTGCAATATCGCATGATCCCTTTTTGTTGATTTGGCAAAATGTTTGAGTTCAACCTCCATCAGGCGCGTGATGGAGGTATTTTTTTTGCCAAATCAACATTTTTAATGATAAAAAAATAAAAAAATCCATTTTCCTTTATTTTTTTCAAAAACTTCAATTATCTCTCTTCCTATTTATTATCCCTCTTCTTCCATTACTTCCAATCTAAAAAAAAAATTCACCCATTTATTAATTTTGTAAAACTCTAGTTTATTAATTACTTTTATGGAATAAAAATTTTACCTGTTTATTAATTTTGTGGAAATTTCGTTTATTAATCTAAAAAAATTTCATCCGTTTATTAATTCAATCTAAAACTTCAGTTTCCATTCCTATGAAACTCATTCAATTTTGTAATCTTAATTATATATATCATATGAGTTATTGTAACTAAAAAAATGTACTAAATATCGAAGCAGATATTTTAAACAATATTAACAAAACCAATACTAAAGAAACTAAGACACATACTTATAATAAATGTAGTTATATTAGTTATTGGTTTTTAATCCCTAACGATTTAATTTTCGATTTAACTGATAAGAAAATACTCATAAAATAGAAATCGAATCAATAATCCAATATTTTTTTTTACAAATTATTAAAAAATCGTTAACCAATAACGATAAATCAATAACAGTTTTATCGATTTGATTTTTGTACACCTCTAACTTAAATTGCAATTTCTTAATCCATTAATTATAATAAGAAACGTATTTGTGCATGTGAGTATCTTCAAAGTCCTAACCGAAACACTAATCAAAAACTACTATGAAACACTAACCAAAAAAAATAATTTCATATTATGAAATACTAACCGGAAAAAAATAATTTCATATTTTTAACACACAAAAAAATATAAATTTTTAGATAATAGTTTATTTCATCGATGTAAATTATACCTTTCACTATTTTGGAGTAGAGGAAAATTAAAAAGTATAATTTTTTTAGAGAGAAATCGGATAATTAAGGGTAGAAATGGGTTATTTTTTAATATAGGATAAACATAAGGAAAGTTAATGGTATTATCCACGTGGATAGCCACATCAGCATGTTTTTTCCACGTGTACGCGCGTGTATTACACGCTATGGACTGTGGGCCGAAAAGGGTGGCGCGACGTACTAAAAGAACAAGTTCGGGGGGTACTTAGGACTAGTCAAAGTTCAGATGTACCATGAATAAAACGTGATAAGTTCAGGTGGGTAATTGATACTTCTCTCTTTAATATATTATAGATTGATTATAGATTATAGATTATAGATATAGATATAGATATAGATATGTAGATATAGATATAGATGTAGATATATATATAGGTATAGATGTAGATATAGATATAGATATAGATATAGATATAGATATAGAAGACATAGATATAGATATAGCTATAAATATAGATATAGATATTGATTATAGATACAAATTATATCAATTCCAATTATCAAATGACTTTTCAAACAAACCCAGAGTGATTTTACTATTTTCTACGTTGCATGAAAGTTACTCCTTTTTTTTTCTTCTTTATGAAAAATGGCTATTTCTCAAAAACTTCTGAAAAATAGGGTTATTTTTCAAAAGGGTGTCCGAAATGGCTATATCTGAAAATTGCCCGCTATGGGCCTAGCGAAAGCCCTAGCAATTTTTTTTGGGAAAATTTCAGAAATAATAATTATAGGACCTTAATTGTAACTTTTATAGCAACAGTTTCATAATTACAAAAAATAACAAATTGTATTTTGTATTTAAGTAAACTATTGCTATACAAATACATATACAACAAGATTTACTGTCCTTGTTTTACTCAAATTAGTTGAATTAATTAAGGAATAATTATCCCATCTAATTAAATTCTCATAAATTACTCTTATTTAAATTAGCATTCAAATCAAACTCAAATATGAAGATTATTATTTCCATGATCTTCAAAATTTTAAAATATCTTTCTCTTATATCTCTAACTATTTTTTCTTGTTAGTTTTTTCATTTTTTTTTATCATTTTTGTTTATTTTAATTTTTTTTTCTTTTCCATTTTTTTCTTTCCACTTTATTTTCTCTCTTCTACTTCTCTTTTTTTTTTATTTTTCATTTTTTATTTAATTTTTATTTTTTCCTTTTCTCTTATTTTTTTTGTCTTCTTCTTCTTCTTCTTCTTCTTCTTCTTCTTCTTCTTCTTCTTTATTTTTTTCGCTTTTGTTTTAACACTTCTATTTCTAATTTCTATTTCTATTTTATATTTCTCTTTCTTCTTTCTTTCCTTTTTCACTTATTTTTTTTCGAACTTTTATTTTTCATTTTATTTTTTTTATTTTTTTTATTACTCTTTTATCTCTATCTTTTATTTTTAAAAGACATACAGATCTGCATATGTATTTACGATAAAAAAATACATATATATCTGCATATGTATTTACAGAAATACATATCTGACTCACATGTATATATAAACATATAGGACACAATATCTCTATAACAAAAATAACAATTATATACATATAGGTAATAAAAAAATACATGATACATATCTTAAACAGTAAAAGAAAATAAATAAGTACATATGTTACCCTCTAAAATGATAGTATGTCCAGTTCAAAGATAAATCCAACACGTATAAAATACATCTAGCTTTGCATATGTATTTACAGAATACATACCTGATCAATATGTAAATTTTTATTTTATATGAGTCACCTTTGTATTTCGCAAATACATATGAAGATATATAGTATAGTTATGTTTGTTACCATTTAATATGAATATGATATTTATTTCGTATATACATATATACGTTTTGAACTATAAATATATATCCAGATCTGTATGGCTATGTATTTTGTATGTTTTTTGAATATGTGTATGTGATATACATATTTGTCTTTTCAAAATAAAAGTTAGAGATAGAAGAGTAAAGAAATGAAAAAAAAATATAAAAAGAAAAAAAAAGGAAAAAAGAGAAGTGAAAAAGAAAAAAAAGGAAGAAAGAGAAATAGAAATGTAAAAATAAAAGAAAAAAGAAATAAAATAAAATAGAAAAAGAAGAAGAAAACGAAAATACAAAAAAGAAAAAAAAAGATATGAGAAAGGAAAAAAAAAAGAAAACGAAAAAGGAAAAAAAAAAGAGAAATAGAAGAGAGAAAATGAAGTGGAAAGAAAAAAATAAAAAAGAAAAAGAAATCAAAATAAAAAATAAAATGATAAAAAAATAAGACGAAAAAAAACTAACAAGAAAAAAAAGGTAGAGATATAAGAGAGTGAAATACAACAATGATGTTTTATTTGAAATCTTAAAGATAATGAAGATAATTATCTTCAAATATGAAAAAGGAAAAAAGAAAAGAAAATAATTAATAAATAAATAAATAAAACGAAAAAGAAAAAAAAAGTAGAGAAATAGAAGAGATAAAATAAAGTGAAAATAAAAAATAAAAATAAAATAAAATAATAAAATGATTAAAAAATAAGATGAAAAAAAGGGTAAAACATATGACTATATTAGGGGGGGTGAAATAGTGGAGTGAAAATAGGAAATGTAAAGTAGTGAGAGTAAAAACATGCACTTGCCTAGTTAATGAGTAAAATAATGCTACTGTTGCTATAAACTGTAATTTTACAAAAGTGTTGCTATTTATTGTAATTATAGTTTTAAGTATGCTACTTTCTGTAATTTTTCCCTTTTTGTATTCAATTTTGGTTCTTTCTTCTTTCTTTTCTTCCAAAATTCAACCAAACACACTGTATCTGTTATATATTATATATCAATTAGGACTCATATATAATTTAGAATTTATATATTTTATATAGTTTAGGATTCTTATTTCTTTCCATATATTTATTTTAGCAGGATTCTTCCCATATACTTTAGGAGTCCTTAATTTAATAATAGAATAATTTTAAAAAAGGTGAAAAGACGATTTTGTCTATTGCTAAGTATTTTAATGAAGGGAAAAAATTTCAAATCACTTTTTAGATTGGATTGGGAACAAGGCTTAACATGTAGCTCAACCATCATATAATAGTAGCCACGGGCTATATGAGCCCCAACTCTCACCTCTTGGTTGGGCCCCAGTGCATGTAGCAATAGGAATTAGAGAATAATCTCATATATATGCACACGGGGGACTCGAACCTCCCAACATATACCAAGCTGACTTAAGCACCTGATCATATAATGATTTATGGGGAACTCGAACCTAAATCATGAAATAATAATAAGGGAAACTCAAACCTCCCTGGTCACTTTGACCCCCATATCGGCAAATGCGGTTTTCAGTTTTGATCACTTGAACCTCCACTTTCACGACTCAACTACACAACCCTTATTAGAGCCCAATTAAAATAAGTATCACTCATTTCCATTCATTTAAGCACATTCCACATTAAGGCATACATTGTTGGTATCGTCATACCATACAATTTCAAATTAACTTGGAGAAAATAACTCCCTTTGTTCATTAATACACATAGCGGTCACCGACTCCTTTTGATTATTAAATTATTCCATTGTATTTAAAATACCTCTTTCTATCATATAATAGTTCAAGACTAGTTCAATTTTACAAATTTCCACAGTTCTCATAATTAAAACCAATTTCACGTTATGAGGTTGGAGTCATAACCACTTCAAAAGTCACAAGTTTGGAAAAATCACAATTCCCAAGCTCATTCACCATATCCATGCACCCACAAGGTCAAAACCATATTTAAAGAATGGAAGTCTTATATAAACCATGAGAAACATTGTTCAATTCATAAACATTCAGCACTTCCAACATTTGTTTCAAAACCCATATAAACATCTCACGAGCAACACTTTAAAACATATGCTTTTACAAAATTAACAATGAGGAAAAAGTAACATGCCTGTAATATTAAGATGTATGGAGAGAAATCACCCTTTATAACCCTAATTAATCAACCTCTTAAAAATTCCAAGTGTTCTTAACCATGAGGATTTGTGAGTATTTGAGAAGTTACTTCGATTGTTTCTAAGAGATAACGACACCCAAAAGAGGTTATAAGACATGGGTTTCTATTTGGTTAAGAAGGTAAATTTTCAGAATGCTTTCAACTTAAAAGCTAAAAAAGTGCCGCCTCTGAATATGAGTCAACCCCTTGACTCGTAATCACTGCTTACGACTCGCAACCAGTCCTTACGACTCATCACCACGAGTCGTAACCAAGGCAGTACCACTAAGGCACCCTACACTGTTATCCTTATGACTCAACTACAGGAATCATAATGAGACCTTACGACTAGTAGGGTCCAGTCGTAGTCAACACAAAACCTAAATTGGGACTTACACTGGACACCCTACAATTACACCTAGCGACTCATAACATATCCTTATGGCTCTTAGTTAGCCACTCGTACTCAGAGCATAATCAATCCTTAAGCTTACTGAGTTGGTTATGACTC
This sequence comes from Capsicum baccatum var. pendulum, assembly GCA_030864225.1. Taxonomy (NCBI): domain Eukaryota; kingdom Viridiplantae; phylum Streptophyta; class Magnoliopsida; order Solanales; family Solanaceae; genus Capsicum; species Capsicum baccatum. The sequence goes on along the minus strand of CM061553.1, from coordinate 59,485,958 downwards.
ATCAAAACACCCTGACTCATAGGGTCTGATCGTAACCAAGGCAGTGAGCTCAAAGTTCAAGAAATTTTTCAAGGACCAAAATTTGGGGTGTCTTAATTCTCCCTCACTTGGATCATTTGTCCTCGAATGATTGGTCAAGGCAATTTCTAGCACGATTTGACTCCATATACCCTTATTCTTACCTTTAACAAACTCAAAAAACAAAGATGCCAAGGAAATCACTCTTTCCTTTAACAAAGTTAGAAAACAAAGATGTTACGATAACACATATCTTAAGCACGATTGTCCGAAGCGTAAAACAAGAATGGATACTTGGACTTCATTTCCTCTTTGGCTTTCCAAGCAACCTCTTCAACCTTGTGGTTCCTCCATAAAACCTTTACTAAAGTACGTCCTTCGTCCGTAACCGACGAACTTGCTGAGCTAAAATTTCAATTGGGACTTCCTTATACTATAAGGAATCTAAAATACCCACCTCCCCTAAAGGAAAAACCATCGAAGGATCACCTACAAACTTTCTCAACATCAAAACATGAAACATCAGATGAATGAAGCTCAAACTAGGAGGCAACTCCAACTTATATGCAACACTACCAACCCCCTTCAAGACCAAGTATAGGCTAACATACCGAGGACTGAGCTTCCTCTTCTTCCTAAACCACATTACTCCCTTCATGATAGATACATTATCAAGAATCGAGGCTACCCCCTAGCCGTAACAATGGTGCTTATGGTCACAAGTGACCACAAGCTAACCCATGAGCTGGTACCTGCTGTGAGCACTGAATAAATGTGAACATATCACGTGTACGGAAGATAAATTTTCTAAAAATATAAATCTGAATAATGAGATACTGAATCAATCACAAGTTTGAAACATTTAGTAAAATGGAAAGTAACTTACTGACTGTCTAATTTACTTTCTGAGCGACTAGAAAGCTTCTAACTGACTGACTGAGGAGTTGATGGAAAAAGCCCCTAACTAACTCCGACTGCCTGAACATAATAAAATACTGAAGTACTGAAACAAATGAATAATTATAACAAGTCCTTAATGGATGAGGACTCACCACTACAAATTTTGGATTACGCTTATCTATCTAACTGCAGTCGGGAAATTGAGCGTCCGAACCTATGATATAAGACATCATAGCAAAAGAAGAGTATGGGTTAAGTACTGAATGTACTGGTATATGTGATAAGGTTTGGCTATAATACATAGGGTACTATGCATAAGAGATAAAGAAAGATTGAATAGCATGAAATAACTGAGCATGGATGCATGGAAACTGTGATATATGAGAATGCAAGACCAAGCATAAATATGTAATCTGAAATAAGTCTAAAATCTGAAATACGGTAAATTGTATGCTAAATAATTGAAAGTCTGTACACTTGGTCAAGCAAACCTGGACTAAGAATACACTAGATGTTGTACTGAGAGTATGGGAGGTAGCATATAACCAACATGCCCCAATCTGAACTAATCAAGGTCCAACCTGTAACCCCAGTTGGAAGGGTACTGGTACCATGCCAGGGGTACAAGCATTGGATGACGATGTGGATCCACAAGGCTGATGTCCCGAAGGACTAGGGAGTCAGTCCTAACTGCCAGGTGACCCCTAAGAGACCATCAGTCCTAAATTGATGGGTGACATATGATATTCCTACGCTGGCTACATAGTTCTGGAATTTATGAACTACTACTAAGGACCCAGTCCTAAAAGGCGGGTGAGCCCTCATCCTTGGGTTCGTTCAGTGCTAAATCCTACTACCAACTGAACTGACATCGATTACTGGACTGAACTAAGTTTAACTGAACAATCAACTGATCATAAGAATTGACTGAATGACAATGCTCATGGTTTATCTGAAGTTATTTTGAAGATACTGAAATTATGTAAACAACTAGGCATCGGGTGTTCATAACCCACCAACACTTAATGGAAATAAGAATAAGGACATATAGAAGCTTTGAAACCATAATAGGGAGTCATTACTCAAAACCCATCACTTAGGCATTTCATCGAACACATAGAAATAAAGACATTAATATGAAGAGGTTTTTAAACAAGATGAGATAGCTTGATCTCATGACAAAATCATAAGTTGTGGATTTATTCTGATTTGTATAAACATGATATGGGAACTATAGTATTTAAAACATTCTATAATCCAATCCACATGAAAACAATTGAAATCTTAACTTGAAATTGAAATAACGAGGGATTCATGGAGATAGTTCAACAAAATCATGTAAAAACTCATAATTTGAAATCAATTTCTTGGTCCCTATGGATAAAAAGGGGCCTATGAATGAACATCACACATACCTTAAACCCTTAAGCTTGAAAGAGAAACACCAATCTTGATGCTTCCTTGAAGGTTTTTGGATTTAGGATCTTGAATTCTTGGTTTTCTTGGAGAGAAAGTAATGAAAATTGATATTCTAGGAAGGTGAATACGGTTTCTTTGAGAGGAGAATTGAGGAAGATGGGCAAATAATGCCCTAACTGATGTTATAATTCATGAATTGACTAATTGGGTTGAGGGAAAATGACACAATTGCCCCTCAAGCAATTAAATTTGTAACTGGAACAGTTTACAGGGTCACCGCGAAGTGGTAGGTGTGCCATCTCTATAAGCACCATGGCGCGATGGTATCATGATGAGCTGCTGGAATTGTGATTAAAACATGTCCCAATCCTTGTTCGGAAAATCCAAAACTTCCCCGAGACATACTTCTTACACCCCTAAACATGAATTAACTCAAAAACCAACATCTTCGGGTCGAGAAGATCAATTTAAAAATCCTCGAAGTTAAGAGGCCTTAAAATGACTAATGCCTTAAAAATTACTAAGACTAATTTTAAAAATCCTCGAATTTAAAATTTTTAGAATTAAGCCTTTTATGCATGCAACTAGGAGCTGAACTGAGCTAAGAATAATATGGGGTATTACAATATCTCCCTCCTGGAAATATTCATCCTCGAATGAGACTGGTTTGGCTGAAATATTAAGGAAAGACTGAGATGATGCACGAGACGCTTACGAACTAGATCATGACTGAATATCTAGAATCTAAAATCATTGCATGATGCATGAACTGAGGTAAATTCGCAAATTACCTGAATGCAATAATTTACCTCTTGGAATAGCCATATTCATGAGACTTCGAATAGTATGACTAGTGATGTTGGGCGTATTTGCACGCCTAAGAACTATAATTTACCCATATTTTAGCTAAGTTTTGAGGACAAATATATAATTGCTGCACTTTTAGTCTATTTTCCTGTAAGTGAGCTAACCTATGTGATTAGCATGTTTTCAGGTATTAATGATGAAGATTTCAGCACTTTGTGGACCTTTGGGCAGCAAAGGAAAACTTCACATAAGAGGGAAGGCAGCTTTTGGAAGCTTATGGACTGAATGTGACGCATGGCGAATTTGTCCCGGGCAAAAGCAGTATTTTTAAATACCTAGGGGTGCAGCAGTAACTTAGTAGGACTAGGACAAGGATGTTATAAAAACCTTATTTGCTGAATTTTTTAGCATTGATTCAATCATTATTCAGTTTACAGAATCTGTAAGTCTAACATAGAGAAAAACGCTAAGGCTACAAAGAACGGCTTGAAGAGAACAACGTGCTTTTCCTTTTGACACCAAACTCATCCCCATCGTGAGATTATTCTAGAGTTGGTATGATGATGATGTCTATTGTGATTTCCGTTGTAATCATGAGTAGCTAAACTTCTCTGTTAGGGTTGTGGAAACCTTGTGAGATACTATCTATTGCTATGAGTTTGTGAATTCTTGATGTGTATGTTACTTATATCATTACTCTCTTCGTTTTAATTAAATTCTCTTGGTTGAAAACATAGGGAATATGCCAGTATAACATTAACTTGTTCGAGAGAAAAGTTATATGTCTGGAAAAGAGAGTATGACAAAGAAATAGGGCTACCAACCCCTATTTACACGTTAATGCCTTAACTGGATTAACTTCTTGGAGAATTTGTACCGTTAGTTATACACTTTAGGCTCGAGAGAGCTAAAGTGAAATAAATCCTTGATGGTTGAGAAACGCTAGGATTTACCATTAGAATACGAATCTCTATAAGTGCATGCATGTCTAAATTCCGCATTACTCATAGTTAATAGATACGTAGAACTCATAAGGTGGACATAACCCTAACTTATAAATCTCTGTGATTAAATCTTACTAAATACATCATCTCATTCGTTACTTTAATAATAGTAGTTCAAGCCATAATTAAATCCCCCCTTTCCGTGGAATTTTTGACCAACAGTCTACTAATAATTGCAACACTTAGTGACCAAGTATTCTGTGTGGGATTCGACACCCAACCCAGTTGGGTTCTATATTTGACAGCGACCGCTTACACTTTCTTACGAGAGCTGTAGTTTGGGCGTTATCAAATTTTGGCGTCGTTACCGGGGAATACGGTTGTCTACTAAGTTTGTGACAGTTAATAGACCCTTTGGTAAAAAATTCTCAGATTTTACTTTTAGTTATTGTTTTTGTTTTATTCAGGTTTGCTAGAGTGCATGCCAAATACACGACGTTCTGGTCAGCCATTATTACCCATAAATCCTGAACCACAACTTATTGGCAGAATGGATGCACAACGAGACATTGAAAGAAGGGCTGCTCAACAGGAGCAGGCTAGATTAGCTGCATTGGCAGCTGCTCAAGTGCATCAACAGAATATTGATAACCCAGGTCGGGAAACAAAGCTGGATGATGAGGACCTGGGTGATGATGAGTTACTAAATCCAAGGCGTGCAGATGAGGTGGCAGCGCCTGTGAACAGGAGAGATCGTCAAGCTAGAATGAGACCTGAACGCCGAGCTGTGCAGGTTCCTTTTGATGATGATGATGACGATTTGGATGGGGCTGGTGCCACAGGGGCTTTTATTCCTCCGCCCTTGGCTCCCGGAGCCAAGTTCAATATCACTAGTACCATGATTCAGCTATTGCAGCTCAAGAATTTATTCGGTGGACTTGCAGGTGATGATCCGAATATGCATCTGATCAATTTTATCTCATCATGCAAGGCGTTTGACAATCCAGGGGTTGGAAAGAATGCGATTCGACTACGCTTATTTCCATTGTCTCTATCTGGAGAGGCAACTCTATGGTTGAACGGCTAATTCCTGACTCTATTACTAATTGGAGGCAACTGAAAGACGCTTTCCTAGAAAGATTATTTCCGCTATCCAAGAGAGCACAATTAAGAGATGAGATCAGCAATTTTCGACAGCTTCCAACTGAAGCTCTCCACGAAATATGGGAGAGGTTCAAGAAGAAGCTTATGCGGTGCCCAAATCATCAGATGACCAATATCCACTTGATGGAAATATTATACAGGGCTTTGAACTTGGTGACAAAGCCAGTGGTTAATAATGCTGCATGTGGGTCATTCATGGACCTTACTTTTATTGAGGCAAGTGATATGCTGGATCGTATGACAAAGCAGAGTAGAGCTTGGCATATCAGGGATTTTGAGGTAGCGAGCTCAACTGTATCTATTGGTATGACAGCAGAACAGAGGCGAAGACAAGAGGAACGTAACCAAGATATGGCTCACATGAAAATGCAAATGGATCTTCTTACCAAGCATTTATTATCAGGGAAGACCGAAAAACTTAAGGCCGTTGTATCACAGGGAAGAGATGAATCCGATTCTGAGGAGAAAGCGAACTACTTGAATAATCAGAGGGGTTTTTGAGGCAATGCCCAAGGAAACCAAGGTCGGATCTATTATGATAAATCCAGATACAAGGACCATGATCAAGGTAGTTGGAAGAATAAGACTGACAGGAGTGGTTTGTACGTTCCTCCTGGAAATCGTGAGGCTACAACGTCTGGCTTTGGGAAGATGTCCATGGAAGATATGATGGCTAAGCTATTGAAAGGAGTGGAGGCAACCAACACGGGCGTAACTGAGGTAAAGAATGATTTATCATCAATAAATCAATTGGTTGACTCACATTCTACCGCAATAAAATAGTTGGAGCAACAATTGAGTCAACTATCAGCGGCATTCAACCAAAGAAAGGCTGGCACTTTACCTAGCGACACTGTGCAAAATCCAAGGAATGATGAATCGTGTATGGCTATTACTACCCGGAGTGGTAAAGTGTTGGAAAATCCGTCCAAAGGCAAGCAGGTGGTTGATAATACAGAAGAAAATGTTATTGATGCAGATTGTGATAATTCTGTAGAAGCAGAAAATCTGAATGAGAACATTCATGACACTACACCTAGACGTCGCCGGCCTGAAAAGATTGATAATCGGAAGCAAGATAAAAAGGAAGTGGTGGAGAAAACTATTCCCCTTCCACCACCACCTTTTCCTTAGAGACTGAAGAAGAAAGCTGATGACACCAGGTTCAGTAAATTCATGACCATGTTGAAGCAGCTGACTATTAATGTACCTTTGGTGCAGGCGCTGGAACAGATGCCTGGATACGCTAAATTCATGAAGAACCTTCTGACAAAGAAGCGGGCAGCAAGCTATGAGCTGGCAGATAATGTTCATCATTGCAGTGCAATTGCCACGAGGTCTTTAGTACAGAAGAAGGCAGATCCTGGTGCTTTCACTATTCCTTGCACAGTGGGATCTATGAATTTTTCTAAGGCATTGTGCGATTTGGGGGCTAGCATCAATTTGATGCCTCTATCCGTCTACAGAAAGTTGGGGTTGGGCGATCCGACACCAACCAATCTGCAGCTTGTGATGGCAGATAGGTCGGTAAAATGACCTGTTGGTATCTTATATGATGTACTGGTGAAGGTTTCTACCTTCATTTTTCCTGCAGACTTTGTTATTTTGGATTGCGAAGTGGATTCTGAAGTTCCCATAATCTTGGGATGCCCTTTCCTCGCAACTGGAAGTATGATTATTGATTTAAGAGCTAATGAGCTTTTATTTCGGCTGAATGACGAAGTGGTCCATTTTGATGTATGCAAATCGATGAAGCAACCTAGAGATATGAATGTGTTCTCTGTAGATGATGTTTATTAGGAGGATGAGAAAGAATTATCTGTAGAGAAGCAGCTTACTGTTGAGCCATTGTCTGCTGTGCTTTTGAATTTTGAGAGTGAGGATGTTGAAGATCATGAAGAAACTATTTGTGCTCTAACAGGAATAGGGTCCTATTCTCATGCCCCTAAGAAGCTGGACCTTGATCTTAAGAATCGACCTTCACCAACAGCGAAGACTTCCATTGAAGAGCCACCAGTGCTAGAATTGAAAGAGCTCCCCAGTCATCTCAAGTATGCGTTCTTGGGAAGTGGAACTACACTTTCGGTGATTGTTGCGGCTGATTTAGGTGAACAACACATAGAGGCTCTCATCTCTGCTCTGAAGAGGTACAAGAGAGCTATTGGTTGGACCATTGATGATATAATTGGTATCCCTCCTGGGATATGTATGCACAAGATTCATCTCGAGGAAGATTGCGTGCCCACAATTAAGCATCAGCGTTATCTGAATCTATTCATAAAACGATGGACCATCTATCTCGATGAAGTCTAAGTAATCTAGATAGCTATGTCGTGCTGCGACAATAAATCAAGCGCTACATGGGAGGAAACCCATCATTTTTAATCGTTTTACTTTACTAGGAGTTTGTTTTTGTTAAATAAAAATCCAAAAAGAACAGTCGAGCCACGACCAAAACTAAGGCGCTTGGTGGGAGGCAACCCATCGTTCTAATCATTTTTGTTGTTTTTGAGTAAGTATAGGTGCAAGACGTATAAAGGAGGAGATTGGTCTCAAATTTTGATTTGAAAGGAAGCCATGTTAAAGGTGGTAAGTTAGGAATGAAGGAGCAAAGGCTATCGGTTAGGCAATGCCTATGCAAATCTAGGCAACGGACAAGGCAAGGCTTATGCTATGGCCTATGTTCACTGCCTCACATAGGAAATGGACAAGGCAAGGCCTATGCTAATCTAGGCAATAGCATAGGCGCCGCCTATGCCCAACTAGGCAAAGCTAAAGGCGTCGCCTATGCCATTGCCTATGCTCTCTGAATCGACAAGGCTATAGCATAGGCGCCGCCTATACGCAACTAGGCAAAGCATTAGGCGTCGCCTATGCCAAGCATAGGCAAAGCATTAGGCGCCGCCTACTTATTATTTTTGGCCCCTAACCCGATTTTTCATGGATCAAAACCGACCCAAGCCTTGGTCTATAAATAGAACTTCAACCTTAAGACAAAATGCACTTGTTTGCTCGACCTAGGCACCGCCTAACCTTCCCAAATCTCTCAAAACTTTTCTTTTTGCTCATCTAACCTTGCAAGATCATCTTCTGAGTTCATCACCAAGTAAGTTCTTCTTTTATATTCCGTAAGTTGTTACAATATTACGCTTATAATGGTATTTTATATTTTCAAGTGGTGTTGGTGATTAGAATGTGGTTGATTTGTTATGATACATCTAGTTGAGTGAAAGAATAAGTGTGGGTGTTCATGACTTGGTTCCGACTTGTATTTGATTGTTATACACTGTCATCTTTTTGAGGAATCGAAATGGTAAAGTTAATTGCATAATCTTCAAAGTTGAAAGCTTGAATGTTTGAATGACTCGTTCATCGAGATAAAGATCATGATTGAATACAAGCATGAGATGTTGTGATTATTTCTATGCAATAACTTGATACGATCACTACGTAGTAGTCTTGTTCAAAAGGTGCATTAATCCAAACATGAAAGTATAGTCAAGATTACATGAAATAGAGTTGGAAAAGATAGTTAAGATGACATGAAAGTATGACTGTGCTGAACATGTTGTTGGAACATATCGCCTAAATGTATGTCGATGAAGTCTGAGTAATCGACATCACTCACTTAATTAGTTTGGGCCAACAAATTAAGTGTGGGGTGGTGCCACTACTGTTTGTTTGTCGATTAAATCTTCTGAGATGAGCTAACATGAATCTATTTTAATCTCAGGTAGAATGGCACCAAAAGGACGACAAGGGAAAGAAAAAGTATCCACCTCGCAGAAAGGTCAGAAAAGGGGAAGAAAAGATCAAGCTGAGTCATCCTCTTTGCAAATACCTCGCCGCACTTTCGTGATAAAATGGGTCCTAGAGGAGGAAGGAAAGGAGTGGTACAAGAACAACAAAGTGAAAAAATATGTTCACGTGGAGTTGATACAGAAGGAGAGTCTAGCGAAGAGAGAACCTCGCATTTTGGCTAAAATCATGGCGCTACATCTTGATTTCATTTTCCGAGATATGGCAAATTCAATCTTGATCTAACGCGAGAGTTTTATGCCAATTGGTCCCCAAAGACTACCGAAAGTGAAGTAAAGATTCGGGGTCAAGTCTTGCAACTGAATGTGGAGTTTTTCAACGCTTTTCTGGGTTTTCCATATGTAGATCCATCACCTCTCAAAGAACTTTATCACAGACCTCCATACAGGGCAATCAGACACACACTGTGCAAAACAAAGTCAATGGCACGGTGGATTCGTCAAAAGGATACCGGTCGGCACAATACCTTCCCGTATGCTTCCTTGAACAGAGAAGCGCGGATATGGTTGAGGATAGTCAACTCTTGCCTGATTCCTGGGACACAGTACACAAAGATCACACGTGATAGAGTATGCTTGGTGTACGCTCTGATGACTAATATTCCTATCAACATTGGTGCAGTGATACGATCGTCAATGCGTAAGGCTAGGCTGCACAAGAGGTACCATTTCAGCTTTATAAATTTGTTGACTGTGATATTGAGGAAGGAGCAAATTGAAGAGGAACCTGCAGATCATAAGCTTCCACACAACCCGAAGAAGGTTGATCTTACGAAGGTTAAAGATCCTGAAACTGGGCATGGCATCAACCTGACCACTGCAGAAAGACATGCTCGGGACGAAAGCTTCTTTTTCCATTTATATGGCATGACAAGGTTTACAATGATGAGTGGGGGACGTGTTCCAACTGATGCAGAGCTCCAGCATTTGGATTATGACTACCCGATGAATGAGCATGCGCGGGCTATGTGTGGAGTAGGTGTACATTTTGAGGAACCTCTCGATGATGACGTGTCGACTGACGATAATCGCCGACGACAAGACTCAGACGTGGAAGAAAACTCTGATGATGATTCCGATACAGGGGGTATGAACCCAGACATAGAGGAGGAGTCCGACTAATCAGGTTTTCCTTGTTAACTTTCCACTGAGGACAGTGTGTCCCGTCTAAGTGTGGGGTGCTGGTATTTGTATGTTGTACTGTACTTTTTTTCCTGCATTTATTCTAGTTTGTAGTTAAATTTTTAGATTTTTTAGATTTTTTTAGGTTTTGCATGAAATTATTCTGATAGGCGGCATGGTATTATGACAAGAGTTTATGCTAAATCATTACTATTGAGATATTTAGGATCTAAGTGTGACTCACTGTGTGATATTTGTGTGGTTTAATTCATTCATCTATGGGGTCAAGAGTCTATACTGCTCCCAATAAAGTTGACCATGTGCCTTGTGTGTGTGAGGTTATAGTATATTCTGTGTTGTGACTGATGCTAGAACTTGCCTGGTGTGTGTGTAAAGCGAAATAAAGAGTATGAGTTTAGGAGATGATTTAGGCATTTCTTTGGCAGCCTGTAATTGTTTACCTTCTTTTTACCTACCTGTGTACATTATCCTAGTTAACCCCCTTTGAGCCTTTAGCTATTTTCTTTGACAGCCTCATATGTAGCCTTTAAATTGTAGAGTCATGCGACAAAATAAGAGAAAATTGTGTGAGAGTGTATTGGTACTTGAAATTGTTGTGAAAAAGAGTGGCTATCATAGAGGTGTTTTATAAAAAAAAAAAAATAATAATAAATAAATAAATCAAATAAAAAGAACAAAAAAATATAAAAAGTTAGTTATGTTTATAATTGAATAACAAAATAGGTGAAAAGGGGTAGTAGATGAAAGGAAAGTAGAGGGGTTGTTTAAAAGAAAGTGTTAATGACATAACGTAGTGTATTAAAGCGCTTAGGGAACATAGTCTCTATTTCTGGCCAAAATAGTCCTACCTGTCCCTTAGCCTACATTACAACCTGTAAAGACCTATTTGATCCTAAGCTTAGCATTCTGATATTAGTAGAGCATTACACTAAGGGCAAGCCTATGCTCATCAGTTGCAACATATGAATTCTTTGTGAGAGTGAGAGCAAGGAGAATCTTGTACCCATGTTTCGAAAAATGCAAATCTGTGAGTGATTATGGGTGATATCTTGTGTGAGACACACATGGTTGATGATTTTTGGGTAGTGTTATGTGATTCTTTGTGGCTTAACTTGTGGATACGAATTAACCATCATCACGAGTCTATGTTGGAGGTTGAATTGTCTCTAGTAATGATCAAGAAACCTACTCTTTGTTAATAATTGCCGTGCATGTCTTGTTGAACATTTTGTATTGCTACTGTGATATCCTAGTTAGATGTTTGCATGGACGTAATATTTTGTTCGAGGACGAACAAAGCTTTAAGTGTGGGGTGGTGATGTTGGGCGTATTTGCATGCCTAAGAACTATAATTTACCCATATTTTAGCTAAGTTTTGAGGACAAAATATATAATTCCTGCACTTTTAGTCTATTTTCCTGTAAGTGAGCTAACCTATGTGATTAACATGTTTTCAGGTATTAATGATGAAGATTTCATCACTTTGTGGACCTTTGGGCAGCAAAGGAAAACTTCACATAAGAGGGAAGGTAGCTTTTGGAAGCTTATGGACTGAATGTGACGCATGGCGAATTTGTCCCGGGCAAAAGCAGTATTTTTAAATACCTAGGGGTGCAGCAGTAACTTAGTAGGACTAGGACAAGGATGTTATAAAAAACTTATTTGCTGAATTTTTTAGCATTGATTCAATCATTATTCAGTTTACAGAATCTGTAAGTCTAACATAGAGAAAAACGCTAAGGCTACAAAGAACGGCTTGAAGAGAACAACGTGCTTTTCCTTTTGACGCCAAACTCATCCCCATCGTGAGATTATTCTAGAGTTAGTATGATGATGATGTCTATTGTGATTTCTGTTGTAATCATGAGTAGCTAAACTTCTCTGTTAGGGTTATGGAAACCTTGTGAGATACTATCTATTGCTATGAGTTTGTGAATTCTTGATGTGTATGTTACTTATATCATTACTCTCTTCGTTTTAATTAAATTCTCTTGGTTGCAAACATAGGGAATATGCCAGTATAACATTAACTTGTTCGAGAGAAAAGTTACATGTCTGGAAAAGAGAGTATGACAAAGAAATAGGGCTTCCAACCCCTATTTACACTTTAATGCCTTAACCGGATTAACTTCTTGGAGAATTTGTACCGTTAGTTATACACTTTAGGCTCGAGAGAGCTAAAGTGAAATAAATCCTTGATGGTTGAGAAACGCTAGGATTTACCATTAGAATACGAATCTCTATAAGTGCATGCATGTCTAAATTCCGCATTACTCATAGTTAATAGATACGTAGAACTCATAAGGTGGACATAATCCTAACTTATAAATCTCTGTTATTAAATCTTACTAAATACATCATCTCATTCGTTACTTTAATAATAGTAGTTCACGGCATAATCAAATCCCCCATTTCCGTGGAATTTTCGACCAACAGTCTACTAATAATTGCAACACTTAGTGACCAAGTATTCCCTGTGGGATTCGACACCCAACCCAGTTGGGTTCTATATTTGACAGCGGCCGCTTACACTTTCTTACGAGAGCTGTAGTTTGGGTGTTATCAACTAGATCTAAAAATGAGAAACCATAGGAACTTGTCTGTCTGACTGCTAAACTAAATTGCTGGCTTTATTGACAAACTCATATTGAAATCTTATACTTAACTGGCGTATTTGTTCAACATTCTTTCTAAGAAGTTCTAATAACATTAGGGATTAGAGAATCTTGGGCATAATCTCAATAAGACATCTGTATAAGGAATCACAACATGGCTATAATTCTGTAACATGGAACATAAGTCTACTAAACATAAGCTAGGGTAGAATTGCTATGCCTTAGACAATGTAACTACTACTTCCAAGCTTAGACATATTCCTCAAATACACTCTCAACTATAAATTCCACTTCAATACTGAACTTCACTTAAGGCTTCTTAAAATCTTCACATGGCCACTGATAACTCTATCTACTAATGTCTGAGCTGAACTAAATTCTCTCACTATGTTCAAGCCTACTCGAATCTACAAAGTGCACATATAACACTGTAATACTAGTCTGAATCATGAATTCAATACCCCCTGTGTTTTCACAACTTCTCATCTCATAAATAATTCTTATACCACTTCAATAGCTACGTTCAACCTCTTACTAGGACTTCACTAATGCTCAATGCATTCATCTACTTATACATCAACATGACATTCAAGCCTATCTTCATAACCATACATGAATGTCTAAAAAAACACCCATAATAGCATCTTTCTCATATTCTCTAAAACTCTATCATTAAAACTTCCATGCACTACCCTAAGAAAACACACATAGAATTCTCAACCAACCTTGACATATACAAAAAAACTTAACGTCAATCTTTGTTCAACCTTATAGCCTTAGATAAAAAAACATATAATAATATTTTCTTTAAGGAGGAACATTTACTCTCTCCACTCTAAACAATTACTCATCACCACTATCATTTCATAAGGAGAAGTCATTGAAGGGTTAGAACATGAGGACTTGAAATATGAAAGGATACTATGCATTACTCTGACACTTAACTGAGGTCTGAGGAATAGAGTATTAACGTCATGAATTCATCAAAAAATCTAAACTGATGACATAATCTGGATTTCGATGATCATTAGAAGTGTAGCATGAGTACCTGGAACTGAACCTACTGTAAGGCATTAGTACATGAGTCATGAGTTGCATGACCTAAGTTTGGAGTTCATAAATTCATGGAACATGATTCGTACTTCTCAACAAACTGGAACTCCTTATACTAGGGTCTGAAAGCATACATGATCCTCTATGGCAAAGACATGAATATGAGATAGGATCATGGAGCTGATATGTCAGGTATGAGTAGATATCATGATAACTGAAGTACAAAGATTGAAATAAGAATAGGTGAGGCATCTTCCTCCCTAGTGTTGTTCTACAACACACTCGCATTACAAATAAAATTTGAGAACCCGACTTGGTTACTTGTTTTATCATCTCCCCCTTAGCTTTATGCCATCATTCCAAGTCTCTGGGCCCCTCTTTATACACTCTAAACTGATATGCCACCACCTTACTCTAGAATTTAGGGTATAATAATACGCATAAATGATAAACTCACCCTGAAAGACTATGCTTAATAATGTAAGGCCCACTGCTAGTACTTCCTCTAATATACAATTCTTAGCTTTCTATAGCCCCAACAATCATCATATAATAACTTAAACACTTACTAACTTAGAATCTCCATGAGTATCACCATACCAAGAGTTCACACTATCTAGAGCTTTAACTCTTCTTTCTATTAGCTCAAACTTCAAAGATTCAACTTATATTCCAACACTTAACATGGATATCCCCAAAATTTTAATGGACCATAATAATTTCCATCATAGCCTACTAGGATCATATCTCTAAACTTATATTTCTCCCTAAACCATGGAAATTACCATTACACCTGAATATCTGACCTAACATCCTATAGCCCATAACTTAGCTGCTAAGAACATCAATTACTATATTACAGCCTTATTCAAATTCATCACTTCCCACTTCTATACAAGCATCTCAATTTCTTAATACAACCCACCGAATCTCAAGTGCTCAACTTTCACTTGTTGACACACCATGTATTTAGCTATAAAATTGGCCACATCTCGCTTTGTATTGTTCAACCAATAAATCTCCTTAAGAACATGATACATCTTTGTCGAACTAAGATGAATGGCATAACGTGACTAATGAGCCTCAACCAAGATCCTCTCCCATAACCCATCTATAGTGGGAACACATAATCTGCCTTGGTACCTCAAGATACCAGCGCCACCAATATCAAAAGCTACAACCTTTTGTTATCCCACATCCCTCTTAATCTTTAGTAAGACAAGATCCAGTACCTGCTTCTCCTTTATTTCAGCAAAAAGGGACGACTTTGCCACCTCTTGAACAAACACACCACCATCCTCAGAGTCCAAGAGACGAACTCCATGGTTAGCCAAACAGTGAATATCTTTCACCAACTCCAGCTTATCTACATCCACATGATCTAGACTCCCCGTTGATATCCTGCTAAGAGCATCAACAACCGTATTAGCTTTACCTGGGTAATAGTGGAGACTCATGTCATAGTCTTTCAGCAACTCAAGCCACCTCTTCTGCCTGAGATTCAACTGCTTTTGGGTTAACACATATTGCATGCTCTTATGATCAGAAAAGATATGTACATGGACTCCATACAAATAGTGATGCCAAATATTCAATGCGAACACCACAATCAACAACTCCAAGTCATGAGGCGGATAATTTCTCTCATGAAATTTAAACTACCTAGAAGCATAGGCCACCACCCTACTATGCTGCATCAACACATAGCCAAGTCCCACACGGGACACATCATAAAAATCAACAAAACCATCAGTACCCTTGGTCAGAGTCAAAACTGGAGCTAAAGTCAACTTATCTATCAACTTTTCCATGCTATGCTCACAGCGTCAGACCACAAAAACTTTACCTTCTTCTAGGTTGACTTAGTTAGCGGGGCAGCTATAGTCAAGAAACTCTCCACAAATATCTTATAGCAACTGGTTAAACCCAAAAAGCTCTAAATATCGATTAGAGTCGTGGTCCTAAACCACTTCTTAACCACTGTAACTTTTTATGGATCCTCCATGATCCCTTCACTAGAAATAACGTGACCTAGAAAGTAACAACCTTCAACCAAAACTCCCACTTCAAAAACTTACCATACAAATGTTAATATTTCAAGGTTTTCAACAAGATACAAAGTGATCGGCATGATCCCTTCACTCTTAGAATACACCAGAATATCATCTATTAACAAGATAGCGAACAAATTCAGAAACTGACGAAAGGCCCTATTCATCAAATCCATGAATGTTGTTGGAGCATTAGTCAAACCAAAAGACATAACTAAGAAATCATAATGATCATATTGGGTTCGAAAGGTAGTCTTAAGGATATCCACCTCTTTAATCTTTAGCTGATGATAACCAAACCTAAGATCAATCTTAGAAACATCTAGCACCCTAAAGTTGGTCAAATAAATCCTTAATTCGAGGAAGAGGATACTTATTCCTCACTGTATCCTTATTGAACTGACTGTAATCAATGCATATTTGAAGAGAACAATCTTTCTTATGCACGAACAAAATAGGAGTACCTCATGGAGATATACTAGGATGTATAAAACCCTTGTCAAAGAGATCCTTCAACTGCTTCTTGAGCTCCTTTAACTCATCCGGAGCCATTCAATTGGGAGGGATAGAGATAGGATGAGTTTCCAGAACCAGGTCAATCCCAAATTCAATTTCCTTATTGGGAGGGACACTAGGAAGATAGTCAGGAAAAACCACAGGAAATTCATTAACCACGAGAACGGATGTCAATGAAGGACCCTTCGAGTTAGAATCCTTAACACGGACCAAATATTAAAAATATCCCTTGGAAATCAACTTTTGGGCTCTAAGATATATATGAATCTTCTCTTAGGCTCTCTTCCCACTCAATGACTGGCTCATAAGGGAATTTAAACATGACCTTATTGGTTTGGTAATCGAAGAAGGCATAGCTCAAATGCAACTAATCCATCCCCAATATGACATCAAAATCAACCATGTCTAACTCTATCAAATCTACCAGAGTTTCTGTATAACCAACCAATACCACACAACGCCTATAAACTCTCCTAGCAACTACAGAGTCACCCATCAGGGTAGAAACATAAAAGAGGTCAAGGATATACTCCGGATCGAAACCAAAATGCACAACCATAACTATGGTCACATAAGAAAGAGTAGACCTCAAATCAAGTAAGCAATACACATCACGAGAAAAGAGTCATAATATACTAGTGACAACATCAGGAGATGCCTCAGAGTCCTAGTGGGTAGAAAGGTCATACAAGAGATTTTGGCCAGTGTCGGTACTAGAAGCAGAAGCAACACCCTTTAGTGCAGGAGCTAATGATGTGGCAATATGAATCTTATTTGCCCTAAAAGCAACCTTAGAAGGGCAATCCCTTTGCAGATGACCAACCTGACCATATTTAAAGCATTTATTCCTCTCTTCTTTGCAAAAACCATGATGTATCTGACCATAAAATCTACAAGAAGGGTATGATGGAGCTAACTAATCCCCACTGGCCAGCGACTGGGCTTTTGGTGCTTTAAACTCACTATTATGCTGAGAATGATGATCACCCGATGACTTTGAATAAAGAGCTCTAGACGTAGAGTAGGAACCAGAACTCCCCTATTTTTTCTAAGACCACTTTCTACCATCTCTACCACTTTGTTCATGACCTCTATCCTGATAAAATAATCTAAACTTTTTACTCTGCCTTTGCCCTATCTCTGTATGCTTTTTCTTATCTTCCTTTACCTGCTGCTTATATATAACCAATCTAGAGATGTTCATAGTAGCATGCATGACCCAGGAGATCTTCTCCATCTCATTTATAAAACCTTGAGGATATTTCTTAACCTACTGCTTATATATAACCAATCTGGAGATGTTCATATATTTGTTCAACAAGGCTTCCTTACTCTCTAGAATCAAATTATGGGACAACCCAGAAGTGAATTTCCTCATTCTAGCCTTTTGATAGACATTAACTCAGGAGCATACCGGGATAACTAATAGAATTTCAAGGCATACTCCTTGACCGTCATTATGCCTTACTTTAGATTAACAAACTCTACCGCTTTTGACTCCCTCAACTCTTGATGAAAGAAGCAGTCTATAAAAGCACTAGACAAATTATCCCACAGTGTGGATTCAACATAATCTCCTTTAGTCTGTTCTCATTCCTTATACTATTGATATGCCACATCAATCAGTTGATAGGCAACGAATTCTACACCCTCTACAATAGTAGCATGCATGACCCAGAAAATCTTTGCCATCTTATTTATAAAACCTTGAGGATCCTCCTCAACCTTAACACCAGTAAAAGTTAGAGGACTCAACCTCATAAATTAACCAACCCTTATGGCCTCAAAAGATGGAGTAACTAAAACTATATGCTCAAACCAACTGATCTAACATACAAATAGACTGATGAAATTCTACATTAGCTTCAAAAGATAGAGTAACTAAAACTATATGCTCAGACGTAGAAGCTACCAACTGATCTAACATACAAATAGACTGATGAAATTCTACATTTGACACATTAGCCTGAGGATCCCAAGGAGGACTAGAAGGGTGGAACTCCAGGAGGGTAATCAGAACTAGACCCCTAGACCATGTCTGTACCCCATAAGTAGGTCGTGTCCCATCAACATTGTCCTTAAGTAGGAAAAAAGAGTTTCCATGAGCTTCAGATTGTTTGGGGGGCATGACCTAAAAAACGAACAAACGAGAATTAGAGAGACTCCAAACCATAGACTCATAGCGTAAAACAGAACAAAAAGAAAGAGAAAATTTTCTAAATGTCTAGTAGCCTCACCCTTATAGGTGTGGTGCACTACATAACCATAAATGAGACTCGACTTGATACAACTTTGTTGGACACCCAATGACACCAAAACTAGGCTCTGATACCACCTTTGTCATGACTTAAACTACGACCTGACCGTGATGGGTATCTCAACTCCTATGTGGACCAGAGATCATCCCTGCACCTAACCAAACCAAACACACCATACCTCAAGGTTGGTTGAATTTCGAACATATAACAAGGTAATGTACAATAGCTTAAGAAAGTTTTAATCAAGTTCGTTACCACCAACCGATGACCGGGCAAACACCAAATCTAAAAGAATATTTAAAATGTAAAGGAAACCAAAATCATAAAATGTGGTCTTCCGAAGTATGGAAGATCACCACTTCAATCTGACTCGTTAGTTGATCCTGAATCCAAGTCACTGAGAAGGAGGAGTAGGAGTTTGAATAATTCCTTCATCACGTGGGGATACAACATCCAAAGATGGTTATTGGGGTGAAGGCTAACATGTAACTCGCCGATAAGGATAACATAATAACATGATCAATAGTTAACATGTATTTAAAATTTTTAGACTGGATTGTGTAGCTCAACCATCATATAATAGAACCTATAGGCTATATGGGCCTAGCTTTCACCTTTTTGTCGGGCCCCAGTGCGTGTAGCCGCATGAACCGAAGAATAATCTCATATATATATATGCTAACCTCCCAACATATACCAAGGTGACTTAAGCACCTGATCATATAATTATTTATGGGGGAATCGAGCCTCCCTAATCATGAAATAATAATAAGGGGGACTCAAACCTCCTTGGTTACTTTGACCCCGCGTCGGCAAATGCAGTTTCCAGTTTCGGTCACTCGGACCTCTACTTTCACCACTCAGCTGCACAACCCTTATTACAACCCAATTAAAACAAGTATTACACATTTTCATTCATTTAACCACATTCCACATTAAGGCATACATTATTGGTATTGTCATACCAACTACACTTGTAAAGTAAGAACAACATGCCAATACAATTCCCATTGCTTGAAAGAAATAACTCCCTTTGTTCATTAATACACGGAGGGGGTCACCTACTCCCTTTGTTCATTAAATCATACCATTGTATTTCAAATACATCTTTATATTATGCAATAGTTCAAGACTAGTTCAATTTCACAAATTCCTATAGTTCTCATAATTAAAACAAATTTCACAAGTTTGGGAAAATGTCAATTCCCTAGTTCATTCACCATACCCATGCACCCACAAGTTCAAAACATATTTAAAGCATGTAAATTATATATAAACCATGAGAAACATTATTCAATTTATAAACATTTAAAATACCCAACCTTTGTTTTAAAATCCATATAAACATATCACGAATAATACTTTAAAATCGTGATTTTACAAAATTAACAATGAGGAAAAAGTAACATGCCTGTAATAGTAAGATGTACAAAGAGATATGACCCTTAATAGCTCTAATTAATCAAGCTCTTAAAAACCCTAAGTGTTCTCGACCTTGAGGATTTAGGAGTATTTGAGAAGTTACTTAGACTGTTTTTGAGAGATAACGACACCTTAAAGAGGTTATAAGATGTGGTTTTCTATTTTGTTAAGAGGGAAAATGTCCAGAATACCCTCAACTTAAAAGCTGAAAAAGTGTCGCCTTTGACTATAAGTCAGCCCCTTGACTCATAACCAATTCTAATGACTCGTCACCACAAGTCATAACCAAGGCAGTACCACCAAGACACCCTACATTGTTATCCTTATGACTCATCCACATGAATTATAATGAGACTCTATGACTTATAGGGTCCAGTCGCAGTCAACACAGAACCTAAATTGGGACTTACACTGGACACCCTACGGTTACACCTAACAACTCATAACATATCCTTATGACTCTTAGTGAGTCACTCGTACTCAGAGTATAATTAATCCATAAACTTACTGATTTAGTTACGCCTCATCCCAACGACTCATCAGAATACCCTACGACTCATAGGGTCCAATCATAACTACAACAGTGTGCTCAAAGCTCAAAAAAAAATTAAGGACCAAATTCTAGGGCATTTCAGGTGCAACGGGTGAATTGAATATAAAATTAATGGGTTTTTCTTATTTATTGTTATTTTATCCTTGCAGTCCATTGATTCACTAAATCACTCGTGAAATCTATAGTTTTAGGTGAAATAAGGTAGACAAGCCCGAGAATGGGGAGGAAATAATCATGAACTTGGACTTAACGGTTGAGTGAGTAATAATTATCATATGACAGGTTATTTCATTAATTATGTGTTTATATTCATTTTCTAGACAAGGATCAAGCAAAAACTGCACAGGAGGACAAGACTCTAGCTTAGTGGAATTATGCGAGCTTGGTTCGTAGTAGGTGATGGTATTGTAGTTTAATCTAATTTGTACTCTATGTCCATGTTAACTACTTCTTAGTGTGACTTGTTAGTACATGGAGTTTGGTGTTGTCAATGTAATGATCTTATTCTTGTCATATGATTTTGACCAACCTTACGGTTAAATGAGAAATATTTTGATATTTCAAACATTCTCTCAGCTTATTAGTGGAATAAGATTGGCAAACACTTATTTCTGGATTTTAGTACATGGACAAAATTTGGTCCCTTTGGGTCATGGATATAGGATGCTTATTATACCCATAGCATGTATGTACGAGGTTCAGATGTGTTTGACAGTTTTATGAGTGAACCAAGGAATACATTTATATATTTAAGAGGAAATACACCATTTCACCCTTGAACTTATCCGCATAACTTATTTTAGACCCTAAACTACACAGAAAATTATATACCCCCCTTAATAACTTTCAAGTGAATTAAATACCACCCTAAATGCATAATACCACTCTCACAACAGACAGTGTATTACACGTGCTCACACATCAGCGTGACGTGAATACCACGCAAGAAAAGTATTTTTAAAAAATAATTTCATATATACTTTAATACTAATATATATATATATATATATATATATATATATATATATAATTTATATATAAATTTTAAAAAAATATTTTGTTCTTCACCCCCCTTCCCCCCTCCATCTGCAACTGCCCCACTCACCCCCAACGTGTTTTCTTCTTCAATCCCCCCTCCCCCTCCCTCATCTGCAACTGCCCACCCACCCTCAAAATGTTTTTTTCTTTAACCCCCCTCCCCTCTCCCTTCCCCTTGTCAGCAACCCCCTCTCCTACTCTCTTTCCCTCATCAGCAACCACACACACACACCCAATAAAAAATTTCCAATCCCATCCTATTTTCTTTCTTCTGCATTAATTCAGTTTTCATCAAACATACACCATTTTTACTTCATCTACATCATTTTCGTCAAAGAGGTGAAGAATAGATGAGGTATCGATTCAATTGACGTTTTGATAGATGAAGAAAAAAATACTTAAAATGCAATTTCTTGATTTCTATATTTTAGCAATTAATAGAAAATAAATAAGTCAATGATGCACATCTTTTATGATGAGTTGATGATGATGATGATTTTTTTTTATAATAGGATGTAGCCATTTGAAAAAATTAAATAAAGGTGGGAAAAATGAAGTAATGAAAGTACTTAAAGATTTTTGTTTTTTAAAATTTTTGGTAAACTTTGCTTTTGTTGTTGTTGAAAAAACTTAGAGAATGGATTGTTAAGGTTTATAGAGATGTTATATGGAGTTTAGTAATGGTGATTTTCTTGAAAAAGAGAGGGGGAGGGGTTAGAACGGGACGGGGAAAGAGGGGGTGTTGACTTTATTTCTTTTTTTGATATACATATATATATATATATATATATATATATATATATATATATATATATATATAGAGAGAGAGAGAGAGAGAGAGAGAGAGAGAGAGAGAGAATAAAGTGGGACCTATTTTTTAAAAAATAAAACTTACATATTTTTTTCTTCTTCTTTTTTGTCTCGTCAGCCTTTGGGGTTGAAATTAATTCAATATAAAGTTGTTAAGGGGGTATATAATTGTCTGTGTATTTTGGAGTCAAAAGTAAGTTATACAGACAAGTACAGGAGAAATGATGTATTTTCTCTATATTTAATTATTGCTTAACTTGTCTTGACCGGTTTTAACTTGGCATGATTTATTTGACTTGGTGGTAAATGAATTGGCTTGTTGCTTGTAATACTAAACTTTTAATTGATACTTGTTATGCCAGGGTAGGTTAGAATGAGCATGAATTAACTTATTGTACTATTTTTTAGTTATATGCTTATATTATTATCTTGGGTTGGCCAAATGACCGTATCAGTACACTGTTGTTTTCATGTTGCTCATACTACTCTACTCTTACTTTGTTGCGAGCAGCGTATTCCAGAAGATCTTACCAGACCTAATTTGTGATTCCTGTGGGTGATTCAGATTTCAGGGTGAGCAACATACTCAGGGTCCCATGAAATCTTTCTCTTATGACCTTGTCCTTTATTTTGAGTGTTGTTTAACGGATACAAAATCGTTTTTAACAGTATGAACCTCTACACTAAGTTCAAAAATAATTTCAAAGACAATTTCATATAATTTATGAACTATCAAAATGAAGTTTCAACTATTTTCTGGAAAATTGAAAAATCATAAGAAAGTGATGAAGACAGAAATGATAAAATAAAATTTCCTATGTGTCCTTAAGGAATTTATTCCCCTCAAGTATCCAAGTTTATTGAATATATCCTCTCAGGATATAATGATTCACTTTAGAAATTAGCAGTACCTCAAATTTGATGAATGTCAAACATACTCAATGATTTGTTAATCACACTAGAGTTTTTAGAAATAAGATATTTTTTACTTCAAAATTTTGTGCATTTATCTGAGAAAAAATTTAGGTACTTATAGCTAAAAGATACTGTTTCAAAAAAGAAGCAATATTCTTGAGAAGACATAACTTTTTAAAACATCGCCGACGTATGAACCCTACCTATGCATGCAAGTACTCCATATACAACCGCAGGTCGCTTATTGTCCACAACTAGAAAGATTCGTCTCTTCTGAAGATCTCAGCTACGTTCGTCGGTGACAATCTGTGCCCGCAGGTCATCCTTTCTGCTTTGAAACAGTGCTTCGAAGGGTCACATTTCTTCGAGGTGCATTGTGACATGCGTGCACACATGCCATGTGCGTCGTAAATGGAGAAAATATTTTCTATCAATTTTTTGTATTTAAAACTTCACTAATTTTCAAGTTTTAAATAAATTTTGTTATAAAAATAATCTCTCGATCGATCATTTGATAAATTAAAATTTGAAGCTGAAACTGATGCCGAGCTGAGAGAGCAACGACCACGATTATGCGAGGATTGTCTTGTTCTTGCCTGACTATCCTCATGAAGTAATGTTTCTCTATATAAGCATAATAACGTTCCTTTCCCACAAATGTGGAAGAACTTTACTTCCTTAACGTAAAAATACAATTCACTTTGTCGTCCATTTGTTCCCTCTATTCTATTCACATTTTCACTTGGAACTCAACAATCCCCCATATAAATGGGTAATATCAATTTTATAAAAACTTTACAGACAAGTATGTGATCTACAAGCAAGGACTAATTACAACTGGATAAATAGGTTTACCTTTGAACTTTCCATAGTGAACTTGCATCAGATGTACTTAGTCAATCGGTAGATATGATATTTTTGAACCCGCAAACTTTAATGCATACCTAATGAACAAAAGTTACACAATTATCCTTTTACCAATTATGATTCTTACAGTCTTATTTGTTTCAGTCATGAACACGACCTGATTTCATGAGAGCTTAGATAGTAGGCCTTTACTATCATTCTTCTTGAAACAGCTTCCATTTGACCCTCATATAGGTGATTCCTAAACATTTAATCCCATGTCAATCTTTGTGGAGTTCTATGAATTCCTATCCCTAAGATCACATCGGCAACTTAAAAATCTTTCATATCGAACTTGCTCTTAAGCATTTATTTCATAGCATTTGTATAAGAAATATCTCAATTGATTATCAATATGTCATCCACATACAAACAAAAAATGACTTTGCGATTTGGAGTGTCTTTTATGTAAACAATTTATCAAATTCATTTATTTTAAATCCATTTCTCAACATGGTTTGATAAAATTTTCATGCCACTATTTGGGTGCTTGCTTTAGTACATATAGTGACTTAACAAGTTTGCACATTTTTCTTTTTTTATCAGAAATCACAAAACCCTCGAGTTGTTCCATGTAAGTTTCTTCTTCCAATTATCCATTTAAGAAAGTTGTTTTCACATTCATTTTATAGATTTCAAGACATATGCCCCATATGGACGCTATTCTTGTTATTGGCGATTATGCGCCGAAATAATCAAGGCCTTTTCTTTGTCTAAAATATTTCACAATAAGCCTTGCCTTATATTTTTTAATATTACCATAAACTTTCATTTTTTCTTTGAAGATCCATTTAGCACCAAAAGGTTTATTTTCAAGAGGAAGATTAACCAACTCCCATTGCTCAAGATTGAATCAATCTGACTATTGGTTGTCTCTTTTCAAAAGAATGAGTCCGTAGACGTCACTATTAACCAACTAATTTTCAGCTTCAATTTTATATTACCTAAATATTTCTATTGCTTCATTCTTATGATTCAGCCAATAAACATAACAATATCTAGTGCAATCATCAATAAAATTTATAAAATATTTTTTCCCACCACGAGATGGTGCTAACTTCATATCATAAATATTTGTGTGGATTAAGTATAAGGGATTGAAATTTCTTTTCAATAGACTTATAAGGATGTTTAGCATGCTTAGATTCTATATATGTTTGGCATTTATTGCACTCAAAGTTAGGTAAAACTTCTAACCTAATAAGTTTTTGCAAGATTTTATAATTGACATGTCCTAAACGTTCATGCCAAAATTTATTTGACTCAAGTAAGTAAGAAGAAACAAAAATTTTATCCATATAAATCATTACATTGACCTTAAAAAGGCCCTTGGTAAGATAACCTTTACCTACATACACCTCTGACTAACTAATTACAACTTTGTTAGAAACAAATACACATTTAAATTCATTTTTAATCAGAAGTGAAATAAAAACTAAGTTATTTTACAACTCTGAAACATGAAGGACATTGTTTAGTGGCACCACCTTGTCCGATGTCATCTTCAAGCAAATCTTGCATGATTCTTCAACCTTTGTCGTAGAGAAGTTCTTCATGAATATCTTTTCATCAGTTTGAGATAGAGCATATGATGTAAATATTTCTTTATTGGAACACAATGGAGGGTGCCACCTGAATCAATCAACCACTCTCTAAAATTTTCAATCAAATTGCACTTCGAAAGCATAACACACAGATTGTCCACATCATCTTTGGATTCAATCATGTTTGCTTGATCTATTTTCATATCCTTTTTCAGAGTCCGACAATCTTCAGACTTATTGCCAACTTTTCCACAATTAATGAAAATTCTTTTAATTTTTTTTAGAAGGATTGTCTTGTTTTCTATATCATCTGTTTTCTTTATCTTCTTGATTTATAGGGGTTATCTTCCACAATGCTCTCTTTACTTATTGTAGAATTTTCACGAGACCACTTTTTTGTTGTGTTGTTGTCCTCTTCAATCCTTAAACTCACAATATGGTCTTCAACAGACATCTTCTGCGTTTATGCTTTAAATAGTTTTTGTGGGTGTTGTATCCCTGTTATTGTATCTTATTTCTTGTTATATGATGATTTTATTTACTGTCATTGTGTCCTGAGCCGAGAGTCCATTGGAAACAACCTCTCTACTTCTTCGGAGGTAGTGGTATGGAGAGCATACATTCTACCCTCCCTAGATACCATTATGTGGGACTATACTGGGTTTGTTGTTGTTGTTGTTGTTGTGTCTACAAAGGTGGTAACTTCTAGATTATAACATCTACTTAAAAAGCCCCGCTCACAACCAAACCTGCATCAAAGGCTATGTGAGTATCAAGAACATACTTTATTTGTTCAATAAAGGTATTAACTAAGTTTATACCTTCAGTTAGAAGATCATAAACTATGACTTGCAACTCTTGGAATTGGGTAATTATAGTTTTGCTGTCTACCATCTTAAAGTCCAGAAATCTTGAAATAATGAATTTCTCCATTCTGACATCTTTTGTTTTGTACTTCTTTTCTAAAGTATCTTAAAGTTTCTTTGAGGTTTTCATATTATTGTACATATTGTACAATTCATCTTGTAGGCCACTTAGAATATAATCCTTACAGAAAAAATTTGTGTGCTTTTAAGCTTTCGTTACTAAGAAGCGTTCTTCTTTCGGAGTTTCTTCCAGTAGTTTAGAAACACTTTTCATGGTGAATCTTTGTAGACTCAATGTAGTCAAATTAAAGAACATCCTCTGTTTTTATCTTTTAAAATCCATACCAGAACATTGTTCTAGTTTATTTCGCCGGTGCCATGGCAGGAGCACCATTCGTATGACTTGAAGTAGCAATGTTCGTTACTTCAACATTCGTGGTTTCATCATTGCCTGGATTACCAATAGTCATTTTTCTATCACAAATAGACAAACACTTAGTATTTCAGAATACTAATAATGAAAATTTTAAAACTTTAAACCATTTGTTTCTAGTTTAATGATGAAGTTTTTATGTTCTTCTAATTTCCAACTAAAGGAACTTTAACTTGTGATGAAGTTTTTATATATTCAAATCACTATTAAGTTCAAACAGAGTAGAAATCCAAAAGATTTAATCTCCAAAAATTTAAATACAAATTATGTTATATTTTTTAAGAATGTTGTTTAATGGGTACAAAATCTATATTAACAATACGAACTTCTACACTAAGTTCAACAACAACAAAGAAGTTCAAGCAACTTCAAACATAAGTTAAAATAATTTATGAACTATCAAAGTGAAGTTTCATCTATTTTCTTGAAAATAAAAAAATCATAAGAAAGAGATTAAGACAGAAATGATAAAATCATGTCCATCAAATTTATGGTGTGTCCTTCAGTAATTTATTCTCCTCAAACACTTAAGGTTATAGAATATATCCTCCAAGGATAGATGATTCACTTCAAAATAGTGGTATCTCAAATTTGTTGAACGGCAAACTCACTCAATAATTTGTTAATCACACTATAGTTCTTTAGAAGAAGAAGATATTATTTACTTCAAAATTTTGTATCTTTACCTAAGAAAAAATTAGGTATTTATAGCCAAAAGGTGGTGCTTCAAAAAAGAAGAAATGGTTCTTGAGAAGACAACTTTCTAAAAGGTTGCTGACCTGCGCACCCCACCTTCATGCACATGTGGCCCATACGTGCCTGTAGGTAACTTATTGTCCATGACCCAAAAGCTTCATCTCTTTTGCGGACCTCACCGATGTTTGCAGGTGATGACCTATGCCCGCAGTTCATCCTTTCTGCTTCAAAATAGTGCCTCAAAAGGTCATGTCTCTTGATGAGTGGTGATTTTACCACTCATTTGCATCAAATATTTGTGCACACTACCATGCTTTGTATAAGAAAATGAGACATTGTTATGATTTAAATGCACTAATCACCACATTTTGAAGGTATATAGTTGAGAAGGTAAAACAATTAGATCAAAGCTAAAAAGGGGTCAAATGAAAGCATAAGGAGTACAGCTGGAGACCTGGAGTTGTTCAGACTCAATTACCATGACCGCGGTCCTCAGGACGCGGTTGTGGTCAGTCAATATGATCAGCATAATATGATCACAAAGCACAACCACGGTCATGTAGATGCGTCGCGGTCAAACCTGCATGATCGTGGTTCAGCGGGAATGTGACCCATGGCAGTTTTGACAAATTGTATAGACGAATCCCAAATCATATATAGGCAAAAAACCTTTTTTCTTGGGGTATTGTTTACCTCATATATATTTTTAAATTAAAAGCAAGAAACCCTATTTGGGCAAGTGTGTAACTATATTTGGAGGCTTAATTTTTTAGTAATTTTGTGAAGAATGAATGTTTTGGATAATCCCCAAGGTATATCTATTTTTACTTTCTTCATGAGAAGCTAAGTAATTTAATCTTGGAATTATGTTGAACTAAAGTGTAATTGCGTATGGGTGTTGTTGTGTTTGCATGATTTTTAGTTGTTAAGTATGGATTCCACCATTGCTTGGGTTAATGAGTTTGAATTTAATAGGTGAAAACCCCAAATCTTCAATTGGGTTTGATGGACGAAAACTCCAAACTCTAAAAACCCTTCATCATCCTTGAAAGAGGGATGGAGGTGAACTTAAGGTAACCCATAATATCTTTGAAAGAGGGTTATAGGGGGATAAAGTAATGGTGGACAACTAAGTCTATAGTTTACTACCTTTTGCAATCTTAGAAATAAGTGTGGTTGAAGTGTAAGCCATTTCAAGTGCATCATCCTAGAAATAGGGATGCTTGATTGAGGTTTTGGGTGATTACGAATTGCATACTTGTTAGATGCTCGAAAGAGCCAATGGGTGAAATCATTGTAGTTTTATTGAAAGATTGACTACAATGATTTTCAACCTAGCCTATCCTTTGATCAACAACTAAACTTCATGCTAAACTATCATCAACCCACACACAACTTTATATTACACATTTTATGCAACTTACAAGCAATATAGTGCACATAATATATGAACTTTCCACTAAGAACTGCTCTTTTAACTGACTAACTGGCGTCTTTGATTGACAACACAATTTTATTACACATTTTCTGCAACCTACAAGCTACATAGTGCATATAATATATACACTTTTTATTGTGGACTGCTCTTTTAACTGACTGACTGATATCTTTGATTGACAACACAACTTTATATGACACATTTGTTACCTACAAGCTACACAATGCACATAATATATGCGCTTTCTACTGTATATTCCTCTTTTAAATGAATGACTACCGTCTTTGATTGACAACACAACATTATATGACACATTCTGCTACCTACAAGATACATAGTGCACATAATAGATGCACTTTCTACTTTACATTCCTCTTTTAGATAACTGACTGGCATCTTTGATTGACAACACAACTTTATGTGACACATTCTGCTACCTACAAGCTACATAGTGCACATAATATATGTGTTTTATACTGTACATTCTTCTTTTGAATGACTGACTGGCGTCTTTGATTGACAACACAGTTTTATATTACACATTTTGCAACCTAGTTGGACACAGAGCGCACATAATATATGTGTTTTCTACTGTGAACTGCTCTTTTGCCTGACTGACGTCTTTGATTGACAATACAAATTTATTGGCTCAATTTATGTAAACTTCGTACCTTTGTTCTTTATATTATAAATAACACATTATAAATATAAACAAAAATATTACATCTTACAACATACTAAACAAAGCGCCAAATAAAAAATTGATTCAATATTAGAAAAATGAAAAAATGAGAGAATTTCAAAAAATCCTGCAAAGTGCTATACTGATTTCTCAGGAAAAAATGATATGATCGTATTCGTCCATTAGAAAATAGATTTATTTCTATTTATTAGGATTTAAAAATTATTGGACACATCATTGTTGGAGAAACATACTCCTCTAAAGCTGAAGATTTTATTATTTGGGGAGAAACACTTCAGTGGACTCAACTATATTTTAAATGGTGTGATTATGTGGTGTTATGTTGATGGCATGGTTTGACTGTTTCATGGGCAATGTCCACGATATTTCAAATATGTAAGTTCAGTAATGAAGCACAAGTTATTGAACACTTGAATAAGAAAGTACTTGAAAATCAGAGACTACATCGAGACTCTATCTATTCGATGTATCCAATTATTAATGAATGGATAGGCCTTCAAAAATAATTATCCCATACATTAGATTTTAGAGTGCCATATTATTGTATAAATCAATTGACTTTAGCTAAGCCAACACAACAAACTAGTTCAAATTAATTTTTAGATCCTAGTAACAAACACGAAGTCGATGTAGTTTCAAACACTGACGAAAAAGATATGTAATTATTTACATTGTATGTTATGTTGCACTTTGGTGTTATAAAAAATTTAAAATTTCATCTCACAATAAAATACAAACGCCATCCATTAACATACAAATACGTAATATAATAACATATAAGACATATTATTAAAATCATCTCCAAGAAGTACTAGCACCATTGGAGATATTTTCTTCTCGATATGCATTAGCATTACGCTCTCTCAATGAAAAATTGAGCTTATCATGTCCTGATTTTTTGCAACTGAAGCATTTTCGGGAGAAATTATTTTGTGAAACATCCATTTCATTAGGAATACGTGTGCTGGACGTGACCTTTACTTTGCACAAAAAAATTTCATTTGCATTCATGTAAAATGGATTTCTGACAAATAGTCCTTGTCACCAACTGAAATCAACTAGCCAGAGTAAGCTCTTTTGTACTAGGTCACAAAGAATTTTGATGCAATATAATCCCATGCAGGATTTTCAAAAAATTCAAACACCCTAATGAAATGAGAACATGAAAAGTGGCTTGATTGTCATTTACCTCATGTACATGTTCTTTGCGTCTCATTAACAATTTGTTTATGATCATTTTTTTATTATGGGAGTTGAATATTCTGATTTCAATTATGTTATCTGTCATAAGATAATTTTAAATACTGTGCGTCGATGTTTTTTTTCTGTATTCCTCAAATTTTTTAAATGAATTTCGCATCCATTTTGTTTGTCAACCAACAGTTGTTTTGCATATTTTGATTATTGAACAAAATGATTCACAACTATGCTGTAAGATATTTTTATCATTGCGGTCACTGGTAGGCCTCTAGCAGACTATAGGAGTCCATTGAATGACTGGGAGCTATTAATTATGAGCATGCCCCATCCCCTCTCGTCATCCTTGTGCATGGTTCATTTTTCTAAGTCGAACGGTCCGTTGCAAATCTTTTTTTGACTTGAACAATATTTGGTTAGAAAGATAAAAATCATCATTTAGAAAATCAATCGATTCACGCCACACACCTATAGGGACAAAATCATTTTCATGCATATTCATAAATATATCAAATTCTTCCTGAATATGATCAAGAAATAAAATTTCATTAGGATAAAAATGGGGTCTATTGTTAGACTGTGACATCAGTGTCGGCCTTTGCATTGATGTCTATGGCATTCATTATTGTTGAGGATATGGGCTTATGGACATGGATCTTTATTCAGAATTAAACCTCACACCATCATCACTTGCAGACGATTCATAAGGGCATTCACCTCCATCAGCATTATTAGGCGCACTATTATCACCTTGTGATAATTCGTCATAATTTGCTTGGTCACCATTTTAATATCTTTTAAAACGACATGTTCATCTCGCGGAACATTATCTCTGTATTTTATAAAATTAAATATTTTTAATATATGTCAGCAATATAAATAAATATAATAACGATTATATTTCACCTACTGATAATAGTTAACAGCACCAAAATTCAATGACAGAGGAATATTTAAAAATGTTCCAGCACTGTCCACCCAGTCAAGGTGTGATGATTCACCACAATTATAATTTTGCCCCAAAAATTCATCATTATTCATTACACGCAGAGTTAATTCCCTGAAAAATATAACAACAATATGGTATAACAAATAAACACAAAGCTGTTAAAATAAATATTACTAATAATAAAATGAATTCGTGAACATTAATCAATTGAAATTGAATACTTGACTTTGCACTTGGGAGAAATACTATAATATATTGTATTACCCTTATGGACAATTTCACCATTTAAAAAAAGTGCAACTTTGATATATTCACTATTCATTCTTTCAGACTCAAATGAATTAAAATTTAGTTGAATCATAAAAATCTTTGAAGATATTGAAGTGATGAAGATGATGTATGCTCTATACATATTCTCTTTATACAGAAATTTTAAAGATCTGTTGAAGAAATTGAACATTTGATATAGTGCACATAAAATGTGCAACATATTCAAATGTGACAGATTGTCTATCTGTTAGAATCAGATGTGTCATAATGGATAGTGCACAAAATAGTGCACTTGTGTCATTCAAGGAAAATTAACTCATTGTACATTTTTTTTTTGCACTATCTATTAAAAATGAATAGTGCACAAAAATGAATAGTGCACAAAAAAGTACACTTTGCACTATTCACAGAAAAATAATTAATTGTATTTTTTTATGCACTATCCATAAAAAATAGTGCGAAGTGTACTTTTTTTGTGCACTATTCATCATTTTATGGATTGTGCACAAAAAATACACTTTGCACTATTCATGAAAAAATAAAATTAATAGTGCTATTATAAATGTATTTACATTACAGTGAATGTCTATCAAGATCTATCAAGATCTACTTTGATATCTATCAGGATTTAATGTATTTGTCCTTTAGTGTGAAACTAGGAGCAAATGCCCCCTATAAATAGAAGGGCTTCCTTCATTGTAAATTCATCCCTCAAGAAAAAAAATAAGAATCACTCTCTTTATTCTCTCTACTCTTCTTCTTTATTCTTTCTTATTTTATAACACGTTATCAGCACAAGACTCTGCCAAATAAGATGAGATTATAAATCTAAAGGTAATTTCAAGGTTAGTAATTTCTTATGTTATCTGTCTTTTGCTACTAATAATATAATTATTGTTGGATTTGAGGAAAAATAATTGGTTTGGAACCATTTATGTTTTAAATTTATTCCTCAAGAACAATACTATCAAAAGGGATGATAGTATATTAGGTTCAAGTCCCATCAATTTATGCCTAAGACGTCTTTATATGGATAAGACGTTGAGATTGGATCTCAATACATGTATTGATGATATTATGATGGCTAAGGAAAAATAATGGGTATTTGATGAAAAGTCATGAAATATATCCCATTGATATGCTTTATTCCCTGAATTGGATGTGGTAGCAATAAATCATATGTATGCCTCAATTTGTTTTTGTAGTAGCTATCATAATTTGATACGCTTAAGGCATGATTATATTTCATTCTTGGGGAATGAGAAACTTATTAATGCAAACGTGCACTTGATTGTGATGGTATCACAACTCACCTCTGAATGAGGCAGAATAACTGAGAAGAGTTATTTTGAAATCTACTTCTAAAGTAGTAAATCTGAAATTTATTCATGTAATAGTAAATCTGAAATTTACTAAAGGAAAAAGTACATGTCATGGTAAACTTGGAGTTTACTAGAATAAAAGTTCATAAATTGAAGTGAACGATTGTGACATCTCGAAGATGTGCATATTGAGTATTCGACATATATTGAAGAACTAGAAGATTCTTCTAGAATTGCTTATGTTGTTTGTTCTCATGATAAGTTGGTTGGACCAACTAATGTTGGGATTGAATTCCTTAAATCTGAAAAGTATAAAAGGTGAATATGGGCCCGTTCACCTGTCATGTAATCTATTAAGGTGCATCGATATAAGATGATCACATGTACATTTATTGTCAACCTGCCGTTTGATATTCATAAATGTTGCTTGCTCAATAAAATTGAGTTAAGAGCATAACTTTCAGATTATGTAATCAAGACAGTTCATCTTGATGATGATGGTTTAGCATTGAATGCCTTTGATAAATAGTTAAACCATTACTAATGAGAACAAAGCTTCATGTGTTGGTTTGACATATGATATGTTGCATACAATAGCACTTTTATGTATTAGACCAATAAATTATGATTATTTCTTCTCTCTTAATTGGTTCAAGGTCAGGAACCAACTATTCCATTTAATAATTTTTATGTGCGGTATACGATTAATGAATATACCAAGATGCACAAAGATGAAATCCTCAAAGAAAATGGAGGATGTATATTAGTTTTTCCAACATAAGGGGAAAATTATATGCAACTATGAAATATGTTAGGAATTATCATCAGATCCTCATTCAAAAGATAATTCAAGCTAAATGCCGAAAGCATCTTATATTAAAGCTGCAAATACTCCTATTTTGTGTTCCTAAAGGATAAAGTCCTATGCATGCGTGAAGAGTGGTAGACTAATCGATTCCAAATGAAATAATCCTTAAAAAGAAAAAGTAGCAAATAATCATAATAAAAAGGCAATGAGCTCTTGAAGAGCCTACGACATAACACTTCATGAAACCTTATGAGAGGTTCATGTACCTGAAAATAATAAAGTGATAAGATATCAAAATGTTATGTCGCATTGTGAACCGATACTAAATGATATATCATCAATATCTTTGACACAATATTGACATAATATTGTGAAAGATTACGAGGATCTTAATTCTACGTTAATTTAAGCATGCTGACATAGAAACATTTATCAAGTGAAATGAAAGGATGCATCTTGGTAAGTATAAAACTTATTTGATATGCATTCCAGATATTTGAAGATGTCACTCATGAAATGTTGAATATTGTCACTTGACAAAACTTATGTGAAAAACTTTTAAGGATTCAAAATGCTTGAAGCATATAAAAGTTTTTGGGAAACTTATTTATAATTCTTATATTGTATAAGCTTATAGCTTGAAAATCATTGGAACTCTTGGAGATTTTTCAAAGCAATAGATTATTTGCTGTAATTCAAAATATATCGAATTGGATTGGTTATGAAGTATCATATCTTAGTGCAATTGATGCACTCATGTACCTCGCAAATACTACAAGGCTTATAGCCTTTTCGGTTAATATGTTAGCAAGGTATATTTCTACTCCTACTAGGAGACATCAAAATGGGATAAGATACATGAGCTTATTTTAATCTAAAGATTGCAGTCCTGATCTTACTGGTCATGCTGATGTTGGGTACTCATCTAACCCGCATAAATCTCGGTCTCAAACATGCAATGTGTTCACATATGGGGATACTTTCATATCTTGGAGATATACAAAGAAGTCTACCATAGCCATCTCATCAAACCATGAGAGATTATAGCTATTCATGAAGCAAACCGACAATGTGTGTGGTTGAGGTCCACGATACACCGCATAAAGCTCGGTCTCAAATAGGCTATGTGTTCATATGTGGTGGTACTGCCATATCTTGGAGATATACAAAGCAGTCTATCGTAGCCACTTCATCGAATCATACTGAGATAATAGTTATTCATGAAGCAAGCCGAGAATGTGTATGGTTGAGGTCTATGATACATCTCATTCGAGAAAAATGTGGTCTGAAATATGACAATTTACCCACAATTTTATACAGAGATAATTCAGCATACATAACACATCTTAAGGGAGGATTCATAAATGGAGATAGAACGAAGCACATTTTGCCAAAGTTTTTCTACATACATGAGCTACAAAAGAATGATGATATTAACGTGTAACAGATTTGTTCAACTGACAATGTGACTGATTTATTCACCAAATCTTCTCCAATTTCAACTTTCAAGAAGATGATGCACAAGATCGAGATGCAAAGGTTCAAGGATATTCTCATTAGGGGAAGTTAATATGCGTTGTACTCTTTTTTCCTTATGAGGTTTTGTCCCACTGGATTTTCCTTATAAGGTTTTTAATAAGGCAGTCGATATGCGTATTGTTAGAAATGTGTATTCTTTTTTCTTCACTAGATTTTTTTTTCCTACTGAATTTTTTCTAGTAAGATTTTAACGAGGCACATTATCTATCTAGACATTCAAGGAAGAGTGTTATAAATGTATTTATATTATAGTGAATGTC
The DNA here is from genome assembly GCA_030864225.1 of Capsicum baccatum var. pendulum. Taxonomy (NCBI): domain Eukaryota; kingdom Viridiplantae; phylum Streptophyta; class Magnoliopsida; order Solanales; family Solanaceae; genus Capsicum; species Capsicum baccatum. The sequence continues at coordinate 59,449,583 of CM061553.1, read as the reverse complement.
TATCAAGATCTATTAAGATCTACTTGATATCTATTAGGATTTGAAGCATCTTTCTTTTACTCAGACGAGGAGTAAATTTCTCCTATAAATAGATAGATTTTGTTCATTGTATTCACAATCTTATGATTTCTCATCATTCAAGAGAAAAATAAGAATCACTCTCTCTATTATCTCTACTATTCTTCTTTATTCTTTCTTATTTTATAACAAGTGCATTTTTTTAGTGCTATCCATAAAAAGAAAAATGAGTAGTGCACCAAAAAAGTGCATTTTACACTATTCATAGAAAAATAATTAATAGTGCACTTTTTTGTGCACTATCCATAAAAAAAAAATACATTTTGTACTATTCACAGAAAATTAATTTATTGTGCACTATCTAATTTCCACGACGTTTGCCTCTACACTGTTGAAAAAAAAAACATTGTGCACAAAGCCTATTTGTGTCACTTTCCACTTTCATGACATAAATTGGTCATTCTTTTAAAAAGTAGGCATATTTTAGTTTCGGTCTCTAAATTATCTGATCTCAGTTTATGTACATAGTTTCTTATCCATTTCCTTTTAGATCAAGAGTCAGAGACTACAGATATTTGTCTCTGGATATTTCCTCTTTTAATATGAAGTGTTTTTGTCTTTGAACCATTAACATTTTGGTGTTTTTGTCATTATTATTTGACTGAGAATCAAGCTACTAAAACATGTTAGTGTAAGATATCTATATTATTTTTAATATTGTTTAGATACACCAGATGTGAAACAAAGAGAAACAACTCTAATCAGGATTACTACCATAGATAATATAGTTACACCTAAGTACAAACTTGGGCATGTAATCCAAATCCCAACAAGAATTCCAAATGTTTGGTTTGAATTTTTTTAAATGAAGACATCAATTGCTCATTCATTTGTCAACTTCAACGATCACTTTTTTACTTGGCAAATTTAACATCAAGGAAAAAGAGATTTAGTTGTAAAAATTGAATTAGTATTAACGTAATGAATTGACCAAACATAAAGAAACATTTTCATATTGTTATTATTAACGTTAGAGGCTTGTTGTGGCGGCGAGTTTCGTAGAGTCTATGAAAATAATGTTGAATAAAATGTATTAGTAATGTTAAAATTATTTATGTTGATATTAGTTTTATGGATTGTTAGTTTGTTGTATTAAAATGAATATGATCTATTAGGATAAGAATGACAATCCCGTATTGCTGTTGGCATAGTTTACTATGTAAATAACATGTACTGAATAAGGTGTATATATAACTAATACATGTACATAGGTTAAAAAGACTATCATATAAAAGATTAAATAATACTAAAACTAATTAATAGTACATATATATTTTCTCTATTAACTTCGACCAAACAACCCCTTGGACAATAACCACTGCCTCTTTAGAGTGGCAGTGTTTGTGCGAAGGTTTCCTGGTTGCTATAGAGGTATTGTCATATATGTATACTAACATTCGATATTTAGATCTAATTTAGTTATTATAAATAAAAGTATACAAAATTAGAAAGTGAACATATATATAAAAAAAAAAACGATAAATGTTCGTAGCCTTTTCATCGTGATGTTATGATATAACTGATGTGCACCATTTAAATATAATTTTTTCTTTAAATTAGATATTCGTACTTGTAATTTACTGTGTGTATGACATTAATAATGATTACCGTAAATATTTTTGTACTTTATTTGATACATAATATATTTTCTTATAAAATATTATTACATAATATTTGAATATGCTATTATAGATAGGTAATTTTACAAATGGTATACCGCTATAATAAGTGTCATTTTTTTATAGGTAAAATGTCGATTTATAGAGAAGTAAAATATAAGATGAAAAATTAATTTTGAAAAAATCAAACTTGTTATAACGGATTTATGTTATAATACTGATTCAATCGAATGAGATCAGATATATAGAAGTATATATCAAATCACAATAAATGCAATTGTCATTTTCTAAACCTACCAAAAGTATATGAGAGGCCAAGATAAGAAAAGGTCCCTCCCCTCCTGCAACCAGTTTTCATTATGCTTTAATTACCAAAAGTTGGTTTCTCTCTCTTTTAGTACTATGATGATGACAGTCTTTTCCTCTTAGATTCTTTATTTATTTATTATTAGTCACGATATCAGGAATCATCGAATATGAAAAATTCCACGTGATAAAACATACAGGAGAGATGAATTGAGTGTCTATTGATTTTTCAAAAAAAAAATAAAAAAAATTGTGGAATCAAGTGATTATTTTTAAACTTTAAGTTGATCATGAAACTAATTGATTCTAGGAATTCTTTTACATATGCAAGAACTTCAACAAGTGAGTGATAGCAATGATCTATACCATTGTTCAAATAGCGAAGCATGAAGAGAAAAATGATAACTCAGTTTTACTAGTTTCCTTCTTTTGTAGTTGTTGCAACTAGTTTTTTAGAGTTAACTAAATTAATTTGCGGGACTAAATTTGATTAAACTAATTCTGTATTTTAAAAATATAATTTAGATCTTCATAAATTATATAAAAAGTACTAAAATGTACAATTCATTACATATCAACACGGTGATAAAATATATCTTAAAATATTGACTTTAAAAAGTATGTAAAACATATAACAACTAGAGTATTTTGAAGCATTGGGGTACAAAATAAGCTTTTTTGACTTCTCAAAAGCTTGGCCAAACAAATCCGCCTTGAGTAGAACATCTCAGACTGCATAACCCAACTGAATTCCATCAGAAAATTGATTGATGGCCACAAGAGTCAGTTAAATCCAACACAAAGCACATCACATGGATTTGGAAGCCAATGTCCAAGTCTGAGCTAACCTAATGGATCATATATAACTGACCTATATAGTCTTATCATTGATTGATCTTCATCATATAACTTCTAAGTTGGGGGCCTGTCACTTCATTCTTCAGTTTGTTACATCCACAAGTTTAGAAAATATCAATATAGTAGTATTCAACAGTTGGTGTTAAAGAAAGTATGAACCCATTGCATGCCCAATTAAGGAAAAATGTACAAGCTTAAGGCCAAGATATTGGCCACAACTGTCTTGGATATCTTGATGAGAAATTGGCATGCATATTCCGGTCGGATAAAAGATTGGCACAAATAGATCTTTTTTTTTTTTTTTTTTTTTTTTTAGAGAGAAAGGAACACTCTATAACACTTTTTAAAACAAATAACTCAATATTAAAAACTTTTTAAAAAGTGGTCAGTTGGATATACTATTTTCGCTTTATAGTCATTTCCTAATTTAGGTCATTTTCACCTATGTAATTCATATACAATACAGATACAGTATTCAACTTGGCAATTCGGTCCTTCTAAAAATATTTTAATTTTTTTTTTTTTGCTATAAATTTTTTAACTGGTCAAATATTCTGCTTTTCTTATTGTTTAAAAATAATAATTAAATTATATAAAAACGATATAATTGTTAAATAGAATATATATTTATATAAGATATATATATATATATATATATATATATATATATATAGAGAGAGAGAGAGAGAGAGAGAGAGAGAGAGAAATTGTATAGTTCTATCAAATATGTATATGTATAATATATATATATAAAATATATAGAAAGTGTATGAAAATTATATAATTATTGTATAAAACGTGTAAAAAAAATGTATAGTTAATTGTATAAATTGTGTATCAAAACTGTATAATTTTCGTATAGAATATTTATATGTATAAGATTTGTATAGAAATTGTATAGAAGGTGTGTAGAAATGATATAGAACAAGACAGTAAATTGAAATGGCTAGAAAGTGGAATTTAAATTCCATGGTCATTTTCCTGGAAATAATTTAATTTGAAGTGTCGTTTCTGTCCTTTCCCTTTTTTTTTTTAGTGGGTGAGTGGGTCAGCTGGGTAGGAAGAGAGGAGGTGGGGTGTATATTGTGTCCCAATTTGTCTTAAAATTGGCATCCTATAGTCACCCTCAATCAGCCCCATCAATTATTGAAAATATTGTTTTGAGTTTGAAGAAAGACTTGAAAATACTATTAAGGATGATTGAAGTTTGATTTGAAAATTTTCAATTTGCCTAATCGTGATCTGTTTCCACCGAGTGATATCAAACTTGTTTGAAACTCTTAAAGGAGCGTGAATATCAATTTTAGAGTTGTTTGGAGACAATATGAGGATCTGAGCTAATTCTCAAATTGAAAACTCTGAGGTTAAAGATAATTTCATTTGTGTATTGTGGGTGAAAATTTTTTATTAAATTTAAATTCGTACAAAATTTGGATTATATTAAATTCAAAATATATTAGTCCTAAATAAATATTGCAGATTAATATAATTGAATTAATTATTTAAGTTCAAACACGTGGATTTAAATAAGGTCCAATATTTATTGGGCTAGCCCATTAATTTGGGTTACAAATGATAAGCCATTTTGCAAAGCCCAAAATGTTATCTTATTCTAGAGGTCCAAAATGAACGTCATGTGTCAAATGACGTGACAAGCCAAGTCAAGTGAAAGACCAATAGGACCATGCCACATGTCAAAATGATGCAGCAGGCTTAGTGAAATCAAAAACCCATAAAAGGCGCCACGTCACTTGAATTTGATTGGTCAAAAGAAGTCCATCTTCATCATGACGCTTTCCTTTTCACAACTTTAAATTAGGGTCTCATAATTCAAAAAAGGGTCCAACAACTCTAACAAAAAGCAAGAGAAAGCTCGTGGATCAAACACCACAATTTTTCTGCAAAGCTCAAGCTAGATTCAAGATCAAGACCACAAGATTCTAGAACAAGCCAAAAGTCCTTGAATTCAAGCACAAGTCAAGATCAAATTCGTCAAATCCACAAATCAAGTTCAAATTCAAGATCAAGCCCGAAGCCCTTGAATTTAAATTTGAAAAGGTGAATCAAAGGATTCATAGAGATTGTAACACTTACATATTGAAATCAATAAAACGATTGTTGCAATATTTTTCTTGTCTCAATTATTTATTTTGGTATCAAAATTTTACTGTCCAACAAATTCTGGCACGCCCAGTGCGACCATCTCTACCTCTCATCTCAGCTTTTCCAACATCAAAGTTCAACAACACTAAAATGACTTCCAAGAAGGTCAATTCTCAATCATCTGCTTCCAAGGCTGTTGATTCAAAATTTTCTACTGAAGTAGAAAGCATCCTTGGTGTTACTTTTGAAAGCTTTGGAGCTATCACGAGGAGCAAGGCGAACAAGCGAGGACAAAAAACACATCAAGTGTCAAGTGTGATCCACGCCAGCTCCAATTTTTGGATCTTCAACCCTAAAAGAAGCGAGATCCCACGCAATTACTTCAGAAGGAGGAAGTGATGTGCCAGAGTCACTTAAGAAAACTCTAGCTCTGCTTGAGCACTCTGGTTCTAAATACTCTGGATCAAAGAATGGTGGTTGTTCAACCAATGCGTCATCTTCATTTACATCGCGTCAGCTGAGCATTTTGAAAATCAACTTACATGATAATCAATGCTACTCTCTAACATCTTCAGTAATTATGCAAGCAATAGTGCTTGATGCCTCATCTGTGGAGGAGCAGGTTGCAAACCTGATAGGGCGATTGAAGGCCTCATTAAGTATGTGCAGAATCAAAACGCTTGAATTGATAAATTAGCGGACAGAATGGATGGCTTAATAGACGGAGAGTCTAGCCATGCACCTGGAAAAGCTCCAGAGGGTCATGAGATATAATATCCTGGAAAACAAACACCATTAGCTAAGGAGGTACAAGTCTCTTCTGAGAAAATGATCCCAATTGATCAGTTGAAATAATTTATTGAAGGAACCCTCAAAGATAAGTATGATGTTGTCACCAAGTCTTCCCTGACATATGTCAAGCCTTACACTGCAAGAATAGATAGCCACAAAATGTCTGCCGGCTATCAACCCCTCAAATTTCAACAATTTGAGGACAAAAGGAACCCAAAATAACATGTCACACACTTTGTTGAGACATGTAATAATGTTGAAACTTACGGTGACTATCTTATGAAATAATTTATTTGTTCCCTAAAGGAAAATGCCTTTGATTGGTATACGGGCCTCGAGCCTAACTCCATCGATAGTTGGGAGCAACTAGAGAATGAGTTCCTAAATTACTTTTATAGCACAAGGCGCATAGTGAGCATGGTACAACTCACGAATACTCAAAAAAGAGTATAAGCCAGCCATTGACTTCATCAATCTATGGAGAAATGTGAGTCTAAACTATAAAGACAGGCTTAGTGAAAACTCAGTAATAGATATGTGCATCCAAGGAGTGCACTGGGAGCTTCACTTCATCTTTTAAGACATTAAGCCTAAATCCTTTGAATAGTTAACTACTCGTGCTCACGATATGGAGTTGAGCATGTCTTCTGTGGGAAAGGGAGGAGCGCCTATCCATGACCCTCGAAGGAGAATAGATAAGAAGAAACCCAAAAGATGGGGCAAGTATGTCCCTAAAAATGACAACAAGGAATTTATGAATGTTGACATGTCTCATGTGAAGGTCACCACGAAGATAAGTAAGAAGCAAAGCGTGAAGACGACTTCTCGAGCACGTCCAAATTAGAACTTAACTTTGAAGGAGATTCGAGAAAAGGAATATCCCTTCCTTGATTATGATGTTTCTGAAATTTTCAATGAACTCTTTGAGCATAAGCTCATTGAACTCCCAAAGATGAAGCGACCCGGCGAAGCTGGAAGGACCAATGACCCATATTATTGTAACTATCATAGGCTTGTGAGTTACCCTCTGAAAAAGAATTGTCTTTAAGGACAAAGTCATGCAATTCGCAAATGCAAAAAAGATAATATTCGATGATAAGACTGGCAGTTCTCATCAAATCTTTATCACTTTTAGCTTATTCAATCCAGTTCAAATATGCATCAAGGAATATAATAAGGAACCATTAGAAAATGATAAGTCTTTGGTTGACGAAGATGATGTTGAAGGTTGGAATCTGGTGACTAGGTGCAGACGCAACAAAATGAGTCTATGAAAGAAGTCATCTGAGCATCCAACTAGAAGGAGGATGGTGAAGAAATCGATAAATAAAAGGTTGGTTGAGCTTCCAAAGAAAACGAGGGTAATGGAGATTCACCACCAAAAACCACAGCGTCCGGTGAATTTGAAAGAATACTTACCAAGTTGGTTTCGTAAAAAAATGTCTCAAGTCAACCTTGAGGCATCTTGTTTTAATATTGGTAAGAAGGGGGCAAAGGGTGAGAACTTACCCACGGAAGTTCCTCCATATTCTGAAAAGCCTACTGAAACTCTTAGCCAAAAGGCTTAAAGAATACTTACCAAGTTGGTTTCCTACAAAAATGTCTCAAGTTAACCTTGAGGCATCTTGTTTTAATATTGGCAAGAAGGGGGCAAAGGGTGAGAACCTACCCACGGAAGTTCCTCCATATTCTGAAAAGCCTACTGAAACTCTTAGCCAAAAGGCACATGTATGTGATACAAAAATTACGTTTACAACTAACGATCTTATGCTTGGTAAAACCCTACAAAACTATCCCTTGTACATGGTGGGTCAAGTTCTAGGAAAGAAGATTAATAGAATTTTGATAGACGAGAGATTCTGAATCAATATTCTGCCTATTCACACTATGAAGGAACTTGGCATCGCTACTGATGAACTTTTTGAAAGTCATTTGATGATCTAGGGCTTCATCCAAGAGGTTTAGAGGGTCATGGGATCAATTAAGTTAGAAATTCATATGGATAATTTGCGGTCAAATGCTTTGATGCATGTAATTGATGTTAAGACTTTATATAATATATTGCTTGGTAGGCCGTAGGTATACGAGGAAAAAATTATCTCATCCTCTTACTATCAGTGCTTAAAGTATCTCGAAGGTGGAGTGAAAAAAAAGGTAATTGTTGATGATAAGCCATTCACAGAAGCTAAGTCACACTTTTCCGATATGAAATTCTACTTAAAGAATTATGTTGTGAATGAGAAAAAGGTTGAAGATGTCACCAAGACCAAGTGTGATGATATTGCATCTAAGAAGGTCACAGTAACTGTCAAAAAAGTCGCCACCAATAAGCCTCTCTTCACTTCGAATAAAGAAAGCATTGCATCTATGAAAAAGAAGGCAACGCCTGTTCTTCGCTAGGTAAAAGGATCATTCATCCGATACCAGAGATAATGTGCTAGGAGGAAGTTAAATCTACCTATCAAGCGGATTGGCATAATGAAACCATCCTCAAGGATACTGACGCAATGAAGTCCTAGGATACACGCATCCACCTCTAATTCACATCTCCACAAGAAGGGCGGTTAATAACTATATCACTGTAGAAGAGGAGTCTACTGCATCCAACAAAAGGCCTTTTATCTTTGACCGACTAGGAGAACCAACTACAAGAACTTCTATTTTAAAAGGTTGGGTCCACTAAATACCAATAAAAGCAGCAAGCATCGAAGTAAATATCTAAACACGGAAAAACACTCTTTAACTAAGATTCAGAAAGATCTCCAAAGTTTGATTCCTTCTAGAATGAGGCGACAGGTGAAACTAGTGGTTTCATACATTGAGGTGTTAAAATATAAGGCTTACACTGTAGTTTATACCAACAAGCATAAGGAAGATAAAGAAAGTGCTGGCTTCTCATATCCTATTACAACCCAAAATAAAAATGATGTGTCATCTTAAATTAAGGTTGATGAAGAGATGGGAGATACTTTCTGGTGTTACTACATATCTATCAATGACGATGATCCTCAAGAAGATGAAGATAATGCAGATGCTCCATCATAAATTAAAGAAGGAGTGAAAGCCACAACAGATCCTTTAAAGAAAGTTAATCTTCAAACCAATGAAGACCCAAGACCAACTTACCTGAGTGCATTTCTAGAAAAGAAGGAGCAATCGCTTATATAGATATACTCAAAGAATATATAGATGTTTTCTGTTAGAGTTATAAGGAAATGACTGGATTAGATCCAATAGTAGTAGTCCATCAGGTGGCAGTCAAGAATGGTACTCGTCCTGTTAAGCAAACCCAAAGATGCTTTAGGCCAGAGTTAGTTCCATCGATAAAAAATGAGGTCAACAAACTCATCGAAGCTAGCTTTATTCGTGAAGTTAAATACCCCACGTGGATTTCAAGTATTATTTTGGTACGAAAGAAGAATGGTCAAATTTGAGTATGTCAACTTTCAGAATCTCAATAACGCCTATCTTAAAGATGATTTTCCAATCCCCATACAGAAATTGATGATTGATGAAACCACTAGTTATGAGGCAATGTTCTTTATGGATGGTTCATCCAGCAATAATCAAATCTGTATGGCACCAAAAGACAAAGAGCTCACTGCATTCCATACGCCCAAAGGTATTTATTGCTACAAGGTGATGCCTTTTGGTTTAAAGAACGTTGGTCCCACTTATTAAAGGGCTATGCAGAATATCTTTGATGACCTACTTCATAAAAATGTTAACTGGTATGCATATGGATTAGTGGTGAAGTCAAGAAAGAGGGACAATCATTTAAAAGACCTAAGAATGGTATTCGAGTTGTTGCGAAAATATCAACTAAAGATGAATCAATTGAAATGCACCTTTGGAGTTACTTCTGGAAAGTTCCTTGGCTTCATTGTACGACATCGAGAAATTAAAATTGATCAAGCCAAGGTCAATGTGAATTTGAAGATGCTCGAGCCTCAAAATATTCATGAATTAAAAAGCCTTCAAGGAAGGCTAGCACATTTAAAGAGGTTCATCTTAAACTTGGCCAGAAAATGCCAACCATTTAGTTGTCTCATGAATAAGGACACTCCCTTCAAATGGGACCAAGCTTGTAGTAAGGCCTTCAAAATCATCTAATCATACTTGATAGAGTCTTTGATTCTTGCGGCACCTATAACTAAGAAACCATTAATACTCTACATCGCGGCACAAGACAGGTCAGTTGGAGCATTATTGGATCAATAAAATAGTGAAGGTAAAGAAAATACTATTTACTATCTGAGCAGAATGATGACACCAAATGAGCTAAAGTATTCTCCAATTAAAAAGTTGTGTTTGGAATTGGCCTTCTCAATTCAAAAGATGAAATAGTACTTTCAAGCTCATGTTGTCCGTCTTGTGTCTAGGGCAAATTCCATCTAGTTTGTAATGTAGAAACCGGTCCTTTGTGACCGATTTGCAAGATGGTACCTTCAATTTCAACAGTTTGAGATTATGTATATTCCCCAAAAGGCTGTAAAGAGACAAGTATTAGCTAACTTCTTGGCAGACCACCTAATACCTGATAACTGGGAACTGAGCGATAAACCTCCTGATGAAGATAAAATGGTTATTGAAGCAAAACCCCATGGAAGATGTACTTTGATGATACCGCATATCAAGATGGAGCTGGTGCTGGTGTGGTGTTCGTCACTCAACAAGGAGAGGTCATCCCATATTTTTCTACCCTAACAAACCGTTTCTCTAATAATATTGATGAATATCAAGTGCTAATACTTGGACTTGAGATGGTAGTTGACATAAAAAAACTGTAATTACAAGTCTTTGGTGACTCCCAATTGGTGATCAAGTAGTTTTTGGGAAGCTATGAAGTCAAAAAGCCTGAGCTACCACCAAATCATGATTATGTGTAGAAGTTGATGGGGTGGTTTGGAGAAGTAACTCTCCAGCATGTGCCAAGGATAGAAAATAAGCAAGTTGATGCCCTAGCTTCTTTGCCTAGGCCTACAAGAGTATAAACTATGTACGGATAAAAAAAATATCTGCTGGGTTGAAAACCTCGAAAGAGGCGGTCTATCCAAACGTTAGGATGCAAATATATATATATATATATATATTAAAAAACACTTACCCAGAACTACGTTGTAACTTGATTCTCTTTACTGAGGTATGTAGGCGCTTGAAATTTCATTCTGATTTTAGTTACATGAGTGTAAAAAAAATACATGTCCCCGCTTGATCCGCCATATGAAATTTAAGCATTCTTACATCTCAATTAAGTTTTGGACTTTTGCCAAATACTTGTGGCTCAATGAGGGCAACCCATCAAACCGAAAGGAAGCTCTTTAATAGGATTTGGAATACCCAAAGCATACAACTAGGAGCGCAAATCTACCAATCCTGTAGTTTGAATTCAAAAAACATATCAAGTCAACATGCTGAAATCTCCAAATCTACTGAAGACATCAAATCTACAAGGTCTGCAAGTAGATATCATCAAATTTGCCAAGTCTGCAGGTTGAAGTTTCTAAATTCACCAAATTTGAAAGTTGAGTTGCCCAATTCGCCAAGTTTGCAAGTAGAAGTTGACAAAATATCCAAATCTTCAAATTGAGACCTCTTAAATTCCCATGCCTTAAGGTGGACAAGATTTGTCCCTTTGCACCTTAAGCAGGCTTCTCACGGATTTATCCTCAAAACGATCTAAAAATTTCATGCCTTAAGATGGACAAGATTTGTCACTGTTGCACCTTAAGTTGGTCTTTCATGGGTTAATCCTAAACAGGAGCTCAAAATTTTCGTGCCTTAAGGTGTACAAGGTTCATCCTGTTGAACCTTAAGCTGGTCTCTTTCATGGAATTATTCCTATAAGGATCTTGAAGTTTTCATGCCTTAAGGTGGACAAGATACCCCTTTGCACTTTCCACTGACCATTGAAAAAGGGCCTATACTAAAGAAGACCATTGCTTAAGTGCATCGGTAAAAGGGCCCATACTTAAAGAAGATTATTGCATAAGTGCATTAGCAAAAGGGCTCATACTTAAAAACATCATTGCATAAGTGCGTCGCTGAAAGGACCCATACTTAAAGAAGACCATTGCATAAGTTGTAATACCCCGTATTTTTGTGCTAGACTTTGAAACGTCATTCTTACATATTTTAACTCTATTTCTTTTGAATTCATGTGTCATGATCTTTATCCTAGTGTGTGAAGTGATTTCGAAGTAAAAAAATATTCATAAGAATCATTTATAACAAAGTTGAGCTAAGAGCTTTTGATTTGCCCAAAGTTTGGTATTAGATTCTACAAGGGTCTACTTTGAATGTATATAACTTTTTATATACGTAGAAATTTGCAGCTCAAGACCAAATTTTTATATAGTTGTCGCATGAATAAGGACACGCCCTTCAAATGGGACCAAGCTTGTAGTAAGGCCTTTAAAAGCATCAAATCATACTTGATGAAGACTTTAGTTCTTGCGGCACTTATACCTAGGAAACCATTGACAATCTACATTGTGGCACAAGAGAGGTCAGTTGGAGCATTACTGGATCAAGAAAATAGTGAAGGCAAAGAAAACACTATTTACTATCAGAGTAGATTGATGACACCAAATGAGCTAAAGTATTCTCCAATTAAAAAGTTGTGTTTCGAATTGGCCTGCTCAATTCAAAATATGAAATAGTACTTTCAAGCTCATGTTTTCCGTCTTGTGTCTAGGGAAAATTCCATCAAGTTTGTAATGTAGAAACTAGTCCTTATTGACTGACTTGCAAGATGGTACCTTTAATTTCAATAATTTGATATTATGTATATTTCCCAAAAGGCTGTAAAGGGAAAAGTATTGGCTGACTTCTTAGCAGACCACCTGATACCTGATGACTAGGAACTGAGCGATGAACTTCCTGATGAAGATGAAATAGTTATTGAAGTCATACCCCCGTGAAAGATGTACTTTGATGGTGCTGCATATCGAGATTGAGCTAGTGCTGGTGTGGTGTTCGTTACTCAACAAGGAGAGGTCATCCCATACTCTTTTACCCTAACAAACTGTTGCTCTAATAATACTACTGATGAATATCAAACGTTAATACTTGAACTTGAGATAGTAGTTGACATAAAACAACTGTAATTACAAGTCTTTGGTGACTCCCAATTGGTAATTAAGCATCTTTTGGGAAGCTATGAAGTCAGAAATCTTGAGCTACGACCATATTATGATTATGTGCAGAAGTTGATAGGGTGGTTTGGAGAAGTAACCCTCCAGCATGTGTTAAGGAAAGAAAATAAGCAAGCTGAAGCCCTAGCTGTTTTGGCTTCAACCCTAACTCTTTCAAATCATACGGGAGTTACTATCCACCAAGAATGGGTGGTACCGCCATCGAAGGAGGATGAGGATGTAACAAATAAGATTGAATACCTCATCGCCATGTCTGAAGCTGTAAAGAAAAATTGGTGACAACCTATCATTGACTATTTGTGTTATGGGATACTTCCAAAAGATCAAAAGAAAAGGACTAACATTTGTCGTTGTGCACCTCGCTTACTTTACTAAAAGACATGCTATACAAAAGATCATTTGAGAGAGTACTGTTGTGATGTCTAGGAGAGGAAGAACAAATTCAAGATTTGAAAGAAGCGCACTCGGGAGTTTGTGGATCGCATTAGCCTGGATCGAAGCTCTATTTTCATATTAAAAGGACGGGATACTATTGGCCAACGATGGTGAAAGATTGCTTGGACTATGATAGAAGATGCAAAGATTGTCAACTCCATGAATATTTCATAAATCAACCTCCAGAAGTATTACATCCAACTGTAGCATGGTGGTCATTCAATTCTTAGAGAATGGATGTTGTTGGGCCACTACCAAATTCTTCTGGTGGACACTTTTACATCTTGGCCGCAACAAACTACTACTCAAAATGGGCCAAAGTTGTTGCAATCAAGGAAGAAAAGAAAGAAAATATTACAAACTTCATTTGAGTAAATATCATCTACTGCTTTGGAATTTCTAAATACATAATAACTGACAAAGGCAAGTCATTTGATAAAAAACTGATGAACAAGATTTGTGATCTCATTGGTTTCAAGCAGCGTAAGTTTTCTATGTACCATGTTGCTGCCAATGGTCTAGTCGAAGCATTATATAGGACTTTATGCAATCTATTAAAGAAAGTCATCTTTAAGTCCAAACGAGATTGGCATGAACGAATGGAAGAAGCTTTGTGGACATATAGAATAACTTTTCGCACACCAATGTAAGATACCCCAAATTCACTTATTTTTAGAGTTGAAGCAGCCCTGCCACTTGAGCGTCAAATACCTTCTTTGAGATTGGCTATTCAAGAAGGACTTGCCAATAAATAAAATGCAAATTTACGTCTTTTAGAATTAGAAGCTTTTGATGAGAAGAGGCTGGAGGCTTAGCCAAATCTCGAATATTATCAAGACCGTCTATCTCATTGTTTCTCCAAAAAAGTCCGCTTGAGGTTCTTTCAAGTTGGAGATAAAGTTCTTGTAGTGATAAGTCCCATTATTTTGAAGGTAAATTCACCCTAAAGTTGGATGGACCAGATGTTGTATACGAGGCATATTCAAATGGTGCTTACAAGCTTGTTGATGCATATGGTGTGAAAATTGGTCCTATCAACGTCAAGTTGTTGAATAAGTACCATCCTTGAAGGAAAATGTCACTCCTTAAGGCACAAGTATAAATTGCATGCACACTCCTGGCCCACAAGAGTATACATTATGTACGGATAAAAAATATATTTGCTAGGATAAAAACCTCGAAGAAGGTGGTCTAGGAAAAAGTTAGGATGCAAATATATATATAAGAAAAAAATACTCACCCAGAACTACGTTGTAACTTGATCCTCTTTACTAAGGTATGTAGGCGCTTGAAATTTTATTCTGAGTTTAGTTACATGAGTTTCAAAAAATACCTGTCCCCGCTTGATCCTCCATATGAAAGTTAAGCCTTCTTAGATCTCAATTAAGTTTTGAACTTTTGCCAAATACTTGTGGCTCAATGGGGGCAACCTGTCAAAATGAAAGGAAGCTCTTTTATAGGATTTGGAATACCCAAACCCTTCAACTAGGAGCGCAAATCTATCAATCTTGTAGTTTGAATTCAAAAAACATATCAAGTCAACAAGTTTAAATCTCCAAATCTGCTGAAGACATCAAATCTACAAGGTCTGCAAGTTGATATCGTCAAATTTGCCAAGTCAGCAGGTTTAAGTTTCTAAATTCACCAAATTTGAAAGTTGAGTCGCCCAAGTCGCCAAGTTTGCAAGTAGAAGTTGACAAAATCTCCAAGCCTTCAAATTGTGGCCTAAATTCCCATGCCTTAAGGTGGGCAAGATTTATCCCTTTTCTCCTTAAGATGGCTTCTCACAGATTTATTCTTAAAAAGATCTGAAAATTTTCATGCCTTAAGATAGACATGATTTGTCACCATTGCACCTTATGTTGGTCTTTCATTGGTTAATCCTAAAAAGGATCTCAAAATTTTTGTGTCTTAAGGTGGACAAGGTTTGTCCCTTTGAACCTTAAACTGGTCTCTTTCGTGGAATTATTTATATAAGGATCTTAAAGTTTTCATGCCTTAAGGTGGACAAGATATGCCCTTTTTTCACTTTCCGCTGACCATTGAAAAGGGCCCATACTAATGAAGACCATTGCATAAGTGCATCGGTGAAAGAGCCCATACTTAAAGAAGACTATTGCAGAAGTGCGTCAGCAAAAAGGCCCATACTTAAAAAATATCATTGCATAAGTACGTCAGTAAAAGGACCCATAATTAAAGAAGACCATTGCATAAGTTGTAATACCCCATATTTTTGCTCTATACTTTGAAGCGTCGTTCTTACATGTGTTAACTCTATTTCTTTTGAATTCATATGTCATGATTTTTATCCTAGTGTGTGAAGTGATCTCAAGGTAAAAGATAGTCATAAGAATCATTTAGAACAAAGTTGAGCGAAGAGCTTTTGATTTGCCCAAAGTTTGATATTCGATTCTACAAGGGTCTACTTTGAGCGTGAATAACTTTTTATATACGTAGAATTTTGCAGCTTAAGACCAACTTTTTATATAGTTGTCTCATGAATAAGGACACTCCCTTCGAGTAGGACCAAGCTTGTAGTAAGGCCTTCAAAAGCATCAAATCATACTTGATGAATCCTTTGGTTTTTGCGGCACCTATACCTAGGAAACCATTGATACTCTACATCGCGGCACAAGATAGGTCAAGTTGAGCATTACTGGATCAAGAAAATAGTGTGAAGGCAAAGAAAACACTATTTACTATCTGAGCAGAATAATGACACCAAATAAGCTCAAGTATTCTCTAATGAAAACATTGTGTTGGGAATTGGCTTTCTCAATTCAAAAGATGAAATAGTACTTTCAAGCTCATGTTGTCCGTCTTGTGTCTAGGGCAAATCCCATCAAGTTTGTAATGTAGAAACCAGTCCTTAGTGACAGACTTGCAAGATGGTACCTTCAATTTAAACAATTTGAGATTATGTACGTTCCCCAAAAGGCTATAAAAGGATAAGTATTTGGCTGACTTATAGGGAAATCCTGATGAAGATGAAATGGTTATTGAAGCCATGCCACTGTGGAGGATGTACTTTAATGGTGCCACATATCGAGATGGAGCTGGTGCTGGTGTGGTGTTCGTCACTCAACAAGGAGTGGTCATTCCATACTCTTTTACCCTAACAAACCATTGCTCTAATAATGTTGATGAATATCAAGCGTTAATACTTAGACTTGAGATGGTAGTTGATATAAAACAATTATAATTACAAGTCATTGGTGACTCCCAATTGGTGATCAAGCAGCTTTTGGGAAGCTATGAAGTCAGAAAGCCTGAGCTACGACTATATCATGATTATGTGCAAAAGTTGATGGGGTGGTTTGGAGAAGTAACCCTCCAGCATGTGCCAAGGAAAGAAAATACGCAAGCTGATGCCCTAACTGCTTTGGCCTCAACCCTAACTCTTTTAAATCAGACGGGACTTACTATCCAATAAGAATGGGTGGTACTGTCGTCAAAGGAGGATGAGGATGTAAAAAATAAGGTTGAATACCTGGTCGCCGTGTCTGAAGCTGCAAAGGAAGATTGGAGACAACCTATCATTGGCTATTTGTGTTATAGGATATTTTCAGAAGATCCAAGGAGAAGGACTGACATTTTTCATCGTGCACGTTGCTTACTTTGCTACAAAGACACGTTATACAGAAGATCGTTTAAGGGAGTACTCTTGCGATGTCTGGGAGAGGAAGAAGCAATTCAAGCTTCAAAAGAAGCGCACTCAGGATTTTATGGATCGCACCAGTCCTGATCGAAGCTCTATTTTCATATTAAAAGGATAGGATACTATTATCCAACGATGGTGAAAGCTTTCTTGGACTATGATAGAAGGTGAAAAGCTTATCAACTCTATGCAAATTTCATACATCAACCTCCAGAAGTATTACATCCAACTGTAGCATGGTGGTCATTCAATTCTTGGAGAATGGATGTTGTTGGGCCACTACCAAATTCTTCTGGTGGACACTTTTACATCTTTGACGCAATAAACTACTTCTCAAAATGGGCCAAAGTAGTTGCTCTCAAGGAAGAAAAGAAAGAAAATATTGCAAACTTCATCCGAGAAAATATCATCTACCGCTTTGGAATTCCTCATTACATAATAACTGACAAAGGCAAGTCATTAGATAACAAACTGATGAACAAGATTTGTCATCTCATTGGTTTCAACCAGCTCAAGTTTTCTATGTACCATGTTGCTGCCAATGGTCTAGCCGAAGCATTTAATAAGACTTTATGCAATCTGCTAAAAAAGTCATCTTCAAGTTCAAATGATACTGGCATGAACGAATGGAAGAAGCTTTGTGGGCATATATAATAACTTTTCGCACACCAATGCAAGCAACCCCATATTCACTTACTTTTGGAGTTGAAGCAGTCCTGTCACTTGAGCGTCAAATACTTTCTTTGATATTGGTTATTCAAGAAAGACTCGTCGATGAAGAAAATACTAAGTTGTGTCTTGCAGAATTAGAAGCTCTTAACGAGAAGAGGCTAGAGGCTTAGCAAAATCTCAAATATTATCAAGACCGTCTATCTCATTCTTTCAACAAAAGAGTCCATTTGAGGTGCTTTCAAGTTGGATATAAAGTTCTTGTAGTGATAAGTCCCATTATTTTGGAGGCAATTTCACCCAAAAGTGGGATGGACCATATGTTGTATAAGAGGTATATTAAAATGGTGCTTACAAGCTTGTTGATGCAGATGGTGTGGTAATTGGTCCTATCAACGCCAAGTTCTTGAAGAAGTACTATCCTTGAAGGAAGATGTCACTCCTTAAGGCACGAGTATAAACTACATGCACACTCCTGGCCCGCAAGAGTATAAACTGTGTACGGCTAAAAAAATGTCTACTGGGTTGAAAACCTTGAAAGAGACGGTCTAGGCAAATGTTTGGATGCAAATATATACATATACATATATATACGTTGTAACTTGATCCTCTTTACTGAGGGATGTAGGTGCTTGAAATTTCATTCTGAGTTCAGTTACATGAGTGTCAAAAAAATACCTGTCCCCGCTTGATCCGCCATATGAAAGTTAAGCCTTTTTACATCTCAATTAAGTTTTATACTTTTGCCAAATACTTGTGGCTCAATGGGGGCAACCCGTCAAAAAGAAAATAAGTTTTTTTATAGGATTTGGAATAACCAAAGCCTATAACTAAGAGCACAAATCTACAAAGCCTGTAGTTCAAATTCAAAAAATATATCAAGTCAACATGCTGAAATCTCCAAATCTGCTGAAGACATAAAATCTACAAGGTCTGCAAGTTGATATCGTCAAATTTGCCAAGTCTGCAGGTTGAAGTTTCTAAATTCACTAAATTTGAAAGTTGAGCCACCCAAGTTGCCAAGTTTGCAGGTAGAAGTTGTCAAAATCTCCAAGTCTTCAAATTGAGGCCTCCTAAATTCTCATATCTTAAGGTGGACAAGATTTATCCCTTTGCACCTTAAGCTGGCTTTTCACGGATTTATCCTTAAAAAGATCTAAAAAATTTCATGCCTTAAGATGGACATAATTTGTCACCGTTGCACCTTAAGTTGATCTTTCATGGGTTAATCCTCAAAAGGAGCTCAAAATTTTCGTGCCTTAAGGTGGATAAGGTTTGTCTCTTTGAACCTTAAGCTGGTCTCTTTCGTGGAATTATTCCTGTAAGGATCTTGAAGTTTTCATGCCTTAAGGTGGACAAGATATGACCCTTTGCACTTTCAGCTGACCATTGAAAAGGGCCAATACAAAAGAAAACCATTGCATAAGTGCGTCGGTCAAAGGGCCTATACTTAAAGAAGACTATTGTGTAAGTGCGTCAGCGAAAGGGCCCATACTTAAAAAACATCATTGCATAAGTGTGTCGGTGAAAGGACTCATACTTAAAGAAGACCATTGCATAAGTTGTAATACCTCATATTTTTGTGCTAGACTTTAAAGCGTTGTTCTTACATGTGTTAACTCTATTTATTTTGAATTCACGTGTCATGATCTTTATCCTAGTGTGAGAAGTGATCTCGGGGTAAAAAATATTCATAAGAATCACTTAGAATAAAGTTGAGCTAAGAGCTTTTGATTCACCCAAAGTTTGGTATTCGATTCTACAAGGGTCTATTTTGAACGTGTTTAACTTTTTATATGGGTAGAATTTTGTAACTCAAGACCCATCAAATTGTATATAATTGAGTTAGCTTTTCAACGATACCAATTTTGCATTAATTTGATACCCGAGAGAAAAGTTATAGCCATTTTTGTGAGAGAGGTAGTGAGGGCGTGTGATTAGCCCGTGACGCCCCCTGTAGGGCACCGCAGTGGAGCCTGCAGTGCCCACTCCAGTGCACCGCACCAGAGCACACGGCATCCGCTCCATAGCTTGCCCCTCAATTTTTTCCAATTTTTGTTCTCATTTATGCAAGGAAAAATTGTTTTTTTTTTCCTTTACCCAAGGGGTCCATAACATAGGATTAAGGGTCCCAAAAGGCAAAATTAGCCCCTTTATTCACAAATCCTCTCAAAATAAACCATTATCTCTCAAGAACAAATCCTAGCCTCTCCAAGATTCAAGCTCAAGCTTCAATAAATCACCATGAACCTTCACGAAATCTTCAATTAAAGTATGGTAGATGTTCATCCATGGGTCTCTTTCACCCATGGAGTCCAAGAACCCATTTTCGAGATTAAAGTTATGATTTTGACTTGTTATTATGAGTTATCTTCATGAAGTTATGATGAATTTTTATTATGAATTATGTTTACCAAGTATTTTGATAGAAAGAGCCCTTACACATTTTAAAGTTGAAGTATGTTTATCTATATCTTGGTAATTTGATTTCAAGTTATGATTTCAATTGTTTTCATGTGGAATACATTATAGTATGTTTTAAATATTGTGGTTTCCATATCATGTTCATGTGAATTCAGAATAAAACCCTCAGTTTATGATTTGATCATGTGATCATGCTATCTTATCATGTTTAAAAGCATCCCCATGTTAAAGTAAGGCTGTCTAATGGGCCGGGCCGGGTCAACCCGGAACCGGCCCCCTCTCTCTTACCGGGTTCCGGGCCGGTTACGGGCCGGTTTTGGCCTTAACCGGGCCGGGCCGGGCCGGGCCGCACAGTAAAAAAAATAAAACCCACCCGGAACCGGCCCACTTAACCCAATCCGGTCAAACCCGCTAAAACCCGGTCAAAACCGGTCAAAACCGGATAAAAACCGGTCAAATATACACTATATATACGCTATATACACAATCTATACATTAAATATACACTTCTATAGAAGATATATACAATGTATACATTAAATATACACTTCTATAGAAGATATATACACGTGTATACGCACCATTCAATGTATATATACTACTACCTATAAAATATACTACATTATATATACATTACAATATGTATAGATATACTTATATACTAATTTATAAAACATATACACATGTATAGGTTAAATATACACTTCTATAGAAGATATATACACATGTATACGCACCATTCAATGTATATATACTACTACTTATAAAATATACTACATTATATATACATTACAATATGTATAGATATACTTATATACTAATTTATAAAACATATACACATGTATACGTTAAATATATACTTCTATAGAAGATATATACACGTGTATACACACTATTCAATGTATATATACTACTACTTATAAAATATACTACATTATATATACATTACAATATGTATAGATCTACTTATATACTAATTTATAAAACATATACACATGTATAGGTTAAATATACACTTCTATAGAAGATATATACACATGTATACGCACCATTCAATGTATATATACTACTACTTATAAAATATACTACATTATATATACATTACAATATGTATAGATATACTTATATACTAATTTATAAAACATATACACATGTATACGTTAAATATATACTTCTATAGAAGATATATACACGTGTTTATGCACCATTCAATGTATATACACTACTACTTATAAAATATACTACATTATATATACATTACAATATTTATAGATATACTTATATACTAATTTATAAAACATATACACATGTATACATTAAATATACACTTCTGTAGAAGATATATACACGTGTATACATTAAATATACACTTCTGTAGAAGATATATACAAATGTATACATTAAGTATACACTTCTATAGAAGATATATATAATGTATACATTAAATATACACTTCTATAGAAGATATATACACGTGTATACATTAAATATACACTTCTATAAAAGATATATACACATGTATACATTAAATATACACTTCTATAGAAGATATAAATAATGTATACATTAAATATACACTTCTATAGAAGATATTAAAACTTTAAATTGATAAATAAAAAAAAATAAAAAACAACAACTAAGGAGTGAATGAATTTGTGGAATTTTATTGATTGCAAAATGATCCAAAATTTATAATTTACATGAATGAAAAATCTATAAATTATGCATCATTTTTTCCAACTCATGCATGTTAATATTAATGGGAATTTGCATAGGATAGTCGAAGTCAACGGGGGCAAACCCATGCATTGGACTTGATTCTGTTGAGTTCTCCCGTGAAGTCATTATTTCTTCAAGTTTGAGGTCGTCGCTTGGCTCTGGTTCCATTCCTTGGTTTCTTCTTTCTGCTCTAATCCAGTCTCTAAGGCAAACTAAAACATTCATTGCGTTGCTTCCCAATGAGTGTCGGTTGTCTCCAAGCTGCTGTCGTCCCTGACTGAAGGCGCTCTCTGATGCAACGGTTGACATTGGAACATTCAAGATATCTCTGGCTAATCTTGAAAGTACAGGATATTGTGATTCATTATTTCTCCACCAATCCAGCGAGTTGATCCGTCGTCTGCGATCCTCTGGTGGCGTCCGCAGATAATATTTCAGCTCCTCCCGATAAGTTGATGTGTAAGCTCTGTCATCCACACTGTTCCAACAAGATAAATCATAAAACGAATCAGGAAAACCACTATGTGCCGACCTTTTAGAAGATGATGGCTCCTCGGGAGGATGAGGAGCGACAGTTGGACTGATATTTGTAGGTACGGCTGAATCAAATAAATCAGCATAGTGATTATATAATTTGTCTATATAATCTTTTGCATCAGCCGTAGCCGTCCACAAATCAGGCTGCTCTTGTTCAGACTCACGGTTAGTATTTATTTCTAAGTTAGTATAAATAAGCGTACTAAAGTGACACATATGATTAAATTTCATGCAAGGATTTAAAATAGCACCAATCATGTAAATAGGGGGAATCGGGAAGAAATATTTTTTAAATTTCGTAAACATAGCGCCAACAGCTTCTTTATAACCTTCTTTATTTTTATATTGTTGGAGCAAACCAGAAATATCGGCTATATATGCCAAAATATTACAAACAGTAGGATAGTATGCACCGGAAAATTCAACCGTAGCTACATAAAATTTTTCTAAAAATTTAACAAGATCATTAATTATAACCCAATCAGAATTATGTAACATGCAATCAGCAGAATCAGCAAAAGAACCACAGTGTTGGTTAAAAGTTAGTGTAATAGGAATTCTATATTTATAACAAGTTTTTAAAAATTCATACGTAGAATTCCATCTAATATCAATTTCCTCAGGCATTAAAATCGGTGTAAGTCCATTTTCTTGACATTTAACTTTAAATTCTTTAATTCTCGCTCTACGATTATTTCCTTGAATGAAACCTACGGCAAGACGAATTTTTTCAATATAAACCTCAAAAAAGTCAAGACCATCTTTTACAATTAAATTATAGATATGACATGCACACTTAATATGGAAAATTTCAGGAAAGGGTGGAGATAACGTAGATTTTATTTTTGTTATAGCATTCTTGTTGTTAGAAGCATTATCAAAAGCAATACATAAAATTTTATTTTCTATACCATAATATCCGGCAATTTTAATAATAGAATCAGAAATAAATTGTCCAGTATGCTTGCGATCTTCATCATATAAAAAAGCAAGAATACGTTTTTGCATTATGAAATTACTATCCATCCAATGACAAGTAACAGTTAAATAATCATTTTTATTAACAGCACGACCAAGATCAGAAGTTAGGGACAATCTACATTGAATATTTTTTAAGAATGTTGATAAATAAAAACAATATTGTGAATGGAGTTTAAAAATATCAGACCGACAAGTAGTTCTAGGAATACCATTAAACATAGGATTATAAATTGCTTGTATATAACGGATAAAAGCATCAGAAGAAGGAAAAGTAAAAGGCAAACAACCCACAGCTACCATTTTAGCTATTTCTTCCCGGTCCCTCAATTTATTATACTTTTTCGCTACTTGACCGGTTGTTGGGTCCATTCTAGTTTGCGTTGACCCACCAACATCCCCACCACCTTTTGCAATATTTAACTCTCTTTTGTGATCTTCAGCTATATGTCTCATTAACGTACCCGTACCCCCTTGCTTACCGCCACTTCTATGCTTATATATTTGTTGACAAATATTGCACTGCACCTCACTATCTGATATACGTTCAAAAAATTGCCATGCAATACTAGTTCTTTTACGGGGTTTTGGGGCACTGGGAGGACGGGAAGGGAGATTAACTGATTCAGATCTAACGTTAGCATGTCCTACTGCGGGTGTTTCAGCAATATTTTCATCATCTTCGTCTACATTAACTGCATCTACTTCATTTTCTTCTTCTATACCGTAATTTTCTTGAAATTCTACATAATCCATATCGTGAGCACCTACACCTATTTCTTCCTCAAAAGGTGTACCAAGCGGTACCGGAGGCGAAGGCACACGGGTATATCTATTACTTGAACTACCTCTACCGCTAATAATTCGCTTTTTACTACCACTACCGCTTCCGGGACAAAAAATTTTAACACCTTTAGCAGCGAGGTTTTTTAATTTATCCATAATATAAATTAAATTAAACTAAAAATATTCAAAATACACAAATATAACAAAATTAAATATTAAACAATTAATACAATAAATAAAAATTAAACGTAAGAGATGGAACGACAATACCAAATTTGGGAAGTATCCGAAGATTGCGACTTTAGAAACTTCTGCTCTTACTTTGTAAACGAAAAAATAAAAAATTAAAGTGAACACTTTAAGAAATTAAATATATTGAATATTTGAGAATTGAGAATTGAGATTTGAGAGAGAATGAGATTTGAGAGATTGGAAAATTGTGTGAGAAATGATTTGAAGTTGTAGGGTATTTATAGATTTATTTTGAGGATTAAAAAATATTTTATATTTTTTTTTTTTTTTTTTTTAATGAAATGGGCCCAAACTAGCCGTTTGGACCCAAAAACGGTAATATTACCGTTGGGCCAACGGCTAGTTTGGCCCAACAGAATTTTTTATTTTTTTTTTTATTTTTTTTTTATTTTTTTTTTATTTTTTTCGGTTACCGGGCCGGGCCGGGCCGGTTAACCGGCGGGCCTGGACCGGGTTGGTCCGGGCCGGGTTAACCGGGCCCAATTTTTTTAAAAAACCGGACCGGGACCCGGTACCCTAAAGCCCTAGGGCTTTCCGGGCCGGGTCAAACCGGTCCGGTTTATAGATACGGGCCGGGCCGGGCCGGGTCAGCCCGGCCCGTTTGACACCTTTATGTTAAAGACTTGGTTTCCTGTGTTTGTTGAAATGCTTAAGTGAATAATTGCGAACAATAATTTCCTTCGATGGCTTCAAAGCTTTCATATGTCCTTGTTGTTATTGTTAGCGAGTCCTGGGGTTATGAATACCCAAAATTTAGCTGTTTACCTAGTTTTCAGTACCCACAGAATGATTTTAAAATACACCATGAGCATTCTCTTTCAGTCAGTTATTATGATCAGTTGTTAGTTCAGTTAAACTTAGTTCAGTCCAGTAATCAATGTCAGTTCAGTTGGGAGTAGAATTCAACACCGAGAGAACCTGGGGATGGGAGCTCATCCGTCAGTTAAGATTGGGTCCTTAGAAGCAATCCCTAAGTTCCAGAACTACGTAGCCAGCGTAGATTATAAGATGCCACCCGCCAGTTTACGACTAACACTCTCAGGGATCACCCGTCATTTTAGGACTGATCTCAAGGGTCACCCGCTAGATTGGGACTGACTCCACAGCAATAGTTAGTACCTGTGGCATGGTACTAGCACCCTTCTAATTGGGGTCACAGGTTGGACCTCAATCAGCTCAAATTGGGGCATGTTGGTTAGATGATACCTTTTACAGTTTCAGTTTCAGTAATCAATACAGAATTCAGTTAAGTTTTGCTTGACCATAGCATATAGTTTATCAGTATTCAGTTACCAAATTTTAGTATCTCAGTTTACAGAATATTCTAGAAGCACATTATATGTTTGGTCATACATACTCAAATTTTACAGTTTTCATGTATCTATGCAGCAGTTATCTCATGTTATTCAGCCAGTTAGTTATTGGTCTTGTTCAGTCAGATTTCAGTATTTCCACGCATGTCTGTTATTACTATTTTCATGCACAGTTATCCTAGGTATATCAGCCTAACCTTATCTATCATGCCATTACATTCAAAGTACTGACCGCATACTCATTTCTTGCGCTATGATTCTCATTCGTAGGTTCGGACGCTCAGGTATCTGACCACACTTAGACATTCCAGCACATCAGCAGCAGCAGTGATGAGTCCTTATAATTCGAGGATCAATTATGTTTATTTCAGTGTTTTCAGTTCAATAGTTAGTTGGGGTCTGTCCTATCAAATCTTATTCAGTCAGTTTTAGAGGCTCTCAGACACTTTAAACAATCAGTCAGTTTGTCATTACTTTTATCAGTTTTCAGATAGTTATTTTCCTGCAGTTTTTTCAGATTTACAATTCGGAAATGTTTTAGTATTTAAAATATTATGGCGTATTCAGTTATTCCGCACATGTGTATTTTGTTATTATTATTCAGTGCTCACAGCAGGTACCAGCTCATGGGTTAGCTTGTGGTCACTTATGACCGTAAGCACCGTGCAGCGTCCAAGGTATACTCCTGAGGCGTTCCATAAGTGAATCGGTGAAAGAGTTCATATTTAAAGAAAACCATTGCATAAGTAAATCGGTGAAAAGATCCATACTTAAAGAAGATCATTGCATAATTGGGGCCCATATTTAAAGAAGACCATTGCATAAGTGCATCGGTGAAAAGGCCCATACTTAAAGAAGATCATTGCATAATTGGGGCCCATATTTAAAGAAGACCATTGCATAAGTGCATCGGTGAAAAGGCCCATACTTAAAGAAGACCATTGCATAATTGCATTGGTGAAAGGGCTCATACTTAAAGAAGACCATTGCATAATTGCATCAGTGAAAGGACCCATACTTAAAGAAGACCATTGTATAAGAGCATCGGTGAAAGGGACCATACTTGAAGAAAAGTCACCATCTTGAAGTCAAATTGGTCAGTCTTAAAGTGTATGGAGGTGAAGTTAAACTCTCGCATCCAAAGCCGATTGTTGCATAGTCGCCATCTTAAAGAAAAATTGATCGAATCTTAGGATGACGGAGACGAAGTTAAACTCTCGCACCCTAAGACGATTATTGCGTAGCCACTCTCTTGAAGTAAAATTGATCGGGTCTCAAGGTGATAGAGGAAACGTTAAACTTTCGCACCTTAAGTCGATGGTTGCATATTGTTATCTGCATCAATTTGAAAAAAAGGGACAAAATAAACAAAAAGAAAGAAAAGAGTGGAAAAGAAATTACCTCGATACTGCACCTCCCAGTTATGACTTGCAAGCACTGCAATTGGTCTTACAAATAAAGAACACTGGGCTTATATAGACATCAAAGGGCGGCTAATTAAGACTTATTTTCTATATAGGATAGTTTTACAATCAGTGTTCTAATTGAACTTGGCTTATTTGAGGCAGTGATATTATCTATTTCTATAGGTCTATTGATATTCTTGGTAAGCATATCAAAGTTTTCCAAATTCTCATCACCTTATCTAATGTAATTTTATGCCAGACAAGAAAAAAGGGATTTGTCTATGTACATAAACCACAAATCAAAGTGCAAATTGACGGCTAAAAGTGAATTGGTCTTCACTTTCTGGTCAATCCCAGGTGGAACATTAAGTTGTATGTATTTGACTTATTTTTTTAAAAGGAGGGAGAAATTTCTTTTTAAACAAAACAAAAAAAAATAATTACTTTGGTAATTATAAATGTCCATCAAGAATGTGATGAGCAAAAGAATTTGTATACAAATTACAGAATATCTTTACTAATACTTCAAGTCTCGTCGCTAAAATACTAAATATCTCAACAAGTCTTGAAGTAGGAGTATTTGTGGGCAATGAAATTTTATTAAATGTAAATCCGTACAAAATTTAAGTTATATTAAATTCAAAATATATTAGTCCTAAATAAATATTGCGAATTAATATAATTGAATTAATTATTTAAGTCCAAACACATGGATTTAAATAAGGTCCAATATGTATTGGGTTAGTCCATTAATTTGAGCTACAAATGATGAGCCATTTTGCAAAGCCAAAAATGTTATTTTATTCTAGAGGACCAAAATGAATGTCATGTGTCAAATGATATGGCATGCCAAGTCAAGTAAAGGAGCCAATAGGATCATGCCACATGTCAAAATGATGCAGCGGGCCTAGTGAAATTAAAAGCCCATAAAAGACGCCACTTAAATTTGATTGGTCAAAAGAAGTCCATCTTCATCATGACTCTTTCCTTTCCACAACTATAAACAGGGGTCTCATAATTCAAAAGAAAAAACCAACCACTCTAACAAGAAACAAGAGAAATCTCGTGGATCAAACACCGCAATTTCTCTGCAAAGCTCAAACAAGATTCAAGATTAAGACCGCAAGATTTAAGAACAAGCCCAAAAGCCTTTGAATTCAAGCACAAGTCAAGATCAACTCAATCAAATCCGCAAATCAAATTCAAATTCAAGATCAAGCTCAAAGCCCTTGAATTGAATTTATATTTGAAAAGGCGAATCAGAGGATTCTTAGAGATTGTAATACTCACATATTCAAATCAATAAAATGATTGTTGTAATACTTTTCTTGTCTCAATTTATTTATTTATTCCGATTCAAAATTTTATTGTCCAACGTGTATATCCCCTGATATCCTTGTATTGCCATGCATATCAACGTATATCCCCCTATATATCTGTTTATCTCATATACGTCTATGTATATCCATAAATATCTCTGCCTGATATATATTGATATACATGTTATTCGATGTGATATACATTATGTTATAGAGACGCTTTCTAGGTTTGAATTTTGGCTCCAAATCGGTCCAAATCATTTCATCTTTATAGTCGAGACCCTTCTATATATACTTGGAAACAAGAAAATAGATAATATAAAAATGGAAATATATAGATGGTCCCTTTAAATTATTCGTAACAATCACATAGACACTTTATCTTTTTTAATTATCAAATAGACACCTCTACTTATACAGATGTGTCTCGTGAACCACCTGATCCAATTGCTCACGTTCGCGATGCAAGATAAAGTTAAATCCAACACATGCCCATCACATGAATTTGGAAGCCAATATCCAAGTTTGAGCTACCTAATGGACCATTACTGATTCTAAAATCTTATCAATGACTAATCTTGGTATGAATTCGAAATTCTTTGGGAGGATCGGTGGGCAGCGTGGGGTGGGGTGTTAGGGTTTTTGCCCTGATTTTCTTTTCAAATTTAAGTGTTATTTTTTTTAGAAGAAAAATAAAAGTAATACCATAATTACTTTTACTTTTTCTGAACGAAAAATATAAAACTTTTTCATATTTACCAAACCTCTTTCTGAGAAAAGATTTTGAAGCTCTATAAATAGACGACCCCCTTCTCATACCTTAACACAATAGCTTCCACAATGTAGTCTTTAAAAGTCTTTGTTTAGGAGAGATTTCTCCCAATAGGTTTAATTTTTTTAAAATTTTATTTTTAATATGTAGGTAATTTGACCAAATTATATAAATAATTTTATGCTTTTTAATATGTTTTTCTTTGTCATCTGATTTATTATCTCATGAT
Organism: Capsicum baccatum var. pendulum; assembly: GCA_030864225.1. NCBI lineage: Eukaryota > Viridiplantae > Streptophyta > Magnoliopsida > Solanales > Solanaceae > Capsicum > Capsicum baccatum. The sequence goes on along the minus strand of CM061553.1, from coordinate 59,420,173 downwards.
TTGCAAGCGTTAAGCTTCCGCATGACGCCCTCTCGATTTTGAACTCAATAAGTGGTATCAGAGTCTGTGGTTTAAAGGTCCAGTGGTTTGGTGAAACGAGGTTGAAGACAAGTCAAGGCTATTTTATTCAATTTGTAATTAATTTCAGGATTTTTGTCGAACTGCATATGGAGAACAAGTTTAAACCATATTTTCAGCATTCCTGCTGCTGCATCTTTAAAAATAAAAATAAAATGTTACTTTTAAACCAATTTTTAATCATGATATTTTAAAATTTATTTTTAACCATGGCAAGCAGCAGTTATGAAGATTATATCAAGAACGAAATTCATGCATGTGATGTGAAGAAGGCGGATCAAGTGAAGAAAATCAAGTCAAAATGGAGAGATTTGTTAGGGTCTTTGTCCTGATTTTCTTACCAAATTTAAAAGTTATTTTTTTAGAAGGAAATAAAAGTAATACCATAATTACTTTTACTTTTTATGAAAAGAAAATATAAAACTTTTTCATATTTGGCAATATAAATAGACGATCCCTTTCTCATACTTCAACACAATAGCTTTCACAATGTAATCTTTAAAGAGTCTTAGATTTCTCCTAGTAGATTTAATTTTTTTTTTAATTTTATTTATAATATGTAGGTAGTTTGACAAAATAAAAAATTGGAAGTGTGGGAGATACTAAAAGTTGATGTTGAAAGAAAAGAATGCAACATCGCATTGCATGCCTAGTTTAGGAAAAGCTAAGAGTTCTTTTAGTTTTTTCACTCGGTATCTAATACAAGCATACATTAATTAGATTTGGACTAAAAGATTTCATTTTAAGGCATAAAATGCTTTCTATCAAAAGGCCAGTGGGCCAAGAGATTTTTCAGTGTGAAGAAGAATCTTTATTGGTTTTAAATGATTTTTTTTTTGTTTTAGTAAATATATAAATCTCACACATTGATAGACCGTGTTAGGTAATTTATTTTCTTTTTATCACTCTTACTATTGCTTCAGTTATAGATATGTTTCTAACGGACAAGCGAATTTCATCGTTCTCCATCATCATACACTTTTGAGGTAAGAATAATATTTATTGTTTAGTGATGGACATGAATTTATTTATTGTCTATATTCTTTTGGTTAACTTTCACCTTAATTGCTTAAAGTATTTAGTCCATTATATATTGAATATATGTGACAACCATGTAACAAATGCATCACCTTTTATAATTTAACTATTAATCAGAGACATATATACACATTTCTTATTAATAATTGAGACATTAGTTTTGTACCATGTATTTTGGGACATTTATTTTGTATCAAGCATGAATCAACGCATTAATTATGTATTAAGTATTTTGAGATAAACATGTAACGCATGTTCATTATCATGTTCATGTTCATTGGTTTTTAAATAAAATCATCTTTTCACTATTTTTTTAATATTTAACAGTTGAAAATTAATTAAATATTTATAAGAACACCTTTTCTTATTAGAAGTCATTTGAATTAATGACAACTAATATCTTTTTCATTAGTTTAAGAATTAAATCTACAAATAAATATGAAAGCGTTAGAATAAGAAAATATAAAAAGTACCAAATTTTTAGAAGTTTTAAGTAAGTAATCAATGTTTTTATAAAGATTTATCTTAAAAAATAGAAAAAAATTTAAATATAGAAAAAAAAAATAACTGTAATATAAATATGGTTTAAATCGATCCGTCTCTCTTAGCCTCTAGCAGCAAAGAAAAGAGGTACTACTTAACAAATGCAAAAGTGACGATCCATTAACCACTTAAAACTTTTGGTGGTAAAATATATATGAGCTTACAATAAAATATATGTTATATTTACATTATTATATTAATGTATGAAGGATCTTTGAAAAGTGATTTGAATTTTCTGCACTTCACTAAAAACTTTTTGCAATAAATAAAATCATCTAATTTTAAATAATCAAAGATTACGCGTGTGAGACATGTGCATTTAACTAGTAAGTATTAAGGGCGGCTCCACCATTATAGTTGTGGATTAGGCAGAACTCAATAGTTTTGACTCAATATTACATTTTTTTTAAAAATAAAAAATCAGGATAATATGTCTAAATAACATATTTAGAATCCAACAAAACAAAAAATATTGTGGTCCAAAATCCATAAACTTAAAATCGAGAATTCATCTCTTATTAGCATGATGCCGAACAAAAAATAGAAGACCATTATTGGAAGATATATTCATATTTAATGGAGTCTATTTTTTTTTTTTTTTTTTTTTTTTTTTTTTGGTTAGAATGGAGTCTTTTTATTGTATTGAATTGTCACTCGGCCTAGTAAACGTAATTTGAATAAAGTGTGCCTTGTAAAACAGTGAGAGTTTTAGGTGCAAGCAGAATTCAGAATTATTCGTATGCACCTACATAAGCAATACTAAACTTTTGAGAAGTGTTACATGTGGAGTACAAATGAAGTCCTTGGAAAGGCAATGTGCACAAATATATGAACTCATAGAAGCCAAATTCTAATATCAACCCCTTTTCCTTTTTTGCTTGCCTATCCCACAAGATATTAATTTTCTTCAATCTTAACATTACTTTAAAATTTTATCAATAATTTCACGTGTTTAGACCGTAAGTCCTCACAAATTAGGAATCAAACTTGACAAAACTTCGAAAACAAACTACATCTATCAAAAGCTATAGCCCTCCAATCAAAGCATAATGTGTTATGAAGCAAAGCATATGTTCTTTTTCTCTCATGTTTACGTTAGCAATTTAGCATATGCATTTGCATTATTTTGGACTTAACAAGTTTTGTTTCAACTTGCAAAATCAAAGTTCTTGTAGAAAAATTGCGAAAATATGGAGATGGAAATGGGACTCAAACTAACAAGAGCTGCTGATGAATTCTCCTCTACTGAATTCCAATTTGCAAAAGACAGAGCTGGCCCTCTTTTCCAGTCTACAGAAACAGACACAATGTTCATCCTTACAGTCCATTTGAAAGGTCAATTTCTCGTTATCTAACACATGGTTGATTTCTCAGGTCACTCAACTAATAGATATTATCTCAGGAAGTCATCTTTCTTCGTGATTCCAATCTTTTTCAACAAAGAAAGTGACTTACTGAGATAATAATTATTAGTTGAGCGACCATCTGAGAAATCAACTCACGAAACACGTTAGTTCTATTCATTTTCATGTTCATTTGTACTTACTTCTAATATGGAAAAACACTTTATAGGTTACATACAAAAAAACATAAAGATTGATATTAATGAGGAAGGAACCATAATCACGATAAGGGGTGAAAAGCCGATTCAAGAAACTGTCTTGGTAGGGTGGAAGTTGATCAAGAAAGATGTCGAAATCAGAAAATTTAGTAAGGCTTTCAAGATACCAGATGGGGTTATTTTGGATAAAATTAAAGCTAGATTTGATGAGGAAAAATCCATATTGACAGTTAAAATGCCAAAGAAAGTGAAAGGAATTCTTGGAAGTGAATTTGTTGAAGTGAAGGAACATGAAGATTTACCAATTGTAGCTGACAAGATTTCTAAAAAGGTCACATTTAAAGAAGATACGGTTGAGTCGACATCCTCAATTGATCAAGAGTCTACTAAACAAGCAGAGGAAAATCAAGAAAAGGGGAAAGACATTGTGCAATTACCATCCAGTATCCAAAAACCACCTGAAGTACTCGAAAAACACGTTGTTAAGGATGATATTCCTCAAATGGACAAGGACTCAAACATCAAGAACAACAACACAATTCAAGAAAAAAGAGAGCCTCAGGGAGATTTTGTAGGTCGCAATGAACCTGAATCTTCGAGTTCTAGAGTTGAGCCTAAAGATGATCAAACCAGTGAAAAAACAAGGAAAAAGGAAGATGATAATGTGCCCAATAGGAGTTCTAAAATTTGTGTACCTATTGTTGCAGGCTCAGCTTTAATATTATCTCTTGTTGTGTTTGTCATTCATTTCATCAGAACTAAGAATCAGTCTGGGAAAAGAAAAGATTAAAAAGCTAACAACATAGCATGGATGTTGTTAGTTTTTAAAACTTTTCATTTTCTTTAACTTCTTTATTTGAATGTAAAAAATAGAGTTTGATGATTACTAGGTTCAATTTGTTGTGTTGTTATGAGTGTGTACTTGATCCTAAAAAAAGCCTATGGTTGTTATTAGCACTTTCTATAAAATTTTCATAAGGTGTGTCCCTTTAATTTCTCAGGCTGCCTTGCAGAATGCAGTCCTGTTTTAGCCCCCAATATCTCCTTTAGCTCACTACAATGTACTTAAAAAAACAGATGCCATGGACTTTTTAATTTGGTTATTATACATTAAATCCTGAAGAGTTGAACATTTGGGCTTTTAGTCTCCAACCTCCTGAATATTATATCTTGTTTGTAGTCTTAAGAACAATTAGTACTAGGGGTCGTTTGGTTTGGAAATTGTTATACTGGAATAACTAATTATCCCGAGATAAAATAAAAGAACACATTTTTCTTTGTTTGGTTGGAGGGATTAATCCAACCCGGGATAACTTATCCCACCATTTTCTCCTTAGTGATGGGATAACTTATTCCATATACATGGTGGGAGAAGTTATCCCGGGATAACAATTTTCAAACCAAACGACCCCTGAGTAGAATAGCAAAAAATAATTAATTGTATTTTGAGCGTCTAAAATAACTATCTTTAATCATGACAAATAATTTGAGACGGGAATATAATATTTGATAACAAAAACAAAAAGGAGTAAAATGCTAAGGTGCCAAAACTAAAACTAAAAGAAGAAAAAGCTAATAAATCATAAGTACTAAAGTAGGATCAAAGGATAGCAATATTACAAATGATATGTTACTACTCTATTGCTACTACTATTAATCATGATGATAATCAACCCCTTTCAGTGCTACTTTAGATTCAAAAAAATACTGCATCCCAAGAGTGGAATCTCTCTTTTTACATGTCTCTCCTTTTGCATTGTCTAAAGTAGAATTAATAATATTGCAAAGCACACAGCTGTTTGAATTGCTGAAAACCCTACCTCCTGCATTTACAAAAATTACAAGCCCCAAATCAGAAAACAATCAAATTAATTAAGTACTTCAAAGTATCAATGAGGAATATAATTAGAATTAATAATGAATCTAATCAACAGCACCATCATCAGCATCCAAACTCACTTTGTTGGGAAAAAGTTATCACTTGATCTCACTTTCCTTGCTATTAATCAATATCTAAATGATCCTTCTCTACTTTTGTTTGATAAAACGATTAATATATTTCTCCAAAAATGATCTTTTCTCCTTTGTTTCCCCGAAATGGCTTAATTTTTGTCCCCATTGAGCTATTTTATACTCCTCTTTTTTAAAAAGAATGACCTAATTTGACTTGACACAAAGTTTAAGAAAATAAAAAAAACTTTTGAATCTTGTGGCCTTAAATGAAAGTTGTGTCAAATGTACCAAAATACTCTTTAATGTTGTGGTTCTGCTATGTGAAAAGTTGAAATTAAAGTACTGCAAAAAAAGAAAAGGGATCATTCTTTTTTAAACGGATTAAAAAGAAAAGCAGGTCATTCTTTTTTAAACGGAGGAAGTAGGATACAACAGTAACATATTCAATATAACCTCGCGAGCAAAGTCTAGAAATGGTAGAGCATAGGCGACCTTACCTCTATCTCATAAGAATAGCGAAAATATTTTTGCGATTGACCAGATATTGTATAGTATATATTTTAATAACAACTTATTTGTATAAGACAGAAACACCAAACGCTAGTTTTATTCTTGAGTAGATTTAGGATTTAAAACAACTGATTACTATCGTGACTATATCTTAAACGTTGTGGAATATAGCCTATAGGTCAATAATCAGGAATCAGAGATGTACTAATAGGGAAAAGTACATACAGTGTCCATCAAGGGTAAAGTAATTATCTAAATTTGTCACATATCTTTTAATTGGTAGACTAGAATATTCACATACAAACATTTCTATACTAGCATAATATTATCACAAGCCCAGTAACACTTATCAAGATAGTCCAACGAACTTATCAGCAGCCAACTAATATTCTATGGAATTATTTATTTATTTCTTGAGAAAAATATTGGTACTACCATGTACAAGGTTTTTTTTTCTCTTCTTAAGAAAAAACTATTGAATACTACTTTGAGCTCCACAAATAAAAATTCTATAATCGTTTAAATGTCTCTAACACCAGAAAATATGAAGTAGTTTCCTAAAATAAAAATAAAAATAAAAATAGGAAATAAAAAAAATAAAAGACGGAAGAAGGTCTAAAATTTCCTGTTTTAATGTGTATATATTTGGACCGCAAAAATCAAATAAAGTAAGCACTTTCTTCCCTAAAAATCCTAAACCAACTTTACCACTATTCCTTTTGCTTTCTTTTTTACCTTTTACTTTTTTGACATGAAAACTCATACTTATATACAGCTTAACCAAATTCTTTATCTTATACTAAGAATTTTAAAATCCATTAAACTATTTAGGATCCTATTAAATCACTTGTACTAATTTATTTGACATTTTTTTAGTCTATTTCAAAAAAATTATCACAATTTTACAATAAAAAATATATTAACTTTAAAATTTCTTTTTTCTTAATAAATAATTTACAACTGTACATATAAGGTTTATTTTAAGCTGCACATTTCAAATCTTTTTCTTTTTTCCTTAAATTTTGTGACTCAAGTCAAACAGGATCATATAAATTTGGCAGAAAAAGTATTGAACAATACTTTTAATCAAACCGTATCACATAGGAAAGAGGATGATGTCCTTTCAATTTTATTGAGTATATATGACCAAGAAACTGCTTCCTTCGTTTCAAAATAGTTGACTCTTGTTAATTTGATGTTGTCTTTAAGAAAATATTTATTAGATGTTTATTTTATCAAATTAATTTTGTTAATTATGTGTTGAAAATATAAATTTGAGTATATATACTTTGTTTAGTCACTAAATGATAGAGATGGTATTGGAACAGCATAATAAAGTTCTCTTAATTTCATAAATAGTAACTGAACTGAAACAAATACTTTTAGAAAGAAGATTAACTATTTTTAAATGAAAAAGTAATTAAAAGAATTTACATTTTTTTAAAGATATTTATTTAGAGCATGTAAGAACACACTTTATCTACAAGAACTGAATAATTTCTTAGGGGTCGTTTGGTAGAGTGTATAAGAATAATGTAAAATATGGTGTATTAGTAATGTCTGTATTAACAATGTCTGTGTTAGCTATACTTGCATTAGTTATGCTTGTATTTTTCTTATGCAGTGTTTGGTTTGATGTATTAAAAATAACATGAATTACATAATTTCAAAAAAAAAAAAATTACATAATACCTTCAATATATATGTTTAAAAGGATGCGAAATTTTTTTTGAGAGATAATAGTATCTTTAAACATGTTAATGCATGCATTAGATTCATTGCATTACTAATGCCATGGATTTTGAGGTATTAGTAATACACACCTCAATATACAACAGAGAGTATATCTAATGCAAGCATTAGTTATACATAAGATAAAAAAATATATCAAACAAGGTACTGCTAATACACATTAAACTAATGCATGCATTAACTTTCTAATACATTCTACCAAACGACCCCCTTAGTTATGCTGGGATAACTTTGAAAACAAGTTATACCGGGATTAGTTATGCTGGGATAAGTTGTGATGAATAAGTTATACTGGGATTATTTTTTATTGAATGTTTGATTTGTTGTATTCAAAGTAATATGCATGGTATAATTTCTAGGAATAAATTAAATTAATATATATATATATATATATATATATATATTTCTTTTCAAGCTTTAAATATTTATTCTTAAAAATAAAATTTTTATCTTATTTAGCTTAATTTTTTTTGTGTGTGCATTTCCATAATTATATCATGTGTATTTTAAAATAAAACTTTCATCTTATTTAGTTTTAATTTTTTTACGTGTGCATTCCCATGATTATGCCATGTGTATTTAAAAAAAATCTTACTACATCTTATTTAGTTTGAAATAAAAAATTTCAACTTAAGTTTTTTAAAGTAAAAGATGATTTGTTGTTTATGTCACTTCATTTAAATAAATACCACTCATATAATATAGAATATTAAAATTCATTTTAATAGATATATAAAATATCAATTTTTAAGTGATTAAAAAAATATTTAATTTAAAATATGTAATTCAACAATGGAGTCGACATTTTTATTATTTTTTAGAGAAATTAAAATATATAAATAAACATAATAATTATTCAAATAAATTTAACGTATAATATATTCATAAATAAAATATTTCTTAAATGTGTATGAATCTCTAATATTTCTTGTTAAATTACTTATTTTTCTCTAAATTTCATAAAATATTGATAATCTCATTTTTTGTTAAAAAAATTCATCATCAAAAAATGTGAAAAAGAATTACTCTCATTTTTTATTATTTAGTATCATTAGTATTTGGAGAGTCAAATTATATTTTTTAAAAAATTAAATTTTCAAATATTTTTAGCTAAATGTAAAAATATTTTTTTATTTAATAATTAAGCATGTATTAAGTTAGAAAGGGAATGTCAACATACTTTAATAACTTGTCCATAATTTTATAAAAATACTTTATATTTTATTAAAAAAAATAAAGTAATACATATATACATATATACATACATATATATATATAATCTAAAAAGAATTGAGGGCAATTGTATCTTATTCTAATTTTATCCAAAGAATAACTTAATATGGGATAATAATCCCACCATATCTATGAATAATTTATTTCGGGATTAATTATTAATTCCGAAATAAGTTATCCCAGATATTGATAACCAAACAAGTGAAATAAATATTTTTCCTCGAATTATTTACATTCAAATCGCAAATCAAATGGCACCTTAGAGTGTTTCAAAGTTAAAAAGACCGCTTATTTAGAAACAAGGTAGTAGTAATTTAGTTAAAAAGATGGCTTATTTAGAAACCAAGGTAGTAGTAATTTTAGTGTGACATAAATTTGCCAGAGTATTACACATCACTCTTAGTCAAACAACATGAACAAATAGAGGTATTTATGTGATTAATTAGATGAATCACCTGAATAATTGCATGGTGAGCAGAAGCAGAAGTTGGCAAAGGGCGGATAGTAGCAGAATCTACTTCACCAGTAGGCAAGGGAACTGCCGGATTACTATTAATAAACGGAATATCACCTCCTTTTTCCGGCACCATTGGCCCATTTGCAGGCAGAACAGCACTCGGGGCAGGGCTAGGGGAAGTACTTTCTCGTGGCGGAAATGGCCATGGGTATGCCGGAGAAGATGACACAATACCACCGGATATCACCGGTGGAGCTCCCACCGGCGAGGTGGCAGGAGTTGGTGCCGGAGCTGAAAATGATACCTTAATTGCTAGCTTTTGGTTCTCTAGACATGCTGCATTGGTTCCATTGTTGAATGAGAAGTAAAACATCCCTGGCCTTGATGGGTGCCACTGCAAAAAAAATTAGAAAGATCAAATCTTTTTAAACACCCTTTTGAATTTTAGCTGTGAATCTTGAAAATTTGGAAGAAATTGAAGTCATTTACAAGAAATTTCAGACTTTGCCGTACAAGCTTACACACAGTAAATTCATGCTTGATTCTTGAAATTATGCTGAAAATGAGAGAATTTTCTAACACCCTTTTCATTTTTAAATTTGAAGTTGGGTATGTTGAAGAAATTAGTGGCATTTTCAAAAAGTTGAGACTTTAAAACACACACATGAAGTTAGAGTTTGGTTGTAGATTTTGAAGTAATTTTTGTAAATTTGTCTTCAACTATAATGTATGTTCAAATACAACTTTAAATTTTCAAATTTGAAGTTTCAACTTTAAAATCTATGGCCAAATGAGAGGGAACAGAAACAGAAAGAGAAACTTACAGTATAGGACTTGGAATCAGATTTAGTAAGAAGTGTAGCTTGAGTGAAATTGCAGACATTGAAGGCATTCTGGTTCTGGAAAATGTACAGATTGTACTCATACTTGTGCTTGAAAACTGAAAAAAACAAAAACAGAAACAAAGACTCCAAAGGTAAATGCAAGTCAAAATTTTGGTCAAGTGAAAAGCAATCAAGAAGACTACTTACTAATGGAATCACCAATTTGAACTGTTGGATTTTTCCACTCAGAAACTCCATCAACTGCTACAGTTGCACTATGAGAAAGCTGAAAGATTACACTTCCAACAATGAAGAAAAACGCACAAAACATAGAGACAATTCCCATAATGAAACTTAGTGCTGAATTCAAAGTGGTGGGGAGCAAAGAAAGAACAGAGAATAGTAGTTAGTAACAATTTGGTGTTAGCTTTAGAAGGTTTTTGAGGCAATTTAATGGAGGAAAAAGAGAGTGATGCAGAAAAGTGTAGTACACAAAGAAAGAGGAGAAAATGGAGAGGTGTTAAAGAGAGTTGTCAGTGTGTTGGGCTTTTCACGGGAATTGTTTTGAATGGTGTTCAGATGGGTGCTGTGAGTGAAAATTTGGGGGATGGATGAGTACAATCTGTACATTTAATAGTGTCATAAGGCATAACAGGAATTCAGAATTAATTTCTTACATTATCATTAAATTATTTAAAATATCTCACCAAAGTCAATTTTATTTTTTCATAATAAAAATGTCATTAAATTATTATTTTATCTCTTATAGTATCATTCTCATATTTTAAACTACTAAACTCACTTAATTTGCTTAATTAATATTTTCAATTCAATTTTAATTATAAATTTGAAAAAAGGCATCATTTTCACCCTAAACTATACCCAAAAAGTCTAAACTACATCTAAACTATACTAATGACCTATTACACACCTTAACTATAAAAAAAGTGATATTATTACCTCCCCGCAATCCCCATTCTAAGGCGCGTATGTTACACTTATTTTAGGCGCATCCAACCTATTAAATAACAAAAGTAAACGGCTAAAAACATTAAGGTAAAAGTCATTGTTTCCACCCCAAACTATAATCGAAAAGTCGAATCCACACCTAAACTATATAAGTGACCTATTACACACCTTAACTATAAACAAGTGATATTTTTTACTTACGTGGTGGTGCTAACATGACAGTGCATCTAAAATACTACACCACATGCAAGTGGTAGTAGCCTGACAGGGTGTAAATAGTTTCATTTTTTTATAGTTTAGGTATGTAATAGGTCACTAGTATAGTTTAGGTGTGGCTTCGACTTTTCGGGTATAGTTTGGGGTGGAAACGATGCTTTTTCCCTAAATTTATTAAATATCAAACAACTTTCACATTTTTACATATCATACATGGTCGACCCCCATGCCATACCTTCAACCGCCGACCCACCAACGCCACCAGACCCACCGAACCTTATAGAAACAAACGACCCACCTCACACAGCTGATCTGGAACCGATGAAGCCGGGGATAACCTTCAAGGTAGCCCTGCAAAACAAGGAAGATTTCTTAAACGGACAATACCTGAAGTGCGGGCACCCCTAATGCCACTAGAAACAGGGGACACAGTATTACTGAGCGCAGAAGACAAAGAAAGAATCTATACACCTTGGCGCTTCTCAATAATCGTGAAACTATTCAAAAAAAGACTCGCTCATAATTATTTGAGGACTAAATTAGTGGAGATGTGGAAACCAACAGAACCACTAACCTTAATAGACTTGGGAGACGATTTCTATATTGCTGAGTTCACCAATCCAGAAAATATGCAGAAAGCCCTCCATGGTGGCCCGTGGTTTGTTACAAGAAGTTTTCTCTCAGTCAGGCATTGGGAACCAAACTTCATTCCGGAGGAAGCCACCCAGTCATATACGGCAATCTGGATCAGACTGTCTCACTTCTCAATGGAATTCTATGACAAGAACATCTTAGAAAGAATTGAAAACAAACTAGGCACTCTGTTAAAAATCGATACATGTACTTCAGCAACTCTAAGAGGCAGGTATGCTAGAATATACACCCAGGTAACCCTAGATGAACCTGTCAAGACCTTTGTCAATGTGGATACACACAGACAAAGTATGATTTATGAAGGGGAGGTGTCTTATGCACGGGATGCGGAAGACTTGGCCATACTCAACACACTTGCCCCACGCAACCCTCCAAAGCTGCTGATGAGCAGGATAAAATGACTCTCTCTAGTAGCAAGCCACTCCCCACAATAGAGGAATGGAAAACAGTCACATTCCTCAAAAAGAAAGACACCACAAAGCCTCCCATCAGTGCAGGTAAGGAATCAGCGAAAGGGGACCAAACCCAGGTAAAAATATATGATGTGAGTTCAGGTAAGTTTCTGCACTCCAACTCTTTCATAGCCATTTCTAATAATTTCATCTTTAATAAAATTGAAACGATCCAAGCAAAACTTGAGCAAAGTTCCAGAAAAGAATTAAAAAATAATCAAAAAAAAAAACTGTAGTGGGACAACAGGGCTCACCTTCTTCTGGTAAAACTGACACTTCTGACTTGCCTAAAGTCAGCCCTGGAATTCCCAAATGGGAATTTAGTTCTCAACCACTCTCCCCTCATTAACTCTATCTCTACCACTTTAATGCTTGAGAGACCCAACGGAGTCCGTTACCCCACCCCCTGGGGGAAACCCCTATGAACGCCTCTGCCTCTGCGTATTCTGGGAGGATTAATTCCATTGCCACTAGGGATAATCATCACCTTAGGTCGATTGACATGACCAATGCAGTCATGTCAATTAACTCCTCCCCCAATGCAGTCCGTTACCCCACCTGGGGAAACCCCCATGAAAACATTAAACTTTGTACCCTGGAATCCAATGAGGGAACCCAACTCAGCCCCCCTATTCCAAACCTCTACTGTCGGGCGCAGACCCAAGAGAAATGATCACCTCAGTGCTAGACGAACTAAAGCAATCCAATGGAGAAATGGAGCAGCTCTTGGAGGATCTTAGGGAACTAGGGGTAGAAAACCTCACTCCAGACAAATCAATTTATAGAGAGTTCAACGAGCCCTCCAACACAGCTATTATTGCACCCTTTATTCTTGCAATAAAAACTCTCAGCTTGACCCTGAGGAATGCTTCGAAGCAAGTTTCATCTGCACTATCACTGATCCATCAAGTGGATTTAAGGAAGCAACCCTCGCAAGATAAGTGGAAGCAACTAATGACCCACCTCCCTCCATGCACAATTGATCTTATGAAGTTCATCATCTGGAATACTAGGAGAGCCAACAGTGCTGCCTTCAAGCGTCAATGTGATGCCCTAATCAGGTCCCACAACCCATCCATGATTGCCTTGTTGGAAACTAAAATGGTTGACCATAAACACCTCACTGAAACCCTCTACTTTGATGCTTACTTAGAGTCAAGTGCTGTGGAAAAAAAATGAGATATAGTTGTAATGTGGAAAGAGAATTTACTCCATCTTCAGCACTTCTCCTCTTCACCCCATGGCGTTTATGCTACCATTAAGGTTAGTAAAGATCTCCATCCGTTTCTTTTCTCTAAAATTTATGCTAGTCCTAACCCCAACATGTGTTTAATATTTTGAGAAGAGTTACGCAAAATTGCTAATACTCTGAATGGGTACTGGCTCATGGGAGGGGATTTTGATGAAATTTTGAGGGCCAATGAAAAGATCGGGGGAGCACCTATCAACAATACTAGAGCTAATAAATTTTGGAACTGTCTGAACCACTGTAACATGGTGGACCTTGGCTATAAGGGCTGTAAATACACCTAGACCAATAAAAGGTATCGAAATAGAGAAAGTTTTATCCAAGAAAGACTGGATAGATTTGTTGCCAATAACCAATGGGTAAACCACTACCCTGATACCTTGGTCACTCATCTTCCTAGGACTAAATCTAATCATTGCCTCTTTCTCTTATCTCTTTCCAAAAAGACTGAAAGATAGGCCAATAAACCCTTTATATTTGAACTCATGTGGTGTAACAACCAAACTTTCCATGGATTAGTTGAAAGATGTTTTGCTGGACTCTCTTCCCTTCAACAATCCATCTCTCAATTTCAAAGTGAGGCCAGCTAAAATAAATATGTTTTTGGTAATCTTTTCAAAAGGATCAGAACAAGTCTAGCTAGACTGGATGGCATCCAAAAATCTCTCCATTACCACACCAGCTCCTACGTCCAAAGTCTAGAAAATGAGTTGATATGTTACTATGATGCCATGCTCAAATGTAAAGAGGATTTTTGGAAAATCGAATCCAGAATTTCTTGGTCGGCGAACGAAGATGCCAATACCTCTTTCTTCCACTCCTCTACCATTACTAGGAGGAGAAGGAATAGAATCTCAGAGCTCAGAGATGATATGGGTAACCACATAAATGAGGAGACTGACATTCACGATCTTATTTTTAATCATTTCAGGACTCTATTTACCTCCAGCCACCTAAGCAGCCCTAATAGTCACTTTATCCCTACCAACACCTCCCAGCTTAATATTCTCTCCAGGGAAGCTAAGCAACTACTGGATTCCCCACTTAGAGACTTAGAAGTCTTGATGACCCTCAAATTCTTCAAACCTCTGAAGGTCCCAGTCCCTGACGGACTTCACCCACTCTTTTACCAGAAGTTTTAGAACATTATGAAAGAAAAAAACTATGAACTTCTGTAGGCAAGCCTTCTCCACTTATTTCATGCCTGAGGACTACAATATTACCCTCATATGCCTCTTTCCTAAATGCAATAATGACAAAAATCTTAGAAACTTTAGGCTCATTAGACTCTGCAACACTACTTACAAGTTTTTAACCAAAATCATTATCAATGGGATCAAGCCTTACCTCCCTACCATCATAGGGCCCAGCCAAGCAAGCTTCTTATCCAATAGAAGAGCCTCTGACTATGTCATTATTATACAGGAGTACATTACCCATTTCAGTAAAATGAAAGGAAAACACTTCAATATGATATTAAAAATTAAATTGGAGAAGGGTTTTGACAAAATTGAATGATCCTTCATCAAGGATACCCTGCTATTCTTTGACTTCCCTGAAAACCTCACCAAGCTGATCATGTCTTGTGTCACTACCTCATTCATTTCAGTCTTAGTCAATGGTGCTAAGACCAATTTCTTCAAGCCTTCAAGGGGTATTAAACTGGGTGATCCCATGTCCCCCTATCTCTTTATCCTTTGCATGGAGAGACTTTCAAGGGGCATTGACTCTGAGGTTAGTGCTAAGAATTGGGGTCCCATCAGTATTACCAATGGAGGCCCCAAAATTTCCCACCTCTTTTTTGTTGATGACCTCACACTCCTAGCAAAATCTACTCATAGCAAATGCCTCACTATTGTCAATATTCTGAGGACATTTAGCATGCTCTCTGGCCAAACCATCAATAATGCAAAATCCAAAGTTCTTTTCTCTAAAAACTGCACCCCTCAAAATGCTGATCTGCGCACTCAAACCATAAATATCCAAGAAAGCCAAACTTTTGGCAAGTACCTTGGATACCCCATTTTCCATAGTAAACTCAAGAATAGTGACTTTCAGTTCATTCTGGATAACATGTAACAAAGACTGGCTGGATGAAAGACTAAATTCTTCAACATGGCTAGTAGAACTGTTCTCACCAAGTCTACACTCCGGATTATTCCTACCCACTCCATGCAATACATTAAAATTCCAAGCAAAATCCATGAACTCATTGATAAAACTTAAAGGAATTTTGTTTGGGGAAGCAGTGTTGAGAAGAAAAAACTTCATCTCATCAATTGGGACACTCTTACTAGCCCAAAAAATAGTGGTGGCCTTGGGTTCCACAAGAGTGAAACCAGTAATAAGGCCATGCATGATAGCCTGGCCTGGAGGCTCTACTCCCAGCCCACTAGCCTATGGGGTAGAATTATGTTGTCTAAATACAGTAGGAACAATAATACCCTTGGCTCTAGAACCTGGAAAAATATTATTAGGGGATGGGCATATTGCTCTAATGGCATAAGTTAGAGAGTTAACAACGACAGTAGAGTTAGGTTCCTCTTAGACAGTTGGATGCCCCACCTAGGCACCATTAGCAGCCTTATCCATGGACCTCTCAACATCACTGATGCCAATAGTATCATCCAGAACATTCACCAAAATGGTAACCGAGATTTCAGTAACCTATCTTTTGAGTTACCTATGCATTTAAAAGATGTCATCAAAAGTACTTTACTTCCTCAGAATTCCACAAAAGAGGACAAGCCCTTCTGGGGCCTAACCAGTAATGTTATTTTCAACACTAAGAGTATGTATACTCTCCTGAGTAACTCTGAAGATAGCATCCCAGTCCAAAGAAATTACAAGCTGGCTTGGAAAGCCCATACCCCTAATAAAATCAAAACCTTACTTTGGATCCTCCCCCGTAACAGACTTCCCACTAATGCATACCTCAACCACATTGGCATTTCCATTGACTCCCAATGGCAAACATGTCACCGCCAGGAAGAAACCATAAATCACATTTTCTTTCAGTGCAACAATGCTGTCATCTTTTGGCAGAACCTACTCCATATACCCAGTTCAAGCCGACCCTGCTTTGGATGAACATGTCTGCATCTAATTGGGATATCATCTGGTAAAACCTCAAAGGTAAACCTTTCAATAGCTGGCTCCCATGGTATACCCTTTTTTCTCATTGCCTTTGGGTCATTTGGCTGTGCAGAAATGACAATAATTTCAACAACAAATGCAACCATATCTCTACAGTTATGGCCATAGCTCTTGCCACTGAGTTTAGTATGCTTGTTAACAAGGCCACTCCCAAGCCTTCAACCTTCACCATTATTAGCACTAAATTGAACCCTCGTATCAATGGCCAGTTAAAGTTTAACATTGATGGTACAACCCTTGCCAACCCTGGCAAAGGAGGAATAGGGGGCATCTTTAGAGACCATAATGGCCATTGGATTTTAGGCTTTAACATGCATCTCTCCCATATCACTCCTACCATGGCAGAGCTATCAGCTTTACGCCACGGTCTGGTCATTGCTAAAGCCAATAACCTCACTCTTTTTAGCATTGAAACTGACTCTAGTGCCATATTAACGATGTTTTCGAATAATCACCCTTCCTACCATAATTTGATTGTTGAGTACAGGTCTCTAATGGAAGAAACGCAGGTCGCAATGCCAATCAAGATCTCCAGAGAGCAGAATACAGTGGCGGACATACTAGCGAAGAAAGGAACTAAAAGCCAAGTCACAGAATCACCATAACTATTCTGGCAAATTCTCTCTTTTGTATCCGCTTATGTACAATCGGATTCTAACGGAAAGCTTGCTCATCGCAGAATTAAAAACACTGCTATTAACTTACTAGGCCGGGATGTGACCCCGAACAATCTATTTTTGACTCCTTAAGCTGGAAGGAGTGTAACTTTATTTCCTCCATAAATAACTAATGAATGAGATTGAACTATCTTTTACACTAAAAATAAAAAATAAAAAATTGGTCCAGTATAAAAGTAATGAAATCCATCAAAATAATATAGATTTTAAATAAAGACAATTATGCATATTGAAATGTCTACTTGTTTAGACACAAAATATTAGCTAATCTTTTTACTCATATATTTTAAGTTATTCGTCAATATACAAAATTAAGAAAAAATTATCTATTTATTTATTCTTATAATTAATTTATTTTAAAAGTATAAATATTATAAAGTTTAAAAAAAAAATCTTGTATTATTAATTTTAGTATTGATTAAGACTAGAGTATATTAACAAATATTACAAGGTAAATTAGTAAACTATCTTTTTTATTTATATTTTTTATGTGACACGCAAAGGTAAATGGATAAATAATATGTAATGGAGAGAGTGCCAGTTTAAAAAAAAAATACAAAATCTCATATATTTTTTAACATCTCAGTATATATAATTTGTCATTATTTAAAATATATTTTATTTTGACAGATTTTATTACTTTTTTATAGATTCCTTTTTTGTTATGTATTGAGTGGTATAATTTAATGAATTTTTCATTAAAAATGAATTTAAGATGTTAGCTAAGAAACTTAAGCGCTTTTAGTAGCTTAAAACGTTAGAATGATTATACAAGAGACAAAGTAATAGTTTAATGATATTTTTGTCATAAAAAAAAAAAACTAAGGTGACTTTGAGGGGAATATTATTAATAGTTCAATGACGATATAAGGAATTAACTCTAGAAATTTAAATTCGATCTCAAGAGATAACTAAACTCTAAAATTGATTATGTGTATCTAAACAAACACCTCAACTTCTTTTCACTGTATCAGTTGAATACTTCATCTTACAAAATAATTATTTACACAAAATTTATATGTTACTTCAATATTGAGTATCCATGAGACATAGCGAGAACGAGTTAGAGTGTCTAATTGTTATTAAGATCAAGTTGAAGTGTGTAGATGTGGACTCTCAAAGTTAAAGTGCTTACTTATCAGCTGAGACTAAGTTTAAATGTTTGTTTATGCATTATGCATCTAGTGTTAAATACCCCCTAAAACTAATAATAAATATTAGTTTCAATCTGTTTATCTGATTTGATTTGATATAAAATTTAAGAAAGTAAAAAAAAAAATCTTATGATCTTAAGCTAATGATGTAAAATGTATCAATATCATTTAATAGTATAACCTTAAATATGTCAAGCGGAAAGTTAGAATTACTAAATTGTTCAAAAAAGACTAAAAATTAAAGTAAGACAAACAAACTAAAACAAATGGAGTAGCAATAACAATAATTTAATCAATTTAATCTTATGAAGTGAGGTTTGGAGAGGATACTGTAATTTTATCATCATATTATTATGTTGTAATTATCGTTCATAATACTTTGTTATGCTTTCATCTTTTGACTTCGTAAAATTATATTGAACATGTTGTTATTATTATTATACTAGTACCGGTACTATGAGTAACAATCATTTTTCTTTTTAAAGTTTTTACAGTAGAAGCTGTAATGATTTTGTCTGCGGAAAATTATTAATTTAACAAACGGAAAGGTGCTTTATTTTAAGGAAAAGAGGAACATGGAATTATGATGATTTTGGGTAGATGGTGATGAGTTATGAGTGATGATGGGGACTATTATTTCAAAATGATTAGCTTTTTTTTTGTGATTCTGAATTTATTACTCTATTATTGTTATTTTTCTTTTCTTTAGTTTTGGGGAACCCAATCCTCATTTGTTTAAGACTTCGAGCACATTCTCTAAAATTTATGATAATATGTTGAGTCTTTGATTGTGCAATTCTAGGTTTATTTTACCTTTTACTCGGTTGTGGGTTGTCACTTGTTAGTGCTTTGAAGCAATTGCTTATTACTAGTGCTAAAAGTAATTTTTTTTGGCAGAAGCATTCACGATGTTGAGGTCCCAATGGTGTCAATAAGAAAATATTGCCGTATGATCGAAGAGTGATTAATTCTTCACTGACCTGCGTTTCGACTACCGTCATAATTCATGAAGGAACAATTGATAATTGAAGCGTGTTGGTGAAAGTTCAAGTTAAAAAAATAAATAAAAATTAATTGTTAAGATGTGAAATTTGCCAAAACAATAATAGTTGATAGTATATGTTTTTGCATTATTCCTATTTAATTTGATGGGACAAAAAATATATCTACATCCAGTTCTGTAGTGTACTCTTTTCTTGCAACTTAATTGTACTAAAAACATTTTCCACCAACTAAGTTCAAATAACCAATATTTTATCCAAAATAATGCCCCAGCATTATTAGTAATCTCAAATTCAATTGCTTAACTTGAAGGAATACAACAACATACTCAGTGTGTTCCTATTTTGTAGGATCTGGGGAGGTTAGAGTGTACGCAGATCATATCACTACCTCAAGAAATGTTGTTTTCTTTATTGGATGGGCCTTTAGGCCGATCCGGATTGGATATGAAAATCGTTTGAAATTTTGGTTTTAGGATTGAAGAATTTACAATTTAAATTCATTTCAAAGAAGCTCGGACTGGATTGGACTTTTTAAGTTTGGTTTTGGATCAATTGGTTTAAGCTTGAACAATTGTTCCCTTCGTTTAATTCATGTGGCCTTTTTTGCATTTTGAGATTTAAATAAATCTATTTTTTATCTTAATTTTTTTTATATATATTTTAATATTTTGAATTGTCAAATATTATGATTTATAGTACTCCAAATAGTTTCCAAATATATAAATTTTATTTCAAAAATAAATAAATAAAAATTTTATGGCCAAATTTACGATCAAACTTCTACTATTTGACTCTTAAAAAATAAAAAGTATCACATAAATTAGGACAGAAGAAATAGCAATTCCCCTAAAAGTGTTTTTTCTTAGAATGTATAACTCTCTACAATTAACAAAGATTGAGTCGCTCTACCACTCATAAAGTGTTATTTTATATTGGACTTAATAACTATATTTCTTGGACTCTTTAAAAATGTTTAACAATTCTATCCTCCAAAAGTACTATAATTTTGAAAAATTGGACAACGTTGCTGCATCGATAGTGAAAAGCTAGTGCAACTTAACTTAATAATATAATGGTTAGGGTCGTAGGGTACAAACCTATATAGGTAGGGGTGAATATAAAGTAAAAAAAATTTGAATTTTCAGATATTTGAAAATCCACAGTCTTAAATCTGATATCCAAGCCAAAATTCATTTATATTTTAAAAATCAAATTCAAAATCCAATCCATAATTTAAATGTGTAAACCAAATAACTATTACAGTGACAAACAAAGTATAGTCCCACAAATTCAAATCAGATACT
Organism: Capsicum baccatum var. pendulum; assembly: GCA_030864225.1. Lineage (NCBI taxonomy): Eukaryota > Viridiplantae > Streptophyta > Magnoliopsida > Solanales > Solanaceae > Capsicum > Capsicum baccatum. Next base: position 59,399,389 of record CM061553.1, on the reverse strand, counting down.
AAAAAATTTGACTTTCGATTTGTAATTTTGGTTGGCCCAAACTATTCCCACCTCTATTTCTTTCCATTAACCTAAGTTTATGGGATTAACTAAAAACATGATATATAAATAAATTATACAAAGTTAATTAAACCAAAAATATTTCCATGTAGTAGCTAGGTCAAAAAATCAGGTCAAACGTAAATCTAGAGCACAGTGAAAAAGTATAGTATAGTACTACTAATTCACTAGAGCACATGGCTGGATTATAAGATATTAAAGTCCAGAAAAGAAAATCCAACCCTCTATTTGCCACACGCATGAGACACTACCACTAGTTCTAAAACATCATCCACAATGGCTGACTATCGTCAATTTCTAGTAATGGTCCACTAATCATATATTATTCTTTTCATTAGAGTAAATTTCTTAAAATGTCACTAAAATTTTATAAATTTATCACTAATATCACTTATAATTTTTTTTGGGATAATAAAATCATTGAACTCTATAATTATTTTAAAAAATTAACAAAAAAATTAAAAACTTAACAGCATGACCCATTTAACTATATTTGACCCAACACTTAATTATTCATAACCCATGACCCATTATGTGCCTCACAGATTCATCGATGTCTTATGCTAGTTTTTCTGACATTCTTAGCACCACATCACCACTTTGTGATGCTGGATTAGTTGACGTTCATGGTTCGATATCAGACATCTCAAACATTTTCACCATCTGCTCATGTTATGAACATTGACAAAGTTAAAATTAGTGAGTATTCAACTAATGTTGTTTTCTTTATCATTTGGTGCAACAAGAAATGCATTAAAAGGGAATACATGTCTTGCTATTTGAGTTATTTGTTGCAAATCTCCTGCTACACCAGTAGTGATTTCTGGTTCACCAAAGTTATAAGAAGTTCAGCTTCGTCTACTCCTTTGGACCAGGATCTTTAATTTCTTTTACTCTCCGAGTGTAAAGATGTTGTCTTTTTCGTTCAATCAACTCAACTTTACAATTTGTTGCGACTTCTTCCAACGATCTCTCTTTCTGTTAACATCAACTTTATGCTACAACAATCATCAGTAATTTAAATGTTAATTTTATAACTTTTTCTCTTCTCTCTGTAGAGTCAATTTTTAATTGGTATTATAGCTTTTGTATTGTCCCTCTGGCTCCATCAACGAAAAGTGGAGGAATACACATTCTTTTATACACTTCAAAGTTCGAATAGCTAGATGATTATGTTGGAACTAAAAGTCATTGAGAATAATATTTCAACTTTTTGCAAACAGTCAAGACCATTGTTGTGCCGCTGAAACTATATTTTCAGTCAAAGTCTTGCATTTGACTTTAACGTCATGTTGCAGGATTTAGCAAAGTTATCTCAGAAATTTGAGGAAAATGTTTTATATTCCATCAAGAAGTTCGAAAAATTAATAACAGATAAGAAGGATATTGAAGGATTGCCTGCTACATCTCTTGGTTTGGCTGCACAGACAGCAGTGTCATAAGGTATTTTAAAGCTCTATTTGTGGATGTTTGACAACTGAATTGCCATTAGTTACCTTTTCTCTTATGTGTTCTCTTCGCTGTCTGTAACTGATCACAGGGACATGAGGTCAAATGGGTCATGGGTTATGAGTTATGGGTTATAAATAATTACGTGTTGGGTTAAATATAGTCAAATAAATCATGCTGTTAAATTTTTAACTTTTCTGTTAGTTTTTTATTTTTTAAAATAATTATAGAATTTAATAATATTATTATCCTAAAAAAATCATAAGCAAGTGGGAATTTACTCTTTTCATGATACTAACTTTGTTTACTAAAAAGTGTTTTCGATTTAACTAATAAACAAAGGGGATTGTAATTTTTGTGGACCTAAAACATTAAAAGAATAAAAAGTCAATTAAGTATATACCAAGACAAATAACTACAAGACGAAAACAGGCACTGCTCCTAGGACCTTTGAACTCTCCAATTTCTTTTGGCAGGAGAACAGAAACAGAAATATACGTACTTTAATTTGTATGCTTGATGGAGGAAGACAAGTGATGCACAATATGGTCTTCTTTTGTTAATTAATTTGTATTATACTCCTGCTACAATTTAAAGAAACATAAATTTTAGGTTTCATATAATAAATTCTTTCGGTTCAATCTTTTTTCGAATCTTACACAGTAAAAGTTTTACTACATCGAACTGCTCTTTTATAGATTTTAGGTTTAATGGATTGACCGCTCCATAAACAATTTGGCAGTAAGCTTAAATTATTTAAACCTCAAGCTACAACTTGTTCAATTATACACTTGGGCTGCTGTCCAAGATGAACGATTGACTTCCAATTTTTTAACGATTCACATCTGGTGATAAAATTCCGATTAGTTATCAAAAGAAATTTACGAACACCTAAATATTGTTAACCAATTAAAATATGTCATCTTCTTTAATTATATTCATTTTCGTTAGGATATTGTAAAACCTTAGACATGGGCGAATTTTAAAGGGTATATAAAATGGGGCACATGAATCTATGACCTCTCTGTAAATAAGATATTTTATGTATATATTTCTAAAATTAGTCCTTCTAGTTTAAAATAAATAAATTGTTGAACTAATTTTTAATGCCAAAATAAATGAATAGTTCATTCTTCAAAAGATATGTTAGAAATTTCTTTCAATTTTAGCCTTTTATTTAATAAGGTTCTTAAGAACTTTACATTTTCTAGGAGAATAATTTAAGAATAAATTAAAAAGGTAACAGTGAAAAATAACCTACAAATTTATGTTTTAAAAAATTCTTTTAAGGGGTAAATCATATCTCAACAATTCATTTATTTTGGATTAGAGAAAGTATAATATTATCTTCCGGCAACTATACTAGAAGAATATTTAATAGTGCACTTCATTGAATGTGATTTTTTTGAAAGGACAAGAGATCACAATTTTTTTATTTTTTTTTTGTTTTTGTGTTACATCATGTTTTAGAAATTTTAGATTAGTCTCTAACCTCAGACATGTTCTAATTTTATTAATGTGCATTATTAAAAGAGAAACAAATTATGTGATTAATTTATCTAAGTAATGACGCGTGAGAATATGTGCAGAAGCTTTTGCAAATAATAAATTGAAAATGTCTAACATAAATATTTATCATGTGTTTAAATATTTAATGAAAATATATTCTAATTTGAATATTTAAATAAATTTTATTTACAAATTATGATGTATCCATCTTAGATTTTATTTGAGAGAAAAAACAGAAATTATAGAGAACAAGACAAGGCAGTGCGAGAATACGCATGCAATTTAGTAAGATTTTGCTGCTCTTCGTTTTGGTTTTGGGCTATAAAAGCCCTTGTCTTCAGTGCGTGAGGCATTAAATTTGGCATTAATTACTAGGAAAATATTCTTTTGTAATTCCTCAGGATATTTTTACTTATTTATATTTGATTTGATAATATAAAAATAAAAGAGTAACATAATTAATGCTAAGAATACAATAGAAAAAAATAAGGAAAAGTCTTTTTGACCATAATTTTGTCACAATAGGAAAAAGTTATGTTCAGAACTAGTTAACTTTTAGATATTTTTATCCTTTTACTTTAAAAGTTAAATATATTCGTCTTTCTTATTTCCAATACAATTAAAAAGGATAATATAGTCTTTTTATTTTTGTGGCCAAATATTTGTGGCCATTCAGCACTATAAGATTTTTTTTAAATATGTCAAAAATGATAAGTACGTAAAAGTAAAAATCCAATTAGGAAATTAGTGACAAGTAAAAGCAAACGGATGGAGTAATAAAGATAAAATAGACAAAAAAAGGTAAATTATCTTTTGATTTTTTCAAACAGAACAAGTAAAACTGAACAACTATTTTTAGTATATTGAACATATAAAAATGAACAAAGTGAATATTATGTAATTTTTACTCTTTTTTTTTTTAAATACTTAAATTTAAATTATTTAATTTAGTATAAATATGCTAGAGTGCGGGTAAATTTTTACGTAAATCACCACATATCTCAATATGTTCAATTACTAAGTTCGACATGAACAACTAGTTCAGTACGTAGTTAAAAATAGTAAATGTTAATTATATTTACAAATATTAGTTTGACCAACTTTCTCAAACTATTTTTTCCCACTTCTAATGCTCTTTTATTTTTTTCAATTTCATGAACTATCATAAAATTTGACTTCAATCTGATCTAACTGAAGAGCAATCTCAGTACGCGAAGAAAACAAGACATTCCAAGTTTCCCTCAATATCATAATTTAGTTAAAAATATTGGAAGTTGATCTAGGCAAGTCATATCAAACTTCATGCAAATTTTTTGGATATTTATCATTTACAAGATTACACTTTAAACAAAAACGTCCTAAGTCAAACACAATTTCAATCCCTTACATTTGAATTTGTGTCCAAAATAAGTAAATTTGCACACAAAAACACTACTTAAAAAAAAGTTTTTCTAACCACAAACAACCAACCACAGCTTGTGGCCGCAATAAAAGCGACTACATGTGATCGGTTATTTTAATTTTTTTAAAAAAATTAAATATAAAAAAAAGCGACCACATGTGGTTGCTTTTATATTTTAAAATTCCAAAATAATCATTTCAAGAATTTTTATATTAATTATTATTTATTTAAAACAAAATTAAAAAGCGACCACTTGAGGTAGTTTTTGAAAAAAATAAAAAAGAAAATTATTTAAGAAACCGACCACTAGTGATCGCTTTTTGATAAAAAAAAATGAAAAAATAAATTGAGACAACTTGCGGTCGGTTTCTTTAAAAATTAAACAAAAATATTTATATAAAAGTGACCACAAGTTGTCGCTTTTATTTTAAAAATTTAATTAAAAATTATTTTTAAAAAGCGACCACTTCTGGTCGATTTTATTTTCAAAATTAAATTAAAAATATTTTATAAAAGCGACCACAATTGGTTGCTTTTGGAATTAAAAAAAATAAAAATAAAATTATTTAAGAAACTGACCACTAGTGGTCACTTTTAAATGAAAAAGTAAATTGAGACCACTTATGGTCGGTTTTCTTTAAAAAATTAAACAAAAGTATTTATATAAAACCGACTACTTGTGGTCTCTTTTCTCTCTCTATCTCTCTCTCTCTCTCTCTCTCTCTCTCTCTCTATATATATATATATATATATATATATATATATATATATATATATATATATATATATATATTAAAAGAGACCACTAGTAGTCGCTTTTTAGTAAAAAATAATTGCAAAACAATCACTTGAGGTCACTTTTGATTAAAAAATATATTTTAATTATTATAGTAAAATCAAATATATTATTTTTTTAAATTACACTGATCATACATAGTCGATAACCGATATAATAATAATAAAAATTAATTAAACTTAGATTTTGTAAAAAAAATTATACTAAGAAGTATATCAAATAAAATAAATAAATTACATTAAACATAATTTTTATCTTTTACTTATGTTTCAATATATAAAATAAATACTTGATGTAGTATATACGTTAAATTACGTTAAACATAATCTCTGTATAATGAATATGTTTATATCATACAGTTGAGGTAATAATATTATGCTACTATTGAAGTTATAATAATGTAACGTACATATATATATATATATATGATGTAGTGATCGATGAACGATGTAGTCAAAAACTAGCAAATATATCCAAACATATTGAATACCTTGATTTGAAACGATTGAAGTAATAATATACTATACGTTGAAGTTATATTAATGTAAGCTAATCAAATTAATCGATAACTCATCAAAGTATGTAGATGAAATACGTCGCATTATATTATAGGATAATATACGCGTGTACGTATGTGATGTATATAGTACGTATTTAAAGCTTGATAGTCGATTTTGTGTATATGTGTATGTATGTATAGGTATATATATATGTGTGTATATATATATATATATATATTATGCAGTGATGTACATGGTGCGTAGTTTGAAATTTACATTTATATATATGTATGTATATCTCTTGTGTAGTGATGTACGTAATACGTAGTCAAAATTAAAGCTAACAAAATATATCCAGTTATATATTGAATATACTGATATCAAGCGATCAATCGATCAAGGTGATATATAGTATAGTGTTGAAGGTATAATAACATAAGATAAACTAACCGATGTACATTATGGGGTAATAAAATCATGTATGTGATCGATGTATATAGTACGTATTTGGAAGCATGATAGCCAATCGAATATATGTATATATCTGTATATCTCGTGTAGTGACGTATGCAGTAATCAAAAGTTAGATAACTGAATCTAATTAACTACTAATCCAACAGATTAACACAGTGTATTACGAGGTATATTTATAATTTATTGCCGGTAATTTTTATATAATATTTTCTATGTGACATACGTAATTTATTTGTAAGAATAACAATTTTTATAATATTTTTTAATTTATTATTACTATGAATTTATTATTATATTTAAACAGCAGCCCAAGTTAATTCAATGATCTTCTCAATTTTATTTAAATTCTAGCCAATCTTATATCTAATTGATGTCAATTTTAACCGATTTTGAATTCAATTTGGTTCATTTTTAAATCAATTTTCAACTTTCTTTTTAATTTTAATCACAACCATCGATGTCATGGGATTTTTCATATAAAAACACCCAAATACCAAGACCCTAATCTAAATCTAAAAAACAGTTGACACATGTCTTCTCTCTGCTCTCTCTGATCGCCTTCATCGTCCGTTTACAGTCTCTATTTTACCTCTCGATGCTCCTTTTAGATTGCTATTTTATCAAAAAATATTAATTTTTATTATTAATATTTTAGGTATTATTTTGATATAAAATAATAACGAGTTGTCACATCAATGAGTTTAAAATATAAACTAATTATTTTATTACTTTTTATTATTATTTTTTCTGATTTATCAATTCAAATATAATATTTTATTATTTTTTCGTAAACATGCACACTCACAATTATTTTACAAAATACATTATCTATTATTATTATTATTATTATTATCATTATTGATAATTTTAAAATAAATATTCATAATTTATGGTGTCTATTTTATTTTGAATTATTATTATCGTTGAATTTTAGTTACGCGATTTATTCATAGCTAATCTGAGAATAATTATATTATTTAATTTTTATGATTATACTATTTATTTTTACATTATTGGTATATTTATTAAATCATTTAATCTCAGTCGTTGATCAAAGTTGATCCAACGACTGAGATCAATTCTGCTCCTTCTTTCCTTTTAAAACAACAACAAACCCTAATCTCCCTCATTCCAACAAAACAACCGCATCTCTCTCTACAAGCTCTCTCCGCTGCTCCACTATCACCACTACTCCACCACTGGCGAGTCCATCGTCGCTCTCTCCTCAATCGCCTATACCACCACCACTCTACCAAAGTGTCGCCTCTCAACTTTATCAACCGAACAAAACCATCCCTCACCGGCGAAATCCGCCACTGCCGGTGAGGATTCCACTAGTCAACAACCGTCTTTCACCGGCGAAATCACCACCGGGAGTAGCTCATCGACAATATCCCTCATACAGCACTGCCACCGACGAATTCCTTCTCCGTCATCTGAATTTCTTATTTCATCTCTTTACTGGTAATTACTTGTAAACTCCCTCAGGTAACATCCATAGACATGTACAAGTGTCATTCTTCTCATCATCTTTTACTTCACCTTTTTGTTTCTTCATTGTGTATTTACTGTTTCTGCTTTTTCATTTTTTAGAGCTGATTTATGTTAGGGATTAATTCCTTTTAAAACTGATTTGCTTAAGGGTTAAGTTTGTTCAATTTGATGTTGCTTTAAGTTTGTTCAATTTGATGTTGCTTACTCATTTTGGTATGTGATTGATGAGTAGTCTTTTTGTGGACCGACTAAAAAAAATGAGTCAAGAGTATTATTTAGAGGTTTTGAGTTGGATTGTTGGAGTGTGCAAATCAATTAGTATAAAGCCTATTTGACCTTGACAATTATTAGCTATCATTACGAGTCATTTGATCATGAATTATTTTCACCTTATTTAAAAAAATTATCTCATTTTTATTCAAAAAATTGTAAATGCGCTATAAAAATATTGAATATGACTTAGCAAGTTGTATTTGAGATTTAGAAAATAATTTAATATTTATTTTCACGATTTTCATTTTTATTTTTTTTTCACTTGTAAACGTATTAAATTAAGTGTATGAGTGATACATAATAAGTATGATATTAATAATACAAGAGTTATTAATAAATGATTAAGTTTGAAAATGATTAAGTTTAGTCACTTGAAATGTGAATTAGAGAGTTGAAAATGGTCAAGTGTAGTGTTTTAAAATGTGTAGTAGTAACTTCAAAATAATCAAGTGTAGTCCCTTGAGAACGTGTGTTTTGAATTTACTAAAGTGTGGTCACTTGAGAAGTGAATTAGTAAGTCTAAAATATATAAATGTAGTTACTTGAAAGGTGAACTTGTATTTTGAATATAGTTAACTGTGGTCACTAGAGAAGTGAATAAGTGACTTGAAAATGTTTAAGTGTAGGTACTTGAAATGTGGACTTGTGTTTTAAATTTAGTTAAGTGTGGTCACTTGAGAAGTGAGTTAGTGACTTGAAAATGTTTAAGTGTAGGTACTTGAAAGGTGAACTTGTGTTTTGAATTTAGTTAAGTGTGGTCACTCGAGAAGTGAATAAGTGACTTGAAAATATTTAAGTGTAGGTACTTGAAAGGTGAACTCGTGTTTCAATTTTAGTTAAGTATGGTCACTTGAGAAGTAAATAAGTGACTTGAAAATGTTTAGGTGTAGATACTTGAAATGTGAACTCGTGCTTCAATTTTAGTTAAGTATGGTCACTTGAGAAGCGAATAAATGACTTGAAAATGTTTAAGTGTAGGTACTTGAAATGTGGACTTGTGTTTTGAATTTAGTTAAGTGTGGTCACTTGAGAAGTGAATAAGTGACTTGAAAATGTTTAAGTGTAGGTGTTGACACCCAATTTTGACCTCCCGATATCACTTTTAGGCTGCTGTTTTATCAAATTTATTTGATTTTAATTATCAATATTTTTTACACATCATTTTTATATTAAATACATTTTGAAGTATCGCATTCACAATTTAGAAAAATTCATAAATTATTTTAATATCTTTTAGCATCATTTTTATAATTTTATACGATATTTATGTAATTTTATTAATTAAATTATTTTTCGTGTAATTGTGCACACTCACATTGTTTGCAAATGCCTTATCTAGTTTTTCATTATTAAATACTATTTATTCTTACTATTATTTTTTATTTAGTATTATTTATTGACATTGTTATTTATTATTTATTATTATTATTATTATTTAATTATTATTATTATTCATTATGTATTATTTATTATTTAATTCTTTCACATGATTAATTAATTCTTTCACATGATTAATTCTCACATATTATTGGCAACATGAAAATTGATGAATCTGGTTTACCACGTATTTTGAGCATCAAAGTCATTTTCATCACATTCTGGATATTCGTATTGATTCTCACATATTAACATGTTAAAATAGACATGAATACATCTTACCATATTTGACATCAAACATATTACTAAATTATTTGACGTCAAGCACATTAGTACATTATTTGACACCAAACATGTCAGCATATTAATATATTTGGTAGCATGTTAAATATTAGGCATGTTTATATATTTGATTAACTCTTTAGTATGTCTAATTACTTTTTCAGCATGTCTAATTAATCTTTCAGCATGTCTAATTAATTCTTTCACATGATTAATTAATTCTCAGTATGTTTAATTAACTTTTCAGCATTTCTAATTAATTTTTCAGTATGATTAATCGATTTTTAGTATGTTTAATTAACTGGTTAGTATGTTTGATTATTTTTGAACATGTTTAACATAACTCTCAGCATGTCCAATAACATTTTCAGCATTTTCAGCATGTTTAAATATAATATCAGCATGTCAAACTGTTAGCTTTTAGACATCTTTAGTATATCACTATGAAATTTCTATAATAGTACAACTGCTAGTATATTAAAATACGTATTTTTGAGCACTTTTCGACATGTTTAAATACTAGATTAAGTATATCATTGCATCCTTAACATGTTAATGATATTTTTTGTTAACTCCTATTCTCATTAATTGATAACACTTAATTCACAAGCACATTTTCTTGACACATTTATCACACTTTAGACACCCTCTTAATAACACATTGTTGCATACACGAATCACGGTCGTCCTTTATCACTACTTGTTGAATATTTAGATATCATGTCTATAGGTTAATAACATAACAAATAATTATTTGTCTTCGCATGCTATCATTAACAAATGTTAATTAATCAAGAGGCTAATTTGGGATTATTACGTGCTACTTGTTGTCCAATATGTTCGCGCTTTGAGTCCTAGGCAACATAACTTTCTTTTAGTCTAGAACACAAATTTGAAATAGCAAAGTCCAATGCCTCTTGTACGATAGGTGGGACGATAAGTATTACTAGACAACGTTAGTTTTATCCTTGTCATAGAACGCCCTTAGACTTGACATCCATCCTAGGTGGGGTGGAACGGGTAGTCATTCGAAAATGATGATCCCAACAGATATTAACGGCGAGGCTAATGACATTATTACTTGTCTTTCTGATCCGAATATAACCAAAATATTTCTTTGTTTGACTTGAACGATTTCTGTTTTAGTCTTTTTCTTTACTTTACATGTTTATTTGAGGTAGTTAGTTTATTACATAAGCAATCCCCTTTATCATAAATTGTCTTGCCTTCTTTCTCTTCGCTTGTCTTATTTACATGTTTTATTTATCTCTATCACTTAGATAATCAACAATTAGCAATAACAAAATAACATTTGTTTTGTTTATTAATTTCTTTATCACTTAGCTAAACATTAAATTAATAATAAAATGAGATACTTTATTTGATCACGTAGAATCCCTATGCAAAGTATGAATTCGGCCGGGAACTACCTTTGTGGACCTCGAAAGGTGCCTAACACCTTTCTTTTGAGGTAATTTGAACCCTTACCTGAACTTTGATGAACTAAGACTAAATAACAAAAATAGGTTCGTAGTATCCTAAACCGGTGCCCTAACGCACCTTAATACGTTAGGTGGCAACTCTTCACACTCTACCCCTCAAACAATCTCAAAAAGAGTTTGTCACGTCGAATCTCGCTTTTCGCTCGCATTTTAATTTTAGTTAAGTGTGGTCACTTGAGAAGTGAATAAGTGACTTAAAAATGTTTAAGCGTAAGTACTTGAAATATGAACTTATGTTTTGAATTTAGTTAAGGTGGTCACTTGAGAAGTGAACAAGTGACTTGTGGTTTGAACTTAGTTGCTTGAAAGATGAACTTGTGTTTTGAATTTAGTTAAGTGTGGTCACTTGAGAAGTGAATAAGTGACTTGAAAATGTTTAAGTGTAGGTACTTGAAATGTGAACTTGTGTTTTGAATATAGTTAAGTGTGGTCACTTGAGAAGTGAATAAGTGACTTGAAAATGTTTAAGTGTAGGTACATGAAATGTGAACTTTTCATTTTGAATTTAGTTTAGTTTGGTAACTTGTGAAGTGACTTAGTGACTTGAAAATGTTTAGGTATAGGTACTTGAAATGTGAACTTTTCATTTTGAATTTAGTTTAGTTTGGTAACTTGTGAAGTGACTTAGTGACTTGAAAATGTTGAAGTGTAGGTACTTGAAATGTGAATTTTAGTTTTGAATTTAGTTTAGTTTTGTAACTTGAGAGGTGAATTAGTGACTTGAAAATGTGTTAGTGTAGGTACTTGAAATGTGAACTTTTTATTTTGAATTTAGTTTAGTTTGGTAACTTATGAAGTGACTTGAAAATGTTTAAGTGTGGGTAATTGAAATGTGAACTTTTCATTTTGAATTTAGTTTAGTTTGGTAACTTGTGAAGTGACTTAGTGACTTGAAAATGCTTAGGTGTAGGTACTTGAAATGTGAACTTTTGTTTTGAATTTAGTAAAGGTTGGTAACTTGTGAAGTGAATTAGTGACTTGAAATGTTTAAGTATAGTTACTTGAATTATGAATAAGTGACTTTTGTTTTGAATTTAGGTACTTGAAATGTGAACTTGTGTTTTGATTTTAGTAAATTGTGGTCACTTGAGAAATTACTTAGTGACTTGAAAATGTTTAAATGTAGGTACTTGAAATGTGAAATTTTGTTTTGAATTTAGTAAAGTGTGGTCACTTGAGAAGTGAATTAGTGACTTGAAAATGTTCAAATGTAGGTACTTGAAATGTGAACTTTTCATTTTGAATTAAGTTTAGTTTGGTAACTTGTGAAGTGAATTAGTGACTTGAAAATGTTTAAGTGTAGATACTTGAAATGTGAACTTTTGTGACTTGAATTAATTACTTGAATATGATTGATTGTGTAGATGGAACCTGATTATAGTTGGATATGTCAACGAAATAATGATAATAGAATGGGTGATAATGATAATAGAATGAGGATGATGAGTTGTAGTTTTTAGTCTTTTGTATGTTTTTTAGTTTGAATTTGGAACCTTGATAGATTTTGTAAATAACTTGATTTTTAATGTTTGTATTCTTATGGTGGTTGATTGTATATTAAATATTGATTAGTGGGGTTGTATTGTATAGCAGTTTGATGAAATGTAACATTGATATATGCTATTATTCTTATGGTGGTTGATTGTATAATAAATATTGATTAGTGGGTTGTATTGTATAGCAGGTTTGATGAGACGTAGCATTGATATATGCTATTATTTTTTTTACAAAATTACCAGAAAAATCGACCACTTGTAGTCGCTTTTCTAGAAAAAAAAAAAAAGTGACCACATGTGGTTGCTATTCTAGAAAATTTTACAAAGAAAGCAACCACAAGTGGTCGCTTTAAATTTTTTTTCCAGAAAAGTGACCACATGTGGTTGCCTTTCTGGATTTTTTTTTTAAAACCGACCACATATGGCCAATTTACTATAATTAATTAAAAATAATTTTATTAAATAAAAAAATCACACACATTTGATCGCTTTTGTTTAAATTAATTAATTTAAATATAAAAGCGACCACTTGTGGTCGCTTCTGTTTAAAAACAAAAAGTGAATTTTTTTTTTAAATAATACTCCCTCCGTTTCAAAAAGAATGATCTAATTTGACTTGACATGGAGTTTAAGAAAATAAAGAAGACTTTTGAATCTTGTGGTATTAAATTAAAGATATGTCAAATGTACCAAAATGTCCTTTAATCTTATGATCTTAAACATGCCATGTGGAAAGTTAAAATTAAAAAGTTTCTAAAAAGGGAAAGGGATAATTCTTTTTTAAACGGACTAAAAAGGAAAATAGATCATTCTTTTTTAAACGGAGGGAGTAAAAAGCTACCGCTCTTTTTTTGACCACGCCTTTTGGTCGCTTTTGTGGTAGCAAAAATAGGAAAATCGATTTTTCTTTAAATCGGTTTTTCTTTTTAGTAATGAAAGTAAGAGTTAACATCACGTATAAATTAAATGGCGATCTCAAAAATGAATATTCGTACACTTCAACCGAGAGAACCACGAAACCAAACCTACATAAAGAAATATGAGACTTTTTACCTAGATCTATTAAAAATACATTTCTTATAAATTTTATTCACCTAATTAAAGTTTATAAATCTCAAGACATAAATTTTTTTATTCATAGTATAAGGAAATTGTAGCTACAATAATAAAACAAAAAATCAAACTAAATAGATAAGTATTTATTCTATCGATTTACTTTTAATAATTAAAAAAAATAATTATATTGGTTATATTTTGATTTTAACAAAAAAACAACTCAAATTGAAATATGAACACCTTTGATTCTGGTAATGGACCTCGTTTCATTGTTTTTTTTTTTTTTTTTTAATGAAAGTGAAAGAAGGGCACATATAATACCTTCTTGCGCCTATAACATCAAAAAAATAATAGAAAAATTGATTGATCCAAAGCTAATTATACATAATAACCGCTTAAAACTTAATAAGAATAAAAAGTTTCCTATGGTCCGATTGATTTTTCACCAGTAAACATCTTCAAAGCAAAAAGTGAACTCCTCTTGGGAAATAAAATGCATTTTGACCCCTATGAGATACAAGCTAATTTCGATTTTGATGTGGGTGATACCAGTTGGTTGTTGTAGCCCTTCTAATCCTCTGGGATCGTTTAGTACGAGGAATAGGGAAATGGAATCGTTTAGTACGAGGAATAAGGAAATAATCTCAGGATAAAGGTTGAAATAACTTTGTCCACGTGGGATATAGTTACCCAATCCCACCATTTGTACTAATTATGTGGGATTATTGTCACATCTGGAGGGTAGGATAAAATAGTGGTACGGGCCTACTTTTTCCATCCGTTGTACCAAACAACCCCTTCATGTATAAAAATCATTTCCAAGGATTGCGAGATTTAGTTAAAAGGAAGGGCTAGAAATGTTAATATATGTATTGAGCGTTACGATGTGAGTGAAAATTGGGTTTTCCTTGTACTGGATGAGCCCAAACTGTATTTTCCTTCTATATTTTTTGTTTCGTTTTAAAATTACGAAGCTATTTATAGTTGTAGGTGTAATTAGGCCTCATAAGACTGAGGCAAGACAATAAGGATTGTGGTGAGATGGATAGGATTCCTGCACCTTTAATAAAGGTCTCAGAATCGAACTTTAAATATGAAGAGTCCTGTTAGGGAGCGTTTGCCCTTCCTTTTTTTTTTAATCGAATTGAACAGATTTTATTGCCTTCAAATTTCCTGTGTTACGTGTTCTCATTTTTTGGACATCTCACCATATAATTTCTCTATCCGGTTTCTATTTTTACGAGTTATCCTACAATGTACAAATTCGATACTATGATATTTACAAACTTCCTTTATTCGTTTCACCACCATATGGGGACTTGGGACATTATTCTCCCACGGGGCTGCATTCCTAGCTTGCCATATGTTGTAGATTAGGGCTGCTATTACTACCCAAAGTAGTCGTTGGCTTGTTCTGCCTATTGCATACCTTGCAATTCTTCTCCAGATTCTTTTTAGATCTCATTTGCAATGTTATTTCTAGCCATAACAGTATTTCATTGAGACACCTCTTTGAGAATGGTCAGTTAAAGAATAGGTGCTCGATTGTTTCAAGCTCATTGTCACATATCACACATGAATTAGTGTTACATATATCCCACTGCATTAGCTTCACTCTTGTTTGTACTCTTTCTTACATCACCAGCCAACATATGAAGCTGTGTTTGGGGAGACTTGTCATGTTCCATACACCTCTCCACCATGCCATTCTTGTATCCTGCCCCTTCTCCACAAATATTCACTCTTTATCGTATAGATTCCTCCACTTTTCAACTAGGCATTTTGCACATATCCAGGTATAAACTTTTCTTTCATGGAGCATATTTTTTTTCAATACCAACTGCAGTCCTTTGATGTCAGATAATCTCTCCATTGTGTACCTCTTAAATACACATGCTCCACCTACTTTACCCAAAAATTGTCTGCCTTGTTGTAACACCCCGTACTTAATTACGTGCATTAACCATGGTTATATGTGTTGGAGTATATGTATTGATCATAAGTTAGGTATATATGAGTTTAAGTATGAGTATTGATTATTTTGAGATGGTTTCAAGTGTATAGTTTGATTATATGTGTATAGGAATCGACTTTATTTATACCGGAATTCGCTCGTCGAAGTTTCTATGCGAAGTTTATCGAGTTAGCTTTCCAATGATATAAAGATTTCTGAAAATAGATGAGTATCGGATATAAGCGACCATGCTCGAAACTTGAAAACGATGGACGCAATGAACAGTAAATGTGCAGAAATTTTCTGCACACAAAAGTACTGCAGCCAAACAGATTTTTGGGTCGACTTTAAACGATCATAACTCCTTGTACAAAATGAACTGTGTGAGCTTCTATATATCGATGAGAAGCCCCGATAGTCTTCTTTCTAATGCAATTGGTTTCACCCAAATCCATTATCAGAGCAAAGAGTTATGGTCGATTTACTTTAGCCTATCAAAACAGTCCACCATGGACAGATTCGAATTTACTTAAATTTTAAGGGCAATATGGTCATTTTCCATCACCTCATGGACGAAAATTGGTCATTATATACATATACTTAGCCTCATATCTATCATTTATCATTCAAGTTATTGAAGAATAAGAAACCCTAGCCTAATTTCAACTCCAATTATCTTGTGATTCAACCGTAGAAAATTCAAATTGATTCCGTAGTTGTGTTCACCGTCTCGAGGGCTTCGAGAAGCACCCCTTATTTGTGCCAACAGGACTTCGAAATCAAAAGGGCCATTTTATGGTAAGGATGTAAATTATGTTGGTGTTATTTATATGGATATGTATATATATGCATGTGAGCATAAGAAGTATGTTATTTGATTGTTGTTGAAAGATGATTGGAAGTGATGTTGGATTATTCTTGTGCATGGTTGGATTATGTTGAATTATGAAGGGAGTTGGTGTGATGATATGGTGTTGAAATGATTATATATATATATATATACACACATAAACCTATTGTTCAAGTTGGTTTTTGGAATGCTTTGCAAATATTGGTTGTATGAAATTATGGAAGAGAATTGTGGTGTTGGGTTGCTAATACTAGATGCCAAACATTTCATTGTAGATAAGTGATTTGTAAAGGCGGGAAGTTGTGTTGAATTGGTATCCGAATCTACAACGAGGTATGTAAAGCATACTCTAACAATGTTCTTTGGCATGAAAACACCAATGTTCCATCAAGTAAGATTCCTAGGTTGTCCAAAAACATGTATTGTTCTACGTTACCAACGAAGTTGTTTCCATTCTATAAAGTGTCAAAATGTTTCATTGATATACCAAAAGGCTCCTATTTCATTGTTGTGATATTGATGATTCTGAAACACATTGTTGATGTACCAATGAGTCTTTATTACATCGTTATTGTATAGAAGGTCTATTACTTGGTTCCTATTGATGTATCATTGTTCCAAAGGTACTATATTGGCATGAACACTAATGTAATAATCTCAAAAGCTTTTGAACTAAGTTATTGGAAAGATCTCTTATGTGTGTTACTTGATATACGTGTGGGTGATAGCTTAGGGGCTTAAGCCTAGCATGGGCCGATCCCGATACTTGATATGATTACAGTTGATATGTACTGGGGGCAGCCTAATGGTCACAGTACGTTACAGCATTGATTATTGTTAGGTGGTTGGAAGTTCGGGAGGAGGAGGTAATGGCGAATGATAATTGTAAAGAATGAAATGAATGAATGTATACCGTACCACAAATGTGTTTGAATTCAAGAACCCAATTCAGATTAATGATAATGTACATGATCCTAAAAGTGTTTATGAAGTGTGGTTCACTTCTATTATGATTTATTCACTTGTGTCTGATTTTCTTGATCCCCCATATCACATATGATTATTTACAGCTTTACATACTCAGTACATATTTCGTACTGACGTCCCTCATGGGGGGGACCTGCATTTCATGCTGCAGGTACAGGTGCTTCAGCTCATTCACAGCATAGATAGGAGCCAGGTCATACAGCTATTGTTGGTGACCTCCAGTTTGCTTCGGATCTTTCCAAGTCGGTTCCTTATGTTTTGTTATTGTACAGGAGTCATGTGTGGGCGGGGGTTTGTCCCGACCCTAGTTATGTCATGTATATCCTAGAGGCTTTGTAGACATAAGGAAGGGTAAAGTCATGGAAGTTTATATAGTGATGTTATATTTGTATATGTGGTGACCCCGATGGCCAAGTATTATATATATATATATTTGTGCGTGTTGTGCTGATACAGGTAATTAGACCCTTCTATATGCAACGAAGTGCTGTCCAAATTTTTGGTGACATGTAAGTGAAAGTACAGGTATTTGAACGGGTTCTCCTGGGCCTTCTCGGCTTCGGGTGCCAGTCCGGCCCGATGGAATTTTGGGGCGTGACACTTGTTTACTATATTTCACGCATACTTTGCAATAGCAGCTTCATTCCACACTATGTCGTCAGAGATCCCAAGTCCCCCCTCTCTTTTGTCTTTATACACCACCTCTTATGCCATTAATGGTACTCTATTTGTGTGACTTATGTTGGGTTCAAGTTGAATGTGTGAATGGAAAATGGAGGAAAAAGTGAGTTCACACTAAACTGGAAAGTGTACTCAAAATGAGGAAAGTCTACTAAATTCTCCCACATTGGTAGGAGAAAGAAACTTTCATGTGTTTATATTGAGAAACACATCTCCACTTGGTAAGTGAGGAAAGAACTAAGAGGTGCCTTGCGTTGTCGTCATCATTGTTCGTTCAGCTCGACTTTGGGTTTAGATTCGAATTTGTCAAATGATCAATCGATGATATTAATCTTTTTGGATAAAATTTATTTGAAACTTGAGAAGAAATCCAGTCCAAAAATACAAAGGAAAAATGCAACTGTTTTTCTCCTCCATTAACATGCATGCTTCTGCATACAGAAACGATGCTGAAAGCTGCTCGGAAGAGACACAACTCTTCGAGTAAAAGACACACAGTTTTAGAAAAAGGGTGTGACTATTTTGATGGTTGTGGTTGTTCGAAAAAGACATACTGTTTTGAATGGACAAACATGACTATTCAAAAAAAATATACATTTTCGATGAACCATTGTCACCTTTCGAAAGGGGCACTTCATGGCTATATAAACCTGCATTTTTTCACAGGTTTAAAAAAATAAAAAAATTCTAATTTACAAACACTTCTTGTCTTCTAAAATACTTCGTGTGATCATCTCGTTGAGTGAGTTCGAAGAGAATTTGATCTTTTGAGGTACCGCTACTGTCGAGTTGTTAAGCCATTTTATTCTAGGAGGTAAATTCTGCAACCTCAGTTACTTGAGGAAAATTATTTCCTTAAGGACACTTCATGAATTTGGAGGACTTAGCTTATTCTGCTTCATCTATTTTTCTTAAAAACTACCGAATAACACACTTCTTTGAAATGTCATTTTGATTTTGTGTTGAATGTGTTGGAAAACTTCAAAAGTGTTCTTGAAAAATCATGAACTTGTGTTGAAGTTTACTGAATTAACATACGGATTTTATGTACCCGAAACAATAATCTTAAGAAAATAAACCCGTAATTTGTATTGTTTTGATTTTTGGAGATTAAAGCTTTAAACTTTCTACTCCGTTTAAACATAACAAGTGATTTGAAGTCATAAAAACTTCATCACAAGTTAAGGGTCATTCGGTTAACGATTGGAAGTCATAAAAACTTCATCGTTAAACTAGAAACAAGGGGTGTTTAAAGTTGCTATAACTTTATTAGTATTATTTCAATATACTAAAGCTAATTGTCTTTTTGTGACAGAAAAATGACTACTGACAGCCATATGAATGATGTTGGGGTGAGTGTGGTAGCAACTAATATTGTCATAATGAGTCGTACGAGTGCTCCGCCAATGGGATCAGTGGAGAAACTAAAAAAATTCACGAGTATTGATTTTAAAAGGTGGCAAAAGAAGATGTTCTTCTACCTTACAATATTGTGTCTTCAAAGATTTAAATTCGAAGAAGCTCCAGAAATGCCTGAAGAAACTCCGAACCAGGAAAAAATTATCGTTATGGAGGCATGAAAACACTCTGATTTCCTATGCACGAATTACATTCTAAGTGGCCTCCAAGATGACATATACAACGTATATAATGGAATAAAAACATCAAAAGAGTTGTGGAGTACGTTGGAAAGAAAATACATGACTGGGGATGCTGGAACCAAAAAGTTCTTTGTTGCAAGATTCCTTAAGTTTAAAATGATTGACAAAAAGTCTGTTGTATCTCAAGTACAGGAACCGTAAGTTATCATCCACGATCTCCTTGCTGAAGGTATGAGTCTAGTAAATACCTTAGTTGAAGATGTTAAAAATGTTCTTAATTTTCACACAAACTTTATTGTTGTTTTGGTTGTGAACGAGGTGTTTCAAGTCACGACAATAATAGAGAAGTTGCCACCAATGTGGAAGGACTTCAAGAACTACTTGAAACATAAACGAAGGAGATGACAGTCGAAGATCTCATAGTGAAACTGTGCATTGAAGAAGACAACATAGCCGTGGAAAGGAGGTCAAAATAAAATTCTGCAATTAATGGAGCAAACATTGTAGAAGACGACCACAACAACTCGAAAAAAGCAAAAGAAGAATGGACAAAAAAGCAATCAACCTATGAGGAAATTCAAGGAAAAATGCTTTAATTGTGGTAAGATTGGCCACAAGTCAATAGATTGTCGTGCCCCAAAGAAAGGCAAAAAGAAGGACCAAGCAAATATGGCACAATCCAAGAAAGAAATGGATGATCTGTGTGTCATGTTGTCTGAATTCAACTTGGTGGAAAATCCTCGAGAATGGTGGATGGATTCCGGTGCCACCCATCACGTTTGTGTAAATAAGGAGTTGTTTGTTGCATTTGATCCGGCTCAAGGTGAAGAGAAGATCTATATGGCAAACTTCGCAACTGTAAAAGTTGAAGAAACAGAAAAGATCTGCCTGAAAATGACATCAGGTAAAGTGTTGACTTTGAAAAATGTCCTGTATGTACTTGACTGTGAACAATGTCCTGTATGTACCAGAGTTATGGAAGAACTAGATTTATGTGTCACTTCTTGATAAAAATGGATTCAAATGCGTATTTATTTCCAAAAAAATTATACTGAGTAAAGAAGAAGTGTGCATAGGAAAAGGTTACCTCATTGAGGTCTTATTCAAAATGAATGTAATGAATGTTGAAATCAATAAAATTTCAATTTCTCTTTACTTGCTTAAGTCTAATGATTTGTGGCATGAATGATTAGGACATGTCAATTATTAAACATTGCGATAACTGATTAATTTAAAAATTTTCCCAAACTTTGAGTGCAATAAATCAAAATGTCAAACGTGTGTGAAATCAAAGTATGCTAAGCATCCGTATAAGTCCGTTGAAAGGAATCCCAATCCCTTAGACTTAATCTACACTGAAATTTGTGATATGAAGTCAATACCATCTCGTAGTAGGAAAAAGTATTTTATAACTTTTATTGACGATTGTACTAGATACTATTATGTATGTTTGCTAAACATTAAGGATAAAGCAATAGATACATTTAGGCAATATAAAACAGAAGTTGAAAATCAGTTAGAGAAAGCGATCAAAACGATAAGAAGTGTAGGGTGAGAATATGAATCTCTCTTTGCAGAAATATGTGTAGAGAATGAAATTGTCTATCAAACTACGGTCCTATATTCACCTCAATCTAATAAAATTGCGGAAGGAAAAAACCAAACCTTAAAGAAAATGATGAATGCCTTATTAATAAGTTTAGATTTACTACAAAATTTGTGGGGTGAAGTTATTCTTACAACTAACTGAATGCTCAATAGAGTTCCCCATAGTAAGGGCTCATTTATTTGCACTTAATGGAGGTCTGAGTCTGAATGATTCATACTTCAAACCATTAAGTGCAATTATTTTTATTAAGATTTTAGCTCTTAATAGGTTTGAATGGGTCCTAATCATTCAGATTTAGAATCAAGTCTAGATATTCTGGTATTGGATAATATTCACCGTCACTCTATTCGTAATCATCAGTCACCACCTCTGTCACCGCCATCATTATCAACTACCACCCGCCACCACCCACCACTTCCACTATCACAACCACCATTGACAAAATATATCGCTACCAACCACTATTGACAACCACTACTACACCTACCACCTTTATTTTTCTAATTATATTTACCGCCACCATCGCCGTTAACAAAACCACCATCATCAACCACTACCGATCAATCCCTACTATCGACCAACTCATCTATCACAATCAGCACCACTGCTAACTACCACTAATACATCATAACCTCCACACATTCTTCGGCGGCCACCACCATTGTCATTAGTAACGCCACTTCTACCATCACTTCAGTCACTATCATCGCTACAATTTATCTCTACTAACAACCATCTTCACCATCATAACTAACATCTCCAACTACACATCTTCAACCATCATGCGTTCATTTTTCAGCTATCACAATCAACACCTCCAACTACTAACATCAAGCAACGTCACATCACAACCACCACCACCACTATCAACCGTCACCATCATAATAGTCACTACAATACCAACCATCACAACTATCACACTAACATTATTAATCACTAACATCAATCATTGTCATTGCAACTACCATTATAAACTATCTGCACTATCATTAACAAACATAGTTATTTTCATAATCAAATAATAATTTTATCGTATTAAATTACATACTTTTCTAATATATAATTAGTTTTTTATTTAAATTGTATTTTTTATTTTATTATATATACAAATAAATTTTTTTGCACTTTCAGATATTGAAAAACAAACAGTCTTAATCATTGAGTTTTCAGATCTAAAGACAATATCTTAACCATTCAGATTCAGACGTCGGAATCTTAAAAAAAAAAAATAAGCCTAAGACACAATCAATTTCATATGAAAAATGAAAAGGAAGGAAACCCAACTTGAAATATTTCAAAGTGTTGGGGTGTCTAGCGAAAGTCCAAGTTCTTATGCCTAAAAGGGTAAAAATAGGACCTAAGACAGTGAAGTGCATGTTCATAGGATATGCTAAAAATAGTAAGGCATGTCGATTTTTGATTCATAAATTCGAACATCCAGATATCAATGAAAATACTGTAATTGAATCAAATAAAGATGAATTCTTTGAACACATTTATCCGTATAAAACTAGACATGAACAATCTAGTGAAAGGTCTAAACAGCTTCGAGATGAACCAAGTGAGAATGTACATAATGATGAGAATCCAAGACACAGTACATATCAAAGAACGTCAACTTCGTTTGGATTAGATTTTATATCATTTCTCTTAGAAAATAAGCCTCAAATATTTAAAGGAGCGATGACATCTTCAAACTCATCCTTTTGAAAAGAGGCAGTCAATAGTGAGATTGATTCGATATTAAGCAACCATATGTGGGAGTTAGTTGATCTTTCTCCAGAAAATAAATATTTAGGTTCTAAATGGATCTTCAAAAGAAAAATAAAAGCGGATGATACTATTGACAAATCCAAGGCAAGACTTGTAGTAAAAGACTTTAAACAAAAGAAAGGCCTTGATTACTTTGATACATACTCGCCTGTAACTAGGGTAACATTAATTCGGATATTAATTTCCTTGACGGCGGTATATGGTCTTGAAATCCATCAAATGAATGTGAAAACAGCATTCCTAAATGAAGAATTAGAGGAAGAAATTTATATGGAATAGCCTGAGGGTTTTGTGGTTCCAGGAAAAGAAAATAAGGTGTGTAAACTTGTTAAGTCACTTTATGGACTAAAACATGCATCTAAACAGTGGCATGCGAAGTTTGACCAAACCATGTTGGCAAACAGGTTTAAGATAAATAAATGTGATAAATGTGTTTACATTAAAGACACTCCAAATCACAAGGTCATTGTTAGTTTGTATGTGGATGATTTGTTGATCATCAGTAGAGACATTTCTGACATAAATGCTACAAAACGAATGCTTGAGAACAAGTTTGATATGAAAAACCTTGGAGTTGCGGATGTGATCTTAAGAATAAGAATCCATAGAAGTCCACAAGGGTTGACATTGTCACAGTCTCATTACATCAAAAAGGTACTTGACAAGTTCAAGTATTTAGAATTTGATATTGTCAAGACTCCATTGGACGTGAGATTTGCACTTCAAAAGAATGAAGGTGAAAGTGACTCACAGTTGGACTATGCAAGAGTGTTGGGATGTTTGATGTATATCATGAATTGTACACGGCCAGACATAACATGTGCTATTAGTAAGTTGATTCGGTACACGAGTAATCCCAATAAAACTCATTGAGTGGTAGTGAAAAGAGTTTTGGGATATCTTAAATACACTCAAGACTATGCTTTGTAATATAATAAATATCCCGCGGTAATTGAGGGATATAGTGATGCAAATTCGATCACTAGATCAAATGAAGTAAAATCCACGAGGGAATATATATTTACTATAAGTAGAGGAGCAATCTCTTAGAAATCGTCCAAACAGACATGTATTACTCGCTCCATAATGAAATCTGAGCTTATCGTATTGGATAAAGTTGGTGAAGTAGCAGAATGACTCCAAAATTTCTTGAAAGATATTTCTTATTGGCCCAAACAAGTGGCACTAGTATGTATACACTGTGATAGCCAAGCGGAAATAGGTAGGGCAGAGAGCATGATGTTAAATGGTAAGTCTCGTTATATAAGATGAAGAAATAATACCTTTAGAGAACTTCTCTCTAGTAGAATTATCACTGTTGACTATGTGAAATCAAAGGATAGCGTGTCGGATCCACTTATAAAAGGCCTATCTAGAGAGAAAGTTGAGTGAACATCCAAGGGAATGGGTTTACAACCTAGGACAAGTCAGCATGGCGGTAACTCTACCTAGCATACTGGAGATCCCAAGAGCTAGGTTCAAGAAGATCAAACAAAGTTGTGTCTGACAGGTTCAACATTGTCAATATACACAAACCATTCTCATGATGTAGACAATGTTTAGTAAACAAGGATAAGACTTATGGTGTGAAGTCTTTTAATGATTATCTAAATTTAGCAGATTTGACCAAATATTTTAATCTATAGGATTGAAAATTTAGAAATCACCTATCTAAGGGCGAAGTAGAAGCCGCTTCAAGGAGAATGTTAGTAAAGGTCTATTCTCTAAGCTCTTATGAGATCGGAACGTGTTCATGGCTGAAACGAACAAAATCGTAAGCACCATAAATGGTAAAAGGCTAGTTGTGTGACATGTGTTGTCTAGGTGTACGTTAAAGCTCGATGGTTCAAAGATATCAAATCTACCGATTGACCGAGTGCATCCGATGCATGTTCACTACGGAATGTTCAAAGAAAAATCCACTTATCCAGATACAATCAGTCTTTGCTTGATGATCACATACTTGTCCATAAAGTTTTACAAAGATAGTCATTTCTTATTCATGTGGGGGATTGTTGGGTTCAAGTTGAATGTGTGAATGAAAAATGAAGGGAAAATAGTGAAGGGAAAAGTGAGTTCACACTAAAATGGAAAGTATTCTCAAAATGAGGAAAGTCTAGTAGATTCTCCTACACTGGTGGGAGAAAAAAACTTCCATGCATTTATATTGAGAAACACATCTCCACTTTGTAAGTGAGGCAAGAACTAAGAGGTGCCTCGCGTCACTGTCGTTGCTCACTCGGCTCGGCTTCGGCTTCGGCTTTGAATTTGAATTCGTCAAATGATAGATCGATGAGATTAATCTTTTTGGACAAAATTTATTTAAAACTTGGGAGGAAATCCAGTCTGAAAATCCAAAGAAAAATGGCAACAGTTTTGCTCCTCTATTAACGTCCATGCTTTTGCATGCAGAAATGATGCTGAAAGCTGCTTGAAAGAGACACAACTCTTCGAGTAAAAGACACACTGTTTCAGAAAAAGGATGTGACTGTTTGGATGGTTGTGGCTGTTCGAAAAAGACACACTGTTTCAAATGGACAGACATGACTATTCCAAAAAGATACACCTTTCCGATAAATCATTACCACCTTTCAGAAGGGGCACTTCATGGCTATATAAACCTGCATTTTTTCACAGGTTTAAAAAAATGAAAAATTTTCGATTTACAAACACTTCTTGTCTTCTAAAATACTTCGTGTGATCATCTCCCGTTGAGTAAGTTTGAAGAGAATCCGATCGTTTGAGGTACCGCTACTGTTGGGTTGTTAAGTCATTCTATCCTGGGAGGAAAATTCCGCAACCTCGGGTACTTGAGGGGAATTATTTCCTTAAGGACACTCCGTGAATTCGAAGGACTTGACTTATTCTGCTTCATCTGTTTTTCTTAAAAAAATACAGAATAACACACTTCTTTGAAAGGTCATTTTGATCTTGTGTTGAAGGTGTTGGAAAACTTCAAAAGTATTCTTGAAAAATCTTGAACTTGTGTTGAAGTTTACTGAACTAACATAAAGATTTTATGTACCCGAAACAACTTATGTGACCCAAAAGTTGGATTATTCAATGCCCATTACAAATACCAACGCGGAATGAAAAAACGCATAAAAATATAGGTACAACAATTGGTATTTCATGACGTTCGAATTTGTGTAGTTTTTGTGTTACTAGATCAAACAATCAAACAATGCATACATTCAAATCTATGCGTTTGAGCGACAATAGTGTATGAAAATGATCCAGGGTACTTTTTTAGTGAATGTGCGTGAGTTTTGTTCTTTAAAGGTTGTACAGAGGCGACAAGTATTTTATATTCTTATTTAGAGATCTCGAGTTCGAATTATACCAGATACTGATCAATACTAATCGAATGAAAAACAAAATTCAATTTTTTTGGTAAGAGTGAGTAATGTACGATGACACATATCATGAACATGAATACACTATTTTGCCCATGATTTTAATTATTTTGTTTATAAATGTTGAAGTTTGTATTTTAAACAAAATGAATATTAGATTTAGAACTTTGAATTAGATTATTCAAAACTCATATTAGTAGAACAATTTACTATAACAAGAACCAAAATAATATATTCTGAACACATGGCAAACATCTTATAATTTTGAATTAAACCTTGTCATTATAAATAATAATATTAGTATTGATGTTTGTTCTGGAATTAAGAGTGCTATGGGACACGTTTATCTTTTAAACCTCCATATTTTTTAACGAGTTTTAGAATTATTTAAAATTTGGTTAGTATTTTCTAGATTGAGTGCTAGATACCAACTATTGCCGTTAAAATGTCTCAATTTTAGTGATATTTAACTGGTGAAAATAACTATGGCCACTAAAACCACATAAAATTTGCATCTTGTATTGTTATTAAAGACACGCCTTATTGCCAATAAAATTGCCCATAAATTGACAAATTCAGTGGACGCGACTTTCATTAAGGCATTCAACACTCGACGGGTCCATAAAGTCCAACAAATCAACGTGTTCATTACCCCACAAGTCACGAAAACATTCATTTATATATGTTAATACTGAAGATCTCTAAATAGTCAATACAGTTTACTTTGAATACGAAATTTCCACAACCAATGCATCTTCAATTTCAATTTCAATTTCATCACCGTTGATGAATACTCATCAAAGATGTAATCATCTCGATCAATATCATGAATTGCTTAAGATTGAACTTGAAAAAAAATAAAAAATTGTTATATAGAAATGCATTAAAAAAAACAAAAAAACAAAGACGATATAAATATCGTACAAAGATGTAGTACCATCAGCCCATCCAACCTCAATGTAACCGTCATTGAAGCCAATTGTGCTGCCAAAGGGCAACAAATAAGAAATTTCAGCTTTTTTTGTTGTTCGGTGATACACAAAATTAGTTTTAAAAAAATGGGGTCGATTCAATGGCAAATTTCAGTTTTTTGTTGTCCAGTGATACATAAAGTTAGTTAAAGTTGAAGGCAAGAACGGATGATATCCTCCTCATTTGGGAGGTTTGTCCACATAAAAGTTAAGATTTTCTCCTTTGTATCAACTCATTTAACTATTCTCATTCATTCATAACAATCCGAGATAATGTATTGATCTACGAAGAAATCGTGAACCCTAATATCAAAAACTTACTTCCGTAGAGCCATTTTGTCCTCATTCATAAAAGTTCTGATATCAACAAGTAAAAAAATTCTACTGACAATCGCCACCACCTTAAATAAGGGACTCCATTTACATTGTAAGGTAAAATCGTGCTTCCACCTTGCATTTTATCAATAGTTGGGAACGTTAACTTTTTATGAACAAGGCGGGAGCCTTCGTTTGCCTTGTCCGTTTTGAAAATTTTTAATTTTTATGTGCCCGTTCGAAATTTTCAATAAAAAAACCTATCCTTTAGGCTTCAGAACTCGATAAAGATCCTTCCCTCTCATAAAAGTGTGTGAAGATCTGTCATTCTCGAACTTTACAGTAGCATCGCGAGAAAAATTGTATCCTAACAATTTTCAGAATGATATGCATGCCAGCCAACTAGTGACCATAAAAATTATGAGAGATACACAATAAACAGTGGACCAAAACCCCAACGTAAAAAATTTCGCAATAACATGCAATCTATTCTGCTGCCCAAGCAGTATTACGTAGAAGTTAAAAACAAAAGCCAGCTTAACATGGTAGAAACGTCACAAATGGGGGAGGGTCGGACAGAGGTGGATCTAAGATTTTAAACTTGTGAATTTCGATAAAATAACCTATCAATGCAAAAATAATAAAAAAAGAAAACATGCTAATAGGAATCAATCCCATGTTCATGGGGAGACCATAAGCAATCCAAAGATCCCTCATATGCCAGCAAGCTAGCTTTCAATTTGCGTATGGATTTCCATCTATGAATTTTTATTGGCTTCTTCTGTTTCTTAGTATATTTATGAGATCTATAATAGCGAGTGGGGATTTCCGACAACCCCGCCCGACACTGTAAATCCGCCCCTGAGGTCAGATACAACGCGTCTTATTACCACACACAGTACTACGTAGATAATTTTTCTGACTTCAAATGGGTGGGAAAGGAACGAGTGAAGTAATGAAACAAGGGCAACAATTTTAGAATGGTTTCACTTAAAGTCTTAATGCCCCTTGTGGGCATTCCTATCCTTTGTCCAAATTATGAGTAATTGATTACTCGTAAAATTAAAGGGAAAAAATATTAGAAACCCTGCAGCTCTAAAATCTTTTTCTTTTTCATAACTAAGTTTTGCAATGATGTGAATTCCATCTTTAAATTCGACTACTTACACTACATTTTCAATTTGCCCACAGAGTTTAGGTCTCATTTAAGTATAGCAATACTCGACCTCCATCTTTAAAATCTTGATTTAGAATATGCTTGTCATGAACAATTTTCATACACTTAAAACCATGCGAACTTCATTTGTTCGAAGCTTAATTGACATTATACATAACGTTATAACCTCCTCTTATAAGTATATATCACTAATAAAATTTTGTTTCAAAGTGAAACCTCTTACAAGTATTTAAAAGTTTCCTGTGGTCCATTGATTTATTAGAAGTAAAAACATCTTAACAGCAAAAAAGGTGACCTTTTCTTCGAAAATAAGAAGGCATGTTCACCCCTATGAGAAAAAGGGTAAATTTCAAATTTGACCTGGGTAATAATACTAGGAAATGGTACTTATACATGAAGGATTAGAAGGGCTGCGACAACCAACTGGTAATTCTAATCCTTCATGTATAAACACCATTTCCTAGTAATGTGAATCTAGGAAAAAAGGAATGGCTAGAAATGCTACAAGAGTCAAAATGGCTCTTTTCCTTTTACTGGATGAGCCAAAACTGTATTTTTCTTCTATATTTTTAGTTTCGTTTCAAAAAATTACCTTGTTATTTAGTCTCGTTTAAAACTGTATTATGCCCCGTGATAGTGAGGCAAGCAAATAAGGGTTGTTGTGGAATGAATATGATCCGTCCACCGTTAACATGAAAAAGTTTTTGTTAGGGAGCACTCCCCCTTTAATGGGACTTACAAAGCCTGAATCCAAATTAAACGGCACCTCAATGTAGATACCGAATGAAAACCCAAAAAAGATGACAGCGAGGCTAGACAAGTGACAGATTGAGGGGCCTAAATAACTACTTTTCCTTTAATCTGGGACATCCAGAGGTCTGAAGGGCTCAATCATGAGTGCAGTCTCAAGTACCAGGGACCATAAAACATCTTTCTCCTCTTTTTTCCTCGTCCTTTTAGTTTTTGCTCCAAATTTTGACAAACATAAATCACTCATATCCTTGTCCTCCTGGAAATTGTTAGGCCTAACTTACATGACACCATGTTTACGATCATCAAATCACATAATAACTGAATTACTTGTTGCAATATGAGGTATTTCTCAGTGATTATCGACTAAGAACTCCATTAGAAAGCACATAAAATACTTGGAATATCATGAGCAGTGTCAACCCATGAAAGTTTCCATCCTTTATTCTCACACCTAATTGACCCAGAAAAAGATAAGCCACACCAAGTATTGTACAGCCATATTCACAAATTGCAATGGATTCATGAAAAGAGCCCAACACTGGAATAAGTTTGCATGCGATGGTTTCATCGTTTATGTCAAGCACAGGAGAAAAGTATGAGATGATCACTTATCAGCCTAGTGCGCAAATGCTATAACGAGCCATTGACAAAAAAAAGTACAAAATATTAGTAACTCATTCCCATGCTTGCTTGTACCCAATCTAACAAGTGAGGCATTTGCATTCTAAACCGCCCTACAACTACAACCAACTAATAATTGTTCTAACTTTTGATGAACTCCCTCCCCAGTACATAAATATTAGATCCAGTTATAGATTTTCCAGGCCACCATACTATACGATACTGCTCTTTACAAAGGAAGCACTACCATTCAGAAGAATCACCATCTGCTAAATTATCCAACCTGATGTTATATCACTTACTCCAGCATGGTTAGGCTCCTTTACTTTTATATCTTTATCAAAAGGCATTAATTTTGAATTATGCCGTGTTGCATAATGATAGATTACCACTGCATGGAGCAAACCCTTCGCAGGACACGAGGCGGTTTTCGCTTCTCCACAATTGGAATCACTTTCTCTATTAACTGCAGAAAAAACGACGTCAAGAAATGTTAAATGTGCTACCACTACACTGCTAGTAGTCCCAGAGAACAGAAAATTTGCCTTTTTGTTGGCCATGTTGCTAATGTATTTGTATGCAAGTATATGGCTAATGTTATTCTCCCAAGAACTAATAAGCTTAATGACAATGTCAAAAATTAGCTGATTAAACAAGCCATAAATTCTCATGAATACTCAAACAGGGAGGCAGTGACATAATGGATCCACTGCTAAAGAAAAACAACCACCATAAAAGAGGTAACACTTGCTCTATCATTCCATGCAGTTGCTTTCCTCCTCATTGCAACCCAATATATAACTAAGGGGTGAAATATATGAGGACAAAAACACACAGTACAACCGCCTTATGACGCGAAAACTAGAAGAAAACCAAGATTCGCTTCCACTATGGAACTATCACTCTGTTTGTCATACATCTAGCATGACCATTCACTAGCCAGTTTCTAGTTCTTCTCGTTCTATTCTTTGTTGTATTTGAAATAATTAGCAAACATCGGAATTTAGACTTCTAATTCCAAAAAATGAAAAGGAAAGAACTTGTGGCTCGTGGCTATATATATATTCCCCTCAAGTGGACCGGATGATGGAATAATGTGGTTCCAAAGGGGGTTCAAACTGACGGAATTCAGCGAATAACATGGATTATAAGTTTATAACTTCTTTATTTACTACTGGGCTTTGAAAACTAGGAGAATGTAAGGCAGCCATAACTATATTGCACACCTAAAAAAGTGGAAAGAGTCTATCATCACAATTCACAAGTCACTGAACATGTTTTTTTTGGTAACTAACCGTGTATTAATCAGTGTCGGTACCGCAACTTAGGAAGATGTTGGATACACACTTTCATCTTCCTAGTTCCTTTCTTTTCTTTTAGTCTTTTGCAAGCCATACATTGACTAGTTTTCAAGTTATTTACTTTTTTCGCTCTTTTAAAATACAATATATGGTAAATGGGAGCGTCAATATACTGATTGACTAACGAGAAGGTAGAGGTTTATTAATTATGTACTATTTTTTATACAAACTTGTATTTTTAGGACACAATAGGTTATTATATGAGAAGGTGACTTCATATATTAGTTGTATTATGTGACTTCGGTTATTTTTTTGCTGAAACAACTTTAGATGCATCTTCCACTTATTTTTTTTAATAATTTTGATATAATTTTACCTTTTTGGGTGATTTATCTCTTTTAAAAAATATTTATTTCTAATAATATTGATTTATAAAATATTAAAACTTAAAGGATCCGTGGGGCTTACGCCTCGCCCCGTATCAGGTAAAACGCCTCGCCTTACACCTCCGCCTTTGAAAACACTGGCATTAATCACCAGTAGTCAAAATTACAAAGCCATAGCAGCTTATCACAAGTCTGCACTGAACATGTTTTCATAAAGAAACTATTACTTTCCTCGTTAAGAAAAACAACTGTAGATTTTGGTAAAATGTAAAACAATCCAAAAAGCTAGTGAATTTCAGAAAAATGTAATATGTAGGATTTTTTTGGAAACAAATTATCAGAACATCTTCGGCCTATAAGCACCTTTCCTGACACTTGAAATGATCTTTCAGAAAAGCAAACGACACCATTGTCAGCAGATAATTTTTCTCAGTTAAAAGGCTGAATGAGCAAGCAGGAAGAGAAGGTGGATCATACACTTGCGTTCTTGGATAACCATAATCTTATAATGGATAGTCAGTATATCAAAGTCATACCAGAACCAGTTGGATCGAAATATAGGTACATGAAAAAGATCTTGATGTGAGTGGATTACCAGTTGAAACAGTACCATATAATTGAGAAATCTGGCAGCGACCTTTCTGTTTCCTTTTTTCTTTTAGGCACGTTTACTTGCTGGTAGGGGTGTTCATGGTTTGGTTTTTAACCAAACCGAACCGCGATCCAAACCAAACCGATTAAAAAAACCGATATTTGGTTAGATTTGGTTTGGTTTGGTTTTACTATAAAATAACCGACAAAATAACCAAACCGAACCGATATATATATATATATATATATATATATATATATATATATTATAATTATTTATGTATTATTCATAAATACAATATAAATATTTGTTACACTTTTTATTTTAATCATGATTTAACTTTAGTTGTAACACATTAAGTCATTTCTTCATCTAGTTAATAGTACCTTATGAGATTCTAAGTGAATTTCGCACTTTGAATGACAAATGATACTAATTGTGAAAATAATATCTTGTTGTATATTGAAATTTATACTTGAGATTAATTTGACTATAGACAATCATTAATTTTAACTTTTTTTCTTAACCTTGTTAGTAAGAAGTTTATGTGCTCATCTTTTAGAGAGTTTATCATATCATTTTGTTAAATGTAGTTTTAAAATATTTTTTTAGAAGTGTTCATACGGTGTTGTTCATAGCTTTGCCGAAGTATAACACTCAGTTGACATCTTAGTTTCACAGTTGAGATACAACACTCGGTTAACATCTCATATGTTAGATTGGATTTATTTTTTTTAATTTTCAACTTTTATCATTAGCTAAAGTTATAAACCGAAAAAAACGAACAAAACCGACAAGAACCAAACCTACGGTTATTTTTTTGTTTGGTTTGGTTTTAGAAATTTAAAAACCGACTAAGTTGGTTTGGTTATAATTTTGACCAATTACTGACCCAAACCGATCCATGAACACCCCAACCGGCTGGTTACTGAGAATTTTAACTGGCATTCATTATTTATTATTCCTACAGTAACTTCTTTTTTTATTCTCTTACATGACTGGAGCTATATATTAACTTAAACATACACTTGGAAGTCCATTTCCTCATAGGATGTCTTAAGGACATGCAAGAAGAATGCCCATCACTAGGGGTGGGGATAAATACCGGAATACCCAGACCCAGCCGAACCAATTCGGTTCTTTGGTTCAGTTTCGGTTCTATTTTTCTAAAACTTTGGTATTAGGTTCGGTTCTTGGTTATAGGGTACCGGTTCTTCTGAACTTTTAGTTGTTAGAGCATTAAATAGGATCTTAATGATCTTCCACGTACATCATCAACACAATAAATATGGGATCTTAATTTACAGGTCCAACAACTCTCTCGAGAATAATTGATCATTTAATTAGAAAGAGAGATATAATTTCAGATTAATTCAAAAGTAACATACCAAGAGTACACCTTCTTGCAGCTTGACCACCTCATCAAAAAGCACAGATTTATTTCTAACAAATAACTATTCAAATTACAATTCCTTAGATTCTCCATGATTTGAGAGAAAGGGTGAGAAGGTTGGATAATAATAATTCATTAAGATAAGAATACTTGAGCTAATTAACTTGATTGATTAGATAATTAGACATTTTAAGAGTTAATACAACATTAAGTATTGGAAGAAAGAAGCAATTCCAAAACAACAAGCAGACATTACTAAAGGAAATGAGAACTTAGCTTTTTTGACATCTCCATACGATGAAATTAAACCTGAGAAGCCGTCATCCATTTAGTAATTAGTAATATCTTAATAATGGGCTTGAGATGGGGTTGTCATTGCAGCAAGGATTAGTTCTTAGCCCGTTCATACCTTAATGAGGAGACTAGGAGCACTTCCCAGCTGAGATGGAGTTGCATCAAGGATCAGTTCTAAGCCCGTTGCTACTTGTCTAGGTGATGGATGAGTTGACACGGTATATTCGGGATGAGGTGGCATGGTTTATTTTATTTGCGGATGACATAGTATTGACTGATGAGACACGCAATGGAGTTAATGCTAAGTTGGAAGTGTGGAGACAAACACCGGCTTCTAAAGGATTCATGTTAAACAGGAGCAAAACAAAATATTTGGAGTGCATATTCAGTGATGTGATGCATGAGGCAGCCATGTAAGTGAGGCTTAACACATACTATCCCCAAAAGAGAGTTTCAAGTATCTTGGGTCTGTAATCCAGGGAAGTAGAACATCGATGATGATGTCACACATCGCATTAGTGCAGCATGGATAAAGCGGAGACTTGCCTCCGGAGTCTGGTGCGATAAAAAGGTAACACCTAAACTTAAAGTTAAGTCCTACATAGTAGTGAATCGATGTCCTTGTTGTATAAGGTGGAGTATTGGTTTGTCAAGAACTATCATGTTCAGAAGGTGCAAGTTCTGGAACTAAGGATCTAAGATGGATGTGCAGGCATACTAGGAACAATAAGATTAGGAATGAGGATATCTCAAACACGGTGGGAGTGGCCTCCATGGCGGACAAGACGAGGGAAGCGAGACTGAGATGGTTTAGGCAGATGAGGAGATGTGCAAACGCCCCAATAAAAAGGTGCAAAAGGTTGGATATAGGAGGCATGCGGAGAGGTAGAGGTACGCCGACAAGTATTAGGGAGAGGTGATTAGACAGGACATGCCGCAGGTTCATATTACCGAGGAAATGACTTTAGATAGGAAGGTTTGGAGGTCACGTATTAGGGTAGACGGTTAGTAGATAGTGTAGTATTGTTTTGTTTTTCAAAGGTTTGGGCTGCTTGTCTCTCATAGTAATAGTCGTATTTCGTAGTATTGCTTAACTTATTAATTGCTATGCTTTCTTCACTGTTTTTTCTTCTTTTACTTGGATTTGTTGCACTTGAGCCGAGGGTCTATCGAAATCTTCTTCTCTACCTCCACGAGGTAGTGGTAAGATTTGCGTACACTCTACCCTCCTCATACCCCACTTATGAGATTTCATTGGGTATGTTGTTGTTTGTTGTTTAAGCCTTCATCCATTTATCATAAGTTGATTGTGCAATTTTTATTATCTCTCTTGTATTTATTAGGATGTACATTTTGTATTTATTAGGATGTACATGGAAAGATTAAGAAACGCATGACAGTGAGTAGTTTGTTTAGCTTATGGTACGAGAAGTTCACCCAAGTTGTGGTGCCACAATCTTAGAACTACGCGTGCCTTCTCCAATTTGTAATAGTAAAATAATGCATAAATTGATGAATTTGTACGTGGGACATAATCTTTAGCTACAATGTCTCCATTGCAGCTTTTGGATCAGTCACACCTTTCAATTTAACTTGCCAGTACCAGCTATTTTTGCATTCATTAATAGCCCATAATCAATCCCATACGGAAGAACCAAATTAGGAAGAAAATGAACTTCGGTTCAGTATTCAATACGCACTAATAAATAACCGAAGAACTGAACGTCAACCCCAATCCATCCACTATGCCTTGTTTCATCTACCACATACGCATAGTGAGTACTCTTTCCATTGAGCTTGACTCCACATTATATCAAGTATCAACCCAGCGGTTCTTTAACCATTCAGATACTTTGGCTGGCATTTTTCAGTTTGATGTGAATTACGCGATATATGGCTAGAAATAAAGGGGTCCTTAGAAAAGGTGGATGAATCTTTGCAAAAACGCTATAATCATAAGTGCTTGACATAAGTAAAACGGTGAACCATTCAACCGCAACATAGAGGGAATAGAATAGCAACAAAAAGTACCTGCTTATAGTGTGCTCTGGTTCGCTCTTCCTGAAAATTACAGAGAAGTAGTTGTGTTACTCAGAATCAAATCAACAAAACAATTACATATAAAAATGCAGACAAACATATATTGGGACTATTAACTGCTTACAGAATGATAGATCACTGCTCAACTTGATTATCAACTACAGGCAACCTTTTCTAGCTAAAGATAAGTTCCTATCCTCATCAACTAGCACCCCACTCCCCCACCCCTCCACTCCTTGTTTAATACTAAGCAAAATGCCTAGTCAAGGACCAAGAAGAAGCAATTCTACCTTAATGCATCAGTAATTTTCGTAAGCGGTGTCACATTTTAAAATGAAAACAAATAAATTAAATAATGTCACATCATATTAAAAAGGAACAAAATATACATAAAAAAACAACTCACATATATTTCTACCAACTCTTCTCGATGAGTTTTCGATTTGTTTCTAAATGTATGCTTGATTAATAACCTCATCAAAAATAACACTAAACACTTTTATATAGGGCACCAAACAATAACTAAATAATTCCTAAATAATTCATTATTCATTCAATTCCGCAAATCGTTCTTAATCAATATCATTGGCGAGAAAAGAAGATGAAAGGAAAGAAGAAAAGAGAACAAACATTGGACAACAACTAATCAGGGAAGAAACAACATCCTCCTCAATCTGTCAAATACGTTTACAGTTTCCTGATACGACTCTAGAGTAATTGGTTCAACATTTTGTTAACTACCAAGAGGTCAGATGTTCGAACCTGGACGTGCATTGCTTTGTAGATTGAAGCGCAAAAACTTTAAAACACTAAATGAGGCCACCGAGATTAGAACTCGTGATACCTTTTCTTGAAAGCTAAGGCGCTTGACCAAATGAGCTGCGTAGCTCTTTGTGTCAAGCGGTGTCATTTTACTCAATTTATCCTCTATTTTTGTTTTGGATTTTAAATTTTTTTGAGAAGGGTTTTGGCTTTTAATTATATGAACATATTAAAAGAAAAAATCCGATGAAGCGGTGTCACGTGACACTGCTTGACCAAAGGTAAACCTGCCCCTGTTAACAAGGAAATCACTCATTACGTCTATCTAGTCAAACGATGATTTAGAAAAAAAAAAAATCTAAATATAGAAACTTTGATTTCCATGAGACAGCTCACCATATGACAAACAGTATGAGATAATGTGCTTTCAGCTATTAGCAACAGAATAGGAGGTATTGATGTGCCTACCATTTTACAGAAGGCGAGCTATCCCAAAAAATAATAAGCAAATAGTTTTTTAGACAGTCAAAGAAGAAAAGAAGAGCATCATTGAACTTCCACTTCAAGATCACCAATACATCAAGATTTCCCGAAGTATTTTTACAGGCAAAACTATTATTCCATTTGCATATACTGGTCCTTTGCTATGCCAATGGAAACACTTGTAATCAAGTAAGGGATTTTTCAGTGGGCTGCAAAAGGAAAAATAATTCCCGCATGGAATTAAATATGATTTATAGTACAATATTTCATTTGCAACATAAAAGTTTGCATTACTAAGGTAATCTCTGAATAACTAAGCTTGTTTGGATGGTTGGTATTGTGTTGTTAGCTGAAATACAATGCTTGTCTTAATTGTTACTTAAATTTTATTCTATTGTATCATTAAATTCATCATTAGCTAACGATGAAAAGTCTCATTTTGTGTAACGACCGATTTGGTGTGATCACGTCGTTACCTTTTTTTTTTTCATTTTGTCTTTACTAAGTATTTAATAATCCTACTTTATCATTTACCCTACCCTTTTATAGTAGCCCTACCCCATTCCCTACTTCTCTTGTAGGTTCATCCTGCGACGGAAAATGATAAAATCTATCCAAACGTCATTTCATTAGAACAATCCAGTACGATACAACACAACACAATACAATACATTACAATATGATACATTATGAAACATATGTAACAACCATCCAAAGAAAGTATAGTATAATACAACATTTGATTTATGGTAAACCGTGCATAGCCTAAATTGGTTTCCAGCATTAAATATTGTATAACTAATATTGCCATAACTTATATATGTGAGTAGAATGTAGAACAAGAGTTTGTACCAACTTCTAGATAAGAAGTATCTAAAGACAAAAATGTCTTAAATTAGACAATCCCAGTACAATGGTATTATTACTTAATGGAGGAAAATCCCTGGATTATTCAACCCATAAAAATCTCTACCTATTGATTGTTGCATTACAATCCTTGTAATGTAGTCCCTGCATAACTAATCCATGAACGACCCTTGTTACTAACTATGACATTACCTTTGCCACCATTTCATATGACTTGCATGTTTATTTTGAAGATCCTAAAATAAAAGTGTGTTTTTACTATGACATACAGCCATCGTGAACACAAGACAAAGATTATGATTTATTTTTATCTTTTTTGAAAATAATAATACTCAATTCCCTTGGAGGACGGGATCCAACAATTTGCCACGACAAGTACTTGTAAATGATTAATACGCATGCAAATCAAGATGTTGGGATATACTCCATCAGCAAGTTAATACATTGAACTAAAATCTTCGGAATAAATGAAACAATATATCACT
Source organism: Capsicum baccatum var. pendulum (assembly GCA_030864225.1). NCBI lineage: Eukaryota > Viridiplantae > Streptophyta > Magnoliopsida > Solanales > Solanaceae > Capsicum > Capsicum baccatum. The sequence continues at coordinate 59,360,468 of CM061553.1, read as the reverse complement.
ACAATCTGCCTCTTAGAAGTAGCATCCTGCACCTGCAGCACTACTGGAGAATCTGACTCTCAAGTTTCTTCTACTCAGGAATGTGTTCATAATAAAGTGCTCATCCTTTTTTACCAAAAGTCATGAAGATTGATTTTCATCAAGTTCACATAACGAAGACTTCCCCCTCTTCAACTATTCTCCTTGTTCCCCTATTTCATTGTTAATGCACATTTATTAGATCTAAAAGAAAGTCATTCAGTGAGCTTTTGGAGACAACGCATACAAATTTGGAAGTTACTAGTAAAAATCGGAACTTGCAGCTGCAGAGAATTAGACTACTGGTGTGTCGTCTTTAAAATGGTAACAGATGTGACAGTAGACAAAAGACGATCTCTTATTTGCTAACTAAGAAGCTGATATATGATATACCTAACCAATTGAATTATCATTGAGTCTTCATTCTCTGAATCAAATCAAAGTCCTGGTACAAGCAATGGAATCAGGTAGTATGCCATATACTACCTTTTATACAAATAACTCAATTGTCATCTTAATTTAATGCAAATGTATCACTGACCGAAAATTTTAAACTACATTACCTTCTCTTTCAACAGCTGTTCATTCTCCTCCTCTAATCTAACTGCTATTGACTCAAGTTCCACTTGATAAGCCTATACCAATAAATAAAAATCTAAATTCAGCTCACACAATCAAAAAGACTAATAGTGATCACTACAACCAGCAAAGAATACATTTACCTGTTTCCGCTCTCTAGACCGGGCAGCTGACTCTCTATTCTTAATCATCCTCCGTTGCCTCTGCAGAGCCGCCTTATCTAAAGGTTCCAAAATCGCCTTCCTCTTCCCTCTCCCGCCTCCTATCACCTCCATTCCATTACCAAATCCTTGCACACTCTGCTGCGGTGTTGCCATGTATGGAGCATCATACGCGAAAATACCACCGCTCAACCTCTCAGTTCCTAGTTCAACCTTCACCTCACCTTGCACTGGTCCCTGCATAGCCACTGACTCCTCCTCAACCGCTCCGGCTTTCACTAAAAAATCCTCCAGCGTCATGATTCCATCCACTGCCTCTTCCTTACAGCCCGCAATTGCTGCCCTTCGCTGTTCCCTCTTCCCTTCCACAATCTCCCTCCACACATCATCCACCGTCCTCCTAACCGGAGCCATCACTGGCACTGTCTCGGAATCACTGATCGGAGTTATCGCTCCGGCAGCATCGAGTAACGTAATCCCCTGACTCTCTACATACGCATTAGGGAAAATTCCATCAGCCGTCATCGAAGTCGCCTCCAAATTACTACTGTTGTTACTCCCGTTATTCGAGTACTGCTGATTCTGCATATCATTCGGAATTGTCGACGACGAAGACGACGACGCAGCAGACGATTTCCTTCGATCGGAATTCCGCGACGCCGATGATGACATCAGCTTCATTGACGCCATTTTTCCGGCGGGGGCAAAATGGCAAAATTCTTCTGCTTCGATCAAAGCCTCAAATGATGATTGTGTTGTGTAATGCAAATGAATGCCTAGGGTTTCGGGTAATTTGGTGTTTCTGAAAAGGGTTTTTTTGGGGAATTGGGGAGATAAAAAAAAAGGGTGCAGTTCCAGAATTAGCAAGGGGATATAGAGAGGAGAAGAGAGGGTGATGGGTTCCCTTGCCTAAATTGGAAAGCGGAGGCAAGCTTGTTTTTTTATTTTCTAAATGTCGTTTTGAGGATACATTCATGTCGTTTTGTTATCCCCATAACACGAAATAATTCTGTACTAAATTTCACATTAATTGTGAAACTTGTTTAATTGATCGCATAATTTTAATGGGTTAGTAGGAGTATTTGATCCCAGTTAGCAGGCATAAATAACAAAAATGTCAAAATTCGGACCGAATCAAACTGATCAGTTCTTTAATTTTGTTTCTTTAATTCGATTTGAGATTTAATTTTTTAAACTTTGATTCTCAATTTGAGGGTTTTGGTACTTCGACAAACTGAATATTTTTGTGCAGAAAATCAGTTTACTCAAATAAAGAGAGGAAAATGGCTAAATCAAAAGAATTTTTTTCTTATAAGGTTACCGATGGTTTCTCTTTAGTTTTATTTTTTATTTTTATTTTACATGTACTTTTATTTTATGTGTACTCATTTTTTTTGTTCGGCAACATTCACCAATTCAATCACTCTCTAATTATTTAATGAGTGAGAATGATAAAGTCCATTGGAGATGAATCTATGGATAAATTGTCAAAACACTGATTAATTAGTTTTAAAAAAGTGAATAATGTGATTTTATATCTAATTTCTCTCTCTATATATATAATATATTAAAAGTGTGAAGCCTCTTAGAAAGGTGATTCGAACTTTTTACTCTTCATTAAAAAATTCTACTATAGGCAAAATCGTTTTTTCACTATTTTACTCTAATTATTAAATCAGTAAATTTATAATATTTAAAATAAAAGAATCTTAAAATATATGGTAAAAAAAATATATGAAGAATTATTATTGGTAATTTTTTTTTCTTGTGTACTTAGAAAAGAGACCAGTGCAAAATCATTTTTTCACTATTTTTTAAAAATATTATTTAATTATATATATAATATGTACTCTTAAAATATATGGAAAGAACGTAATAAATAAGGACTTTTAATTAAATTGGGAAAAAGAAAGTAATATATTGAGCTTCATCTTGGAAGCTGAAGGCTAACCTAATTAATAGCAAATTTAATAAACAAGTAGGGTAAATATTTTTCTTTCCTGAAATAAATAATTAAGGAAGGAAAGTAAAAAATGTTAAAATTGAGTTCCAATGAAATACAACCTCTAAATAAAAATCACATTTATAAAAAGAATTAGAATGAACGTAGAATTGACTCTTGCCTCAACACCTTCGAATCTTCGAAGGAAGCGAACTCATAACGCTATGAGTAATGTTTGTCTATCATATGATTTGTTATTAAACTCTATGATTAATGTTTGTCTGTGATTTGTTATACTTTTATTTGCTCATCTCACCTAATGGTGCATAAGCATGAATACTAGATTATACGATCTGCAAAGTTCTTATTAGAAGGGTCAAGGTTTGCATTTTTGACTTACTAGCAACTTTGATCTTTAATATTTATTTTGTTCTTCGTGGCGTGTACTAATATTTTTGTGTTTATGTTTTGTCAACAATGCAGTAATTTGTAGCATTATTGAAAGTACAAAAGAGCACTCAACACTACATGGAGGCAGCATTGGCAAACACAGGTATTTTGTGCACTTCATGAAACCCTGCAACTAATTGAAATATACCAAAAGGTTAGTTGTATATTTCTTAACCTCCACAGATAATATCTACTAACAATGCAGCAACAATATACCCAGTAAAATCGCACAAGTGAAGTCTGAAAAGGGTAGAACATACACTAACCTTGTCACTTCTTCAAAAAGGTAGAGAGAATATTTCAATATCTGTGTTCATAAATACAATTCCATAATCTAAATTTTAAATTTGCAATTATGCATGCACACTTTAGTTAGTCATAAGCTTGTGAGGTTGTCAGTTTGGTTTATGAAACTCATGTATTGAATAGAGTTTCGAGTATTATTGGTTTTTTAAAGTTTCATCTGAAAGAGTTGAAAATTTCAAAGAAAAATGACACTATTATGAGGTTTTGGTCCAAAGCTCACTTATCGTGCAATAACGTTGAATGCATTTCTTCTAAGATAATTAAATCCACTTTCAAATATTTACTAAATTTGTTTTTAGTGAATCCATTTTAATTTCTTTTACAAGGCATGCATGTTATCTTTCAGCTATATCTATTCTAGAATACAATTAAATTTGTTTAGATATTGGCATAATATAATTTTAAACGTTGTTTCAAAACTTAATGATTCAAAAGTATATGCATTGACTAACTTCTTAATAGCAATAATTGACGGGAAATTGAAGTTCATAAAGAATGTATCTTGATTGTTGCACAATCATCAGCCAAATATTACATATTTACAGTATTTTAGAATTTTAAAAAAAATTGTTAAATTTAAGCATCTAATGAAATTTTAATTAATTTGCAATATTTTGTTGGTTCTTTTTCGATTCTGAATCTTCTTTAAAAAAATAAATTGATTTGTTTCTATTATATTGTCTTTTCATGTTTTCTATTTGAATTGAATAATTATTGTGTAATAGTATCAATACTTCTTCTTATTCTAATAATATATTCTTATAAATTTTTTCTTTGATATATTCTCTTAAGTTTTATGTTGAAACTTGAGAATATCATTTTTGTGAATTGTCTTTACTATTAAGCAATTAAAGCTAAAAGAAAAGAAAAAATCCAACTTTATGTTTTTCAAAAAGAAAAAATTGTGTATGGAAGTATAAAAAGGGAAAAGAATAATAATAGAAAAAGGTTAAAGGGAGAAAAGGAGGTTACATCAAGGCAAACTTACAGAAGATATTCTTACAATTCGATACTTATATACATATGTTTTATATACAAAGAAATAACTTATATTTCAAATTTTGTTATAAATATGTACAAAATTAGATTGATTGAGCAATAAATTTTGGCCAGCACATAATTTTAACAAAATAAAATATGATTTCACTTACACATATATTACACAAGTATTTTTATTTTAGAAAGTTAAAAAAAATATAAATTAACTTCACTAATTAATCGGTTAGAACTTCAAATCTTTCACTTGGAGAACTAATAAAGAATATTTATATTCTTTTTTCATAAAGATATGATAACAAAGTTAGGAAAAAGTGATGTTGTACCTCTTTTTTTTTTTCCTTTCTCCGGGCTTTCCTTTATTTTTTCTTATTTTTTCGAACATTTAAGAGTTGAAAATTAATTAAATATATTTATGGTTTAATTTTTTCTTATTAGAAGTCATTAGAATTAATGACAACTAATACTTTTTCATTAGTATTAGAATTCTAAATCAATTAAGATTTTAAAAATCTAGAAATAAATATAAAAGCATTACAATACGAAAATTTTCAGAATTATCAAATTTTTAAAAAGTTTAAGTACTTAATAAGAATGTAATCAATGATTTTATAAAGATTTGACTTCAAAAACAAGAACGATTTTAAATATAGAAAAAAAATGACCGTACCACAAATATGGTTCAAATTGATGCGCATAACAAATATAAAAGTGATGATCCATAAGCTCTTGAAACCTCTGGTGGTAAAATATATATATACTTACACTAATATATGTGTTATATTTACACTGTTATATTAAAGTGTGAAGAATCTTTGAAAAGTGATTTAAACTTTTACGCTTCATTAAAAATCTCCGCAATAGATAAAATCATTTAATTTTAAATAATAAAACGTTACACGTATTAAAAGTGTGAAAGACTTTAGAAATATCATTTGAACTTTTTGCCCTTCATTAAAAGTCTTTGTTTTAAACAAAATCGTCTTTTTAATATTTTTTCCTAATATTTAAAGTAGTTAAACATTAATTAAATATATTTATGGTAAAATCATTCCTTATTAGAAGTCATCATATGACAACTAATATTTTTTTAATTAGTTTAAGAATTTTAAATCAACTAAATTTGATTTTAAGAAGATTTAAAAAGTCTATAAACTACATCTACATCTACACTATATTAAATCCATTAACCACTTGAAATTTTTTATGGTAATATATATATGTGCTTACAATAAAATATACGTTTTGAACTTTTTGCACTTCATTAAAAATCTTCGAATTAGATAAAATCGTCTAATTTTAAATAATTAAAAGTTACACGTGTGAGGTGCGAGACACGTGCAACTAAACTAGTATATATAATAAAGGAGGATAGTCTAGTCTAAATATAAGTCAAGTGACATCTTGAGAACTACCTATTTGAATTTGCTATTTTGTTGATTATTTAAATATTTAATATTATTTCTTATTTTATAGCTAGATCTATCTATAATGTATATCTATAATCTATTCTATATATAATAAATAATATATAATATATAATATATAATAGATTAAAAGTGTGAAGAACTTTAAAAATGTTGTTTGAACTTTTTGCCCTTTATTAAAAGTCTTTGCTTTAGACAAAATCATCTTTTCACTATTTTTTTTCCTAATATTTAAGAGTTGAAAACTAATTAAATATATTTATGGTAAAACATTTTCTTATTAAAAGTCATCATAATTAGTGATTTTTTCTAATATTTAAGTATTGAAAATTAATTAAATATATTTAGGGCAAAAAAATTTCTTATTAGAAGTCATTAGAATTAATGACAACTAATACTTTTTCCATTAGTTTAAGAATTTTGAATCAACTAAATTTGATTTTGAGAAGATTTGAAAAATCTAGAAATAAATATAAAAGTGTTAGAATAAGAAAAAATTTAAGAAGTACCAAGTTTTATAAGTTTTAAGTACGTAATAAGAATGTAATCAATGATATTATAAAAATTTGACTTTAAAAACAAGAAAAGATTTTAAACATAGAAAAAAATAATTATACCATAAATATGGTTCAAATTGATGTGTCTCTCTTAGCTTAGCAAGGAAAAGAGGTACTACATGACAAACGCAAAAGTGATGATCGATCAACCACTTGAAACTTCTAGTGGTAAAATAAATATGTGCTTAAACTAAAATATATGTTTATGTTTACATTTTATTAAAATTGTAGGATCTTTGAAAAGTGAGTTGAACTTCTTACACTTCACTAAAAATCTCCGCAATATATAAAATTATTTAATTTTAAATAATTAAATATTACACGTGTGAGACACGTGCAGTTAAACTAGTATATAACTAAGGAGGATATTCTAGCTTAAATATAAGCCAAATAGCATCTTGAGAACTACCTATTTAAATTATTACAACAAAAAGCTATTTTGTAAATTATTTAAATATTTAATATTATTTCTTATTTCATATCTATCTATAATATATTAATCTATTCTATAATAGTAGTATAATAGAAATATATTAAAAGTATGAAGGATCTTAGAAATATTGTTTGAACTTTTTGCCCTTCATTAAAAATTTCTGCAATAGATAAAACTATCTTTTCACATTTTTTCTTCAATAATTATATCATTATTTTTATTATATTAAACATGTACAATAATAAACATAATAAAAATTAAATGGAGAAGGATTTCTTATGGCTAAATTATTAAGCTTATGGTAATCTTTTTCATGCCATCTTTTTTTGCGCGTTAGATGTCCAAAAAATCAGGAAAAAATTTCTTTTCCAACCAAAATAGGATTGGTGCCCAATAATAGGCAAAAAAAATAAAAAAATCTAGTAATTCGTTTTACTTATGTTGGTTTTCAATTATAAAACGTCGAATCACTTTCAAAACTTTTGACTGATACTACTGCATTAGGGTTTTGAGAAAAAGAAAAAAAAAAGAATGCAAGTACATATATGTTTGCTTGATTCTTCGTGATGACTACATTCTTTTACTGTAATTTAGTCTTCTCCTCTTTTCTCTCAATGTTTCTTTTCGTCCATTATCATTAATGTTAAATGTACCTTTTGTATTATTAGGCTTCTTGCATCACTAATTTTAGGCTCAAATTATCACTAATGTTAATACTTTCTGTTATTATAGCAATGACAAAATTTTGTTCATTAATTTAATTTTTCTTCTTAATCATTAGGGTGATTTAATTTTGCTTCTCAATATTATTGTGTTGAATACTTCTTTCTGTTATATTGTACATGGCTGATTTATATTTCGGTTGCATTGTCATGTCCTTCATAGTTAGCTTTCCCGAAGAGCCCTTCAAAGTTACTTAGCCCCGTAGAAAATTATGAAGCCAAATCTTTACTTTCTTGGTTTTTAATCTTTATCGTGCTTAACACATTTAAAGTTTGTTAAATCTCATTGATGTTTTTGTGTTCGAAGGACAATTATTATTTTTCAAATTTATGATGTATTTCAGCTTTTCACCAAAAAATTCAAGTCTGAGTTTTCTCTGCGACTACCACTATGTCACCAGAGGCTCTTGAGGTTTTCAAACCAATTCTTGTGAACTGTTTGAGCTCAATTTTGATTTTAAGATATTGTCATCTCTCTAATGTAAGTTCACTAATCATAGCTTTTATTATTGAGTCTCCAAATAACTTGTGATTTCCTGCTTTTATATTTCTTTTTCTATTAAGCTGATTTTATTAATCATTATGACAATTCCAGGAGGAATCGAATAGAATTAGAGGAATCGGAGAATGAGATAAATTACATTCATCGACCAATAAAAACTATGACACCTCGGTCTCAAATAAATATAGTCATTTACATGAATCTTCTATTACTTCGTTTAAACTCAAATCATATAATCATCATACCAAACCACGTAAATTCTTTATCTCCTTAATGTTTTCATTAGTCATTATATGGCTCATTTGTTAAATTCATCACTATCTTTGATCAAAATAAGATAGGTAAGCGTAATATTGTTAACCATAAGGAGGATGTGAGATTAAATCTAAAGTGAGGTCTCTGAAATTATTCCTTAGTTTTCAAAATATGGTGCATGATTACTTTGTCCCATTTACAATGTAAAATCTTGTTAAACACTTTTATTGTGTTGCACATAATTTACTATTATGTTTTAAAAATTATCTCATTTGTTGAATTCAGAAAGATGATAAATAAGCTATTTATAGAAAAAATTATAGACAAACCTTTCTTTAGTATTAATTTATAAATCTACAAAGAAGCCTTTGTTTGATATTACAAGAAAAATATATAACTAAAATTTACTTGAATATTATTTATACATAGAATGGTAGTGACTGGCAAAAGAAGTAGAATAGGAATGATAGTGCATGAATTAGTCAACTCAAAAGTAGAACAACTAAGTATGAAGCATCAATTTATGATGTCTTGACTTCATCGTCTTTTTACGATGTTACTATTGTTTAAATGAAAGTAATTTGAAGTTAATTTTATGTTGAATAATTTTGTATTAATTTATTTTTTATAGCCTAATTATCGATTAACATTATACACATGCACAAAACATGTACACTTGACTAGAGATTTTATGTCAATGTGGATAAGGAAGAATGTACGCTTGATAGAGAATTTTTAGAGGAGAAAATTTTTGAATTAGATTTTGTAGATTTGAATCTTAAGGGTTAACTTTAAAAAGGAGAAAAATGGGAGGATGAATTTGAGTTAGCTTTATGACATTAGTTTTTAGCTATACTGTTGTTTTTTTTCCTTTCAATACTTAATCGTGACTTAGTTTTGGTTATATTCTTTTCCTAAAAGTCAGGACGTCTTACTAATTAACATATTTCATTATTCACGTTAGAAGATCGTATGATGGTAATGAAGAAGTTGTTGGAAAAAGGAAGGCTTGGAGACTAAGGTTCCAAAAAGGATAACACACTAACGGGTAGAAGAAATGTTTTCTTTTAATGTCAAGGTGTATATCCAAAGTACTTAATGAAGGTCTTAGTGTTGATCATTCAAATTTTAATTATTATATTTGTTTATTTTTAGAATAAAGATTTTTTGGAGGAGAAAAAGTTTTGATAGATTTGAATCTTAAAGGTTAGCTTTAGAAATTAGAAAATTGAAAGGACGGATTTGAGTTAGCTTTATGGCATTAATGTTTAGATAGACTGATGTTTTTTTCTTTCAATATATAATTGTGACTCAGTTTTAATTATATTCTTTTTTTAAGAGTTAGAACTTTTAACTAATTATCATATTTCTTTATTCATGTTAGAAAAGTGTATGATGGTCATGAAGAAATTGTTGGACGAGAAGAAAAAGACTTGGAGATTAAAGTTGCAAAAAAGATAACAATGAGTTGAAGAAGAGGCCGGTGGAGAAGCTATTCTTATGGATATCATGCCTAAATAGTATCAAAAAATATGACATTAGAGAGTTAATTTATTTAAATAAGAGATAATACCCAATTATCCCCCTGAACTATACCCAAAAAAGTTATGACACACCTCAACTTAAAGGGGGTTCTATTACCCTCCTGAACTAATTAAAAGTTGAATTTTCATCCCCTTAGTGTCTATGTGGCACATACATGGCAATTACGTGGAACAACACACTGAAGTGTCCATGTAGACATACGTGTTTGCCACATAGGTACTAAGGGGGTGAAAATTCCACTTTTAATTAGTTCGGGGTGGGGGGGGGGGGGGTAATAGGACCCTTTTAAGTTGAGGTGTGCCATAGCCTTTTTGAGTATAGTTCAGGGAGTAATGGGTATTTTCTCTTTAAATAATACTGGTAAAACAAATTTAAATAAAATTATACAAATGTAGAATCATATAGTTGATCCATACTTGCTTATAATTGTAGTCTGATTATAGAATGCAAAAGCATGGTGGATGCAAAATTTTGTATATAAAAAAAATTATTTATAGTGAGTTACCTAATTACACTTTTTATTAATCTAAATACCTACTTATTAAATTTTAAGAAACTAACTCAAAATTGAAGGAAAGGTGTTTTTTAAGTCTTGAATAAAGGATTTGTGATATTGACCAATTTAAAGGGTCAAACATCATTAGGAAACTTGATTAAGTTAATTGTGAACTTGATTAATATTTTCAAAACTTTCTAATCTTTTCAAAAATATAAATCAACCCACACCCCTCTTCAATCCAAATCAACCAGTCTCTCTCTCTCAACAGCTTCTCTCAACTCTCTCCAACCAACAGTTCTGCAAAATTCTCCCCTCAATCCCCGGCGACTTCCACCTCCAGTGAAAAATAGTCGGTCGAGTTTTCTTTCGACTTTCAACCGTCAATCGACGTGAAGACTTTTTCAGCAACAACAACTTCGAATTCTTTGTCATCCCATTTCCTTTTTCACAAGTAAAAAATTATGAAGAAATATAGGAACTTGAGCCAACTACTCTTCTAGTATTGAAATATGGCCTGAATAAAATCCTAATTTCTGGCATTTCTTCTTCTTGTTGTCGTAATATTAATTTGGATTTGTTGGTATTTTTGTTCATAGTTGATGTTCTCTCTCTCTCTCTCTGTGTATGATGTGTTGGTGTTGCAGGGTTAATTTATTATTTGTCTTGGTAAAAATGGTGTTGCAACAGATGAAACATATGATGCAATAGATAAAGACATCTGATGCAACAGATGAAAACATCTGATACAGCAGAAAAAAACATCTGATGCAGCAGAAGAAAATACTGATGCAACAGATTAAAATCTGATGCGACTATGAAAATCTGATGCAACAGATGAACAATCTAATAGATCATTCATCTATTGCGACAGACGACTCTTCTTTTTGGAAGAAATCTAAACAATATTGATCCAACAGATAACTCATTTTGCAATAGATGAGTGATATATTTCAACGGTTCAGTGATCTATTTTATCTCCAATGGTTTACTTATCTGTTCAACAGGTCGGTTATATGTTGCAACAGATAACATACATAGTGTAATAGTTCAGTGATCAGTTTTATTGTCTCCAACGGATTACTCATCCGTTGTAACAAGTTGGTTATATGTTGCAACAGATATGTGATGTATTTTTACTATTTATAATGGATTACTCATCTGTTTCAACAGGTTGGTTATATGTTGCAACAGATAAACTACCTGGTGCAACAAATATGCGATCTTTTTTTACTGTTTCTAACGGATTACTCATCCGTTTCAACAGGTTGGTTATATGTTGCAACAGATAAACTACCTGGTGCAACAAATATGTGATTTGTTTTTACTATTTTTAATGGATTACTCATCCGTTGCAACAGGTCAGTTATATGTTACAACAGACAACATACCTGGTATAACAAATTAGATATCTATTTTTACTGTTTCCAATGGTTTACTCATCTTTTGCAATAGGTCGGTTATATGTTGCAACTGATAACATACCTGGTGCAATAGATGTGTGGTCTATTAGAACTGTTATTTTATTATTGTGCATGTTAGATTTACTGTTATTCCTTTTTACCGATGCATTAATCAATTATAATCTATTTTATGTTCCTGTTAATTTAAGATAATATGGCTCCTAAAAGAAAAGAAATCAAATCAAGTTCAAGTAAAGGAACAAGTGCAGCAGCTAGGATACATCCACCAGTCTATGAGCTTGCTTTACAAGCGTTATCTCAATCATGAGCAAAAGATAATGAACACGAGGAGGAGGAATGTCTCAAAAGAGATAATCCAAATGCTAATATCCCTTCCGCCGAAGAGTTGGTCAAAACCTTCAGCATTGATCGTTATCCTGTAAGAATGCAGTGCGATGGTGCCACAGATTTAATGGGTGATTTTGTGGTTAAGTCAACCATGGGAAAATCTTTCGACGCCTTCAGAAAAATACTCCGAGAACAAAAATTGGATGCTTATTTTATGGAAAGCTGCTTTAGGCAATATCTTGATTTGTCGGAGGACAACAATGCTCATTTTCAAATGAAAATGGTATACGATCTTCTCAAGCATAGGTTTTATGTATGAAAACAAAGACAAGATGGATGTGGTGTGGATAAATTACTATGGCATGCCTGTTTATTTTGGTTGGAAGGAGTTTGTCATAGTTACTAGACTAAAATGTTATCCTCATTCTCCCTATCAAGTTATACCTACTCTGACCCAAAAAAAGCACCCTGCACACCCAAAAAAGGCAAAGGCAAGCCGAGTGATCGTGATGACCTGGTGTCGATTGTTGGTCCAAGCTTCAAAAATAAAAATTTGATATAAGCGTTGAAAGGTAAAGGACTCTCAAAGAAGCACAAGCAATCATTGTGCTTGGTTTGGTTTGTACATAATATTCTTTGGGCGAGAGACGTTAACAACAACATAAGTGTTGGTTTAATAAAGCTCTCCGAGGATCTTGAGGCATTTAACAACTATTCTTGGGGTTATGAAAGCTTCAAAATGACTGTGCAATATTTGTTGACTCCGTTAACGCCAAAGAGAATCAACTTATATGGCTTTCCATAGGCCTTCACGGTAAATATTTCTTTTATCATGATGTGATTCATCATTTTTTATTCAATAACGCTTTTGCTTTATTGGCGTTATGTTATAGGCTTGGGCATTTGAAGTCATTCTTTATTTGAGACAACAAGTGAACTACTAGGAAGAAGTTTCCTGCCCAAGAATTCTGAGATGGTTGTCGGCCAAAACTGATAGAAATGCAAAATTTCTTGATCTTTTCAACCCCCCAAAGAAGGAGTAAGTCCAATTCTAATCAAGTTTTTATTTTAATTAATAATTATTTTAAATGATTTGATCATCATTCTAATATATGTATCAATTTATTTTAGATTATCTATCCGTGGCTTGTTCCGATCAACCGAGAGTTGAAGATGTCATTTTTTCTTACTTTACGATCTGCGCAAACTTTATCAGACCCTAAGGTCGTTGATGGAATAAAAATAGAATTATTTGAAGCAACAACCATCACAAGAAAAATAATTTTGGAGGGTGGGCTTATTGTTGTTGATGATAGTAGTCGTAGTGGTAGTGGTAGTGGTGTTGCTATTGAGGCTAGTGATGCTCCTCTTACCGTTTTTGAAACAACAAGCCATTATGATTATGATCATACTAGTTGTATAGATTTTTCTCTAGATTTTGCCACATCTAACGAATGTTCTGCATGCAAATATCAAGACTGCAAGGCAAAACATGATGGAGTGATTAATGCTATTAATGCACTGACTGCTTCTGTAAAGAAAATGGCATCTAATAGGGGTGTCATTCCATCAAAGAGGATTTCATATCCATACACTCCACTAAAGATCAAGGCGGCTAAGAGGAGAAGGAAAGATACTTCCAAGGCAGCATCAAACATCAAAAAAAGCAAAATTGTAATGCCTCTGTCTTTGTCTTGCACCGATGTTCAGTATGTAAGGGCCACAGAAGAGCAGCATGAGCCGAAGAAGGTGAATATACATCACCTGTTCCAACAGATGATACATTTGCTAAAAATTATCAAACAGATATATACATCTGTTGCAACTGTTGTCTAACCTTTTGCATCAGATTCGTTATCTATTGCAACAGATGAGTCTTATATTGCAACAGATGGGTCATGTGTTAGAAATTATCATACTGCTCTCATTTACCTGTTTGAATTCGTCCCAACAGATGATCCATTTGTTGCAACATAAGGCTCGTCTGTTACAACAGATGGACAATATATTATATATCTGTAATTAACATTGACAATTTTGGCTTTCCAGGCAGATGTCACAGTAGAAGCCACTGCTGAAGAGCATAATATCACAGTTGATAATCCATCAACTGCTTCCAAAAAAGAAGAAAAAATGAAGTCTGCCAGTTCGAAAGAACGGAAGAATTACCCGTTTGAAGGGTTCAACATCTTAGACGAGGCTCCAATAAAACTAACACAGTTGATCAACGACTATTTAGAATGGATTGCCGATGGCCTGTTAAAGCATTATGCTGGCAGGTACATAAATAAATTCTTAAAGATATTGTTTTATACTATTCTTATTGTAAGAACATTACATTAACACATATAAATAATCATGTAGAAAACTAAATGACGAACGCTATAAAGTGAACGAATCGAGCTTGGTTTTGATATGTTCGACTTTGTTGTTGCACATCCCAGAATGAAGAAATGGTTTTATTTGATGTCACAGCCCCAAACTTGCTGGAATGATGAGGTTTAAATGCCATACATATTACTATTAATTAATACTTTATTTAATTGCATCTGCATATTAACTTTTTCGTCTCATAATCTAAAATGTTTGATAATATGTGCAGCTCATCGATATCATTTTTACTACCTCCGAAAGAAGGCCAAGTTGCAAACACAAGAACAATACAGATACACAACAGACAATTATTTATACAAAGTTTACATCAATAATGCCTACGATAGGTATTATCAACAACACCCAAAATTTTCCCAAAATGAGGAATGCTTAATCAACATCATCAAAGGTTTTAGCATTTCGGCTTGCTTACCTTGGCATTTGGTCGATGAAGTATACATCCCAAACAATTGTGGTGATGAATTTTATTGGGTATTGGCTGTCGTCGTTCTAAAGGAGAGGTGCATCCGAGTTTATGACTCGATGTCGCGAAGAAGACGTTCCAGTCCGTCGTCTGAGATACAAAAGATAACCAAAATATTACCTACTTACCTTGATATGAGTGACTTTTTGGACTAAAAGGTTCGTACTGATTGGTCGACGATTGAAGTATACCAGGATAAATGGATAATCCATTTGATGTACAATATATTAAAGGAATTGCTCAACAAAACATTGGTAGCCTGTAAGTTTAAGTGTCATGATTTAGTTTCATTACACAAATTTTACAACGCTTGCATGAACTGCAAGATATGGATTATCTATTTTTTTATAACGCAGGGATTGCAGTCCTTTTGTTGCCACCTACGCCGAGTATTTGAGCGATGGATTACAAGTACCAAAATATGGTCTTGATGCCGAATTACTCCACAAAAGATATGCTGCTCTTTTGTGGAAATACGGAGAAACGAAAGCGCAGAAGCTGTACGCAAGTGACATTAAAGATTCACGACCACCAAAGCCGAACTCCGTAGCACCGAATGAAGAATAACTTGTCCATATTGATTAGATCTTTATAGCTTGAGTCCGTCAATGTAATAACCTATCCTCCTTGGTTTAACTTGTTGATTTATTTGTAGAGTAGATAGTTTGTACCCATAATAATTTTTTTTATATTTCATTTATTTGTTGAGTTATTTCATGTAATTTTTGAAGACTTTGGTTTATTTTATGTTGTCTATGAATATAATCTAATCCTTAGTTTTGAACAGGTTAATTGAAATGGAGTACTAGATTCAAATATCGCAATAGATAATACATGTGCTGCAACAGATGACATATCTTATCAAACAGATTTAGACATATGTTGCAACATGAGATGCAACACGCAAGTCATCTGCTGGAAATTATATAACAGGTCTTCCTACTTTTTTTATTTGCTCCAAGAGATTACTGATCAGTTACAACAGATTATATATCTGTTGTGGCAGACAGACTGGGAACATCTACATAACGCAATAGATAACCAACCTATTCCAGCAGATAATCAACCTGGCACAACAGGTACTATATCTATTACAACAGATATAAAATCTGTTGCATTATAAAAATTTAACTTGGCCAGACGTAAAAATTATTGCCCCTACATGTAAAGTAAATTGGCTTGAAATACAAATTTATTATCGTGTTCGTCTCTGTCTTTGTACATATTCTTCTTTATACACGGGCTCCAACCATTTAGTTAGTAACCCATATGCCCAAACCCATTACATCTTTTCCACAACAGCGTCGCACACACCGATTATTTGTGTGTCGGTCAGCAAACACTCGATGTATGCAAGCGAGTACGGCCCGCACGCTGCACTAATTGTATTTTTTGGGAGCTGGATGTTCTTATTTTGACCTTCAAAATCCCATGATTCCTTCGTCAAGACTTCAGCCAGCAAATAATCCATCAGCTTACTTTCTGTCAATAACTTGGGCAACAACTTCAAGAGTGGCTGCATGTGGGTTAAAATCGTCTTCCCGCTGAAGACAGGTAAGTTGCAGTCATAAACCTTAATCTTTTACTTATATATTAGTATATCAACAACGAGAAAATGTTTGACTTCCACGTTCATGACTGCAAGGATTCTCTTTGCCTTGGTCCAGCTCTTGCCGTGTAGATATGGCCTCTTTCCTCTAATATATTTAATCGCTTCTTCATCCCATTGGAATCTAAAAACTAACTCATCAAATCCTGGGCCACCAGAATCAACTAGATCACAGAGATTAGTATACCTATCCTTGAAATTGTTGTAGAAGTTGAGGTCCATTATCCTATCGGCAGTATCATAAGTATCCGGATACGCTAATTGTCTGCCCCTCATGAGGCAGAGAATTTCATCAACATACTGTGGTATAAGAAGATAATTTTTAAATAGGTTAGTAATTGTAAAGAATTAAAACATAGTGAAAAGAATCTGACGCAAAGGGTTCTCTTAATCAGTTCAAAGATTACACAGCCAACGCAACAGATGTGTATTATGTTGCAACAGAATATCAAGTTGTTGTAATAAATTACACATCTGTCGCGTAGATTCTTCTTCGTGGATTTGATTGAAAAGCTAGGTTAGCAAAAGTAAACTTACATTATCCTCGTACCACAAGCACATATTTGTCATATTCGTGAAGTCTTAGGCGGTAAATGAATGCATGGTGTATTCTTTTTAAACCTTCATCTTCATGAATTCTTCTAGTTCCTTCTTCTTCTCCTTGATAAGCGCCATGAATATGTCCACTTTCTTCGGCGGCCCCTGAACTTCAACAACTCTTGGAGTGGGAGGATTTACAATTTTTGCTGATTTCAGAACGGAGAGAATTTATCTAATTTTTCTTCTCTTCCTCCTAAACGCCTCTGTAGGAGTACATGGCTCCCCTACCTCGTTAGATGGTATGACACCCCTCCTGGATTTCAACTCCTCAGCAGCTTCAACAATAGCCTCTAGATTTTTAAAGAGTTTATCCTCTCTGTCCTTGCATACTTTGCATTTAAAATGAGAGCATGAGGGTGAGGAGGGGTGAGAGGGACCACTGTAAGGGTGGGAAGGGCCGGTATAGGGGTGAGAGGGAGGACCTGTGCAATGGGTGTTTTCAAAAGTATTTATTTTTTACTGAGCACCAACATGATCATAATCATGACTGGCAGCAGCAACAAGATGGCTGCCACCATCACAAACACCATCACCAGCAACACCTCCAAAAGAACCCCCCGATCTGTTGTAGTTTGAGGTTGGTGATAAAGAGCTTCAACATTAGGATGACCTTGCCTAACTGCTCTTCTTATGGATGTTACTCCAACCGATTCCTTCTTTATTAACTCTACCGTTGGGCCTTATTTTATATCAACAAGACCCAGAGTAAGAAAAGAAGTCATCCCCAGCTCATCAATGGTAGGCACGATCCAAGGATGCATTACCTATAAAAAAGATAGGAGGCATTTAAATCATATAATAATAATTTGCAGTCAGTTGGGTTACATGGGGCTCAGGTGACATGGATGTTAACACAACCAACTTATACAACAGACGATCTAGCTATCACAATAGCTGATTTGTATGTCAAAATAAATTGATAATATGTTGCATCAAATTACCCATCAGTTGCATAATTTGCATAGATGGGTAATCTGTTGAGTAGGGTTCAGAGAACCAGAGCAACGGATAGTTAATCTGTTGTGAAATATGGATCGCCTATCACAACAGATTACCCATCTGTTGCACCAGTTACAGTTGATGGGTAATCTGCTACAATAGATGACCCATCTGTCGCAACAGATGGAACATATATTTTAATATCCTTCTTTGAGGCAAATTATTTTAGTTTCATGAAGATGTACTGCATCATTTGGAGGGTTAAAGAGATCAGCCTCCTTAATATATTTTTTGCTGCTCTTTGTTGCAGCCAACCACCTAAGGATCCTTGGATGAGAAACCTTATCCGGATAATCCTTGAACTGCTTTCGGAAGGGAGGAATGGCTTCATATGCCCAAGCCTAAAAAATGTAAACAGAAAGCAAGCGAAAAAAAGTTATAATAACTATATTCAATATAAATAAATGAATGAGTAAAAATAGTGATCAATTTTACCATGAAAGCCCAAGAAAAGACATATAATGTGGTCGTCTTTGGCTTTAGCTTTTTCAGTAAATATTCGACAGTCAAGTAGTAGCTGTCATATCCCCAGGGATAATTGTTGAATTTACTAAAATCATCAGCAAGCACAAACAAATTATCTTCTATCACTTTTCTGACGTCTCTTGCCAGTAAAATAGAATGGACAAACCAAACTAAGCACAATTTCTCCCTGTAGTGCTTTGGTATGTTTTTATTCTCGAGATCCGCCATCAAATCCTCCACTCTGTAGCTTGGTCCAACAATGCCCAACAACCTATCTTTTTTTACCTTGCGTTTGTTGGACCTTTTGTGGGGTGTTTCCTTGATGAGATGTTCTTCTGGACAATCACATCTCAATTTCATCACTATGCAAACTCTTTCAATCCAAAACAAATCGGCATGTCACAGTAGTTGATCCAAACTTCATCCATCTTTTTTCCGCCCTCCTTCGAACCTTCATCATACCATCTTTTTTCCGCCCTCCTTCGAACCTTCATCATCCCCCGCATACTTGATCCTGCACTTGAGAAGGCCATATACCGTGATCATTGGGAAACGGAGAGGGCAGGTGATACGGGAATAACAACAGAAACACAAAATCACACTCCAAAATCAATCCACTAATCTTAAGGATTCGAGGACCAAGATGGAGACCACACTTGGATTCGCTACCAACAACAAGAATACAAGATACAAGAGTATATTTTTACACCAAAACAGATACAAAACGTGATGAACAAGATGAACAACAATAGTACAAGTTTTGGATTCAACGAAGACCCCAAAACAGTCCACTACATAAAACATACACGATTTGCAAGAAAATAAAGATAGATAGTGAGACCAAGATTATTACAAGATTAAGAACCAAGTGTATTTCAAAACTAACCCCTAATGAATGTAATAATCAAAACCACACTCTTACGGTGACCACTAAGGGAATGAACTCACCTCAAGATCTACCATTTCCAAGTAAAGATCAATATTGGCTTTTCCAAGCCCTATGCTAAGGATGACTTTTCCAAGCCCTACAACTAAGGGTGTTACACTCTCAAAAGAGATAAAATGTCTTTCAATTCTTCATCATTCCAAATCTAGTGAAAATAAGACTAAGGGGGCCTATTTATAATATATTACAAGTGAAGATAAAAAGACCACTTTACCCTTAATGAGAGGGGTGACCATGGTGTATAAATACACCATGTGTAATGTCCAAAATGCCCTTAATTAAGGTCCAAAACCCTGAGTCCTCAACCTAAAATGCTCCAAGCAATCTTCCACATGCGAGATTGCTTTAAGTTATGCTCAAAACGGGTCCTCCATGAATGTTCTTGTATTCTCGAGGTGACCAAGTCTTGAGCCTCTATGTGTTGGCCTCCAAAAATGTCATCAAAGGATAAGATGACCATTTGTCCTGTATCATCCTCCCCTTCTTGAAAAGGATTCGACCTCGAATCCAAACCTTGCAAAATCGAAAAGAGGACAAACAAATACAAACTCCTCATGGCATGAGGGTTAGGGTTAGCATAATAAATCATCTCAACATGCCACGGTTGCACATATTTGCAATATAACCAAGAATCTTTTGAAAGGAATATTAAAAATCAATAAAAGGTGTACAAAGAATTTGGTTATAGGATACATCAAGAGTGACACTTTGCTTGTCATGTAGACCAAGCAGCAAGTTTGGTGCCCCAACATCACCATTTCTAAATTTGGCACCGGGGTCAAATGGGAAAAGTCTCCATAGACACGGGTCTTGACAACACTTCCCTTTCCCATGGTCTACACCTAAACTAAATGACATATTCTCTACAATAACATACATATCATCAAAAGCAAATAGAGAGTAGAGAAAGGTATCACTCAAATCGACTTCTACTAAGGTGCTCTCATGTGTGTACTCACTACTAGTTTCCCAATAATCATCATGAGTACTCTCAACAATGAAATCAAACAAAGTAGAAGAAGAAGTAGCTTCCGCAACTACACATTCCTTACCCTTAAGAGTACTCTCATCTTCCAAGAAGAGATTTCCCTCTTCAGGAGGAATGTTGTCACACCATAGTGGGTTAGCATATAAGCTATAGTTTCCAAGGCAAGCTATACCATCATTTTCACCACAAGGTTCATTAGGAGTGTTTAAATCATCTTCAAACAAGACATTATACATAAAAAAAAGTGTGATCTACCTCATGGACAGATTTAGAACAAACAAGTTCTTCACTCTCTAAATGATCAATATTAAGTTTCAAGGATGTTTCAAACACAACATTACCCCAAGAAGAGCTCTCGGGTTCATTCTCACTTTGATCAATATTTTCAACATCATCACACACTTGAGGTTCATTAATTACATCATACACATCTTCAAGTGGTGGGTAATTTTCACACATAAGTTAATCAACACAAATTTCAGAAGATAATGTACTTTCATTCAACATAATGGTTTCAACACTAGGTGGACATAAATCGATCTTACAAGAAGAGTCTATTCGGTCATCAATAGGATCAACTAGTGTATCCACACTCACAACATGTACATCATCATCAAGTGGCAAAGAAACAATACACTCACATATAGGCAAGCTACAACTCACACTCAATGGGCTACTAGCCACACAATTATCATTCACATGTACAAAAGTGTAAGAGTTTGCCATTTTACCTTGAAGTCCTTGAGTAGATTCTTCTTTGTCATGGTGTGAAGGTCCTTCAAAAGTTTGGGCAGCAACTTCCTTTTGGCATTGTTCTTCTTTGCTTGCCATGTTGGTACCTACACAAATGTCCTTAGAAATAGAAGGACAACCAATGTTAGCATGGTTTGGTGGTAATCCTCTCACTTTACTCCACATAACCTCTCTTTTTTCTACTATCGGATTACCACCCTACACTCCTTTACTCCTCTCAATCTTTTGTCTCTCATAATAATTCGGATTGGAGTAGGTAGGCATTTCTCTTCACGGCTTGGGCAGCAAGTAAGTCATGAGGCGATTCCCCCATTGGTCTCTTATAACATTTAGCCAATTTTGCACGTCTGAAACTCTATGTTGTACAAACCAATTGACACCTAAGCATACATGACCGTATGTCAATGGAAGAATATCGCACCACACCTCCTCATGGTATTCAAATTGGGAGAAGACAACCTTGACCCTCTCGGTAACCTTAAACCCGTCCAAGAAGTATGGAACAAGTAAAGGCTCACGAAACAACCCCAAGTAGTCAACCATGGATGGAACGATGTAGTTTCTATAGTACGTATCATTTAGCACAACGAGGTAGCCCGATATCCCACACATGGTCACCTTTTCGGAGTGTATACTCCTTCTTAGATCAACATTGTAAGGCATACCAGTACCCCTTGGTTTTGGAGATGCATACCCTCTTCTTCTCATTGGACAACCTCCACTAGAGCTAGTATAACCATTCACACTATATCGAATTTGATAAGAAGTACTACAAGGTGGAGAATATGGATCTTCATACTCCTCACGTGTACTCTCATCATAGCTCTTATAAGCTTTGCGAACAAAAGGATTATACCTAACACTAAATCTAGGTTCGGAGTAAGAAGTGTAAGACTCCTCACATGCCCCAACATCATCATAAGATCCATCACGAGATCCTACATCATCCCCAAAGTTACCATAAGCACTAGGCACTTCATTCACCTCATTTTCTCCCTTAAAACAGTAACTTTCAAATCTGCCCAAGTTTCGATCATGACTATTTTCATAGCCTCCGCAATCTCCCTCAACTTCGTAGCTATAAAATCCCTCACTACAATCATAGTCTCCCATGTTGTAGTCACAATAATCCCCGGCTATTGAAGACATATTCCCCTTATATCACCTTTTAAACCTACAAAATGAACAAACAAGATTAGTAGTAAAAACTTCTCACTAACACTCGTATTCACTCACCTTTGTGATTCTCACAATTGCAGCGGCAAATATTGAAAATTGCTTATACTCCGATAGTCAATAGGATGTCAATTCTACTTGGTGGCCGGAATAGATTCTTGTTTGATCGACTCAAGACACAAAAATAAAATTTACTTACGAACCTGAAACAAAGAAGTTACTACGAGTTAAAAATGAGAAAAACACACAAATAACGAAGATACGAAGAAACAGATTCAATAATTAATCTACAACTAAGTAGGTGATTACTAGTTGTTAATTAATTCTAGAATCAAGACATGAAACTAATGAAGCAATAAGATGAAACTAAGAATCTAAAATTTTGAGCTCAGAAATATTGCGTGAACAGTAGCAGTGATGACATGGAAGCCACATATTAGTTCAATTTTATCAAGTGGTTATTCTCAAATGTTCAAGTCTTGGTAAAAAAAATTAATTTAGATTGGTGGAATTTGTTTTAGGAGAAAAAATAAGTCTTTGAGCCTTTTTCAATTTTCAAGACTTGACTTTTTCTTGTACTTCTCCTTAAAACATGGATCCTTAAATCATGAAAAAGTGTTGGAAAGTTGTTGAGACTTGATTGATAGGTCCTTGTTGGTTGTAGTGTCTTTCAAGACTAACAAATAATACACCCTTTTCCTTCAACTTTTTGGATTTAGCATTCACTTTATCTTCAACAATATATGAAGGTAGTGATGAACATCAAGAACAACAACAACAACACCAAGAACAACCAACAACAATCTCCAAAAATACCATAATTTTCACACGGTCGACTTCCAATTTTCACAATACAATATCTTCAACACTTGGCCAAGACAACTACAATTTCAACAAAATGGTTCTTAGCCACCAATGAACAACAATATCACGTGGACAAGTTTAGAACAACAACAAGATGAAGACCACAAGGCCAAAATAGTCCACCACAACAATGTTTCAACAACAATTCGGCCAAGCCCTATGTTCACGAAAACAATACCAACAATGTAAGATCAAACTTATATTTAGACTCAAGAGTGTTAGAGATGAAGAAAACTAACACTAGAAATAACAAAACAAGTAAAAATCTCGTCCAAGACACAACAGTAACACAATTTCGGCCAAGAACACAAAATGGACAGATTTGCTTCTTTTTGATTTTTCAGTTTTTTAACACTTTTTTTTTTAATTTTCTATCAAGCAAGTCCAAGATTGATCTTGTAGGAACAAGATGAAGCCATGCTTTGATACCAAATGATATAAGAAGCACAAGGAAAACACGAAACAAACACCAAATCAGTCCACAAGTTTGAAGAACTGAGGACCCCTTTGGTGACCACTCTCGGATTCACTACAACAATAATGAAAACACAATAACAAGATATTGAAGGTGTAAATACACCAAAGCAGCAACAATATGGAGAGATGGACAACAATAACAAGATAGGAACAACACACGGTTTTACTAACAAGAGATACAAACGGTTACAAGAACACAAACTAGTACAAGATTACAATAAAAATAAAGGGATAGTTAGATAGACTTAATGAAGGTATAATCTTAAGAACCCAAGAACATATTCCACTCTTGGACCCTTTACACACAACGTTCACCTATCTCTTACGAAGACACAAGGTCGGAATCCACCTCCCAAGCATCACGTTTCCAAGCCATGAGATCAATAAGAGTGATTCCACACTCTCTATGCCTAGTTTTGATTTTGGTGCCTCAAGGAGAGAGGACTTGTGTTTCTTTGTGTTTCAAGACTTACAAAATCATGAATAATCTAAGTCTAAAAGCCCTACAATGTTCTATTTATACTAGGTTACAAATAAAATACAAAATGTCCAAAATGCCCTTTTAAGAACTAGGCTCCCTTCAAGTGTATTTAGGGGCTACCTTGTTGTGTTCCAAGGCTTCTCTTTACACTCCAAGTGTGAGATTAGGCTCGGTTTGGTGTGTTTTAAGTCCTTCACTCGCACACTCCAAGCCTCGGGTTCATTACATTCTCACATGCGTCCATCTTCGTGGTCGTACTTGTATCTGGTATCAAGTAAAATACCAGATACGGGAATGTATACTCTTAAGGGAGACAACATTCCTCCTAAAGATGCCTTGGAAGCTATAGCATATATGCTAACCCACTATGGTGTGACAACATTCCTCCTAAAGATGGAAATCTCCTCTTGGAAGATGAGAGTACTCTTAAGGGTAAGGAATGTGTGGTCTTGGAAACTACTTCTTCTACTTTGTTTGGCTTTTCCGAGTACACCATAGTAGAAGTAGAATTGAGTATCACATTTCTCTACTCTCTCTTTACTTGTGATGATATGTATGCCAATGTAGAGAGTAGGCCGTGTGGTTGTGGCAAAGACTACTGGAAATGGATGTGTTGCTTAGACCCGTGTTTATGGCCATTCTTCCCATTTGATCCCGGTGCCATCTTAGAGTGGGGAAGATTTACTCTCGGCTTAGGTGCGTTTCTTTTGGGTGCTTATCATAGCCATGTCCTTGGTGAATTTGTCGATGGCTTCATAATATTTAACACTAAGGACTCTTGGTTATATGTCAAATATGAACCACCTTGGCATGTCAAGATTTGTTGTTGGCCGAGACTTGAACTCAAAGGGTCCTCAGTTTTTTTTTGTGGGGGGTATTTTGAATGTTTTGAGTGCATACCATTATTGTTTATTTTTACTAATCCTAACCCTCATGCCATGAGGAAGTGTGCTTGTTTGTCTCTCTTTGATTTTGCAAGGCATGGATTCGAGGTCGAATTCTTTTTAAGGAGGGGAGGATACAAGTACGACCACGAAGATGGACGCATGTGAGAATGTAATGAACCCGAGGCTTGGAGTGTGCGAGTGAAGGACTTAAAACACACCAAACCGAACCTAATCTCACACTTGGAGTGTAAAGAGGATCCTTGGAACACAACAAGTCAGCCCCTAAATACACTTGAAGGGAGCCTAGTTCTTAAAAAGGCATTTTGGACATTTTGTATTTTATTTCTAACCTAGTATAAATAGAACATTGTAGGGCTTTTAGACTTAGATTATTCATGATGTTGTAAGTCTTGAAATACAAAGAAACACAAGTCCTCTCTCCTTGAGGTACCAAAACCGAAATTAGGCATAGAGTGTGAAATCACTCTTGTTGATCTCATGGCTTGGAAATGTGATTCTTGGGAGGTGGATTCCGACCTTGTGTCTTCATAAGGGATAGGTGAACGTTGTGTGTAAAGGGTCTGAGAGTGGAATATGTTCTTGGGTTCTTAAGATTATACCTTCATTAAGTCTATCTAATTGTAATTTTGTACTAGTTTGTGTTCTTGTAACCGTTTCTATCTCTTGTTAGTAAAATCGTGTGTTGTTCCTATCTTATTATTGTTGTCCATCTCTCCATATTGTTGCTGCTTTGGTGTATTTACACCTTCAATATCTTGTTGTTATTGTGTTTTCATTATTGTTGTAGTGAATCCGAGAGTGGTCACCAAAGGAGTCCTCGGTTCTTCAAACTTGTGGACTGATTTGGTGTTTATTTCGTGTTTTCCTTGTGCTTTTTGTATCAGCAGGCCTCCTTGTGCTTTTTGTATCAGCAGGCCTCATACATCTCAAGAAAGTATGCAAGGCAGCTCTTCTTAAAAAGTCCATCTATGTTTTCCTTCTTCATAATACTCCTAAGTTCGTTAAAAGGTTTCCCCAACTGACATTTAAGTACAACATCACAAAATATTGCATTAGGGTTATTCATCGGCATCGCAACTCGAAACCCATCGATACTAATAGTTTTGACAAAATCATTCTGGGATTTTAATATTATTTCATGCCCTCATTGGTGAGAAGGAGTTATCACTTTCCTCAGCTACATTTTACCCTGACTAAGATTGTTCTGGAAGTTCCTCCGAATCTATCTATACTCTAGCCTTTTTTGTTCGGTGTAAGTTGATCCACTTTCAGTTTCTTTTCTTTTGGGAGACATCTTTTAACTACAAATAATAGAAAAATAAAAAATACATTGCATTTGATGTCTGCATAATTATTTAAAAAAGGTAAGACAAATTTCAATAAATTATTCTACGCCACATTACAAAAAAATACTCCAACAGAAAACCCATCAGTTGGAACAGATGGGGAATCTGTTTGATCTCCCAATAGATATCCCACCTGTTGCAACAGATGGACAAATTTTAATAAATTATTCCACGCCACATTACAAAAAAATACTGCAATGGATAACCCATCAGATGGAACAGATGGGGAATCTGTTTGAAGACCTATTTAATATCTCCTAACAGATCTTTCACCTGTTGTAACAGATGGACCACCACCACCAGAACCAATGCCATCAAGACCACCACCAATGCCACCAATACCACCGACACCACCACCAAAAAACACAAATACCGACACCACCAACAACAACCAACAACAACACCACAAACACTATCCAATAATACCACGACATTCAACAAAACACTGAGAGAAAAACTAGGGTTTCTCGGGTGCTTCCTACTTTTTTAACATCAAAACTCAAAATTGTTAATCCATTCTTGAAGATAATACAACTAAAAGTCTTCTTTTTCATCATTAACTAAAAAGCCCTATTTTTTAGAATAAAGAACAAATGTAGAACTCTTCTCAAACTTTGTTACCTGCGAAGACAAAGAAAACAACGGATACAAGTGAGAATAAAGTCAAAAATAACAACTATATATGGCCATAAATGGGAAGAAAATTGACCTGTTTTGAAGGGTTGAGCAATATGTCGAGTAGTTGTTGTTTGTATTATTGAGAGAGAGAGAGAGAAAAGTGAGAACTTTAGATTTGAAATGAAAAGTTTTTCAGGCAAATGGATGATTTGTATGGGTTGATTTGTAATTTTGGAAAAGAATGACAAGTTTTGAAATTGTTAATTTGGTTTGAATTGATCTTAATTTGAAAAATTTTAAAAGATATAGTTTTTAAAATATTAAGTTGATGAGACCTCATTTTAACTGAGAGTGATCGATCGAGGACTCGGGTCGAGATGAACGCAATACCAACACCATGCAATTGCAAAGACGCAATTGGATTTGTTGTTAACCCTGTGAGCTCATTCATTCATCCCTAGTTCCACCTAAATCAATTTAGGTACTATCAGCATCTTAACATTGAGTTGATAAGAACTCATTTTAACTTAGAGTGATCGATCGATGACTCTGGTCGGGATGAATGCAATACCAATACCATGCAATTGCAAAGACTTAGTTGGATTTGTAGTTGACCCTGTGAGCTCATTCATTCACCCTTAGTTCCACCTAAATCAATTTAGGTACTATCCCTATCTTAACATTGAGTTGATGAGAACTCATTTAAACTCAAAGTGATCTATCGATGACTCGGGTCAGGATGAACGTAATCTCGATACCATGCAATTATAAAGACTCAATTAGATTTGTAGTTGACCCTATGAGCTCATTCATTCATCCCTAGTTCCACCTAAATTAATTTAGGTACTATCACCATCTTAACATTGTGTTGATGAGAACTCATTTCAACTCAGAGTGATCGATCGACGACTTAGGTTGGGATGAATGCAATACCAATACTATATAATTGTAAAGACTCAGTTGAATTTATAGTTGAACCTGTGAGCTCATTCATTCATCTCTAGTTTCACCTAAATCAATTTAGGTACTATCATCATCTTAACATTGAGTTGATGAGAACTCATTTTAACTCAGAGTGATCGATCGACGACTCAGGTCGGGATGAATGCAATACCGACACCATGCAATTGCAAAGACTTAATTGGATTTGTAGTTGACCCTGTGATCTCATTCATTCATCCCTAGTTCCACCTAAATCAATTGCAATGAAATCTGTTGCAACAAACGATTGAGCTGTTAGAAATTTTCAAACAGATATTCATATCTATTGCAACAGATGACATATCTAATTTAATTATCAAATAAACATTTGCATCTGTTGTGACAAATGACTGAGCTGTTGAAAATTTTCAAATAGCTATTTATATTTGTTGTAACAGATGATATATCTGATTTAATTAATTATCAAATGGATATTTTTATCTGTTGTCACAGATGACTGAGCTGTTGGAATTTTTAAACAGATATTTATATATCTGTTATAACAGATGACTGAGCTGTTTAGATTTCTAAACAAATATTTATATATGTTGCAACAGATGAAATATATGTTTGAATTTTTTTTCTTTTAATTTTAAAGCAAGCTTCTGTTCGAGTAGATAAAGTAGTACTTACTACTAAAGGCGGTAAAAAATCTTTCTTGGATAACTCAAAAGTGAGTTCATTTAGAAGTCTTATCTTGTCTTTTCAATGTCACTAGTCTTCCTTGTGTCCCTCAAAATATTAATTAATGAATATTAATTAATGAATATTGAAAATCCCCACGTCTACGTACACAATACATCTATAGAAATTATCTCATCTCTCCTCCTTCAGCTGCAGCCCATAATTTATTTTATTCAACTCTCATCTTTTTTTCCTCTCCTCTTTAGAGTTATCACAACTTTTTTTTTCTCTTTTCTCTTTTCTTCTCATAAAGATCCTTTTGGATCTAAACTGATCCATATCTTTCCCCGACTGAAATTGATGTTTTGATCCCCCTTTTGATATTAAGGTATGGTTCATTATTACTCTTTCATTCTCGTCTTCTTCTTTGCAAGTTATTTACATCTGTTTTTTATTTAATTACTATTTACCCATATCATATTTATTTAAAAAATTTGAAGAAACTTTTAACTGTTGAATAAATAAATCGAGAATTTTTGTTACAATATGCGAAAAAAGTCATCTGTTGGGAGAAGTTTCAAAACTTTGATGGCAGTATTATTTTTTTGGTATGTATTTTATTAGTTTCTTTATTGTTGATGTTGTTATTGATGTTGGTGGTGGGGTTGGCGCTGTTGGAACTTGTGGTGCGGTGTTGTTGATGATGTTGGAACAAAAGATGTTGCTTCTTTGTTGTTGATGATGTTGTTGGAACAAATGTTGTTGTTTCTTTGTTGTTGATATTTTTTATTTGTAGTTTATGATATTGTTGATGTTGCAACAAATGGAGAAACTGTTGGAACAAATCAAACCACCAGCAAGGCTGGTTTGATATATTCCAACAGACTCCACATCTGCAACAACAGACTCCACATCTGTTGCAACAGAATCCATATCTATTGCAACAGACTCCACATCTGATGCAATAGACTATACATCTGTTGCAACAGATGGATAATATTTTTTCTATGACAATAATTTTTTTTCCTCTTCTTTGTAGATATAAGAAACTGAAAGTTGATCAACTTTTGCCCGACCATCATAAGAGGTTGCAGTAAAGATGGGTTAAGAGGAATAAGCTGCATGCAGATGGAACCACTTCATATGTGGAAAGTATGTATTACTGATAATGTTATCGTGGAAACACACATAGAGTACACTGATTTTGTGAATGTTTTTTTTACCGATTAGTCATAGATCATTCAAACAAGATATTTGCAATTTTACAGTTAAATTTGGTAGGTCTGAACTAATAAGGCTGAGGGACCATGAATATGGTTTTGATACCCTGTTAAGATTTAATGTCGGTTGTTGCTCATGTTTATTTGTCAAGCATTGTGAAGGAATCTAGATTTGGTGTCATTGTAAAGAGATTCAATAGCGATTGGACTAACTTTTAGGGTGCATTGGACTTCTAAAGGCCTTCGAAGCCTAGCACTGCATCTAACAATAACGAAAAACCAATATAGTTATTACCCTAGCCCAAATTTATATAGTTGGGTTGCTCAGGGTGATGATTATATTCCAGAAGGTGCGGTAGGAGAATGCCCTCGAGGAAAAATGGGTGGTTGATGAAAGACTATATCATTTGAGAGCTAATTGAGGAGGAGACATAGGGTAGCAAGGAACTTCTAGCAAATCTGGCCAATGAAATTATCTTAAAACATGACAAATCTGAATCAAGTGCAAATATGAAAGTGTATCCGGTAATGAAAAATCCATCTATTTTTTCTCTCAAAGAAAAATAGTTCAGATAGACACTTTGCTAGGGAGCTGCGACTAGGTAGCGTGGGCGGGATTATCACCTAGATAAAAAATAACAGAAGAGCAAGAAAGTCACCTTAATGGAGCCGAGGGTTGAAATATTGTACAGTAAGTCTAGAAAACTTGCGCCAACAATTGTTGTTAAAGTAAGGAAACTTAGCAAAAGCGGCAATTTTTGAATTTTAAATTGCATCCCATGCCTTCTTGTTTGTAGTCCCGATTATGTCCACTGTTTTTGACCTGATCGGAAACACAAACGAGATTGAAAGGAAAATTGAGTATCATTACTTCCTTAGCAGTATGGTTATAATTGATTGTGTTCTCTTTCCTTAGCATGCTTTCAATATTCCTTGGAAAAGATCAGATACTTGTTGTAGTATGTAAATCCCGATAATTTTCAAGCTTGCCTCCAGCTTGCTGATTCTGCATTCAAGCTGGTCGTTGTCATTTTTGAAATTGGTATAGAGTTCCTGATCTCTTGTGAGCTCGATTACGAACACTACCTTCAAAGTTGTAGCATTGAAGAAGACCTTCAGAATACTTTCTTTAAAAGACTTAAAGGATACATGGAGGGTCGTTGTGTTTGTTTTAGGTCAAAATGTGTAGATACACAGTCAAGATATGGTCCCAACAATGGAACAACTCACTTTTATCAAGCATTTCTCAATGCAGCTTGGTCAACCAACCTTCAAGGGATTTGATAAATTAATAAGCAAGGAGTTACGTAACGTTTGCTCTAAACCGACTCTACAAAGACTATCAAACATTACGTAACTCCGGGCTCATTACCCTATCAAAAAACTTAGCCCGAGTTGGTGGAAAAATCAAATGAGCTCAATCTCTCAGCCTTTCTGTTGATCAGTCTTCTCCAATTATAGATGTTGATCGCTCTTCTCCAATTATAGATGTCAAGATATCCGCCATGCAAAAGTCTAAACCGTCGCAAAAAATGCTCGCCAGAAAGTCTACACTGAGATTACTATTGATGCCTTTTGAAGACTTGCGCCCTGACAAGTATTTCTGGTGATGGTGTAGACTTTTACATAGCGGATATCTTGAAATCTATAATTGGAGAAGAGCGACCAGTAGAAAGGCTAAGAGATTGAGCTCGTTTGATTTTTCCACCAACCCGAGCAAAGTTTTTTGATAGGGTAATGAGCCTGGAGTTACGTAACATTTGATAGGCTTTGTAGAGTCGATTTAGAGCAAACGTTACGTAACTCCTTGATTATTAATTTATCAAATCTCTTAAAGGTTGGTTGACCTAGCTACATTGAGAAACGCTCGATAAAAGTGAGTTGTACAACTATTGGGACCACATCTTAACTGTGCATCTACACATTTTGACCTAAAACAAATACAACGACCCTCTATATATCCTTTAAGGCTTCTGAAGAAAGTGTTCTGAAGGCCTTATTCAATGCCACAACTTTGAAGACAGTGTTCCTGATCGAGCTCACAAGAGATCAGGAACCCTATACCAATTTCAAAGGCGACAACGACCAGCTTGAATACAGAATCAGCAAGCTGGAGGCAAGCTTGAAAATTACCGAGATTCACATACTATAGCAAGCATCTGATCTTCTCCAAGGAATTTTGAAAGCATACTAAGGCAAGAAAACACAATCAATTATAACCATATTGCTAAGGAAGTAATGATATTCAATTTTCTTTTCAATCTCATTTGTGGTTCTGATCAGGTCAACAACAGTGGACATAATCGAAACCACAAACAAGAAAGCATGGGATGTAATTTAAAATTCAAAAATTGCCACCTTAACTTACCTTCCTTACTTTAACTGCAGTTGCTGTTGGCGCAAGTTTTCTAGACTTATTGTACAATATTTCAACCCTCGATTCCCTTAAGGCGACTTTCCTGCTCTTATGCTATTTTCTATCTAGGTGATAATCCTGACCACGCTATCTAGTCGTAGCTCCCTATCAAAGTGTCCATCTGTATTATTTTTCTTTGAGAGAAACAAAAGATGGATTTACATTACCGGATATACTTTTATGTTTGCACTTGATTCAGATTTCTCATGTTTTAAGATAATTTCATCGGCCAGATGCCGGATTCATCACTTCACGGGAGAGGAATCCTTGCTACCCTATGTCTCCTCTTCAATTAGCTTTCAGATGATATAGTTTTTCATCAACTCCCCTTTCCCTCGCAGGCATTCTCTTTCGGCTCCTTCTGGTATATAATCATTTTCTCCAACAACCCTTTCATATAAATTTAGGTCAGGGGAATTTCTATTGGTTTTCCGTTCTTGTTTGATGCAGTGCGAGGCTTTAAAGGCCTTCTCGGAGGCCAATGCACACTTAAAGTTTAAGTCCAATCGCTATTGGATCTCTGCAATGACACCAAATATTGATCCTTTCTCCAAAACTTGACACGCATAAACATGAGCAACAACCGTCAGTAATTCGTAACAGGGTGTCTGCACCATCAAACTTAACTGTACAATGAAATATCTTGTTTGAGTTATCAGTACCTAATTGGTTAAAAACTGCATTAACAAAAACATTGCACTTTATGTGTGTGTTATCCCGGTGAACTTATTAGTAATACATACTTAACTCCCACACATATGATAGCGGATCCATCTGCACGCACCTATTCTTCCTAGCCCATCTATGGCTTAAATTGAATAAATAGATGACTAGCTAGTTGCAACAAATGTCGCATCTGTTTATATTGTCAACAATTAGAGACATATGTTACGACGGATGATCAACCTGCTGCAATATAAGATATATCTGTTGAAGAGATCAAACAGATATATACATCTATTGTAACAGATTATTAATATGTCGTGAGTTATCTAACAAAAGAAATATATTTTGCAACAGATTACCCATCTGTTAGATTTATTTTAAAGTAATTTTCTTTTCTTTTCTTTTCGAGATATAATAATTTATCAATAGGCCCCTCCTTACAAATATGGATGATCCAGATTCGCACAAGAAGATTTATATCGAGTTCTTGCGAGAACTTCAAAGGCAGTTTGATGAACTCCAGAGAGGTTTGGCTGACTTCAGAGCAAGGTTGAGGAGGGCCCTGCTGCTGCCGGATGAAAAATGTTCGATTGACAATAATAATAATAGTAGTAATAATAATTAGGTAATGTTTTTTATTTTAGCGTATGTATTTTCCTCCTTTTGTATATCAGATCTACCCAAGGGATTCAAAAATCTATGTTTCATTTGGTGATCGACTTTGAATTTTAATTCTTATTTAGTATTTAATTATCATTTTGTTTATTCCTTATTCTCAACATGTCGACGGTTGGTGGTAAGGATTGAGTAATTTGTGTCAACAGAGGTTAATCTGATGCGACACATCAATCATATGTTGCTCAGGTGGTTGTTAATAAAAAAGGATTATTGTTGTTATTGAGAGGGTGAAAAGTCATACATGACTTTTCGATTATTTAATATGAAAAATGGTTCGTAAATAAATAATAAGGAAATAAATGATAAACACAATGTATAACCGTAAAAGAACGGTTATTTAATTTTAATAACTGATCGTTACTTTTCACCATTTTTATTTTAGAATTTGTTTTTAAAATTATTCATTATACAATAAGAAAAAAGTCACAATATTGGATTAATTAACTTATATGATAAAAAGGTGAAGAGTCGTGACTTTTTGTCTAAAACAAAAACACATCACATACATTCAGTAGTGTTGCTGATACATCAAATTCCCCATCTGTTGCGACTGATGTATCAGTTGTTAGAAGAAATCAAAAGAGCTACATTAAAATAGATCGTCTATTTGTTGCTACAGATGGTATATTTGTTGCAACTGATGGTTTATCAGATTCAATAGATATACAATCTGTTGTCAGAGAATAAAAATGGTTATTATTTTATGAAAGAAATTGAAAAGGTGTTTTTTTTAATTTATAAAATAAAAAAGTCAGCAGATTTGGATTAATGATATAATGATATTTTTTTTAAGTAGATTATATGTTGCAATAGATATATTATTGATGCAACAAGTTCTCTATTGTTGCAACAGATGATATATCTGCTTTCACAGATGAGTTATCTGATGCAACCGATATAGAATCTGTTCTCACAACTCAATAAAATGGTTCTTGGAAAAACTAATTAATAATAATAAGCTGAATAGTTATGACTTATCATAATATTTCTTAATTTAATTAAGTCATTACTTTTCACAGTAGTAAAAAATGTAATTAATAAATGGAGGTGAACAGTTAGATTATATGTTGCAACAGATAGGTTATCTGATGCAACATGTTTTATATTTGTTGCAACAGATAATATATTTGTTGTCACAGATGAGTTATCTGGTGCAACAGATATAGAATCTGTTGTCACAACTCAATAAAAACGATTCTCGAAAAGAACTAATTAATAATAATAATCTAAAAAGTTATGACTTATCACAATAATTATTTTCTTAATTTAATCAAAAATATAATTAATGAATGAATGTGAACAGTCGCGCCTTTTTGCGTTGCCTCAGTCGCGCCTTTTTGTCTTGCCTCTCATTCAAATTCAATCCTCTATAAATAGGTTTCTCCTTACTCAATCGTTCATTCAACTATACTCTATTTATTTATTGCATCTCGCCTTTCATATTACACCTTCACTTCCACCACTTTCACTTTCCTGGCTAAGGTAAGTTTTTTTCTTGCCAATTTGTTGTTTACGTTGTATTACATTCGGTTATTATTAAGATCTTTATTTTTGATTTTAAGTTTTTTGTCAATTCACATGTGTTCTAGATTATGGCTAACCCAATGTGGGATGTTGCTTTTCTGCAAGACGCCGTGAATGAACTTCAGAATCAAGTTCGTGACCTGCAATGGGAACTGGGAGGAGTTAGAGCAAGAATGCTCCATGAGATACGCAGACTGAGGAGGGTCTTGCTACTTTCGATTGAAGATTGGTCGGCTGGCAACGATGATAATAATAATAATTAGATTATTATTTTTCTTTTAGTCTATTATATGTATTTTTATTTGTTTTTATTTAATAAAAAATTATGTTTGATCTTTGTTGTTTTAATCCATATTTAATTTTCATTTTGTCTATTATCTTCTCAACAAACATGTCGACGATTCGATGTAAAAAGAAATAATTTAGATCTACAGTAGCAATAGCAAGATTTATCTGTTGGGTTTGTGGCAGGGGCTGATGTGTTGTTCAAAATAGATTACTCATATGTTGCAACAGATAAGAAGTCTGATGCAACTGATAATCAGTCTGATGCAACAGATAAATAGTCTATTTCAACAAATAACTAGTTTGTTGCTCGGCTTTGACGTTTTAATCTGTACTCCCTTCGTCTCAAATTACCCATCCCAAATTGAGATGCCACATTGATTAAGAAAAATAATTAATAACATGTCTAGTTTACCATAACCCACTGATCAGTTAGTGGAACAGTAGACGCTTTTTAAATAACCATTGTTTGCTATTCAATCGAAATTTCATAAATGATGTTTTCATTTTAATTTGAAGAAAAAGTGGTTAATGCAAAGGGTAAAACATGAATTTTTTTAATCTTTTCTTGATTAATGAAAAATACAAGTAAAATTAGAAATCAAATTAGGAAATTTGGGACGGGTAATTAGACGTAAGGAATAATTTTAAATCCAGTAGCAATATCAAGAGTTGAAACATATTGATTATCTGTTGGGTTTGTGGCAGGGGCTGATTTGTGTTGTTCCAAATAGATTAATCATCCATTGCAACAGATAATTAGTCTGGTGCAACAGATAAACAGTCTGATGCAATAGATAATAAGTCTGGTGCAATAGATAAACAGTCTGATGCAACAGATAATAAGTCTGATACAACAGATAAACAGTCTGATACAACAGATAAATCTTCTGATGCACAAGATGATTGATCTATTTAAATTGTGGGTACTTATGTTGGATTCATGATCGGGGTTCTATCCATTGTTGGAAAAACAGCAGTGTACCCAGATGACAAATACGAATAAAAATCATAATTTTACTTACCAAAGTCACCTATGAAGTAATGCCAAAGTGGAAAGTGATGTAGGAAAGAAAATTTGACCTAAGAAATTGGTCAAAGCAGTAGAGTTATACCACCACCAACAACAACAATAACAACAGATGGTCGACAAGAAGAAGATGAAGATGATAATGAAGTAGAAGATGATGATAATGAAGCAGAAGATAATGAATAAAGCAGCAGAAACAATGAACAACGAAAATTGCTAAGAGACAAAAAATAACAATGGATGAGAAGAGAGAGAAAGACGCCTTTTTTTCCTTCGTTTCCCGTTATTTTAAGGAAATATTGAGATCAAAATGTAAATTTAAGAACTTTTGGATTATTTTTAAACTTTCCCAACTTTCTTAATTAATAATAAAGTAATTGTCACCTCCACTCAATAATTAAGACTTGTGTCACCCACACCTCATTTTAAAAGTCTTTTGTCACATACAACCCAAAGCCCCAACTAACTCTACCAAGAAAAGTAAAAGTTAAATTTGATGTTTTTTTTTTAAGAATCGGGATGGTTTTTTTTTAGTCTCCAAAAAAATAGTATCATATACATTGAAGAACAAAAAGTAAAGCGGTTGTAGCTTTTTTCTTGATTTATTTAAACAAAAGAACTACTATTTCGATTTAATGACTATCTATCAATCTATATCTATAATATATAATCTATAATCTATAATATATTAAAAGTGTGAATGGTCTTAGAAATATTGTTTGAACTTTTTGTCCTTCATTGAAAGTCTTTACTTTAGACAAAATTATTTTTTCACTATTTTTTCTAATATTTAATAGTTGAAAATTAATTAAATATATTTATGGTAAAACTTTTTCTTATTAGAAGTCATCAGAATTAATGACAACTAACACTTTTTTTATTAGTTTAAGAATTCTAAATCAACTAAATTTAATTTTAAGAAGATTTATTAAAAGATCTAGAAATAAACATAAAAGCGTGTGAATTAGAAAATTTTAAAAATTATCAAATTTTTTAAAATTTTAAATACGCAATAAGAATGTAATCAATGATTTTGTAAAGATTTGACTTTAAAAATAAGGAAAGATTTTAGATATAAAACAAAATATAGAAAAATAATTATAGCACAAATATGGTTTAAATTGATGCGTCCTTAGATTTTGATAGCAAGGAAAAGAGGTACTGCATAGCAAACGCAAAAGTGATGATTCATCAACCACTTGAAACTTCTAGTGGTAAAATATGTGTTTATACTAAAATATATGTTTATATTTACATTATTATGTTAAAGTGCGAAGGAACTTTAAAAAGTGATTTGAATTTTCTACACTTCATTAAAAATTTCTGCAATAGACAAAATCATTTAATTTTAAATAATCAAACATTACACACGCGAGACACGTGTGATTACACTAGTATATAGAGAAAATGGTCTATTACCCCCAACCTTTAGTCGAAATTCCAATTACACACTTATACTTTGCGGGGGGTCCTATGACCGCCCTGAACTATTTTAAAGTGGAATTATTACCACCTGAACGCTGACATGGCAAGAGAGTATTAATTTATCATTTTCCTCATCTCCAAGCACAAAATCAATTGATTTCGACTTCAAATTCGTCGAAAATTTTAAAATGGGTATTGTTCATTGTTTCTAACTTCAAGATTGTCGAAAATTTTAAAATCGATATTGTCCATTATTTACGACTTCAAAGTCGTTGTAAATTTTAAAATAGGTATTGTCCATTGTTTCCAACTTGAAGGTCGTTGAAAAATTCAAAACTCTTTATTGTTTCCGACTTTAAGGTTATTGAAAATTTTAAATTCGGTATTGTTCATTATTTCCGGCTTCAAGGTCGTCAAAAATTTTGAAATTGGTATTCTTCGTTGTTTTCGAATTTAAGATCGTCGAAAATTTAAAAATTGATATTGTTCATTGTTTCCCACTTCAAGGTTGTCGAAAAATTTAAATTCGATGTTGTTTATTATTTCCGACTTCAAGATCATCGAAAATTTCAAAATCGATATGGTCCATTATTCCGACTTCAAGGTCGTCGTAAATTTTAAAATGGCTATTGTCCGTTATTTCCAACTTCAAGGTCATCAAAAATTTTAAAATTCTCTATTGTTTCCGACTTTAAGGTCATTGAAAATTTTAAATTCCATATTGTTCATTGTTTCCGGCTTCAAGGTCGTTGAAAATTTTAATATTGATATTGTCCGTTGTTTTCGAATTTAAGATTTTCGAAAATTTAATAATTGATATGGTCATTGTTTCCCACTTCAAGGTTGTCGAAAATTTTCAAATTCGATGTTGTTTATTATTTTAGACTTCAAGATCGTTGAAAATTTTGAATTCGGTATTGTTCATTATTTTCCACTTCAAGGTCGTCAAAAAATTATTTGCATAGAAGTAGGAATAATAAAGTTTGATAAGGAAAATAGATGAAAAGTAATGATGAAAAAAATAAAGGTAAAAAAGATGATGAAAAATAATAAAAAGTGATAAAAATGAAAAAGAAAGTAAATAAAAATTAATTTTAAACAAAAAAATACATGTCAAAATACTGTTGGCGTGTGCATCACACCTTATCCAAAATGATTGATTGTCAGGTTTTGGGGGGTAATAATTTCACTTTAAAATAGTTCAGGGGGTCATAGGACCCCCCACAAAATATAAGTGTGTAGTTGAAATTTGGGCTAAAGGTTGGGGGACTTTTGACCATTTTCTCCTAGTATATATAATAAAGGAGGATTATCTAGCCTAAATATAAGTCAAGTGGCATCTTGAGAACTACCTATTTGAATTCTTACAACAAAAGGCTATTATTTACAATAAAAAACTATTTTGTTGTCTATATATATAATAAAGGAGGATAGTCTAGCCTAAATATAAGTCAAGTGGCATCTTGAGAACTTACCTATTTGAATTCTTACAACAAAAAACTATCATTTTATAACAAAAAGTTATTTTGTTGATTATTTAAATATTTAATATTATTTCTTATTTTATATCTATATATATAATAAAACATGATAGTGTAGCCAAAATATAAGCCAAATAGCATCTTGAGAACTACCTATTTGAATTCTTACAATAAAAAATTACTAATTTACAACAAAAAAAACTATTTTATTGATTATTTAACTATTTAATATTATTTCTTATTTCATGTTGTGGTAAAAAAAAATAATTAAGATTGATTTTTATTGGATGAAAACTATTATGATTTTTATTGTTTATTTATTTATTTAATATTAATTCATATTGTGGTATAAACAATTAAGATTCATTTCTATTTGATGAAAACTATTATGATTTCATATTATTTTATTTAATATTATTTAATATCTATATCTATAAGGGCAAAATTCAGAAATAGTATACTTATCCCCTTAATTTTGAGTTTCATAGTAACAGTTTCATAATTTCATAATATAACAAGTTGTATTTTATATTTTTACAAATTGTTGCTACAAAAATACAAATACATATGATTTTTATTGCTCTTATGATCGATATGTATTTTGTATTTTTGCAAACTGTTGCTACAAAAATATAAATACATACAAATACATATGCTACAAAATGTAATTTGATAAAAATGTTGTTATTTTTTGTAATTTAATATTAAGTATGCTACTTTACGTATTTTTTCCTGTCTATAATCTATAATCTATAATATATTAAAAGTGTGAATACCTTTAGAAATGTGATTTGAATTTTTTACCCTTCATTAAAAGTTTATGCTTTAAACAAAATCGTCTTTTCACCTTTTTCTTTAATTATTGTACCAAAAATAATTACGTATAAAACATTTAATGAAAGTTCTTTTTTGGAT
Source organism: Capsicum baccatum var. pendulum (assembly GCA_030864225.1). Taxonomy (NCBI): domain Eukaryota; kingdom Viridiplantae; phylum Streptophyta; class Magnoliopsida; order Solanales; family Solanaceae; genus Capsicum; species Capsicum baccatum. Next base: position 59,319,996 of record CM061553.1, on the reverse strand, counting down.
GTGAGTTTTTGTCTAAAATTACTTGTCCTTTATAACAGAGGAATCCTAATACAAACCACATTGGAGTCCAAAATCAAATACTTTTTCTATTTTAAAAAATTCTTCTACGTACAAAAAGGGTTACAGCTTCAATGTTTCCTTCACCAACTTTATCGTAGCTGTCTTCAATCTTCAAGTTTGTTTGTTTCCATGTCTCCTTCATCTAAATAATAAAATTTTGTGCTTGTTTGTTTCTAGATCTCCTTCAAGGACTGTCTTATGTTTTCTTTTTAAGCTTCTTGCAAATTTAACACCATTGAACTCCAGTTTTGTGATTGTTGAAATTGAAAATATATGCACTAATCATCTATGATGAAGAGTAGTATAATAATACTTGAAGAAGGCATACCTGGAAAAAGTTAGTAGTCACAATCGCACAAGATTAGTAGAGTTTCACACACACGAGATCAGTAATTAGTCAAATTATTGTTGGTAAGGCAGCCAACACAAACACTCTTAATATTTGTACATTTAAAATTTTATTTATTTATTCTCTTCTCTTTAATGTCACTGGGAACCAAAGAGAAGGTTAACAATATTATTTGAGATTATTATTGAATATTTCTTGACTGTGGTGTCTACCAGAGGAAGTGATGTATAAATCAACCAAAAAAAAAAGAAGTGTACAAGTGGTCTACCTCCGAACAGGTATATGTAAATCATTTTGTCTCCACATAGAAGTCATTCTTACATGTTTAATAATAAGGTCAATTGTGAAAAAAGCTGAGATAGAAATATAGAAAACTTAATATTGTTCTAACATAACATGCGTATTTCTCTGACAATTTGAAGGGTCAAATCAAGTATTTTTTACCATACTGTGAAGCATCCTTTAGGTCTCAATTCTACCAAATATGTTCGGCAATTTTTAACATGTAATTGTGTGAATATAAAATAAATATTATGCCAAATTCACTTACACTCTCATTAAGAGAGAATAGACACCGTCCAAACAATAACAATTTTCAGTTGGATGTAAAGATTGCATATTCCACCTAAGATCTTACACTTCATATGGTTGCTTTGCCATAAACAACTACCAACTGCAACATATCTCAATAGACTAGGAATAATTTAGTCTAACATCTATTTTTAATGTCAAAATATTTTGAAAAGCATTATCTATTTTCGTTCACTGCCTAGATGCAACCCATCTATGGCCACAATTTCATCTAATAATTCAGATAAATAAGTTGTTCTTTCAATACCTGTTGAAAGTATCTTCAGTTAGGTGAATTTACTGTCTAATTCTTGCAGCTTTGCCTTCAATTATTGAAATGCCTATTAGATCGCTATCAGGATGCACTTTTTTTCACTGATAATAACCTTTAATTCTTTTCAATTTATTATATTTGAATTTTTTGATAATTATAGCAAGGTTCACTGTTTGGTACTTCACTAGTGTAGGGTAAGCAACAAAATAATATAATTCAAACAACTAGCTCTTGGTGTTATCTCCTTTTTTGTTTGATAAATTCATAGAGTCCATTAATACTACTCCAAAATGATATTTTGTACTTCTAACAATAACTAAGCCTCCCAAGGAGCTGTACCAAGCTATCTAGACAAGAAGGTGTTTTCTTTTTACACCAAAATGCTAAAGAAACAAAAGAAAGTTGCAGTATTTGCCCACTTTCCTAAGCCTGGGTGAATAACAGTATAATTAGAAGGGAATGAATATTTTCTTCACCTGAGAAACATGCAGTCATGTAGATATGTGATGCTAATCTGTTGCCAAATTTTTTTACAACAGTCCCTGATATCTGCAAAAAATCACGAAGACGAGTTTAGCTAAAAATAAAGAATAATATCACCTTGAGAAATCTTATATTTATCAAATAATAACTGTAAATATGGTATAGTTTATAAGATGGAAAAAAAAGCTCTCTAATGAAATAAAGTTGTTCCAAGCAAGATTGAAATAAAATTGCTCAAAGCAGGGTGGACAACTAAACTTTAAAAAGAGACAAAAATGACATACGAGAACACAATTAAACTAAAAAGAAGACAGAAATGACTAACAAGCACAACACTAAGTTGCATATGTGATAGAAACGACAAATGAGCACACAAAATTTTTATTTAAGAGACACCTAAATAACAATTGTCTGCATTTCTCAATATTTAAAAATCGATATTAAGCTCTAACTTCAATATACTTAAAAACTATTAACAAAAATGAAGGGCAAAACAAGGAACAACTAAGACAATAATTATTTATTTTTGACTTTTTAAGCTAAGACAATAATTATATGCATATATTAATGTATTAGAAATTGCCAATTGTGCAATGTCAAAAAAGAGGTTTACTTAGAGTTGCACCTCTAAGGATTATCAATTCCGCTATGGTTTAGGACAAGGCTTATTTAGGATAACTTTTCAGTAGAAGATTTAAGACTGGGAGGAAGAAATATGGCATCGTCTTTCATAACAAAATCTAGCAATGAATGATCACAAAAGTTCTCTAAGATGACACTAAATTTTGATTTTTTGCATGAAAACGACTTTTCTGCTTCTCGGTTAGGGGTAAGATTTGCGTACACTGCGATGTGGGGCTACTGGAACTACTACGTATGTAGTTTTTGTTGTTGTTGTACGACATCAGGGAGCAAACATGTGACCGTATTTTAGTGTTATGCACTTTGGGAATGTCCTCAGATATCTGAATAGTTGGCAACATGAAATTCATATCTGAATTTAACGATTATAACTACATATTAGATTACAACACTTGCTTTTATTTATCTATTTTTCTTTTCCCAAATAATAGAAGTGCATCCAGTACCTAAAAGATTTCTCCCTTCATTATGGTTAAGCAGACTTTAAAGGAAGGCAAAGGGAGCAAAAATGAGTTAGGTACTTTCAAGTAGAATCTATTCTAGTAAGATATTTAAAGATATAACATTGTAACCTACCTAACAAGTAAGAACTGAAGAAGTAAAATCATGTTTATAGCTTAAATTTGTCAAGAAAAATGGACCTGAATTCACTGGTTAACACAAACAGAAACATACAAGTAAAACCAAAAAGAAAAACATCAAATAATTCTTTGAATCATACTAAGTTACAAGTTTTTAAATGTACACCAAAATACTAATTTTAACTATATTTTCTACCAAAACTCTAAGAAAGAGCCTCCATTGAAGATTCGGTCATATTCGACGTGAAAATGACAATTTATAGAAAGTTATTAGTCTTTCAATGTGTAGAGTTACCTCATCCCCTGGGAACAATCTGCAAGCACTACCTAAATAGTACTTTGTTTTGCCGCATTCTTTATCAGAATCTGATCATGAGTGTATAATAACCCGCTCACCTCTACATCAAGAAATAAGACCAGAAAAGCAAATAGAAACAAACGTGATGAACATCAATGGGAGAAATTAGTACCTTTTAGTTTATGATAAATAGCTGACTGAAATTCCACTGTACCTGCATTTAGTGCATAACTGCTATGACCTTCACGAATTGCATTTATCCCAGCCTGAATAAGTGAGACTAATTAAGTAAATATAGAAAATAGTAGAATGTTGATCTCATCAAATTAGGTGTAGATTAGGTTTCATGATTGTGAAATATTACCTCTGTTATTGGGGCTGGAGTACCAAAAATAGGTTCACCAGCCGCTAATCTAATAACAGGTGCACTTTATCAATTTCAAGTGACTAAGTAACCTACCAAGTCACCAAACTAAATCACATTCAAAATAAAAATTCACCTTTAAAGTACTTACACTTAGTAAATTTTAACTCACTGAGTCATCACCCAAGTCACCAAACTAAACCACATTCAAAACAAAAATTCACCTTTAAAGTACCTACACTTTGTCAATTTCAAATAACTAAGTCACCTACCAAGTCACCAAACTTAACTACATTCAAAACAAAAATTCGCATTTCAAGTACCTAAACTTCAACATTTTCAACTCACTAAGCCATCACCCAAGTCACCAAACTAAACCACGTTCAAAATTATCAAGCATACCAAAATTCACAAGAAAAGGTTCACATTTCAAGTACGTGCGCTTCAACAAAATTAAAAATAAAAGTTCACCTTAAAGCTAAGTTACTACACTTATTCACTTTCAAGAAACATATTCATTTATAGTATAATAAGTCAAACAATTGAACAAGTGTAACAAAGCAAATATAAGTAGAGGCATCGCATGTCCCTCTCACACCATATACTCATCACAAAATTACTATGGCTTTCAAAACCTTCTACAGAGAACAATCCCAAACTAAACTACATTTAAAACTTCATTATAAGAAAATAGAGAGAAATCAACTTACCTTTGTTTGGCCTAAAGTAAAGTGAAAAAGATAAGCGGTCACCGAAAAAAATAGCAAAGCAATCCTTCTACCGAATTTGGAATCTATCAAATAGTAAAATTATTAGAAAGAATAATCTTTCGCTTAAATAATTACAACAATTTAGTAAAGCAATAGGAATAAGATTTTCCGAAAAAAATAAAATTAAAAAGGAATAGTAAATACGACAATGAATTTGGTAAAATTGAGCTAAGGTCTTGCTCAATCTTTTCTTAAAGATTCAATCTTTTAACACAACTCAACCAAATAAGAGATATCAACAATTACTAGTAGCATAAACAAGAAAACCCCAATTCATAAACAAGAAAAAAATGAAAAACTTTATCAATATATAAGCATTAGGTATGGTTAATGTCTTAATGATGATCAACAAAGTGTATCTAACAAGATCCAATCTCAACAACTACTTAGGCAAGAAAAAAGGAAAATCCCAATTCATAAACCCAAACACATAAAGAAAAAGATATGTACATAAACCCAAACACATAAAGAGAATAACTCACAAGTTGGATACACCGAAAAAGATGGCCGAGCTCTATCGCCGTCGCCATTGCCGGATCCGTTCAAGTGTGTGTTTAATGTTAAAGTGTGAAATTGGTGGGTTTTGAAGTTGTTGCTGTTTTGGATGGGATATTTGGGTGTGTTTTGTGTTTTATTATGCACTACGGGTCGGGTCGGGCTGGGTTAAAGAATTTTTTTAAAATTATTATGAAAACCGACTATATGTGGGCGGTTTTCGTAATAATTAAAAAAATATATTTTTAAAATTAAAGTTTAATAAATTACAATCAATAAGTTAATAAATTACAAAAATAAGTTAATAAATTAAAATTTTAATAAATTTTATAATATTTATAACAACATTCAATTAATTTAATACAATTTGTATATATATAAATACACAGTAGATACACTGTGTATGGGATCCAGACAACATTCAATTAATTTAATATAATTCGTATATATATAAATCAGATAAGTAGTTATTTTATCATCACATTAACACGAATAGTATATTTCCTCAATCGTATAATAATATCAATGAATTTTAAAAATTATGATAAATTTTTGGTTAATTAGCTTTTAAATACGATATTATATATATATATATATATATATATATATATATATATATATATATATATATATATACCTCATAATACTAGTGTTACGTTATTACAACTTCAACAACATACATGTGTCTACATTGACCCAAAATAATATATCTATTTCCTCAATAGTATCATATATATCAACATTTCATTCAAACTATTTTGATATATAGATTCAGTTATCTAGCTTTCGATTGCTACATACGTCACTACACGAGATATACGTATATATACATATATTCAATTGTCTATCAGCTTTCAAATATGTACTATAAATATCACATACATGATTTTACTACCCCAGAATAATATACAACATATTTTACATATACTCAGATACAAAACTTATAAGTGAAAAAACTCAAATTCACCGCCAAAATTTGGTGGTCGTTCAAAATTTTAAATTCAAAGCAAATGGTAAGTATATGCCAGTTTCAGGATTCAATTTTTTGTCTCCCCCCCCTACTTCCTCCCCCCCTATATACCCTGTAATACTTGTCTTATGTTATTACAACTTCAACAACATACGCGTGTCTACATTGACCCAAAATAGTATATCTATTTCCTCAATATTATGATATATATCAACGTAGCATTCAAAATATTTTGATATATAGATTTATTTATCTAGCTTTCGATTGCTGCATACGTCACTACACGAGATATACGTATATATACATATATTTAATTGTCTATCAGCTTTCAAATACGTACTATAAACATCAAATACACGATTTTACTACCCCATAATAATATACAACGTATTTCACAAATACTCAGATGAATTATCGATTACATTATCTTATGTCATTAATATACCTTCACTATATAATATGTATATGCTATATATATATACCTATACATACACACACATATACACACTATCGACTATATCAAGTTCTAAATACGTACTATATAATCACATACGTACACAAGTATATTATCCAATAATATAATGAGACGTGTTTCATATACATACTCAGATGAGTGATCGATTAATTATATTTGATTAGCTTAATGTACTAGGTTTTGACTACATCATTCATCAATCGATCCCTACATGAGACACATACACGCACACACATATATATATAAAGATATTTATATATATGAACTCTTGAATACGTACTATATATATCACATCCACGAGTATATTACCTTATAATAGAACACGTTTATTATATTTTGATGAATTATCGGTTATATATTACATTATTATGACTGAAATAGTAACATAATATCATTATCTCAATGGTTGATATATATATATACACATATTCATGATACAAAGATTATGCATGTTTAACATTATCTTTGAGATTCACTATACACATATCATTATACAAATTTGGGTATTTTCTCATCTTTGAGAGCCTAAAACCCTAAACGGGTATGATAACTCAAAATTAAGTTGTGAGGGTGATTTAGAAGCTTGATTATCATCTATTATCGCGATTATCATTTGAATTAAGGTAAGATTTCATCACTTTATTGATGAATCTCTTAGTTCTTGACCCAAAATTTCAAATTCTCTTAGGGCTTGATTTTAGCCAAAATTTATCTCTGTTTGCACCCATTTTGGGGGCGGAGGGAGGGAGGGGGGTTATGATTCGTTAATGATATGTGAGTGTTAGGTTGGACTCAAAAATGCATTTTTCGTAAGTGGGATCCACTTGAAATTTTTAGTATCATTTTTGAATCCAAAGCATAATAGTGCAATATGGGAATCGTTAGACTCGTATTGATGAGTAGATTATGCTTTTGATAGAATGATGACATTTTGGAGATTGTGAAGTAAAGATGAGCATGTGGTGAATGATGTAAGATTTTGCGGTTCAGCTTTGAGGTTGGCTTCTACCTATTCTTTTTTTAAGATGATGTGTGTTATGTATGGCATGTGAATATGAATGTTAGGCTTGATTGTGAATAAAATAACTTAGTATTGATTATTGATGTTTGGAGAATTAGATGATGGTTTTGCACCCATAAGGTAAAATATTTATGACCCTTTTAATACCCTATTGCCTTTTTTCTAGGTTAAGCTAATTTGTGGCATGGATATGATAGTATGCTAGGTTTGGGATGTGGTTTATGTGCTGGAATTATGGTTAGTATGATTAACCTTAGTTGGGCTATTCTAGTGATCTTGAAACCGTAATTTGGATAGTGTTGGCTTAAATATCCATGTTTCTAGGCGAAGTTCATATCTTATGATTGGTTATGGTTTACTTGACATCTAGAAGTTGAACTAGACATATTAGCTTAGTTTGGGGCATAGTTTGCCTAATTATGAAAATTAAGGATTAGAAGTGGGATCTTGACCCACCTTAAGCTTGGATTTATATAGTTCCATTGAAGACCTTAGACACTTATTAAATGCTTAGAGAATGGAGCATGTTGGCTAACCGTGGTAAATGAGTTATGGTGATAGTATTTGAGGTGATGTATATGATTGTTGACTACATTATCGTTAATTTTATGTGTAGCTATGAATTATGTTATTAATAAAGTCCATGACTATGTTATCATTTAAATCATTGACTAGACTATTATTTCGAGCTTTGGACTATGATATTACTGATGTTATACTTTGCCTAGTAACCAAACAAGTGATTAGACTAGAAAACTCATTTGTTGCTAATATTATGAGTCATGATACTAAGGGCTCTAGAAGGCATATTTATTGACTACGTGAGAAGCTATGCTACTAATCATGTTGAATCCGACAATGCATTGTAATATTCATGTTATATGCATCCATATATCTATGGATAAATTGTCCTTGACGATGTATGAAGGGTTATAAAGATATGCTCTTCCTCTCTTCTCTTTTACTTTAGCCCTCATGGGGCTTGTTACTTACTTTATCCATCGTGGGGCTTGTCGTTTACTTTATCCCTCGTGGGGCTTGCACTTTATTCTAGCCCTTGTGGGGATTATCTTTTATTATTGGGCCTAAGATCATAAGTACGATGTTGTGATTATTTCAAACATATTATTGGATTGAGACCGTGTTATGATATTGGTTGGATATTCAATAAGTATTTATCCTTGAAAAGGATACGTTTGTAGAATAAGGATACATATATATTTATGTTGCTTATGATTCCATTTACTGAATACTAGTGATGGAATGTATAGATTCGGTACATTCATAATTATTATATCAGTATTGTTATGATCCTAGCTGAAATACGACTTTAACACTGTTGTCCTAAATAAAGGTTAAAATCCACTTTTCACCGTATCAATGAATTTTCTTACCATACTAATTGTCTACCAAATGAAATATTTATACATATAAAAAGGTTTAAAATATTGTTTAATGATTTGATCGAGTCAGATTCTGATCCATGACTTGACACTATTATTTACTCTGATCGTGAGATATTCTGAATCTTTCTACATTTTTATAATGATTTAGTCTCAGAGATTATTTCGGACAATAAACTTACGAATTTACACTCTTTTAGCCACGACTTGAGTCTGTGCACCTATTATATATATATCTATACACATATATTGATGATTATGATGATATTGATACCCGACAAGGACAGAGGATATTGTTATAATGATATTGAATCCGGCAAGGCCGGAGAATGTTGTTATGATGATATTGATACCCTACAAAATTGGAGGATGTTTTTATGATGGCATTGATACCCGATAAGGTTGAAGAATACTGTTATGATGATATTGATACACGACAAGACTGGAGGATACTATGATGATGATATTGATACCCGACAAGGTCGAAGGATATTGTGATGATGATATATATACCCGGTTCAAGTCCGAAGGATGATTGTAATATTGATTGTGTACCTTCCATTCATTCTTGTATGTGCATCGCCAATCACCAGTATGTGTCTATATCTATCAGCCGATATGAGATTTGCATAAATGAGTGATGACTATGTCTTGTATTGTTGTGTGCTGATTGAGCCTTCTAAGCCTAGGGCGGTGGGGGAAATGCATAAGCTAGTTTAGATAGTTGGTTGTCCGAAATAGCCGGTTACCAGCATTATTATTGATATTGTTATTATCATTGTTATGGTCATTATTATGGCTAGTTTATGACAGATTGGTTATTGATTCGGTATCGAGATTTGAGGTATGTTTTCGACCTCTTCTATCTTACTATTTCATTATTATGCATGATTATTTCAAGTCTAGCCATGTGGATTAGAAACCCTGAGCATAATAGTATTAAATCTTGATAGGATTATAATGAGGCCTTAAAATAAAGATATGATGATCTAGGTTGTGCTTTGAGATGACCTTGTATCCATACACACACACACACACACACATATATATATATGTAGCTATGGTATTACCGTATATCTCTTTTTTTATTTGTTTAAATTGTATATTCGTTCCTTGGCCTTGTATATTATTATATATTTTTTCCCGTTCTTTATTCATATATTGGATAGAGATATATGGTACAGTGTTGAGACTCCTAAGTATGGCTGGAATAAGACAGTGCACCCTTATTACTTACTTAGGGCTCATTTGTTTGCACTTAATGGAAGTCTGGATCTGAATGGTTCAAACTTCAGACTATCAAGTGCATTTATTTTTTATTAAGATTTTAGCTCTTAATAGGTCTGAATAGGTCTTAATCATTCAGATATAGAATCAAGTCTTAACAGGTCTGAAGAGGTATTCTGGTGTTGGATACTATTCACTGCCACTCTATTCATAATCATCAGTCACCACCTTTGCCACCGCCATCATTGTCAACCACCACCCACCTCCACCATCACAATCACCATCGACAACAAATATTGCTATCAATCACTATTGTCAACCGCTACCACACCTACTATCTCTATTATTCTAATTATATTTAACGTCACCACCGCCGTCAACAGCACCACCATCATCAACCACTACCAGCCAATTCCTACTATCGACCAACTCATCTATCAGAACTAGCACCACCGCTAACTACCACTAATACACCACAATTTTCAAACATTCTTCAGCGGCCACCACCATTATCACTAGTAACACCACTTCTACCATCACTTCAATCACTATCATTTCTATAATTTATCTTTACTAGCAACCATCTCCACCATCACAACTAACAATATCTCCAACTAGCACCAACACATTGTCAACCATCATTCATTCATTTTTCAGCCATCGCAATCAACACCTCCAACTATTAACATCAAGCAACGTCACATCACAACTACCACCACCATTATCAACCACCACCATCATAACAGTCACTACAATACCAATTATCACAACTACCACCACTAATATTACTAATCACTAACATCAATCATTGTCACCGCAATCACCATTATAAACCATCTCCACTATCACTAATAAACATAAATATTTTTTTTCAATCAAATAATAATTTTATTGTATTAAATTACATACTTTTCGAATATATAATTAGTTTTTATTTGAATTGTATTTTTTATTTTATTATATATACAAATAATTTTTTCTTGTACATTCAGATATTGAAAAACAAATAGTCATAATTATTCAGTTTTCAGATCTAGAGACAACATCTTAATCATTCAAACGTGCATTCAGATTCAAACGTCTGAATCTTAAAAAAAACAAATGCAGCCTTAGCCTTATTATGTTGGTCTATTGGTATGAACAAGATAGTTGTTCCTTATTATCTCATTGGTTTGTTATATGATTTATGGACTCGTAGGTGTAGTTTCCATTCTGTTTATATGTTGTATATATCTGCTTTATCTTTGGAGCTTAGTTAGCAATTGCCCACTGAGTACCATTCGTTTGGTATTCATACTACACTTCTGTATCCTACAGATCATACTACGGATTATCGTCGTTGATGTGTGCGTCGTGCAGAGCAGCCATAGTTCGGAGATACAAAGTGAACTCTCATCGTTCAGAGTATTACTTTCCTCCCTCTTATGTATAGACTAGTCACTATATTATATTCGGAGATAAGTTATATCAGTGTAATTTATTTCATCTATTCCACGTTGTACTCTTATTATATTAGAAGCTCTTGTACTGATACCATCAGATTTTGAGATTTATTCATGTATTTGAACTTTTGTTATATTTATTCCAGATTCTTTCCTTATTCTATTTGGTAGTCCGTTACTAGCCGTTTCGGACTACGAATTTGACTTGCCTACAAGTGGGTTAGAATAGGCGCCATCACGACCTAAAAAATTAGATCGTGACATTTATATTTTTCTTTCAATCTTCATATTTGCCCTTTAAGTTAACATCATTATAGATGGTGAGGTAAGATCTAGTCCCTTTGGTTTTATCTTTTTCTTGAGCTTCATATTTGCCCTTAGGTTATTGATACTATATGTTTAGTAGTATAAATTTGTTAAAAAATTATAAGTTACTCTCTCCATTTCAAACAATAAATTAGCATATTTTTTTAGTTATATTCGCATTTTCCATCTTCTTAATAGTGTTCAATTTTCAATAGATATTTATTAAATAAGGATAGTTTAGTCGTAAACTACTTCTTTTATTTCAATTTATTTGATCCTTGTGACTTGATATACCTCATAAGATAATCTTAATTGGAGTGTATTTTATAAAATTAATCTTATTAATAATGCATTGAAGCTTTAAATTTAACTATTAATATTATTGGATTTCGTGAACATTTTATTAGTATTAAATTAAAATATTAAGTGCATAGGTTAGTAGCAAAGTGCATAGATTTGTGAGTATAAGTTATGGTGAAATGTGGCCTTTAGCATTTAGTTACTCTTGAAACCTTCATCCATCATTCTACCTCATTATGCATGCCATGTAACCCATATGATCTCTATGTCATTCATCTATCCATGTTTTTATCCCACACTTTTTCTATATATTGATTACAGAAAATAATTTCTCACCTATAAATAGCGGTGGTCTTATATTAGTTTGGATATAAGAAAATATAGAGAGAAAAAATATGAGAAATGGAGTATAAGAAATATATTGTGTTTATTTTTTAGATCAGTGTAGTGAAAGAGAGAGTTGAGATAATTAAAAATATCTCAAGTCTATTGTTATGTTTAATATACAAAAGAGAGTTATTATATGTTGAAAGAAGGTGTTCTTTTAGTGGGGCATTGAAATTTCGGCTAATTCGAAATTCTTAAGTTATACTCCCTCCGTCTCATTTTACTCGTCCCAAATTTTCTAATTTGTTGTCCCATTTTACTTTTCCTTTTTTACTTATCAAGACAAGACAGTTTTTTTTTTCATTATACCCTTAATGTAATTGATATTTCCTTATTATTAGCATTCTTGAAAATGTTGCAAAGAGGAGTACCATTAAGAGTACACCATTAAGAATACAAATGGTGTTTTGGTATTAGTCATCCATCAATATTGGAACTAACAACAAGACACAATTAAGAGTGGTAAAATGATAAAATTACATTACCAATCATTGTTTTCTTAATAGCTTTGTCATCCCAATTTGGAACGGGTAAAATGGTAAGGAGGAAGTATGATGTTAATGGGTTGGATTGTTTGGTCCTGATTTGGTTCATCAGACCATGAAGAAGGTGAAGGTAAATAGGGGCAGGCTTAAGACCGCTAAAATTCGCCAAAAGTCTCGTATCCTGGATGGAACAAGTCAAGAGTTATACTACAGGATAAAGTGTAAATTATATTGTACTGGCTTGAATCTCCTTAAAGAGGGTGAGATATCCGCGGCTCAACCAAAATTTTATTTATTCAATTTTGTACATTTTATTCTCAACTGTAATTATTGTAATTTGTTATATATTACATCAATAATTACTTCATGTAGGGTCAAATATCAAAATTATCTTAATTTTATAAATTAAATAAATAAATTAAAATGAAGGGGAGCCTTGGAGTAACTGATAAAGTTGTTGTCATGTGATCATGATGTCACGGATTCAAGTCTTGAAAATAGCCTCTGACAGAAATGCAGGTAAGACTGCGTACAATTCACCCTTGTGGTGAGGCCCTTCCCCGGATACCGCGCATAGCGATAACTTTAGTGCACCAAACGATTTTTTTTTTTTTAAAAAATAACTACGTTTACTATAGGATCAAAGTTAAACAAAATGGAGGAAATATACATTATATTGAACGATTACTTAACAAATTCATTTTTAAAATTAAGATAGAACTTATTTTAAGAGAGAGAGAGAGTAACCTCTTACTAGAAACTAAGCAAAGAAAACCTCAAACAATATAAGTGGGTTTAGCAATGAATACTCTAGTAGAGTATTTTCCCTATTCGGATTTACGTAGCACTGTTTTTTTAATTTAATTTTTTATTTTATTTATTATTTTTGAGAAATCAAGAATAAATAATTTTCTTTTTCATATTTTACTTTTAGATAATTATTTACTTTCTAAATTATTTCAATACTTATTAGTAAATATCAATTTTTATGGTTAATATAGTAAAATTATTATATCAATATGACAAGTAAATAAGAACAGGAGGAGCAGAAGCAGATTAATGACAAAACAAAAACATAGAATGTGTTACAAAGCCTTTTTAAACTTGTCCACATTATGACATTCATATGGGATGACCCATTTCAAATTGTCCCAAACTCTGCTTTCTCTCCCTGTTTCTTTGTAAAACATCTTCTTTCTTTATAATTTAAAAACCCAAAATATTCCACATAATCTAAAACATGGAATTAGATGAATTACGCTCAATGTTGAAGAATTCAAGTGTGGACTTATGGGGTTTAATCGACACAGCCATTTCTGTAGCCATTCTTGATCATGGAAACGAGCTTCGTAGCCGAAGAGATGCCATTGTTGAGAAACTCTACACTCCCGTGCTATGTAACAGTTGTAATTCTGATGGCAATTATGAAATTCCAAAAAGTTTGATATGTAACAGAAGCATTGACACCAATGTTGATGATGATGATCATCACAAGTTGAAAATAGAGGAAAAGAGTACAGAATATGAAGAAGATTTAGAGAGCAAGATACTCAGAATCAAGAATCATATTGAAATCCCAAATCAGGTTCTTTTGAAAAAGTTTCAGTTTTTATATTTTAATTTTTATCAAATTACGTCTCAAAGGCGTCTTATAAGGAGTTAGAACTTAGAGAGTTAGTTTTTGGGAGCCGAAAATCTAGTTTGACAGGTTTCATTACTTTTTGCTAAGATTGAAGCCCTTTTGGAATTTTCAGTCTGAGAATTGCTTGGTTGATCTGCTTCAATATCTTGCTGAAATGGACATTAGTTTCAAGGTTCTTGAGGTATTCGAAAATGCTAATTTAATTGACTATCATGATTTTACTATCACTTTTTTGTTTTGTTTTTTGCTATGATTTTTTTATATTTTATTTATTGGCTTTTGAAGAAAACAGATATTGGGAGGCATGTAAATAGACTGAGAAAGCATTCATCAAATGAAGTAAGACGACTTGTTAAATTACTCATCAGGTAATTTCTTTCCTTCCTTCTTAACACTTTCTGTATAATTAGTTAATGTATTAATATTTAAATTTACGTGAAAATATTGAGCCATTTTTGGGTAATTTTACAGGAGATGGAAAGATATTGTTGATGAATGGGTGAGATTAAATACACCAGTGGAAGAAACAGGTATAACTTTGTTGAGTCTTTCACATTGGTTGGCATGAAATTAATTAAGCGTATCCTTTTATATAGGATCTTACACGATTCTTACTCTTTAAGCTAATTTTTTAAAATTAAGCAAGCTCAACTTTTCTAAAGAAAAATCATGATATGAGAATTTCTATTTATCCTATGTTGGTTCTCGTCTCGTGCATTATTTAATTGCGGATAGTAAAAACTTAGTGCATCGGCTTATCCTTCGTGATTTTGAATAATCACTAATTTTTACTTAACATTTGATAATGAATTAAATTTAAAAGCAATTTTATTATAATTGTTGAAATTGGGCAGGTGATGCAAACTCTCCTTTTCAACCCTACTTGAACAACTTTCAAGATATTTCAAATGCTTCATCATCTTATTGCGGTCATAAGGTAACTATAATTTTAATACTTTTTTCCTTTTATCCCTTTTGTGTTACTGTTTAAATTTTGAGAGTTAAATTTTTTGAGGTTGACGGCAAATGAAATCTTAAGTTTTTCTTATATTTGAAATTATTACTATAAGTCATAATGATTGTTAATTCAATTTATATATATATATATATATATATATATCATATGTATAAAACTCTCAATGGAAATCTTATTTAGTTCTCAAAATTCAAAATTTAAAAGATGATGCACAAATCAAGACGGTTGGTGTAGTATACGGTATTTTTTTTAATGTTATTTAACTTTCTTTTGAGTCAAAATAGCAGAATTTAGAGAATAACAAAATTAGTCCATCGTCAAAGCGCCTACGCGAAGATTACCTAGAAGAACATCATGGTAGGTTCTGTTTTCCAAACGCTTTTATATTATTTGATTATTGTTGCATTTTATTCATCTTTTTCAGTGGAAGAAAAAAAAAAGTGAACACACAAAGCTAAATATAGCATATTTGGTCTAAACTAAAATAGTTGTTACTCCCATTTTGTTTTTTTTAATGGTAAAGCCAAAATACAAAAGACAAGAGAAGTGGACCTTCATCAAGAGCTAGGCAGACCAAAGAACTCAGTTGTTGCCAATGGATTTCAAGCAAAATACCGTTACCTAGACAATTAATCCGACGCTACATAGAGTGGTAAGTACCATATTTTTCCTAAACGTAATTGTTGCATTTTGACTTTTAATAAAGAGTCGTGCTTATACAAAAATTCATTCATGTAAATTGGGGTATATTGCAATTAAAAGATCGTGGTCCAGGGCGGACCTATATAGAATTTTGGGGTGTTTCGGCATTCACTAAACTCGACGCGAAATCGGTATAATTACATGAAAAATATAAAAAAATAGGCATAAAATATTTAAAAGCATACACTATTAGAAAAAGTTGGTTAGATGCATTTACATTTTGGTTGATCTTAAGGTCCTTCATTGGAAGGAGACCCAGGTTCGAACCTCATTGAGGTGATATTTTATTTTTTTCAGTTTTTAATTTTTTTTTTAGCACCCACCATTTTTAAATTCTGGATCCGTCACTGATGTGGTCTAATGGTCAATAAAATGATTGAGAATCATGAGGTCTTAGGTTCAAATCTTAATAGAGACATAAAGCTTAAGTGGTGAAAAGCGGTGATAATTTTCATGTGAAATTAATTAAAGTATACATAAACAAATTCGGACACGATGATTATAAAAAAAATTAGGGCAAATTTGTCATCGATGGTGCAGTCTTGTACATAAATCGGTTAATCATTTTTTTAAAGTAATGACTAGTGGGAAAAAGAATCGAAATATGCCATTGGAAAACTTTACCAAGACAAAACGAAACCAATTAATAACTTATTAATGATGTGATGATGATGAATTAACGGAGAAAGATTAAAAAAAAAAAAAACACCATTTAGAGCCCGTTTGGATAACATTAAAAAAATAACTTTTTAACTTAAATGATTAAATTTTTAATTTTAGAATAAAATTTTTGAACAAACCTCCAATTAATAATGGATTCGATAAAAACAAAGAAGAAAGATGAAAAGGAAATTGGAGGGAAGAGATGAAGCGAAACGACAAAGAGAAAAAGAAAAAAAAAACTATATATTTATGGGCTATTGTTGGAATTGAGGAAAAATATAAGGGATAAAAAGATAAATGTTTTGGTCAAACCTAAAAGAATTTTAATCTAAAAAGCAAAAAACTGGGGGTACCCAGCTTCTCACTTTTTGATTCTTTTAATCAGTTTTTAATTTTTTTAAGCACTTTTTAATTTTACCAAATACCTTTAAAAGTTAAAAAAAAGAGATTAAAAAACTGATTTAACCAGATTTTAATTCTATTCAAACGGGCTCTTAGTATGAGCGGAGGGAGAGTATAAACTTCACTGATTAAGTTAATTGAAAATTGAGATCTAATTAAAAACGAATACAAACCATTTTCAGAGGAAGTACAATGTTTGCACTTACGCAAATTGATCATTTTCAAAAGATTATAACTGATCGACAATTTTTACCAGGAATAATAATATTACGTATTCTAATATATTGAAGAGTGAAGGAAGGGTCATCTTACCTGCTTGCAATTTTATTATATTATTTCTAATTAATTGTTATATATTATTTATAATTAAAAATTTAATAATGTTTAATTAAAAAATAAAATAGATATTTATGACATGTCTGCTTCAATCGTAATTTTACTATTTCATCTCTAATTAATTATTATAATTATTATAAGTCATCTAAGTATTACAAAATTAATAATATTTAATAAAATAATAATAAATTAACTATTGATGTTTTAAATTAACTTGACATCTTATATGAGGCTCACTTAAATTATCTTCACATCTATTTTTTATAGTAATTTTGTTATATCACTTCTAATAAGTTATTATGAGTCATTTAAGATATGTCCGCTTCGCTGCTTCAATTATGATTTTATATATTGCCCCTAATTAATTATTATGGTGATCTAAATATTAAAAAAATAATAATATTTCTTAAAATGGATAAAACAGACACTAAATAATATGTCAACATAAAAAATTTAAATGACTATCGAAATTATATTAATGTTACATAAATTGGGATGGGACATAAAAAGCATAAAGTAATATATATTATTTGAAAATGAAATAATATATTGTAAATAACAATATTAAGAACTTAATATAAAAATATATATTAAAAAAATTTAATTGACTGTCGAAATTTTATTAGTACCACATAAATGGAATGGAGAGAGTCTTATGGAAAAAATATGTAAAAAAATATTATAAATTACATAATTAACAATTTAAAATCTAAAATATTTGGCTGATTCTTAAATTTTGCTTAAATTAGAAATAAAAAGAATATTATAAATTATAATAATAAAAAACTTGAAATATTTAAATAACTGATTATCTAAATTTTATTTTTATTACATAAATTAAAATAAAAATAATATATATTGAGTTCATACTAGGACAACAATTGATAAACTTCTGCTAGTGTTTATACACTTTGCAGGCTGGGAAGACACAAGGCATTGGGAGAAAGCAAAGAGGACATTAAAGATAACAAATTAACTGACACAGAGCGAATTGTTCTTTGAGGCTATAATTGGTGTTATGTAATTTGTCACGAGCCGTGGACACCTGCAACGGACTGAGCTAAGCCACATGACATCAATTAACTGACTGAGAAACACGAAGTTTGAAGACTAAGCTATGTGGAGAATAGTAGTAATAATTATTAATAATAATCACGAGAGTTGGCATACTAGTTCAGCGCTATATACTGATCGAGAAATAGAGAATTAATCTCAGGATTATCGATTGTGGAGATACCTTAGACAATAAAAAAAATTATTAGTAGTACAAATATATATGGTCAATTGGATAGGGCTAGAATTTACTAGTAATTTAATTTGGACTCCAGCCATGTGATGCATTAGGTGAATAATGAAGTTAACTGATGTAATTTCATGACTAGATGCAGTGCACTTCTTGATATGGACTAGCTAGAAGATACAGTTGCTTTTAAATTGTAGGTATGGGCATATATTTTCTTCCTTCTATTTTACTCGTCCTAAATTTTCTAATCTGATATCTCATTTTATTTGTCATTTTTTACTTATTAAGACAAGATAATTTTTTTTTTTCATATTTTACCCTTTGTATTAATTAGTTTTTCTTTAAATTAAAATATAAATATTATTTAATAGGGATAAAATAGTAAACTAATCATGTTATTTATTATTTTTCTTAATAGTTATGTCATCTCAATTTGAACAAGTAAAATGGAATGGAGGGAGTAGCATCCAGAAAAGAAGATGGATAATGTAAACACCTAATTTTTGACCCAAACCTAATATTTTTATACCATTTTAATATTCAATTAATTTTTTATTTTATTTTATTTTTATTTTTATTTTTAGGCATTTTAAATTTATCTTATTTTGAGGTTCGTTAAAATTTTAAAAACTACAAAAATAGAGTCACATTTTCAAATAAGTTTTTATTTTATCGTTTATTTATTTGTTTATTTATTTATTTATTTTTTTTTAAAAAAATAATAATAAAAATAATAATAATAAAAAAAATAATAATAAAAAATCTAAATTATATTTGTTTTCTTCTTTCAACTTTAATAAAAAAAAATGTGATATTAATTTTTCTTAATCATATTCCTAAGACTAGCTAATTAACTTATTTTTTTTTTAGTATTTTTATTTCTTCCCAAATATTTAAAAAAATAATAAAATAAAATAATAATAATAAAAAAAAATAAAAAATGA
Source organism: Capsicum baccatum var. pendulum (assembly GCA_030864225.1). Taxonomy (NCBI): domain Eukaryota; kingdom Viridiplantae; phylum Streptophyta; class Magnoliopsida; order Solanales; family Solanaceae; genus Capsicum; species Capsicum baccatum. The sequence goes on along the minus strand of CM061553.1, from coordinate 59,300,186 downwards.
AGAAAACCTAAACTACCCAAACCACCCACAAGTCCCACTCTCCCAAAACCTCTCCCCACTTTCCACTACACAAACACACGACACAAACCTACTACTATACATATATATATAACACACACATGCATTAATAAAAGGAGATCACATACGGGAAGCAGAAAGAAAAAAAAAAACAAGACAAGAAAATAAACAAAAGCAAGAAGAAAGGAAGAGTGAGAGAGGGAAAAGGGATTTGAGTCTGAGGTTTCTTTTGGATTTCGAGTTCGTGATTCGTTCGCTTTTTATTGTGAATTACTGACAGAAGAGGTAACCCTCAATATTTTTGTGTAATTTAATATCATGATTATACGAAACTTGATTTCAATAATAGAAAGTTGTTTAGATTCATCGATTGTTTAACTGGTATGACCATTTATTTTCGCATGGTTAAGTTAAGGTAATATTCCTATCTTAATAAAAGTTTACATTTAGTATTTCAGTGGTTAAGACTTTAGTTTCTTGAATAATTGCTCAAAAAAAATAAAAATAAAAATAAAAAAAAAAATTCTCCCTTGTATCTTTTGCATTGGTAAATACAGTGTTGTATATTCATGCCATTCTTTATTCCACTTTTCGTTGTGCTGTGTTTAATTAGTGCTCGTGGTTGTTTGAACAATTTCATATTTTTTTTTATTATAATGTTTAATTAATAGTCATAGTGGAGGTATTTTCTTACCATAATGAATAAGGATTCTACATTGTTTGAGTTATTATTTCTTAATTGAACTAGGAAGTGATTACTTTTGTTTTAAATATTTTATCCATTTTCATGTTATTTTTTTTTTTTTTTGTATTCGGGAGGAAAACTTTAGGATATTATCAAATCGATAGGTTAATATTAAACTCGAATAAAATTTTATTTCTATCAAGATGTAACTATATATTTGTTTTAGAGACATTTAAAAGAAATTTAAATACCAAGAATGTTCAACGACTAAAAAATGATAATGAACATGTTTGTGTATTTTTTTTTAAGAAAGAAATAATGGAAAATTAAATTAGAATTTTGCACGTTAACGAATAATATTTGAAATGCTAATATGTCACTTTGGCTTGTCTGTGCAAATGTAGAATTAATCCTTTTCGTTGGGAAAAAAGGTCTATATATACGTCAAGTTTAGAGCAATTTTATGATGCTTCATTAAATAAATTAACTAGCTTGAATTTAAATGAGACGGGTGGTTAATTTATTCAAAAATCCATAGCAGTAAAGAAAAGAAAAAAAAAAACAAAAAACAACTGTGAGGGAGTGAACTTATAAAATAATGAGTTAGTTTCTTAACCTCTAAATAATTAAGATTTAATATACAAGTGAAAATTAACGATGAAGTTGGAAAGCCCTGCTACCGACCATTCGTCATAATAAATTAACTTACCGTTTGAAGCCGATTGGATTGGGTTGGGTAGATTTTAAACCTATTAGGTGCTTATTTAGGCTAGAAAAATGGGGACGACTCATAAATGCCTCAAAGGCGCGAGAAATATATTTAAGATTTGTGGCGAGGCCGAAAAGTACTACTATCGGTAAGCCACACGTCAATATAATAAATAATTTTAAAATAAATTAAAAGCGGGAGGCAAACAACTTTTAGGTTAACAAACATTATAAATCCAAAACAAAATAAAATTAATTTAAGCCAGACGTAAGTCGTTAAAGCGACCGTACTAGAACCACGGGACTCGAGGGGTGCCTAACACCTTCCCCTCGGTCAACAGAATTCCTTAGCCGGATTTCTAGTTCGCAGACCAAAAAAATAAAAATTAAAGAGTCATTTCCTTTTGAATAGGGATTCAATAAGGTGACTTGGAACACCCAAACTCAATTCCAAGTGGCGACTCTGTAAATAAAATAATCCCTTTTTAAAACGTCACTTTAATTGAAAAAACTCATTTTCTCTAAAATCGACTGCCTAGCGGGGTCGGATGCGGTGAAAAAACGGGGGGTGTGACAGATGGCGACTCTGCTGGGGACATAACCAGAATTCGAGCTTTCATATTGACTTATTTGGCTTTATTTAATTTTGATATTGTATATTGTTGGCCTAAATGTGTTCTTTGCCTACATGTTTATCGCTTTGATATTATTTGAATTGCAATATAAACTGTCTTCTCTCGCGCACCCATCTAAGTCTTCTGAGATACTGTATATTCGGAGATGCGGTATACGCTCCCGAGCTTGAGATACCAGAGATGCGGCAACGCTCCTGGGAAGGATTCTGTAGTTACCCATTATTTAAGATGGAAAGGGACCAACAGTGAGGCCGGAAAGCCCTGCTACCGGTAAAGCTGTCCCTTGCCGACTCGAGTTGTCCGCTCGTTTCATTGACAGTCTAGATACCTAACTCCACCAGGTTGAACCTAGCATAACCGAAACTTAGACATGGTTATCCCTAATACGCTACGTTTTATTTGTATCACGTGTATTTTTGACTTAGTGGGGCTCGACCCTGGGGTCGTGTCCGTCTAGGTCAGGTGTCACCTTTTGAGACCATCATGTACATTTTATGTGCTACTTGTTGCATTATAGGGAACACCATATCGAATGTTGACCGGCTTTTAGGTGAATTAATTGATCTGAAAAAAGGGGTTAAATAAAATTTTTAAGAATTTATTTCAGAAAATATATAAGATTTTACATATAATTTTTTTTTTGTAGAGATTAAGTCGTTTTAACGTCGTGGTCTCGTTATGTCCGTTTTCTTTGGTTTTAAAATCTTCTTAGGAATATCATAGAGCCCATTTTTGTCAAACACAATTAAAATCTTGTTAAATAATTTGGTCCACTATTTGGTTTTAATAATTTAATTATTGCTGATATGTCTGGTTCGAACGTCATCAAATTATTGTCTCTACTCTAGGATGCTCTAGAAGACTTGGATACTTCCTGTTTTGTCAGCTACTATTTTCTCATGCTGAAATCCTATTCCGTGTCGTTCCGTTAACTTTTTTTCGAAAATTATTTTTTAGGATATTTAAAATAGAATTCTTATTTTCCATCATTATCCTATAGGGTAATATGAACTCAGTCGAAAGGAGTGACAAGAGTCCGAGGGATGATGAAGCACCCCATTTCATGGTATTAGATAAAGTTCCAAAGCTATTGCGGATATGGTATAACAATATGACTGACTACGAACAGGGGGAAGTATATAAACACTTGGGATTTTTAAGGAGTCTGTTGAATGTTGAACCCCAAAGAGACGTGATAGAATCCTTGGTACAGTTTTGGGATCCTTCAAACAACGTGTTTCGATTCTACGACTTTGAGCTTACTCCCACACTGGAGGAAATAGGAGCATTTATTGGAAAGGGAAAGAACCTCCACCGAGGAGAACCCATGATACCGAAGCATGTCACTCCCGAAAGATTTTTCGAGCTATTGCACATAAAAAAGAAGAACATAGGAGGCTGCCTAGAAAATGGATGGGTTCGTCTAGAATTTTTGTACGAAAGATATGGCCAGGAAAGGGGATTCGAGCTGTTTAAATTAGAACTTAACAACGGGGGATGCTACCAAACCTGGAAAAAGCACGGTTCTGAAGCATTCATAGTGGCTTTTTTGGGAATCATGGTATTTCCAAAGAGAGGTGGAAAAATCAGCACCAATCTGGCCGCGTTTATTACCGCTTTTGAGAAGAATCCTAAGGTCACTATCGTGCCCATGATTTTAGCAGACATTTATCGGGCCTTGACGATGTGCAAAAATGGGGCGGACTATTTTGAGGGATGTAACATTCTATTGCAGCTATGGGTGCTCGAGCATATTCGTTACCATCCATTTGTTGTGGATTTTTGAGTCGAGTGGAATGATTATATCAAGGGCCATGAGAAGAGGATGGAGGACCAAAACTTTCCTGAAGGAATAAGAGCTTGGAAGGAGTACTTGGAGGGGTTGACGGCGGACAAGATAGTGTGGAATTATCATTGGTTCCCTTCAAAAGAGGTGATATATATGTCTACTTTCCGACCCTTCATCGTCTTAATGGGTCTCCGAGGTGTTCAGCCCTACGTTCCACTAAGAGTCATGAGACAATTCGGTCGACGTCAGCATGTACCACCAGTCGAGGATATGAAAGAGTTTATGTACGAATTCTTCCCTGACATCCCTCTAAGGAAGACTGAGATACTTAAGATCTGGGGAGGATGTGTACTTTCAGGCTTCGATCACATGGTGGAAGACCGCGACAAAGGCGAGGTAGATTATTGGTATTCACCATGGTTTCATGACCAACCTCCTCCTAAAGCTATGCCAGAAAGGTCAGCCAGAGAGCCAGTGGACCGAGAAGCGGAGATCGAAGTCAGAATTAAGCAGGCTCGACGAGAGGTAGAAGAGAAATATCAGTCTACTCTGCACATCTTAAATAATAATTTGGAAAGGGCTAGAGAAGAATTGGTTCACCATGAGGCAAAATTTGAGGCCAGAATTAGGTCGGTTCGTAAGGGGATTGAGAGGGAGAACCGTGTTGCCATGAATACCCTACAAGAAGACCTGGATATTGTCTCCGGTGCTATGGAGCAGCAATCGAGCGATTTTGAGAAGGAGAAGGCCTTGCTGATGAGTACACAGTCGAAGCTTCGAGCTCAGCTAAAAGCTTCCATGGAACGGGAAAGAGAAATAGCGAGACGCTTCACGGCTTTTCAGAAAGGAGTTGAAATTGAGAAAAACCAGTGGATGACTGAAAGACAGGCGCTTCACTATCAGATCGATGACCTTCATGCACGAGAAGGAGACCTAAAACATACCGTCCGCACTACGCAGCATTGGGTGCAAAACTGCCATGAGAGTATGATCGAGGCCAGGGGAGAGGTACTTCAGCTCAGTGAAACCTTGATTAATGTTTATGCTAAGTATCTTCACCAAGGTGATGAAAATCTTGGACGTCAGGCGCGTGCTCTCGCTCCACATCTGCCAAAAGCATTATCCAGGATCTACTCAAGTCTGAGAGAGGATTAAGTTGCAAGACATCTTTGGAAGGCATCTTGATGATAATTGTTAAAGTCCTTGTTTTCTTAGAGTTAGTTTCTTTATAGGTTCTTTTGTTTTCTCCAGTATTCTGAGTCTGTTCTAGATTTAGATAATTTTAGTTTCCTTTCATTAAAGCTTTGTTTTAAGAACAGTTGAAAATGTATGGAAAATTTCGCATTTGTTCAAGTTTTTATTCTCTCTTTATTTCTAAATATATACATATATTTACCCTAACCATGAACTACGTGACGATCTGATTCATGTAAAACATGATACGTAGGCAACCCTCGACGGGTGCGATCAAATATTTTTTCAAGATTCAAGTTTCAAGTAACAATTTTAAGATGTTGGCGTTAAATAATGAAAAAAAAAAATTAAATTAATTCACCAAAGCCGGGATGAAACAAGAGGGTTTTTCCTAAGTTCATTACAGGAAGAAAATTACTTAGGTGCATGATATTTGAGTTAGTTATGAACATATCAATATTTTTAAAAAGCTCTGAATCCTAACATATTTGTTTCTGTTTCAAAGAGAAAGAGAGAATAAGGTGGTTGGTTGTGGTTAAGCTGGCCTCTCACCCGTACAACACGAGGTATAAAGGAAAAGGGAAGATGACTCGAAAAGATGGAACAGAATCTGACAATGAAGAAGGTCGAGATCAGTTAGTTCCACAAGAGTTCGCGTCTTTGGAGGAGAATAGGTTATTGAAGCAACAAATTGCGGAAATGTATCAGGCCTGGGCGAATGGACAAGCCCCGCCTTCCTCGGTTCCTGGCTTTTCAGATGCAAACCATCCCAGTTCTACTCAAGCCCAAGTCGACGATCCACTTTATCCGCCTGGATTCGGTCCATACGCTAATGTGTCTAGCGCTGCTGGCACATCCACCATGCGTCCTCCAAATCCATCATTCACGAACAACCCGCTTTTTATTCCAGCCGTGGCAACTAATATAAATCCTCCATCAATGATGCAGAAGCCTATCAACGAGCTAAATCATGATCAAGTCTATCCTCCTGAATTGGCATTCAAACCCGCAAATTCATTTCAACCCACTCATCAGCCTGAGTCTCATATCGTGATCGAGAAGGCTATTATGAATGAAGAACGAGAAGAGATAGCTAGAAAAGTGAGGAGTCTGGAGCAGAGTATGAGAAACATACAAGGATTGGGAGGACACAAAAGCGTCTCTTTCAAAGACCTGTGTATGTTCCCTAATGTTCATTTGCCAATAGGGTTCAAGACCCCAAAATTTGACAAATATAATGGTCATGGTGACCCAGTGGCCCACTTAAAAAGGTATTGCAATCAACTCAGAGGAGCAGGAGGGAAAGAGGAGCTGCTTATGGCCTATTTCGGAGAAAGTCTGACGGGAATAGCCTCCGAATGGTTTATCGATCAAGACATCTCCCATTGGCACGTTTGGGATGATATGGCCCAAGATTTTGTACAACAATTTCAATATAATCTCGATATTATCCCTGACCGCACTTCTCTCGCTAATATGAAGAAAAAGCCATCTGAAAGTTTTTGAGAGTTTGCCATAAAATGGAGAGAACAGGCGTCTAGAGTCAAACCGCCACTGAAGGACCAGGAATTGATTGACGTTTTTCTCCAAACTCAAGAGTCCGATTATTTTCACCATTTACTAGCTGCGGTTGGTAAACCTTTCGCCGAAGCAATAAAAATTGGGGAAATGGTGGAGAATGACATCAAATCAGGAAAGATCATGAGCCAAACTACCCTCAAGGCCACTACACAAGCCATTCAAAGTGGATCAGGTGGTTTCGGAAATCGAAAAAAGAAGGAGGAAGGATCCATGATGGCATCAGTACCAGGCAATGCCCAAAGGGGACGGAATTCTCCTTACGTTCGGGTCCAACAGGGACAACCCAGCCCTTCTCAACATTATTATACACCTCAACCTACTGTTCTAAATGCTCAAGCGTATGCCCGACCTCCTCAGCGTCCACAATGACGGGCACCTGCGCCACAAGGTTTTCGTTCGCGGCAGCCAAATTTACAAGCCCCTCGTAATCCGTATGTTCCGACAGACTATACAAGAGAACAGAGGCCAAAGGAAAACTTCACCCCAATTGGAGAATCATATACGAGCCTGTTGCGGAGATTGGTCAAATTAGGATGGATTGAACCTGTTTTACCTTTCAAAGTGGATCCGAATGCAAGTTGGTTTGATCCTAATGTAAGGTGTGAGTACCATTCCAACGTCCAAGGCCACAGTACCGAAAATTGTTGGAGTCTAAAGAGAGCCATTGAAAAGTTAATCGAAAGCAAGGCAATCGTAATACAAAAAGAAGAAGCACCAAATGTCACCGACAATCCACTTCCTAATCACAGTAACACGCACGTCGTAGGGATGATTTTTAATGATAGAGACTACAGGCCAATAAGCCAAGCAGTGATGGAAATATGCGCTTTGAAGAAGAACCCGGGTGAAGCACTGAAGTGTATGCAAAGAGAACCACTGATCGTGAAAGGAGCGAGCTCCATTATAAGACCCCGAGATTCAGAAAAGATGGTATTGTATGTTCCTGCAAAGCTAAAGGGAATAGCACAAGATGGGCCAAAACTATATGTTTCGAGTGGTCCCGCAGGGTTCGACCAACAGCGCAACAACACGAGAGATATGACAGAGCCAATTGTCATAAGACACGCAGCACAGCTCCCAGTAACAAGCTTGAAAACCATCCCATGGAACTACAACAAAACCACAGTGATGTACAAAGGAAAAGAGGTCATGGAAGAAACAAACGAAACGGGGGGTTTGACTCGATCAGGAAGATGCTATATTCCAGAAGAATTAAGGAGACCAAAACAATTTAAAGATAGTCAAGGGCCAATGAAAAAACCTGTCACAAACGAAGAGGCTGAGGAATTTCTGAAGAAAATGAAAACCCAAGACTATTCCATTGTCGATCAGTTGAGGAAAACCCCAGCTCAAATCTCGTTATTGTCCCTGCTGCTACATTCTAAAGAACATTATCAGGCATTGATTAAGTTGTTGAACGAAGCATACGTCCCGAAGGAAACTACGGTATGTCAAATAGAAAGGATGGTTCGTAGAATATTTGAAGCAAATAGAATCACTTTTACTGATGATGAATTACCCACAGAAGGTTCTGGTCATAACAAGGCTTTGCATCTGACTATCAAATGCGAAGGACATTACATAAAAGGGGTAATGATCGATGGAGGTTCAGGAGTAGATAACTGTCCTCTCTCTACTCTGCAAAAATTAAAAATCAGCCCAGATAGGATTCGGGTTAATAATGTATGTGTCCGGGCTTTTGATGGTGCAAAACGAGACACAATTGGTGAGATAGATCTTGCTTTGGTTATCGGACCAGTTGAGTTTACAATCACCTTTCAAGTAATAGACATGGATACTTCCTACAACCTACTTTTAGGAAGACCATGGATCCACAGGGCCAGAGCCATACCTTCTACTTTGCATCAAGTAGTTAAGTTTGAACACGACAATCAGGAAATCATTGTACATGGAGAGGATGACCTTCCCATACATCGAGATTCTTCTGTACCCTGTATCGAAACAAAAGAGGGTTGTGAATATCCCATTTATCAAGCCTTCGAAATCGTGACAGCTGATCAAGTCGTGGAAGGTACCCCGATTCCAAGGTCTTATCTCTCTTCTACTTCAATCATGGTGGCTAGCCAAATGCTACAAAATGGTTATGAACCGGGAAAAGGATTAGGGGTTTCGCTGCAAGGAATTATAAACCCTGTAGATCCATGTGGTAGCCACAACTCCTTTGGCTTAGGCTTTAAGCCTACCGCAGCAGATAGAAAATGGGCAAAAGAGCAGAAGAAGAAGGCTTGGAAACTGACAATTCCGGTTCCACACATTAGCCAATCGTTCACGAAAGCTCAAAAGGAAGAAAATCAATACTCATATGCTGACAAGGATGTGGATGAAATATGTCAAGGCCTCAAGAAAATGTTTTATGAAGTAAACATGGTTCAGATGGGTGAAGGCCCTAGCCATGCGGATGTGCAGTTCGTCGGGCCAAATATCAAGCTCACTAACTGGGAAGCCACTCCTCTCCCCACAAGGAAGGAGTCTTGGTAGTTTATTTTGTTGTTTCGTTTTTCTTTCTTTTGTATTTTGGACTATTCTCAGGGTGGTAGTCCACATAGTTTAGTTATTTTCATGTTAACCCTCCTATCCTTTTCGATTCAACTAAATGAAATTCAAGTTTTCTAGTAACTTTATCTTTTCTTCCCTCTTTTAATTTTTATTATTTTTATCTTATTTCAGTTATGTTAATACTGGCTCCGATAACATGGCATGTACGTGGAGTTCACATTTAGATCCTAAAAAGTTGTCTAATCTCGAATCAGCAAACCAAACGGTAGATGAATACGATGAAGGTGAAGCTGATAAGGAAGTCAAAAAAGAATTGGATCAATTTGAGGATAAGCCCAAACCCAACTTAAATGACACCGAGATAATAAATTTGGGAACTGGTGAGGAGGTTAGAGAAATAAAAATAAGTATTCATGCGGATCAGAATATCAGAAATGATATCGTTCAGATTTTGATCGAGTATAAGGATGTTTTTGCTTGGTCTTATGATGATACGCCGGGTCTAAGCACAGATTTGGTAGTCCACAAACTGCCTACATACCCTGATTTTTCACCGGTCCAGCAAAAGCAAAGAAAGTTTAAAACTGACGTGAGCGATAGAATTAAAGAGGAAATCATGAAGCAATTGAATGCGAACGTGATCAGGGTCGCTCAATACACCACATGGTTAGCTAATGTGGTGCCCGTACCAAAGAAAGATGGCAAAATCAGAGTCTGTGTTGATTATAGGGATTTGAACAAAGCAAGCCCTAAAGATAACTTTCCGCTGCCCAATATTCATATCCTCGTTGATAATTGTGCTAAACATGAGATTCAATCTTTCGTGGATTGTTACGCCGGATATCACCAGATCTTGATGGATGAAACAGATGCAGATAAGACTGCTTTCACCACCCCGTGGGGTACTTATTGCTACAGGGTCATGCCGTTTGGTTTAAAGAATGCGGGAGCTACGTACATGAGAGCTATGACTACTATTTTCCATGACATGATGCACAAGGAAGTAGAAGTATACGTTGATGATGTCATTATCAAGTCCAAGACACGAGTCGATCACGTAGATGACTTGAGGAAATTCTTTGAAAGGTTGCGAAAGTATAATCTTAAGCTCAATCCAGCCAAGTGTGCATTTGGAGTTCCATCCGGAAAACTTTTGGGTTTCATAATTAGCCGCAGAGGCATTGAATTGGACCCCTCCAAGGTAAAATCCATTCGATAATTGCCGCCTCCGAAGAATAAAACTGAGGTCATGAGTTTTCTAGGAAGGCTGAATTATATAAGCAGATTCATCGCTCAGCTTAGCACTACATGTGAACCGATATTTAAATTGCTAAAGAAGGATGCCGCTATCCAATGGACAGACGAATGTCAAGAATCATTTGATAAGATTAAAGAATATTTGGCAAATCCTCCAGTACTGGTCCCACCGGAACCTGGTAGGCATTTATTCTTGTATCTGTCAGTGATGGACAATTCTTTTGGTGGTGTTTTAGGACAGCATGATATCACAGGCAAGAAGGAACAAGCAATCTATTATTTGAGCAAAAAGTTCACGAGTTACGAGGTAAAATATACTCTTTTAGAAAAGACATGTTGCGCCCTAACTTGGATTGCTCAGAAGTTGAAGCACTATCTTTCGTCCTACACAACCTACCTCATATCTCGAATGGATCCTTTGAAGTATATTTTTCAAAAACCTATGCCCACAGGCAGATTGGCGAAGTGGCAAATTTTACTTACAGAATTCGACATTGTGTATGTTACTCGTACCGCTATGAAAGCGCAAGCATTGGCCGATCATTTGGCGGAGAACCCAGTTGACAATGAGTATGAGCCTTTGCGAACTTACTTTCCTGATGAAGAGATAAATTCAATTGAGGAAGAAGTTCAAGATGATATGTATGCATGGAAATTATATTTTGACGGGGCAGTCAATGTCAAAGGAGTAGGAATTGGGGCAGTTCTTATCTCACCGACCGGGCATCATCATCCCGCCACAGCACGACTCCGTTTCTTTTGTACTAATAACACAGCAGAATATGAAGCTTGCATCATGGGGTTAAATATGGCAATAAATCTGGATGTACACAAGCTAGTGGTGTTGGGAGATTCTGAATTACTCATTCGACAAATTCAAGGTGAATGGGAAACGAGAGATATCAAGCTCATTCCATACAAACAGTTCTTAGAGGACCTTAGCAAAAGGTTCAAGTCTATCGAGTTTAGACATATCCCCAGATCCCATAATGAGCTGGCTGATGCCCTGGCTGCCCTAGCTTCCATGCTTCCATACCCAGGTAATACGCATCTCGACCCATTAGAGATACAGATACGAGATAAACATGGTTATTGCAATATAATTGATGCAGAACCAGATAATGAACCCTGGTACTATGATATCAAACGCTTCCTAAAGTCAAAAGAATATCCAATACACGCCAATGCAGATCAAAAAAGAACTATTAGGAGACTTGCTAATGGTTTCTTCTTAAGTGGGGAGATTCTGTACAGACGAACCCCAGACTTGAACTTGTTGAGATGTGTTAATATTCAGGAAGCTGAAAGAATCATGAACGAGGTACATTCGGGGGTATGTGGTTCGCATATGAATGGCTACGTTTTAGCGAAGAAGATTATGCGATCAGGATATTATTGGTTAACTATGGAGCGAGATTGCTTTCGCTTTGTTCGCAAGTGTCATCAGTGTCAAATTCATGGTGATTTGATTCACTCGCCACCTTCAGAGCTGCATCCGATGTCTGCTCCTTGGCCATTCGTCGCTTGGGGTATGAATGTAATCGGTCCAATAGAACCAAAAGCTTCTAATGGGCATCGATTCATACTGGTCGCTATTTACTATTTCACTAAATGGGTAGAAGCTGCTACTTTCAAATCAGTCACGAAGAAAATAGTAGTGGATTTTGTTCTCTCGAACATCATATGTCGTTTTGGTATACCAAAGTCCATTATCACAGACAATGCAACCAATCTCAATAGTCATCTAATGAAGGAGGTTTGTGAGCAATTCAAGATCATGCATCATCATTCTACCCCTTACCGTCCTAAAGCAAATGGAGCCGTTGAAGCAGCAAACAAGAATATTAAGAAGATTCTTAGGAAAATGGTCCAAGGATCTCGACAGTGGCATGAGAAATTACCATTTGCTCTTTTAGGATATCGTACAACTATCCGTACATCGACTGGCGCAACTCCTTATTTACTAGTCTATGGGACTGAAGCTGTGATACCCGCAGAAGTCGAAATTCCCTCGCTTCGAATCATTGGTGAAGCCGAAATTGACGATACCGAATGGGTCAAGTCTAGACTAGAACAATTATCGCTAATAGATGAAAAAAGGCTGACGGCAGTTTGCTTTGGTCAATTATACCAGCAGAGGATGACACGAGCTTACAATAAGAAGGTACGTCCTAGAAAATTCGAGGCCGGCCAACTTGTTTTAAAACACATCCTTCCACACCAAGAAGAGGCTAAAGGAAAGTATGCTCCAAACTGGCAGGGTCCATACATAGTTAAACAAGTACTATCAAATGGAGCTTTGCAACTTGCGGATATGGACGGAAAAATGACAGAAAAAGCTATCAATGCCGATTCAGTCAAAAGATATTATATTTGACACACTTGTGCTTAACATTCTCAAGTTGAAATAACGAAAGGCCATCATTCTACTTAACTAATTGCCATTAATCCCTTGTCAGCCCTTCGAGCCTTATTTATCTTTCTTTGCTTACCCTATTTGGAGCCGGAATCAAAAAAAAAAAAAAAAAAAAAAAATAATGCATCACCATTGAACTACGTTCGACCTGATTCCTAAATGGATACGTAGGCAGCCCTATCTTGGGGTTCGGTCCGACAAAAAAAAAAAAAAAAAAAAAAAAGGATATATATCTTATTGTCACTTTTATATGGCTCTCAAGTTGTAATCTACCCTAAAAATCCTTTTCCCTTTGTCCATTAAAGACCTTCTGATCAATCTTTGAGAATGTCAAGCCTTGTGTGTTGTATATATATGTATATATAGATTCAAAAAAAAAAAAAAAAAAAATCTTGTAGGTGAAAACCCATGGAGGCACCACAAGATAAAAAAAAAAAAAAAAAAAATTCAAAAAAAAAAAAAATCAAAAAAAAAAAAAAAAAAAAAAAAACTTATTGGTGAAAACCCTCAGGGGCGCCATAAGACAATGATGAACGAGACAATCAAAATTAGAGAGGTCAATTGAGAAAATCCCAGAAGGAATGACTTTAGTCAAGCAAAGTTTATCATGACAGGACAAAGATCAAGAAGAATGACTTGATTTGATTGAAAGGTGCAGCCTAATTCGAGATTAGACGGTTTTGAAGGATCAAATATCTACTTCAAATTGCGTGTCATGTGTTATTGGAGTCAATATACATCTCCGAATAAGCTTTTCTTACTTTACTGGTAGAAATCCTTTCTATTTAAGCATATTTCTTTTATTCCTTCTTTCGATTTTTCCTTATTTCATTTTTATACGCACCAAATACAAAATAAACAAAGACGCGCAAAATTGACCATGGCTCCCAGTGAAATTGAGCAAAGATTATTGGACGTTCACCACCTTGACAAGGACAGAGAGCCAGTTAAGATAAGTGTTACGAACGAAGCATTTGAAAATGAAGAGCAAAATCGTACTAAAACAAACAGAGATGCAACAGAATTTGAAAAACAAAGAATCAAGCTCGCCAACCAATTAGTTGAATCAACTGTATCAAGTTGGGGAAGGGATAAGGAAAACCTCCAAGGGATTCAAGGCCACAAACCAACTACCAAGTTTAAAACTCACATTTTTTTTTCTTTCTTTGCTTGAACAGGGGCAAAGCAATCTTGTGAAGTTTAGTGAAAAAGTATAGCAAAGTTAAGTTTTCTTGAATTTTCTTTTTTTATTTATACTCCTATAATTCTAAGTTCATATCAATATAATTATAAAAATAATAATAAAACCCCTCATATTCAAGGCTGGGGCATTTTTTTCTTTTCTAACAAAGAAAAAAAAATCATAATCTTTATTCGTCTTCATAGGGCACCATCCCCTTGCTGGCATCTTATCTAGTCTTCATAGGGAACCATCCCCTAGTTGACATCTTATCTCGTCTTCATAGGGCACCATCCCCTAGTGGACATCTTACTTCGTCTTCATAGGGTGCCATCCCCTAGTTGACATCTTACTTCGTCGTCATAAGGAACCATCCCCTAGTTGACATCTTATCTCGTCTTCATAGGGCGCCATCCCCTAGTCGACATCTTATCTCGTCTTCATAGGGCGCCATTCCCTAGCTGACATCTTTTTCGTCTTCCTAGGGCACCATCCCCTAGTTGACATCTTATCTCGTCTTCATAGGGCGTCATCCCCTAGTTGACATCTTACTTCGCCTTCATAGGGTTCCATCCCCTAGTTGACATCTTACTTCGTCTTCATAGGGCGCCATCCCCTAGTCGACATTTTTATTCGTCTTCATAGGGCGCCATCCCCTAGTGGACATTTTATCTCGTCTTCATAGGGCGTCATCCCCTAGTTGACACCTTTTTCGTCTTCATAGGGTACCATCCCCTAGTTGAAATATTTTTCGTCTTCATAGGGCGTCATCCCCTAGTTGACACCTTTTTCGTCTTCATAGGGTACCATCCCCTAGTTGAAATGTTTTTCGTCTTCATAGAGCATCGTCCCCTAGTTGATGTTTTAGGAAACAAACCTTCCTATTTTTCTTCTTTATGTCTTCATAGGGCATACAAAATCTAGTTGCATTTTAAGAAGCAAAAATCCTAATTCCTTTCCATGCATTCATTAGGCATAACTTCCTTTGGTTGCATCATTAAGAATAGGGTTCTTATCTTATTGCACTCCTAGTCTAAATTTCTATCCATTCATTTATTTATTTATTTTTAAACTAGATTATAGTTTTCCTAATAACTCACAAAATTTTTCTAGTGTAAACTGGGGCAGAAAATTTTGTTTGTTTTGTTTCGTCTTCTTTGATAGATTGCAGGTTTTCTGCAAAGCACAGGGTTATCCAAGAATGGAATTTCATCTCCGGTCAGAATATAGAAGAATGATCATGTTGAAGATAGCTAGAGTCAGCTCTGTATCTGTAGCGGCCCAACATCTCAAGAGACATCTTTTTAGCTTCTGATCAGGAGAACAAGCATCCAAAGTATTCTATGAACTGTTCTTTGGTATAGTATCAATGACTCAATCCGAGTTTCAAGTTCAAGTCTCAAATCTTAATTTCAAGATCAAATTTTGAGATCAAGGAACCCACCAGAAGAAGGTGAGGTAATAACTGAAGATCCAAGGGGAAGATCGGAAACAAGGAAATCAAGACAAATAGGATAAATAGGATCTTGTACTTTTACTTCTAGTTTCATTTTTATGTAATAAAAGGAGCAACGAACCGAAAACTCAACGGGACCTCAACTCGACTCTCTAATTCACCCACTCATTCCAACACCTACTCGAACTACAGGTGACCTGATTCTCTTATAACCCGAGATATGTAGGATGTCTAAAACCAAGACTCGGTCACACCTCTTTTCTACTTATTTACTAATGAATAAATGGTTGAGCAAAATTAGTCATGTTTACTTCTTTGCTTGGAAATTCTCCATATTTTCAAGCAAAGAGGGGCATTCTGTAAACACCTAATTTTTTACCCAAACCTAATATTTTTATACCATTTTAATATTCAATTAATTTTTTATTTTATTTTATTTTTATTTTTATTTTTAGGCATTTTAAATTTATCTTATTTTGAGGTTCGTTAAAATTTTAAAAACTACAAAAATAGAGTCACATTTTCAAATAAGTTTTTATTTTATCGTTTATTTATTTGTTTATTTATTTATTTATTTATTTTAAAAAAAATAATAATAAAAATAATAATAATAAAAAAAATAATAATAAAAAATCTAAATTAAATTTGTTTTCTTCTTTCAACTTTAATAAAAAAAAATGTGATATTAATTTTTCTTAATCATATTCCTAAGACTAGCTAATTAACTTATTTTTTTTTTAGTATTTTTATTTCTTCCAAAATATTTAAAAAAATAATAAAATAAAATAATAATAATAAAAAAAAAAATAAAAAATGAAGAAAACCTAAACTACCCAAACCACCCACAAGTCCCACTCTCCCAAAACCTCTCCCCACTTTCCACTACACAAACACACGACACAAACCTACTACTATACATATATATATAACACACACATGCATTAATAAAAGGAGATCACATACGGGAAGCAGAAAGAAAAAAAAAACAACAAAAGACAAGAAAATAAACAAAAGCAAGAAGAAAGGGAGAGTGAGAGAGGGAAAAGGGATTTGAGTCTGAGGTTTCTTTTGGATTTCGAGTTCGTGATTCGTTCGCTTTTTATTGTGAATTACTGACAGAAGAGGTAACCCTCAATATTTTTGTGTAATTTAATATCATGATTATACGAAACTTGATTTCAATAATAGAAAGTTGTTTAGATTCATCGATTGTTTAACTGGTATGACCATTTATTTTCGCATGGTTAAGTTAAGGTAATATTCCTATCTTAATAAAAGTTTACATTTAGTATTTCAGTGGTTAAGACTTTAGTTTCTTGAATAATTGCTCAAAAAAAAAAAAAAAAAAAAAAAAAATTCTCCCTTGTATCTTTTGCATTGGTAAATACAGTGTTGTATATTCATGCCATTCTTTATTCCACTTTTCGTTGTGCTGTGTTTAATTAGTGCTCGTGGTTGTTTGAACAATTTCATATTTTTTTTTATTATAATGTTTAATTAATAGTCATAGTGGAGGTATTTTCTTACCATAATGAATAAGGATTCTACATTGTTTGAGTTATTGTTTCTTAATTGAACTAGGAAGTGATTACTTTTGTTTTAAATATTTTATCCATTTTCATGTTATTTTATTTTTTTTTGTATTCGGGAGGAAAACTTTAGGATATTATCAAATCGATAGGTTAATATTAAACTCGAATAAAATTTTATTTCTATCAAGATGTAACTATATATTTGTTTTAGAGACATTTAAAAGAAATTTAAATACCAAGAATGTTCAACGACTAAAAAATGATAATGAACATGTTTGTGTATTTTTTTTTAAGAAAGAAATAATGGAAAATTAAATTAGAATTTTGCACGTTAACGAATAATATTTGAAATGCTAATATGTCACTTTGGCTTGTCTGTGCGAATGTAGAATTAATCCTTTTCGTTGGGAAAAAAGGTCTATATATACGTCAAGTTTAGAGCAATTTTATGATGCTTCATTAAATAAATTAACTAGCTTGAATTTAAATGAGACGGGTGGTTAATTTATTCAAAAATTCATAGCAGTAAAGAAAAGAAAAAAAAAAAAAAAAACAACTGTGAGGGAGTGAACTTATAAAATAATGAGTTAGTTTCTTAACCTCTAAATAATTAAGATTTAATATACAAGTGAAAATTAACGATGAAGTTGGAAAGCCCTGCTACCGACCATTCGTCATAATAAATTAACTTACCGTTTGAAGCCGATTGGATTGGGTTGGGTAGATTTTAAACCTATTAGGTGCTTATTTAGGCTATAAAAATGGGGACGACTCATAAATGCCTCAAAGGCGCGAGAAATATATTTAAGATTTGTGGCGAGGCCGAAAAGTACTACTATCGGTAAGCCACACGTCAATATAATAAATAATTTTAAAATAAATTAAAAGCGGGAGGCAAACAACTTTTAGGTTAACAAACATTATAAATCCAAAACAAAATAAAATTAATTTAAGCCAGACGTAAGTCGTTAAAGCGACCGTGCTAGAACCACGGGACTCGAGGAGTGCCTAACACCTTCCCCTCGGTCAACAGAATTCCTTAGCCGGATTTCTAGTTCGCAGACCAAAAAAATAAAAATTAAAGAGTCATTTCCTTTTGAATAGGGATTTAATAAGGTGACTTGGAACACCCAAACTCAATTCCAAGTGGCGACTCTGTAAATAAAATAATCCCTTTTCAAAACGTCACTTTAATTGAAAAAACTCATTTTCTCTAAAATCGACTGCCTAGCGGGGTCGAATGCGGTGAAAAAACGGGGGGTGTGACAGATAATATGGAAGCCACTTCAATATGCAAGTGTACATATTTTATTAATTTATGGCCTTTATTACTTTCATGGAATCCTGCCTTGTTCATCATTAGAAGTTGGGACTAGTTATTTCTATTTGATATGGTGGTACTTCTTTAACATCTTCTAGATCTACTCTATGAAGTGTATGCTCTTTTAATGAGTTCTCACAATTACAATTTTGTTAGGAGCTTGTTATATCATTCATTATCATTAGAGCAATTTTTTTTTAATTGAAGTAAGCTTGCAAAAGCTCAGTATTAATGAGTGAAAATTGTTATCACATGAATATTTTAAAAATTGATTTAAGACGAAAGTAAAAAACTTCATTTGCAAAATTTTCAAGCTGAAACATCAAATTACTGAAGAATTGCATATCAATATGCTGTGAAATGAGGTTAGGGGGTTGGGCTGGGGTGGTTGTTATATATATCGGAATTCTTTCTCCTAGGTAAAACATTGACACGACATTTAGTTTACCAATGTAACTGAGTATACATTATCTATACCTTGGTTGTATATATTGTTGGTTCAAAATTGAGACGCCTCATATGCAAGCTTAAAGTTTATAAATTATAGATATGGTAAATTAGATAACAAAAAAAATATCATACTAAAAACATATGATTAATTTGGTTTGGCCAAATGACGACCTACATATTAAAAATAATATTGAAAAATTTAAAACTTACTCGGAGAAATCTTCCCCTAAATAAAGACATTTTAAAAACTATATTATGGATGTTATTGTGTTATGGTATAAGAAGGGGATCTTTTATTTATAGATGTCTAAAATCTTTATAAAAAAAAAAAAGGTTAGCCAAATATATATGAAAAAAGTTTTATATTTTACTTTTTAGAAAAAGTAAAAGTAATTATAGAAAAGTAAAAGTAATTACTCCCTCCGTCTCATTTTATGTGTCGCTATTTGATCGGATACAGAGTTTAAGAAATACGTAAAAACTTGATATTTTTTATCAAATTATCTTTTTATTAAAATAATGTATTATTATTAATTTTAATTAAGTGAGCCTTTATAAGTGGGACCAATAAGGGTAATATTGAAATTGCGTCTTTAAATAGTTACCAAATAAAGAAAAGTGATACTCTTTTTGGGACATACAAAAAAGAAAATGATGACACATAAAATGAAACGGAGGGAGATATTACTTTTATTTTTCTTTTAAGAAAAGTATAACTTAATTTTGGTAAGAAAATCATGTCAAAAATCCTAACAAATCTTTCATTTTCGGCTTGATTTTCTGACAAAATAATTTTGATCTTCCTTTTTCACACGATCCTCACATATCACTACTGCTTATCATGATTAGAAATTCATATAGGTTAAAAAATAAATTTCTATATGTTAAAACTAAAAGCACGGGTTGATATTATTGAAACCATGTATTATAAGTAAATAGGGTTGAAAGTAAAACTTTGTGCATTGAAAGTGAGGACAGATTAAAAGTGGAGCTCATGCGTTAAAAATAAATGCACGAGTTGAAAGGAGTTCTGGCATTCAAAGTAAACAGAGGTTGAAAGTTGAAGCTCGTAAACATGGGTTAAAAGTTGATTTTATTTTAATGATGAAGCAGCACGATTATTGAAAATATGATTAAAATATCTTCTCCACATGTAGTTGGACAAAAACATCATTATCGCCAAACTGATTGCATTTTGATTTGAAACCGCTTTGAACCTATTTGATCTCACTTCACCAAACCTTTGGATCTTTGAACCGTAAGTTTGGATACCATTTGTTGGGTTCGAAATAGATAGGGCCTCATGTGAATGCTTAAAGTTTGCAAATCACAGATATGATAAATCAGATGATAAAGAAAAACTAAAAACATATGATTAATTTGGTTTGGTCAAATGACCTACATATTAAAAAATAATATTGAAAAATTTAAAATCTATTGGAAGAAATCTCCCTTTAAACAAAGACACTTTAAAGACTACATTGTGGATACTATGGTGTTATGGTATGAGAACGGAGGTTTTCTATTTATAGATGTCCAAAACTTTTCCTCCAAGAAAGAGATTAGTCAAATATGAAAATCAAGAAAGAGGTTAGTCAAATATGAAAAAGTTTTATATTTTTCTTTTAAAAAAAGTAAAGTATTTTTGATAATACTTTTATTTTTGCTTTCAAGAAAAGCATAACTTAATTTTGATAAAAAAATTAGGGCAAAAACTCTAACATATATTGTGTATAAGATATGTACATTGGATGTATAACACATATATTATTAAAATGACATGTGTATCTTGAAAAAAGTTCTATACACTTCGTATATTTTGTAGGGAGGAAATGTTTTCAAAAAAAAAAAAAAACAATTTTTAAGAAAATAAGTGATTTTTTTTTTTCGATGTGCAAGTAAAAAGTATTATCCTAAAAGTATTTGTACACATCTAACACAAAACTATATGAATGGATAGGAATAGGGCGATCAGTGTTGTGGTGAGGGTGGGGTGGGGTTGAATGGTTGTGAGGATGAGAGGAGACAATGTCCCTTATTTTTTCCTATTTTCAAAAGTTCCTCCATTAATGGACCCACTATCTATACAATGTACCTGTGGGAAAATATTCTCTAATGAGCTTTACATGAATTTAAATTAATCAGGACACTTAAATAAATTTTAATCAACTCCAAGTACAAGAAAATGAATTTTTTCTTAAGAAAAGAGATGCATAACGGTATTTAGTTCTTCTACTTCTATTTCATCCTTTTTATATTTTTTTGCCAAACAAATTAATCAAGGGAAAAGACATAATTTCCCCCCTTGAATTTATGGTAAAATTTATTTTAACACTTTAATTTTATTGGTAATTATTTATCCTTCTAAATAATTTTCACGTGAATTATATTACCCCTTAAAGGCTAATGTGGCAAATTTTTTTTTCAAAAAATATAGTACATTTTAATTAAAAAGGTAAAAAATTAAATAAGTGAGATCATTTTTAAATTTTAAACCACTAATCTTTCTTCTTCCTGACAACGCGCCACCTTCTCTCTTTTTCTTCCTCACGTCCCACCGCCCCTTTCTTTTTTTTTCTCCATTTTTCTGCACACCATCATCAACCAACTTCATTATTTTATGTGAATTTCTCTAATAAGTTCAGTTTTTCACATAAATGTTTTTAAGAAAATTCAATTTATTCCATCACAATTAATTTTTCTCAATAACTAAATTATTTTCAAATTTATTGAATTCTTGTTTTGATGAACAAATTAAAGATACTCATATGAAAAATACTGAAAAATTCATATTGAGATTGAATCGAACAAGACAATCGAATCCAACAAAACAATTACAAAAATGTAACAATTGAACTTGACAAAAAAATTCAACATATTTTTTAATTTCTGATTTCTTTTACCCTCAAAGTGAAATTCTTTGATATTACAATTATAATTTTTTAAAAATTAAATTTCAAAGAATTGAGTTTAATTTTTTTTTAAAAAATAAAAAGAGTTCAAGAAGAAAGAATGATGAGGGAGGCGGGGGCGAGAGAGTGTTTGCAAATTGTAGGGAGGGCTTTGGGTGGGGTGGGGTTTGGGGGGAGGGGACTGAACAAGAGAGAAAATTGGGGGGCAGGGGCAGCAGTTGGTGGAGATTGTATGGGGTGAAGAAGACAGTTTGGGGGGAGGGGGTGAAAAAGAATTTTCTTTTTAAAATTATATATATATATATATATATATATTTTGCGTGGCTATAATATGCTGCTGATTTAGAAGCAGGTGTATTACAATCAATAAAGGTTGTTACTCTCTCCAGCAAGAATAAGATAAAACATAAAGGAGTTACTAATTAATTTAACTTAATACTTATTTTCTTCATCTCAAATTATTTGTCTCAATTTTTTTAATTTAATTTCTCATTTTTTTTTTCATTAATTAAGAAGAGATAAATATTGTATCTCAATTTGAAATGGGTAATTTGAGACGAAGGAAGTATATTGAAATGTGGATGATGAGGACTTGGAAAAGAAACACTTTGAAAGACAATAAATTAATTTAACTTAATACTTTTTCCGTCTCATTTTCTTTGTCTCAAATTAACTTAGCACATTAATTAAAAAAATAATTAATAATATTATTAGTTTATCATAACATTTCTATTATATGATGCTTATATTTTAATTTGAAGAAGTCATTAATGCAAAGGGTAGAACATAAAAAAAAATTATTGCTTCTTCATTTTTGAAAAATAAAAAATAAAAAATAAAAAATAAAAAATAAAAAATAAAAAATAAAAAATAAAATTAAAAATTTGGGATAAGTAAAATAAAACGGAGGGAGTATATTGGAATGTACATGATGACGACTTGGAAAAGAAACACTTTGAAAGACAATAAAGTGGATGAAAATGTTTTTGACCTCTACATGGATAGATAATGACTGGGGGAATAAAAAGATGGTGGTCAAAGCAAAAGTTGGATTCCAATTGCTCAATCTAGTACTGTTTGTCCTGGATAATATTAATTAGTGGAATCCTGCTTGTTTTATCTTTTTTCCTTTTCATAATTGCCCCTAAGAATTTTTTTTTCCCTTTTTATTTCTGGACAGAAGACAGAAGTTGTACCCCTTTTCTCTTAATTCATGTGAATTATTTTATTTAACACCAAATTTAAGAAGAAAAGAAAGAAAGATTTTTGAAATTTATGATCTAAAATAGATATTTTAAAGTTAATTTGATACTAAATATAAAAATATATCAATCTTTTTCTGATCAATCAAAGAAAATGTGAGTCATATAAATTGAGATAAAAAAAGAATTTGATTTCAATTTATAGTGAACGTTATAATTTCTATAAATCCTTTGATTTTTATTTTCAAATATAGGGTCTTTCAAATTGATCTTAAATCTTAATGAATTTGATATTGACTTGTACCTGACTTCAAGGATTTTTGATATAGATCTTAAACATTTATCTTAATCTCCACTTGTATTTGAATTTGAGTGCTCGAATGTTTGAACTTGTAGTTTGTAAAGACATTGCGGTGTTTGATTCACAAATTCTTTCTGACTTCTTGCTAGAATTATGGTGTCTTTTTTGAATTATTATGATCCATATTTATAGTTATAGAATGAAAGAGTTGTGATATAGACAAACTCTTCTCGCCCGATCAATTTTAAGCGACATGATTATATTCGATTGATCAGAATATATCACTCCTACACATTGCGTATTTTCATTGACCTTTGATTTGATTATGAATTTTGTGTCATTTGATATGTGGAATAATCATATTGACTCTTTCCTTCGACTTAACATGCCACATTATTTGAAATGTGGCACCAACTGAGCCTCTATGACAAAATGACTTTTTAGACTTGACAAAGTGGCTCATCATTTGTAACGGATTATCCCAATGCAAATAGACCTTAATTAAATTCATATTTATTAAATTTAAATAATTAATCAAATTATATTAATTCACAATATTTATTTGAACTAATATACATTGAATTTGATATAATTCAAATTTCTTATGAATTTATATTTAATAAAATTTTGTTGTTCATAGTTTTTTTTTTGGTAAGATGAATATTCTATATATTAACAAAAACTAGATTAGTACAGCATTGCTAGTAGCAGAGACCTTTTGTACATGACCATTAGTTACCTTTTGTAGCGTCGGAGCTAGTACTAGGATTAGTAGCATCTAAACTAGAGCTAGAACTAGATACATTGATTATGATAACGTTTCCTAAGGTTGCTAGCATAGTAGTAGTAGTTGCAGACACGAGTTTAGTAGTGGCTGCTCCTGATGCATCAGCTTCCAGTGTCTTCATATGATGTGCTAGTGGTGCATCCAAAATATGTGGTTTATTACTTGTAGAGATGTTTAGTTTGCAACCGTCATTCACCAAAACATCACCTAACATATTCCCTTGCCTAAAATTATGCCGGACCAGCGGATTCCCCAATTCCTTCAATGTTGACCTGCACAAGTAGACAATATCAGTGTACAGAGGGGAAGGAAAGTGGAGTTGATGGAAGAAATCAGTAGAATCTGTTTCAATTTCCACCAAGTTGAGATTTTTTTCCTTATCCAGCCGGAGGCCCTGCTCTAAATCTTGTCGTTCAGCCATGGTTGGAGTAAGAGAGGTAGTTTTCACATAGAAACCAACCACCCATTGTCCAATTGAGTTTCGAGTGATTCCTCCAAGGTCGGCAGTGAGAGTTGGAGATTGAAAAGCCCCATCAATATTAAGTTGAGGCTTGTTTTAGGAGAGGAGTCCACACAATACGAACATCAATTTTAGATGTTTAAGGGATCTCAGCCGCAGAGACAATATATTCAGAAGTATGCATTACGATATAGTTATAGGAAAGGGGCTATGGTTGATTTTGTGCTTCGGTAAAGAGCGTCTGGTTTATGTAAATTCATATATTCCATAACGCAAAGAGGTAAAACTCACGCCAAGAGATTTTGGTGTTGTGAAGAGGTATATTGATACTATTTATATTCGAGAGCCAATGATTTGGGGTATTTATGATATTTTTCACATTCATGCTCATATCTAACCAAAATATTCTGATTCTAGGGCAATCAAAAAGTATATGGGTTAAGTTTTCCAATGTCAATGTCCCATTGCAGATCGCACAAGTGGCATCAGTAACTATGCCTAGGTGATAGAGATGGGACTTGGAAAGGATATTATAGGAGCATAACCAAAGAAAAGTTTTGATTTTAGGGAGGGTATTGAGAGTCCATATCCAATAAAAAGCATAGACCTATGGGACCTGTTGCATGGGCAAGATTTGGCGGGCCAATTTGGCTGAGAATAAACCATTAGAGTTTAACGCTCAATAAGTAATGTCAGGACTAGACTGATTTAGTTTAACAATAGAAGCTTTAAGCTTGACATCCTCAGGGATTTGTATGAAAGCCTATTCCAGTTTCTAGATTCTTGATTCCAAAGTTCTTTCAGAGTTAAATGGGCGTCATTGATATTTAGGGGTTCCCAAAGGATGCTTCTAAAAGGGCGGGGGGTGTTTGTAATGATCATTCGTTACACATATTTGCCAGCACTACTGAACGACACCGTTAGAGCCTATTTAAATAAGGTTCAGCAGTTAGTAATCAAGGGTGGTGATTAAATTAGATCAAGTACCAGATCAAGGGCTGAGATTCACTCAAAAAAGGGGTATAAATACCAAATACAAACAGAAGAAAGGCATGTGAAATTGGTCTGTTCTAAACTCGTGTTCCTTCCAGAACTTCTTCTCTAAATCTCAATCCAAATTCTTCTTCTTCTTCTTCCCAATGCTGTTCTTATCTTCCAAAATCCTTACCTTCCAGTGAAGTTATTTTCAATTAATTGGAAATGAGCCGATCTACAAATTGACTATTGATTCAAGTATGCAGTTGCTTCAAGCTGGGTTGTTCACCTTTAGAGTCGAGTTGCTGAGCTAGCATATCTAGGATTTTTCTCCAGTTTTAGTACTCTTTGCGATTTAATTGAATTTCAGTTGGTCATTTTTGAAATTTAGTTATTACTGTTTGAACACTGTTCAGCGTGAAGTTAGTGTAATTGCTGAGTTGTTGTCGATTTAATTTGTTGTGATTGTTGGAGTTCATTACAAATTGGTATCAGAGCCATCGATTTTGATTATACCTGTGGATAATGACCGGAGCGGATGCTACAAGGGCTAAACAAGCTGAGGAATACTTGAGAAAAATTGAAGCTCAAGTGCAGGCTAATAAAGTAGAGGTGGACTCTAAGCTCTCGGCTATAGAGTCACGATTGACTGAGATGGGCTCTACTCAAGGAGATATGAAGCAAATGATAGAGGAAACTCATGAAGCTATGATGAGATTATTGGGAAAAAACACTGGTAAGAGTACAGTTACTCCTAAAAGCAGCAATAGAGGTGATAGATTGCTTCCTATGCCTAATAGAGTAGCCGAAGTGGGGGGAAATAGACCCAATCTGAGCTACGAGTTTCATCCCAAGCTCTAATTTCCCATATATGGAGGAGCTGAGCCTCGATCTTGGTTGAGAAGGTGCAACAAGTACTTTAATATTTATAGAATCACTGATCCAGCTAGAAAACTTGAAATGGATACGTTACACATAGAGGGAGATGCTGAGGCTTGGTATTTCTCTT
Source organism: Capsicum baccatum var. pendulum (assembly GCA_030864225.1). Lineage (NCBI taxonomy): Eukaryota > Viridiplantae > Streptophyta > Magnoliopsida > Solanales > Solanaceae > Capsicum > Capsicum baccatum. Next base: position 59,273,801 of record CM061553.1, on the reverse strand, counting down.
ATACGCTTACGAGAAGGCTGGTAAGATGGGAGGAGTTTTGTGAGGAGTTGGTGATGAGGTTTGAAAATAATCAGAGTGAAAGTGTGGTGGCTGAATTCAAAATGGTCACTCAACAAGGTACAATGAATGATTATCTGCAAAAGTTTGAGGAACTTAGGGCTCAGGTATTAATGAGAAATCCTAGAGTTCCTGAGGATTTCATTTTGAAGTGTTTTATTGGAGGTTTGAAAGAAGAAATTAGGGAGACTGTTAAGATGTATGAGCCTGAAAACTTGGCCCAAGTTGTGTAATTTGCCAGGAATTAAGAGCGAGTTATTAATGCCAGGGAAAAGAGGGCTAGATGGTTACACAAGGGGACGATTGCACCAGTTAGCAAGGAGTTAATTAAAGAAAGCAGTACTGGGCATAAGATCCAAGCAACGCTGCCTAAACCTAAAGTCAAGGCAGAATTCAAGAGAATACCAGGTGCTTGTTGGAGGTGTGGAGAAAGATACTTTCCAGGACATGTATGCAAAGACAAACTGTTAAATGTTATCACAACAGAAGAAAAGCAAGGACAGGGAACTATACTGGAGGAGCAGGAGAAATCTCAAGAGAAAGAAGAAGGAATCGAGGTCATGGAAGAAGAGTCAGTGTGCTTGAATACCATGTTAGGTACCACAGAACCAAATACTTTCAAAATCAAAGGGTGGATCAAAAAGAGGACAGTGGTATTACTGGTAGATTTCGGTAGTACACACAGTTTTTTAGATACGCAAACTGCTAAGGACCTGGGGGTTGTTGCTCAGGTGGATACCCCAATGAGAGTGACGGTGGCCAATGGACAACAGATGTATAGCCATCACAGTGTGCCCAGGGTTAAGTGGAAGGCTAACGGGGTTGAGTTTGAAGACAAATTCAGGTTGCTGAATCCGGGTAGTGTGATACGATTTTAAGAGGTAATTGGATGAGAGTGCATACACTTGTAACCTTTAACTATGGACTATATAAGCTTAAGATCAAGCAGGGTGGTAAGTTAGTGACACTGAAAGGAGATGTAGAACCGATATCTTTGCACCAAATCACAACTAAATCAATGGGCAAAATACTCAAGAAGGGTCAAGTTTTATTAGCTCATCTTTTTACTATAGATGGAGGTGAAATGAGTAGTGAAGGGATGATACTAGGAGAAGTACAAGAAGTTTTAGATGACTTTGACCATATATTTGAGGAACCTACTGACTTAACACCATCCAGAGCTCAAGATCAAGCAATTCCCATCATACCAGGAGCTATACCGGTATCCTTGAGACCTTATAGGTACAATCATTACCAGAAGAATGAGCTGGAAAAACAAGTAGCAGAGATATTACAGCAGACAATTATACAACCTAGTCACTCACCTTACTCTTCCCCAGTCCTCTTAGTCAAGAAAAAAGATGGGAATTGGAGGTTCTGTATTGACTATAGGGAGCTCAACAAGATTATTGTAAAGGATAAGTTTCCCATTCCCGTAGTTGATGATCTCTTGGATGAGCTACAAGGATCATGTTTGTTTTCTAAAATTGACCTGAGATCGGGTTACCATCAGATAAGGACGAGGGTGAAAGACATACCAAAGACTGGATTCAGGACTCATCATGGTCACTTTGAGTTTAAGGTGATGCCATTTGGGCTGACAAATGCACCAACCACCTTTCAGTCATTAATGAACTCCTTGTTCCAAAAACATCTGAGGTGGTTTATATTAGTTTTGTTCGATGATATCCTAGTATATAGTAAACTTACAAGAGCATGTGGAGCATTTGAGAGAAACTTTCAAAATTTTGCTGCACAACAAGTTGTTTGCTAAGAGATTGAAATGCAGTTTTTCCAAGTCACAGGTGGAGTACTTAGGGCACATCATTATGAGTAAAGCGGTGGCTACAGACCCTTCTAAGGTATCAACAATGATGTCTTGGCCTATTCCCAAAAGCCTTAAGGGGTTGAGGGGATTCCTCAGTCTGATAGGGTATTATAGAAGATTTGTGAAGAATTATGGTTCCATCAGTAAGCCGCTGACTGATTTACTGAAAAAGAACTCATTTCAGTGGAGTATTGAGGCTGAGAAAGCTTTTGAGAGATTAAAACAAGCCATGAGCACTGTTCCAGTGCTAGCCATGCCTGACTACAACAAGACCTTCACTATTGAGACTGATGCTAGCAATCAAGGTATTGGTGCTGTTCTGACTTATGCTAGCAATCAAGGTATTGGTGCTATTCTTACTCAAGACAACAGACCCTTGGCTTATTATAGCAAGGCTCTAGCACCCAAACATAAGGGAAAATCAGTGTATCAAAAAGAATATATGGTTGTTCTAGCAGCCATAGACAATTGGAGACACTATGTGCAAGGAAACCTTTTCATTATTAAGACTGATCACTTCAGTCTTAAGTATTTGATGGAGCAAAAAATCACTACTGCTATTCAATAGAAGGGACTTACTAAATTACTGGGTTTGTATTATGAGATTATATATAGGAAGGGAGATGAGAATAGGGTAGCTGATGCCCTCTCTAGAATTCCTGAGGAACAAGGTAAGTTTCAGGCACTGGCAGGAGCACAACCTAAATGGATTTTGGAGGTAGAAAAGAGTTACGAAGGAGATAACAGTGCTCAAGAATTTATTACTGCCCTAGCAATCAATCCCAATCATAACCAGGACTACAAGTTGACTTTAGGGGTGTTGAGATACAAAGGTAAGGTGTATATTGGCAAAACTACTGCTTTGAGACAACAACTACTACATATTATGCACGCATCAACTTTAGGTGGACACTCTGGACAACAAGGCACCTTGAAGAGGTTACAATTGTATTTCTTTTGGCCAATAATGAAGAAAGAGATGCAAGAATTTGTCTCTAGTTATGATATCTGTCAAAGGTGTAACGATGAGAATGTAGTATCTCCTGGTCTTTTACAACCATTAGCTATACCAACTTAAGCCTGGAATGACATTAGTCTTGATTTTATAGAAGGACTTTCTAAATCTCAAGGTAAAGAGGTGATCCTGGTAGTAGTGGATAGATTCACCAAGTATGCATATGTTGTTGCCTTACAATATCTATATACAACAACTCAGGTGGCAGGAGTTTTCATTATAGAAATCTATAAGTTACATGGGTTCCTAAAGACAATGGTTTCTAATAGAGATAAGGTGTTCACTAGTTTATTCTGGTAACACTTGTTTAAAACAATTGGTACCACAGTATGTATGAGCACAGCCTACCACCCTGAATCTGATGGATAGACTGAAAGGCTCAACAAGTGTCTAGAAGGATACCTTAGAGCTATGGTGATGAGTAACCCCAAACAGTGGGTAATCTGACTTCATTCGGCTGAGTGGTGGTACAACACCAACTACCACACGGCCTTACAAACCACCCCCTTCTTTGATTAATATGGGTATGATCCCCCACAACTTTTCCTTGGACCTTATAGTGACTCACCAATGCAATCAGTGTAGGACTTGGTCCAATAAAGGGTGAAGATTCCGCAAGTATTGAGAGACAATTTAGTGCAGGCTCAGGCTAGAATGAAATGGTATACTGATCAAAGAAGAAGTAAGAGGGAACTACAGGTAGGAGACTGGGTTTATCTGAATCTTCAACCATATAGACAAACATCAATTGCACTCAGGAAGCATCTCAAATTATGCCCAAAATTCTATGGCCCTTATAAGGTTTTGCAAAGATTGGGTAAGGTAGCTTACAAGCTTGAACTGCCAAAAAATTCTCTTATCCACCCAGTGTTTCATGTTTCCTTACTCAAAAAGAAAATTGGCCCAGATGTAACACCCCTGCAACCACTTCCATTGGTTGGAAATGATGGGAAGATCTTGGTTAGGCCCCTGGCTATCTTACAAAGAAGAATGTTAAAGCAGAACAATGTTGTAGCAGTGAAGGTCCTGATTTAATGGGAGAACTTAGCTCCTGAATAAGCTACCTGGGAAGATTGGACATTCATCAAGGCCTAATTATCTATTCATTTAGGGGTTAACATCACGTTCTTGAGGACAAGAATGTCCTGATGGATGGTGGAATGTAATGATCATTCGTTACACATATTAGCCAGCACTACTAAACAAAACCGTTAGAGCCTATTTAAATAAGGTTCAGCAGTTAGTAATCAAGGGTGGTGATTAAATTAGATCAAGTACCAGATCAAGGGCTGAGATTCACTCAAAAAAGGGGTATAAATACCAAATACAAACAGAAGAAAGGCATGTGAAATTGGTATGTTCTAAACTCGTGTTCCTTCCAAAACTTTTTCTCTAAATCTCAATCCAAATTCTTCTTCTTCTTCTTCTCAATGCTTTTCTTATCTTCCAAAATCCTTACCTTCCAGTGAAGTTATTTTCAATTAATTGGAAATGAGCCGATCTACAAATTGACTATTGATTCAAGTATGCAGTTGCTTTGAGCTGGGTTGTTCACCTTTGGAGTCGAGTTGCTGATCTAGCTTATCTAGGATTTTCTTTCAGTTTTAGTACTCTTTGTGATTTAATTGAATTTCAGTTTGTCATTTTCGAAATTTGGTTATTAATGTTTGAACACTGTTCAATGTGAAGTTAGTGTAATTGTTGAGTTGTTGTCGATTTAATTTGTTGTGATTGTTGGAGTTCGTTACAGTGTTGGGTATCCATCTAAAATTCCAGACGTCAATCGTAGCTTCATTCCTAGGGACCCAGGATGTAGCTTTTGCTCAAATGGATCTGCCACGCAGGATATTTTTCCAAATAAAAGAAAGTTTGGACTTAGAGGTAGTAGGGCCATATTTATTTAAAAGAGTAGCAACCCAAAAGGAACGGGTATTTTTAAACAGCCTACAAGATAAGTCCGCTACTAAGGTTTTTTGTTTTAACCTTAAGAATCCCCAAGCCCCCGTCCTTCTTGGATATGGTTATAGTGTTCCAATTTATATAGTAGAGCTTTCATTTTAGCTCAGAGGAACCCCACGAAAAACCTCGCTGAATCTTGTTAATTTCTTTATAATTACACTTCGGAAGAATAAAGTATTGCATCAAGTGAACGAGAATAACATTTAAAGTAGATTTTATAAGTATGATACGTCCCGCTTGACTAAGGAAGTAGAGTTTCCATGTAGAAAGTTATGTGTGTATGTTATCTAAACTAAAATGAAAATCCCTATCTTTTGTTTTTTTGTGAAGGACTGGGAAACCCAAATATTTTCCAAAATGGTCGGAGGGTTTAATGTTTAAGAGAGTTGATACACCAGGTTGCGTTGTAGATAAAAAAACTTGGTGAAAACAAGGCCTTAGACTTTTGAAGATTAATACTCTGTCCCGACAGCCTACAAAAATTAGAAAGGACATGATGGATATTGTGAATAGTTTTTGAGTTTGCTTTAGATAACAGAGTCAAATCATCTGCGAAAAGATGGGACAGAGGAGGGCCTTTTTTATTAAGATAAATGGGATCCAATTTAAAGAGGTCTACCTGGTGATAAATATAATTAGAGAGTAATTCCATACGAAGAATAAAAAGATATGGTGACAAGGGGTCTCTTTGTCTAATACCCCGCGAGGGGGAAAAGAACTCGGTCCTATTACCATTTATTAATATGGAGACTCTGCTAGAAGTAACACAAGACATAATAAATTTCATAATTTTTGAAGGAGATTTAAAGAAAACAAGAGTTTGGTAAACAAAGGACCACTCAATACGATCAAATGCTCTCCGGAGGTCAATTTTTAACATAAGGCTACCTTTAGTACTTTTACTATTTAAAATAGTGTGAAGACTTTCTTGAAATAAGATTGTGTTATCACTAGACTTTTTGTCTTTAAGGAAACTACTTTGTTGAGGCTCAACTAAGCAGTTTAAGAAGGAATTGAGGGGATTCACAATTATTAGTAATGACCTTATAAATAGTGTTCAAATACTAATAAGGCAAAAATTCTTAAGGTAATTAACATTCTTAAACTTAGGAATTAGACAAACTAGAGTATTATTAAGGGGAGCAAGAATGGATAGAGATTCGAAGACATCCTGACAATACTCTATTACAGACTTGCCAACAATATCCCAGTGAGTTTGATAAAAACTTGGATGGATACCATCGGGGCCGGGAGCCTTGAATGGTTTGAAGAAAAAGATAGTTTGAAGAATTTCTTAAGGGTTTAGAGGAGCATCTAAGGAGATTAAGTCTAGAGCGTGGAAGCTATGGGTAGTATTCTTGGTGTCTCTTAAGTGTGTACTAAGCTGACCAGTAGTGTAAGTTTGCACAAAGTAAGAGAGGGTATGATTGAGAAGTTGATGTTGGTCGTCTATCCAATTATCCTGATCATATTTGAAAAAATTAATCTTATTCCTCCTTTTCCTATTTATAACTGATAGGTGGAAAAATTGTGTTAGCATTGCCATCACTTAACCAGTTTGTCCTAGACCTAATCTTCCAATAGTCTTCCTCAATATGGAAGATATAATTATAATCCGTAACAAGGTCATGCTCTAAGCTCGCTGATGAGATATTTGAAGTAAGGATGCTTTAACTAGTAGCTTTCAAGTTTGAAATGTTTCACTATAGGAGTATTAGTGGGATGGGTAAGACGAATAAGAAAAGAATGATGGTCGGAGTGCATTTTAGGGAGATGAGTTATAGAGGCATTCGAGTAGTAATCTAGCCAATTTGAATTAGCAAAACACCGATTGAGTCTCCTTAAAATTAGGTCTTTACGATATTTCCTATGGTTAGATCAAGTAAAAAGACTTCACTTGTAACTTAAATCAATGAGACTACAATGGTTTATACAAGATGAGAAGTTAGAGCTTTTATGAACATTGATAGAATTACCCCTCCTCTTTATCTCTCTAACTTAGAATTTCATTAAAATTGCCAGTTATAAACCAACGATCAGTATTGAAATTTGGAGTATTTATTGTAAAGTGTGTATTTTTAAGATTGTCCCATAGCACACACTGGTGTATCAATTTAGTACTAGCATATATAACTCTTAAACACCAAAAGTTTGGGCTAAGGGATGTTGGGTTCGAAATCGAGAGAGCGTCACGCAGAAGGTATTAGTTACAAACTATTGAGACAACAATTCAGACGAAAAGAGAAACAATATTAAAAAGTTATATTATTGATATGATTTGGCCAAACGGCCTACATATAAAACATAAAATTCAAAACATAGAAGCTAATGAGAGAGAAAATCTCCCCCTAAACTTGACTCTTAAAAGACTACATTGTGGATGTTATTGTGTTATGGTATGAAAATGGGATCTTCTATTTATAGATGTCCAAAACCTTTCCTCCAAGAAAGAGGTTAGTCAAATATGGAAAAGAATTATATTTTTTCTTTCAAGAAAAGTAAAAGTAATTATGATAACTTTTATTTTCCTTCTAAGAAAAAGTAAAACTTAAAATCAGGGCAAAAATCCTAACAAATCTCCCCTTTTTGGCTTAATTTTCTTCAAAATATTCTTAATCCTCCTTCTTGTGCATGATCTTAGTTCTTCATATATATTCTTCATATATCACTGCTTCTTACTATGATTAAAACTTAATATGGGTGAAAATTAGAGCTCTATGCATTAAAAATAGAAGTACGGGTTGATAAGATTGAAAGTGAAGCCTTGTGCATTGAAAGTGATCACAGGTTAAGAGTGAAGCTCATGCGTTAAAAATAAATGCACGAGTTGAAAGGAGCCCAAGCGTTTAAGCAAGTATGTGTTGAAAATTGAAGCCCATAAACATGAGTTGAAAATTGATTTTGATTTTAAAGATGGATAAGCAGCAGGATTGTTGAAATTTTGTTTGAAAATTTTTCCCCACATGTAGTTTGACAAAAATCTTCATTATCATCCTAATTGTTGCAGCTTGATTTTGAAACTGCTTTGAACCTACTTGATTTTGAAACTGCTTTGAACCTGTTTGATCTCGTCTTACCACACTATTGGACTATTGAACCGTAAGCTCTAAAACCACTTGTTGGGTTCGAAATTGAGAGGGCATCATGCGGAAGCTATTAGTTACAAACTATTGAGACGATAATTCAAACGAAAAGAAAAACAATATTAAAAAGTTATATTATTGATATGATTTGGCCAAACGGCCTACATATTAAACATAAAATTCAAAACATAGAAGCTAATAAGAGAGAAAATCTCCCCTAAACTTGACTCTTAAAAGACTACATTGTGGATGTTGTTGTGTTATGGTATGAGAAGAGGATCTTCTATTTATAGATGTCCAAAATCGTTCCTCCAAGAAAGAGGTTAGTCAAATATGAAAAAAAATTATATTTTTTCTTTCAGAAAAATTAAAAGTAATTATGGTAACTTTTATTTTCCTTCTAAGAAAAAGTAAAACTTAAATATAGTAAGAAAATCAGGACAAAAACCCTAACAACGCATACCTTAATCATTGCATGCAACTCCTGATTAGTGCCCCTAATGCGATTCACAGTGACATAGTTAGTATTCCATAGAAGAACAATACCACAAGAATGTCCTATAGTTGGGTCCTCAAAGTAATCATCAAAACCAAACTATTCTGTAAGTGCCAGGTGATAGGTCATGCGACTCTCCAACGGAGCAACCATGCAAGAGTTATGGGTGTTGAGAAGTTCTCTAAAATTGCGCTTAAAGTCAGGATTATTACCACCCCAAATATTCTATACAACAAAGCTTAAAAGAGTCATCATAAGGGGGGGTCAATTATAGCTGGGCCATCCTTATCAAGGAAGTGACTTGGGCATGGTGTTGGGGTCTTCACTACGACATACTTGGCTAGGTCCGTATTCACCACTGGAGGAAGGTCGAAGGAGAATTTAAGTAGAGCAATGGAGCATGGATGGACATATTTTTTATCCTCCCACTCTAAAAATACCATTAGAGAAACATTCTCGATGTATGAAATTTCTATGAAGGAACCTTTGAGCACAGTTGATCATTTTGAGTTTCCTTGAGAGATGGAGGGAGAGGCATGGTGCTTAGGGGTTGTATTAGTATCTGGGTTAGAGATGGTGGAGGTGGAGGTGGGATGTGTAGAGGATCTTGTAGCTCCAGTGCATGCACTAGAATTGGGATCCGTGGGAAAAAGAGGGGGCTTTGGTCTATAGCTTCCTGGGGCATGTAAAAAGAAAGCTGGTTCCTGAGACATATGTGGAATGGGAGCAGGGAGAATGGTCCATTGGGGTTGGATATTGCATATCAATACTGGGGTCACTGCAGGGGCCAGTGGATTTTGCACATTTTTCATCCATTGGTGATACATGTAGGAATCCATAGCTAGTTTCATGCTCTATATTATGAGTTGGGCTAGAAAGTTTGGGTTTTGTATTGTGATCATGGAGTTCATCCCATTTATGTCTATTATAAAGAATGCAGCTTTGTCTTTTAGAGCATGTTCTATTCAAGCTAAGGTTGTGTTTCGTAAAGTGGATGGACTGTTTGTGTTACAAACACCACTAGGTATTTGGCCACTTATTGGGGAAGATTGTAAGGATTGTTGTTCATGGTAAAAGAAAAAGTGGAGATTTAATAAGAGAGGAATTATGGGTATCGTCGCTTGTTCAGGGGTATTAGAGGACGAAGCATGCTGAGACTTCTTGGGAAATATATGAGGGGGAGTGAAGGTTTGATGATAATGATTGCAGATCTTTGGTAGAGGATTTATAGTGTTGATAATTGGTCGGGTTTGTACAGGTATCAGATATGGTGTTAGTAAGTAAAGTGAATTTTGTCTCTATATGTCTACATGGGATTTTCTGTTGTCCACCTGTCTAGAGATGTTGACAAGTATGAATGACAGCTGGTAGGGGTGAGTTGGTTGTGGGCTACACAGGTATGTGGTAATCTAGCAGTAAAGGGATAGAAAATTTACTTTGAGAGGGGGAAAGGTGAGACACGTTCCTCACACATGTCCTTTTCCTAGAGGTTACATGAGGCCTCGTCTATAACGCCATAAGGGTGGTGTGTGGGAAGGGTTTTTTGGAGTTGGCAACTATTTGTGATTGGTACAGAGAGTGTGGAGGCGGCTCGATGTCAATATGTTCCACTTGCATCTTATGGGTGAATTGATTAGTTTTAATAATCTTTTCAGTAGTGGGAGTAAACTCCTCTTGTCTATCACTATGTCTAGAAGAAGAAGTAGGATGAGAAAAGAAGGTAGTACTCTTTTTCAATGTGGTAGAAAGAGGTTGAGAGGAGGAAGAGACAAATTTACCTGTTGTCGCTGAATAAACTTTGACGTTAATACATGGGCGAAGCTTCGTCTAAGGAAATTCGGTGCGATAGGGATTCTTAGAGTGACTTGCCTTGTTTTTCTTGGGAAAAACCATTGTTTGCCATTCTCCATTTGTCAAAGCGGTCATTGGCGTCAGCTGAGCAGCCTCTCTATTTTCTATTGAGTTTTGTATGGCCAAGACGACCACATGATGTACACAAAAATCCATCGCCTTTATATGCAATTTGTTGAATATGTGAGCCAATTTCAATAGAAGTATGCACTGATTTCTCTAAAGTAATTTCCACCCATAGCTAGCATATCGACCTTTCAATGTAGAGCTGGTGCAGGCATCCACTTTGAGTAAGGAACCAAGTTCTCCTCCAATCTTTGTGAGTAATTATCCATCGTAAAATTCTGTTGGTAGATGTGGTAGTCGGACCCAAACAGCGGAATGAGTTTATGTAATTTGTTGTGGCTTGAAGTTAGACTCCCACCTTCTTATCGACAAGTAATGGCCATAGTTTTCTTATTTGCCAATTTAATAATGTAATAGTCTGATCCTAGGTCTATTTGGGGAAAGTCCTCCGGGATTTTTCGTTGTGCTTGAAATTTGGATTTGAGATAGTGATGGGCGATCTATTTTCCAATAAGTTTGATAATAAGGGAGTATCGCCAAGGTACGTATAACCATTCCCTATCTGCTGCAGTGAGTTCAATGCTCTTAATACATTTAATTAAATTATTTATGTCCTCCTCAACAGTAAATAAGTGAGGCATTTGTTCGAAGAATTTAAGGACATCCTAATCCAGTTGGATTGGAGATTTACTACACATCAATTTTGCTTTGAAATTAATTGCAGAGGAGTTAAGGAAGTCAGAGGTAGGCTTATGGGAATGGGAAGGCAGGTTTTCTAATGATTGATTGAGAGAATTGTATCTTTAATTACAGGATCAGGTGGTTTAAGAGGAATTGTGGAAGTAGCAGTATTGATGTTGTTGGATAAGATGGTTGGTGTATTCATATTGCAAAGTAGTTTAGAGAGAAGCCAGATTGTTGTTCATAGTTGTCCCGAAGGAAAATCAACTAATGTAGGTTTATTTGATTTAACTAGTAATAGTACCCGCATGATGCACGGTCGATAAATGAAATTAATTATAGAAATTATTATTTTATTGATTTTATATGATAAAATTTTATTCAATATCGTTCACATATTTGAAATTAATAAATTTATGCAAAATGAAAAATAACTATTAGAATATTTATCTTAATATCATTAATTACATAAAAATTAAATATTTCTTTTCGAAAGTTAGTATCCGTGTGCAAATAATATTATATTGTAATATAATTATTTGAGCATATTAGATAGAGAAAAGACATCTTTTCCCCCCTGAACTTGTCCTCCTAACTCACTTTAGCACGTAAACTTAACTTCCGTTTATTTACCCGAAAACTCTTCTCACAAGAATCTGACCACTGGAATTTGACTTTCTTCTGAGTCAATCTGGACATGGGGGATACAATAGATGAAAATTCTTAGATAAACAATCGGTAATAGCAATTCAAACCCATGATATCTGACGGAGAGATGGGTCTGGGCTAGTTTCTCACTGCTTTGGTCTTTTGAGGATCAACTCTAATGCCATCACCAAAAACTATATGACCAAGGAAAGCTACTGACCTTAGCCAAAATTTTCATTTACTAAATTTGGTGAACAACTGATGATCTCTAAAGGTCTGTAATACTATTCTGAAATGGTCTGCATGATCATATTCACTGCAGAAGTTGATGTAATATCTCGTACTTTTCCTAGCTCAATTGGGCTTCTAGAAAGTCAAGGGGTTAGATTAAAAAATGAATAACCTTTGTTACATGTAAATTTTTCCAGTTCTAGACCCTCAAATATGTAAAAAATTTGCTCAGCTTTCCAACGATACCAATTTTGCCTTAATCTGATGCTTAGTTGAGAAGTTATAATGTTTTTAGTAAAGCAGTATGGCATTTAGACAGTCACCGCATCGCGGTGGATGCCAAATTGGCAATTGTCCAATTCTAGTGGACCACCGCGATAAGCTCGCATCGCGTTGAAGCCTCATTTTCTAATTGTCAATTTCCAGTGGCTCGCCACGATGGTGACGCATCTCGGTGGTGGCCAAATTGGCATTTTAGTAGCACACCGCGATAGCTCCATGTCGCGTTGATTTTCCAGTCCCTACTCATCCCATTTTTCGTGAGCCACCGCGATAGTGACGCATCGTGGTTGGTGGTCAAATTGGAAATTTCATCTTTTTCCAATTTCGATTAAAAATTTAAAGGGGGTAGTTTGGTCAATTCCCAAACCCCCAATTCATCATAAACAAGGAATTAAGCTTATTCTAAGCACTTTATACATTATTCATAAATTCTCTCTCTCAAAGAAAATTCTAAAGCTCAAAACTTACTCTCCAAGAAATCAAATTTCCTCAATTATTTTTTCAAGATAGTTCAAGATTAAGGATTCCCAATTCAAGAACTTCAAGAACTCATCTTCAAAAGTACAAACAGGAATCCAAAGTTAAAGTTTCTTTATCTAATCATCAATTAAGGTATTTGGGATTTATGAACAAGGATGCTCTTTCATCCTTGTGCCCAAAACTAGTTTTAATTATAAATCTACATGATTTTGTATGAATATACATGAGTTTCAAATTAGGGTTCATACCCATTATTGTTATTTGTAAGATTATGAGATTTTAAGTGATTTAGAAGTTGAATTGCATGTCTATTTTTCGTATTTTCATACATATTGTAGTAAATTACAAATTTTGCGTTGAATTATCAATAATTATAGTATCAAGCATGAAGATTATGATGTTTTAACATGAAGTTGATGCATGAGTCTTTAAGCCCTAATTGGATATTGCTATTTCAAAATTGATTGATACAAGAATAATCACAAATATGGACTTAGGAGAGTGCGTGTTGGACCCGAGCCTTGGCATGTGCAATTTAAGTGTAAAAGAGGCCCAAAATTCACCCAAATCAGTCCATAAATTACATTAGATAAGCGTCCACTCTTTGAAGGGCCTTTTGGTCATTTTAAACTTATTTTTTGTAATAGCTATATAAGAAACATTGTAGGGTTTTAGACTTAGTTTTTTGATATTATTGTAAGTCATAAGACACAAGGAACATCAAATCCTCTCTCTAAAGAGGCTTGGACGAAACTAGGGCAAGATCTAGTGTGGAATCACTTGTCTTGTATTTGCTTAGAAACGTAGATGCTAGAGAGGTGAAATCTGATCTTGTGTCACGTAATATATAGGTGAATCATTGTGTGTGATGTTAACGGTCCAAGAGTGGAATATACTCTTGGGTTCTTAAGATTATACCTTTGTGTAGTCTTTCTATCTATCTATCTATCCCTTTGTTTTGTGTAATCTTTGTTGTTGTTTCTTGTGTTGTTGTAACCGTTGTTTATCATTAATGTAATCCTCTTGTTCTTCACGTGTTGATGCTGTTTTGGGTATTATATACACCATTGTATCTTGTATTCTTCTTGTTGGTAGCGAATCCGAGAGTGGTCTCCAAAAAGGTCCTCGGATCCTTAAGATTAATGGACTGATTTGGAGTGTGTTTTATGTTCCCTTGTTTCTATTGTATCATTTGGTATCAAAGCATGGCTTGATCTTGTTCCTACAAGATCAATCTTGGGTTGCTTGTTAGAAAAAAAATTAGATTTAGTGTTCTTGTTGTTCTTGGCCGAGAAAGTTGTTGTTCTTGTTGTTCATCTTGGCCGAGATTGTTTGTAAGTCTAGATCTTGGTGTCTTTTGTTTTATTTAGTTGTTTCTAAGTGTTGTTTTTTTTGTTCACTAGCACTTTTAGTCTAAATCTAAACTTGAGCTTGAACTTGTTGAAGTGTCGTTGTGAACAAGGTGTGGACCGTGTGATGATGTTGTTGTTATAACTTGGCCGAATGTTGAACTTGTAGTTGGACGTTGGTGTTGGTATTGGTACTGTATATCTTGATAGGTTGTTGTGTTCTTGTTGTTCATCACAACCTCCATCTCTTGCAAAACCGAAATACAACACCAAAGAAACTTGGCCGTTGTGGGTGGTCTTGTTGTTGGACGAATTGTTGTGAACTTGTTGTTGTCTTGGGAGGTTGTTAAATTTTCTTGGTGATTTTTGAAATGTTCTTGATGTTCTTCCCAACTTTCATACCTTGTTAAAATAAAGTGAAAGTTAGATCCAAAAAGGTGAAGGAAAAGGTGTGAGAACTTTGTTAGTCTTGAAAGACTTATCATCACTCACCAACTAGTCAATCACATCTCAACCATTTTCCATAAAACAAGGGTCCATGTTTTAAGGAGGAGTACAAGTCTAGTCCAAGACTTTGAGTCTTGAAATTTTAATTGAAAAAGAAGATCCAAAGACTAGTTTGTGTTTCCCTCCATTGAACAAGTTCCACCAAAGTCCAAACTGTAAAATTGATCAAGACTTCCAAATTTGGAACATTAAATTGTTGAGAACCGAGGCTAATCACAAACTGCCACATCACCAATTACTGTTCACTGATAAATTTTAAGCTCAAATTTTGATCTTTTAGTTTCATTTGTTGATTCCAAATCTAACTTACAAGCTAGTACCAGATTGTGAGTTAGTTTTGAAACCATTCTTTGTGTTAACTTTCCTTTGTGTGTTTTAATTCTTTGAGTCATTGTAATACATCCTTGTGTTTTTGTTACTCTTTTTAGTTATTGTCAACGTTGGATTCACCTCTCGACCCCTATCGGAGTACAAGCAAGCTTACAATACTTGTGAGATTGAGAGTGAGGGATACGAGAGACATGAAATAAAAAGAGAGTAATGATGTTTTTATACAACTAACGTGTTTTTTTCTGTTTTATAGGTAACTTCTTAGCCACAATGGCAACCATTTTGGCCTACCTTGATGCTATTGCCCGAGAACTAGCTAAGGCGAATGCGGGTCTTGAAAAATTAGGCTCAGATATGTCTACTACACTTGAGAGGTTGGATCGAGTGGAGAGTCATAGGAATTCTCGTGTTTCTACTTCCGAAACTTTACCTCAAACAATCAATCCTCCAAGACCACTACCAAATGACATAGACATAAGCAAAGACACTAAATGTTCTCTAACCTAAGATCTAAGTAGGTCACTTCTCCCTCAATTTGATCAAGTCTAACAAGGACTTGGAAGCCAAACTCCTCCCATCCAAGCTCCATAACTAAAGCTCCACATTACCAAATCAATTCTTTCATCTGAAACTCTATTTCACCTAAATCGATATGTCCATATAGAGAAGTGTGGTAGAAAGGAACATGAGGAACATGGAGTCTACAATGATGCATATATGATGGAAGAGAAGTTGAGGGAAGATGTACCCGCAACCAAGAAAGGAGGTGGGATGTGTTTAGTGTTTCCTTTTTCATTCACGATGTGTTTTGGATGAGTATGAAGACAAGACTCAAGATGGAGAGGAATTCGAGGTTCAAAATAAAGATGTTGGCCGAGACTTGTTATTGAGCCCTCAGATTCTTCATGTTTTTGTGGACTATTTTTGGCTTGTTTTTGTGACTTGTTTACAGGCTGTTTTGAGTAGGTTTCCTTTGAAGTGACCAATTGAACGAGGTGAAACCGTGAATTTGTGGACAAATTCCTCACAAGATGGAGAGGATGATATGAGAATAATCACGAATATTGACTTAGGAGAGTGCGTGTTGTACCCGAGCCTTGGCATGTGTAATTGAAGTGTAAAAGAGGCCTAAAATGCACCCAAATCAGTCCATAAATTACATTAGATGGGCACCCACTCTTTGAAGGGCCTTTTGGTCATTTTAAACTTATATTTTGTAATAGCTATATAAGGAACATTATAGGGTTTTAGACTTAGTTTATGGATATTATTGTAAGTCATAAGACACAAGGAACTTCAAGTCCTCCCTCTAAAGAGGCTTGGATGAAACTAGGGCAAGATATAGTGTGGAATCACTTGTCTTGCATTTACTTGGAAACGTAGATGTTAGAGAGGTGGAATCCAATCCTGTGTCACGTAATAGATAGGTGAATTATTGTGTGTGATGTTAAGGGTCAAAGAGCGGAATAGGCTCTTGGGTTCTTAAGATTATATCTTTGTGTAGTCTATCTATCTATCCCTTTGTTTAGTGTAATCTTTGTTGTTGTTTCTTGTGTTGTTGTAACTGTTATTTATCGTTAACGTAATCCTCTTGTTCTTCACATTTTGATGCTATTTTGGGTGTTATATTCACCATTGTATCTTGTATTCTTCTTGTTGGTAGCAAATCCGAGAGTGGTCTCCTAAACGGTCCTCGGATCCTTAAGATTAATGGACTGATTTGGAGTGTGTTTCGTGTTCCCTTATCTATTTTGTATCATTGATTATGCTATGAGCACCCTTCGACTAGATTATTTGTAGATTTTTGATAAAGATTTGATCTTTGATCTCAGTTTAGACATTGAATCCACTTTGCAGTTTCAGATTTTAGTTTAACTTAGCAATAATACAGTTGGTTTTCGTAATGAACCATTATAATAGATTTTTAAAGTGGATTTCCAATAGAATGAGCATACAGATTAAAGAGAGTAGCATTTAGCATTGAGTTGGGTGTTTCATATTCCCCAGAACGATGATTCAACATAGGTTCAGATTATCAGATTATTCTCAATTCTATATGAATGACAGTAAACAGATGTGATCACTTAGATTAGGTTATACTCCTTGGCAAGAGTATGACACCTCTACCCATCGTGAGGTTTTCCCCATAGGGGAACAAGACGTTGGAATCCATGATAGCTAACATGGTTTATGTCGGTTAGAAGAACCTTCCTACAGAAAGAGTAATCCTAATAGAAAAGAATAGCAGAAAAACTTTTAGAAACTAAGTGTAAAGGTTCACAAATTTACTAAGATATTGTTTATAGAAAGACTTTAGCTACAGACTTCAGCTTTCAGACTTCAGATATAAAACTAAATCCTTTCTACACTTAGACAACATGATTTACAGACAGAACACTGGTATAAATTTTAGAACTAAATGTTATTGACTCACTAGATTTATAAAGTATGATTTACTACTCATGATTATGATTCTCAGCTTTCAGATATTCCAGCTTATGTGAGTCATTTACATTTAGCATGCAATATTTTACAAATTATGATGATGTTGAGACATTGATTTACTTATGTATTTACTCCAATATACTCAGTACATTCTCAAAGTACTGATCCACATATACATCTATGTGATACATTGTCTTATAATGTAGGTTCAGGTGCTCAGTTCCAGCAGCGTGAGTGATTTCGAGAATCTCCATCTACATCCCAACAGTTAGTGAGTCCCTAAGTTCGGAGACTTAGTCTTTCAGTTTTTCAGCTTATTAGTATAGATAATTCAGACAGTTCGAGTCAGCTGGGGGTTTGTCCCAGTGACTCTAGTTATTAGTAGTAAAGGATTGTCGGACTGCTAGGTATGATTCAGATTATTCATTATTGATAGTTCAGACTCTTAAGTCTATTATTTTAGATATATGATTCAGATAATCTAAGTTTAGCTCAGATAGAATTCCGTATTTTAGCTTTGATTATATCTCTATATTTCTTTATTATGAGATTCAAACTTAGTAGAAGGCAGACAAGGTTAGCTTAAGGCTACTCCTAGTCTTGAACATCGAGTGACGTCTCGAGACCTATTTTTGGGGAGTTACAGTAGAAAAAAATGTTATCTATGAAGACTATGATGAACATGTCCAAGTACGTCTTGAATACGCGGTTCATCAAGTCCATAAAAGCTGTTGGCGCATTGGTAAGACCAAATGATATGACTAGAAATTCAAAGTGACCATACCGAGTTCTGAAAGTTATTTCCAGAATGTCACATTCTCTGACTCTGAGATGATGATAGCTTGAATTGAGGTCTATCTTAGAAAAGTAACTGGCACCTTGAAGTTGGTCAAATAACTCATTGATTCTGGGAAGTGGATACTTGTTCTTGACTGTGACTTTGTTCAATTGATGGTATTCAATACATATTTAAAGAGAACCGGCTTTCTTACGCACGAATAGAACTGGTGGGCCCCATGGGGAAACACTGGGCCTGATGAACCCCTTGTCTAGGAGATCCTTCAACTGTTCTTTCAATTTTTTGAGTTCTGATGAAGCCATTCTATATGGCGGAATAGAGATAGACTGAGTATCTGGAAGAAGGTCTATTCCGAAGTCAATTTCCCTCTCGATAGAAACTCTGAGAAGATCTTTGGGAAACACATCTAGAAATTAACATACTACTGAAACTGACTCAAGATTAGGGGTATCAGAACTAGATTTTCAACAAAATAATATAAAAAAATATTTTAATTATATAACTCCTACCCGACCCCACCCCCACATAACCCGACCCGACCTAAAATACTAATTAATCGACTGCCCTAAACACACACACAAAAATCACGCACAAACACACAAAAATACCCTAAACACACCCAAAATCTTTCTTCCAATCGAAAGCTCCGGTAAGCTCAGCTCAGGCAAGATCACCCTAAACACATGTTGTATTTTGTGATATTTGTGTTGTTTGAGGTTGATTTATAGGTGTACTAGTTTATATAATTGTGAAATTTATAATGGTGAAGATTAGGTTAGTTTGAGCTAGTTTTTTTAAGCTCGTTTGAAGCTCGAATTTTATTTAGTTATTTGCGGAATTTTTGAGCTACACACATAATTGTTTGAAATAGTTTTGCTTGTTTAGCTTGTTGTTTTTGATTCTCGAATGGATTTTATGGTTTAGCTTGTTGTTTTTGACGAGGGTTTAGCTTGTTGTCTTTAAAGTGAATGGATTTACTTTTATGGTTGAGCATTTTAGCCTGTTGTTTTTGATATGAGTTTTGCTAAATCACTCAAAGTTGGAATATTTTGTCTTGATTTTTTTAGGTTCTTGATTCGGTGATCGGTTATCTCTTTCACTTTAATTTAGGCCAAGCAAAGGTAAGTTAATTTCTCTCGATTCACTATTGTTGTTATCTTCTTGTTATTGTTCATATTGAAGTCTGTTGAAGCCGTGTGTGGCCCTGTTCGATTCACTAGAATTGTTGTTATGTTCTTGTTATTGTTTATATTGAAGTCTAGTGAAGCCGTGTGTGACCTTGTTCGTTCACTAGCATTGTTATTGACATCTTGTAGACCTTGTTGTTGCTTGTTTCTTGAATGTGGTTTTGATAGGTAACTTAGTTGCTTGAAAATGTTTAAGTCTTGGGACTTTAAAGGGGATTGTTTTATTTTGAATGTGGTTTGATAGATGACTTAGTTGCTTGAAAATGATTAAGTGTAGGGACTTTAAAAGAGATTTTTTTTGTTTTGAATGTGGTTTGCTAGGTGACTTAGTTGCTTGAAAATGGTTAAGTCTAGAAACTTTAAAGGGGATTTTTTTGTTTTGAATGTGGTTTGGTAGGTGACTTAGTTGCTTGAAAATGGTTAAGTCTAGGGACTTTAAAGGGGATTTTTTTTGTTTTGAATGTGTTTGGTAGGTGACTTAGTTGCTTGAAAATGGTTAAATCTAGGGACTTTAAGAGATTTTTTTGTTTTGAATGTGGTTTATTTGGTGACTTAATTGGTTCAAAATGGTTAAGTCTAGGAACTTTGAAGGAAATTTTGTTTTTTGAATGTGGTTTTGTTTTGATACTTAGTTGATTGAAAATGATTAAGTGTAGGAACTTTAAAGGGGATTTTTTTTATTTTGAATGTGGTTTGTTTGGTGACTTAGTTGGTTCAAAATGGTTGAGTCTAGGGACTTTGAATGGGATTTTGTGTTTTGAATGTGGTTTTGTTTTGATACTTAGTTGTTTGAAAATGGTTAAGTGTAGGGACTTTAAAGGAGATTTTTTTGTTTTGAATGTGGTTTGGTAGGTAACTTAGTTGCTTTAAAATGGTTAAGTCTAGGGACTTTAAAGGGGATTTTTTAATTTTGAATGTGGTTTGGTAGGTGATTTAGTTGGTTGAAAATGGTTAAGTGTAGGACTTTAAAAGGAATTTTTTTGTTTTGAATGTGGTTTGGTAGGTGACTTAGTTGCTTGAAAATGGTTAAGTTTAGGGACTTTAAAGGGGATTTTTTTTGTTTTGAATGTGGTTTGGTGACTTAGTTGCTTGAAAATGGTGAAGTCTAGGGACTTTAAAAGGGATTTTTTTTTGTTTTGAATGTGGTTTGTTAGGTGACTTAGTTTCTTGAAAATTGTTAAATTCTTGTGACTAGATCTAATTAGTTGAATCTGATTGATTGCATAGATGAAACCTGATTATAGCTGGATATATCAACGGAACAATGATAATAGAATGGGTATTAGGGAGGAATTTGTTGAAGGTGTCAAGATTTGTCGAACATGCTAAGACACTTGATATTTGGACACGTTAACGGGTTATTTATTCTCCCTATGTTAGATGTGATAGTATAAATCTTTTAAGTGAAGAAGATGTTAAGGAACATCTTTATACAAAGGGGTTTCACAAGGACTTTTTAAGATTGCGTGGTATTCATAGGGATGTTGAGCTGAATAACTTTGTTGTTGGAGAAAGTAGTAGGTATGCAGGGCATAATGAATATCAAGATACTAGGATGAAAGAAATGGTGCATGATGCTTTTTGGATGCAACACGGGGTTGACTTTAGGGTAAATGTTGAAGATGTTCCTAATAGTGAAGCGGGCAATTTCTACCAAGAATTGCATGCTGCTAGTCATCCTTTGTTTGACAGGTGTTCGAACTCTCATTTATCTGTTGTTGTTAGATTATTAAGTATTAAATCTGACTGGAATACTACGGAAGGAGGAATGGACTCAATGATAGACCTTATTAAAGAGCTAGTTGACCCCGGCTTGGAGGTTCCTGATTCTTTCTATAAGGCAAAAAATTGGTGTCAAAGTTAGGTCTCTCCTCGGTTAGAATTGATTTTTGTGAAAATGGATACATGTTATACTTTAAGGAAGATGCTAAGCTAGAGTTCTGTAAGTTTTGTCAGAACTCTCGATACAAGCGTGGTTCTATTAAAAATTAAATTGCTATTAAGGCGATGCATTATTTACCTCTTATACCAAGGTTGAAGAGGTTGTATGCTTCAAACAGCTCA
The DNA here is from genome assembly GCA_030864225.1 of Capsicum baccatum var. pendulum. Taxonomy (NCBI): domain Eukaryota; kingdom Viridiplantae; phylum Streptophyta; class Magnoliopsida; order Solanales; family Solanaceae; genus Capsicum; species Capsicum baccatum. The sequence continues at coordinate 59,252,443 of CM061553.1, read as the reverse complement.
GCTCCTCATATGAGATGATATAGTGAAAATAGAAGGCCCACTGGTGGTATGTGTTATACATTTGATGGAGAGGGTTGGAAGCATTTTGATGCAACTTATCCAAATTTTGCAGCTGATCCACGAAACATTCGATTAGGATTATGTGCGGATGGGTTCTCTACTTTTTCAGTTGGTGGTGCGCCATATTTATGTTGGCCTGTATTTATCACTCCTTATAATCTTCCTCCTAAAATATTGATGACTAGTCACTATATATTTTTGAATTGTGTTATTCCTAACCCGCGTAATCCAAAAAGCGGAATAGGTGTCTACTTGCAACCTTTTATTGATGAACTTCAAATTTTATGGCATGAGGGGGGTTGAAACTTGGGACATCTCTCTTAAATAGAATTTCAAGATGTGTGCAAATCTAATGTGGACTGTTAATGATTTTCCTGCTTATAGAATGTTATCTGGCTGGATGACTGCCGAAAAGATGGCTAGTCCATACTGCATGGAAAAAACAAAATATTTCACATTGATAAATGACAAGAAAAATTCATGGTCTGATTGTCATCGTTGTTTCTTTCCACCAGATCATGAATTTAGGAGACTCAAGAATGCATTTAGAAGGAATAGAAGGGAACATGATGGTCCACCTCTAAGGATGTCTGGTCATGGCGTCTAGAAAATAGTTCAGGATTTGCCTAAAGCCAGCGAGGAATGATTGTACAGGCTTGATGGATATGACATTTTGCATAACTAGACTAAGCAAAGTATATTTTGGGAGTTAGAATATTGGCCAGATAATTTAGTTAGAAATAATGTTGATGTCATGCATATTGAGAAGAACTATTTTGACAACTTGTTCAACACAGATATGGATGTCACCGGTAAAACAAAGGATAATCCTAAGGCCAGACTTGACTTACTAGAATATTACAACCGCAGAGAATTACTCTTACAACAGGGACAGGGACCCAACGACAATGTTCTTAAGCCCAAGGCTAGTTTTACATTCAAGTTGGATCAAAAGCATCAAATATGTGAGTGGGTTCAAAGTTTGAAGATGCCCTATGGATATGCCTCAAATTTGGGAATGAGGGTTGATATGACACCAGGAATCTTGCATGGAATGAAAAGCCATGATCGTCATGTTTTCATGGAACAATTACTTCCAATTACTTTTATTTGTTTACCTGAAAACATATAGAAACCAATAGCAGAGATCAGTTTGTTCTTCAAAGACTTATGTGCCACCACATTAAAAGAAGAAAATCTGGCGCGAATGGAAAGTAATATTGTTGTTATCACCAACAAGCTGGAGAAGATTTTTCCGCCAGCGTTCTTCAATGTGATGGAACATCTTCCCATTCACCTTGTGCACGAAACTTGGCTAGGTTATTCAGTTCAAACTAGGTAGATGTATCCATTCGAACGGTAAGCATTTGCAACATATTTAAATTCATACATATCTTTTTTAAATATAGAAAATATCTAACCTTAAGATTGTACATGGCAATTGAAAAATTGAAAAGGGGTCCCAAAAACAAACATAGGGTGGAAGGCTCTATAGTTGAGGCATATCTTGCAAGAGAAACTTCTCAATTTTATTTATACTACTTTCGTAATGAATTTTCTTGTTCAAGAAACCAACCGAATCATCATCAGGATGATGTGAATGAGCCTCATTTGCAACTGATATCAATTTTCAATCAATCTGGTTGTAAGGCTAAAAGACCATACCTTGCTGGCTCACTCCCACGGAGCGCAAATCAACAACTTTGTATGTCATGCTGAATTGCTCGGAAATTGAGCCCTTTCTGAAGTAAGGAGATTAAACTTTTAACATATCTTATTTGTTTACTCATTCCCTTAAAGAAACTAATTGTGTTTTTCATGTTGGATGTTCAGTTCATTTAGGACTCTATTCCACGAAAATTAAGTGTATGCATCCTTTGCAACATGGTTTAAAAATGAGGTTCGTAAGTGAATTAATATTTCAACAAAGTTTAAATATTTACACATTCCTCAACTAAAATATATATATGTATAATATTTTTAGGTACACCATTAACTAAATGCATCCGCATACGATTAGCTCTTGAGAGATATTTCTTTGGGTCCGGTTGAAGCTAATGCAATGTCCCAATACAAAGTAAATGGGTTTAAATTTTCCACCGAACAACACTCTAGAACAAGGAAAACAAATAATTGTGGTGTTTGGATTAAGGGTGATGATGATGTTGATTACTTTGGCATCATACACGAGATCTTAGAACTGGAGTATGCTGGTTTTCCAATAAAAAAAATTATCCTCTTTCGATGTAAGTAGTTTGATCCAAGCAAAAGAGGCACAAGAGTACATAGGGAGCATAACATCATTGAAGTGAAGTACAATAGGTCGTATCCTATTTACGATCCATTAGTTCTAGCGCAAAATGCTAAACAAGTGTATTATGCTCCTTATCCATTGCGCAATGACAAGTCTGATTGGTGGGCTGTAATCAAAACAAAGCCTATAGGCGGGGTGGAAGTTGAGAATATGCTGGAGACTGCGTATCAAAATGAAATGCAGATTGATCACCAGCTAGTGGACGTTGAATTAGTGGATGGTTTGAATCACCCAAAAAATATATTTGAAGAAGTTAATATTGCAAAAGAAGAGGCTGAGTGGGTAGGATATGAGGAAACCTCCGAAGAGGGTGAATGGTTTAATGGAGAGTCTTCAGAAGAGGAGGATTAGTTGTGTAGGTTGTATTTGTTATGTATTGATGTCTTTATGCTTTGTATTATATATTTAACATTATATTTCTTGTTTAAGATTGATATGTAATATACTGTTTAAGTTTGTTGTTTCCACTTTTTCATAATTTATATAGTAATAAAAATATTCTTGTCTATATCTTGTATTGCATTAGAGCGATTTGAAATATGAATTAGTAACTTGAAATTAGTTACTTGGAATGTTTTCTTATACATTTATTTTGTAGGAACTAACTTCTTGTTAACTTAACATAATTTAGATGTCAGGCAGAGGTAACAAGGGTAAGGGAAAAGTTGATACTACGAAACCAAAAAAGAATAGACAACCTTCACCTTATAGACGACCGATAGGTATTTATATATCTGAGGGTCGGTTTGCTGATGCGACAGCACGACCCTCATATTCTAGGTCATTCGAGGATTTGATACCTACTCCTATGCATGTGGGGCCACTACATGGGTCTACACCAACTCATTCTGCTCTTATGATCGTGCCACCGCCAACACAGTACTATCGGACGGCTGTTGGACCCTCCAGATATCTACCATCATTGATACCCTCCTGCGACAGTCACGCAGCTTCGCATAGTGACTCTACTAGATCTATTGGGTTGTCGGATCTTCATCTTGGAGGCACTCCATCTGGAGCTTCCGATCCACCTACGCCAGTGCATCCACCATCACTTACTAGGTAGCCCGGAGATAGAGATGATTCTGGGAGGATTTATCTTGTTCCAGTTGCGAGAGGTAAAGATTTCTAAATATAATAACGTTCCTCATTTTTCATTACTATATTATTATGCTCTATAAAATTTCTGTTTGATCTTCTGTTGTAAGGCCGGATGCTGGATTTGAACAAAAGATGCGAATATGAATTACTCGGTACTTTAACGGCTACTGGACCAGCGGGCAAAAGGTTCCATATCTTGATTGGGATAGAATATTTGAAGAATTTAAGGTAAGGATTTAGCTTATCGACTACTTATTAACATTTTGTTAGAACAAAAGATTGAATATTATATTTTTCTTGTAGAAATTTTACTGGTGGGATGCTGTAAATGCATTTCTTATTAAGAACTTTTTCATAAGATGTAGAGCCAGATTTAACGATCTGTTGGATTATGCCCAAATGAAATTGGTTAAACTAAGTGGATTCCTGAACCCGCATGGAAACTGTATTTTCTCCATTGGATTAGCGCCGAATACCAATTGTTGAGAAAAAAGGAAAGAAATTTCGGGCATCATCCAAGGGTGGCTCCCTACATACTGCGGGTGCTAGAAGTACTCTTGTAGTGCTGGAAAAAATCGTATGCAACTTTTACAGTTTTAATTGTTTGTTTCTATTTTTTTTATTATTTGAACATTGATAATTTTTTCATATGCAGGAAAAAGAAAAAGGTAGGCAAATACTAACTGATAAGCTATTCGAGGAGACTCATCTGAAAAAAGAAAAATAACTCAACTGATGAAGATGTCTGGGTTGAAGCTCGTGCAATAGCTGTCCACATAAGAAACAAATTTTAAATTTATGAATCTTTTTCTCAAAGTTGATATTATTCAATTATAACTATGGTAATATTTTTTGACTTTTAGTATTAACTTTACTTTGAATATAAGACGAATATATGCGTCTTGTTGGTGAGTATCGTAGTAGTCAGCCTCCTGAAAGTCAGGGTGACCCAATACCCCAACATTTAGAGGAGGAGTTATGGACAAAAGTTGTGGGTCCTGCAAATATAGGTCATTTCTACGGATACCACACAAAATTTTTTGGCGATAATATTAGGTATTCGTTCGGCGCTGCATACTCTAGCTTTCAGTTGATAGAGAAACCATTGAAAAACTACTAAATATGATTTTTCAACTCACTGAAGAGCTTGCTAAACAGAGAGAGAGGTTTACTGAACAGAGAGAGAGACACAAGAAGACGGTGAAGGCAACAACATCACAAATCAAGATGTTGCGGCAACAGTTCAACTCTTTCATTCAGACTGCAGGGGTTATTCCTCCGTGTCCTGGTGATGCAGTTCGGGCTGGAAAAGGTCTAAGTCCCCTGGATGATTTCAGCACAGATGATGATATGGAAGACGAGGACGAATTCGATGATGATGACTTTTAGTTTTTTATTTTTGTATGTGTTGTACTTTGAATTTAGACATTTTATTATTTGAAACTATTGTTTTTTTTTATACTCACTTTTGTTGGATATTTTGTATGTGTTGTACACTTTTGAAAGTATTTACATTTGCTTTTTGGTTGTTGTTGCTGCTATATTTGATTTGGTTACTGCTGTATTGTATTATTGTTGTTGCATGCTGTACTTGGGTTTTGATTTTTTTTTTTTTAAATTTCCAGAAAAACCGACAACAAGTGGTCGATTTTTGAATTTTTTTTTTGCAAAAAACCGACCACAAATGGTCGGTTTTATATTAAATTTGATTAATTAATTTAATAAAAACTGACTACTTGTAGTTGGTTTTTTAATAAATTAATAGATTAATTTAATAGAAAACCGACCACAAGTGGTCAGTTTGCCAATTAATTAATTAATAAATTAAAAAATCGACCATAAGTAGTTATTTTTTATTAAATTAATCAATTAAATTTAATATAAATCCGACCACTTATGGTCGGTTTTTTTCCTAAAATTATTTTTTCCAATTTTAATAAAATAATAATGAATTTTATATATATATATATATATATATATATATATATATATATAAACCAACCACTTGTGGTCGGTTTTTAAAAACTACCACTACTTTACCGACCACACATTTTGGTCGGTTTCATGGTCAGAAATTGGGAAAAACAGACCACATGTGGTCGGTTTTTGTGGTTGGTTTTCACCTTTTTTTTAGTAGTGAGTTAGCCAGATTTGCCCCTCATGTGGTAGCAGATAGCATATCTAAGATGAGTAAGTTCGTGTATGGTGTGTCTAACAGTGTGGTCAAGGAGGGTAGGACCGCAATACTGATTAAAGAGATGGATATATCAAGGCTCATGGTCCATGCTCAGCAGATAGAAGGGGCTAAGAATAAGGAGAAGGAGAGGGAAAATAAGAGAGCTAGAACAGGTAGCTTCAACTTCACTCAGCCTAAGTCAGAGTGTGGTAATCGTTCTCAGTTTTGCCTGAAATCTTTAGTCCCAACTCTGTCCCCAGGGCGACGGGCCCTAAACCCCAGGGTAGTGTTAGCAGTGCCCGAACAAACCCTTTTTGCTAGAAGTATGGCAGAAAACATTAGGGTATCTGTTGAGCTAACAGTGATATATGTTTCGAATATGGCAAGACAGGCCATAGGTTCAGAGAGTATCCTCGGGTGGATTCACAAAGATAGCATAATCATCTCCCAACTCAGTTCGGATGCCCAATTCGACAAGGGGCCACTTTCAATGCCACCAGTGGGCAGCCCAAATAGATTCTATGCACTTCAGTCCCGACAGGATCAGGAAAGTTTTCCTGATGTGGTAACTGGTACGTTACAAGTTTATCATTTACATGTTTATGCTTTGCTAGATCCAGGAGCTTCTTTGTCCTTTGTAACACCTTATATAGATGTTGACTTCGGAGTTAGTCCCAAAGACCTAGCAGAGCCCTTCTCAGTTTCTACCTCAGTGGGTAAGTCTATCATAGCCCGACGGGTATACAAGAACTACCTATTTATGGTATCTCAGAAGGTTACTTCAGCAGACTTATTAGAGTTAGAGATGACAGATTTTGACGTCATTCTCAGCATGGATTGGCTTCATTCATGCTATGCTTCAGTTGACTGTAGAAACAAAATTGTCTATTTTCAATTCCCAAATGAACCTATCCTATAATGGAGGGGTAATACTTCAGCACTTAGGGGTCAAATTGTTTCATACCTAAGGGTGAGAAAAATGATATCTTAGGGGTGTGCCTATCATCTTTTTTCGAGTTAAGGATTCTAGTTCCGAGACTCCCAGTCTTGAGTCAGTTTCAGTAGTATGTGAATTTCCAAATGTGTTTCTCGAAGATCTTCCTAGAGTCCCACTCGAGTGGAAAATTAATTTTGGAATAGACCTTCTTCCTGATACTCAGCCTATCTCTATCCCACCATATAGAATGGCTCCAGCAGAACTCAAAGAATTAAAAGAACAGTTGAAGGATCTCCTAGATAAGAGATTCATCAGACCCAGTGTATCCTCTTGGGGTGTACCTATTCTATTCATGCATAAGAAAGATGGTTCTCTCAGAATGTGTATTGACTACCATCAGTTAAACAAAGTCACGATAAAAAACAAGTATCCACTTCCCAGAATCGATGACTTATTTGATCAACTTCAGGGTGCCAGTTACTTTTCTAAGATAGGCCTTAGATAAGGCTATCATTAGCTCAGAGTCAGAGAATTTGACATTCCAAAAACAACTTTCAGAACTTGGTATGGTCACTTTGAATTCCTAGTCATGTAATTTGGTCTTACCAATTCCCTAGTAGCTTTCATGGACTTGATGAACTATGTGTTCAAGAAGTATTTGGACATATTTGTCATAGTCTTCATTGATGACATTCTTGTCTACTCCCGCAGTGAACATGATTATGCAGACCATCTCAGAATAGTGTTACAGACCCTCAGAGCTCATTAGTTGTTCGCCAAATGTAGTAAATGCAAATTTTGGCTAAGGTTGGTAGCTTTTCTTGGTTATATCATTTCCGGTGATGGCATTAGAGTTGACCCTCAAAAGACCAAAGCAGTGAGAAACTGGCCCAGACCCATCTCTCTATCATATATCAAGAGTTTCTTAGGTTTGGCTTGCTATTACCAATGGCTTATAGAAGGGTTTTCGTCTATTGCATTCCCCATGTCCAGTTTGACTCAGAAAAAAGTCAAGTTTCAGTGGTCATATTCTTGTGAGAAGAGTTTTCCGGAGTTAAAGACTCGACTCGCTACAGCCTCAGTTTTGACTTTACCAGATGGTTTGGACGGGTTTGTGGTATACTATGATGCTTCCAGAGTTGGTTTGAGGTATGTTTTGATGTAGAGAGGTAAGGTTATAGCCTATACCTATAGATAGCTTTAGCCCATGAAAAAAATTACCCTACCCATGATCTTGAGTTAGCAGCTGTAGTGTTTGCCTTAAAGATTTGGAGACACTATTTGTATGAGGTGCATGTTGATGTGTTCACAGATCACAAAAGCTTGTAGTATGTATTCTCTCCAAAAGATTTGAATTTACGTCAGCGAAGGTGGTTAGAGTTATTAAAAAACTACGACATGAGTATTCTGTATCATTCGAGCAAGGCCAATATAGTGGTTGATGCTCTCAGAAGGATGTCTATGAATAGTGTAGCTCACGTGGAGAATGGTAAGATAAAGTTAGTTCAGGAAGTTCATCAACTTACTCGACTAAGTGTATGCTTAGTCGATTCAGAAGATGGTAACGTATGGGTGCAGAATAGTTTGGAATCATCTCTGGTGTCTGAAGTAAAAGAAAAGCAGGACAAGGATCCCAGTTTAGTTAAACTAAAAAATTCAGTCAGAGATAAAAAAGTAGAGGTTTTATCCCAAGGAGAAGATGGTGCGTTGAGTTGCCAGGGTAGACTATATGTGCCATGTGTGGATGGCGTAAGAAAGTTGTTTCTTGCAGAAGTGCATGGTTCACGCTACTCGATTCACCTAGGGGCCACCAAGATGTACCGCGACTTGCGGGAAGTTTATTGGTAAAGTAGGATAAAAAGAGACGTTGAAGAGTTTGTGGCTAAGTTCTCTACATATTAGTAGGTTAAGATCGAGCATCAGAATCCTAGTGGGTCTATGCAGGAGTTCAATATTGCCACTAGGAAGTAGGAGGAGGTGAACATAGATTTTGTGATGGATTTGCCCCATACTCATCACCAGCATGATTCAATTTGGGTCATTGTAGATAGGATGGCCAAATCAGCTTAGTTTTTACTAGTTCATACCTCTTATTCAGTCGAGGATTAAGCCAAGCTCTATGTCAAAGAGTTGGTTAGATTGCACAGAATTTCATTGTCCATGATTTTCGATAGAGGTATGCAGTTCACCTCTCACTTTTGGAAAACCTTCCAAAAGGGTCTTGGTACACAAGTTTACCTCAGTACAACCTTCCACCCTCAGACAGATTGTCAAGCAAAAATTACCATTCAGACTTTAGAAGATATGTTAAGATTGTGTGCTATTGACTTTAAGGGTAGTTGGGATGACCACTTGTCCTTGATTGAGTTCATGTATAATAACAACTATCATTCCAGTATTCAGATAGCTCCATTTGAGGCCCTTTATGGGAGGAGATGTAGATCTCCCATTGGTGGGTTTGAAGTGGGTGAGGCCGGGGTGGTAGGGCCTAACTTGGTATTTGATACCTTAGAAAAAGTTCTGTTGATCAAAGAAAGGCTTAAGTCAGCTCAGAGCCGACAGGAATCGTATGCAGATATGCGAAGAAAATATATCAAGTTTGAGATTATTGATTATGTGTACTTTAAAATTTCGCCTATGAAGGAAGTGAAAAGGTTCAGCAAGAAGGGAAAGATTAGTCCCCGATATGTCGGTCCTTACAGAATTCTTTGTCGTCTCGAAAAGGTAGCTTACGAGCTTGAGTTACCTTCCGACCTAGCGTCAGTACACTCAGTATTCCACGTCTTCTTGCTAAAGAAATGCATTGGTGACCCAGCAGTCGTAGTCCCCTTAGAGGGCGTAAATATTCATAATGATCTCTCTTTCAAAGAGGTTCTAGTCCAAATCTTTGATCGTTAGATTTGTAGACTGAGGAACAAAGAAGTTCCCTTGGTCAAAGTTCTTTGGCGAAATTAGTCCATTGAGGGAGCTACTTGGAAAGCAGAAGCACATATGCAAACTAAGTATCCTCACCTCTTCTCTGCAAACTCAGACTCATAAAAGTCTTTCTTAGATTTTACTCTACTCCATGCTCAGTCACAACCGCATAACATTCTCATATCATTCATGCATTCATGAAATAGTTCATTCATATATCATGTCTCCAGAATTTAGTCATGCTTCAGTTATGCATGTCAGTGTAAGTATAGTTCAGCGGTTCCTCTCAGTTTCGTCAGTCCCATTCGAGGACGAATATTTCCAAGGGAGATATATTGTAAGACCCCGTATAATCCTAGACGTTTGAGTCTTTCAAAGCATGACCAAATGAGGTCCTAGACTTAGACAATTTCAGCTAAGTGTTAGGACTTAGTCATTTCTGAAGCCCTCAAACTTTGAGGAATTTATTTAGGACCTTCCCGACCTCAAAAAGTTAGATTTTAAGTTGATTCATGATCGAGGAAGTTAATAGTACATCTCGGGTGAGTTTTGAAATTTTTGGACAAGTGTAAGGGTGTGTTTGAAACTTTGAAATAAGGGCTTAGGGAAATTAGCCTGTGCCGCCTTGCCTAGTCTGGTGTTGGGGGGAGCCCGCGATGCAAACCACGGTGCCCTGCCTAGAACGGCGCTCCAGAGCCCGCGGCGCCCTGGCTAGTCCGGTCTGGGTAATTTTTGTAGTTTTGTTCCACATTTTAAGGGCAAATGAGTTATTTTCCCTTCACCCAATAGGTCTATAACACGAGATTAAAACCCTAAATAGTATAATTTCTCATCCTTTTCACAAAATCCTCAAAAGAACAAGCCTTAGTTTCATCAAGCTCAAGAATCAAGTATCAATAACTCACCATAATCTCCACGAAATTAACAATGAAGGTATGTTAGGTGTTTATCCAAGGGTTTCCTTTCACCCTTGGAGTTCAAGAACCTCTTTTAAAATTATAAGTTGATTGCTTTCATGAATTTTATGTTGAATTTGATTATATTCATGATTATGATATTAATTGGGTTTATAATTCATGATTTATTACAAGTTTCATGTGGACTAATTAATATGTGTGTAGTGTTATGTGGATGTATGTTAAAACCCCCTTGAATTTGTGATTTGGGATTAAGATCATGATGTTTGCATGTTGATTATTATTATGTGCAAAAAGTATGCTCCCCAAGTGTTTGATTAAGTGTTCATGTGAGATGAAGGGTAAAATCATGACATAATAGTATGTGCACAAACTCATGCCTCTCAAGTGTTTGACAAAATATCTAAATGAAAGCATTGTTAACAAGTTATTATTGTTATGCTATAATGATCATGCCATGTTTTACTTTCAATGCTATCTAGCTGTTTTCTTAGAATTTCAGTAGCTACATAAAAGTCTTAGAAATGTCACGAATAGTAATACTCAGTCAGTTACGGAACTTAGTGAACTCAGTCCAGTTCAGTTAGACATTACGATCAGTAATAATTCAGTCAAGCCTAGAATAGTCTAGAAATTAGTTTAGTGTCTATTCAGTTGGGAGTAAAAATTAGTACAGAGCGAACCCAGGGATAGGGGCATTTCTGCTAGTGGAGGGTTTGACCCTTAGTAGAAATCCCCGCATTACAATACTACGTAGCCAGCGTAGGTTAAGATATCTTCCTGCTAGACAAAGGTTGATGCATCTCGTACGAGTTTTCCTGCAAGTGAGGGTTGACCAAATGTCTTCCTGCCAGATAGGATTAACTCATAGCCATTGTTAGTATCCCTTGGCAAGGTGCTAACACCCTTCCAACTGGGGTCACAGGTTAGACCCCAACTCAGTTTATAACTGGGGTATGTCGGTTAGATGAACATTCCCACAGTTACAGTTTTAGTTTCAGATTCAGTATAAAACCTCAGTTCAATTTTCAAAATTAGGACTGTCAAATCCAGTCACCCAGCTCAGTATGGAACTAAGTTAAGTTCTATAAAATCAGGACTGTCAGAAATAGTCATTCAGTTATCAGTGATCTCAGTTACAATAAAGTAGATTTACATGCAACATTGCATACTCAGTATTTATAGTTGTTTCAGATGTACATGCACTCTCATTCAGTTATATTTATGTTACTCAGCCAGTTATTCTTCATCCATATGAATCCTTGCATATCAGCCTACCTTACTTAGCATACCAGTACATTTAAAGTACTAACAAATACTCTTTATTTTGCATTGTGATGTTTTATATTATAGGTTCAGACGCATGGGCTCCTGGCCGTACTTAGCAGGCCAAACTTTCAATAGTAGATTTGGTGGTGAGTCCTTATAGTCTGAGGACAGTGTTATCATTTCATTATCAGTATTCAGTATATTCAGTAGTCAGAGTTAGTTGGGGCCTTGTCCCATCAACTCCATTTCAGACAGTTAGAGGCTTTCACACTAGACTATTTCAGATAGATGATCAGTTTTCAGTATTTATTTATCAGCATTTGATTTCAGTTTTAACCTTATGGCAGATTTAGCCTAATTTCTGCATTATTACAGTATTATTATTTAGTGATTGCAACAGGTACTAGTCATGGGTTAGCTTGTGGTCCTTCAAGATCGTAAGCACCGTGTGGTGTTTGAGGTACAAACTCAGGGCGTTACAAGTAAACTGATATCCCGAAGGACCAGGGTGTCAAGCCTAAACTAACGGGTGACCCTTGAGAGGAAGTCAAGCCTAAACTGATGGGTGACTCCTCATATCCTACGCTGGATATGTAGTTCTAGAATACAGGGACTGCTACTAACGACTCTGCTTGACTGACGAGGAAGACGTCAACCTTGCATTCGCTCGGTACTAAATCTTACTCCCAACTGAACTTACACAGAATACTGAATTGATCTAAGTTTAACTGATTATGATAACTGACTGAACTGATAATGCTCATAACATATCTAAAACCATTCTGAAGATACTGAGACTAAGTAAACAGCTAAGTTTTTGGGTATTCATAACCCCCAGAACTCGATAGCAATAGCAATAGAATCATAATACAACTTTGAGGACATCATAAGTAGTCATTGTTCAAAACCCATTCATTTACGAATTTCATCAAACACATAAGGGTCATGAGTTAAAGCATGGGAATAGTTAAATCATGTAATAATAATATAATTTTAATATTAAAAACATGAGTTAAGGATTTAATATGTGAATAACACCATTCAAATGTATCAAGGGCAATTTCAACCAAAATAAATTGTAAACATGATACATAATCGAAATTCATGAAATTTCATGGATATAGTTCATATTAACACGTACAAATCATAACTCTACACTTGAAAATAGGTTCTTGTAATCCATGGGTGAAAAGGATCCATGGATGAACATCTAACATACCTTAAAGCTTTAATCTTGAAAGAGAATTAACTTTTCTTGAATGTTCTTGAATTGGGAAGCACAATTTCTTAGTTTTCTTGAATAAGGGCTTGAAGCATGTTCTTGGGGAATGATCTTGAAAGGAAATCATAATTTGATGTTGAGAGTGCATGAGGAGTTTATGTTGATGGAAATAGGGGTTAAATTGGTGGAAAAGGACCAAAACCCCCTATTTAAGACGTCATTTAATCACTGAACGGCCCGGGTTGACGATCTGGGTGACGGACCGTCACTCTGGTGACTGACCATTACTCCAACCGTTAATATTTGGCCATAATTTAACCTTTATTCCTAATGTTGATGGTCTAAGTTCACGGTCCGTCACAGGCTTGACGGTCTGTCACTTTGGTCATCGCACCTCGACAAACAGACACCTTTATGGTAAAATGAGCATAACTTTTTACCCCAATATTGGATTAAGGAGAAATTAGTATTGTTGGAAAGATAATTCAATTATCTATCTATTGGTGGGTCTTAAGATCAAAAAAACTTAGTAGTACAAAAGTTATTCTCATTTAAAGTTGACTATAGCAACATTCTTTGATTTATCTAAAAGCTAGGAGTCATTTGAGGCCTTAGTATGCATCAAAGGCCTTAATATGCATCAAACTCACTCATAAAACTACCAAAGAACTATAATTTATTTTCCATGATATTGAAGCATGGTTCTAATATTGGTATGGATTTTTGGGGTATTAAAGTTAGCTAAGTATTAGCATGTATCAATATGTTCCAACACTCCCTCTCAAGATGAATGATGCAAAATGTTGATCACACCAAGATTTATTAGGAGATTTGAATGTTGATCATGTCCCGAACTCTTAGTTAGGATGTATTCTACTTGAAGTTGTGTTAGAATGTACAAGGTTTGCACCAGACCATTCTTGATCTTATCCTTGATGAAGTGACAGTTAATATCTATATGTTTTGTTCTCTAATGAAAGATGGGATTGGCTACCAATTGAATGGATGAATTCCTGTCACTAAACTGGCTGATAGGTTTAGAAATGGGAATATTCAACTCTTGAAACAATTCTTCTAGCCATGTTAGATCTGCAACAACTGAGGCCATGCTCGTATACTCAGCCTCAACTGAGCTTCTAAATATTGTATGTTGTTTTTTTGACTTCCAAAATATTAAAGATCCACCAAATTTCACAATATAACTAGTAATAGACCTCTTTGTGTTGGGACATGCTTCCTCATTGCAGTCACACTAACAAATAAGGTTTGCATCAGTGTGAGCCTTCAACCAAATTCCTTGACCAACTGAACCTTTCAAATATCTGATCACCCTATATGCATTTTCCAAATGAGATATTTAAGGCATTTTCATAAACTAACTTAGTATTTGAACAACATAACTAATATCTGGTCTTGTAATAGTAGCATACATAAGCTTCCACACAATCTCTGATATAAGGTTGCATCTATCAAGACCACATCCCTAATGCAACTTGTAATTTTATCATGTTCTACTGATGTCAACTTGGCATTGGACTCCATAGGTGTGAACATTGGTTTTGCACCAGCAAGATCAGTTTCAGATATTAATTCCAATATGTACTTCCTTTGATTTAGAATACCTTGTTTAGATCTTAAGACCTCAATCCCCAAAAAAAATTTGAGCTCTCCCAAGTCCTTAAGCTTGAATTACCAATGTAGTGCCTCTTTTGCCTCAGAAACCATAGATTCATTTTCATCAGTGATGAGCAAATCATCCATATAAACTAGCACTATCACCATTCCCTCTAATTTTTTCTGAGGTAATCAAGGAGTAGTCATGAACACTTTGAGTAAATCCTGTAGTTATAAGTGATTGTAGTAAGCTTAATATTCCATTGTCTAGAGGCTTGATTAAGTCCATAGAAAGACTTATGGCAGCCTACAGACTTTATGAGTTCTTTTCCGCTGAAATCCTTCAGGCATCTTCATGTATACTTCTTTTAAATCACCTTGTAGAAAAGTATTATAGATATCCATTTGGTACAGACAGCAACCCTTTGAGATGACTAGAGCAATTATATATTTCACAGTAACTATTTTTGCTACAGGTGAGAAAGTATGATAATCTAGTCCCTCTTGTTGACTGTACTCTTTTGCTACTAAACATTACTTTGAACCTCTCAACCTCTCTATTGCCTTGTACTTGATATTATACACCTATTTTGAGTCAATGACATTCTTTCCAGGAGGTGAATCAACTATTTCTCAGGTTTTTTATCCTCCGTTACTTGAATCTCCATCTTCATAGCTTGGATCTATCTATCATCTTTAGCTGCTTGGCTGAAAAACTGTGGTTCTATAAAAGTGAAAAAACTACTTACATAGCTTTGATATGTGGGAGTGGTGTTCTTGTAAGATAGATAGCTGGCAATAGGATATCTGGTGTCTTTTCTGTTTCCTGGTACTGCATAATCCTTTATCCAAATAGGTTGATTTGCCACTTTAGGTATTCTCCTAGGTAGATAAGGTATTTTCTCTGTATTGTCTGGATGTGAAAATAGTAGTTCATTTATTTGATCAATATCAGTTGGTGGAGCAAGTGTTGATGTATCTTGAGAGGATTCTTTACTCATGGTATTGTCATTATTATGATCTTCAGATACTAGAGAATCTACATCACCTCAATTATCTGTATGTGGTTGAATCAACTCATTTGAATGACTCTGACTATTTCTCATCTTGGCAAATGGAAACAAATCTTCTTAGAATATAACATCCCTACTAACTTATAGCTTATTGGTACTCAAATCCAGTAGCAAATACCCCTTCTGAGTAGTGGAGTACCCAATTAATACTACAGGTTTAGCTCTTTCAAAAAACTTATTAGACTTAAACAATGTTAAAGCATGACACAAGCAACCCAACACTCTTAGATATGATAACGAGGGAGCCTTGGAGAACAACACTTCATATGGACTTTTACCATCTATAGAGGATGATGACAGTCTATTCATTGGGTACACAATAGCCTGAATAACTAGACCCCAAAATCTAATAGGCATATATAATTAAAACCTAATAGCTCTAGATATATTCAAAATTTGCCTGTGTTTTTGCTTTCTACTATACCATTTTACTATGGCGTATAAAGACAGGTGCTTTGATGCATAATACCTAAAGACTTGAATAAAGCATTACATTGATTGTTGAAGAACTCAGTCCCATTATCAGTTCTTACAACCTTTACACTAGTTATAAATTAATTATTAATCATCAACATGAAATCTTTGAGTGCTACAATATATTCTGATTTAAGCTGCAATAGGTGAATCCAAGTATATCTACTAAATCATCCACAATTGTCAAGAAGTAGAATTTTTTATAAAAAGTTGGAGTTTTATAAGGGAGCCACATATCCATATGCACCACACTAAAACATACATTGGACTTAGATTCACTAATAGGAAATGGTAATCTGATCGGTTTAGCTAGTGGACAGACATGACACTTATTTAGAAGTTCAGCATTCTTACTATGACTTAGCAATACATGTGCATATGGATGGCTAAGTCCGTTGTGCCATAGATTGCTATCATGCATAGCAAGTTTTTCTACTGGCTTCTTCTGACCTTCAAGTACATTCTTCACTCCCAATTCACTCTTGAGAATATATAAGCTTCTCTTTCTCTACCAATCCCCTTCACCCTATCATTCTAGAAATCTTGAAATACACAGAAGTCAGGATAGAATGATACAAAGCAAGACATTTGTATAGTAACCTTGGAAACTGATAGCACGCTCAGTTTAAAATCTGGTACAAATAATACATTTTTCATAGTTTTATTCTGTAACACCATTGCTTCTCCAATGTGTGATATGACAACCTTTGCTCCATTTAGAAAATTCACCATATCCATTCATGCTTTGACTACTTCTTTCCTTATAAATATATCTTTGTTTGTTATAATATGGTGAGTAGCACCAGAATCCACTATCCATTTTTATGGTTCAATATTAGAAAATAAACAGGTGGCTAAACCTGACATATTAACCTGCTTCCTGTCTAGTTGATCTTTATTCAAAAGATCCATGATCTGCTCGTATTCTTTATCAGTGAACCCTTGTCCTTTGGCAACCATTGAACTATTAATGTTTTTATGACCTCCATAGCTAGCTGAAACATATTGTCCTATATCTCTAATAACAAATTGATTGTTAAGATTGTTGGATGAAATTTAGCATTAATTTGACCTGCAAATTGACTTCCATGATACCCTTGAGTGTTGAATCTCCCAAGATCTTGATGACTTCCACCAGTATGATTTTGATACATGAAACCCTTGGGACCTCCACTGTTATTGTTGGATTTCCTTCTTTATTTTCAGTCATTAGGATAACCTATTACCTTGTAATAATTCTATCTAGTGTGTCATTAAAATGGCAATAATCACATTTCTTCCCTTTGTAATTCTTGTTCCTGTAACTTATGTCTGAGCCTTTGTTGACCTACATTTCTATAGGATCTAGCTTTTCACTTATGACAGATGCAAAAGTATGTCATTGAAATTCATCTTCTTCTATCATAGCATATACTTGGTTAAGAGTAGGTGTGATTTCCTGAAATAAAATCTGTCTTCTAGCTTGATCATAGGAATCATTTAAACCACCTAAAAACTGCATCAATCTCAATTGAGATAGATGATCAACATACTTTTTTGACTTTGGACAATCACATGATGGAGCAGAAAGCATTGCATCATACTCATTCCATAAGCTCTTTAATTTGGTGAAATAGGTGGCCACTAAATTAGTTCCCTGAGACAATGTATTGATCTCCCTGTGCAATTGGTATAACCTCATACGATGGACTTTATAAAATCTCTCCTTTAGGTTTTTCCGCATTTCATGAGCGTTTGTGGCATAAATAATTTTATTCAATAATTCTGTGCTAATTGTGCTCATCAACCAAGATAAAAATATTACATTATAAGTTTTTCATTACTAATGTAACTCTTCTCGATATATCTCTTTACTACACGCTCCAGTCACAAAATCAAACTTTCTTTTCCTCAATAAAGTAATTCTTATTGATCGACTTCATACACTATAATTCTCCGATCCAATTAACTTAATTGGAATCAAGGTTGCACCAGACATATATATGATGTTCCTATAAATAAAGGATCACTAGAATCGATTTTAGGTGCCATTTTGGGCTTCTCTGTGTTGATTTCAGACAAAAAAAACTGAATTCAATCTAGCCAAAAACTACAATTCAAACTCCAATTACTTTCTAATATAATAGAGATCTAAACTCCACTGCTCTTTCCCAACGATCGTGCTCTGATACAATGTCAAAACTTATCAAGTTTAGAGGATACTGAGTTAATAGCATGAATTTTTATGAACAGAGTAAAAGAAGAGAGAAACTGTATATTGAAATGTTATGTTACAACTGATTTCAGCTAAGCTCTATGCACCTATATATAAAGATGAGATCACTCACTTTTAGAAGCTTCCTAAGCTCAATTAGTTGCCAGCTCATCAAGCCAACTAACTAACTAATTTTCAATGGAACAGTAACTAACTGATTGCTGCTAATTACTAACTGACTTAGTTACTGACTAAAGCTAGTCGAGTATCAACATATATCAATATGTTCCTACAAGAATTGAAGAAAATACATACCTGATAATTCTTAAAGAATTAATGTTAAGGAATCGATAATTCTAGAAATATGTTTGCGTTTCGAAATGAAAGAGCATCAGAGTTGCTTTTATGACTAAGCAAAAAGACAATTGTCGTCCTTGCTACACTGCAAGAGCGCCCAGAGAACTTGAAAAGAGGAAGGGAATCCATTTTTGCTGGCAAACAAGAGGATGTTTCAGAATTATGTTGAACGTTTATGTAGGAAACATAAACTTGGAGGTGCAGGCAATAGATATTTTTATTACTCCAAATTAAACACTACATAAGAAAAGTGTCAGTATAACTAAAATAAATATTATTAATACATTATATTTTACATTATTCTTATACACCCTATCAAATGACCCTTTATGATTATGAAATATTGTTAATGACTTAAGGCTATGTCCTTACTTACTTCCCTGCTATTATAGGTTAAACTAGATTAAATAAATTCTATTATTTGCTTATGGAAATTGTGTAAGTGTCATTTCAGCTTAGAGTTTTTGGGCGATACTAATTAAGTCTTTTTTTAATGTTCCAATCACTTAAATGAAGTAGATAGATCTGAATGATTAAGGTCTCTAATAAAATTTTAATATCATTAAAATGTCTATTTAGAGATTTTTATAAAAATGATAGTTCACTAGCTAATTCAATCCATTCACTGTTACTGCCATCATTCACCATTATCAACTACTGTCAGTATACCAATAATGGTTAGTCACTAGCGCTAGTCACCATTTATAGCAATCACCAATAGCCATAATTATCGCAACAATCACAAATCTCCACCTATAGTCATCATGTTATATATCGACAACCATTGTCATTATTTACCATAATCATAAGCTATCACTATCTCCTATCACAACTATCAACTGCCACTAGCAAGAACTACCATCAACCTATACAGTCAATCGCCATCATTACTAGCTTGCTAATATCATACCCAACATTTGCCAACATTATCCCCAATCGAAATTCACAGCTACCACTGCTAACCATCACCACCATGTAATTTGTAAAAAAATATTTTATATATATATATATATATATATGTGTATGTATGTATATTAGATCAATTTAGCACTTTATTGAATTTTATATTTTTAAAATAAAGATAAATTTTATACATTAAATGTGTTAGAAAAAAACTATCTTTAAGCATTAACATTCAGATCATAATACACCTTAACAATTTAGATGTGTATTATATTCAAACATTTAATATCTTTATTCTCATCTGAATATCTAAATTTAACCCTCTTAATATTATAATATTAATGAAAATAAGTGAGACCTAAATCTTGAAAGAGAAACTGAAAATTTGTTTCACTAAACATCATGTTACTTTATATGTGAGGCCTAAATCTTGATTCAGAAATTGAAAATTTGTTTCACTAAACATCATATTAATTTAGTATGTGATTTAGAAATTGTTTTTGGTTTCTCTTTAGGGATTCATCTAACGGATCAATCATCAGATTTATGCAGAAAAAAATCCACATCTGGGGTAGACCTAAAGGTGGGGTAGGCTGCTGACATGGATGCCATGTAGGCAAAAAAAGGAATAACTAAGCACAAATCTGAATTAAGAAAGATGACGTGTGAAAAGAAAGGCTGAAAAAATATTTATTCAGATAAACACTTATAACCACATCAGCATTCAGCAATGACCACCAAATTGAACCCTCCACACAACTCCCACAATTAATTAGTGTAGTTCTTTTTAATTGGAAAAAACATGTAGAATTATTATCCTACTTGTCTTTATATGAGCAAGCCACGTGTATTATTATTCTTAGCGTAGAGGAAGACTTATATACTGCTATAAGAACGCCTTTTTGCCCTTTTTGGACTAGTACTCTTAGATTTCAACTTTATATAACATATTTAGACCATAAGATTAAACACATTTTTGTAGATTATACATATTTTTAGTATTGAAGTAAAAAAGTTTTAAAAAGCAATCTTTATTTTATTAAATTCGGTACCAAATCGAAATAAAACAATTCAATTAAAATGGAGGGAGTAGATAGATATGCATGGAATGTAAGCAAGTAAAGTTGCTTAACCAAAGTTACGTTAGGGGAGTATCCTTGAAGCTACGTAACTGTTTTCCTAACCATAACAATATTTCCTTAAATTTCTCTAACCTAATGTCGTATGTTTCGTGGTTATGTTGGTTTGGTGCATTCTTTATTTATATTTGACTAGATGCATTTAATGTTGTCATGTGTACTCCTCTTTCAGAGAAAAGAATTTTAAGTTATATGCATTGTAGGCAGTATATTAGAGACTGTCTACTATCAACTTTTATTTGTAGTAGCAGGTAATATGTTACTTGTTACTTGTCTTACCTCCAAAATAATTTCAGACTTACCTATAGTCTGTAATCAGTAGATATCTTGTCGATACTTGGTAATATAAAAAACTATTTATACTGCCTATGTATGTGTCACTTAATTTTTTCTTAAAAAGCATAAATTAGAATAATGAGCAAAAAGGAGCAGGTCATAATACCATATATGAACTACGAGCCAACAGTGACAAGTATTGAAGTGAAGTAAGAAACGTGATTAAATTTTTCAACCATGAATTTTTAGATTAAGAAAAAATTAAACGTAAATAATAACTCCAAAAAATAAAAGAGTCTAATGAAAAATAATTACGGGGGAAGGGGAGGGAGGAGGGAATCGGCAGGAAATGAACTACATAAACATAAACATAGGACTTAGTGATTTTCTACAATCTACACATGTGAAAAAGGTATCGACAAGACATAAACTAAGAAAAAAAAAACAGATCACGACACATAGGGGAGATAAGACATAAAGAATGGAGGGCACAATAAAAGAACATAAGTCATTCCACTGAAGGTGGATATTAGTTAATCTCAAAGAACATATGTATATATATATATTCACATGTATGTATGTAGTAATGTAGGTAGGTATATACATTATACATAATGGTTCCAACAAATCATAAGTTGCTCAATAAACTCAATTTTGTTATGCATGCACCGAATACACAGTTTTAAAGTTGTCCTGTTTCAAAAAGAAATACCTAGTTTGACTTGGCACTGAGTTTAAGAAAATAAAGAAAACGTTTAAATCTTGTGGTCTTAAATAAAAGATACGACAAATGTACCAAAATGCCCTTCAATCTTGTGGTCTTAAGCATGCCACGTGGAAAGTTAAAAGTAAAAAGTTGCTAAAAAGGGAAAGAGATCATTCTTTTTTAAACGGATTAAAAAGAAAAATAGGTCATTTTTTTTTTTAGACAGAGGAAGTATAATATATGTGAAGGAAAAATCATACTTTTGTTACATAATCATGCCAATAAATTAGAAAAGCCAAAAAGCCATATAACAACCACCAGATGGATCGATCTTATCATATCACCATCTAAAAAAATTAAAGGTGTTTCGAAGAAGTCATGTACGTCCATATATAGTTAGCCTTAAAGTTAGTAATTAAACATATTGCACAAGTTTCTTCTTTCATTCAGACGAACTTTGCATGTCATAAAAGGGGATAACGTAAGATATATATCATTCTTAAAACTGTCTTAGTTTCTTGCAAGTGGCCTTTAAAAAGAAGAGCAACACCTAAGACAACCTCGAACTTGGCTATTTTTACTTATGAGGTTTAATAATTAGGAAAGAAACACTTGCTTGTGTCTCGTAATTTCTTCATATTTTCATTATTTCCAAGCATGCAAGCAACTTGAAGGATTGAAGATGATGGCAGGAGATACAACTTGTGAAACTACTAAAGGTAATTTTACATTGAAAAAAATAAAACAAACAACTTGTTATAACAAATGAAATTATGTTATTCAAATACTACGTGCAAATGTTCTTTCTCTGTATAGTGTATATGAGTTAAATCCTCACCAAAAATTAAATAAGATATGCATCTACGTGGAAATAACGGACTGTTTTATATTCTTTGTATTTCTCTTCTTAAATCTTGATCTTCAATGAAGTAGAGCTATTTTTTTATTTTATTTTTGTTACAGATACGAAGAAAATGACGAAAAGCACCCAAAGAAGCCTAAATGTGAACGAGGAGTACCTTGGTGCATTAAGAACAAAATCTTATGGTGATTTCTTTACAAAAGCTCAATTATTAGTAAATGAACCATCGTCTCCTAATTCTCATGAATTATGCCACAATACTTTCTCAGAAATTCTCCTTGATCCAGGCCAAGACAAAATTACATCCATTCTTGAATCAACTATTTTTCCAGCCAAAAAGTATGATCTCAAATCCCTTCTTACAAATTACTTCAACATAAGTGCAGAAGCATCAAAATTCTGTAGCCACATTCTTAAAAGCATTAGCCAAGTCCAATCTCACTATGATTTTGTCGAACAAGTCCTTGACTCGATCGATAATTGTTCCAATTTTGACCAATTTGGTTACCTAGTACTCGAGCTACGATCTTTTATCATCCACAATAACCCCTTCTCAGACCTTAAAAACCAAGATTTCACACGAATTAGTGATGAATATTCATCGGTGTTGCAACGTCTAAATTACAAGAAGAAAAAGGTTGCTAGGAAAATAAAATTGATCAAATGTGTCAATAAGACTTCCGGGATATGTGTGACAGCGGCTTGTGGACTAGTTGCTGTGGCAGCATTAGTACTAGCAGCACATACATTTGCTGCAATTGTCATGGGACCAGCGATTTTAAGCCTACCTTTAAAGCCATTAAGGAAAAAAATTATGAGTTTTCGATACTTGAAATGTGGATTTCTAAGGAAAGTTGGAGATCAACTTGACGTCGCAACAAAAGGTACTTATATTTTGAATAGGGATTTCGACACGATTTCTAGGCTTGTTTCTCGACTTCATGATGAAATTGATCATAATAAGACAATGATTCAATTGTGTTTGGATAAAAGGGAAGATAAGTTTTCATTGGAAGTGTTGAAGGAGTTGAAGAAGAGTAACATTGGGTTCAAGAAACAAGTGGAGGAGCTTGAAGAACATGTTTATTTATGTCTTTTGACCATTAATCGTGCTAGAGCTTTGGTCATTAAGGAAATTGCAAAATCATGTGGGAATTGAAAAAGGCCTGTGTATTTAATAGTTTAATTCTTTGATTTGATTTGTAAATATGAGTTATTCATGTAAATGACTTCTTGAATATTGAAAAATGGAGACCTTTCTAATTTCTTTCCTTTTTTTTTTCTTTATTTCTAATCTATTTGTAGTTTAGGCTTTCAGCTATATCCTTTTGTTGGCTCACCGATTCTTCATAATAGTGTGACCTTCCAGTCCATTTGAACAATTGTTGCTACTGTCTTAGGCTTCAAGGATATAAGCCTTCCCCCTTCTAGAAAATTATATATAATAATTCAATGAAATCGTACTTATAGGAAAGCCTTGAGTAACTGATAAATCAACAGAAATATACGATAAAATTGCGTACAATAGACCTTTGTGGTTTAGCTCTTGTTGAAAATTGAAATGCAGGGATCCACCATCACTAAGGGACCAATCCCGGAGAGGCAATATATGACAAACACACAGAAACACAAAAGAAAAAAGTAAAGAATATTAAGATCGATTTGCGTGCACACACACTAAATCTATGGAGAAGATGAAGCAAACTAGAGAGAGTTCTTGAGGAGAAAGAGAGAATTAATTTCGTGGTAACACCCATAGGTAACCTCCACGGTGGACGGGCTATTTATATTAATTGAACTGCGTGAACATTAATATATAATAATACATCACATATTAATCAGACTCCACAACCTAACAAAGAACACAATCAATTTTTACGTGGAAACCTCCTTCCTGAAGAGAAGAAAACCACGACCTGTACTCACAAACTCTCAAACTCCACTATAATCAGAATGAATCATGATTATAGATTCCATTTGAACTTAGCTCTAAGTTCCACTAGATTGCATAACTTTATCACAATTCACACTCAACAACTCTGTCAAAAGCTCTCTTAAAATTGACTAACTCTAGCTAATTACAACTTAGGCAACTCTACTTAAGAAAACTCAAAATCAAAATGAAAAGCTTTCACTCACAAGACTGGAGTGAATCAGTTTGAGACCTAACTCAAGAGCATAAAAAATAAAGAGCAAAGCGATTATCAGATCTTGAGCTTTGAGGGTTTTTGCTGCCACTTTGAAGACTTGGATTTGCAAAATCTATTGTGCCACAATCATCTTTTTGTATTTATAGGAGTGTAGGGCCTTTTGTTTGAAATTTGATTGGAGCAGGTGTCCGTTCCGGTACACTGTGCATCTGAAGAATTGTTGCACTACAAGATAAAATTGTGCAGAGTGAGATAGTTACATTGGCAGAGCAGGCAGCAGACCTGATCCCAAAGTATCATGTAGTCATCATTAAAACATGGAATAATAGCCTTTTCTCGAACCGCACATATAGTGGACACTTTGCACCGAGCTGCCCTCTTCTGTGCAAATAGGTAGGTAACATTTTTGAAGATTTTATTGCAACTGTTCTTAATATTTGGATGCTGAGACTGCCTCAGAGTGGAAATTATATTTCAAGTGCTGTTATTTGATGTGGTAGGATGACAATTTTTCCTTTCTGTGAAAATTCCAAGTCTTAAAAACAAAAACTAAGTATAATAATATGTACGAATCGCGGCATTCAAATTGATCATATATATTATTACTATCCAAGTGTTCATAATGGAGCAAAACATCGGGCGAATGGTCAAATTATTCGATAATTTCTTATAAGAGGATAACTCGAGATAAATTTGAATGAAAGAGTCGAAACTTGTCTGTATTGAAAAATTATTTTTTAAAAAACAAACTCTGTCAGAAGTAAGAAAGAATTGGCCATATGGTGATTTCTTTTAAAAAAATAAAATAAAATAAAAATTTATTAGTGTGTCACTTTTACCATCATAAAATCCAAACATTCCGTCAAAATAATTGCTTTTAGTTGTCTATAATAGAAGGGTCCCAGAGGATATATAATAATTAATAAGTACTACTATATGATAGAGAATGAATTAGTGGTGAGATTGAGAGCTTATACTTTGATTTGTTCATCTCACTAATATATATATATATATATATATATATATATATACATGCAAGTCAAATATATACACGTGTGCTTCATGTCAAGCCATATATAAAGTATTAATATCTTGATCATCTCCTACGCTGTGCATTATCACATCACAAATAATAAAAAAAATAATAGATAGTAAAAAATCAGAAATTACAATAACACAAATTGATTAAACCTAACATTTACACAAAAATTTCTCAAAGTCTGACCGAATATTCATTTATCACCATAAACTCAACAAAACAATACGATAATCGAGATATCATAACAATACGATTAAACCTTAAAAAAATCTTTAAAGCCTGACTAAACGTTAATCTATCACTTGAAAAAAACAATAAATAGTAACAAAACATAAATTAAAGTATTCGAGAATATTACAACAATATCATCAAACCTAATCATAATGCAAATTTCTCAAAGTCCAACGAGACATTCATCTACAACATAGACTCGAACATAACAGAAATTACAACAAAATAATACGATAATTGAAATATTAGAATATTACTATTAAACCTAACCTTTTTTGATTGTAGATGACAACTTTAGATCTCATATAAAAAAGTAGTTATTAGAATATTTCTGTTAATAAATTTTACATTATGGATGTTATTATATTATTGTAGAAAAAAAATTCTCCAATACCTTTTCCTACAAAAAAGAATTATCTTAATATAGAAGATTTTTTTCTTTTTTTTAATGTTGTGAAAGGGGGAAAATTAATTATGGTATCAAATTAATACTACAACACAACTTTAGGAAGTTGAATTTTTTTCCTCAAAAATTTAAAGTGACGTGTTTTTTTTCCTTACAAAATTAAAATAACTTGTTTTTTTATTGAAATTCTCGTGTAATTTTTTGGCTTGGTGTTTTGTAAAGAAAAAATTTTCAAAAGATATTTTTTACCATATATTATAGGAATTCTTAATTTTAAATATTATAATATTAATATATAATAATTGAAAAATTAGTAAAAAGATGGTTTTGTCTAAAACACAAATTTTTAGTGAATGATAAAAAGTTCAAATCATTTTTCTAAGGTTTTCACACTTTTAATATATTATCTATCTATATCTATAATCTATAATCTATATCTATAATATATTAAAAGTGTGAAGATCCTTAGAAAAATGATTTGAACTTTTTGTCCTTCATTAGAAGACTCTTCTTTAGACAAAATTGTCTTTTCACTATTTTCATCAATTTATTATTTAATTATTTTTTATTATATTAACTAAACCTCCTAAAATATATAGGACTCCTAAAGTATATGGAAGGGGAATTAATTAATATTTTCCTTTTTGTTGTTCAAATAAGAAAATACTCCTACAATAGAACTCTATTAAGAAAATACTTCTATAAATAATGAGATGCATGTTAAATTAGACAACAAATCAGTTTGCCTATTGGGAGAATATGATTGATATTCATCTAACTTGATTCGGTTGTAGGTCTAGATTGATGAATGCTTGATTTTAACCCTCAACTTCTTCACTGTTCTTGTCAACATAATAGAATTTAACGTGCGTGTATCTATGTATTTTCTTTGTTTTTATTCAAATCATTCTTTAGGATCAAAGTTTTCGCTTAGAAGAGAATATTTTCATCAAAATCGAAGTTTTGTGATCACTATTATACAGTTTTGTTTTAGTTTATAGGTCATAAATGAATGCTGGGTGGCTTTGAAGAAATTCTTGTGTAAAGGTTAGGTTTAATTATATTGTTTGGATATCTTTATTATCTTATTATTTTATTTTAATTTACAGATGACAGATGAATGATAGATGAATGTCAGTCGACTTTGAGGAATTTTTTAGGTAAAGGTTAATTTTAATTGTATTGTCTTAGTAGCTCTATTAGTTTATTATTTTGTGGTATTTTACCGTTTGTAGATGAATGTCGATCGGCATTGAAGAATTTTTGTGTGTAAACTTTAAGTTTAATTGTATTATTTTGGTATCTCTTTTATTATATTATTTTGTTGTAATTTACAAGTGCTAGATAAATTGGTCAGCTTTGAAAATTTTTTTTTAGGTAAAGATTAAATTTAATTGTATTGTTTTAATATTTCTACCACTACTAGAAAAGTACAAATTACATGAAGATTTTTCTGCAGATTATAAATGAATATTCGCAGATAGCATAGTTTCCTACAAATTTTTCTACTAAAAAAGTCCGAAAAAACGTTCGCAGATAATTACTACCTGCAAATTTTAAAATCTCCAAATACATTACATGGGAATTTTTAAACCGCATATAAATTACCTACGAAATTTCTTTGCAAAAAAATTGATGCAAATTGATGAAAGAACGTGTATTTCGTAAATAAATTAAATTTCAAAGGTTTTTATAACTAATTTTTTGCAGATTTATTTCTTTCGAATTACCAAAGACATACATACACCCATCACACCACTTTTCTCAAGAGCTCACTTACCAGCAAACCTCACATATACTATCAGCGCTTCACTAGTTACTATAAAGCAGACAATGTTGCTTTCTGTATCCGATGTGGTACAAAAGATTACATTTGTGCAATTTCTTCTAATTTTCCTATCCAACAAATTGTGATGTAAAATTATTTTTTCATTTCTTTTTTTGTTTGAAAAAAAAATGTAAGTATGAGACTAAATTTTAACCACAATTAATATTTGAGTAAATTGATCGGTATTTATATCATTGTGGTAGGAGGAGTTGCTCGGATGGTAAGCACACCACACTTTTAATTATGAGGTTGTGAATTCGAATCATATAGAGAGCAAAAGATAATTTTGTTATTGTTATCAATAAATAACAATGTGAAAATCATTTATTTTTTCAACTTGCCTTTAAAAATCAAATTACCCTTTATTTTTTTAAGAACAGAGATTATAGTCTCTCTTACGAAGCAATATCTATTTTACCCTTGATATTTTCAATCATCCATCTGTATATATAATACCTTTTCATATTATATAAATATTTTATTTAGTAACATAGGTATTAATTTACCTATAGTTAAATAAGTTTATATATTATTATGGATATTATTTAGCCATTAATATACATTACAAAACAAAATAATTCTTTAATGAAGCTATTACAAAATACTCTATTTATATGATTGTTGTTTTAATATTATATGCATTATATTTTTATTTATATCTAGTCATTTCACTTATTTCTTATTTCCTATGGTTTAGTGTATAGGTAAATTAGTTTTGATTATTAAAAATGAATTATTTTTTTAAATTGCTATAAAAATTCATTTACAATATAATAATATAAATAGAAGTAATATTGTAGGAATTTATTAGAAAGTTTACCTTTATTTTTACTAATTATTTTTTTGCACTGAATTAAAATATGTTTATAAACTTATCACTCTTTATTACTTTCGACTATCAAAAATTGATATTACTATTTTAATTTTATTAATAAAATCCTATTTTTGGTGAAGTTACAATAAAAAAAAATACAACTGAAATTTACAAGTGAAGAAAATCAAAAAGACTATCTTCTTTTCTTCTTCGGTTGAGGCGCGGATATCTCGCTCTCTTTAAGGAGATTCAAGCCCACTACAGCAAATGTTTCACCGGTCCAACAATAATCTTCTTGACTTGTCCCCTCCAGGATACAACAACCTTCTCACAATAACTCAACAACTCTGGACAAGAGTTGAGTTCAAAGCTCCACAAAAAGAACACCCCCCTTTAACTAATGAACTCGCTTTTTTACTATTTTTTGTGAACTCTATATTATCTTATGTATGTATCAAAAATCATGCAAGACCACCTCTATTTATAGGTGAATAACTCTTCCATGCAATGAATAGGAAGAATGAATGATGGTAGTAAAGAGGGAATTTCAATGACTTAGAGGTTACAAGAGTTACATGAGTTACACCACATAAAGAATAGAGTAATGATGGAATAAGAATGAAAGTTACAAGAGTTACATGAAACTTATTATCCATATTCTACCACCACTAAATATTGAGATAAAAGGCTCATAAACCACAATAAAATGGGAGTTAGAAAGATGAAATAATGTAGCCATGCAAAGTAGGTTGTTTACTGCCAATTGATGACATTAAGGTTGAAAGGTTAATGTTGCATGTATTAACCAAAGAAACGGACCATAGTGAAAGCAAAAATAAAACTTCCACTTTGTACCCTTGATAAAAAGTCATTAAGATCACTAATTGTAGATAAACACAATAACATTTAACAATATTAAAATGTCTATCCATCAATCCCCCACTCATTTTAATATTAATATAAGAGAGTTCATTAGTCAAAAGAAGACTACCATGCATAATGAATGTGTGCTCTATATTGAACCTTTACTTAGTAAAGAAGTAATTTTTACTTTAGAGTTGTAGTGGTCTCAGACTTGAACTATGACTGCTTAAGGGAAATAAAAAAGTTACTGCTTACACATAATAGTCAAGGTATTGACATGAACTTTATAGCCAGTACGTTACGGCCTTGTGCTATCCCGATTTCATGAGTGTCTTTTGAGAATGGGCCTAATTCTCATAGGAAGTGGCCTACCTCCACATTCACATAGGTGAAATCTGTCGAGAGTGCTCCTGTAATTTAGCACCCCACTCATACGAGCTAAAGATTTTCATTAAGAGTTTTATAAACTCAATCTCACAATCATTACAGGCAAATGAACTCACACCATAAGGAGGGATAAAAAAGATAGTGCATTTTTTACAAGAAGTCATCAATTGATTCGTTTTTCCTATTGAACCTGGTTATAGGATCTCTAGTCCCTAGGTTGGGTTTCCTTACATATGACTTAAGATTCAATAGGCTTCAGTAGCATCCCCCTCGATGTGCTCCAGACCTTTTTTCTTGCTAAGGCCTTAGTCAACGGATCTGCAAGATTATCACAAGATTTGACATGATCAATATTAATTATACCATTTGTCAAATATGATCTCACATTACTGTGTTTTCTCCTTATAGGTATGGATTTATCATTGTAATAATGATTTTAAACTTTACCAATTGTAGCGGTGCTATCACAATGAATTAAAATAGGAGGAATTGATTTTTCAAAATAAGGTATTTGAAATAATAAATCTCTTAACCAATTTGCTTCCTCACTAGCTGAAGCTAAAACTATTAGTTCAGCTTCCATGATAGAGTTAGCAATAATTATTTGTTTTTTAGACTTTCAACAAATAGAACCACCACTCAAAGTAAAAACATAACTAGTAGTGGATAAGGAATCATCTGATAAAGTGTTTCAATTCGCATCATAAAAGCCTTCAAGTACAACAGGATATTTTTTATTGAACAATCCAAAGTTTTTCGTTCCAATTAAGTATTTCATTACTCTCGTTATAGCATGCCAATGTTCATTACCTGGCTTGCTAGTAAACCTGCTAAGTACTCCTACTGGATATGCAATATCAGGCCTAGTGCAATCAGGCACATATCTTAAACTTTCAATTATGCTAGCATATTTCTTTTGATTTATTACATTATTTTCACTTTCAACAGGAAACAAGTGAACACTAGAATTAAATGGAGTTACAACATGCTTGCAATTAAGGAAATTATATTTTTTCAATATTTTCTCAACATAATGTGACTGGTCAAGAAAAATTCCATCACATGTTCTAGTAATTTTTATTCCTAGAATAAAATTTGCCTCACCAAGATCTTTCATATCAAAATGGCTTCTAAGAATATTTTTAGTTTCACCAATAATATTCATGTTAGAGTCAAAGATCAATAAATCATCAACATATAGGCAAATAATAACATGTGAATTATTCCAAGACTTACGATATATGCACTTATCACACTCATTTGTTTTAAACCCATTATCAATCATGCAGGAATCAAACTTTTCATGCCATTGCTTTGGTGCCTGTTTTAATCCATATAGGGATTTATTAAGTTTACGCACTTTGCTTTCTTGGCCAGCCTCAACAAAATACTCGGGTTGTTCCATATAAATCTCCTCATTTAGGTCTCCATTTAAAAAAGCAGTTTTTACATCCATTTGATCTAAATCAAAAATTGCCAAAATAGCAACTAAAAGTCTAATGAATGTAATTCTAGTTACCAAAGAAAAAGTATCAAAAAATTTTAAGTCTTCTAGTTGTTTAAAACCTTTAGCCACTAGCCCAACTTTGTATTTATCAACAGATCTATTCGATTTTAATTTTTTTTATGTAAGACCGATTTACATCCAATTGTTTTACAACTCGGTAGTAAATCAACTAGCTTCCAAGTTTTATTAGAAATTAGTGATTCAATTTCATCATTTACAGCCTCTTCCTAGAAAATAGCTTCATGTGAAGACAAAGCTTTTTTAAAAGTTATAGGGTCATCTCCAATGTTAAAAACATAATAATTAGGATCAAAATCTTTTTCTACTCTAGCTTGTTTACTTCTTCTTAACTCAAAATCATCATTTTCTTTATTTTTTAAAGTAGAAGTAGAAAAACTAGGTAGTGACAAAATATTTTCTTTAGTCCTATGACCCCCACTATTTTTAGAATCAAAAGAGAATTTATTTTCATAAAAAATAGCATCACCTGATTCTATTATCACACTATCTTCAAGATTAAAAAATCTATAAGTTGTACTGTTAGAAGCATAACCAGGAAAAGCACAAGTAGTAACCTTTTTACCCAACTTAGAGATTTTAGGGTCTATTAACCTTACATAGGCTAAGCAACCCCAAACTCTTAGATATCCCAAATTTGTCTTATGACCTTTTCACAACTCAAAAGGTGTTAATTTGGTATTTTTATGAATCACACAATTCAACACATAACAAGCAGTCAAAAGAGCTTCACCTAAAAAATGTAAAGGTGCACAAGACTCAATTAACATGGCATTAGTCAACTCAACCAAAGTTCTATTCTTTCTTTCCGCTACACCGTTAGATGCAGGAGAATAGGGAGGAGGAGTTTCATGATTTATACCCAATTATCTAACAAAAAAATTGAATTCATGTGACTCATATTCATGACCTCTATCATTTCTTATTCTTTTTATTTTTCTATTAAACTGATTTTCAACTTCGAGGAGAAAAGTTTTAAAATTCTCAAATGCATCACTTTTATTTTTCATTAAGTAAACATATGTAAACTTAAAAAAATCATCAATGAAAGTGATAAAATATCTATTTCCTCCACGATTTAAAATTCCACCAAGTTCACAAATATCACTATGAACTAATTTTAACAATTCAGTTTTTCTTTCAACTTGAAAATGTGATCTTTTTATGATTTTGGCTTTACTAAAAGCCTCACATTTTTCAAAGTTCTTTTTGATCACTAGAATTAATCCTAAACTACTCATGATTCCCACATAACGATCATTTATATGACATAAATGAGCATGCCAAAAATTAGTAGAAGAAAGCATATAAACAGAAGTAGATGTTTTGTTCATTTCAACATTCAACTTGAACATACCATCACATGCATACCCCTTTCCCACAAAAATATTATTCTTAACAATTACATACTGATCAGATTCAATAATCTGTTTGAAGCCTACTTTATTAAGAAGAAAACTAGACATCATTTTTTTTTCTCATAGAAGGAGTATAAAGTACATATTTTAATATCAATACCCTTACAGAAGTAAAACTCAATTCGACATCTCCCATTCCAATTACTTGAGTTATGTGTGAATCTCCAAGCATGATGGTTTTGGGCTCCTCAAAATTTGTATATTTTTTAAATCAGTCTTTGTCATAATAGACATGACGGTTTGCACCAGAGTCAGCCCACCATCCATCAACATTATCCACCATGTTTATATCTGTTATCACCGTCACAAATGGTTCTTCGGTAACGTTTGCCTGAGGTTTAGGCTCACATTTTTAAAATCTGCAAAATCGAGTAGTATGCCCACTCTTGCCACAGATAAAGCATAGTCTTTTTTGTTGTACATATTGATTTTTTGCTTGGTTGTTTTCACCATTATTGTTCTTGAGATGTCTACCATCATTTTTCTTGAATTTTTTCTTCTTAGGCTTCAAACTAGTATTTTTGTTAGCTTCAGGGGTAGCATTATTTGAAGAAGTTAAATTTACCTTTGGTGTGATGTTGTTCTCTTCTGTTTGCAAAAGTGCATCTTGGCTCCTTGCTTCTTCTTCCATACAAATTCTCATTATCAAAGTCTCAAGAGAAGTTTCCTTTTGTTTGTGGCGCATAATATTTTGAAATTCCTTCCACGAAGGTGGAAGTTTATCAATTATGCCACAAACAATAAGGTTATCTCCAATTTTAACTTCCTCGGACCTGATCTCACCAACAATCATTATGAAATCCTGAGCTTGGTCTACCACTGATTTGTTGTCCACCATTTGGAAACGAAAAAATCTGCTAGCCGCATATTTTTTTGCTCTTGCCTTCTCAGTGTCATATTTACTCAGCAAGGCTTTCCAAATTTTCTTTGCACTAGAGTAAGTTCTATCTTAATAATCATAAAAATTATCAGACACTAAATTAAGTAAAAAATATCAACACTCGTAGGAGTCACCATTATATTTTTTAACTTTCTCTTGAAGAGAGATAAGTTCATCATCGGTCATGGAAGAGTCATCTACTTTGTTTGAGTTCTTCTCAGTTAACACATAAGAAACGTTGAGAAGACTTAAGTAGAAAGGAACTTTACCCTTCCATCTTTTGAAATGAGTACCGTTGAACCGTAATGGCTTGTTAAGATCTCCCATCTTGACATCCGTGAATTTTTCAGTTGTTACCATTGAATTCTCCTTAAAATTTTTGGTGAAATTACAATTGAAAAAATACAACTGAAAATTACAAGTGAAGAAAATCAAAAAGACTATCTTCTTCTTCTTCGGCTGAGGCGCGGATATCTTGTTGTCTTTACAGAGATTCAAGCCCACTGCAGCAAATATTTCACCGGTCCAGCAGTAATCTTCTTGACTTATCCCCTCCAGGATACAATAACCTTCTCACAATAACTCAACAACTCTGGACAAGAGTTGAGTTAAAAGCTCCACAAAAAGAACACTTCCCTTCAACTAATGAACTCTCTTTTGTGAACTCTATATTATTTTATGTATGTATCAAAAACCATGAAAGACCACCTCTATTTATAGGTGAAGAACTCTTCCATGCAATGAATAGGAAGAATGAATGATGGTAGTAAAGAAGGAATTTCAATGACTTAGAGGTTACAAGAATTACATGAATTACACCACATAAAGAATAGAGTAATGGTGGAATTAAGAATGAAAGTTACAAGAGTTACATGAAACTTATTATCCACATTCTATCACCACTAAATATTGAGATTAAAGGCTCATAAACCATAATAAAATAGGAGTTAGAAAGATGAAACAATGCAGCCATGCAACATAGGCTGTTTACTGCCAATTAATGGCATTAAGGTTGAAAGATTAATGCTGCAAGTATTAATCAAAGAAACGGACCATAATGAAAGAAAAAATAAAACTCCCACTTTGTACCATTGATAAAAGGTCATTAAGATCACTAATTGTAGACAAACACAATAACACTTAACAATATTAAAATGTCTGTCCATCACCTATTTACTTATTCTAATAATTTGCTTCATATAAAGCATCATTAGCTTATACTTCACTACTCTTTAAATTCTTTTAATGCTTATTCATTTAAAAAATATAAAGAAGTTAAAGGATAAAAAACAAAGGTTGATAATTAATATAAAATTGGAATAAGCATTAAAAGAATTTAATTGATATATAGGGAGGAAAATATGATAAGAAGTGAATGAGAGTTTGATTTCTAAAACAAAGTTGAAAGTGTAAATAGATTTTACCTGAAATAACTTAGCTAAATACAATTATATTATTATTAATTATGTCAAAATTATTGTCTTAAACCTTTTCTTTTAAGACCTTATTAGAATGAGAATATTGGAATACTTTCTCATATTTTAAAAATCTAGCTATTAAGTGAATTATTAATATTTCCTAAAACTATTTTAAATCCCCACACAAAAAAATTCAAATAATTTTCTAGTAAGAAAGTCCACAAATAAATTTCCTAAAATTAAACACTTAGTTAAATTATGTACCCAAAATATTCAAAAAAATTTATGGAAAATAAAATTTTTATGTAAATTCTTAAACCATATTATTAGTTAAAGTCACAACAAAAAGATTCTCAATTAACTACCTAGTTAATAAAATTTTCATGTAAATCCCCACAAAAAAGATTTTCATCTGAATTCACAATAAATGATTTTCAAGTTATTCCTCGGGCAATAAAATCCGCAGGTTAATCTCCAAGAAAAGATTTACAGTTAAATTTGCACAACCAAAATATTCAGTTAATTTTTCATGTAAGGAAATCCCCAGATAAATTCCTAGATAACTATCCCAAACTAAATTCGCAAGTAGGTTACATGGGGGTTTGGGCCACAGCAAGTAGGTTACATGAGGGTTTGGGCCATAGGTGACAAAAGACTTTTAAAATGAGGTATAAGTGACAGAAGTCTTAATTATTAGTTGGAGGTGACAATTACTTTATTATGTATTAAGAAAGTTGAATTTTTTTTAAAATAACCCATAAGTTTTTAAATTTACACTTTGATCTCAATGTATAAATAAAATAATGGGAAACAGAGGGAAAAAATGCGCCTGTCTCTCTCTTCTCATCCATTGTTGTTTTCTCTCTCTTAGCGATTTTGTTGTTAATTGTTTCTGTTTCTGCTGCTTTATTTATCATCTTCTGCTTCATCTTCTTCTTGTCGACCATTTGTTGTTGTTGTTGGTACAACGCTACTGCTGCGATCTGACTAATTTCTTAGGTCAAATTTTGTTTACTACATCACTTTCCACTTGGGCATTACTTCATAGGTTACTTTGGTAAGTAAAATTATGATTTTTATTCGTATTTGTCATCTGGGTACACTTCTGTTTTTTCAATAATGGATAAAACCCCGATTATGAATCCAGCACAAGTGCCCACCATTTAAACAGATCAATCATCTGGTGCATCAGATGAGTAATCTGTTGCATCAGACTATTTATCTGTTGCATCATCGTATTATCTGTTGTATCAGGATATTTATCTGTTGCACCAGACTAATTATCCGTTGCATCAGAATATTTATCTATTGCACCAAACTAATTATCTGTTGCAACGAATGATTAATCTATTTGAAACAACACAAATCAACCCCTGTCATAAACCCAACAGATAAATCTTGCTATTGCTACTGGATTCTAAATTATTTCTTTTTACGTTGAATCGTCAAAATGTTTGTTGAGAAGATAATAGACAGAATGAAAATTAAATATGGATTAAAACGTCAAAGATCAAACATAATTTATTTATTGAAAAAATAAAAATACATATAATAGACTAAAAGAAAAATAATAGTCTAATTATTATTATTATTATCAGCATCATCATTGTCAGCTGGCTAATCTTTAACCGAAAGTAGCAAGGCCGTCCTCAGCCTGCATATCTCGCGGAGCATTCTTGATCTAACTCCTACCAATTCCCATTGCAGATCACGAAGTTGATTTCGAAGTTCATTCACAGCGTCTTGCAGAAAAGCAACGTCCCACACAGGGTCAGCCATAATCTTATCTTCTAGAGTGTAATATGAAAGACAAGATGCAATAAATAAATAGAGTGTGTATTTGAATGAACGATTGAGTAAGGACAAACCTATTTATAAAGGAATGAATTTGAATGAAAGGCTAAAAGGCACGACTATTCACATCCATACATTAATTAAATTTTTGATTAAATTAAAAAAATAAATATTGTGATATAATTCATGACTTTTCTGATTATTATTATTAATTAGTCTTTCGAAGAACCATTTTTATTGAGTTGTGGCAACAGATTCTATATCTGTTGCATCAGATAACACATCTGTGACAACAAATATATTATCTATTGTAACAAATATAAAATATGTTGCATCAGATAACATATCTGTTGCAACATATAATCTAACTATTCACCTCCATTTATTAATTACATTTTTTATTAATGTGAAAAGTAATGAATTAATTAAATTAAGAAATATTGTGATAAGTCATGGCTTTTCAGATTATTATTATTAATTAGTTCTTTTCAAGAACTGCTTTTATTGAGTTGTGACTCGATATAGGTTGCATCAGATAAATCATCTGTGACAACAGATATATCATCTGTTGCAACCATAGTGAACCTATTGCATCAGATAATTTAATTGTTGTAATATATTTTCTACTTTTTTTTTTAAAAAAACAACTATATCATCATATCATTAATTCAAATTTGCTTACTTTTTTATTTTATAAATAAATAAAAAATACCTTTTCAAATTTCTTAATAAAATAATAATCATTTTATTATATAATAAATAATTTAAAAAATAAAAATGGTGAAAAGTCACGATCAGTTATTAAAATTGTGGTTATAAATTGTGTTTATTATTTATTTCCTTATTATTTATTTACGAAACATTTTTCATATTGAATAATCGGAACTCCGAGTCATGTCTTTCTTTTCACCCTCTCAATAACAACAATAGTCCTTTTTTATTAATAATCGCCAGGTGCAACATATGATCGATCTGTCGTAGCAGATTAACCTCTAACTGTTGACACAAATTGCTGCTCAATCCCTACCACCAACCGTCGACATGTTGAGAACAAGGAATAAAAAGAATGATTAATATTAAATACTAAATAAGAATTAAAAATTCAAAGTCAACAACAAAATGAAATGAATGTTCATAGATTTTTGAATCCCTTGGGTAGATTTGATATACAAAAGGAGAAAAATAATTGCTAAAATAAAAAACATTACCTAATTATTATTACTAGTATTATTATTATTATTGTCAATTAGACATCTTTCATTCATCCGGCAGCCTTGCTCTGAAGTCAGCCAAATATCTCTCTGGAGTTTATCAATCAAACTGCCTTTGAAGTTAACGTAAGGA
Source organism: Capsicum baccatum var. pendulum (assembly GCA_030864225.1). Taxonomy (NCBI): domain Eukaryota; kingdom Viridiplantae; phylum Streptophyta; class Magnoliopsida; order Solanales; family Solanaceae; genus Capsicum; species Capsicum baccatum. Next base: position 59,213,835 of record CM061553.1, on the reverse strand, counting down.
CTCGATATGAATATTCTTGTACAAATCTGGATCATCCATATTTGTAAGGAGGGACCTATTTATAAATTATTGTATCTCGGAAAGAAAGAAAATTGCTTTAAAATAAATCTAACAGATGGGTAATCTGTTACAAAATATATTCTTTCTGTTAGATAACTTACAACATACTGGCAATCTTTTTACAACAGATGTATATATCTATTTGATTTCTGCAACAGGTTGATCACTGTCGTAACATATGTCTTCAATTGATTGAAGATATAAACAGATGTGTCATCTGTTGCAACAAGCTAGTCATCTATTTATTCAATTTAAGCCCTAGATGGGCTAGGAAGAATAAGCTGCGTACAGATGGATCCGCTATCATATGTGTGGGAGTTAAGTATGTATTACTGATAAAGTTACCGGGACAACACACACAAAGTACAATATTTTTGTGAATGCAGTTTTTAATCGATTAGGCATTGATCATTCAAACAAGATCCTGCATTGTACCGTTAAGTTTGATGGGTTCAAAATTGATAAGGCTGAGGACCTCATGAAGATGGTGCAGATACCTTATTTTGAATTACTAACAGTTGGTGCTCGTGTTTATGCGTGTCAAGTTTTGAGAAGGGATCAATATTTGTCGTCACTGCAGAGAACCAATAGCGATTGGACTTAATTTTAAGTGTGCATTGGACCCTTAGAGGGCCCTCGAAGCCTCGTACTACATCAAACAAGAATGGAAAACCAATATAGTTAGTGCCCTAGCCAAAATTTATATGGTTGGGTTGCTCATTTGGGTTGATGATTATATGCCAGAAGATGCGGTAGGAGAATGCTTTCGAGGGAAAATGGGTTGTTGATGGAAAACTATATCATCTGAGAGCTAATTAAGGAAGAGACACAGGGTAGAAAGTAACTTCTAACGAATCTGGCCGATGAAATTATCTTAACAGATGCAAAATCTGAATCAAGTACAAATATGAAAGTGTATTCGGTAATGTAATTTCGTCTATTGTGTCTCTAAAATAAAAAAAATGAAGATGGACACTTTTTAGGGAGCTGCATGGTCCGGATTATCACCTAGGTAGAAAATAGAAGACCAACAATACAGCCTCACGGGCATCGAGGGTAGAAATGATGTTCAGCAAGTCTAGAAAACTTATGCCAACAACAACTGCAGTGAAAATAAGAAAACTAAGCGAAGACGGCAATTTCTGAATTTTAAATTTCATCCCATCTTCTTGTTTGTGTTTTCGATCAGGTCCACTGCCGTTGACCTAATCGGAACCACACATGAGATTGAAAGGAAAATAGAGTATCATTGCTTCCTTAGCAATATGGTTATAATTGATTGTGTTTTCTTGCCTTGACATGCTTTCAACATTCCTTGGAGAAGATCAGATGCTTGCTGTAGTATGTGAATCTCGATAATTTTCAAGCTTACCTCCAGCTTGTTGATTCTGTATTCAAGCTGGTCGTTACCGTCTTTGAAGTTGGTAAGGAGTTCCTTATCTCTTGTGAGCTCGATCAGGAACACTACCTTCAAATTTGTGGCATTCTAGAAGCCCTTCAGAAAACTTTTTCTTCAGAAGCTTTAAAGGATACATGGAGGGTCACCGTGTTTGTTTTAGGTCAAAATGTGTTGATGCACGTTGAAGATGTGGTCCAACAGTTGAACAACACACTTTTATCGAGCGTTGGTCCATGCATCTTGCTCAACCAATTTGATAAATTAGTAAGCATAGAGTTATGTAGTATGTGATTTAAACTGGCTTTACCAAGCCTATCAAACGTTACGTAACTCCAAGCTCATTACCTATCAAAACAATATGCTCGAGTTAGTGCACATAGAAAAAAAGCCCAATTTGTCAGCCTTTCTGCTGATCACTCTTCTCCAATATAGATGACAAGATATCTGCTATGCAAAAGTCTACACCATCGCCAGACATGATTGCCTGGGAACATGTCTGGCAACGGTGTAGACTTTTGTATAGCAGATATCTTGTCATTTATATTGGAGAAGAGCAATCAACATAAAGGCTGAGAGATTGAGCTCGTTTGATTTGTGCACTAACTCGGTCATATTTTTGATAGAGTAATGAGCTTAGAGTTGCGTAACGTTTAATAGGCTTGGTAGATCCGATTTAGATTACACATTACGTAACTTTATGCTTACTAATTTATCAAATTGGTTGAGCAAGATGCATGGAGCAACGCTAGATAAAAATGTGTTGTTCAACTTTTGGGACCACATCTTCAACATGCATCAACACATTTTGACCTAAAACAAACACAGAGACCCTCCATGTATCCTTTAAGGCTTCTGAAGAATGTTTTTTGAAGGGCTTCTAGAATGCCACAACTTTGAAGGTAGTGTTCCTGATCTATCTCACAAAAGACGAGGAACTCTTTACCAACTTCGAAGAGGGCAATGACCAACTTGAATACAGAATCAACAAGCTGGAGGCAAGCTTGAAAATTATCGGGATTCACATACTATAGCAAGCATCTGATCTTCTCCAAGGAATGTTGAAAGAATGTCAAGGCAAGAAAACACAATCAATTATAACCATATTGCTAAGGAAGTAATGATACTCTATTTGCCTTTCAATCTCGTTTGTGGTTCCGATCAGGTCAACGACAGTGGAACTGATTAGAAACACAAACAAGAAGGCATGAAATGAAATTTAAAATTTAGAAATTTGATACCTTCTCTTAGATTCCTTATTTTAACTGCAGTTGCTGTTGGCATAAGTTTTCTAGACTTGCTGTACATCATTTCTACCCTCGATGCCCGTGAGACTTCTTTGTTGGTCTTCTCAAATTTTCTTTCTAGGTGATAATCCCGACCACGCAGCTCCTTAGCAAAGTGTCCATCTGTATTTTTTACTTTCAGAGACACAACAGATGAAATTACATTACCGGATACACTTTCATATTTGTACTTGATTCAGATCTCGCATCTGTTAAGATAATTCCACCTGCCATATTCGTTAGAAGTTACTTTCTACCCTATGTCTCTTCTTCAATTAGGTCTCAGATGATATAGTCTTCCATCAACCACCCATTTTTCTTAGAAACCATTCTCCTACCGCACATTCTGGCATAAAATCATCATCCTAAGCGAGCAACCCAGCCATATAAATTTTGGCCAGGGCAATAAATATATTGGATTTTTATTCTTATTAGATGCAGTGCTAAGCTTCGAAGGCCCTCTAAGGGTCCAATGCACCCTAAAAGTTAGTCCAATCGCTATTGAATCTTTTTATAATGACACAAAAATTAGATCCCTTTACAATGCTTTACAAATAAACATGAGCAACAATCAACATTAAATCTTAACAGACTATTAGAACCATATTCATGGTCCCTCAGCCTTATCAGTTCGAACCTACCAAACTTAACTGTAAAATTGCAGATATCATGTTTGAACGATCTATGACTAATCATTAAAAACATCATTCACAAAATCAGTGCACTCTCTGTGTGTTTCCATGATAATATTATCAGTAATACATACCTCCCACATATGAAGTAGTTCCATCTACAAGCAGCTTATTCCTCTGATCTCATCTTTACTGCAGCCTCTTGAGATAGTCCGTCAAAAGTTGATCAACTGTAAGTTCCTTATATATACAAAGAAGAGGAAAAAAAATGTTGTCACAAAAAGAACATTGTCCATCTGTTGTATCAGATGTGGAGTCTATTGCAACAGATATGGAGTTTGATGGAATACATCAAAACAGCCTTCCTTGTGGTTTTATTTGTTCCAACAGTTTCTCCATTTGTTGCAACATCAACAACAACATAAACATCAACAAAAAAGAAACAACGTTTGTTCCAACAACATCATCAACAACAAAGAAGCAACATCCTTTGTGCCAGAACCATAAACAACACCACAAGTTCCAACAACGCCAACCCCACCAACAACATCAATAACTGCATCAACAATAATAAAACAAACAAAATACATACAAAAAGAATAATACTACCAACAAGGCTTTTAAACTTCTCCCAACAAATGACTTTTTTCTCATATTGTAATAAAAATTCTTGGATTCTTTATTCAACACTTACAAGTTTCTTAAATTTTTTTAATAAATATGATATGGGTAAATAGTAATTAAATAAGAAAATAGATGTAAATAACATGCAAAGAAGAAGACGAGAATGAAAGACCAATAATGAACCAGACCTTAATATTAAAAATAAGATCAAAATAGAAATTTAAGTCTAGGAAAGATATGGATGGGTTTAGATCCGAAAAGATCTTTATGAGAAGAGAAGAGAAAAGAGAGAAAAAAGGCTGTGACCCTAAAGAGGAGAGAGAAAAAAATGAGAGTTGAATAAAATAAACTACAGCTGAAGTAAGTGATGAGATAATTTCTATAGATGTATTGTGTAAGTAGACGTGGTGGTTTTTAATATTCATTAATTTCATTAATAATTTGAGGGGCACGAGGAAGACTAAGACTATTGACATTGAAAAGACAAGACAAGACTGCTCAATGAACTCACTTTTGAGATATCCAAGAAGTATTGTTTACCGCCTTTAGTAGTAAGTACTACTACTTGATATTATCTACTCGAACCAGAAGCTTCTTGCTTAAAATTAAAAGAGATAAAAAGATTTTCAAACAGATATGTCATCTGTTGCAACATATATAAATATCTATTTAGAAATCCAAATAGCTCAGTCATCTGTTACAACAGATATAAATATTTATTTAAAAATCCCAAAAGCTCAGTCATCTGTGACAACAGATGAAAATGTTCATTTGATAATTAATAAAATCAGATATGTCATCTGTTACAACAGATATAAATATTTTTTTAAAAATTTCAAATAGCTTAGTCATCTGTCACAACAGATGCAAATATCTATTTGATAATTAAATCAGATATGTCATCTGTTGCAACATATATATACCTGTTTGAAAATTTTCAACAGCTTAGTCATTTGTTGCAACGGATTTTATAGCAATTGATTTAGGTGGAACTGGAAATGAATGAATGAGCTCTCAGGGTCACCTACAAATCCAATTGAGTCTTTGCAATTGCATAGCGTTAGTATTGCATTTATACCGACCTGAGTCATCGATCGATCACTCTGAGTTGAAATAAGTTCTCATCAACTCAATGTTAGGATAGTGATAGTACCTAAGTTGATTTATGTAGAACTAGGGATGAATAAGTGAGCTCACAGGGTCAACTACAAATCCAATCAAGTCTTTGCAATTGCATGGCATTGGTATTGCGTTCATCCCGACCCGAGTCGTCGATCGATCATTCTGAGTTGAAATAAGTTCTCATCAACTCAATGTTAGGATAGTGATAGTACCTAAGTTGATTTAGGTAGAACTAGGGATGAATGAGTGAGCACGTAGGGTCAACTACAAATCCAATTGGGTCTTTCCAATTGTATGGCATTGGTAATTCGTTCATCCCGACCTGAGTCGTCGATCGATCACTCTGAGTTGAAATGAGTTCTTATCAACTCAATGTTAAGATAGTGATAGTACCTAAGTTGATTTAGGTGGAACTAGGGATGAATGAGTGAGCTCGCACGGTCAACTACAAATCCAATCGAGTCTTTGTAATTGTATGACGTTGGTATTGCATTCATCCCAACCTAAGTCGTCGATCGATCACTCTGAGTTGAAATGAGTTCTCATCAACTCAATGTTAGGATAGTGATAGTACCTAAGTTGATTTAGGTGGAACTAGGGATAAATGAGTGAGCTCGCAGGGTTAACTACAAATCCAATTGAGTCTTTGTAATTGGATGGCATTAGTATTGCGTTCATCCTGACCCGAGTCATAAATCGATCACTCTGAGTTGAAATGAGTTCTCATCAACTCAATTTTAGGATAGTTATAGTACCTAAGTTGATTTATGTGGAACTAGGGATGAATAAGTGAGCTCACAGGGTCAACTACAAATCCAATTGAGTCTTTGCAATTGCATGGCATTGGTATTGTGTTCATCCCAACCCGAGGAAATAAGTTCTCATCAACTCAATGTTAGGATAGTGATAGTACCTAAGTTGATTTAGGTGAAACTAGAGATGAATGAATGAGCTCTCAGGGTCAACTATAAATCCAATCGAGTCTTTGCAATTGCATGGCGTTAGTATTGCATTCATCCTGCCCTGAGTCATCGATCGATCACTCTGAGTTGAAATCAGTTCTTATCAACTCAATGTTAGGATAGTGATAGTACCTAAGTTGATTTAGGTGGAACTAGGGATGAATGAATAAGCTCGCAGGGTTAACTACAAATCCAATCGAGTCTTTCCAATTGCATGACGTTGGTATTGCGTTCATCCCGACCCGAGTCGTCAATCAATCACTTTGAGTTGAAATGAGTTCTCATTAACTCAATGTTAGGATGGTGATGGTATCTAAGTTGATTTAGGTGGAACTAGGGATGAATTAATGAGCTCACAGGGTCAACTACAAATCCAATCGAGTCATTGCAATTGCATGGTGCTGGTATTGCGGTCATCTTAACCCAAGTCGTTGATCGATTACTCTGAGTAGAAATGAGTTCTCATCAACTCAATGTTTTAAAAACTATATCTTTTAAAAATTTAAAAATTAATTAAGATCAATTCGGACCAAATTAGCAATTTCAAAACTTGTCATTCTTTTCCAACATTACAAATCAACCCATACAAATCATCTATTTGTGCGAAAATTTTTTCATTTCAAATCTTAAGTTCTCTCTCTCTCTCTCGGGGTGTCCTCTCCCTCTCAACAATATAAATAATACAAACAACAACTACTTAACATATTGTTCAACCCTTCAAGACAGGTCGATTTTCTTCCCATTTACTACTACATATAGTTGTGTTTTCGCTTTCATTCCCTCTTGTATCCATTTTTTTCTCTATCTTCGCATGTAACAGAGTTCGAGAAGAGTTCTACATTTGTTCTTTATTCTAAAAAATAGGGCTTTTTAGTTACTGATAAAAAAAGAAGACTTTTAGTTGTATTATCTTTGAGAATGGGTTAACAATTTTGAGTTTTGATGCTAAAAAAGTAGAAAGCACCCGAGAAAACCCTAGTTTTTCTCTCAGTGTTTTGTTGACTGTCATGGTATTATTGGATGGTGTTTGTGGTGTTATTGGTGGTTGTTCTTGGTGGTGTTAGTACTTGTGTTTTTTAGTGGCGGTGTCGGTAGTCTTGGTGTTGGTATTGGTTTCATTGGTGGTGGTCTTAGTGGCATTGGTCGTGGCATTGGTTGTGGTAGTGGTGGTCCATCTGTTACAACGGGTGGAAGATCTGTTGGGAGATATTAAATAGGTCTTCAAATAGATTCCCCATCTATTCCAACTGATGGGTTATCCATTGAAGTATTTTCTTGTAATGTGGCAGAGAATAATTTATTGAATTTTCTCCACCTGTTGCAACAGGTGGAATATCTATGGGGAGATATTAAATAGGTCTTCAAACAGATTCGGGTTCCCCATCTGTTCGAACTGATGGGTTGTCCGTTGTAGTATTTTTTTTGGTTATGTGATAAGAATAATTTATTGAAATTTGTCTCACCTTTTTTAAAAAAATTATACAGACATCAAATGCAATGTATTTTTTATTTTTCTATTATTTGTAGTTAAAAGATGTCTCCCAAAGAAAAGAAATAGAAAGTGGAGAAAGTTGATCAACTTCCGATCACCAAACAAAAAAGTCTAGAGTACATATAGATTCGGAGGAACTTCCAGAACAATCTCAATCAGGGCAAAATGAAGCAGAGGAAAGTGATAACTCCTCCTCACCAATGCGGTGTGAAATAATATCAAAATTCCAGCATGATTCTGTCAAAACCATTAGTATTGACAAGTTTCGAGTTGTGATGCCGATGAATAACCTAATGCAGTATTTGGTGATCTTGTACTTAAATGTCAGTTGGGGAAACCTTTTGACGAACTTAGGAGTATTATGAAGAAGGAAAACATAGATGGACTTTTTGAAAAGAGCTGCTTTGCACACTTTCTTGAACTGTCTGGGCCCCGCCCTCTTCGTTTCCCAATGATCATGGTATATGGCCTTTTCAAGCGTAGGATCATGTATGCGGGGGATGATCGAGATACGAAGGAGGGCGGAAATAAGATGGATGAACTCTGGATCAACTACTGTGGCATGCCGATTTATTTTGGATGTAAAAAATTTGCCATTATGACGGGCTTGAGATGCGATCGTCCAGAAGAACCTGCCATCAAGCAAGCACTCAAAAAAGGGTCCAACAAATGCAAGGTAAGAAAATATGGGTTGTTGGGCATTGTTGGACTTAGCTACAAAGTGAAGGATTTGATAGCGGATCTCAAGAATAAAGACATACCAAAGCACTACAGGGAGAAATTGTGCTTATTTTGGTTTGTCCATTCCGTTTTATTGGCAATAGACGTCAAGAAAGTCATAGAACGTGATTTGTTGGCTCTTGCTGATGATTTTGGGAGATTCAACGATTATCCCTAAGGCTACGACTGCTACTACTTGACTGTCAAATATTTACTGAAAGAGATAAAGCCAAAGACGACCACATTATACGACTTTTCTTGGGCTTTCATGGTAAAATTGATCACTATTTTTACTCATTCATTAATTTATATTGAATATACTTGTGACTTTTTTTTTCTTGCTTCCTATTTATAATTTTTAGGATTGGGCATGTGAAGCCATTCCTCCTCTCCGAAAGTATTTCATGGATTAACCGGATAAGATTACTCATCCAAGGATCCTTAGGTGGTTGGCTGCAGTAGAGAGCAGCAAAAAAAAATATTAATGAGGTTGATCTGTTTAACCCTCCGGATGATGCAGTACGTCTTCTTTCAACCAAAATAATTTGCCTGAAAGAAAGATATTGAAATAGATATTCCATCTGTTGTAAGAGATTACCCATCAACTACAACTGGTGCAATGGGTAATCTATTGCAACAAACGATCCATATTTTGCAATAGATTAACCATATGTTGCTCTATTCTCTGAACTCTACTCAACAGATTACCCATCTACTATAAATTATGCAACTGATGGGTATTCTGATGCAATATATTATCAATCTATTTCAACATACAGATCAACTGTTGTAGTAGCTAGATCGTCTGTTGCATAAGTTGGTTGTGTTAATATAACCCGAGCCCCATGTAACCCAACTGTTTGTAAATTATTATTAAAAGATTTAAATTCCTCTTGTCATTTTTATAGGTTGTGCATCCTTGGATCGTGCCTACCATTGATGAGCTGGGGATGACTTCTTTTCTTACTCTGGGTCTTGTTGATACAAAAGAAGACCAAATAATGGAATTAATAAAGAAGGAATTGGATGGAGCAACATCCATAAGAAGAGCAGTTAGGCAAGTTCATTCTAATGTTGAAGCTCTTCACGACCTAATTCAAACTGCAACAGATCTGGGTTCTTCTTCTGGGGGTATTGCTGGTAGAGTTGTTTGTGATGGTGGTAACCATCCTGCTTCTGCTTCTGCTGCCAATCGTGATTATGAGCATGTTGGTACTCAGGAAAAAATAAATATGTTTGAAAACACCCCTTGCACAGGTCCTCCCTCTCACCCCTACAACGGTCCCTCCCACCCTTACAATGGTCCCTCTTACCCCTCCCCACCGTCATATTCTCATTGTAAATACAAAGTATGCAAGGACAAAGAGGATAAACTCCTCGACAAGCTAGAGGCTATTGCTGAAGCTACCAAGGAGTTGAAATCCAGGAGGTGTGTCATACCATCCAACGAGGTGAGGGAGCCATGCACTCCTACAGTTTAGGTTAGGAGGAAGACAATAAAAATTAGACAAATTCTCTCCGTTCTAAAATCAGAAAAAAATGCAACTCCCCTCGCTCTAATAGTTGTTGAAGTTCAGGGGTCGCCGAAGAAGGTGGACATATTTGCGGTGCTTGGCAAGGAGAAGAAGAAAGAACTGGAAGAATTTATTAAGATGAAGGTTAAAAAAGAATACACCATGGATTCATTTACCGCCAAAGACTTCTCGAATATGACAAATATGTGAATGTGTGGTACGAGGACAAGGTAGGTTTACTTTTGCTAACCTACCCTTCCAATCTACTCCATGAAGAAGAATCTATGCAGCAAATGTGTAATCTATTGCAACAGCTTGGTATTCTGTTGCAACATAATACACATATGTTGCGTAAGTTGCGTTGGCGGGTAATCTGTGAACTGATTCAGAGAACCCTCTACATCGGATTGTTTCCACTGCATTTTTAATCTTTACAATTACTAACCTATTTAAAAATTATCTTCTTATACCACAGTATATTGATGAAATTCTCTGCCTCATGAGGGGCAGACAATTAGCGTACCCAGATGCTTATGATGCTGCTGATAGGATAATGGACCTCAACTTCTACAATAATTTTAAAGATAGGTATGATGATCTTCGTAATCTAGCTGATTCTGGTAGCCTGGGATTAGATCAGTTAGTTTCTACGTTCCAATAGGATGAAGAAACGATTAAATATGTTAGAGAGAAGAGGTCATATCCACACGGCAAGAGCTGGACCAAGGCAAAGAGAATCCTTGCAGTCATGAACGTGGATGTCACCCATTTTCTCACTTTTGAGATAATACTATACGAGGAAAAGATTAAGGTTTATGACTTCAACTTACCTGTGTTCAGCGAGAAGATGTTTTTAACCCACATGCAGCCTCTCTTAAAGTTGTTGCCCAAGTTGTTGACGCAAAGTAAGTTGATGAATTATTTGCTGGCTGAAGTCTTAGCGAAGGAATCATGGGTTTTTGAATGTCAAAATAAGAACATCCAGCTCCCCAAAAATACAACCGGTGCAGCGTGCGGGCCGTACTCGCTTGCATACATAGAGTGTTTGCTGACCGGCACACAAATGATCGGTGTGTGCGACACCGTTGTGGGAAAGATGCAATGGGTATGGGCATATGGGGTACTAACTAAATGGTTGGAGCCCATGTTTAAAAAAGAACATGTACAAAGATAGAGACGAACACGATAACAAATTTTCATTTCAAGCCAATTCACTATACATATAGGGGCAATTTGATGTAAAATTTGTACAAATAATTGCCTGTTGTGTATCTGTATTGTTCTTGTGTTTGCAACTTGGCCTTCTTTCAGAGGTAGTAAAAAATGACATCGATGTGCTGCACGTATTATCAAATATTTCGGATTACGTGATGAAAAAATCAATATGTAGATGCAATTAAATAAATTATTAATTAATAGTAATATGTATGGCCTTTTAACCTCATCATTCCAGCAAGTTTGGGGTTGTGACATCAAATAGAACCAATTCTTCGTTCCAAGATGTGCAACAATAAAGTCGAACATATCAAAACCAAGACTTGATTCGCTCACTTTGTAGTGTTCGTCATTTTATTTTTTACATGATGATTTATATGTGTTAATGTCAGGTTCTTACAATAAGAATTGTATAAACCAATATCTATAAAATTGGTTTATGTACCTATCGGCATGATACTTTAACAGCTCATCAGCAATCCATTCTGAATAGTCGTTGATCATTATATTAGCTTTTTTGGAGCCTCGTCCGAGATGTTGAACCCTTCAAACGGATAATTCATTCGTTCTCCCAAGCTGACAGGCTCCATTTTTTCTTCATCTTTAGAAGCAGTTGATGGATTATCAACTGTCATATTATGCTCTTTGACAGTAGCTGTGATATCAACCTGGAAAGCTAGATTGTCAATGCTAAGTAGAGATATACAACAGATTTTCCATCTGTTGCAATAGATGATTCTTATATTACATCAGATGGATTATCTATTTGGATAAATTCAAAAAGGTAAATCAAAGCAGTACGATAATTTCGAACAAATAACCCATCTGTTGCAACATAAGACTCATCTACTAAATAGATAATGAATATGATGCAACAGGTTAGACAACAGTTGCAATAGATGTATACATCTGTTTGATAATTTCCAGTAGATGTATCATCTATTGAAACAGATATGTGCTTTTTTTTTTGGAATAGATGATGTACATTCACCTTCTTCAGCTCATGTTGCTCTTTTGTGGCCCTTGCACACTGAACATCGGTGTAAGACAAAGACAGAGGCATTGCAATCTTGATTTTTTTGATGATTCATGATGTGTTGGAAGTGTCTTTCCTTCTTCTCTTAGTCGCCTTGATCTCTAGTGGAGTGTCTGGATATGAAATCCTCTTTGATGGAATAACATCCCTCTTAGATGTCATTTTCTTTACAGAAGCAATTAGTGCATTAATAGCATTAATCACTCCTTCGTGTTTCTCCTTGCAGTCTTGACATTTGCATGAAGAACATTCGCTAGATGTGGCAAAATCTGAAGAAAAATCTGTACAAACATTATGATTATAATCATAATGGCTTGTTGTTTCAAAAACTGTAAGAGCAACATCATTAGCCCCACCCTCAAAAATTGTTTTTCTTGTGATGGTTGTTGCTCCAAACAATTCCATTTTTATTCCATCAACGACCTTAGGGTCCGATAAAGTTTGTACAGACCGTAAAGTAAGAAAAAATGGCATCTTCAACTCTCGGTTGGTTGGAACAAGCAACGAATGGACAATCTAAAATAAATCGTTACATATATTAAGAATGATGATGAAATCATTTAATCATTAATTAAAACAAAAACTTGATTAGAATAGGACTTACTGCTTCCTTGGGGGGATTGAAAAGATCAAGAAATTTTACATTTTTATCGATTTTGGCCGACAACCATCTCAGAATTCTTGGACAGGAAACTTCTTCCTGGTAGTTCACTTGTTGTCTCAAATAAGGAATGACTTCAAATGCCCAAGCCTATAACATAACGCCAATAAATCAAAAGCATTATTGAATAAAAAATGATGAATCATATCATGATAAAAGAAATATTTACCATGAAGGCCCATGGAAAACCATATAAGTTGACTACTTTTGGCGTTAACGTAGTCAACAAATATTCGATAGTCATTTTGAAGCTTTCATAACCCCAAGAATAGCTGTTAAATGCCTCAAGATCCTCGAAGAGATTTATTAAACCGAGACTTATGTTGTTTTTAACGTCTCTCACCCAAAGAACATTATGTACAAACCAAACCAAGCACAATGATTGCTTGTGCTTCTTTGAAATTCTTTTTCCTTTCAATGCTTCAATCAGATTTTTGTTTTTGAAGCTTGGACCAACAATGGACACCAGGTCATCACGATCACTCGACTTGTCTTTTCCTTTTTTGGGTGTGTGTAGTGCTTTTTTTTGGGTCAGAGTAGGTATAACTTGAGAAGGAGAAGGAGGATAACATTTTAGTCCGGTAACTATAGCAAACTCCTCCCAACCAAAACAAACAGGCATGCCACAGTAATTTATCCACACTTCATCCATCTTATCTTTGTTTTCATACATAAACCTGCGCTTGAGAAGATCATATACCATTTTCATCTGAAAATGAGCATTGTTGTCATCCGGCAACTCAAGATATTTCCCAAAGCAGCTTTTCCTCAAATAAGAATCCAATTTTTATTCTCGAAGTATTTTTCTGAAGGCGTCGAAAGATTTTCCCATGACTAACTTAACCACCAGATCACCCGTTAAATTTGTGGCACCATCGCGCTGCATTCTCACAGGGTAATGATCAATGCTGAAGGTTTTGACCAACTCTTCAATGGAAGGGCTATTAGCATTTGGATCAACTGTTTTGAAAGATTCCTCCTCCCCATGTGCATTATCCTATGCTCCAGATTAAGATTACGCTTGTAAAACAAGCTCATAGAGTGAAGGATGTAGCTGAGCTGCTGTACTGGTTCCTTTGCTTGGACTTGATTCGATTTCTTTTATTTTGAAAGCTATGTTATCTTAAATTAATAGGAACATAACATAGATTATAATTGATTAATGCATAACAGTAATATAACAGTTCTAACAGATATCTAATCTGTTACACCAGGTATGTTATTTGTTGCAACATATAATCGACCTGTTACAACAGATGAGTAATACGTGGGAACCATAAAACCAGCACTATCTGTTGCACCTGGTATTTTATCTGATGCAACAGATAACTGACCCATTGTAATATTTGAGTAATCTGTTGAAAACAATAAAAATAGATCACTAATCTGTTGCAACATATAACCGACCTGTTGCAACGAATGAGTAAATCATTGGAAAGAATAAAAATGGATCACTAATCTGTTGCACCAGGTATGTTATATATTGCAACAGATAACCGACCTGTATGAGTAAATCATTGAAAATAATAAAAACAGTCCTAATCTGTTGTAAAATGAAAAGTAAATTGTTGGAAAGAATAAAAATAGATCACTAATCAACTATCTGTTAGATCAATATTGTTTAGATTTCATCCAAACAGAAGAGTCGTCTGTCACAACAGATGAATGATCTGTTGGATTGTTCACCTGTTGCATCAGATTTTCATAGTTGCATTAGATTTTTAATCTATTGCATCAGATTTTAAAATAAAGTGTAAACCGTTGGAAAGAATAAAAATAGATCACTAATCAGTTATCTATTGGATCAATATTGTTTAGATTTCTTCCAAACAGAAGAGTCGTCTGTTGCAACAGATGAATGATCTGTTAGATTGTTCACCTGTTGCATTAGATTTTCATAGTTGCATCAGATTTGTAATCTATTGCATCAGATTTTCATCTGTTGCATCATATGTTTCATCTATTACATCAGATGTTTCAACTGTTGCAATATCATTTCTATCAAGACAAATAATAAATTAACCCAACAACACCAACATATCACACATACACATACACACTAAGAATATCAACTGTGACCAAAAATCACCAACAAATTTGAATCAACAGTATAATAACAAGAAGAAGAAATACAAAAATATCAGAAATTAGGATTTTATTCAGTCCATATTTCAATACTAGAAGAGTAGTTGGCTCAAGTTTCTCTGTTTCTTCATAATTTTTTACCTGTAAAAAAGGAAATGAGAGGATGAAGAACTCGAAGTTATTTTTGTTGGAGAAGTATTCACGTCGATTGATGGTTGAAAGTTGAAAAGAACTTGCCTGACTATTTGTCGCTGGAGGTTGAAGGGAGAAATTTTACAGAACTGTTGGTTGGGAGAAGCTGGAGAGAAAGAGTGGTTGATTAGGATTGAAGAGGGGGGTGGGTTGGGTTGATTTGTATTTTTAAAAAGATTAGAAAGTTTTGAAAATATTAATCAAGTCCACAATTAACTTAATCAAGTTTCCTAATGATGTTTGACCCTATCTGTTGGTCAATGTCACCAATCCTTCATTCAAGACTTAAAAGACACCTTTCCTTCAATTTTCTCAGGTTACATGGGGATTTTTATGCAAATTAATAAAAGAATTTATTTTTGTTGCTTACTACTGAATTTACCCATGAAAAAAATTCTTGTAGATTAATTTCCCACATAATTTTGCACGTAATATTTTTGCGGAAAGTTGCGCCAAATTTACCTGTGGATTTTCTTGAGAAAATATTTTTTGCAAGTAAAATATACTAAAATTTAGATATTTTAGACTTTCACATGAAAATTCTTAGGAAATATCTGCAGACGTAATCCCCAAGTAATATTCCCACGTAATTTGTCTTTTCCTGGTAGTGTACTTTGAGAAATTTTTTATGTAAAGGTTAGGTTTAGTTGTATTATTTTGATATCGCTTTTATCATATTATTTTGTTATAGTTTATAGGTGTTAGATGAGCGTCGAATGAATTTGAGGAAATTTTTGTGTGTAAAGATTAGATTTAATTGCAGTTTTTGATGTCTCTATCATTGTATTATTTTATTACAGTTTACAGGTGGTAGATGAATGTTGATCGGCTTTTAAAAATATTTTTGGTAAAGGTTAGATTTAACAAATAAATTCTTCATCTTTACATACTCAAAAGATATTGAATTTAATTATTGTATTCATGTTTATTATTTAAACAAATATCCTATTTAGTGTAACGTCAGAACTCACAAAGGAGAGAGATTTTTGTGGAAAAAACTTGAGAGAGTTTTGAAAAAAGACGGCTTTTACTAATTTGGACAAAAATTATTAGACAGTAGAACACAAATTCAAATTTGAACAAAAAATTAAGAAATTTGGAAAAATACGTTGTGAAAAACCTAGAACACAATTTTGATAAAATACAGACTAACCGAGAACACAAATTCAAATTCGAAAAAAAATAAATTTGAAATGTGAAAAACCTTGAGAGAATTTTGGAAGAAATCAAATTCAAATTTACAAAAACATATTTGGAAAAATACGTTTGTGAAAAACCTAGACCACAAATTTAAATTTGGACAAAAGCAAGTTTGAAAAAATAAAGTTGTGAAAAAACTTGAGAGAATTTTGAAAATAATCAAATTCAAATTTGGACAATTTTTTTTGGTATAATTGGAAAATAAAGATTAAATGGGCATAAAGAGATCAATGTTCTTAATGTTCTCAACTAGAACTTCAGGGGTCAATGGAATAGCTTATTATCCTTTCAAGACTATTGAATGATAGTATCACTATTATAATACTCGAAATTAGCTATGAATTTCGTAGATGATTCATAACTAATAGTTGAATTTTCTAATAATATGTAATATAAGATATTTTAAGGAGCGAAATTTTTTTGCCGAATTGGATTTTTATTATCGTCTTGGAATAAGACTTTGATCCCAAAGTGTAAAGCTCTTGTGTCAAAATATGTCACCTGATTTTTCCACCATGATTTAACACTCTTCAACTTTTCCCATTTATATTACAGATTTAGTGTATATCATAATTAGGGGTGTATAGACCAAACCGTCAAGTCAAATCAAATCGAAGAATCAAACTGATACGATAAAAACTTTGATTGTATAAAAAAGAAGTCAAAACAATCCACAAACAAAGGGAAACCCGAGAGCAACACAAACACAATTCTCGGCTCCAACAACAACAAGAAACAAGGTGTAAATGACTAACAATAACAAGGGATAAACAACATTATAATAAGAAGAACCACAATAGGATAACAACAATCCAATGATTACAAAATTACAAGAACAACAAGAACTAACGGTTTCCCTAGAAAACACTAACTAAGACATGAAATGTAGAGATAGATAATGAGACGTACACTACAATAAGACCCAAGAACCCAAAGATATATTAAATCTAAGGACCCCTAAGACTTAAAATAGCAACACCACAGTCGTACGAAGACACGAGAGGTATTCCACTGCTCAAGCACCATCGTTTCCAAGCAATACACATTCACAAGTGAGTCCACACTTGCTCATGTCCTAGTTTTGGCCTAGGGTGGCTCTCTCTCAAGAGAAGTGTTCTTTCATCAATATTCAATAACTAATGAACTAGAACCCTATCATGTTCTATTTATAGACTTATTACAATAAGAGGTAAAAAGACAAAAGAGCCCTTTAATGAAAAGGGCACAAAATAGGCGCCCATGGAGTTAGTTTTGGGGTGGTTTTGTGCACACCAAAGCCCTTCTTCACACTTCAATTTGCACACTCCCTCATTTGCATTCAAAATACTCAAAAATGTCCATTGTCATGATCGTGCTTGTATCATCCTATCCATCTTAAGAGGAATTTGACCTCAAATTCACGGCACAACTAAACCAAATCAGTCTACAAAATAAGATAAACTGAGAACACAACAATTTCAAGTCTCGGCCAACGCCTTCATTTTGCATCTTGGCTTTCTCTCCATCTTGAGATTTGCCTTTAATCTAATTCGGCTCAATTGAGTTTAGGCAAGAAGTTTTAGTACAAAACAACAAATGAGTTAGTTGTAAAAGAGAGGTCCTCACACTCTCCCTTTATTTCTTTGTTATCGGATTCCTCACACTTAATTCCACAAGTGTTGTATGCTTGCTTGTACTCCATGAGGTGTTGAGAGGTGAACCAAATGTTTACAATGACTCCAAAGAATAATAAAAACACACAAGGACATAAATACGAAGAACGGTTCAAAACCAACTCACAATCTATTAAATGGTCACTAGCTTGTAAGTTATTATTGGAATCAACAAACGAAGTTGAAAACCAAATAATTGAAGATTTTGACAAAGTTGAAAAGGTTGAGTCTCAGAGTAGTGAGAACCTAGTAGATGTTGATCCAGTTCATTTGACTATTGCTCCTAAAGAAAATCTTTATGATGCTAAAAATCAAGTTGATTATGAAGATGATGATCATGTACAGAATAACCAAAATGATGTTGTTGATGTTCTAGTGCAAGTTGATATAGTTGATCAACAATCAGTTATTGATGCTCCAGAGAGTTCTCTTAGATAATCTACTAGATAGAGGATATCTTTATCTTATTATTTTCCCATTATGTACTCTTGACTGACGAGAGAGAAACTAAGAGTCTTGTAAGGCTATGAAAAGTGAAGAAAAAGAAAAGTGATTTGATGCTATGAAAGATGAGATTAAATCTTTGCATGATAATCATACCTTTAATTTGATTAAGCTACCTAGAGACAGAAAAACTTTAAAAAGAAGGTGCATTTTTTAGGTGAAATATAAAGATGGTAACCTAGTTCCACAGTAAAAGGTTATATTGGTTGTGAAAAGATTTAACTAAAAAAATGATTTTGATGAGATATTCTCTCCAATTATGAAAATATCATTCATTCGTGTGGTTTTATGCTTATCTGCAAGTCTAGATTTAGAAGTTGAGCAAATGAATGTTAAAACTATTTTTCTCCATGGTGACTTAGATGAAGAAATTTATATGAAGAAGCCGAAAGATTTTAATGTTAAGGAAAAAGAGAATTACATTTGCAAATTGAATAATAGTTTATATGATTTAAAACAAGATCCTAAACAGTGGTACAGGAAGTTCGTTCCTTTATGAGTCAGCAGGACTTCAAGAAGACTACTTCAAATCATTTTATTTTTGTGAAAAAATTCTCTGATGGTGACTTTATTATCGTGTTTCTTTGTGTTGATGACATGCTTATTGTTGGTCATAATGCTTGCAGAATTCAAAAGTTGATACCAGAGTTGAGTAAGTCTTTTCTATGAATGAATTAGGACCAACAAGACAAATTCTTGGCATACAAATTGTTCGTGACAGAAAGCCAAGAAGTTGTGGTTATCACAAGCAAAGTACATCCATAAAGTACTTCGAAGGCTCAAAATGAATAATGCTAAGGTTGTCAGTACACCTTGAGCTATGCACTTCAAATTGAACATGAAATAGTATCCTTTCAGTGATGATGAGAAGGAAGATATGAAGAAAGTTCATTATGCTTCAACCATTGGTAGTTTGATGTATACAATGATTTGTTCAAGATAGGATATTTCTCATGTTGTTGGTATTGTTAATCATTTTTTAAATTCAAAAAGAGAACATCGAAATATTGTGAAGTGAATTATGAGATATCCTTGTGGCACTTCTAGTCTGAGTTTGTGTTTTGGTACAAGAAATTCTATTATTTGTGGTTATATTGATTCAGACATGGTTGGTGATGTTGATACTCATAAGTCTACTTCAGAGTATTTAGTTACTTTTGCAGGGGGAGTTGTGTCTTGGCAATCTAGGTTATAAAGATGTATTGTTCTATCTCCTACAAAAGTTGAGCTTATTGTTGTCATTGAAGCTTTTAAACAATTGCTTTAGATGAAGAAATTTTTGGGGGAACTTGATTGTGATCAAGAGTGGTATGTATTTAATTGCGACAGTCAACATGCTATACATCTTGGCAAGAATTCTACATTTCATAGTCGGTCTAAACATATTGATGTAAGATACCATTGGATTTAAGATGTCTTAGATTCTAAGTTGCTTGAACTTGAGAAGATTCATATAGATGATAATTATTTCGACATGATGACTAAAGCTTTGACAAGAGAAAAGTTTGAAGATTATTGCATGATCGCCGGATTGACGGTCTCCTCCACATAGTCGTGAGTGAGAAAATTGTTGGGTTATGGGTGTTTTTCCCTTTCTATGTGGATAATAAAGTTCATTTTGGACAATACACTTTTGCTAATAAGCCCATTACTATGGAGCGTATATATAGACCTTTTTAGGTTTTATTTCACCATTCATAAAAGCATTTTCTGTATCTAAATATAGAGATAAAGGGCAGATATTTTACTAAAATTTTAGCCACAACAGTCAACTTCAAATTGTGATTTTCGCTCTATTTCTTGTTCGATTGAACTGATTTTTGGACAACAAGTTTCCTCATCTCAATCTTTGATTAGAAACCAAAGGAGTTGAATTTGGTGACTTGTAGATTCTATTTTTTATCTGTAGACAGTGCTGCATTTTTGTGCTTTTGCTCCTTTTTCCTCTTTAGTTTTGGTGCATTCATGTTGTGTTGTTGCTCGTTGTTTGGAACTTGTTTGATGGCCAATTTTGGAGAACAATATTGTAACTCTTGGTGATTATAGTAGAGGTTTTGGTCCCATGAATTTTTACTCTTCACATGAAAAGTTTTTTTTAAATAAATTTGGTGTCTCGTGTGATTGGTTTTATTCTTATCTTATCGTATTTATGTGGTTGATATATTTGCTGCCTATTTTTTATTTTGCTTGGGTTTATTGGTTTTCTCTTGGTTCAAATTGAAAGAAAAAAATTAGACTTGGGTTTCTTCTGCTGCTACCCTGTTGTGCACTTTGATAGTGTCCTTGTCTTTTCAATAAAAAATTAAATAATTTAATTAATTAACACAAAGAATTTAACTATTCAAGTTGTATTTTGCAGATCTATTGAAAGCTAACAACTTTAAATTATTTTGATGAGTCTATTATGGAATGCATGAAACCAATATTACCTTCAATACTTATATGCATAACGATATGGTGGGTTTTCATTGTAGAGATTGATTGAACCATGTAAATTATATTTAAGCAATAAACATGTGGAAGAAATTTTAAAATTAGTTTAATGGTGGAAAAGTGATTGACGATGATGAGAAAAATAGAGGAAAAAAGGTATAAATAAATAAATAAATAAATAAAAATACGCGTGTCAGATTTGGATAGATGTGTGTATTTCACCACTTACACTAGATCTGAATATAGAAGTTTAGGGTGGGCGCGCAAAGATAAAGAAACAACTAATGATGAGAAATGGACCATGTGTTTTGCGGAAATTTTGACTTTTGAAAGAAAGTCGCCACTTACTTTTGAAAAGGAATTAAGAAACCTTTATAAATACTTTAAACGATTAAAAAAAGAAAAATCATTTTAAGTCAGAGATTCTAGATAAGCGGTTCCTATTAACGTTTTAGGAATGTGTTAGGCACCTAAAACGTCCGCTAACTTGCGGTTATCCGGACTGTTTGAAAACGTCTTTTGACTAACTTTAGAAAATAGATTGGTTTTTGAAAAGAAAGCGATTTTAGAAATATTTTGGTGTTTATGCAAAACCAGTTTTTAGCGACATAGTTAGGGATTTTAACTAGGTTCGCAAGAAAACACATAAAGCAAATTAGCAAAAGTAAAAGGGAAAGGGTAGAAGCATAAAGACTTGAGCCGTTAGGCCCAAATTGACAACCCTGTCCTAATCTAGATATTGGGCTTTTAGCCCATCTTCCACCTGTCCTAATCTATGCTTTCGAGCCCTTAGCTCGAGCTTGCTCCACCTGTATTAGTTACAACTTTGGCTTCGTGGTCCGAATAAATGAATAAAAATAAATAAAGACAACAATACTTGACTAAATGAAACAACAAATAAGACTTTTGAGTCTCTTAGCCGCTTCAACCGTGGGATTTTAATCCATTCTCCTTCATCCGATTTTCTTATCCATGAACTACGAGATCGACTTCCAAAATCTTCCAGGAAGGATAAGCCTCAATGGCCCCTTAAGGAATGCAAAGAGTCCGTTTGGACTCCAACGAATATTCATGCAAAAAAAGAAGAATAAAGCACATAAACACATGATTAACGAAAGGAAACACAAAAATATCTGCGGATTTCATTAAAAGTGGCAGCATAATATGAATCTTTGAGTAATACATACTCGACCCAGGAAAAATATAAAGAGAATCACAATATGCTAGCTAAGCGACTAAGATTCTAACAGATGGTCACAAATAGGTTGAATATACATAAAAAAATGTCATTAATTAAACAAAGAAGAGTATAGGCAAAGAGGTGGGTTTTACACTCCGGTATTCATTCTAAATAGATCATGAATACCCAAAAAAAATGTGTACCATCCTCCTTAATTAAAATGGAATGACCCATAAATAAGTAGGAATGACACACTTTAAATTAATTAGAACATCGTGGAGACTTAATATGCATAAGCATTAGCATTTAAACATTTCAAACTAATAGGTAATAGTTCTAACAAAAAACAGATTAGAACAGATAACCTGAGAGCAGTTACATATCTACTACATTTAAACAGATCGAGGCAATTCCATTTAAATAAACTAGAATAAACCAGGTGAATAGAGCATTGTAAAATACCAGATTTTGGTCACTTGAAACCTATTCTATCCTTTCTCAATAAATCAGTAAATTGAAACATCTAAATACCCCTTTTTAGGTTGATTACTACAATTTGCTAACCGGAATCCAAGAATTCTTAGGAGACGATTGCTGTTGATTCAAACAAAAACAAAGAAACTGCAATGTCGATTAATCTTGAGGGAACTATTCTAAAATACAATAACAAAAATTAAGTCTGTCCCTGAACAAATAGAAAACAAAAGAAGTTCAAGCTAAAAAGAAGCAACCGAAATCCAAAGTCATAGCAAAACGGACTAAAGAGGGACGGGCATACATTTGATTGAAAGTATTATATTTAGAGATAAAGATAATGCTAAATCGAAAGAAAATAATGAACACAACTATTATGCCAAAAGAATCATCATCCAGGGCAGAAAGGTGAACTTAAGAGACTATCCTAAAAATTGTAAAATCAAGAACAACAAGCACCTTATTTCAAACCATAATCGCGATTCTCTACGCGATACCCTATGGCTCTCAAGGCCTCTATAGAAGCAAATCCAACCTCATTCATGACAAACACATAATTACTTCTACGAATAAAAGGTGGATGAAGCAGAAACAGTGAAATTAAGAAGGACGAGCATGTTTACCTCCTTCGGGGTAGCAAGTGGGACAACAAGCCATCGACAGCATATCAACCACCAGAAATCAGTCCTCAACTCGACAATGTCGATGAACTGCTCTTTCAGGGGAGCAAATGGGATGAACGAGCTATTAGTGAAGTCGTCGCTACTGAAATATCGCGACGTCCACCACCAATGGAGCACCCCTATGGCCTTTACCTCTTAGAGATTTCGAAACCCCTTGGAGAGAAGAGAGAAGAGCCTTCCAAAACTTCTATGTAAGAACCCAAATTTTGCTCCTAATTTCTAAACCTCTCCCTCGAAAAGCTAAAAAAAGAAAGAAAAAGGACCCCCAACTTAGAACCCTAGAATTTTCAACGTCCCTCTTCTTACCCCAAAAATTTTCTCATCTATTCTTTTCTCTAAAGTTTCGTAACCAACCAAACAGTGGCTCTCCCAAAAAAGAATCCCCCTTCTCAGCTCACTGTGAGCTCTTTATATAGAAGCCCAATGGGGTAAACTATGGTTTTTTTCCAAAGGAATTTGAAATTTGAACTCCAAATAATGTTATTCACTAACAACTCCTATGGATTTTGGAACTTTTCTCTGATAAATCCAAATTGTGGACCAATCAGAATTGGGGAGAAAAGGATATTACCTCAAACCACTAGAAATCAGCTGCGTACGTATGAAATCGTACCAATAATCCCTAAATTTATGGAGCTAGTTATTGGGGATGCCACCTAGCTTGTTTTCTAGAAGGCCCGCATCCCTCTTCGTACTAGAACACATGGGGAAAACGCGTGATGATGAAGAGGAGAAGAAAATGGGTAGGGGATGGTCGGGTCGATTTGGTTGGGGATTTTCGGATTCTGGGTTGCGATGTTGCTGGAGTTGGTACGTATGTTTGTTTGTGAGAGTTGTACGTATGTTTGTTGGTGAGAGTTGTACGTATGTTTGTCTTGAAGGAGGTAATGGATGGAGAGTGGGCCGGGTCAAGGTATTTTGAATGTGGGCTGGGGTGTTGGGCTGAAGTTGTTAAGGGGTTGGTTTAGTTAAATTTAGGAGGTAATTTTAAGGATTGGGCTGGAATTAGGATATGGGAATTGGGGATTTAACCAATTCATTTAAGTTTTGGCCAAATTGAAAATCAATTTGGCCAATTGCATTGCAATTGGGGCCAATTTGATTTCAATTATAGTCAAATATAATAGATGGACTAAATCAAATCAAAATTCGATACAAATTAACACATTGTTTAATTCTGAGCTTCTTGATTTGATAAAATTAAACAAGTATTCCTCCAAATAGATTATTTGTAAGAATAAATTATATTTAAATCAAGATTTAATTATTTATATTTATTTTCCAAATAATCCTTAATTTAAAGTTCAATTTTGATGAAAATGTTCATTTAAATGACATCATTTATACAATCCCGTGTATTCAAATACGAAAATATATAATTATCACTTAAATGAAAAATTTAACCCAAATGCATATTTTAAAATGCGTTTATTTGAAAAAAATAATTGTTGTGATTTTATTTGAAAATCGAAGAAACTCGAGATTAAACGTAGTTGTGGAGAGAAAAAATTAGGTGTCAACAACTGCCCTCTCCCTTTGGGTAGGATGGATGTAAGTAATTCTGAGCAAAGGGAGGTTGACGTTCCTAATTTTTGTCCGACCACAAATTCGTATCTAAGAGAGGTTGGTTTTTCGCACGAGTTTCATGGAGTTATAGCCGAACCTCGGTATCAATTTTCCTACATATCTCAGGTTTCATGAGAATTCAGGACACTGGTAGTTCATAAAGCTTGATTTTGAGCATGATTTTCAAAAAATTCACATGTTATCTCGATTTTAGAGTTTTTGATAACATCGAGAAACTGGGGGATAAAGGGATTAGGGGGGAGGTTGGTATGCAGTCGAGTTTTCTACATAGATCTCTGCCTACATATCCCCAAGACTCAGGGAATCAGACTATTTGTAGTTCGACTCAACCGGTAGAAAAGATAGTCTTTTATTTCAGACGATTTTTGGCTCAAGATGGGTGACCAGTCAATCGAGTTGCAAAAACTAGGCTCGTAACCTCTTAACCATGAATGTGGAGCTCTTCTCATCTATAGGTAAGAACTTACCCGAACATAATTTCCAAAACTCTAAGTGTGTTGCCACCCGAATTTGAAAGGAAGAGAAAGTTCCCCTCGATATGAGTTAAGAAAACATCCCAGAGGTAAAGCTGAGACCATAATATCCAAAAATACCCACATGCCTTCTAATAGAGGCGTGGTTGGATGGTGGTGGTGATCATCATTTAGCTCGCATCTAGAGAGTTTGACATCCCCCTCCAAACTATGTCCCGTTTTGCTGCTGAGAAAGAGTTCCATGTTGTGCTGCATCCTTTTTGGAGTCATCCGCACCTGTGGTTTTGATTTGAGATTTTTATACTTTCGGATGCTCTCGACAATTTCTCACACAAAAATAATTAGTGATAAACTCAATTCACGAAAGAAGTATATAGTATTTTACCATATCTCCGCGTGAGTTGTTGTCTAAAGAGTGAAGTCATCCTTTCTCGTACCTTCAGAGTGGGGTCGCCCTTTTGGACACCGGAGATACTTTTGCAGAGCGGTCCCTACACCGTGTAATCTTATGCTGGTGTGGCAACCCTTTTGGTTACCTATATCACTTGTTGTATATGGAACGATAATCTCTCCGGTTATAGCCGATGATCGATTTATAAGTTTTCCTTAAATTATAAATCTTTAGATAATCCTGCGTATTATTTAATCATTGGATACGAGGCAACTTACAGATATCCTTTGAATTACTAGCTTTTAGGTAATCCTTCACATTATCCGACTTTGGTTAAGAGATGGCTTACAGATATCCCTCCAATCTTCAGCCTTCAGGTGTTCCTGCACACCATCCGACGTTGGATACAATATGACTTATAGCTGATCTCTCAAATTGATAGTCTTTGGGTAATCCTGCACACAATTGATCTTGGATATGACGCGGCTTATAGAGAACGCTTGGACGTATCAATTTAACAATCTTGCATATTCTCCGGTAAGGATTTAGTTGTGACTTACGGATAACCTTTGAACTATTGACTTTCGGGCGATCTTGCACACTATCCGATTAGGATGTTGTTGTGGCTTACGGATGACCTACAAACTATCAACTCATAGGTGATCTTGCACAATATTCTATTTCAAATAATATGACTTATAAATAACCCTCAAATTGTCAATTGCTAGGAAACCTTATATATCATTCATCCTTAGATAGCGACTTGAAGGCATCCCTTCAAATTGTGTGCTCTTAATGCATTTAGATACTGATTCATGAAATGATGAGATATCCTCGATACCAGTATTTTTGTCTAGCATGCCAACAAATATTGAATGCCTTCTGGGGCGATGGTACGAGACGGCCTTTGTGGCAATGATATGTAAATGCCCTTAGGGCAACGCCTTGCGGCAATGATATGTAATGGCCCTTGGGGCAACGCCTTGCGGTAATAATATGTAATAGCCCTTGGGGCAACGCCTTTCGACAATGATATGCAAATGCCCTTGGGGCAACGCCTTGCGGCAATGATATGTAAATGCCCTTGGGGCAACGCCTTGCGACAATGAGATGTAAATGCCCTTGGGGCAATGCCTTGCAGCAATGAGATGTAAATTCCCTTGGTGCAATGATATGCAATAGCTCTTGAGGCAATGCCTTGCGGCTATGATATGTAAATGCCCTTGGGTCAATGATATGCAATAGCTCTTGAGGCAATGCCTTGCGGCTATGATATGTAATGGCCCTTGGGGTAATGATATGCAATAGTTCTTGAGGCAATGCCTTGAGGCTATGATGTGTAATGGCCCTTGAGGCAATGATATGCAATAGCTCGTGAGGAAATACCTTGCGGCTATGATGTGTAATGGCCCTTGGGGCAATGATATGCAATAGCTCTTGAGTCAATGCCTTGCGGCTATGATGTGTAACGACCCTTGGGGCAATGATATGCAATAACTCTTGAGAAAATGCCTTACAGCTATGATGTGTAACGGCCCTTGGGGTAATGATATACAATAGTTCTTGAGGCAATGCCTTGCGGCTATGATGTGTAACGACCCTTGGGGCAATAATATGCAACAGCTCTTGAGGCAATGTCTTGCGGCTATGATGTGTAATTTTACCTGACTTCATTTGTCATCATCCTGCTTTCTATATGTACCTGTACTCAAGGTAGACGATTAGTAGACATAAAGTCGCTTTTACTAGCGACTATTTTTAGGAAACTTGTAAATACGATATGTGTAAAGAAGATAAAGAGCTTTTGTTTGTCGGCTACGATCTCAAGAAATGAGATGGACAAATCAAAAGGTCCGCAATAAATGGGCATTAAACCTATTTTTAGGGCTACCCTAAAATACCGTTCTTGGGTATTAATGCTCTATTGTGGCTCCCAATTTGCTCGAAGATTTTTGAAAAAGACCCTCATTTTTGTGTATCGATCCCTGCATTAACAAAAAATGATTAGTTTGAATAAAATTACTCCGTGTTGACCTTCTTCGATCCTTGATTTGCTCCTTTCTATCTCTTGGGCATTCCTCCATATTGGGACTTCCACCCTGACACTCCATCCCAATTGATGTCTAGGCAAGTACTAAATGAATGATTTTGAAAATAGTCTTAAATTTTTGAACATAATTTCAAAAACTTCTGTAAAACTTTAGAAAATCTCTGCCAGTCATGTCATGT
The DNA here is from genome assembly GCA_030864225.1 of Capsicum baccatum var. pendulum. NCBI lineage: Eukaryota > Viridiplantae > Streptophyta > Magnoliopsida > Solanales > Solanaceae > Capsicum > Capsicum baccatum. The sequence goes on along the minus strand of CM061553.1, from coordinate 59,186,032 downwards.
ACTAGCTTAACGAACGTCTACCTCGTGGTTTTAACTATATCCGACGGATGGTTTCCAAAACTCATGATCATTGTTGGAGGGTTTGTTCAAATAGTTCTATCATAGCCAAAAATTGAGTCTCCCCAGACTTTGTTACAGTTGGTGGCTTCCAAAGCTTGACTTTGACCTCTGGTGCTGGGGAATTTGGAATATGTTCCGGTATTTAGTGGAAATTTTGAGGTCTTCCTCAAAATTTCTACCCCAATTTAAAGTTATTTGAGATGATACCAATATGAGTTGATTGAAGTCTTTGCTGATCTTCATTTTCTTTGTTGGATGTCGATCTTTTCTTGTGAATTTTTGAGATTCCATCTCAAAAATTCTGCCCCAGTTTCCATTTCCTAGGGTAATATGACTGAGCTGTTGGGGTGCCTACGTATCCTGTTGAAGCAGGAATCAGGTCAAACGTAGTTCAGGACTACGCTAGAGATATATATAGAAAATCTAATGGGTTGACCAAAGCCGACATAGGCCGCCTACGTATCCCTTTTGTTGGGAATTCAGGTCATCACGTAGTTCATACATAAGAGGAAAGGATAAATTATCCTAAGGGGTTGACCGAAGCTGACATAGGCCGCCTACGTATCCCTTTCTTGGGAATTCAGGTCAAACGTAGTTCGTAGATAAACTCATAATAGCCCTAAAAATACTCTTATCCACCTTACTAGGATATACATAAGTACTTTTATGGATGACATGACGTTTTCATTGTGTTTGTCTTGATAGAACAAAGGATCAAATGTCCAATGGAGTCATCGCCTTCCTAGTTAACCACCCCGATTTTCTCTAGATTAGGCTTCTTTGATTCTCGAACTCTTTGACTCTTCTGTTGACTGTTCTAGGGCTATCATTATTTTGCTTCTTGACATGACATGATAATGACAGGTTTTAAGTTACTGTTATACAACGGGCGATGAGTCATGAATGGAGTGGAGGTCCAATTCAACAATGTTTCCTCCAATTAATCTTCCATGATCCCGATTGTCTTGGGAAATTCTTCCCTTATATTTTCCTTGTTCCATCCTCGATACCATCGCTTACAGGGTTGAAAAATGATTGGTAGAGTCCAGTTTTACTACTAGTTATTTTTCTTTTCCTGTAACAAAGCGATAGTCAATAAGGGGATCTCTTATTCATTTTGATCTGGTGAAGTAGGACCATTTTATGCCAACACAGAGTAGTTTCTATTACCTGTAAAGTAAAAACAACTCAAAGGCAAATGTGTTAGTTTCCATATGCGATAAGTAATGCAAAATATTTGACAGGAAATAACCACACAGAGTTGTTCGAGTCATAGCCAAATTCATCCGTAGGACATAGTGGATAAACTTGCCTTTGATCTCAACAAACGCACATAAGCACATAAAACAGTTATATTACACAAAACATTATAATGACGCGTATCCTAGTTGGGGTGACCCTTTTTGAGCCAAGGGTTCAGGCCTAACGATTTTTTTGAAGAAAATATGTGCTTTCTCAAAGTCAATCCATTAACCCCCAACTTATATAGACACAAAAGGGCATAAATGCCTACAAAAGATAACGAAATAGGGATACAATCTTTAGGGAAAAGGGTAAATAACATGAAAGAAGATAAGTTCCCGCGCAGGGGAGAATAGAAAAACTAGCTACTGGAGGCTCCTTCATCTGCTTTTGCCTTCTTTGCCTTCTTTACCTCCTGTGCCATTTGATACCTATTGGTGATAAGATGACTCCCACATAATTGTGCCTTGCAGTCATAAGTCATTTTCCCTATACTATCGAGTTGGGAGGCCATGCTATCATCCAAATCGATTAGACATTGCCTGGCTTCATCAGTGTCTTGCCTAGCTCTTTTCAACTCTTCTCTCAACATACGTATGGTTAAAGCGTCCTCCATATGTATCTACCGATGCGTGATTTCATTTTTCTGGAACTCATCTTGTAGCCTGTGGAGCTGAATTTGATGCTCGGATTCTACATCCGCAACTTGAGTGGGCACATTTGGTCCCGGAATCAATGCTCCGACAAGACTCTTTTTCAACCACTCCTTGTAAGGGTCGCTGACTTCAGGGTCATGCTCTATACAGAAAGTCACTTCCGTCCACCTTCTTCTTCTCCATCCATTTATTATGTCGTCTTTGAGTGGAGACACACTTTCATCGTATTCGGTGAAAAACCTAAGCATGGAATCCATTTGTGGTGCCTTCTGCTTGATCTCGAATTGCCTAAGAACTCTGCCAGAATTGTAGGGCCGGGTCCCCCTGAGACCGAGAAGTACTAGGAAAGGCCACTTGCCCTCTCGAATGGTGTATTTCCCTGAACAAAGAGAGTTAATGGACCATTTTACATCGTCATCTCTTAATTCCCCAAAAGTCTTAAACCAAAATTCGTGAGATGCTTCCCTTTTAAACCAGTGTAGAAACAACCACAAGTCGTGCGAAGCTAGCATATCCACCCTTGTTTTATGATCAGGTTGTACCGTTCTCGAATCCTTTACCAAATGCTTCATCATCCACCATTGTAATATTAGGTTGCAACCTTGAAAGAAACAATTTTTGACTTGACACCTTTCCAAGGCTCGATATATGTCGGCGACAATCATGGGAGCTAAATTGTGGAATACCTTGGTAGAATCGTAAACTACTCCAAAGAAAAGTGCATGGGCCACCGTAACAACCCTTGGATGAATTGTTCCATTTTCCCCCTGTGGGAACACCACGGTTCCGAGTAGACCTACCATAAATGCAAAGGCTCTCACCTCCTTCCATTTTGCTTCGGACTCAAATTTATGTCCAAATTTATGGAAGGCATTGAATCTTCCAAACCAATGATAAAACTCCCCAAAAGTGATATTTGCTCCATCACGTTCCCCTATCCAGCTGTCGTCGTCAGTTAAAAATGCCTTTTTGATTGTTTGACGGTCCCGCACGGCATGAACTAAAATGTTCTTATCAGGTTTTTCCTTTCTCTTGAAACACGTTTCAATACTCTCATAGCAAATTAACACTTCTTCGATGGTAGGAGTCAATTCCACATCCCCGAAGTGAAACTTCTGATCATACCAAAAAGTCGTAAGCACGTGGATCATTTCAGGCCAAACGTCCATTTCAATCAACGAGGGAAGGTGCCCGATGTGTGTCCTAACAATTTTTCTCTCATTTGGACCCATGTAATCCCACCACAATTTCAGGTAATCGTCAGGTTTGGTAACCATCTTAAACTTTTCACGGGAATGAGATTGAGCCATATCTACATAAAAGAAGACAAAGATAAGCCTTTCCCCGACCCCAAAGGGTAATAGATTGAATTTAGACAAACATATATTTCTCCAACACATAAGTATGATCCGTCTGTGATTGACTCGGGGACAATAGACGTAGTGCACGTTTTTTAATGGGCCCAATACCCCGCTCGGGTATTGGGTCGTCCTAGGCTCATGCCTAAAATAGGGTTTTGGTTTTGTTCTATCCTCGGTGTCTAGAGTGTGTTTGAACACTGGTTCTCAAGCGGACAACTTGAGTTTGAAAATACAAACAGCCTTCAGATGACTCACGTGCTAATAAACTGTTTGTATTTCCAACACATTTTTGGAATTGATCAATAGGGGCCGGGATACCCATGAAACCCCAAAACAGTTTAAATAATGTAGGAATATGTTGTGAGATGCGATAGTTAAACTTTACAGAATCAAAACATATAAACATATAAACATATAAACAGTTAATCAAAAGACGAAATCAAACATTTGATTAGAACCTAGTTCAAAATTCCCCAGCAGAGTCACCATTTCTGTTTTGCAGAAATTTTGACTTTTGAAAGAGAGTCGCCACTTACTTTTGAAAAGGAATTAAGAAAACCTTTATATATACGTTAAATGATTCAAAACAGAAAAATTGTTTTAAGTCAGAGATTTTAGATAAGCGGTTCCTATTAACGTTTTAGGAAGGTGTTAGGCACCTAAAACGTCCACTAACTTGAGGTTATTCGGACTGTTTGAAAACGTCTTTTGACTAACTTTAGAAAATAGATTGTTTTTAAAAAGAAAGCGATTTTAGAAATATTTTGGTGTTTATGCAAAATCAGTTTTTAGCGACTTAGTTAGGGATTTGAACTAGGTTAGCAAGAAAACACATAAAGCAAATTAGCAAAAGTAAAAGGGAAAGGGTAGAAGCATAAGGACTTGAGCCATTAGGCCCAAATTGACAACCCTGTCCTAATCTAGATATTAGGCTTTCAACCCGTCTTCCACCTGTCCTAATTCTATGTTTTCGAGCCCTTAGCTCGAGCTTGCTCCACCTGTATTAGTTACAACTTTGGCTTCGTGGTCCGAATAAATGAATAATAATAAATAAAGACAACAATACTTGACTAAATGAAACAACAAATAAGACTTTTGAGTCTCTTAGCCGCTTCAACCGTGGGATTTTAATCCATTCTCCTTCATCCGATTTTCTTATCCATGCACTATGAGATCTACTTCCAAAATCTTCCAGGAAGGATAAGCCTCAATGGCCCCTTAATGAATGCAAAGAGTCCGTTTGGACTCCAACGAATATTCATGCAAAAAATAAGAAGAATAAAGCACATAAGCACATGATGAACGAAAGGAAAAACAAAGATGTCTGTGGATTTAATTAAAAGTGGCAGCGTAATATGAATCTTTGAGTAATACATACTCGACCCAGGAAAAATATAAAGAGAATCACAATATGCTAGCTAAGCGACTAAGATTCTAACAGATGGTCACAAATAGGTTGAATATACATAAAAAAAATGTCATTCATTAAACAAAGAAGAGTATAGGCAAAGAGGTGGGTTTTACACTCTGGTATTCATTCTAAACAGATCATGAAGACCCCAAAAAAACGTGTACCATCCTCCTTAATTAAAATAGAATGACCCATAAATAAGTAGGAATGACACACTTTAAACTAATTAGAACATCGTGGAGACTTAATATGCATAAGCATTAGCATTTAAACATTTCAAACTAATAGGTAATAGTTCTAACAAAAAACAGATTAGGACAGATAGCCTGAGAGCAGTTACATATCTACTGCATTTAAACAGATCAAGGCGATTCCATTTAAATAAACTAGAATAAACCAGGTGAATAGAGCATTGTAAAATACAAGATTTTGGTCACTTGAAACCTATTCTATCCTTTCTCAATAAATCAGTAAATTGAAACATCTAAATACCCCTTCTTAGGTCGATTACTACAATTTGCTAACCGGAATCCAAGAATTCTTAGGAGACGATTGCTGTTGATTCAAAGAAAAACAAAGAAACTGCAATGTCGATTAATCTTGAGGGAACTATTCTAAAATACAATAACAAAAATTAAGTCTGTCCCTGAACAAATAGAAAACAAAAGAAGTTCAAGCTAAAAAAAAGCAACCGAAATCCAAAGTCATAGCAAAACGGACTGAAGAGGGACGGGCATACATTTGATTGAAAGTATCATATTTAGAGATGAAGATAATGCTAAATCGAAAGAAAATAATGAACACAGTTATTATGCCAAAAGAATCATCATCTAGAGCAGAAAGGTGAACTTAAGAGACTATCCTAAAATTCCTCAAATCAAGAACAACAAGCACCTTATTTCAAACCATAATCATGATTCTTTACGCGATACCCTATGGATCTCAAGGCCTCTACAGCAGCAAATCCAGCCTTATTCATGACAAACACATAATTACTTCTACGGAGAAAAGGTGGATGAAGCAGAAACAGTAAAATTAAGAGGGACGAGCATGTTTACCTCCTTCGGGGCAGCAAGCGGGACGACGAGCTATCAGCAGCATATCCACCACCAAAAATCTGTCCTCAACTCGACAATGTTGATGAACCGCTCTTTCAGGGCAGCAAACGGGATAAACGAGCTATTAGTGAAGTCGTCGCTACTGGAATCTCGCGACGTCCACCACCAACGGAGCGTCCCTTTGGCCATTACCTCCTAGAGATTTCAAAACCCCTTGGAGAGAAGAGAGAAGAGCCCCCCAAAACTTTTATGACACAACCCAAATTTTGACTCCCAATTTCTAAAACTCTCCCCGAAAAGCTAAAGAAAGAAAGAAAAAGGGCCCCCAACTTAGAACCCTAGAATTTTCAACGCCCCTCCTCTTACCCCGGAAATTTTCTCATCTATTCTTTTCTCCAAAGTTTCGAAACCTACCAAACAGTGACTCCCCTGAAAAAGAATCCCCCCTTCTCAGCTCACTGTGAGCTCTTTATATAGAAGCCCAATGGGGTAAACTATGGTTTTTTTCCAAAGGAATTTGAAATTTGAACTCCAAATAACGTTATTCACTAACAACTCCTATGGATTTTGGAACTTTTCTCTGATAAATCCAAATTGTGGACCAATTAGAATTGGGGAGAAAAGGATATTACCTCAAACCACTAGAAATCAGCTGCGTACGTATGAAATCGTACCAATAATCCCTAAATTTATGGAGCTAGCTGTTGGGGGATGCCACCTAGCTTGTTTTCTAGAAGGCCCGCATCCCTCTTCGTACTAGAACACATGGGGAAAACGCGTGATGATGAAGAGGAGAAGAAAATGGGTAGGGGATGGTCGGGTCGATTTGGTTGGGGATTTTCGGATTCTGGGTTGCGATGTTGCTGGAGTTGGTACGTATGTTTGTTTGTGAGAGTTGTACGTATGTTTGTTGGTGAGAGTTGTACGTATGTTTGTCTTGAAGGAGGTAATGGATGGAGAGTGGGCCGGGTCAAGGTATTTTGAATGTGGGCTGGGGTGTTGGGCTGAAGTTGTTAAGGGGTTGGTTTAGTTAAATTTAGGAGGTAATTTTAAGGATTGGGCTGGAATTAGGATATGGGAATTGGGGATTTGACCAATTCATTTAAGTTTTGGCCAATTGCATTGCAATTGGGGTCAATTTGATTTCAATTATAGTCAAATATAATAGATGGACTAAATCAAATCAAAATTCGATACAAATTAACACATTGTTTAATTCTGAGCTTCTTGATTCGATAAAATTAAACAAGTATTTCTCCAAATAGATTATTTGTAAGAATAAATTATATTTAAATCAAGATTTAATTATTTATATTTATTTTCCAAATAATCCTTAATTTAAAGTCCAATTTTTATGAAAATGTTCATTTAAATGACATCGTTTATATAATCCCGTATATTCAAATACGATAATATATAATTATCACTTAAATTAAAAATTTAACCCAAATGCATATTTTAAAATGCGTTTATTTGGAAAAAATAATTGTTGTGATTTTATTTGAAAATCAAAGAAACTCGAGATTAAACGTAGTTGTGAAGAAAAAAAATTAGGTGTCAACACCATGGTAACACACAAACAAGGTGTGAGCACCATTGTTGACAAATCGATTTGTGACAATGAGACGAGCATTGCGACAAGATAAGGTGTCTGATCAATTTCTTAAAGGACATTTTTGTCCTAACTCTTTTGGTTAGAGAGAAACAACAACCTAGTACGAATAGTCCTAAACTTCAAAGTATTCATTCGGAATAAGCACACATGTTAATACAACAACATGTTGCTAGTTTGATTTGCTATATTCCCATTTTGAAGTCCTTAATAGATACTTTGAACACTTCAAAGTATCATGAAGTGCCAACACAATCCGTGTAGTCATTTGGTGAGCTACAAGATGGATCTGGAAAAAAACTAATTTCCATTGAGAATGACCAAAATATGAATACAGTGGTGGCCTCAACTCTAGTGCACTTAACAATAACTTTGATGTTAAGATTGACCAAATAGGCAGGATGAGCGCAAAGAGCTGAGTGGACATAATGGAGGAGGTAGTGCAGGTTATATACCCTAAAATACACAACAAGTTGAGTCTAATATCCCCAATATTGTGCTTAGTTGTGTCATGATTTTTTGACCACTAGCAGCGGGACAACTTGTAGCTTAGAAGAGCCCTTTAAATAGTAAACTTGGGAATGAAAATCTTCTACAAGATGCAACCTTTTTTACGAAAGTGAGGAGAATGAAATATGGGATATTTGTTTTGCAAATGTTGTGGGGGACACAGACATATCTCCTAGGTAACAAATAAGTGAAAAAATATAAATAAAGATAAAACTCATGGTAGGCATAATAACTGGGATGAGAGAAAACTATCAATGAGAGCGTCAAAGAAAAAGGAAACAAAGTTCAACTCCATCAACAAGGTTCAACAAACATAATAAGAATTAATGTATTTTTAAGAACTCTTGAACAAATTTCAACAAGGAGACAAGGAAAAGAATCAAATTGATGCAATAAATTTTTAAATTTTTCACAAGTACAAAGATGAAGGATCTCCACTCTACTTTCTTTCTTTTTTTTGCATTTTATTAGTGTCCTTATTTGTAGTATCCTAGAGTGTATTATAAACACTATGATGATGATGTTGCATTTGATTTTTTCAAGTTCTTATTATTTACATGCTTGCTAGTATTAGTAGAGATGCTTGATGTCATTAAAATTTGTATGGTAAAACCTAATTTCCCTTACATGTACTTTTATTTTTTTTGAGGTTCTTTGATTATAAATAAGAAAGTCCAGTAAAGATAATACTCGAGTGGTCCAATTTTTATCAAAAAAAAAATAGCAGTTTAAGGTATAATTAATTTCACACTTTAGCAGAGGAAAGGATTGTAGTTGTAACTTTGGTCATAGAATGAGGGGGTACTTATGCCTTTTTCCTAAATTATACATTGTTCATTTATTTTTATTTGTCTATTTTAAATTTCATACATCATTTAAGAAATAATGATGAATATAAGTATTTAATCACAATATTTATATTAATTGATGTATAGTTTTGGATCTTGAAAAATAATTTTGAAGAATAAATAATTAATATTGAGGGTAAAGCAAAAAAATAATTATCTTTTTTTAATATTTTAAATTAACAAATATATTTTTGAGATATTAAACAAGCAAAAGTGAATGAAAGAAATATATTAATTCGATTTTATTACTCATAAAATGAACAACTTTATGATTTTATTGACAAGAGAAAATATTTGAAGTTTCTATCAAATTTTGTCCACTAAATTTGTTTAGTACTTTTTATATATTAGATGGAGAGGTTTCAACATGTTCCCTTAAGGTTATAAGAAATTCATCTGAAGGGCATTTTTGTTATTATATTGTGCAGACTGATAACGTGTCCTTGGCTTATAATACTTCACACATACGTGTCGATTTCAACAAACAAGGACCACTTTCTCATTTAGTTATTAATGTCAAAACTTTTGATTTTTGACTCTCCCTTTTTCATGCTATTCAGTGTTTGTAAAGAAAATTTTTTTGTTTTGTCTTGTATATAAAAGACTGTTGTGTCTGGTGTTGTTGTACAGGTACGATTTTGATTATTTACTTCTCTCTTTTGAATCGAATGAAAGAAGATCTAATTTCATATATGGAGTAAATTGCTTATTTAAGGTTTTGCTTGGGATTTTCTGATTCTAATTAAAGAAGAAGAGTTAATTTGATTAGATTGCTTACTTGGGCTTTCTATTCATTTTTTATTTTAATGAAAGAAAAAGAAGACCTAATTCAAATTTTCAATTTTTATATAGATTAATCTTTTTTTCTTTATTGATGTGTTCTCTATGAAAATATTACTTTATTGTTTGTTCATATTTTAGTTGTAACGATGGTCAAAATAGTACTTTATTGTTTGTTCATATTTTTAGTTATAGTAATTGGCAAAATAGCAGTGAAAGAGATTAGTAAAAAGCATGAGCACACACCGGACTTTCAAAATCACTTGATAAGAATACAGAGAATAGGGTTTTAAAAACCTTCTTTTTTCTTACTTGGATTTTTCATGAACGTATTATGCATACAAAGGTAATAATTTGTCATGATTTGAATTCTCTTGTGTTGATTCCACAACTTGAGACTAAATTTCACGATCTATCCTTGTTAAGTAATATGATTAAGTTTCGGATGCACCCTCGTTGATCTCTCTTTGATTTCTCTGTTGACTGATTTCGGGTTTTCTCATATATTTTCTTTTTTTTTCTCCTCTTAATAACTACTTCAAATTTCTCATAATTTGTCATTTATAACTTACCTCCAGCTATAATTCAAGTTATATTTCATATTTTTTTTTATTTGTTTGATGTATTTTATTTTTTTATTAATACTTTATACTTGTTGTTTCAAAGGTAAACTAATTAGTCATGTTAGAATCTGAATTTCCTATCTTTACTCAGATATTTCGCCCTCATATTGATTATAATTAGATACCCATAAATTTAAATCTCTTATGATTGTAGATGCGTTAAAAATTACTTTCTTAATAAAGAACTTCAGCGGCGACATATGATAAATTCATAATTAAAAGTTTCCTTGTGTTAAAGAGTGAAAAACAAAGTAAAGCAAAGTAAAGAAGCACTCATAGTACTTGTTTTTCCCCCTTAGTACTATATTCAAAGTATTGAATTATAGAAGAAAATAGGTGGTAGCTTTGTGAGTTCAATTCAAACTAGGAAGTATTTCAATCTTTTCACTGTTCTTATTATTATGATAACAAGATTTGTTTATTTTTTTTCTTATACGAACATGCTATTTTTTGGATAGCATTTACAAAAGTGAATCTTTATATTTAGAAGAGTTATTCACATGCAAGATCGACATGCCTACTTATTGTCAATATTTTAAACTTAGTAAAGTATTTGCTACGTTAATAATGTAGCTCAGTATATATCCGAATTTGATTATTCACAAGTTACTTTTGTGTCTCATTGACAGCCAAATTAGTTTCAATTGACAGTGAAATTAAGAAGTTTCACATCATGCATACAATCGTGGATGACCTGAGGCTTAGGCTGCGTAGAGCCTCATATTGTTGGTATGATTTTAAACATTTTTGCTTGAGATACTATTAATTTCCTAACTTTTCTTCTATAGCATTTTCAGAAAATTATGTGGTAGAGAGGTTGTTATTGCTAAAACTCTGAGAAGATGAGATCTGTGCATCTAGATTTCAAGATTGGTGAAAGAGAAAATTAATACTGAAATGAAGTTACATCGAGTTAGTTTTTCTCAAGGCCTTTTCTTGAATTTGTCAAAAGTTTATGATTTTTCATTTTGATTTCGTAACTTTAAATATACGAAAAAATCACACACACTTAACAAAAAAGTAGAATACCTTTGAACCAAGGAAATCAAATGGAACAACTAAAGATAAAGATCAAAGGTGCCTCTATTTATTGTAACGATTCAAAAAGAATGAATTTAAGAATTGTGAAGACTTGTTGGTAGTGTATCATACCTCATTTCTCTTTTCGTATAAGAAATTAAGACTTCAAAGGAATTTGAAGTCTTCATGTATATTTTTAATATTTAGTTCGTATATATATATATATATATATATATATATATATATATATGTTTCTCTCTAGAAATATTTCCAGCATTTAAAGCATTGTTAGCATTTAAATAAAATATTTATCAACAAAATTTAGACATGAAACTGTCATTTAACGATGCATACAAGTTCATGTTTTCATTTATACGTCTATGTTTGTATTTCTTCCTTCCTCACTTCCAAGACCCTCGTCCACTAGCTTGTTTGCAATTTCAAGTTACACTTACTAGATTATTGATTTCTTCTTTTGTTTCTATATTTCATTGAACCACTTAGCAAGTTATCTCAAATATTGCCTTATTCACACTTAATGATGCCGACTCTCTATACATTATGCAGCTGGTATCAACTTATGGTTAAAGATCTCAGCCTAAGGATGCATTGAATTTTTTATCTATGTGAATAAGATCTACAAAATTATTTTGTAAAACTTATCTCCTTGATAAATACTATCAAGTACCAAGTAAATTACATATTATGTATATTTATGTTTTATAACTTTAAATTTGCATTGTTGGGCCCGTGCTGACATGGACCACATCCCCTAGTTAATTTTCTGAGTAACCGAAGAAAATTGAAGGAAATGTATCTTTTAAGTCTTGAATGAAGGATTTGTGACATTAACAAACTTAAAAGGTCAAACATAATTAGGAAACTTGATTAAGTTAATTGTGGACTTGATTAATATTTTTAATACTTTCTAATCTCTTTAAAAATGCAAATTAACCTAACCCACACCTCTCTTCAATTCAAATCACCGACCATCTTTCTCCTCTCTCTCGACAGCTTCTTTCAACCAACAATTCTGCAAATTTCTCCTTTCAATCTCCGACGACTTCAACTTCCGACGACAAATAGTTGGGCTTCCAGTTCCTTTTTAACTTTAACCGTCAATCGACGTGACAACCTTACTCTCTGGCCACAACAACTTTAAATTCTTCATCATTCCTTTTCTTCTTTCACGGGTAAAAAATTATGGCCTTTTTAGTTTTGAAGAAAATGAGGAACTTGAGCCAACTTCTCTTATAGTATTGGTTAATAATTTCAATATTTGTTGCTTTAATTTAAAATGTGGTTTGAATAAAATCTTAATTTCTAGTATTTCTTCTCTTCTCTTTTCGAAGTGAATTATGATTTTTTGTTGTTTGTTAGGTTTTTTTGAAGTTTAATTTTTGTTGTTTGTGTTTATACAATCAAAATAATGGTTTTTGTATTTTTCGTGTTGCGGCCGTTGCTGGATTGATTTGTTCTTGTTCCTGATAAAAATAGTGATACTTCTATTGTTCTGTTGAACAAAATTGTACTACTATTTTTTCTCCAACAGACTATCAATCGAACGTAATATATTAACCATCTGATGTAACAGATCAACCATATGATGCAATAGAGAAACCATCAAATTAAAATTCTAATGCAACAAATTAACTATCTGATGCAACAGATTAATCATCTGATGCAACAGAGGAACCATCTAATAAAAATTTTGATGCAACAGATTTAGGATATGATGCAACATTTTAACCATATGATACAATAGATTAACCATATATTGCAATAGATTAACCATCTGATGTAATAGATTTACTATCGGATGCAACAGAGGAACCATTGAATTAAAAATCTGACACAATAGATTAACCATCTAATGCAATGGAGAAACTATCAGATTAAAGATCTGATGCAATAGATGAACCTCTTATTTGATAAAATCCTATCAACTCTTCCAATAGGACATATCCAAGACTTGATTTTTCCAACTGATCATTCAACTGTCGCGATAGAAAACCCTTCTGTTGGATAAAATCTAAATAATAGTGACCATTGATAACTGTTCTAACAGATCACTGATACGTTACAACAGATGTGTGACCTATTGCACAGACCATTCATCTTTCTCAACTGATGAGTGATATATTTTATATTATCGTAACAGATTACTCAGCCATTACTACAGGTTAGTTAACTGTTCCAACAAATCATTCATATGTTGTATTATTGCAATAAATTACTCAGCTATTTCTAGTGTGATCTATTGCACAAACTATTTTTCTTGCTTAACAGATAAGTGATATGTTTTGTATTATCGCAACAAATTACTCAGCTATTGCTACAGGTTATTTAACTGTTCCAACAGATCACTCATATGTTGCAACATATGTGTGATCTGTTGCACAGACCATTCATCTTTCTCAAAAGATGAGTGATATGTTTTGTATTATTTCCATAGATTACTCATCTGTTGTAACAGGTTATTTTACTAGTTTTAACAAATCACTCATATATTGCAACAGATGTGTGATCTGTTGCACACGCTATTCATCTATCTTAAAAGATGAGTGATATTTTTTGTATTGTAGTAATCTGTTGCAACAGGTTAGTTATTTGGTGCAACAGATGTGTGATTTATTGCAACTATTATTTTACTATTTTGCATATTAGATTTACTGTTATCCTTTTTTTAATGATGCATTAATAAACTATAATATATTTTTATAATCCTATTAAATTTAGATAATATGTCTCCCAAAAGAACAGAAATCAAATCAAGCAGCTAGGCTAAATCTACCACTCTATGAGCTTGCTTTACAAGTGTTATCTCAATTAGGAGCAGAATATGATAAACACGACGAGGAGGAATGTTTCAAAAGATATAATCTAAATGATAATAGCCTTTCCAGCGAAGAGTTGATCAAAATCTTTAGCATTGATCGTTATCTTGTGAGAATACAGTGCGATGGTGCCACAGATTTAATGGGTGATTTCGTGGTTAAGTAAACCATGGGAGAATATTTTGACGCCTTTAGAAAAATACTTCAAGAACAAAAATTGGATGCTTATTTCAGGGACATCTGCTTTCGGAAATATCTTGATTTATCGGAGGATAACAATGCTCGTTTTCAAATAAAAATGGTATATGAACTTCTCAAGCGTAGGTTTATGTATGAAAACAAAGATAAGATGGATGAGGTGTGGATAAATTACTATGGCATACCTGTTTGTTTTGGTTGGAAGGAGTTTTCCATAGTTAATGGACTAAAATGTTATCCTCCTTCTCCTTCTCATGCTATATCTATTCTAACCCAAAAAAAAGCACCCCGCACACCCAAAAAAGGTAAAGATAAGTCGTGTGATCGTGATGACCTGGTGTCCATTATTTGTCCAATCTTCAAAAATAAAAATTTGATAGAAGTGTTGAAAGGTAAAAGAATTTTAAAGAAGCACAAGTAGTTATTGTGCTTGGTTTAGTTTGTACATAATATTCTTTGGGTGAGGAACGTTAACAAAAATATAAGCGTTGGTTTAATAAATCTCTCCAAAGATCTTGAGGCATTTAACAACTATCATTGGGGTTATGAAAGCTTCAAAATGATTGTCAAATATTTGTTGACGTCATTAGTGCCAAAAACAGTCAACTTATATGGCTTTTCATGGGATTTTATGGTAAATGTTTCTTTCTTTTATTATGATATCATTCATTTTTTTTACTCAATAATGGTTTTGATTTATTGGCGTTATCCTATAGGCTTGGGTGTTTGATGTCATTCCTTATTTGAGACATCAAGTGAACTATCAGGAAGAAGTTTTCTGTCCAAGAATCTTGAGATGGTTGTCGGTCAAAACTGATAAAAATATAAAATTTCTTGATCTCTTCAAGCTCCCGAAAGATACAGTAAGTATAATTATAATTAATTTTTTATTTTAATTAATGATTTTTTTGAATGATCTAATCATCATTCTAATATATGTAATGATTTATGTTAGATTGTGCACCTGTCGCTAGTTTCGAACAATCGAGAGTTGAAGATGTCATTTTTCTTACTTTACGGTTTGTGTAAACTTTATCGAACCCTAAAGTCATTCACAATAAAAATAGAATTGTTTGGAGCAATATCCATTACAAGAAAAATAATTTTGGAGGGTAGGCTTGTTGTTGTTGATGTTCTTAGTGGTGATGGAGCTGTTGGTGGTGGTAGTGGTGGTGGTGTTGGTGCTAATGATGTTCCTCTTATAGTATTTAAAATAAATATTATGAGTATGATCATAGTGGTTATACATATTTTTCCTCTCCCAGTGAATATTTTGCATGCAAATGTCAAGACTGCAAGGCGAAACATGATGCAGTGATTAATGTTATTAACGCATCAACTGCTTCTGTAAAGGAATTGACATCTAAGAGGGGTGTCATTCCATCAAAGAGGATTTTATATCCATCCACTCTATTAGAGATTAAGTCTAAGAAGAGAAGAAAAGTAATATCCAAGGCATTATCAAGCATCCAAAAAAGTAAAATTGCAACTCCTCTGTCCATGTGTTGTACTGAGCAATGTAAAATGGCCAAAAGAGAGCAGTACGAGCTGAAAAAGGTGAATATATATGTCTAGTCCAACTAACAAACAGACACATATTTGTTTCAACAGATGACATATCTATTGAAAATTATCAAATATATATATATATATATATCTGTTGTAACAGTTGACTAATGTATTGCATCAGATAAAGTATCTGTTGCAACATATGTCTCGTCTATTTTAGAAAATCAAATAACTTTTTGTACTGCTTTTATTAGTACCAACAGATGACTACTTACTACAACAGATGAATCATATATTGCAACAGATGATTCATCCATTGGTAATTATCATACAGGTATTCCTCCTGTAGAAATTTGTCCCAACAGTTGACTTATCTATTGCAATAGAAATATAATTTGTTTAGGACAATTTAAAATAAGAGGAAGACCTATTTGATTTGCTAGAACAGATGAGTTATCTTTTTTCATTTTGTTGTATCTTCGTGATTAGCATTGACCAATTCTGGCTTTCCAGGTGGATATAGAATCTACTGTTGAACAACATTGATAATATGCTACTCTTTTTATGGAAATACGGAGAACAAAAAATACAGAAACCGTACATAAGCGACAATAAATATCCACGACGATCAAAGCCGAATTTCATAGCACCGGATGAAGAAATATATATCCATATTGAGTAGATCCTTATAGCTTGAGTCTGTCAAAGTAATGACCTCACCCCTCCTTAGGAATTCTTGGCATCAATAATTAAATTGTTGATGTATTTATTGAGATCTGTACCCATAATAATTTTCTTACATTTCATTTATTTGTTGATTTATTTTAGCTAATTTCTGAAGGCTTTGATTAATTTTATTTTGTTTATGAATTATTTTTTTAGATTTGAACTTACTAATTGAAATGGAATACTAGATTCAAATATTGCAACAGATAATGTATCTGTTGCAACAGACGACACATTTGTTGGAAAATATCAAACAGATTTAGACATATGTTGCAACAGGTAGGTAATCTGTTGGAAATTATCAAACAAGTCTTCCCACTATTGAAACAGATAGGCTTAGATAGAAACATCGACATAATGCAACAAATGACCAACCTATTGCAATAGATAAACTATATATCAGAACAGGTAGAATATTTGTTACAATAGATGGACAATCTGTTGCATTATAAAAATTCAAATTTCATTAGACATAAAAAATTGCTACTACATATAAAAAAGTGAAAGTGACTTGAAATAAAAAAGGCGAAACCCATCGACAGTGTTCAGTTTAAACACCTAAAATGAATTACGCATCAAGTAGATAGTGTTCATTTTAAAAACGTAAAATAAAATAGGTATCAAATGTGTCAGTTTGTCATTTTTTTTCCTATTGGCTACTCGTGTGTAATTCACGCAGTCAAGGCTCGTTGAACCCTTATTTTTGCTGATTTGGCCCCCAACGGTTATTTTTCTTCCATTGTCTTATATATTCATCTTCTTCCTAAAATTTAATCCTAAATTCCCAAATCTTCTTTTTCTTCTTCATCTCTTTTTCTCTATCCAAATTCTTTAAATTATTTGTATTTTTTTCTATATATTTTTTTTATTTTTTTCAATTGAGTTTGACAATGTCGAGCTCATCTTTCACTGTTTTTTATGACAAAGATTTTCGATATTATAAGTGTGGTCATGCAGCTTTATTAAAGACTTCTCGGACTCAACAAATTCCAGGTTGTAGGTTTTTTACATGTAAGATTTCAAAGGTAATAATTTTTTATTTAATTAGTTGATTAATTATTGACTTGTAATTGCTTTGTAATTGTGGTCTTGTGTTGGTAGAAGTTGGTTGGATATGATTACTTTGATTGGTATGAAGAACGACACCCTTCACAAGCAAATCATGTAATCTGGGGTTTATTAAAGAAAGTCAAGTCTTTTGAAGAGAAATAAAATTGAGCAAGAAGATACTACATTGTTGGCGTTATTGCTACTGGTTTGGTGGTGTTGGGCATATGGATATTCAAGCCTAATTGCTGAAATTTTTATGGTGGTGTATTTGTATTTGCTACTGGTTTGGTATTGTTGAGCACATGGATATTCAAGCATAATTATTGGAAAATAATAGATTTAGATATATGTTGCGACATATGGGTCAACTGTTGGAAATTATCAAATAGGTCTTCCCACTGCTTTAACAGCTAAGACTATATCAACATAATACAACAGAGGACCAACCTATTGCAACAGATAAACTATCTGTTGGAACAAATAGAATATATTTTACAACAGATGGACAATCTGTTGCATTGTGAAAAATTCAACTATCAACAGACAAAAAAAGTGCCCCTACATGTATGTATGTAATGCAATGTAAAGTATGTAAAGTGAAGTGACTTGAAATAAAAAAATTATTATTTCACAAGATCTTCTTTATACACAGGCTCCAAGCGTCCAGTTAGTGCCTCATAATCCCAGATCTCTTGCATGTTTACCACAGTATTGTCTCACAGAAAGGTTATTGGCACGGCCATTTCTGTGCTGATTAGCAAACATTCGATGTGTAAACATTGATCTTTCCCTCCTCGAGAAGTATTTGAATAGCCCAATAATGTACGTCGTCCATATTTATGACTCTAATAATCCTCTTTGCCTTGGTCGAGCTCTGGTCGTGTAGATTTGGCCTCTCCCTTCTAACATATTTTATCATGTCTTCATCCCTTTAGAACCCAAAAAATAACGAATAAAATCCCTCGCCACCGGGATTTGACTCTAAGGCAATAAGATAATCGTACCTATTCTTGAGATTCCTATAGAAGTCGAGGTCCATTATTCTATCGGCAGCATCATAAGCTTTTGGATAGGCTAATTTCCTGCGCCTTATAAGAAGTCCCATTATGTGGGAATATACTGGGTTTATTGTTGTTGTTGTTGTTGTATTGTTATATAAGAAGTTAATTTTTAAATAGGTTAGTAATTGTAAAGAAGGAAAACATAGTGAAAGATACAACGGACAATCCATATATTGCAGAGGATTTTCTAAATTTGTTCACAAATTACCTATCTAACGCAACTTATGCAAGAGATAGGTAATATGTTGCAACGAAACCACCACAAATTTCACCAGAGTACACATATATTGCAACATATGACAAGTAGATTAGAAGACTAGGTTAGGAAAAGTAAAATTAACCTGTCCACGTACTATGTACGTATATCTGTCATACTTCTGAAGTCTTCAATGGAAAAGGTATAGATGGGGTAATCTTTTTCGCCTTGGTTGGCCCGTCGCAGATCCCTCTTCTCTTTGGCGCCAAGTTCCGCATATACGTCCACCTTCTTGAATGGCCCCTGAACTTCAACAGTTTTTGGAGAGGGAGGGGTTGTAATTTTTATGGATTTCTAATTGAAGAGTACTTGGCTAATTGCTCTTTTCTTCCTCCTAACCATGGTTATAGGAGTGTATGACTCCCTCACCTTCTTGGATGGTATGACACCCCTCTTGGATTTTAATTCCTCAACAGCTTTAGTGATAGCCTCTAATTTTTCAAAGAGTTTATCCTAGTTGCCCTTGCACTCTTTGCATTTACAACGAGAAGATGGGGGTGGATAGGGGTGAGAGGCACTAGTGTAAGGATGAGAGGGACCTGTGTAATAGGGAGAGAGACCTGTGAGAGGTCTGTTTTCAAACATATTTATTTTTTCCACGACTGGGAGTAGCATCAACATGCCTGCCACCAACATCAACTCCACCAGCAACACCCCCAGAAGAAGCACCCGGATCTATTGTAATAGTTTGGTCATAAAGAGCCTCAACACTAGGATGACCTTGCCTAACTACTCTTCTTATGGCTATTGCTCCATCCTATTCCTTCTTTATTAACTAGACTATTAGGTATGCTATAGTATCAACATGACATAGAGTAATAAAAGAAGTCATCCCCAACTCCTACTCAGTAGGCACGATCCATGGATGCACAACCTATAACAAACAAATACATTTAAATCATATATTGTAATAATTTTCACAATTGGGTTACATGTTAATACAAACAACTTATCCAACAGATGATCTATATGTCACAACGGATTACTAATATGTTGCATCAAATTACCCATATATTGCATAATTTGTAGTAGATGGTTAATATGTAAAGATTCAGGTTCAGAGAATCAAAGCAACAGATGGGTAATCTGATGCAAAATATCAATCGTCTGTTGCAATAGTTTACCCTTCTGTTGCACCAGTTGGCATAGGATGGGTAATTTTGTCACTACAGATATCCCATTTGGTGCATCAAATATAACATTTGTTGTACCAGATATAACATCTGTTCAATATCTTTCACTAAGTCAGATTATTTTACTTGAAAGAAGACTTACTTCATCATTGGGAGGGTTAAAGAGATAAACCTCCTTAATTCTTGTGTTGTTCTTTGAAGCCAACCACCTAAACATCCTTGGATGAGAAACCTTATTCGGGTAATCCATTACTTCTTTCGGAGGGGAAGAATGACTTCAAATGCCCAAGCCAAAAAAATTTAAATAGGAGCAAGCAAAAAAAATTCATAATAACTATATTCATTATAAATTAATGGATGAGTAAAAATAGTGATTAATTTTACCATGAAAGCTCAAGGAAATTCGTATAATGTGATCATCCCTGGGCATAGCTTTGTCAGTAAATATTTGGCAATCAATTAAGTTGTCATATCCCCAGGGATAATTGTTTAATTTATCAAAATCCTCAGTACGCGCCAACAAATCATCTTTTATGACCTTATTAATGTCTCTTGCCAATATAACGGAATAGGCAAACCAAACTAAGCATAATTTCTCCCTGTACTTCTTTGTTATGGTTTTATCCTTAAGATCTATCATCAAATCCGATGCTTTGTAGCCACATCCAGCAATGTCCAACAACCCATCTATTTTTTCCTTGCGTTTGTTGGTTTTGTTGGGTGGTCATTGGGACAATGTCTTCCCTCTATTTGCTTGTGGTGGTTTGGTTTGTCCTGCTTGCTTTGGACCTTTTGTAGGGTGTTACCTTGGTGATAGGTTCTTCTGTACGATCGTATCTCAAGCCCGTCACGGGCATGCCATAGTAGTTGATTCGGATTTTATTCATCTTTTCCCCCTCCTCCAAATCTTTATCATCCCCCACATATTTGAGTATGTGTTTGAGAAGATCATGTACCATCCTCATTTGGAAATGGGCAAGGTGGTCCTTAGGCAGCTCAAGAAAGCATCCAAAGCAGCTCCTCTTAAAAAGTCTGTCTATATTTTTGTTCTTCATAATATTTCTAAAATAATTAAATTTTTTTTCCCCAACTGACATTTAAGTATAAGTTCACCAGTTAGTTCTGCAGGGTTATATATCAGCATCGCAACTTGAAACCTGTCAATACTAATGTTTTGATAAGATCTTGTTGGGGTATCGATATTAATTCATGCCCTATTAGTGGTCCATTATCATCATGTTGATGATCATCCTCTTTCTCACTCTCTAATTCCTCCTATTTCTCACTTTTATTTTTTCATCACCATCCACAGACCCTTGTCCACCTCCCTCAATGTTGTTTTCATATCTCTCCTCAACTTTATTTTTCCTAATTGAGATTGTTCAGGAAACTCCTCTGAATCCTTCAATACTGTAGCCTTTGTTGTTGGGTGGTTAGAAGTTGATCCACTTTTACTTTCTTTTCTTTTAAGAGATATGTTTTATCTACAAACAATACAAAAATAAAAATTACACTACAGTTTATGTATGCATAAATTTTAAAAAATACATTACAAAAACCACCAATATCGACACACCAACAGCCATCACAAACACCACTAACCAATGCCACAAACACCATGAATACCGACACCACTAACAGCCACCACAAACACTAACAATACCGACACCACCAACAACCACCATAAACACTACCAACAACACCACAAACAACCACCAACACCACCAATACCAACAACAACAACACCAACAGCCACCAACAACACTACAAATACCTTCCAACAACACCAAAAACACTATCCAATAATACCACCATATTCAATGGAACACTGTGACAAAAACTAGGGTTTTATCGTGTTGTTCCTACGATTTTACCATCAAGACTCAAAATTGTTAACCTATTTTCGAAGACAATATAACTAAAGGTCTTTTTTTTCATCATTAACTAAAAAACCCTAATTTTTTAAAAAAATAACAAATATAGAAATTTTCTAGAACTTTGTTACCTATGAATACAGAGAAAAACAATGGATATAAGCAAGAATAAAGTCAAAAATAACACCTATGTGGTCAAAAATGGGAAGAAAATCGTTCTGTTGTGAAGGGTTGAGAAATATGTTGAGTAGTTGTTGTCTATATTATTGAGAGAGAAAGAAAAGAGCGAGAAATCAAGATTTGAAATGATGAAACTTTTTCCCACAAAGAGATGATGGTTTGATTTGTATTTTAGAAAAGAATGACAAGTTTTGAAAATGTTAATATGGTATGAATTGATCTTAATTATTTTTAGATAAATCAATTTATGTGTTAGCTTATAATAATAATTTAATGAGAATCATTTCATCTCAGAGTGATCGATCAATCGATCGACAACTCGGGTCGGGAGGAATGCAACACCAACACCATGCAATTACAAAAAACTTAATTGAAGTTGTAGTTGACCCTATGTACTAATCCCTAGATCTAGCTAAATCAATTTAGGTATTATCTTATAATAATAAGTTAATACAAATTGTTTCATCTCGGAGTGATCGATCGATCCACGACTCAGGTCGGAAGGAGCGCAACACCAATACCAATACCAACACCATGCAATTGAAAAGACTCAATTGAAGTTGCAGTTGACCCTATGTACTCTTCCTTAGATCTAGCTAAATCAATTTAGGTGTTAGATTATAATAATAAGTTAATGAGAATTGTTTCATCTCGGAGTGATCAATCAATCGGCGACTCAGGTCGAGAGGAATGCAACACCTATGCCAACACCAACACCAACACCATACAATTGCAAAAAACTCAATTGAAGTTTTAGTTAACCCTATGTACTCGTCCCTAGATCTAGTTAAATCAATTTAGGTATTAGCTTATAAAAATAAGTTAATGAGAATCATTTCATCTTGGAGTGATCGATCGATTGATGACTCGGGTCGGGAGGAACGCAACACCAATACCAACACCAACATCATGCAATTGTAAAAAACTCTTTTGAAGTTGTAGTTGACCCTATGTACTCATCCCTAGATCTAGCTAAATCAATTTAGGTATTAGCTTATAATAATAAGTTAATGCGAATTGGCTCATCTCGGAGTGATCGATCGATCGACGACTCAAATCGGGAGGAATGCAACACCAACACGAACACCAACACCAATACCATGCAATTGCAAAAGACTCAATTAAAGTTATAGTTGACCCTATGTACTCATCCCTAGATCTAGCTAAATCAATTTAGGTATTAGCTTATAATAATAAGTTAATGAGAATTGTTTCATCTCAGAGTGATCAATCGATCGATGACTCGGGTCGGGAGGAATGCAACACCAACACCAATTGTAAAAAATTCAATTGAAGTTGTACTTAACCCTATGTACTCATCCCTATATCTAGAAAACCCTAGTTATACCAAACACTAGTTTATACCATGCAATTATATAAAAATATATGTTTAACCTGTTGCAACAGGTGGAGAATCTATTGGAATTTAACAAATAGATTACTGTATATGTTACAACAGGTAGGTAATCTGTTGGATTTTATCAAATAGATTATTAAATATGTTGCAACCGATGACTGAGCCATTGGAAAGTTTCAAACAAAAATTGTCATCTGTTGCAACAGATTACTTATATGTTTTAAGATCTTTTTTTTATTTGAGAGCAATTTTCCGTTCGAGATAAAAAATATAAAATAAGGAGGTAAAAAATATCACTTGGATAACTCAAAAATTTCCTTCTTGAGTAGTTTTATCTTGTCTTATCAATGTCACTGTCTCCTCGTGCCAATCAAAGATATTAATGAATATTTAAAACCCATCTCTAGAATTCTCTCTCCTTCAACCATAACTTAGCTCATCTCGCTCTTTCAGAATTCTCTTTCTCTCCTTTTTAGGGTAATCATAACCGTCTCCTTTTTTATCTCTTTTCTCTCTTCTATTGCAAAAGGATCCTTTTGGATCTCAATCGATCAAAATCTTTTATCGACCAAAATAGGTGTTCTGATCCTGTTGTTTTTTTGACATTACATGTAAGGTTCAATATTGATTTTTCCTTCTCCTATTCTTCATTGTATATTATTTAAATTAGATATTTGCATCTGTTGTTTGTTACTTTATTGGTGGCGCTATTGTTGGGGGTGTTGGTGTTGTTGGAATATGTAGTGTTAGTATTGTTGATGGTGTTGGAACATATGATGTTGTTTCTTTGTTGTTGATGCTATTGTTGATATTGGTGGTAGTGTTGCAATAGTTGAGAAAACTTTTACAACTGATGAATCAGTATCTGGAACAGATGGAGAAATTGATGAAAGAAATCAAACCAGTAGCAAGGTGTAATACCCGTGCTTTTTGTTAGCTTGAAAATCATCTCAAGGATGTTAGAACTTGCTTTGAAATAAGAATTAATTCTTATACACATGGTATTTCCATAATTTTCACTTCCTATATCGTGGTAAATTGAATAAGCTTTCCATCAATATATAATTCGCCCAAATTCGACACCCAGGCGAAGAGTTAGAGCCTTTTTAGTGAGACAGTGTTTGACCTAAGCCTTCAGCGCGTCGCAGAGATAGCTCAAATGGCAATTGTCAAATTCCAGTATTGCTCCATGATAATGGCATGTTGCGCCAAACTTCTAGGTCATAGACAAGGTGACAACGCGATAGCTCTGCGTCGCGCCACCATGCAGTTTCCCATTTGTCAATTTCCAATGACACGACGTGATAACGTTGCATCGCGCCAAGGGCCCAACTCGGGAAATTTAACTGAAAATTTAATGACGTGTAAAGGGTTAAAAGGGTCAACTTCCTACCCTTATATAATCCCTTTAACACGTGATTCAACCACTTTTCATCCAAAATATATTAGTTTCTCTCTAGTTTATCTAAAGAACAAAATAGGGTTTCTATTGGGGATTCAAATTCAGGAAGGTTTCACCATCAACCTATAAGTAATCACGATCTAAGGTATGCGTAGTGTTCATTCATGGACTCCTTTCATCCAGGAAGTTCAAGAATCTATTTTCTAAACTCAAGTTATGGATTTTCTATATGTTTTCATGTTTTGGCTACTCATGTTCATGTTTGATAAATGTGAAATTGGATTCTAA
This sequence comes from Capsicum baccatum var. pendulum, assembly GCA_030864225.1. Taxonomy (NCBI): domain Eukaryota; kingdom Viridiplantae; phylum Streptophyta; class Magnoliopsida; order Solanales; family Solanaceae; genus Capsicum; species Capsicum baccatum. Next base: position 59,160,980 of record CM061553.1, on the reverse strand, counting down.
TCCATGATTGTTGATAGTTTCTGTAACGCCCCGAAAATGGGTTCCGAACCGTCACACGGTGTTTGAGGCTACGAGTAGCCCCAAGCTAACCCTTTGAGCCATATTCATTCAGTTCAACATGAATCAACGGGGTTTCCATAAATAACCCTCAAATATCAACAGAGTAATCATCATCCAAGAATAAAAGAATTTCAGAAAGATAACAAAATATGACTTATTAGTCAACTCCCAACATCTATACTAGTCTGACAAGCCTCTAAGAAAATCAATAAAACCAGAAAGTCATTGAGACATGCCCCAACTGACTCATACTCAGTTATCAAATGTAAACAATTTCGTGAAACCAACATTAGACATCACATCGTCGGAACATGAGGACTCACCATGATAGAGGATGTAGAACATCATGCCCAAAGAATCACTGTCGAACCTGGAACTGAGCACCTGAACCTACATTCCGAGAAAATACAGCCCACATCCAAAGATGTGGGTCAGTACCATGGAAAGGAACTGAGTATATGGGGGTGTATGTAATTTTATAAACATCATCATCATAAATATTTATAAGAAATATGCAGGATGTATGAAAGACTCACATAGCCCGAAGAAAATCATCATAATCATGAGAGGATGAAATAAGTATAATAACACATGTGATTCATCATATAATTTGTCAATCACTCTCAATTCATCAAGAATATCAATTTTCATAATTTAAATATCATTTAAATCTTTCGAAAGAGTAACTTTCACAATTCCACTTTCAAATCACTTCATCGTTCACCATAGACACAAGGAAACACACACACTGGGAGATCCTATAACCGACATAAACCATGTGAGCTACATGGAGTCTAACGTACAACCCACGTTGGGGAGAGCCGTCCTATCTTTGCCATCGGAGTAGGACTATCGATATCAAATCCACACAAACTAGTGATCACTATATAAATCAGCCTCAGGCTCACTCCTATGGGGGCACGTAGTTCTAGGGAAGTAAGGTCGCTTTATACCTCCCACTCGGTGCTAAAGATTTCTCCCAGACTTAGCTCAGATCATTTCAAAGACAATCCACAACAAAACAATTTCACTAATATATAAATATACATCGGGAGCCATCATGCTTCCCATCTATCAAAATCAACCACGTTGTGGATTTCTTTCACACTCGAGTTCAAAATAGCTCTATTAAGATCAAAAGGTCAAATCATTCAAAATATCTCAAATATTCAACATCAACGTGCTTATATAACACACACTTTCTCAAAAAAAAACACAATTTCCAATGGGGATTCACGACCCAAATATCAAAATCATGATAAATATCATTCAAGATTCATGCTTTATATCTCCACACATGTAAATTCATCTTTCGAAATCATAAACATCAAGATTTCATAATAATCATCATAAGATATGGGTTCATGCTTCAAATACATAAAAATCAAATAAAATCATGCCTTTGTAAAGAAAATTACTTTTGGGCACAAGAACGAAAGAGTGTTCTTGTTGAAAAACCCCACATACCTTGAATGATGAACTTTAGATCGATACTCGTTTTTGAGATGTTAATCGTGCCTTTGAATGATGGTTCTTGGAGTTCTTGAACTAGGAACTTGGAATCTTGAATAAATTTGCAGAATTAATGGTGAACTTTGGAGGTTCTTGAAGTTCTTGAACTAGAAACTTTGAATCTTGAATAAATTTGCAGAATTAATGGTGAACTTTGGAGGTTCTTGAAGTTGGATGTAGGAGCTTAAGGTTTTCTTTTTGAGGGAGTTTGATGAAATATAACATATAATACTTCTAATAGGCTTTAATATAGGGTTTGGACAGATTTTGGGTGAGGGGGAATGACCAAAATGCCACTAAAAAACAAAAAATTCTCGAATCTGTCCTTTGGTGGACTGTTTTGATAGTCTGAAGTAGATTAACCATAACGTTTTACTCCGATATCCAAATTGGATGAAACAAATTTCATTAGAAAGAGGAATATCATATATTTCTATTGATATATAGTATCTCACCCAGATCATTGTGTACGAGGAGTTATGATCGTTTGGAGTTGACCAAAAAATTCACTTTTGATAGGCTGAAGTAGATCAACCATAACTTTTTGCTCCGATAGATAAATTGGATGAAACCAATTTCATTGAAAAGAGGACTCTTAGATCTTTCCGTTGATATATAGTAGATCACCCAGATCATTATGCAAGGAGTTATGCTCATTTAAATTTGGAGAAAAAATACGTCAGGCCTCAGTACTTTTTCCTGCATGTTTTATGGTTCACTACTATTCACAATTCGATCGGAATGTTCATAACTCGTCGCTCGAGTGTCCGTTTTGGATGATCCACATATCGTTGGAAAGCTTATTCGATACTCTACGTAATGGTGTGTCATAATCTAAGAAATTTTGGATAGAAAATTTATAATTCATTCTAGAAGATAGAATCCAACACGTTTACGCACAAAATTTCAATGAAAAGTTTTTCGGGGTATTACATCATCCACCCCTTGGAAACATTCATCCTCGAATGACGCTAGACATGCCAAGATTAGATAAGGAATAGAGAATACAGCTGAAACCATTCGTTAGACTCATCACCACATCGTTTATCACTCCGAATACAACATAGAATGCATAAATTCAAGAAACGACAGCTGAACACATAATAAATGACAGCAGAACTGCTGCAACTTTTATCAAAAGTGAATGATTTAGGAAAGAACGGTACCTTCGGCTTGATCGGAGTTCGCGAAAAACAGGTACGGGTATTAGATCGCATATCCGCCTCAGCTTCCCAAGTTGCACCCTCAACAGATTGGTTTCGCCACAACACCTTGACCAAGGGAACATCTTTGTTCCTTAGTTTTCGGACACTGAAATCAAGAATCTCAATAGGAATCTCATCAAAAGAAAGATTTTCTTGAATGTCAGCACTCATAGAGGAATCCACTACCACAGCATCGCTAATATGCTTTCTAAGCATGGAGACATGGAATATTGAATGAATAGAGGACAACTCAGAAGGCAACTCAACCTTATAAACTACCTTACCAACACGGCTAAGAATTTTGTAAGGACAAACATAACGGGGACTAAGCTTCCCCTTCTTTCCGAATCTCTTCACCCCCCTCATGGTTTAAATTTTCAGATACACTAGGTCACCAACTTCAAAATCAAGGTATCTCCTTCTAACATCCGCATATGACTTCTGACGACTCTGCGCAGTTTTCAACCATTCCCTAATCAACTTAAATTTTTCCATAGCCTCAAATACCGAATTAGGACCACTCACCGCCGCTTCACCCACCTCGAACCAACCTATGGGTGATCTACACTTCCTCCCATATAAGGCTTCAAACGGAGCCATGCCAATACTAGAGTGGAAATTGTTATTGTAAGCAAACTCTATCAACGGTAAGTGATCATCCTACCTTCCCTTAAAATCAAGTGCACAAGCTCTCAACATATCCTCTAAGGTCTGGATGGTCCGCTCAGCCTGACCATCGTTCTGTGGATGAAAAGCAGAACTCAAAAGCACTTGGGTACCAAGACCCTTCTGAAAAGCTTTCCAAAATTGCGAAGTGAACTGAGTACCCCTATCCAAAATGATAGACAAGGGAACTCCATGCAATCTGACTAGCTCTCGAATATACAATCTAGCGTAATCCTCAGCAGTATATGAAGTATGAGCAGGCAAGAAATGAGCATACTTAGTCAACCTATCAACCACAACCCAAATTGAATCATGATGGCGTCGATAAGGAGGTAAACCAATCACAAAGTCCATATTTATCTCTTCCCACTTCCAGGTGGGAATACTAAACTCTTGCATCATACCGCCAAGTCTTTGGTGTTCAACCTTAACCTGTTGGCATGTTGCACACTTAGATACAAATGCTGCTATATCTTTCTTTATGCCACTCCACCAATAGATTTCCCACAAGTCTCGGTACATCTTAGTGGCACCAGGATGAATAGAATATCGCGCCCCGTGCGCTTCAGCCATAATCCTCTATCTCAGATCATCAACATTCGGGATACATAATCTACCCTACAATCTCAACACACCATCTCCCCCTTAGGAGAAAACCTCTACTTTTTGGTCCTTGACTGACTCCTTCAGTCTGACCAAACTAGCATCTAAGTATTGTTTTTCCTTCACTTCTGAAACCAAGGAGAATTCGAAAATACTCTGAACCCCTATACTACCTTCAGCAGAGTCAAATAACCTAACCCCCAATCTAGCCAAACGATGTACATCACGAGCCAACTCTTTCTTACCTTCTACCATATGCGAAACACTACCCATGGACACTCTACTTAGGGCATCCACCACAACATTGGCCTTGCTCGGATGGTACAACACACTTATATCATAGTCCTTTAACAATTCTAACCATCGTTTCTGCCTAAGATTCAATTCTCTCTGGGTAAACACATACTACAGACTCTTATGATCAGTGAAAACATCAACATGGACACCATACAAATAGTGTCTCCAGATTTTCAAAGCAAACACAACAGCAGCCAACTCAAGGTCATGGGTGGGGTAATTTTTCTCATGGGGTTTCAACTGTCTAGAAGCATAAGCTATCACTTTACCCTTCTGCATCAATACGCAACCCAACCCAACTCTTGAAGCATCACAGTACACCACAAAACCATTAACACCATCAGGCAAAGTCAAAACAGGGGCTGAAGTGAGTCGAGTATTCAACTCCTGAAAACTCTTCTCACAAGATTTGGACCACAAGAACTTTACTTTCTTTTGGGTCAACCGAGTCATAGGAGACTCTATAGAGGAGAAACCCTCAATAAAATGGCGGTAATAGCCAGCTAAACCCAAGAAACTTTGGATATCAGTCAGAGAAATAGGTCTATGCCAATTTCTAACAGCTTTGGTCTTTTGGGAATCAACTCTAATACCCTCGGAAGAAATGGTATGACCCAAAAAAGCAATTGACCTTAGACAAAACTCACACTTACTGAACTTCGCAAACAACTTGTGATCTCTAAGGGTTTGCAAAACAGTTCAGAGATGATCAGAATGTTCATCCTCACTACGGAAGTACACCAGTATATCATCGATGAACACTATGACAAACATATCTAGATATGGTTTGAACACTCGATTCATAAGGTCCATGAAAGTTGTTGGGGAATTAGTTAACCCGAAAGACATAACAAGAAACTCAAAATGGCCATAACGAGTTCGAAAAGTGGTTTTCAGGATGTCACACTCCCTAACTTTGAGTTGATGATAGCCAGAACGAAGTTCTATCTTTGAGAAATAACTTGCACATTGCAATTGGTCAAACAAATCATCTATTCCCGGAAGAGAGTACTTATTTTTTATAGTGACTTTATTCAGATAGCGGTAATCAATGCACATACCATCTTTCTTTCTCACAAACAACACAGAAGCACCCCAAGGAGAAAAATTGGGCCTTATGAAACCCTTATCTAGTAGATCTTTAAGTTGCTCTTTCAACTCCTTTAGTTCTGTAGGGGCCATACGGTAAAGAAAAATAGTAATGGGTTGAGTATCGAGAAGAAGATCAATCCTGAACTCTATCTCTCTATCAGGAGGTATCCTTGGGAGATCATTCGGAAAGACATCAGAAAACTCATTGGCGATGTTAACAGACTGGAGAGTTGGAGTCTCAGACTTAGTGTCTTTGAATCTAACGAAATAGTAAATACACCCCTTGGAAATAAGCTTTCTAGCTTTGAGGTAAGAGATAAAATAACTCTTGGGTGACACAGAATTTTCTAGACCACTCAAACACGAATGCACGCAGAAACTGAAACTTGACCACTCGGGTCCGACAATCAATAGAGGCATAAGAAAAATACACCCAGTCCATACCCAGAATCACATCAAAATCTACCATGTCTAACTCAATCAGATCAGCCAACAAGACTCTATGAAGAACGGTAACAGGATACTTTTTATACACTTTCTGGGCAAAAATCGAATCACCCACTGGGGTAGAAACTATGATAGGCTTAGGAATAATCTCAGGACTCATTTCAAAACTCACAACAATCAAAGGTGTAACATATGAGAAACTGGATCCAAGATCCAACAAAGCATACACATCAAATTGAAATATACGAAGCATACTAGTAACAACATCGGGAGAGTCCTCCTATTCCTGTTGAGACGGTAAAGCATAGAATCTATTCTGGCCCTGCCCGCCAGCATTGCTAGAAGAGGCACCCTGAGCTAGGGCTGGGCGAGTCGCTAAAACTGGAGCACTAACAGTCTGAGTCTGGGTCTGAGGGCGATAGACCCGATGCTCTTGTCCATCCTGTGGACAATCTCTAACTCTGTGACCCATGTCACCACACCAAAAACAACCCCTCTTCTCACCCCAACACTCACCCGAATGAGCCCTACCACACTTAGGACACAGGGGATGATTTGACTTACTGCCAGTACTGTACTGGGACCTGGATGCATATGACCTGCTACCTTGCTCCTACCTATCTCTAGGCACGGGAGCACTAGCAGATGACGGTGTTGGCATAGACGAACGATCCTAATACTGAGGGTGACTCCCTCCCTGCGATCTAGTCTGACCCTGTCTGTGTTGCTCGGACCTAGCTCTTTTATTCCGTCTCATTCTATCTCTCTCCTTAATCTGGTGTGCCTCAATCTGTTGGGCATGAGTCATCAGCCTAGAAAGATTTATCTCACTATTCAACATAGCAGACCTACACTCCTTAACCACATAACTAGATACTCCAGTCACAAACTTACTCATACTAGCCTGATTATCAACTACTAAGTCAGGAGCATACTTGGCCAACTGATTGAACTTTAGACAGTACTCCCTAACAGTCATAAAGGCCTGGCGCAGGTTCATAAACTTTTCCACCTTTGCCTTCCTCATCTCTAAAGGGAAAAACTTATCCAGGATTGCATCTTAGAACTCTTGCCAAGTTGTAGGGACAACTCCCTCACCTCTACCTTTCCTCCAAGCAGCAACCCAGTCATAAGCAAGGTCCTTCAACCTATACGCAACTAACTCTACACTATGTTCCTCAGATACGTGCATCACCTGAGTAATCTTCTGCACCTCTTCTAAAAATAATTGTGGATCCTCATCAGACTTTGACCCATAGAATTCTAGTGGATTCATCCGCATGAAGTCATGGATGCTGGTAGCAGCTGAATCACCTCCCTGCTACTATGGAGCCGTGGCCGGGTTGGCCTGAATATTTGCAGTAACAGCTTGGGCCAGCGCCTGAAAGGTTGCTCGAAATTCAGCATGAGACATGTTTTCATTCAATGGGTTAGCGGGTTATGGTTTCTAACCATCATTATTTCTTCTCGCTCGACGTGGAGGCATATTTCTGAAAGAGGCTAGCATGAATCAATAGCAGAGAGAGACACTTTAAGCACAATAGACTTCTGAAAGAAAGAATCACACTTTTTCCTAAAATATCTTGTAGCCTCTTGCTCATAGATCTGGTGCACTACACACCAATGATCAAGACTCTACTTAACGCGGCTTGTCAGACTCCCTAGGACACCTTAAAACCTTAGGCTCTGATACCAAGTTTGTAACGCCCCAATAATGGGTTCCAGAGCATCACACGGTGCTTGAGGGTACGAGTAGCCCCAAGCTAACCGTTTGAGCCATTTTCATTCAGTTCAACACGAATCAATGGGGTTTCCACAAATAACCCTCAAATATCAACAGAGTAATTATCATCCAAGAATAAAAGAATTTCAGAAAGATAACAAAATACGACTTATTAGTGAACTCCCAACATCTATACTAGTCTGACAAGCCTCTAAGAAAATCAATAAAACTAGCGAGTCATTGATACATGCCCCAACTGACTCATACTCAGTTATCAAATGTAAACAATTCCGTGAAACCAACATCAGACATCACGTCCTCAGAACATAAGGACTCACCACAACAGAGGATGTAGAACAGCGTGCCCAAAGAATTACTATTGAACCTGGAACTGAGCTTTTGAACCTACATTCTGAGAAAATACAGCCCACATCTGAAGATGTGGGTCAGTACCACGGAAAGGAACCGAGTAAATGGGGGTGTATGCAGTTTTATAAACATCATCATCATAAATATTTATAAGAAATATACAAGATGTATGAAAGACTCACATAGCCCGAGGAAAATCATCATAATCATGAGAGGATGAAATAAGTATAATAACATATGTGATTCATCATATAATTTGTCAATCACTTTCAATTCATCAAGAATATCAATTCTCATAATGTAAATATCATTTAAATCTTTCGAAAGAGTAACTTTCACAATTCCACTTTCAAATCACTTCATCGTTCACCATAGACACAAGGAAACACACACACTGGGAGATCCTATAACTGACATAAACCATGTGAGCTACATGGAGTCTAACGTACAACCCACGTTGGAGAGAGCCGTCCTATCTTTGCCATCGGAGTAGGACTATCGATATCAAATCCACACAAACTAGTGATCACTATATAAATCAGCCTCAGGCTCACTCCTATGGGGGTACGTAGTTCTAGGGAAGTAAGGTCGCTTTATACCTCCCACTCGGTGCTAAATATTTCTCCCAGACTTAGCTTAGATCATTTCAAAGACAATCCACAACAAAATAATTTCAGTAATATATAAATATACATCGGGAGCCATCATACTTCCCATCTATCAAAATCAACCACGTTGTGGATTTCTTTCACACTTGAGTTCAAAAAAACTACATTAAGACCAAAAGGTCAAATCATTCAAAATATCTCAAATATTCAACATCAATGTGCTTATAACACACACTTTCTCAAAAAACACAATTTCCAATGGGGGTTCACAACCCAAATATCAAAATCATTATAAATATTATTCAAGATTCATGCTTTATATCTCCACACATGTAAATTCATCTTTCAAAATCATAAACATCAAGATTTCATAAGAATCATCATAAGATATGGGTTCATGCTTTAAATTCGTAAAAATCAAATAAAAATCATGCCTTTGTAAAGAAAATTACTTTTGGGCACTAGAACGAAAGAGATTTCTTGTTGAAAAACTCCACATACCTTGAATGATGAACTTTAGATCGATACTCATTTTTGAGATGTTAATCGTGCCTTTGAATAATGGTTCTTGGAGTTCTTGAACTAGGAACTTGGAATCTTGAATAAATTTGCAGAATTAATGGTGAACTTTGAAGGTTCTTGAAGTTCTTGAACTAGGAACTTGGAATCTTGAATAAATTTGCAGAATTAATGTTGAACTTTGGAGGTTCTTGAAGTTGGATGTAGGAGCTTAGGGTTTTCTTTTTGAGGGAGTTTGATGAAATTTAACATATAATGCTTCTAATAGACTTTAATATAGGGTTTGGACGGATTTTGGGTGAGGGACAATGACCAAAACGCCACTAAAAATCAAATAATTCTCGAATCTGTCCTTTGGTGGACTGTTTTGATAGTCTGGACTAGATTAACCATAACGTTTTACTTCGATATCCAAATTGGATGAAACCAATTTCATTAGAAGGAGGAATCTCATATCTTTCCGTTGATATATAGTATCTCACCCAGATCATTGTGTATGAGGATTTATGATCATTTGAAATTAACGCAAAAATTCACTTTTGATAGGCTGAAGTAGATCGACCATAACTTTTTGCTCCGATAGACAAATTGGATGAAACTAATTTCATTGGAAAGAGGACTCTCAGAGATTTTCGTTGATATATAGTAGATCACCCAGATCATTATGTACGAGGATTTATGATCATTTAAATTTGGAGAAAAAATACGCCAGGCCTCACTACTTTTTCCTGCACGTTTTACTGTTTACTACTATTCATGGTTCGATCGGAATGTTCATAACTCATCACTCGGGTGTCCATTTTGGATGATCCACATATCTTTGGAAAGCTTCTTCGATACTCTACGCAATGGCGGATCATAATCTAAGGCATTTCGCACAAAAAATTTATAATTCATTCTAGAAGAGAGAATCTAACATATTTACGCACAAAATTTCAACAAAAAAATTTTTGAGGTATTACAGTTTCTATGTGGGTTTAATTATTATAGCCATAGATTCATGCAACACTAAGATTTAAACCCTTGAATGATGAAATTAGAATTGAATAATGATGTTTATATGTACCATGCCTGTCATATGTTTGATTAGATTCCTAGATGAAGAAATATTTTCTAACTAGCATGATATCATGAAATCCCCATGTATGCACAAGATCATGTCTATTACATATTTGATGAAATGCTCCTATGAAGGTAGTATGTATTATGATGATAGTCAAGTCTTCAAGTAAATCATGTTATGCCAGTCTCCTTCTATCGAGTCCTGGGGGTACTTGTACCCGAAATATTAGTTGTGTGCCTAGATCCATATCATGTTTTCACGATACTCTTAGTTAAGCTATGAACTCTTAGACTTCAGATAGTCTTATGACTCAGGAAAAATCTTCATGATATCATGACTCAGTCAGTTGTCAGATATCAGTAGTATTCCGTCAGCCACAAAATTTCAGTAACTCAGTCCATGCTCAGTTCAGTTCAGTAAATCATGTTCAGTATCCATTCAGATGGGAGTAGGAATTAGCATCGAGTAAACCCAAGGGTGGGAAATCACCTGTTATACAAGGGTGTGATTCCTAGAAGCAATCCTTGCATTCGAGAACTATGTAGCCAGCATAGGTTGAGATATCGTAGCCTGCTATATAAGGGTAGATGAGGTAGATTAACCTGTTATGTGAGGGTTCCCACCGTTCTCGCTAGAGTTACCTATTATATGAGGGTTACTCACATATTGTCCTTACCAGTGGCGCGGTATTGACACCCTTCCAATCAGGGCATAGATTGGACCCCAGCTCAGCTATTTTAGCATATTTAGGGCATGTCGGTTAGATACTACTTCCCATAATTTCATGTTACAGAATTAGGACTATCAGATACAGTCAATCAGTCTTAGTAATAGAACTTAGATAGTTCTTCAGATTTTAGGACTATCAGCTATAATTAACTCAGATACAGTACAAAACTCAGATAGTTTCATAAGATTTAGAACTGTCAGCTACAGTCACCCACGTTATCAATTATACTCAGATATAGTCACCCATGTTATCAGCATTATTCAGATATAGTCCTTCATGTTATCAGTCATATCAGTTACTAGCATGTCACGTTATCAGTATACAAACTCAGAAATCACGAAATTACATTGTCAAATACAGTTACATAGTTATGCATGTATTCTCACGTTCATGTTAGACAGTCAGTTAGCATTATTCATGCATCCAAACCCTTGCATATAGCCTACCTCACATGTATACTTAATACATATGTACTGACGCATTCACGCTATGGTGCTTTCTTTTTATGTTACACCATAGGTTTAGAGACACAAGTTCCAGATCAGCAATAGATTCTAGTTTCAGGTATTAGAGTAGAAGTGAGTCCTCATCCTTCGAGGATAAAAATAATTTTCTAGTATCTCATTGATTAGCTTATTAGTTGGAGTTAGTTGGGGACGTGTCCCATGAACTCTTTATTCAGATTCTTCAGACAATAGAGGCTTTAAAAGTTGATGCAGACTAGATACAGACTATCATGTTTAGACTTTAGTATTTTCAGTTTTGTTTTGGGTATTATATTACCCCACACAGATGTTACGTTATTCAAACCTTATGGCCTTTAAGTGCATGTTTCCATATTATTATGTTATCTTATGCAGTATACAGGTACAGATATTAGTTATGGGTTATCTTGTGGTCCTTTGGAGTCATGAGCACCTGTAGAATTCTGGTTTAGCAAATTAGGTCATTACAAACTTGGTATCAGAGCCTAAGGTTCAATAGAGTCCTAGGAAGTCTGCAAGACGCATCTAGTAGAGTCTTGTACATGGTTGTGTTGCGCGCCACATTTATATGCAAGAGGCTATGAGATGTTTTAAGAATAGTTTTCCTTCTTTCAGTATTCATGTCGTGCCTGTGAGAATAATCACAAGTCAGTCTCTCAGTCTAATCTTCTTCTTCTCTTTATTTCAGAACATGTCTCCTAAGAGAAGAAAGTAGTCAGCCCCTCAGCCCGAAGAACCTTTGGGCGATTATGTTTCTCATGTGAAGTTCAGGACTGTATTTACCACTCTTGCTCAATAAGTCGCTGCTCATAATAAATGTCCAGCAGTTTTTTTGGCTAACTCAGTGGCCAACTCAGCTGCAGCAAAAATTTGGGACTTCACCCGAATGAATCCTCCAACCTTCCTCGGGTCTAAGGTAGATGAAGACCCTCAGGAATTCTTAGATCAAGTTCAAAAAGTGAGACTCCATGGGGGTGACTACTGTTAAGAGTGCTGAGCTAGCTGCATACCAATTGCAGGATATGGCTTATGCTTGGTTCAAACAGTGGAAATCTGAAAGATCAGATGAAGCAGGTCCTATAGAATGGGAGGAGTTTGTCACTACTTTCTTAGACAGATTCTTTCCCCAATAGCTTAGAGAAGCTAAGGTGCTAGAGTTCATCAACCTCAGGTAGGGAAATATGACGGTGAAAGAGTATTCTTTTAAGTTTACTCAATTAACCCGGTATGCCCCTCATGTGGTTGCAGACAGTAGATCCAAAATGAGTAAGTTCACTTTAGGGGTGAACGACAGTGTGGTTAATGAGTGTAGATCCGCCATGCTGAATAATGACATGACCTTAGCTACACTTATGACCCATGCTCAGCAGATAGAAGAGAAAAAAATTAAGCAGACGGAAAAGAAGAATAAGAGAGCGAAGACAGGTAGTTTCAACTTCGCTCAGCCTAAATCAGAAGGAGAAATCATTCTTAGTTTCATCCTAAGTCATCAGTTCAAGGTCCCTGTACATCTAGTGCTCCAGTTCCTAAGTTCAGAGAGGATAACAAAGATAGAGTGCCAGGCTCTAAGACACAGGGCAGTGTTAGTAGTGCCCGCACCTATCCTCTTTGCCAGACTTGCGGTACGTACCATGAATGTGTGTGTAGAGCAGGTAGTGGCATTTGTTTTGGTTGTGGAAAGCCAGGCCATAGAGTTAGAGACTGTCTATAGCCAGGTCCTTAGGGACAACAGAATCGCTCCTCAGCTCAGTTCGGTCGCCTAAATCAGCAGGGTGCCATTTCCAGTGCTACTAGCGGACAATGCCCAAATCGTCTCTATGCTCTTCAAACTTGACAAGTTTAGGAAAGTTCTCTTGATGTAGTTACTAGTATGTTACAGATCTTTCATGTGAATGTTTACGCTTTGCTAGATCCAAAAGCTTACTTGTCTTTTGTTACTCCTTATATAGTAGTTGATTTTGAAATCAGTCCAAAAATTCTAGATGAACCTTTCTCAGTCTCTACCCCAGTGGGGAAAACCATAATAGTCTGGCGAGTATACAGGAATTGCCCAGTTATGATATTTTAGAAAGTCATTTCAGTAGACTTAGTTGAATTAGAGATGACTGATTTTGATGTCATTCTCTACATGGATTGGCTTTATTCTTACTATGGAACGGTAAACTATATAAATAGAATAGTTTAGTTTCAGTTCCCGAATAAACCTGTCCTAGAGTGGAAGGGTAGTGTATTCGCTTCCAAGGGTCAACTTGTTTCCTACCTTCGAGCAAGAAAATTGATATCTAAGGGATGTGTTTATCATCTAGTTTATGTTAGAGATTCCAGTTCTGAGGCTCCTACTCTCGAATCAGTCCCAGTAGTGAATGAGTATTTAGATGTCTTTCCCGAAGATCTTCCAGGAATTTCTCCCGAAAGGGAAATAGACTTCGGTATTGATCTTCTTTTAGACACTCAGCCTATCTCTATTTTGTCATACAGAATGGCACCAGCAAAACTAAAAAAACTGAAAGAACAGTTGAAGAATCTCTTAGATAAGGGATTCATCAGACCTAGCATTTCCCCATGGGGCGCACCAGTCTTATTCATGGGCAAGAAAGATGGTTCACTCAAAATATGTATAGATTACCGTCAACTCAATAAATTCACGGTCAAGAACAAGTATCCTCTTCCCAGAATCGATGACTTGTTTAACCAACTTTAGGCTGACAGTTATTTCTATAAGATAGACCTCAGATCCGGCTATCATCAGCTCAGAGTTAGAGAATGTGACATCCTAAAGATAGCTTTTCGTATGCGGTATGGTCACTTTGAATTTCTAGTCATGTCATTTGGTCTTACCAATGCCTCAGCAACTTTCATGTACTTGATGAATTGCGTGTTCAAGAAGTACTTGGACATGTTCATCATAGTCTTCATAGATGATAATCTGGTCTATTCCCGCACTGAGTGAGATCATGCAGACCATCTTAGAATAGTACTCCAGACTCTCAGAAATTATTAGTTATTCGCCAAATTCAGTAAATGTGAATTTTGGCTAAGATTAGTAGCATTTCTTGGCCATATTATTTTTGGTGATGGCATTAGAGTAGATCCTCAAAAGATAAAAGAAGTAAAAAACTAGTCTCGCCCTCTTTATCCATCAGATATCAGGAGTTTCTTGGGTTTGGCTAGCTATTACAGACGGTTTGTTGAAGGATTTTCTTATATTCCATCTCCTATGTCAAGATTAACTCAGAAGAAGGTCAAGTTTCAGTGGTCAGATTAATGCGAGAAGAGTTTTTAAAAATTAAAGACTCGACTCACCTCAGCTCCAATACTAGCATTACCAGATGGTTCAGAAGATCTTGTAGTATATTTAGATGCATCTAGAGTGGGTTTAGGTTGTGTCCTCATGCAGCATGGTAAAGTCATAGCCTACTCCTCCAGACAACTTAAACCCCATGAGAAGAATTATCCTACTCATGATCTTGAATTAGTAGCCGTAGTCTTTGCCTTAAAGATTTGGAGGCATTATCTCTACGGAGTTCATGTAGACGTCTTCACATATCATAAGAGCCTTCAGTATGTCTTTTGTCAAAAATATCTCAATCTTCATCAGAGAAGGTGGTTAGAGCTCTTAAAAGATTATGACATGAGTGCCTCTATCATTCGGGCAAGGCCAACATAGTAGTCAATGCTCTCAGTAGACTGTCCATGGGTAGTATTTCTCATATTGATGATAGTAAGAAGATATTAGTCTAGGAAGTCCACCATCTTGCCAGACTAGGCTTTCACTTAGTTGACTCTTCATAGGGCGGTGTATATATTCAGAGTAGTTTAGAATCATCTTTAGTTTTTGAGGTGAAAGAAAAGCAAGATAAGGATCCTAGCCTTGTCAAGATAAAAGAGTCAGTTTAGAATTAGAAAATAGAGGTTTTCTCCCAAGGGGGAGATAGTATTCTTCGTTGTAAGGGTCGTCTTTGTGTTCCAGACGCAGATGACATAAGGCAACGAATTCTTGCAGAAGTGTATGGTGCGCGCTACTCTATTCATCCAGGGTCCACAAAAATGTACAGCAACTTATGGGAAATCTATTGTTGGAGTGGGATGAAAAGAGATGTTGCAGAGTTTGTGGCTAATTGCTCTATATGTCAGCAAGTTAAGATAGAGCATCAGAAGCCTAGTGGTCCTATGCAGGAGTTATTCCTACTTGGAAGTGGGAAGTCGTGAACATGGACTTCATAATGGGTTTTTCTCAAACTCGTCGTTAGCATGATTCAATCTGGTTCATTGTAGACAGAATGACCAAATCAACTCTTTTCCTTCCAGTTCATACCTCTTATTTAGCCGAGGATTATGCCAAGCTCTACATCAAGGAGCTGTTCAGATTGCATGGTGTTCCATTATCAATTATCACAGACAGAGGTACCCAGTTCACCTCTCATTTTTTGAAAGCATTCTAAAAAGGTCTTGGTACCCAAGTTCATCTCAGTACTGCCTTTCATCCTCAGACAGATGGTCAAGCAGAAAGGACCATTCAGACTCTACAACATATACTAAGGGCGTGTGCAATTGATTTCAAAGGTAGTTGGGATGACCACTTGCCTTTGATTGAGTTTGCATACAACAATAGCTATCATTCCAGTATTCAGATGGCTCCATTCGAAGCTCTCTATGGTAGAAGATGTAGATCTCTGATTGGTTGATTAGAAGTTAGTGAGGCCTCAGTCATAGGTCCTGACTTAGTATTTGACACCTTAGAGAAAGTTCAGTTAATTAGAGAAAAACTTCGGGATGCTCAGAGCCGACAGAAGTCTTATGCAGATTAGTTGCATTAAATTATTGTAATGTGTTGTATTCATTCAATTTTGTGTTACCCTTTTGTAATATTCTTTTTGTTCTTCTCTTGTTTGACATCAAATATTTTTTTCTTGTTTGTAGATAAAAATAACTAAAACTAGATCAACTTTTTCCGAATCAGCATTAAACGCTAGAGTAAAGATGGGTTCAGAGGAATAAGCTGTTTACAGATAGAACCACTTCATATGTGGGAGGTATGTATTACTGATCAACCTATCGTGAAAACATAAGTACACTGATTTTGTGAATGTTGGTTCTTTACCAATTATGCATTAATCCTTAAAACAAGATCCTAAGTTTTACAGTTAAGTTTGTTAAGTTCAAACTAGTAAGGCTCAGGGAACAAGTAGGTGGTGTCGATACCCTATTACGGTTTAATAAAGATTTTGCTAATGTTTATGTGTCAAGTTTGGGGAAGGGTTCAAGTTATTAATGATAGTGAAAATATCTAATAGTGTTGGACCAATTTTAAGGAATCAATGGACTTTTGAAAGGCCTTCAAAGCCTCGCACTACTGTAAATAAGAATAAAAAACCAGTAGAAATTCCCCTGGTCCAAATTTATATAGATGGCTTACACAAGGAGACAATTATAAAATATAAGGTAATTAGAAGAGTACCTGTGCGGGAAGGGGGTGGAGAAGACCATATATTAACTCAGACCTTATTAAATAAGAAACACAGGGTTGGAAGAAAAGTGTAGCAAATTTGGCCAATGAAATTAACTTGAAAGAAGAAAAAACCGAATGAGCTTCAAATTTGGAAGTGCATCCAAATATTAAAATCCGTCAGTCGTTCTTGAAAAAGAAAAATAGTAAAGAGGACTAGAGCTGGACACTTTGCTAGAGACTGGAACTAGCGAGCGTGGCCTGAATGAAGACCCACAAAGATGTAAGATGAGAACTCTAAGGAAGAAGCTTGGCGAACATAGAGAATTGGTAAGATTTTTAATCAAGAATGAAACCTGAACCAATAATTCCTGAAGTAAAAATAAGGGATCAAGCTAAGGTGGAAGTTTCTCAAATTAAACTTGTATCCCATGCCTCCTGTTTATGGCTCTGGTCTGGTCAAAGGCAGTGGAAACAACAAGGCATGGGATTTCTGCCCAACTTTAAACCTTTTTGTTTCTATTTCCATTGACCTAATCAAAACCACAAAGAGAAGGCATGGGAAGCAAGTTAGACTTCAAAAATTGACTCCTTGACTTGATCCCTTATTTTTAATTCTGTAGTTGTTGGTCCAGGTTTCATTCTTGACTGAAAATCATACAAATTCTCTATATTCTCCAAGCTTCTTCCTTAGAGTTATCATCCTGCATCTTTGTGGGTCTTCATTCAGGCCACGCTTGCTAGTTGCAATCTCTGGCAAAGTTTCCAACTCTAGCCCTCTTTACCTTTTTTTCCAGGAACGACTGATGGTTTTTAATATTTGGATGCACTTTCACATTTGAAGCTCATTCAGTTTTTCAAGTCAATTTCATTGGCCAAATTCGCTACACATTCCTTCCTACCCTGTGTTTCTTCTTTAATAAGGTATGAGTTGATATATGGTCTTCTCCACACACACACACACCCTTCCCGCATAGGTATTCTTCCAATCACCTTCTACTTTATAATAGTCTCCTTATGCAACCCATCTATATAAATTTGGACTAAGGTAATTTCTATTGATTTTTCATTCTTGTTTGCAGCAGTGCGAGGCTTTGGAGGCCTTTCAAAAGTTCATTGAACCCTTCAAATCGGTCCAATCATTATTCGATATTTATACTTCTGCTAAAAACTTGAACCCTTCCCCAAAATTGACACATAAACATGAGCAAAACTGTCATTAAATTGTAATAGGGTACTGACCCCACCATCTTGGAACCCTTCAGCCTTATCAATTCGCACCTATCAAACTAAACTATAAAATGCAAGATCCCATTTGAAGGATCAATGTTTAATCGATAAAAAACTGTATTCACAAAATCATTGTACTTTATGTGTATTTGTCACGATAACCTGATCGGTAATACATAATTCCCACGCATGAAAGTGGATCCATTCATCTGCACGCACCTTATTTTTCCTACCCTATCAATGTCGGATAGTGTTTATTCTTCACTTCGCATCGTTTAGTAGTGTACAAGACCATGGAGTATCAAAGGGTAACCATCTTCAATGTCAGAGGACTACATGTCTGTTAGGAAAAAACAAGTGCTACAAGTCGTGACTTTTCACCTTTTTTTATTTTAAATCTATTTATCTAATAAAATAGTCACTAATTTAGATTAATTCCCCATCTTTTGCAACTGATGAATCAGTTGTTAGAAGAAATTAAAACATCTCCTCCAAAAGATGGTCCATCTGTCGCAATAGATAATCCATATATTGCAATAGACGTATCATCTATTGCATATATAGACTATTTGTTGCAACCGATAGTAAATTTGTTGTGATAGTGGGTTATCTGTTGTGACAGATGGATGATTTGTTTCAGAATCTCAATAATAACGGTTGTTATTAAGTATCAAGTCTCAAACCATTTCAAAAAGGTGGGAAGTTTGAATATAAAAGAAAAAACCACATCTTTCCATAGAAAATAAAAAGCGAACAGTTTGAATGTAATTAATTCAATGGACCTGAACAGTCGTGCCTTTTTGCCTAAATGATCTGTTGTAATAGCTCAATAATAACGGTTGTTATTAAGTCTCAAACCGTTTTGAAAAGGTGAGAAGTTTGGATATAAAAGAAAAAGTCACATCTTTTCATAGAAAATAAAAACCAGCAGTTTGAATGTAATTAATACAATGGACCTGAACAGTCGTGCCTTTTTGCCTAACATATTTAAATTCAATCCTCTATAAATAAATCCCTCCACTATTATTTATTTCTTGTATTTTGTATTTTTGGATTACATCTTCAACCACTTCTCTTCAAAGAGCATATTCTTTCCTCGTTGAGGTAAGTTTTTTTTTGTGTGTAAATATACCAGTTCGTAGTATACGTTGTATTACATTCGGACTCTTTTCATTACTTTTGTGTTTACGTTTTTTGTCAATTCATGTGTGTTATAGATATGGCTAAAACAAATTGGGTCGTTGTAATTCTACAAGACACTATCTGAGAACTTGAGTCGCAGGTTCACAAACTACGGTGGGAGTTGTCCTCCATGGGAGCTCGGATGATCATGGAGATTCGCAAGATTAGAAGGGCCTTGCTACCGCCGGTTGAAGATTGGTCGGATGGCAATAATAATGTTGTTGTTGATAATAAGAATAATTAGAATATATTTTTTTAATTCTATATCAGATCTACACCTAATGTATTTTGTTTTTTATTTAATAGAAAATTTATTATTGGTCGACTTTGACTTTTTAATTCTTATTTAATTTTCATTATGTCTGCTCCTTCTTCTAAACATATTAACATGTCAACTGTTGGAGGTAAGGAGCAATTTTGAATCTAGTAGCAATAGCAATTTTGGCATTTAAGTTCTTTCAACAGATGGATCATCTGTTAAAATAGATCGGTTGGGCTTTTATCGGCAGATTATCCATCTATTGGAGAAAAATATTCTAGTTTGATGAAACTGTGTTGTGTTCTTCCAACTAATGCCTATCTGTTGTCACAGATGGGTAATCTATTGAAAATAATTGTAACACCCCAAGTCTGTATCCTGGATGCTACATGGTGCTCATAATCCCGAGAGACCACAAGCTAACCCATGACTGGTACCTGTTGCAATAACTGAATAATATGTAGAATTAGGCGAAAACATGCCATAAGGTTTAATTTGTAAATAATACTGAATGCGGTATTAAATACCAAAACTGAAAGACAATACTAAAATCTAAATAATTGTCTGAAATACTCTAGTCTGGGAAGCCTCTAACTGTCTGAACTGTGGAGTTGATGGGACAAGTCCCCAACTAACTTCGTCTACTAACATAAACTGAAATACTATAAATAGTAATCATGTCCTCGAATTAAGAGGACTCACCACTACTCTGAATGTTGAAAGTCTGGTCTACTAAGGGTGCTCTGGAGCTCGTGCATCGGAACCTATGATATAAGACATCATAGCGCAAAAAACATGTGTCAGTACTTTGAATGTACTGGTATGCTCAGTAAGGTAGGCTGAAATGCATGGGCTCATATGCATGAATAATAATAACTGTATAACATGAGTATGACTGGATAAAAGTACATGCATTAACACGTATACCGTAATTGAAATTGTGATAACATTAAACACTGAGTCTGAATACTGATCAAGTGATTTACTGGATAACTAATACTGTATAACTGATGACTGGGTGACTGTATATGACAATCCTGAATTCTGGGGAACTATACTGAGTTTCGTACTGAGATGAGTGACTACGTCTGATAGTCCTGAATCTGTAGAACTGGACTGAGTTCTATTCTAAGACTAAGTCTAAAATTGAGACTGTGGGAGGTAATCATCTAACCGGCATGTCCCTTCTCTAACTATTTTGGGGTCCAACCTATAACCCCATTTGGAATGGTGTCAATACCGTGCCACGGGTAAGGGTAAGTTATGAGTTAACCCTCTCTGACAGGAAGCTCTTTCGTCAACCCTCGCTGGCAGAATAACTCGAATAAAAAGTATTAACCCTCATAATGTCTGGCAGGAAGATACCTCAACCTATGCTGGCTACGTAGTTCTGTAACGCAGGGATTGATACTAAGGGTCAAACCATCTACTAACAGGAATGCCCTCATCCCTGGGTTAACTCAGAGCTGAAGCCTACTCCCAACTGAAAATAGACACTGAACTGATTTCTAGTTTGTACTAGGCTGGACTGAATGGTTACTGAGATTACTGCTTAGCTGAACTGAACTGAGTTCACTGAATTCCATTGACTGAAGGAATATTACTGAATTCTATTAACTTATAGAGTTTACTAAGGTCTGAACTGAATACTGAGTTAGACTGAACCACTACTGAATCTACTGAGTTTTCCTGAGCTGTATAACTGACTGAGAGTACTACTGATCATGACGTGACTGATATTGTTTTATGTCTGACTATGGATCTAGATAATCAGCTAAATTATGTGGTACAAGTACCCCCAGGATTCGATAGCAAAAATTAAGAGACATGGCATAAGCATGAAACATGTAAACTATAAACTTGATCATTATTTATTCATTGCGGCATTTTAACAAACACTTGCATGATTTCATTCTCTTAATAGTTCACATGAACAATTTATCAAACACTTGGAAGGCATAGAACATGCGCATAACACTAATCAACATGTAAGCACACAATTCAATCATCAAATTCATAATTTGAAGGTTTTAACATGATCTCACATGGTATGACATATAAATCAATAAACTCCACATGAAACTTAGCATAACACATGGATTTGAAACTCAAATAATCATTATAAACATGAATATTATCAATCCCATCAAGGTATTCATGAAATTCATATACTTGAAGTTTAAAAAACTGGTTCTTGGACTCCAAGGATGGAAGAGACCCTTGGATGAACACCTCACATACCTTTATTGAAAAATTTATGAATGTTTATGGTTGAATCTTGAGTTCTTGATTTGAAATTTAAGCATCTAGGGTTTTGTTCTTGAGCTAATTGGAGAATGAATGAGTATATTTGCTCTCCAAAGGGCTTAATTTCATGTTTGGGGGGCTGAAGGACGTGGGGAAAATACCTAAATACCCCCAAGAATGCGGTCTTTTAATGAATGAAAACTGATCTACCGATATGCAGGTCGACACAGCGCGTCAATGGCATTGACGTGACAGCCAAAGTGTCGTGCCATGTTCATGTCGATTCACTAGAATTAGACGTTGGTAGCTGGGAAAAATATTAATCAACACGATACTTGATGCGGCGCGCCAAGATCGCGTTGATCCACCGTTTTAAGGTTCCAAAGGGGCTTCAAACGAAGTCCGAAAAATCTAAAACTTGTCCAGAAACACCTACGGACATTCTCAATCATGAATCAAACTAAACATCAATATTTAATGGACGTAAAGGTCGCGAAATAAGATTACCAACCTTCGTAGGATAAAATAACACTAAGTCTGAGTACTTAGCTAAAAATTATTCTAATTCTGGGACCCATTGACAAGCCTAAAGAACTGAATTAAGCTTAGAATTTTGCGGGGTCTTACATTAATTGTGGTCAGTTGTATTATTTAGTTCATGTTTCGCCTCTTTTTATTGATGCACAAGTTATTAAAAAAGATATTTTATATATAATAAATAATAACATTACGTTCACAACAATGAGTTAAATATATAAAAGTCCACAACAAACAACTACACAAGTTTTTGCAATTACAACGATCATAGTGGGTTACGATCCGGGCATATAGTTATTGTATGGCCAGCGCACTTACATACGGAGCACTTGTTTCTTCTTGATGAAAATGATTGTCCAACTCCACGCCTCTTTTTATATGGCTTTCTTCCCGGTTTGATAGTGCTTAGGTCAATATATGGAGGAGGTATTAATCTCCCTAAAAGCTCTGCAGGAACAACTCAAGATTCTTCGGGAGGCACCGGAGTAATATGCCCACTATATACCATTTTATATTTTTCCACTAAATTATATGGAGAGGAGTGCTCGTAAATTTTCGGTCCATATTTTGCACTGTATTGAGCTCGAAGTGCTGCCATAGCATCTGAACAAGTTATTTTGTCCAAGTTAAAAACTCTACACATACAAGATCTTATTTAAAGATCGACCGCGGCAACATCACCATGATCAGTGATACTGAATTTATAATCTTCTATTTGATGAGATAATAACCTATTCCCCAAATTGATATTCGTTGATATTATTTCTTTGATTTCTAGAACAAATGGGTTCTTCTTGGGCCCTCGAACTGCACACGTCTTTCGTTACAAAATTGAACATACTTATTTTTTATTATTTCAAACAGAGCCTTGATGGAAAATTCACTTTCATCGCAAAATAATGAATTCACCGATTCAGCTATGTTTGATGTCATAATATTATACCTATACAAAATAATTACTTAGTACGACAGCATACTAATCTTGTAACTAAAACAAGACATTAAATTCATAAGAATGTACCTATCTATTGGATAGAATGCCTGGCTCTATCTCTCAAAACCGACACGAACGAGATGTTCTGCTGCCTTAGGATGCACATCTGCTATTTGATTGAAATAGTCTAAAAACTCCTCTCTACTATATGTTTTATCTGCTCTATAAAAAGAGATTATGACCCTTTCATTATGATATTTGGTTCGAATGTTCTCTCCAAGATGCCTGATGCAACTATCAAGGTAAGCTTAAGTGAAGAAAATTGAACCCATCTTTGGAATACTTGGATGCCTATTCAAAACAAAACACAACTCTTTGGTATCTTCGACGCAGCTTCGCAGTTATTTAAAAAAATCCATAAGAGTCATCACATTTCTTGTCCGCTACATAAAAAGCGACTGGAAATATGTGATTCTCCGCATCCAGTGCCACTACCTCTAGCAGAACTACATTATACCTACTCCTCAAGAAGGTATCGTCGATGGCTATGTCTTTTCTCAAATATCAAAAACCTTGAATCCAAGCATCATAGGATATAAAAAAGTACTTGAACCTTCCGTTTTCATCAACATGCAATGCCGTATTACTTCCGGGATTTGTGGACTTAATCATGTAATGGTAGGCCTCCAGGACTGCATACCCATGCTTGTGTGTCCCCCTAACCAAGTCCTTGGCAGTCCCTATGGCCGTATATATCTTTCAATAACTGACCATGACACCTAATTTTGTGAGGAGTTGATTGTCCATAACCCTGGTAGAAGGGCCTTTGCCATCGGGGAAACTATTCTTAAAATATTCACCGAGGACCTTTGCCGTGGTGTGAGGATTTTAGTTCGAGATGTGATCCGAACCATATGTGTGATACTTTTCATGTTTATGAATAACGAATTTTTCAGAACTTACGTACTTCACCACTCTCAACCACCACTTGCAGTTTGAAATAGCATATTTGTAGCAAAAAACATTGCTCGAATTAATCACCTTCTTTATTCTAAAATCTTTTTGCAAACAAGAAATAAACAAAGTGGTAGATAGTTCTTTCTTGTCCTTGAATGATATTCCACTGAAAAAGCCGGTCCCATCGTCTTAAAGATTACCAGACTGTGTTAATCGAGAAGAATTGTCCACCTTATTGGTTGCATAAACAGGCGTAGGTGTTTGATCATCATCTGGAATATTTATGTCTAGATTATCCAACCTATCATCAAAGATGTCTTGTTGTTCTTCTTCTTCTACATTCTGGTTCTCATTCTTTCTCGTCTTTTCAACCATGTACACCCTTAACACCGGACTGGATGAATCACTAAGATAAGCACATAACCAAACCTAATCGATTATCTTGAAAGATAGCACCCTCTGATTTTCAAAGGAGTTGTGCATGTAACTGATGACAAGTTCTTTCGATGGACAATTCATTCCACAATAGTTGATGATTAAGTTTACAAAATCATCATACAAAACATCACTTTAGACTGTCATAGCTATTGTCTCTAGCATTCCACTCTCCTTCCAACGCCATACATATCGATTGCTCTTCTCGATCCATTGACCATGACAATCCACCCCTATTGTTATTGATCCCTCCATTAGTGGTACCTAAATAAAGTCATTTATTAAAAAAAGCTAATAGTGATTTCATAGTGTCGTACATGAATCCCAACAAATATATAATCTGTTGCAACAGGTAAGTGATCAGTCGCAACAGATTACTTACCTATTGGGATTCATGTTACGCTCCTGAAGCTGATTTCAACGGACGAGTCATTTGTTGTAATAGGTGAATCATATATTGCAACAGACTATATATCTGTTACAATAGATGAAGCACTTGTTGTGATAGATATTACAGTACTAAGTCACCTTTGAAGTTGATTCCAACAGATGAGTGACATGTTGCAACAAATAATTAATCTGTTGCGACAGATGACTTACCTGTTGTAACAGACGACGCGTCTGTTGGAATCGAGGTCAGGTTCTATCGTAACAGGTTACTAATATGTTACAACAGATATTTACCATCTATTGGAATCGAGTTCAGGTTCTGTTGTAATAGGTTACTAATCTGTTGCAATAGATATTCATCCTGTTGCAACAGACAACACGTTTGTTGGAATCGAGTTCAGGTTTTGTTTCAACAGGTTACTAATCTGTTGCAATAAATATTTATCATGTTGAACCAGATAACTAATATGTTGTAATAGATGACCCATCTGTTTGATTCATATTAAAGTACTGTAGAACCATAAACATGAATCCAATATATAAGTCTTTCATTGAAACAGATGTCTCATCTGTCGCAACAGATGATTGATCTGCTTACACAAATGGCTCTTATGTTGCATTCATGTTCGTATGTTATCTATTGTTGAAAAAGCAGCACAATAGCAGTTAACCCAGATGACAAATTCAACTAAAAATCATAATTTGACTTACCAAAGTCTTTCCTATGAAGTAATGCCAAAGTGGAAAGCGATGTACGAAATAAAATTTGACCTCAAAAATTGGTCAAATAGCAGCAGTAGCGGTAACAACAACAACAACAATGGTCAACAAGAAGAAGATGAAGATGATAATGAAGTAGAAGATGATGAATAAAGCAATAGCAACAATGAACAACAAAAATCGCTAAGAGAGAGAAAATAACAATGGATGAGAAAAAGAGAGAGAGAGAAATGCGCTTTTTTTTCCTCCGTTTTCCATTATATTAGGTAAACATTTGGATCAAAGTGTAAATTTAAGAACTTGTAGGTTATTCTCAAACTTATCCAACTTTCATAATCCATAATAAAGTAATTATCACCTACACTTAATTATTAAGACTTGTGTCAACTACATCTTATTTTCAAACTTTTTTGTCACCTACAGCTCAAAGCCCCGAGTAACTGTTTATTTTCTAATTTCATTTCAATTAAATTTAATATCTCCTTTAAAAGAATTATACCCTGTCCAATTTTACTTATCTACTATATTAAAAATAGATTTACAAAACTAGTTGTCAAATTTAAAAAATTAACAGATAATTTATTAATTTCTACCCATACTTATTAATTACAATGATTATCAATACATTTATTAAAGATATAATAAAATTATTTATATTATTTATTACTTTTATTTTTTAATTTATGTGTCAAATCGCCGGTGAACAACTATTGATGGATGTAGTAATACCACTGTGCATATCATATCGAAAACACAAGAATCTATTGAATACTTCATTCGTCTCAAATTATTCATCCCAAATTTTTTAATTTGATTTTTCATTTTATTTATCTTTTTTCGTTAATCAAGAAAGAGATAATTTTTTTTATGTTTACCCTTTGTATTAATTACTTTTTCTTTAAATTAAAATATAAATATCATTTAATAGAGATATTATGATAAATTAATCATGTTATTTATTATTTTTGTTAATCAATACATATCTCAATTTGGGACGGGGAGTAGAAAAGAAAAACAACAACAAAGTCTAGCGCACCTAACTGTCAAAGAAATCCAAAATACTGAGAAGTTTGGAAATATTAACATTCCTATCGTTAATGTCAATGTCAAATCAGAGTATCAAACTATAAATAGATATATATAATTTTGCTCCTTGCACCCCCAATTCCCCTTCAATTAATAGTCATATTATAGTACATCTCTTTGAACCTTCTGAGCTTGTTGATCCCCAGACTTCTGACTTTAATTGTCCTGAATGTATACACAAGAAAAGGAAAGAAAAAAAAAAACAAAACAGCCCCTCCCCCGAGGGCCCCATATCATAGTACTCTAAAGGAAGGCAGTTGAGCGGGCTCTGGAATTCAAATGGATGGTGAGTTTCTTCAGGAAGTTGGCGCTTTTCAAAAAGCTTCAGATGTGAGTGACCTAATACCTTGTGAACTGGAGGGGAAGATAAAAACTTGTTTTATCGATTTTGTATGTATATTTTGGAGCAGAAGACCCAAGGATGAGTTGCACTACCAACACGATTTTCCCTATGATGGGTGAGTTACTGAATATCAACTGTGGATCGATACTACTTACCCTTTTGGCCATGTCAATTCACTTATGCGTTTTTGTTTAGTAAATTTAAATATTCTCTTCCTGATTTTGATTCAGCTGCTACTGTTTTTGATCAAAGGTACCAAGAGATAGTGAAAGATAAGTTCGATTCTATTCTTCACAAAAAATTGAGTAAATATTATTCTTATTTAATTCAATTCTGGGCACCCATTAAGGTCAACGGGTCGACTTTCCTATCGAGTGCGGATCTACCATTTCTTCTCCGTAGGAAACTAGATAAGGGGTTGTGTTCATATAGGAGGTCTGTCTAGATTCTTTGATTCCTACTGACGTTAACAATGATGAAGTTGGTCTTCTTGGTCCCCTTGGACGAGTTTTCAAAATTGGATTGCCAGAAATCAACTTCGGCATCTGCAGTTACGCAGTCATACAGTTTCCAATGCTTAAAAATGCAATTCGGTTGGGCATCCGTCAATATTTTGCATTTCCGGTGTTGAAGCTCCACGACAAGCATTGCGTTGGTCTACTTGAATTTGCATATGCGGAACCATATGTTTCTTATTTTATTCCCGGCCTTATTGAGGTATTTGCAAATAGTTTTTTGCTTGCATGCCCAAATGCTGAATAGCAGCCGTTTTAATTTAAATTTTTAGTTGAAGTATTTCAATTGAATGTCGGTGGCTTAGTTTTGTATTACCGTAATTCTTTAAACTATAAGAACCACATAAATTCTGGGTAGGATTGATGACTCTGTTTTCGTCATGATATTCTTTGGGCTGTTTATGATTTGCTTGCTTTGTTATATTTATTTGAAATGTGGTGAGATATATGCATAGTATATCGACTTGAAATCTCTTTAGAAAACCTTTCTCGGCGGTGGGGATGCTTGACTTTCAGACACAAACAATTATCTATTTCAACCAAAGGACGGTCGTTTAGTCACTTTTGCTTATATTTGATATTTACTATTCAGAAATTCAATAATCCTTGTTTAATTTCACATCATAAGGGTTGGAGTTGAGATCTTCTGAGTTAATATACCCTTTGTAACACAGAATTTTACAACCTTCAGCGGTATGGTGCTGATATCTTTTTGATTCGGAGAATGTAACCCCCTCCACCACCAAATAAATAAAAGAAAAAAAATGATCATGGCTGTTTTCATTTTTATTTTTGTTACTCTACTAATTCTGTCCCACTAATTTCATGGCTTATTTTATCATTTTTATAGTTGTATGATAATGCTGGACTTGGCCAAATGGAGACAGCGTTAGATGTGATCTGTACAATACACAGTTTATTGTTTGCTCAAATTTGGATTCTAGATCCCAATCATGCTACCTCCATAAATGCCCTGATTTCTGCTGGTACAAAAAGTTATGACAGTTCGAGTACAGTGTATGGTGATTTTGCAGATGCTTCTAGCTTCTCTTATATTCAGACGGGTAAGGGAGTGGTGGGGAGGGCATTTTCATCCCAAGGTTCGTGTTTTTGCAAAGATGTTACTCTGTTAAGCCTGACAGAGTACCCTTTGGTGCCTACTGCACGTAAAGCTAGATTAACTCAGTGTTTTGCAATTTGCTTGAAAAATACTCGCGCTGACAAGTTAGTTTACGTAGTTGAGTACTTTCTTCCACCCAGAGGAATGGTTGATAGAGATGTGGAAATTTTCTTAAATATGATTTTATCCACAATGAGAGAGCCACTTCCAGGTGTCACAGTTGCTTCTGGAAAAGAACTAGGGCAGAGGATGCTCGTTGAAGTTCTTAATGTTTCTCCATGTGATGAACTTGATTCATTTGAAATTGGCCAACCTCTCCCAATTTTTCAATCACTTCAGGAGAGAGGAGAAACAACAGAGATATATTCTTTGTGTCAGTGGTCAAATATACATGATTGGGAGGACAATTTATCTACTTGACTACTTGTTCCGTCTTGTTCTTCACGTAGGCTTGACTAATTCAATGACGAAGAGCTAGTGCAAGTTGATTTATTACTTGAGCGTCCAACAGAGGCAGCTATAAGGAACGGAGGAAGGGTTGATGTGGATGAAGCACATGATCACATTGAAATTGAAAAGGACGCCACTGAAATTATGCAACTTGAGTCTCATTTTGAGCAAGAAAATGTAGAAACTGATTATACATGCAGCGCAAGGAGTAATGACAAAGTGGAGCATAGTGATATTGCTAGGTGTGGAAGACAGTCGGTTGAAGCCGAAAGTATAAATGGAGAAAGCAACTGGGTCAGTAGAGAAACGACGAACATCCAGAGAATTGATTCACAGAAGAACAGCTCAAAACAGAGGATACTAAAAGATTATGGGATTACTCACGAGATACTGGAGGAGCATTTTGGCATGTGTCCTCAAGATGCTGCCAAAAGTCTGCGTGGTTTTGAGGTTTGTATCCCCCTTCATTGGTGGATATATTCACTAAAGTTCCCTTTTTGGAATTCTTTTCATGCAGTTTCTGTACCAACATTCAAACGAATATGCAGAGAATATAATATCTCCAGATGGCCACATCATAAGACTAGAAAGGTTTATCACCATGTTAGCCAAGGCGTATCTTTACATGGTGTTGAACCATATGAGGGAGATCAACAATGTCCTAATCTTTCCCAAGAAAAGGGCACAGATAGATCTTGTGGTAGTTTGATGACTGTAAAAGTTACGTATAGAGATGATATCTTTAAGTTCAAACTCACCCCTTCATCGAGCAAGGTAAAACTTGAGGGGATCGTGGAGAAGCAGCTTAACATATCACTTCAAAAGTTTTCATTGAAGTATCAGGATGAAGATGATGATTGGGTTACGATAACTGAAGATGCAGATCTGAGGGAGGGTATGCATGAATTAAGATTGTTGGGAAGGACTACTATGAATTACTAGTTACCCCAAAATCTGACACATGAAGGATTTTCCCTAGAGTAATTCAGCTGCATGAGTATATTTAAGAACTTGTACTTGCTGAACTCAAAAGTAAAAAAAACTAAACAAAGTAATAAATAAATAAGTCTCTTCCTGTTTTTCACCTCTTATTTCTGTTTTTCAATGTAGTGTTAAAAAAATTAAGAGAAAAAGAACCAAATGAGGTGCTACTTGTTCATCTTTTTATCAACTAAGGAGTGAACCATTTTCAGCATGAATAAATCCTTTCATATTTTTAAAGGTTGAGTCCATATTAAACTTCATTTGAGTGGGTGGTTTAAGCATGGATCCTATTATCATGAGACCTTATTTATCTCCCCTCTCTTTCTATACTATCAAAGTAAAATTGGTCTCTTACAGTGGTTTAGGTGAATGTTTTGTGTATTCGGGAAAAATGACTAGCCGATGTCAGTGGCGGATCTACATAGGGTCTAGGGTTCATCCGAACCCTCTTCGTCAGAAAATTATACTATTTTTACATGGCAATAAATTTTTTTATGAATAAATAGTAGAGGTTGAACCCCTTCGACTAGTCCGTATATGTACTACTGAACCTCCTCACTGAAAATCCTGGATCCGCCCCTGCCGATGTGGCGGTACTTGAGGCTTACAATTGGCACATGTGATACAGAGTATCCATAAAGATTTCTTTGATAGAGTGCTCGGTTCATAGATAATATGTTCGATGAGCTTGACCTCACCTCATTACTGGGGGTCACAAGGTGATCGTCATCAGGAAAAAGGCGGGAACCCCTTCTCCGACCTTAAAAAACAAGATTTTACGTGAATTAATGATGAGTATTCATCGGTGGTGCAACGTTTGAAGTACAAAAAGAAAAGTGTCTCTAGGAAAATCAAATTGATCAAATGTGCCAATTAGACTTCCGGGGTATATGTGTGACAACGGCTTGTGGACTAGTTGCTGTGGCAGCATTGGTACGAGCAGCACATACATTTGCTATTATTATCGTCGGATCTGCGATTTTAAGGCCATTTTTTTATATAAAATTTATATTTTAAATCCTAAGATGCAAAGTTGTAAATATTATAATCGATTTCTTCTAATATTTTTTTCATTAATATAACTAATGCATTTAATCATTCTTAAGACATACTTTAAATATATCCAAATTCTTTACTTTTATATAAGAACTTTATTTTTTCTAAAAATAATATTTAATAATTTTTTAATAAAAATCTATAATCTATTTATTGTTAAAAAAAATGAGACCCCTCAAATTAGGGTGCCTTATGCGGTTGCCTTTTTTTAAAGGGGTTGAGCCGGCACTATTTTAAGCCTGCCTTTAAAGCCATTAAGTAAAAAAAATTTAGGAGTTTGCGATGTGGCTTTTTAAGGAAAGTTGAAGATCATCTTGACTGCGCAACAACAGGTACTTATATTTTGAACAGGAATTTTGACACGATTTCTAGGCTTGTGTCTCGACTTCATGATGAAATAGATCATAATAAAACAATAATTCAATTATGTTTGGATAAAAGGGAAGATAGATTTTCATTGGAAGTATTGAAGGTAAACCTGTCAACTGGACCTGGATGGCTCGTTCCATCTCGATAAGCTCGGTCCGATTTGACCCGGCCCGATGGACCTCGGGCTATAGGATTGCCGGTCTCGGGCTGGGCCGTCTACGTTGACAGGCCCGGTGTACCGGCCCATTTAGAGGTCCGAACCAAGTCCATCAGTTACCCGACCTGGTATCAATTTTTTTTTCATTTAATTATTGGCAAATAGCCATTGCAACCCACAAATGCCAATTGGACCGTTGAGGCCCAATGGCATTATAGTCGTTTGGAGCCCCAACGACCAACTAGCCATTTTTTCTTATTTTATTAAAAAATAAATTAAATTAAAATTTTTTTTATAAATATCCTACAATTTTAAATCATTTTCAACACAAATTTCATTCTCTCAAATCTCAACTCTCTCAAATATTCTAATTATCTTCTAAAGTGTTCAATTTTATTTTTAAATTTTGTGTTTACAAATATCAAGTGAAAGTTTTCTAAAGTCGCAACTTTCGGATGCTTCGAAAAATTGGTATTATCATTTCATCTCTTACCTTTAATTTTTAATTAGTGTATTAATTTTGAATATTTATTTTTATTATTTTTGTGTATTTTGAATATTTTTTAGTTTGATTTATAATATGGATAAATTCAGAAACATCGGTAAAAGTGTCAAAAATTTATGTCCCGAAAATGATAGTGGTAGTAAAAAATGAATTGATGACGGTTACGGTAGAGGTAGTTCAAATACTAGATATACCCGTATGCCTCCGGTACCGGTTAGTCAACCTTTTGAGGAAGAAATAGGTGTAGGTGCTCACGATATGAATTATGTTGAAACTCAGAAAAATTATGGTATAGAAGAAGAAAATGAAGTAGATGTTGTTAATTTAGATGAAGATGATGAAAATATTGGGTGAGACACCCGCAATAGAAAATGTTAATATTAGATCTGAATCGGTTAATCTTCCTCCCCGTTCTCCCCGTGTCCAAGAGCTCGTAGAAGAACTAATATTACATGAAATTTTTTTACGAAAATATAAGGAGAAAGTAAGGTGCAATGTAATATTTGTGAAATTGTATATGAGTATAAAATTGAAGGCAATAAAGGGGGTACTAGTTCGTTGATGAGACATTTAAGAGATAGACACGCTAGAGAGTTAATTATTGCACAAGGTGGTGAGGCTGTTGGTGGGCCAGCACAAACTAGATTGAATCCAATACCGGTCAATTAATTAAGAATTATAATAAAATGGACCGAAAAAAATAGCGAAAATAGTAGTTATGGGTTGTTTACCTTTCACTTTTGCTTCTTCGAATGTTTTTATTCATTATATTCAAGCAATTTATAATCCTATATTTAATGGTATTCTTAGAAGTATTTTTCGGGCCGATATTTTTAGACTCCATGCATAATATGTTTATTATTTATCTACATTATTAAAAAGTATTCAATGTAGAATTACTCTAACTTCTGATCTTGGTCGTGTTGTTAATAAAAATGATTATTTAATAATTACTTGTCACTGCAACAACAACAACAACATACCCAGTGTATTTCCACCTAATGAAAATAATTAATTGTCACTGGATAGATAATAATTTTGATATGCAAAAACGTATTCTACCTTTTTTGTATGATGAAGATCGTAGACATACTGAAAATTTTATTTTTGAATCTATTACTGAAGTTGAAGAATACTATGGTATTGAAAGAAAAATTTTATGTATTGCTTTTGATAATGCATCTTACAACAAGACTACTATTGACAAGTTAAAAGTTGATTTTTCTCCACCGTTATCTAAAATATTTCATGTTAAGTGTGCTTGAATAGGTCCGACTTGTTGTTGACTTTATTCAAGGAGATAATCAGAAAAAAAGAGTGAGGGAATTTAAAGTTAAATATGAATAAAATGGACTTAGACTGATATTAATGCCTGAAGAATGTGATACTAGATGGAATGATACTTATACTTATTTAAAAACTTGTCTTGATCATAAAGTTTCTATTACAATGATTTTTAATCAATATTCTGGTTCTTTTCCTAAGTGTATGGTACATGATTCTGATTGGACTGCAATTAATGATCTTGTTTAATTTTTGAATTTTTTTTATATAACTATGGTTGAATTTTCTGGTGCTTATTATCATACTGTTTGTAATATTTTAGCTTATTTAGCCGATATTTCTTGTTTGCTTAAAAAATTTAAGAATAAAAGGTTACAAAGAAGTTGTTTGTGCTATGTTTGTTAAATTTAAAAAATATTTTTATCCACTTCCCTCAATTTACTTGGTTGGTGCTATACTAAATCCATGTATGAAATATAATACTATATCCGAATTTAGTTCTATTATTTATACTACCTTAGAGATAGAGCCTGAAGAAAAACATTCTTTGTTTACGGCTATGAGTGATGCGAATAGTTACATAGAAACATTATATAACCATTATACCGAATTACTTGATGTAGCTGTACAACACATATCACTCCAACTGCCGCTCCTCAAGCTTCAGAGGAGCCATCATCTTCTAAAAGGCCGGCACATAATAGTTTTCCTGATTATTTTTATAATTTAAATGTTTGGGACAGGGTTGCGACTTCAACATACAGAACAAGTTCTCGGGAAAAGTTTAAGTATTATCTTCGACAACCAATAAAGGATCGTAGAGTAAGAATCAACGCATTGGATTGGCGGAAGAATAATGAAAGAAAATATCCTGTACTTTTAAGATTAACTAGAGATATATTGAATGTTCAAAACATTAAGTATTATTATATTAAGTAGCATAAATTATAATCTTGTATATAAGTTTTTTCTAAAGTACTATAACATGTAATGTATATATCTTTCAAATTTCAAATGGTATTTAAAGTAGTATATATTCTACATATATGTGTATATATTTTCTATAGATTCTAAAATAGTATATATTTAATGTATACATGTCTATATATTTTCTAAAGTAGTATATCTATAGTGTATATATGTTGTATGTATATTATTTCAAGTGGTATTTAAAGTAGTATATATTCTACATATATGTGTATATATTTTTTATAAACTAAAATAGTATATATTTAATGTATACATGTGTATATGTTTCTAAAGTAGTATTATATTTAATGTATTATTATACGTATATATGTGCATATATTTTCTATAGAATATAAACTAGTAAGTATATATTTAAAGTATACAAGTATATGTTTTCTAAAGTAGTACTCTATATATTTAGTGTATATATGTTGTATGTATAATTTTTAAAGTAGTATTTTAAGTAGTATATATAATATATTGTATGTAAAATAACAATAATTTCATTTTTCTTAAAAAGAATGAAGCAAAAGAAAAAAACTCCATAAAACTTAATTTATTTCCACGCATATTTTTAACAAATTTTACAACTTGTTAATTATTTTTATATAGATTTATGAATCTTGAGTTCTCTTCGTAAAATAATTATTTATCATTGATGTTTTTTTTCTTGGCGCCTTTCCGTTTCTACTTCCCTTATCCCTACCTGTTTATTTAAAAGAAGATATCAAATCTCACTTTTTTTCTCCTTCTAACTCTCTAAAAAGATATAATTAGCCAAGTATAAATATTTTTCAAATCGTAATTAAAATTTAACAAAATATTAAATATCACACATGGACATGTTATCGAATATGAAGAGGTATAGATAATATTATGCATTAATTATTCAATTTGATTAAAGAATATGAAAAGAACCTCAGTTGAAATATGAAAAATCAAACAAATTTACTAGAGAATAACTCATTTGCAATATGGAATTGAAAAACAAACACAATATTTTTCATCATCAAACTTAACAAAAATCTTTAGATTAATCAAATGCCTATATCTTTGTGTTGGTAATCATCTTCTTCATTTTTATTTTGTTTTATTATATGTTTTGGTTCTTTTCATTAGTATACATATAATATGAATATTTTCCAAAGCAATTACGAAGTGATATATTTTTTGAATAGATGCATAACTTGATTAACGTTAGATTTAAACCTTTCTAAATAATAATAAATAGAAAGGAGAAATATGTTAACAAATAATTTATATACAGTTTTACATATTACTTTTTCTTTTTAGACATCTACTTGTATACCGTAGCTTATGAGTCAAGGTTGTTATTGTACAATATAGGTATCCGATAATAAGGAGAATGTTCGAAATTAGTTAATACTTCATACCAAATATGGAATAAAGATAATTTTAATTTTATTTCGTAATTATTTTTTGTATCGCGTGAGTCAAACGACCATTAAAGAGGGAGCAACACGTGTATATGTTTTCTATAGTAGTATATATTTAGTGTATATATGTTGTATGTATATTATTTAAAGTAGTATATGTATTATATTGTATGTATATATGTTTATGTATTTTCTTTTGACTCTAAACTAGTATATATTTAATGTATACAAGTGTATATGTTTTCGAAAGTAGTATATATTTAGTGTATATATATTGTATGTATATTGTTTAACGTATTTAAAATGTATACAGGTGTGTATATATTGGAAAAAAAATATGTAAATTTGAATTTAATTTTTTTAATTTTTTTTTTAAAATTTTTTTTGACCGATTTTGATCGGTCAAAACCGAATACGCTCTAAGTAGATCGGTTCCGATCTATTTCAACAAATTTCACTAATTGGGCCTGGACCAGACCGGACCGGACCATTAAGAGTGAACCGATACCGGACCGTCTAGAACCCGGTAAAATTACGTGGATCGATGCCGGTTTGAACCGTCGGCCCGGTTAACAATCTTAGTTGAAGGAGTTGAAGAAAAGTAATATTGGGTTCAAGAAACAAGTGGAGGAGCTTGAAGAACATGTTTATTTATGTCTTTTGACCATTAATCGTGCTAGAGCTTTGGTCATTTAGGAAATTGGAAAATCATGTGGAAATTAAAGTGAAGGGAGTAGCTAGAAAAAGGATTGCGTATAGGATAATTTAATTATTTAATTTAATTTGTAAATTTGAGTTATTCATGTAAACGACCTTGAATATTTAAAAATTGAGACCTTTCTAACCTTTTTTTCCCCTTTATTTCTAATCAGAGGCGGATTCAGAATTTTAAACTTGTAATTTTCAAGGGCTCCTTTCCTACCACTAAGCAATCCCTTGGTTTAGTTATGGGTTCCCACCTATTAATATTTATAATTTTTGACGATTTTTCTATGTAATTTTAAGCTTTACGGTAGCGGATGTGGGTTCCCGGAAACCCACACCTTCTACTCTACATCCGCCACTGTTTCTAATGAGTGAATCCATCCGCGCTTTGTGGAGATTAGTTAGATTTTCGAGTGCTCAAATTTTCTGAAGAGATCTTATTAGTTATCAATTATTTCATGCATTAACCAATAATATTATTCACTCTTAAATATATATATGTATCTTTTATGAATTTTATCGCTCATGTGTTTTCAGTCTTCTAAAATACTTTGATTTCTATATAATATATTGTATGTGAAATAACAATAGTTTTATTTTTCTTAAAAAGAATGAAGCGAAAGAAAAAAACTCCATAAAACTTAATTTATTTCCATGCATATTTTTAACAAATTTTTCAGCTTGTTAATTATTTTTATATAGATTTATGAATCTTGAGTTCTCTTCGTAAAATAATTATTTATCATTAATGTTTTTTTTCTTGGCGCCTTTCCCTTTCTACTTCCCTTATTCCTACCTGTTTATTTAAAAGAAGATATCAAATCTCACTTTTTTTCTTCTTCTAACTCTTTAAAAAGATATAATTAGCCAAAAATAAATATTTTCCAAATCGTAATTAAAATTTAACAAAATATTAAATATCACACATGGACATGTTATCGAATATGAAGAGGTATAGATAATATTATGCATTAATTACTTAATTTGATTAAAGAATATGAAAAGAACCTCAGTTGAAATATGAAAAATCAAACAAATTTATTAGAGAATAACTCATGTGCAATATGAAATTGAAAAACAAACACAATATTTTTCATCATCAAACTTAACAAAAATCTTTAGATTAATCAAATGCCCATATCTTTGTGTTGGTAATCATCTTCTTCATTTTTATTTTGTTTTATTATATGTTTTGGTTCTTTTCATTAGTATACATATAATATGAATATATTTTCCAAAGCAATTATGAAGTGATATATTTTTTGAATAGATGTATAACTTGATTAACGTTAGATTTAAACCTTTCTAAATAATAATAAATAGAAAGGAGAAATATGTTAACAAATAATTTATATACATTTTTACATCTTACTTTTTCTTTTTAGACATCTACTTGTATACCGTAGCTTATGAGTCAAGGTTGTTATTGTACAATATAGGTATCCGATAATAAGGAGAATGTTCGAAATTAGTTAATACTTCATACCAAATGTGGAATAAAGCTAATTTAAAATTTTATTTCGTGATTATTTTCTGTATCGCTTGAATCAAACGACCATTAAAGAGGGAGCAATATCCAATTAATTAGTTCATTCCAAAGATGTAACAAATAAAATCGTAGAAGACAATAAAGTAACGCCAATTGATTAACGTAAGAAAATAAGAAAAAAATACTTCATATAAGAGGAGCTATCAAATGTTATTCAATTAACATAACAATAATAATAATAATAATAATAATAATAATAATAATAATAATAATAATAATAATAATAGTAATAAACTTTATGAAAAGAGATATCTCAGCAAAAAATTGTTATTCAAGCAGCATACTAAATTACATATAATGAACATTACAAAACCAACCTAACTCAATTATTTTGACACATGATGGCAACGAAGCTAATTTAATGGGGGTGTAATCTACGAATTAGTGGCCATGTTACATTTTCTGAAGTAGAAATCAATTTCTCCTCTTCTTTGATTTTGCTCATGCTCTCTCATGAATTTGTAGAAAAAAATTAATGATTTTTTAATGAAATGAGAAAAGAAAAATAGAAAGATCCAAAAGCAGAAAGTCAAACTTATACATAGATACTCTATGAATGAAATTAGCCAAATGAAAAAGTAAGATGTGTGTGCAATATTATCCCTCCATTTCATTTTATTTGATACTTATTGACTTGGCATATTCTTTAAAATATTATTTAATAAAAATTTATTTTACTAAAATAACCCTATTAGTTATGCATTGAAAATATGAATTTGAATAAAGATGCTTTGTTTAATCATATAATGTTAAAAATAATATTGAAAGAATATAATAAAATTCTCTTGATTTTATTAAAAAGACAACTAAATTAAAATAAATATTTTTAAAAAGAGGTCCAATTAAAACAAAACGGAGGGAGTATGAAAGGACATCAAGGCTCAAGCTTCTTTTATATATAGAGGAAAATTATAAGACTGAGGCAAATAATTATTTTTCTCATTATTACTGCATTGAAGTATACGTTATGGACATTAATTGGCTTTAGGCTTTAGGTCTTTCTCTAATAATAAGTTTGTTATTCATTCTAAAATTAATCAACAGTGTTTCATCTTCATCCGTTATTTGATAAAAAAGGAAAAGGAGAAAACAAATAAATATGAATCATTGGCTAAAGAATATGTCATTTGACCTGCCTTTAATATATTTATAAAGTGACAAAATGGATCTCAAAAGACCATAATGTCCATATCCAATTTCTCTTCTTTAGCAAATCTCGACCACTTTCCCACCCTCTTAGAATTGAATCATCTCTCAATTCTATTCGAACACTGCTTTCCTCCTATACAGCATCATCATCTCAATTATTTGACATTTTAGAAGGTGTATAAATGATTTTTTTTTAAAGAAAGAATAAATGAAAATTCAAACAATGTAAATTCTAATTCTAAACAATATATAATGAAATATTTAGCAATAATTTTGATGATGGAGGACAGAAGGTTAGAATGCCTCAATTTATTAGACAATAATATGAAATATCAAATGATTTCAAGAACATGATTATTAATATAATTTAGGAGCTATGATTATCAAAAGTCATGGGAGTGTCATGACCCAAACAACAATGGTCATGATGACACTTGTCGCGGCGTACCATGACAAGTAAGTCTATCACCCAAATTGATACACAAAGGGGAAAAGACAGAAATACCCCAAGGTAAGGCTTCTGGAACGAAGCCGAACCACACAAGTATGATAAATGCAAAAAAAATATAATCAACAACGCAACCATAACTCCCAAAACTTGGTGTCAACAGTATAAGAACTACTAATACAACCATGAGTCAACACATCAGAAATACCCATACAGGGTCAACATTTGTCTTTGAATACAAATAAAGACATAACTACTATAGAAAAATAGAGGTGAACTCCGGACACGTGAATGTCCAATCGCTACCTTAAGTAAATCTGAAGACGCATTCGAGCTAGGACCTGCACCAAAAGGGTGGAATAGGTGTGAGTACGACCCAGTTGTACTTAGTAGGTATCATAGGCCGATAAACAAAGTAGTAAATAAAACATACAAAATATACACTAAGGGCACGTCACCTGCAATCAGAAAATGTTCCATAACGGTAGCCACACTGCTTGCACTAACAGTTCTACAATATCCACACATAATAATACAACAACACACCAAATAGGGATACAAATACACACAATATTACATACAAGTAGAATGAAAGAGGAGCATGTATAATCAAGATCATCGAGTACAAATAAAGGAAGATAGAACGATTAGACATTAACAAGTCCAGATATAGAACAAATAGATACATGATAATGATGATGATGATAAGAATGCATGAGATTGGCACACAGTCTTGGGTTTGGCATACAACCTTGGGGTTAGCACACAACCTCCGTATCTCTAGTATTTTTAATGTTTTCAATATTTCAATATTTTCAGTATTTTCAAAGCATATACATAACATAAGACACAAATCAAGTACACCACGTGAGCCAACATCCATTCATTATTTCCACTATTCATGAATTTTCCACATGATTCATATGCCCACAAATATATATATATATATATATATATATATATATATATATATATATATATATATATATATATATATATATATATATATATATATATATATATATTCATACATACACACACATATATCACAATAAGACAAAGACATCAGAATAGGTATTTCTAACAACACAATATAATTATTCACATGTATTTAGTCTATCAACATCACATAAGACCCCGCACGGTCACACATATCACAGTATATCTCAGATTCAACAATTACATCACATACGGGCACAACATATAGAGAGCCATATTTTATGATTAGTTCCTACCCTTAATATGCATTTTGTACCAATATTTACTACTCAACCCAGTCTGAAAGAGTGAAGCCATAACCTACCTCGAAGACCAGAACCGATCTGCAGCACTTCAACCACAAAGCCCTACTTCTCACGAATGATCTTGAAATAAAATAAAATCAAGAAATATTAGATCTATGCGTCAAAACAAAGCTAACGATATCCATATTGGCTACTTTTGATTTGGGGTCAAAACGAACCCTCGAAATGAATTTTCAAAAAAGAAGGGCAAAATTATAAATTTAATTCAAAAACATGTTTTCCATATCTTTAGGAATCTACAACCGAAAATTCAAGTTAAATCGAGTCAAAATGAGGTTCACTCATTTTGAGCTTTATCGAGTAAAATTTTTAAAATCTGTGTTAAAATCAAGAATCGAAGATATTTTGAAGGTTAAATTGATGAAAAACTAGTAATTATAATATTAAAACATTATTCAAATGAAAAAGGAGCGAAATTGGGGTTTAAAATTAAGCCCTAAGATTTTTGAATTTTTAAAAAATTAATCAAGGAATTAGAGTAAGAAAGAATGAAATCTCACTTTAAATCCATAATAGAATCAAGAAATAGATGTTAATCTAGCTTCCCAAGCTCCCACAAGCTTCACTTTTAAGCTCTCACACTATTTTAGGGTTTAACTCTCAAGAGAAAAGGTGAAAGAAAGAGCAAAATGAGCCAAAAAGGGTTATTTTATAGTGCAAACACTACAAAAAATGCATCAAATTGCAGGGGTTAATTTTATATTTTTCGGGGTTTTTAAACCCCTGCAAATTTCATTTCCGGGGGTTTCCAAAACCCCCACAATATGAGCCGTTACAATCAAGTTGCGGCAGTTTTTTTCTGACCGCCACAAATAATTTGCGGCGGTTTTTATTTACAAGTTGCGGCGGTTTTAAACCTCCGCTATTTGTATTATTTTTTAAAAATTAATGTTACAAGTTGCGGCGGTTTAAAACCTCCGCTATTTTTTTTTTTTTTAATTAATGGGGCCAATTAATTTCAATTACTAATTATAGATTCTAATTTTAGCTCGATTTTAATTGTACCTTTAGAAATAATCTACAATTTAATATTTGTTCAATTCGTATATCATTAACACAACATGAATAATTAAATATAGTAATTGAAAAACATTTCAAAAATACGTTAAACATTAAACTTCAAAATTAAATATTCAACATTAACATCTTCAAACTCCAATTTTTCAACATTAAGTAGTATCTTGAAAATCAAATTTAAACATTAAGTACATCCAAGACATAATTGAATATCCAAGACAATTTGCAATGAAATCAATAACCGTCAATAGGATCAGAATCATCACGTGGTCTCCTTGCATCCATGGGCGAAATGGGTCCACTGGACGCATCACTTGGCTACATAAAAATGCAAAGTATTAAAATCAATCAGATAAACTTTCAGTCCTTATTATAAAACATTCATATTTGCGTACAACTAAAAACAACTAAAAACATCATGATAAATGTAGGGTGAGGTTAATAAGGGCAAATGATAAACATAAAGACTTCTTCCCTTATTTTTTAAACTCATGTCCAGTCAAACGGTGTCATATAATTGGGACGGAGGGAGAGTTATGGAACATTCAATCATTTAAAGTATGCAGTTTATGGAGCATTCAATCATTTAAAGCCTACGGTTTATGTAGAGTGAGGTTGATTAGGAAAAATAATTTTGCATCAAAAGAGTTACCCTCAGATTGACCATTTGATTCCTAAATTACCCAATTAGTAAAGATGTTAATTCCAACCTTGGTTCCACAACAATTGTGAACTCTATATCAATCAGTTGTCATGGTTTTATGACAGTATATCTATCTTTTGGATGTTCTTACTTGAGGACTTTGTGGATTGATCTGTATTTACTTTCAGAAAAGGAGAATTTGTGTCTCTATGTGCTTCCTAGTGAAACATCGGGAGGTGGCATTAGGCATAAATTTTGTACGTGATAGAATGAAATAGAAAAGACTGGTAATTATCACTCGTTCACAACATTCTACTTTGCTGCATTCTACTTTGGTGCTTTTCTATAGCATTCTACTTTGGTGCATTCTACTTTTTTGTTCACAATGATTCACGGCAAAGGAAGCTCCTTCACTTATTATAATTTTATGAACATTCTGATGCCTAGTACTAAAAAAACCCAAAAGACCCTAGGCTCAAGTACCACAAATCCAAGTAAAAGCAGAAGAAAGCAGTGAAATTAATAAGGAAAACAGTCATAACCTACAAGAAAGGAACAATAACGACAACAAAATAGCGTGACAATTGAAATAAAATAAACAACCGAAGATGATAGACATCAAAAACAAGAACAACA
Organism: Capsicum baccatum var. pendulum; assembly: GCA_030864225.1. Classification (NCBI taxonomy): domain Eukaryota; kingdom Viridiplantae; phylum Streptophyta; class Magnoliopsida; order Solanales; family Solanaceae; genus Capsicum; species Capsicum baccatum. Next base: position 59,117,578 of record CM061553.1, on the reverse strand, counting down.
AGAATATGGATAGTACGATGACAAACACCTACAACATTCGAAAAACAAGACTCCACTACCTACTAACGTTCTACTATAGCTAACCAAACCCAAGATTTGTAACTTCTTGGCGCTATGATAATGGAAAAACATCCTGTTAGTTTGTGTTAGTTCATTAATAAGCTTATAGTGCTCCCACAATGCTGAGAAGCCAATGCCATGTTATAGGAGGATTAACAATAAAAACAAGTTGATGTTGATGTTTACTGGAAGTATAAATAAAATTGCAAGCTCAAACACAAAGAATATTTTAAATCTGAAGATGAATGAGTAGATAGAGATCAAACACCGAGATAAAAAAAAAGTAAAGAGTACTTTACTTACTGTTGTAGGAGAAACCATTGAAGGAGAATCAAAGAGCCCCACAAATTGTTCTGGTATCGTTCCTTCTTTCATTATCATATATGCCTTCAAAGCACTCAGTATTTGATTGTGAGAATTCATCATTTGATTGAAGTTTTCTCGACATTAGAACGAACAAGAACCTCCGCTACTTGATGCACTTGTACCACCAAAACGAGGTCTAACTTATTGAAAAACCCTACTAGGAACAACTCATAATCCTAAACATCTTACCCTTCCAAAGTGTTCTTGCCCTAGCACCTTACCAACGGTATCATTTGGCGAAACTTGAGACTCATCTGTGGTGCTTTAGCTCAAAGTTGACTCAATTTTTTCTTACATATAGAAAATTTATTGTCAAAATAAATTAATAATAGAAATTCATTTTACATACTGTGGTTGATTGCCCAATAAGAGTCTATAGAACATAAGTAAAACTCATACATATTTCTTTTGTCACTTCATTAACATATGCTCCATCTTGATTCTTATGAGTAGCAATGTACATTTGTGCTCGTCCAGGCCACTGTCCAGTCTCGGCCATCTATAAATTAAAAAACATAATAAAAATAATTTACTATTTAGGAATATTACATTTGAGGTTAATTCACTTACCATTTCAGCCCTTCTTGTAGCATTGGCTTTGGAGCCACCAGTGTGAGGAATTGTTTGTTTCTTCGATTTTCATGGTTCCTTTGACGCATTTTCTTATAAAAATATATTTTAATGCCAATTAGAAAAAAATAAATATATAACTATAAATAAATACATTTACGTAAATACCTTTGTTGATTCTTTAAAATTGTATTCAATAAAAGAAATTCACTGATCTGGTGAAATCCCGTCCTGCACCTTATCCATAATTTGAGCTTTACTTTTAAGTGGATCATCAACTTCATTCCACATGTTAAGCTTATTTTCAGGCCACTTTTTTCCAATAGATAAAGAAATATGTCGTCGAGCAACTATTTCTTGTACGTCATATAAGAATTTGGGCTTCAAAATGAAAATCTTGGTTAGTTTTTCTATTACATACAAATATAAAATTCAAAGACAAAAATAAAAAATAGTTTTCAATCTCTAAAAATAATAAGTGGTGGTATAGTCGTCAGAATTTAGAGCTTATACCTTTATAATATGATCGAAGATGCGATTGAAGTATGTCACTGGTAAATTCGACCATTTTTCAAAGTTGATTGGAAATAAAAAGCAATCACACGCTAAAATTCCACAAAAGCGCGAAAGTAGGCTGCGTGCTTCACCAAATGGTTCATCATAAATATCAAACTTAACTACGATACGTTCATCACCTGTTAAATTCAGCACTTCCTTAGCTTTTACTTTGATTGTTTTGACATTATTTCTTGAATCTGTAATAAGAAAAGAGATTAGTTGAAGTTATGAGAAACATTACATTGGATTAGAAAGGTTTGTTGAATATGTATTGATAGTCAGAAGTATTTACCTATTGTGTCTACGAACCAATGCATATTTGATTCACGTGTAGGATTTTTTTGGGTGCAGCCTGATCTGTTGGAGCTGCTTGTGATGAGTCCTCATTTTTTGGATCCGAATGTGATGTAGAATGAATTGATCGAGATGACTGTGATGAATTCTGATTTGCCAGACCCAGATGTGATGTAGAGTGAACTAATCTAGATGGTTGTGATGAGTCACGACCAACCGAAGATGGATGTGATGTCAAGTGAACTGACCAGGATGGTTGTGATTTAGGACAAACTATCAGACCCAGATATGGCGTGTAATGATCCATAGGATTTGGATGGGATGCTGAGTAAACTGGTCGAGATGGTTGAGGTGCATGCTGAATTGGCGGAGGCAGATTTGTTGGAAGACATGCTGATTCAGTACCTTGTGATGTAGATACCGGCAAATCTGATTTTTGCATGCTTCACCATCTCGAGGGTGCCTTAAGATCCCATCTTTGTTATCATCCTCTACATGCCATCTTATATGCTCTGCAATTTTTTAGCACATAAAAAATTTTTGTAATCTTGATTTTAATGGAAAGTAGCGCAAAACTTTGGCAGGCTTCTTTTGCTTCTTACTTGTACTAGGAACATAATTAAGATCGTTATCCTGCTCGGGCTTCCATCTAGAAGTGTGACAATGCTTTCATGATTCTGCATTAATATCATCTTCCCAGTACAACATGCAATCATTTGGACAAGAATCAATCTTGACATAATCAAGACATAACTTGTTAATGATTTTTTGAGCCTCATAAAAAGATATAGGGATCTTTGCAAATTTAAATGCATCCCTGAGTAGATCTAGCACCATAGTCATTCCCTTATCACTTAACCCAGACAAGCATTTTATGTGATAAAGCTTTAATAAAAATTCCAACTTTGAGTACTTGGATCCTTCATACAAATCTTCACTTTCCTGTTTAAGCAATTCAAAATAATCTTTGTTATTTGAATCAGACAAATCATGCAAAGTTTCTTCTTCGCCTGCTACTTGTGATGGACCTGTATTTACACCCTCATGCCTTAAACCCCCGAATGCTTCATTAATCAACAAGTCAATAAGATTTATAAAAGGTGGCGCATCTTGAATGACCTCTATGTTTCTGGAATTAGGCAAAACATTTAATTCCCCATGCATAACCCAAGTAACGTAATGTTCAGGGAAATCCTTGTCCATCAAATGGTGAAACACCATATTTCTTGTTTTCTACTTTTTAAAACCACATAAAGGACATGAACACTTTATTTTATCTCCTATAGATCCACTGGTAAATGCAAAATGTAGAAACTGATTCAAACCAAGTAAATACTCTGGTGCGTTTCTTGGCATTCCAATCCAAGATCTATCCATTGAAGAATTTGATGAATATGTTAAATATCACCTATAAGATTTCATGAAAAGTGAACTTAATAGGAAATAAATAAATTATTGAACCCTAACAAAGAACATACATAACAACATATCTTATGAAAAATCACTCTATCAGATAATTGTGATGCCTGGGTCAAATTTCGTACAACTCGACTAACTTTACATACATGAAAAAACAAATGTGCTACTACTCAATAGCATAACCAAAAAGTCATGGATTAAGTTTACAAGTTGGAAATAGGACAGTCATGCAACACCAAGTAAAAAGAACTCATTCAAGATCTTGTGCAATGATAAGTTTTGAATCTTAACGCACATAGTGGAAAATTGATCTTCAATTATAACTAATTGGGTTTGAGTGAAGAAGAGTGAGCAAAGTGTAGAAAATAAGGAACTCAACATCACTAAAAAAGCCTAGCTAAATAAGCAACTCAGCATCATCATAAGAAGAATGGCAAGAAAGTTATTTCATACACCAAGACTTCATTACTCCAGTTCATCGAGTTTTATCTCCAATTGCTCACCTGTTGAAAGAGTCTTAACATTGACCATGCCCTTTTTCCATTTATCCTTTTTGGCCAAAATCAATCTGCGTGCGTTTATATGTGCTGCCCGCTTGAACACCCTTGAAAAGTAACGAAAAAATTAAAAATATGAGCTTTAAAGTGAAACAACAAAGATATAACGAAGATGCAAGCAGCTACATCAACAAACAAATACTGAATCTATAAGATTGTAATGTACTACTTAAGTGGCTTGTTCTCCAAAACCAAATCAACATTTTGCCCTTTTTCCCTGAGAATGGTGGCAACTGCAGATACTGCTCCTTGAGGTTCCTTATCCAATGAGCAGACAATGTTCTCTATTTGGAGGTTAAGTTCTGATAAAATCCCTTCTCCTTGAGCATCTGAGTATTCCTTACCAGAGAAAGCACAAACAAATACCATTAGACCTAAATCTTACAACAGAAAACATATATATGAGACAAACAAGCTAGAAAATGTTTGTTCCTGCAATATGATGGTTCTCAAATTGAAATATACAATATAGGTATAAAATATTACTGCATCACTTTTATCCAAAATAAAATGAGGAAGAAATTATACATGCAATTAGAGACAATGGACAATCAAACTAAGAAATAGCAAGATATGTTCCCTCAATGCAATTACAATTTCATAAGATGAAATTGCTTCATCAGAAGCTAGATTTCTTGAAATTCCCCAATTTTTATGAAGAATATTCAATTTCCCCTATAGATTTTCCCAATTTCTGTAACCCTAACCCAACTGCTTCACATATGACACCGAATTTTCCGATTTCAGCAACCAATTTCTTGCAGTTCCCCAATTTTTATGAAGAACATTCAATATGATTATTCATTAACTGCCATAATTATGGAAATGTACAAAGCTTTGTAGCAAAAGAATAATAAATACCTTTCTAGTTGATTTTTTCACTCATTTACTTACAGATCTATTCATTTACTTTGATACTACTTATGGTTTCAGGAAAATGGGTCGACTTAGAGGGAAATGGTGGTCGAGTTAGAGGGAAATGGTGGTCGACCTAGAGGGAAATGGTGTTCGAGTTCGAGGAAAATGGTGGTCGACTGAGAGTGAGAGCTTCAATTTGAAAGCTGCCAAAACATTTGTAAAGTGATTGAGAGGAAAAATAAATGGTTTAGCGCTATTTTTTTATAGTGGGGGTTTAAAAGCCCCGCAAATTTATATATTTTTTATTTGAGTCTATGTGTTATTTTAGCAGGGGTTTAAAACCCCCACAATTAATAGCGGGGGTCGAAAACCTCCACAACTTTATAAATTTTAGTGGAGATTTTTTAACCCCCGCATTTCATATAATTTTACGGAGGTTAAGATAACCCCCACAATTTGATGCATTTTTTGTAGTGAGATTTTTTTGCAACAGATTTTTTTAAGTCCAAAGGAACTTCGACGGGGTGCCCGAGATTTGTTTGAATTATAATATACGCAAACGAACTATGTAACCATACTAAGTTCCACGCTCAAGACTCAACGGCGATATCAAATTTTTGAGAAAATATCATTTTCATAGAGTTAACCCCCGAAATTCGAAATCACAATTTCCCAAATCAAGGGTCGAAATAAAATTTAAAATACATAAAATCCAATTAAATATGTTACCACCCTAAAATCTATGTTTCAGACGTGTTGGTGAAGTCAGATTTTCCATTCGAATTCGTTTTGACCAAATGTGGCTCCTACACCCTTTTCAATTTTCTAAACAACGGGTTGAAGTAAGCTCAAGTGCATTGGGACCCAAACTAAAGGTCTAACTAGCCTAAAATTAATATTTTGAAGTTGTTGGCGCAGTCCGTTCATCCATCCATCGCACGAATCAAAAGATAACTACATAGGTCCATAATAAGGCTATCGAAGCCACCAAAAATAATAATATAGCACAAATGGTATCAAAATAGATCGAAAAGAATGCCAATCACCACCACACCCCAGAAATACCACAATGTAACTACCTGTAGGGGTAAAATAGCTAAATCACACAAAATCACTAATTACACATATTTTATCAAAAAATAATCGTTACAAGGAGTAACGGAAATAAAGTTAATAAGTTTTTTTATTGAAGAATATGAATAAATGAAGAAATGTAATTTACATATTCATTTTTTTAGAATGATTAAAAAAATAAGAAAAATTATTAAACAAAAATGAGATAAAAGGATAAATATATTTTTTGACCAAAGATGGCATATTACTTTGTCTGTACTCTTTTTTTGTGCTATATTTATAGATAAATTAATAAAAATTAATGAATAAATGGAGAACTTAATGAAAAAATCTTAACTCTGTGATAACTGCAGCTCATGCTAATTGTCATTGCCCTTCATTTCTATCATTTATTAAAATATCCAATAAAGAAGATAATTATAATGGAAGGTGAAGAGTTGATTAATGAAATTAATTATTTATTAATGAATAAAAAAGAGGAAAATTCAAAAGAATAATAAAAAATATCAAAAAAAGGAGAAACATTCACATCAACATTTTATAACTCTCCATTATATAAATTTTGATAGGGAGGAGATTGTATCAAAAAAATTGGAAGTATTTTTCTAACCAGAATTTTGAGACTTCCTCTACTAACATCTATTTTTTATAGGGGCGAATCCATACAGAACTTTTTGGGTGCTCGAGCACTCAGTAACTTCGTACCAAACTATATGTATTAATATAGAAATAAACAGGAATGGTATAAATACAAATAATGTGTACTCAGACAATAGATACTGTCGTTGGTGCAATAGTTTTAGATTGGTGCTTAAGGTTGGTTTTTTTTTCTTTTAATATGAGAGTTTGATTCCTACTTTGCATGATGTTTTATTTTAAAAATTAACTTATACTAACAGTGAGCCTCCAGACAATAGATACTATGGTTGGTGTAGTGGTTTAAGATTGATTGTTTTTGTTTAGTACCAAAATTTGATTCTACCTAGCACATTTTTTTTTTTAAAAAAACAAACCTTATACAAACAATAAGCATCCAGACAATATATATTGTGGTTGGTGCAATAGTTTTAGCTTGGTGCTTAAAGTTGGTTGCTTTTGTTTAGTATCAGGATTAGATTGCTATTTAGCACGTTGTTTTATTTTAAAACAAATTTTCTCTACTTATTTATTATTCACTTACATTTTTTTTCCGCATGCCGATTGTTCATTTTTGTCTCATTCTCCCTTTTGCTAACTTTTCCTAAAAAAAGATTTTCAATTTCCGTTATCAAAGATAATAGTTATTGTTGTTTTATTACATTCTTTTTTCTTGTTGTGTTCAAACACAATTGTCGTTTTTAGTATGAGTGTTAAATTTGTACTTATATTTTGTGATTGATAGCTAAAGGAGCACCCACGATTTTAAAATCCTGGATCCACCATTGAATTTTTAGCTTCTCTATTGAAAAGACGTTCTTTTGATACTTATTTCATATTTTTTTCATATTTTTAATCGTATAGTATGAGGATGTTCTTGCATCGAGAAGAGCGTGACTTGTGTGTTTTGCTTTCCCAAAATTACTATTATTGTATAAGTACAAATTTATGTTGTATTCTTTCACGTATACATATCTATTCAAAGTTTTGTCTTCATAATATTATTGATCTTATTTTTACAAAATTATATATTATATCACTTGGTATACACGTGCAATGCACGTGTCGAAAAACTAGTATATAAAAGAATTGAAAATATCTTCTTCTTTTTTAAGATAAGAGGATACAAGATCTTAATTTTTGACGGATTTCAAAAGAAAGTTAAATTTTATTTTATTTAGCTGTAATAATTAATATTTCCAACTTGTCCTCAGTAAACCTAAGTAAGAAATTCTAACTTTGCATCATCAAAAGTTGTTGCTTGTGTTGGCGTAAATAAGAAGGTACAGTAAGAACTTGCAAGTGATGCACCCTGATCCGATGTAGAGTGGTGACGAGCGATCTGCCGCTCGACTAGGGGTGTAAACTAGCATGAACTGGGGGCGACCAAAGCTCGAGCTCTTAATATGCTCGTGGAGTTGATGAAGACGTCTTGATTGAATTGATTGGGGTGACTTAGACAAATTGATAGTTAGGGATGATAACTATCTATATCAGGTGAAGGGTATGTTATTGGACGAACCCATCAATTTTTTTTTTGATTTAAGATAAGGTCATGTATTAGAAAAATCGATAAGCAATTCCTCTTTCATGTCTATAAGGAATCTTAATAGTATATAGAATAACGAGAAAATGAGATATCTTATGCTCTTACAATTTGCACAGAAAAAAATGACTTTGTTCGATTTCCTATGTGTAAACATGAATAATCACAAAGATCGTAAAAATGAAATCTATTATGTATAAAAATTAAGATCTTTTCCATGTAAAAATGAAGATATACAAATGAAGAAGTTTTCTTGTAAAAACAACATAAAAATTTCTTTAAAATAATTGTAAGAGGTTAGAAAATTATTTCTCCCCGTCGTAAACATTTTTAGACAATTTTAGACTAGATATTTGATACATTTTCATTTTTAAGTTGACAGGAATTTAGATTTGACGGACACCCTTAGTTGTGTGTGTGTTGTGATGTTTTTCCCATTTTGGTGTCTAAAAGATATATTGTGGTTTATTAAATGATTGAGAGTTTGACTTTTGTGATAATCAAGATTTGGCTGTAACGTATCCATGCTCTCTCTCTATATATGTATCTTGTGTCCTGTGAGATGATCACCTATTGGTTTTCATTAGTGACTATTATTAACTGCATGGAATAGAAAGCCCTAGTATGGCTATCATGGAGGTAAATGCGAATCTCGAATATTTAGATACTACATTACTTTTGAAGTTGTCAACAATGGAAGGAAGAAACATTTCAAGTATAGGTCTATATAACCTCTATATAATCCTTGCTTAAAAAGTTTCTTCATTCCCTTTGTTGTCAATTGTAAAGGTAATATAGTAACTAAAATATTCGAGATCCACCTGCATTTACCTCTATGATAGCCTTAATAGGGCATTCTATTTCCTATAGTCAATAATAGTCACTAATGAAAATCAGTAGGTAATAAAGATGAAAGGCACAAGACACAAAGATACACACACATATATAGATCATATATACGTCATGGACAAAGTGTTTCTTGGTTACCATAGCCAAATCCTTCATCATTTGATTAAACATGACATCTTTTAGATACCTAAATGGGTAAAAAGTCGCTAAACATATAAAATTCAGGGTGTTCATCAAATTTAAATTCCTATCAACATAAAAATGTGAATGCATCAGATATATAGTCTAAAATTGTATGAAAATTTGACGTCAGGGAGAAATGGTTTTCTAGTCTTTTACAATTTTTTTTAAAAAATTATGTCTTTTTACAAGAGACCTAATTAATCTTAATTTTTTACAATATGTATCTTCATTTTTAACCAGAAGAGATCTTCATTTTAAGTCATAAGAGGTCTCCATTAGAGATTCTATCTTTATGATCTTATTTTTATGATTATTCATTTCTATACATAGGAGGTCTAACAAGGTTTTTTTTTTCCGTTCATATTGTAAGAGTGCAAGAGATCGTATTTTCTCATAATTCTACATTTGATAAATATTACTTGATATACACTATAGAGAATTCCTTACTGTAATACAAGACCTTATCTTATAGTATCAAAAAATATTCGAAAAAAAAAGAGAAAAAGTATTAGAGATTTTTCCAACAACATATCTTTTTTCTAATTAATACAACTACTATCCTCAAATGAAAACGTGAATATGTGATGATGGCTCATGAAATAGTTCCTTGCTAAACCAAATAAGGAAGGTAATATTGCGATTAAATTAGACATGATCAAAGCTTAAGAAGGATTTTCTTAGACCTTTCTTTATGAGGTCTTAGATAAATTTTGTTTTAGCCGTGTTTTTTGTTACGACCTAAAAACTAAGGTCATGATGGTACTTATCGCAGCTAAGACTTGATAGGTAATTCAATCACCCAAAACTAATTAGTAAGAAGAAAACAATACAACAATTCCCAAGGCGAGACTTCTGGAGAGAACTCAGATCATAAATATGCAATAATAGCAAAAGTCTGAACAATAAAGATACCATAAACCATTTTAAAACTTGGTGTCAAAGTGTAAGAACAATCTAATACAACCCAGAAACTGGAAATGCAACCGAAACTAAAAAATATAAGTCTGTCTTTGGAATACAAAATAAAAACATCAACATGATAGAAGGAGGTCTGAGGTCGACTCTGAAGACATAGAGTGGATAATACCTCAGAGAGTTAATAACCATCCACGTGATCTTAGCTGCCGCGCGACACTTTCATACCTAGATCTGCACCAAAAGGGCACAACAGGGATGAGTACGATTTCAGTTGTCGCGCGATATTTTCATACCTATATCTGCACCAAAAGGACACTCTCAATCTACTTGTACTCAATAGGTATCTTAGGCCAACTAAGCAAAGTAGAAAATAAGATACATAAATACATACTATGAGCACATCACTTGCAGTCAGAAAATATCGCAAATGGTAGCTCACATTGTCTCCATTGACAATTTTAAATATAGCACATAAATAAGAAAATAAGTGCGTAAAAGAAACAAAATAGATATATATCGAATTAAGCACAAAAGCACAACTCTTAAGATGCATAATGTATTACATGCAATGATAATGATAATGATGATGTGATATGTCTGAGGTTATCACATAACCTCTGTATACACTTACCGAGCCTCAGAATTTCCAGGTTGGACCCATGGAGGGTTCTCAACCCATATACTTTCTCAGTACTTAATCCTAATCTCAATATTTATATCTCCTCTACGACTTATGGACTACGCCAGAGGGTTTTTATCGAAGTCAGTGTTTTCATAATTGTACCAATGTCTCATGAATGTAAGTGTGAAAATGAGGATATATGCTCACAAACAAATCAGTATGAAGATCTCAAATCTATTTAACATAAACACATGTAAGCTCAGAGAATTTATTTATAGATACATTAATAAAAATTAATGAAAAAGGGGAGACTTCATTTTTATCTAAAAGAGATCTTATTTTTTTTTTGGTGATGATCTAAAAGTGATCTTCACTTTAACTCATAAGAGGTCTTTATTTCTACACATAAGAGATTTTACTTTTATGATCACTCATTTCTATACATAGTATATAAGACCCCACAAAGTTTCCTCGTAGTCTGAGCCTTAGAGCGTGTCAAGTAAAGTGTAATTTCGATCCTAAAAGATTGAGAAGAGACTTCCCAAGTGGTTAGTGTTTTAATCTTGTTGAATTTTTCTGAAAATAACTTCCTATAGTGTGGGAAATTGAGTTATCTTTCCAACGATACCCTTTTTATCAAAAATAAATGTTGAGTAGAAAGATATAGGCTTTTTTCAAAAAGCAGTGAAATCGCCCAGGTGTGACGGAGAGGTCCGACGGACCGTCGGACTAGCGACGGGCCATCGTACCCCACCGTCGTAAAGAGGTAGAAGATCAACTCACTGGCCAAGTTCGATGGAGAGGGCCAACAGGACGTCGGACTAACGATGTACTATCGTACCCCACCATCGCAGTCGAGACAGAAAGTGAGTTTCTGGACCATGTTCGACGGTCAGGACCGACGGACCGTCAGGACTTCAAAGGACCGTCAGGACTCCGATGGACCATCGCACCCCACCGTCGCACAACTCGATCAGCATTTTAAAGTCATTTTAAAAAGGGATTTTTGGTCTTTTCCCACTCTTTTATCACTTAGATATATTCCAAACGAAGTAGATGGCTTTATTCATCATTCCTAACATGAGAGAGCTATGGTTTCTCCCTCAAGAACAAATCCAAAACCCTTCTCCAAGAAATTGAAGAACTCACCATAGATTCTACAAGTTGAGTTGAGAATCAAGTTTACCTAGTCAAGGGTTACAAGAACCCTCTCTCAAGAGGAAGAAGAGTGTTAACAAGCTTGTTTATCCAATTTCATAATCTAAGGTATATGGGGTTTTGAAAAAGGGTAATCCTTTTCACCTCTGTGTCCAAAGGCTTATTTTAAACTACAATTTTCTATAATTTATGAGATTTTTACATGAAATTGAATTAGGGTTTTCACCCATTGTTATTGGTTGAAAGAGTTTGATGTTTCCCATGAATTAAAATTCAAATAACATGATTTTTACATGTTTCCTTAAGAAATTGAAGCTTGGTGTATACACTATATTGTTATTACTTGAGAATTTAATAGTTTCAATGTTCTAGAAGTTGAAGTACATGAGTATGTTGAGATTTTAATGCAAATTGCGGTAACTTCAGATTTCTACATGATCTATGAATCTATATGCTATTTTGTATGCATTTTGATGAGTCTAAACTTGAGATTGAATTATGGGTCATTAAGCCTTACTTGAGATTTCAGTTTTTATGAACTTTTGTGCTATAATCACCTATGATATGAGTATTTTAAGATCATTGAGAAAGTTTTAACCTAATGATCATAGGGCTTTGAAATCCACTTCACTACATGAGATTACAGATTTTATAGTTGGGTTCTTATTGAACCATGAGATTATTTTTAAAGTGGATTTCCATGAGATGAGTGAAATGAACTAAAGGGAGTAGTATTTAGCATCGAGTTGGGTAAGTTACTACGGTTTCTTACCCCAGAACAACGTACCACCATAGAATTGAGATTTTTGGGCCTGAGGCCGAGATGAGTAGGCCCGAAGCCGAGATAAGTGATCACTGAGTTGAGGTTATACTCCCTGGCAAGAGTATGACGCCTCTCCCCAACTGAGGTTTCTTCCTTAGGAGGATAAGACGTTGGACTCCATGTAGCTCGTGATTTATGTCGGTTAAGAGAACCTCCCTAAAGTATTTTCCCTTGAGATGAGTTATTTTCTAAAGTAAATAAACAGGTTTAAGTATTTTCTAAAGAATAAAGTATCTTTCACTACTAGTAAGAGTTAATCATTAGTTTTAAATCAAAGTGAAATGATTTTGAGTCCTAAGAGTTTTGAGTCCAAAGTGTTATAAGTTCTTGAGCATTAAAGAAGTTTCACTCTCCATGAGATATATGCATGAGTTGAAAGTATTGTTTAAATTTTCCTTCAGCCTATGAGTAATGAGAATAAGAGGAGAGTACAAATTTTAAATCTAAAGTATAATGACTCACGAGATTTGTGTTACATGTTCATTGTACATGATTTATGAGCTTTAAATTTTGGACTTATTCAAGCTGTGCGAGTCATTCCTAATTTCATGAATGATTTGATTAAAGAGTATTGATATTGTTTTATGTAAATGCATACACCCTCATACACTCAGTTGTAACGACCTGAAAATTTGATGAAATATGTGAAATTTATGATTTTATATGATTTGACTATTTTACCCCTCCCCATTGTTGCATTATGGTATTTATGGGGTGTGGGAGTGGTTTACATGATTTTTGATGCATTTTGGTATCATTTATGCAAGATTGTGGTTTTTGATGGCTTCGAGAGCCTTATTTCAAACTAATACGGATATATTTTGATCCGTGGAACGGATGACCAAACGGAATGCGCCAGTAGCTCCGGAATATCGATTTTAGGCTAGGTAGATCATTGGTTCGGATCCCGGTAAACACGAGCTCATTTTGACCTATTGATTAGAAAGTTGGAAAATTAGAAAAATAGGTGTGGGACCCACATTTGATGAAAACGAACTCGGATGGAAAATCCAACTTCACCAGTAGATCTGGAATGTCAATTTTAGTGTGTTAGCATATTTTGTATGATTTCATAGCTTTTAAATCTCATTTTGACCCTCGATTCAGAAAATTCTGATTTTGGATTTCGGGGGTAAATTTTGTGAAAATGACATTTTCTGGAAAAACTGGTATCATCATCGTATCCAAAATGTCGAATTTAGTGTGGTTGCATAGTTTGTTTGCATAAATCAGACTCCAAACAAATTTCGGACACCCCGTTGAAGTTCGTATTGAGTTTAAAAAAAATAGCTTTTTTGTTTAAGACACCAGTGCAGATTTCTGCACTGATAAATAACATTTTTTGACCTATTTTGCTCATTTTTCACTTGCCTCTTGGGAGTTAAACCCTAAATAGTTGGGAGCTTAAAAGTGAAGTTTGTGAGAGCTTGGAAAGCTAGATTAACATCTTTTTCTTGGTTTTATTACGGATTTAAGGTAAGAATTCATCCCTTTTCTTAGTAATTTATTGATAAATTTCTCAAAACTCTAAAAATCTTAGGGCATGATTTTAAACCTAAATTTCACTCATTTTCACTTGAATAATACTTTTATCTTATAATTACTAGTTTTTCATCAATTTAACCTTCAAAACAACTTCAATTCTGGATTTTAACCCGGATTTCAAATATTTTATCCGGTAAAGCTCAAAAATGGGTTTTCTTTGATTTGAACCTCGTTTTTGACTCGAATTAACTTGGATTTTTGGCTGTAGGATCCTAAAAATATGGAGAACATGTTTTTGAAGTAAACTTCCAATTTTGCCCTTATTTTTTGAAAATCCATTTTGGAGGTCCGTTTTGACCCCGAACCAAAAGTAGTCAATATGAGCGTCGTTGGTTTTGTTTTGATGCGTAGATTTCATATTTGATATTTCTAGTGAAGTTCGAGATTGTTCGTAAAAGGTAAGGTTGCGGGTTCAAGTGTAGCGGACCGATTTTGGCTTTCGAGGTAGGTTGACTTAACTCTTCAGACTGGGCTGTGTAGTAAATGATAGTGCAAAATGTATGTTAAGGGTGAGAACTAATCATGAAAAATGGATATCGACGTTTTGTGCCCGTGTGGGGGCCTATATGTGATATAATTGCCGAAATTAAAATAATATGTGATATGTTTGACCGTGTGGGGTCCTATGTGATATTGATAGTCTTGAATACATATGAACAATTGTATTTTATTATTTAATATGGTACCATTGGTATATTATGATTATATTCATACTTTATTGGCATATAAAATATGTGGAAATTCATGGATGAAATGAAAATAACGAGTGGATATTGGCTCATGTGGTTGTGGAAATGTATCATTATGGTTGGTTGTGGAAATATATCATGTGGTTGATTGTGGAAATACTTATTGTGATGGGTTGTGAGCATTATATCTTTATATCATACTCATTCATGAAACCTTGGTATCATCGTGGCAACATCTGAGAAACACTGGCAATACCTTTTTAAAAATATTGTAACACCTTATAAAACCCTTTTCGAGGGATATACCAGAAAGGAGATATGAGATATGTGGGTTGTATATGGATTGACGAACCCCCTATGGGTCCTACGTCGGGAAGCTTTAGCTCCGTAGGTGTATATGGGGATTGTGCGATGATCCCGGAGGTTGTGCGACAACCTCGTGCCTCATCATCATCATCATCATCATCATTATCATATACATTGCACTTACTTTATTGTGTTTATGTTGTGTTGTATTGCCTTATTTGCTTGTCATCTATGTGTTTGTCTTAGTTTTCTTTACTGGTATTTGATAATCTTGTATTTACATATTCTCTCTTGTCCTATTATATTTGACATAATGTATACTTGTGTTTCATATCTTGGTGTGTTTTTGTAATATATATGAGATATACTAGAACTGTTAGTACAAGTGGTGTGGGCTACCGCTGTGGGATATTTTCTGATTGCAGGTGACGTGCCCTTAGTGTATATTTTGTATGCTTTATTTACCACTTTTCTTAGTATGCCTATGATACCTACTGAGAATAAGTGAACCGTACTCATGCCTACTGCGCTCTTTCGGTGCAGGTCCTAGTTCGAGTGCGCCTCAGCTTACTTGATTCGGGCGATTGTTGGAGATTTCAAGGTAGCGGTTGGAAATTCACGCATCCAAAGTTCACCTCTATCTTTCTATACTAGTTATGTCTTTATTAGTATTCGAAGACAGTTATTATTCTTTTATGGTTATTTTTCTGATGTATTTGACTCTTGGATTGTATTAGTAGTTCTTACACTATTGATACCAGGTTTTGGGCATGATTGGTATTTTGGATAAGTTCCTTCCGCATTGCTATGAATATATATGTGGTTCGGCTTTATTCTAGAAGCCTTACCTTGGGGTATTTCTGTCCTTTTCTCTATTCATATCAGTTTGGGTGATAGGCTTACTTGTCAAGGTACGCCGCGACAAGTGCCATCATGACCCTCATTTTTGGGTCGTGACAAATTGGTATCAGAGCAACCAGGTTTCATTGATCTCAACAGTGTAAGAATGGAATATCTAATAGAGTCTTGCAGATCAATACATAGACGTCCGTATCTATCTTTGAGAGACTATAGGATGTCTTTAGGAAACTTCTCTCATTTTATTCCATATCGTGCTAATTCTTTCACACCCTGTATTCTGAGTTATGTTTCACTCTTTCTACATGAATAGAGTGGCTTATTCCTCTTATCAATTAAGAGATGCAATGAGAGATTATTAGATATCATTTGTTGGTTGTAGGCTTGTTAATGCTCCTGAGTTGTCATGGGATCAGTTTGTTGATGCCTTTCTGGAGAGATTTGTGCCTTTTTATTTGAGAAATCGTATGTAGGATGAGTTTAATCATATGAAGTAGGTCTCCATGATAGTTGTTGAGTATAAGGAATACTTCCACGCCCTATCCAGATATGAGTTTGAGAAGATTCAAAAGTTTGTGAAAGGTTTGGTTATCTTCCTTCAGTTGGCTACATCTCAGATGGTTGTGTTTGATGGTTCTTTTTAGAGTATTATGGATTATGTTAAGGTGACAGAGGATATTCTTAGTGCATCTCAGGGAGGCGCGACATTTTGATGAGTTCAGGTGTCAGCCTAATAAGGTAAAAATTTTAAAGATTCTTGTGGATACCATGGAAGGCTAGTGCCAGTGATTTTATAGAGTGTAGGTGATCTTATAGATTTTAGCTAGTGGATCTTCTTGTTCATCTATTCAGGATGGTTGTTCGAGCTCAGTTGTACTTTCTTTTGTTGAGACTGGTCGTAGAGGTTACTATGTGTGTGATGAGATTGGACATGTGGCCAAGGACTATTCTCGTCATATGTTTAAAGCTATTTCTTTTTCAGTAGTGGAAGGTAGGGGTTTCACCGAAGGTGCGAGAAGTAGATATAGTGGAGCCTGTGGTAGTGATTGTGGGGCTACTCAGCTAGTTTGTAGTCGTGGGCTGTGTTATGCTATACCATCCAGACTTGAGGCAGAGGCTTTTGATGTTGTGATTACTGGTAACTTCCTCATTTGTTTCAAACCTACATCTATATTATTTGATCCTAAATCGACTTTCTCTTATGTGTCTGTGTATTTTGCTTTGGGTTTTGATTTTGTTAGTGAGCCTTCTGCCATGCCTATTTGTGTATCTACCTCGGTAGGTGAATCTTTAGTGGTGGATCAGACGTGTTGATCTTGTGTTGTGACTTTTGCCGGGCGTAAGACTTTGGTAGACTTGCTCGTGTTAGATATGGTCGATTTTGGTGTTATTTTGGGTATGGATTAGTTGGCTTCTTAACATGTTATCTTAGATTGTTTTGCTAAGATTGTGACTTTAGCTTTAGTTGGTGTGACAAGGATAGCTTGGAAAGGGTACACTTAATTCGGGTCCTAAGAGGGTATATCTTATGTTCAGGCTCGTAAATTGGTTGAGAGGGGATGTTTATCTTACTTGTCCCATATTCATGACACTAATGTTGTTTTACCTCCTTTCTTGGATTCTGTTTGTGTTGTTCGTGAGTTTATGGATGTGTTCCTTACAGACTTGCCTAGTATGCCTTCGGATCAAGATATTGATTTTATTATTGATGTTGAGCCGAACACCAAGTCTATTTCTATTTTCTCCTTATAGGATGGCCTCAATAGAGTTGAAGGAACTGAAGGATCAGTTATAGGAGTTGTTGGATAAGGGATTTATTTGACCTAGTGTTTTACCTTGGGGTGCGTCTGTATTGTCTGTAAAGAAAAAAAATGGGTCTATGGGGATGTGTATTGACTATCGGCAGTTAAATAAGGTGATGGTTAAGAATAGGTATCCTCTTACTCGCAGTGATGATTTATTTGATCAGCTTTAGGATGTTGCGGTGTTTTCAAAGATTGATTTGCGGTTTGGTTTTCACCAGTTGAGGATTAGAGCTTTGTATATTCCAAAAATAGCTTTTTGAACTCGATATGATCATTATGAGCTCTTGGTCATGTCTTTTGGGTTGACCCATGCCCCTGTCGTGTTTATAGAGTTGATGAACCAGGCATTTTGACCATATCTTGACTCCTTTATTATGGTATTTATAGATGATATCTTGGTTTATTCCAAGAGTAAGGTTGAGCATAAGGAGTATTTGTGGATTGCGCTTTAGAGATTGAGGGATGAGAAGTTGTATGCTAAGTTTTCTAAGTGCGAGCTTTGGTTGGAGTCTATTTCTTTTACGGTCATGTGGTGACTAAAAAGGTATTATGGTTGATCCAGCTATGGTTGCAGCGGTTCGTGATTGGGCTAGACCTATTTCGCCCATCGAGATTCTGAGTTTTATTGGCTTGGCCAGGTATTATTAGTGTTTTGTTGAGGATTTCTCTTCCATTGCAGCTCCATTGACCAAGTTGACCCAGAAGAAGATTTCTTTTCAGTGGTCTGATTTTGTGAGGCAAATTTTTGAAAGCTTAAGGATTTATCGACTTTATCTCCTATATTGGGTCTGCCCAAGGAGAGCATTAGCTTTATTGTCTTTTGTGATGCTTTATGTATTGGGTTAGCTGATGTGTTAATGCAGAAGTGCAAGGTAATTGTGTATGCGTCTTATCAAGATTAAAGCCTCATGAGAGGATTTATCCTATCCATGATTTAGAGCTGTGCGCAGTTGTGTTTTCCTTGAAGTTTTAGAGGCACTACTTGTATGGATTCCATTGTGAGATCTTCTCAGATCATCGTAGCCTTTGGTACTTCTTTATCACCGAGATCTTCTTAGGAGGAAACACCGTTGGCTTGAGTTGCTTAAGGATTATGACTTGACTATTGTCTACCATCGGGGCAAGGCTAATGTAATTGTGGATGCTTTGAGCAAGAAGTCGGCTAGCATGGGTAGCTTGGTGCATCTTTTGACTCAGGAGAGGCCGTTGGCCTTGGAGGTTCAGTCTTTAGCTAATCTGATGGTTAGGCTTGATATTTCGACACTAGGGCGTGTTTTGGAACTTGTGGATGCTAGACCTTCTTTGATGGAACAGATTCGAGCTCATCAGTTTGACGATGTTGGGTTGAGGTTGATTCGAGATAAGATGTTGAGTGGAGAATCTAAGGAAGCCTCACTTAATTCAGATGTAGTTTTGAGGATTGGGGGATGAGTTTGTGTGCCGAGAGTGGTGATTGGATTAGGTTGATCTTGGAGGAGGCCCATTGTTCCTGATTATTCCTTTCATCTAGGTGTGACTAAGATATATCATGATTTGAGACAACACTACTGGTGGGGTGGTATGAGATGAGATATAGCAGATTTTGTGGCTCGTTGCGTATGTTCTCAGCTGGTGAAGGTCGAGCATATGAGACCTAGTGGTTTGCTACAGAGGTTACCCATTCTTGAGTGTAAGTGGGAACGCATCACTATGGACTTTGTGATTGGTTTGCCTAGTACATTTCATGGTTCTGACAGTGTTTGGGTCATCGTGGATTATTTGACCAAGTCAGCTTATTTTATTCCGGTTTAGGTCTCATTCAGTGTTGAGAGGTTAGCCTATATCTTCATTCATGAGATTATGCGTCTGGATGGTGAGTCGGTGTCCATTATTTAAGATTGGGGTTTTGTGTTCACATCTCACTTTTGGAAGATTTTTTCAGGGTGAGTTGGGTACTTGTGTGGATCTGAGTACCACATTTCAACCTTATACTGATGGCTAGTCAGCACGGACTATCCAGGTTTTAGAGTATGCTCCGCACGTGCGTGATAGTTTTTGGTGGCTAGCGGGAGCAACAATTTGCTCTAGCAGAATTTGTATATAGTACTGGTTACCATTCTAGTATTAAGATAACTTCTTTTGAGGCGTTGTGTGGTAGGTGTTGTCACTCTCCTATAGGCTGGTTTGATGTTTTAGAGGTGAGACCTCGAGGAGCTTACTTTCTTCATGAGTCTTTAGATAGAGTCTGAGTCTTTCAGGATAGACTTAGAGCGGCTCAGAGTTTGCAGAAGTGCTATGTTGATCATAGACTTTGTGCCTTGAGATTTAGTATTGGTGATCATATTTTCCTTCGAGTTTCACCCATGAAGGGTGTGATGAGGCTTGGGAAGAGGGGCAAACTTAGCCCCAAGTATATTGTTCCATTTGAAATTCTTCGTACTATTGGTGATATGGCTTATGAGTTGGCTTTGCCCCTTGATCTATCAGTTGTTCATCCAATTTTCATTTTTTATGCTTCTTTGCTATATTCTTGATGAGTCTCATGTCATTCGTTGGGGGTCAGTTCAGTTAGATGAGCGGTTGTCCTTTGTTGAGGAGCCAGTTTCTATTTTGGCTAGGGATGTTAGGCAGTTGCGCTCTAAAGTGATCCTTGTGGTTCAGGTCCAGTGGCAACTTTGACCTGTAGATGTGGCTACTTGGGAGATTGAGTCTGATATGCGTAGTTCCTATCCCCAGTTTTTCATTGATTCAGGTATTTCCTTGCCTCGAACTAGATTTTTAGTGGTGGATGATGTAACGACATGAAAATTTGATGAAATATGTAAAATTTGTGATTTTGTGTGATTTAGCTATTTTACCCCTCCCCATTGTTGCATTATGGTATTTCTGGGGTGTGGGAGTCGTTGACATGATTTTTGATGTATTTTGGTATCATTTATGAAATATTGTGGTTTTTTATGGCTTCGAGAGCCTTATTTCGGAGTAATGTGGATATATTTTAATCCGTTCGATGGATGACCAAACGGACTGCGCCAGCAGCTCCAAAATATTGATTTTAGACTAGGTAGACCTTTGGTTCGGGTC
Source organism: Capsicum baccatum var. pendulum (assembly GCA_030864225.1). Lineage (NCBI taxonomy): Eukaryota > Viridiplantae > Streptophyta > Magnoliopsida > Solanales > Solanaceae > Capsicum > Capsicum baccatum. The sequence goes on along the minus strand of CM061553.1, from coordinate 59,096,821 downwards.
TCGGTGCACCCGAGCTTATTTTGACCTATTGATTGAAAAGTTGGAAAATTGAAAATAAGGGTGTGGGACCCACATTTGATCGAATCGACCTTGAATGGAAAATCTGAATTCGCCAGCAGATCCAGAATGCCAATCTTAGTGTGTTAGCATATTTGGTGTGATTTTACAGCTTTTAAATCTCATTTCGACCCTCGATTTAGAAAATTGTGATTTCGAGTTTCGGGGGTCAATTTTGTGAAAACGACATTTTCTGAAAAATCTGGTATCGCCATCACGTCTGGAACGTCGAAATTAGTGTGGTTTCATAGTTTGTTTGCATAAATCAGACTCCGAACAAATCTCGGACACCCCGTTGAAGTTCGTATTGAGTTTAAAAAAAATAGCTTTTTTGTTTAAGACACCAGTGCAGATTTCTGCACTGATAAATAACATTTTTTGACCTATTTTGCTCATTTTTCACTTGCCTCTTGGGAGTTAAACCCTAAATAGTTGGGAGCTTAAAAGTGAAGTTTGTGAGAGCTTGGAAAGGTAGATTAACATTTTTTTTCTTGGTTTTATTACAAATTTAGGGTAAGAATTCATCTCATTTCTTAGTAATTTCTTGATAAATTTCTCAAAATTCCAAAAATCTTAGGGCAGATTTTAAACTGAAATTTCACTCATTTTCACTTGAATAATACATTTATCTTATAATTACTAGTTTTTCATCAATTTAACCTCCAAAACAACTCCGATTCTGGATTTTAACCCAGATTTTAAATATTTTACCCGGTAAAGCTCAAAAATGGGTTTTCTTTGATTTGAACCTCGTTTTTGACTCGATTTAACTTGGATTTCTATATGTAGGATCCTAAAAATATGGGTAACATGTTTTTGAAGTAAAGTTCCGATTTTGCCCTTCGTTTTTTGAAACCATTTTGGGGGTCCATTTTGACCCCGAACCAAAAATAGTCAATATGGGTGTCTTTGGTTTTGTTTTGATGCGTAGATTTCATATTTGATATTTCTAGTGAAGTTCGAGATTGTTCGTAAAAGGTAAGGTTGCGGGTTCAAGTGTAGCGGATCGATTTCGACTTTCGAGGTAGGTTATAGCTTAACTCTTCAGACTGGGATGGATAGTAAATGATGATGCAAAATGCATGTTAAGGGTGGGAACTAATTATGAAAAATGGCTATCTATGTGTTTTGCCTGTGTGGGGGCCTATATGTGTGTAATTGCCGAAATTAAAATATTATGTAATTTGTTTGACCGTGTGGGATCCTATGTGATATTAATAGCCTTGAATACATGTGACAATTGTATTGTATTGTTTAATGTGGTACCATTGGTGTATTGTGATTATATTCATACTTTATTGGCATATTAGACATGTGGAAATTCATGGATGAAATAAAAATAACGAGTGGATATTTGCTCATATGGTTGTAGAAATGTATCATTGTGGTTGGTTGTGGAAATATATCATGTGGTTGGTTGTGGAAATACTTATTATGATAGGTTCTGAGCATTACATATTCATATCATACTCATTTTTCAAGCATTGGTACCACCGTAGAAACATCTGAAAACACTGGCAACACCTTTTTACGAATATTGTAACACCTTATAAAACCCTTTTCGAGGGATATGTTGGAAAGGAGATATGAGATATGTGGATTGTATATGGGTTGACGAACTCCCCATGGGTCCTACGTCGGGAAGCTTTAGCTCCGTAGGTGTATATGGGGATTGTGCGACGATCCCGGAGGTTGTGCGATAATCTCGTGCATCATCATCATCATTATCATTATCATATACATTGCACTTACTTTATTGTGTTTATGTTGTGTTGCATTGCCTTATTGACTTGTGATCTATGTGTTGTATTACTTTCCTTTACTTGTATTTGATGATCTTGTATCTACATGTTCTCTCTTGTTCTATTATATGTGACATAATGTATACTTGTATTTCGTATCTTGGTGTGTTTTTGTAATATATGTGAGATATACTAGAGTTGTTAGTGCAAGCGGTGTGGGCTACCGTTGTGGGACATTTTCTGATTGCAGGTGACGTGCCCTTAGTGTATATTTTGTATACTTTATTTACCACTTTGCTTGGTCGGCCTATGATACCTACTGAGCACAAGTGGATCGTACTCATGCCTATTGCGCCCCTTTGGTGCAGGTCCTAGCTCGAGTGCTCCTTAGATTACTTGATTCGGGCGATTGTTGGAGCTTCCAAGGTAACGGTTGGACATTCATGCGTCCGAAGTTCACCTCTATCTTTCTATACTAGTTATGTCTTTATTAAAATTCGGAGACAGTTATTATTCCTTTGTGGTTATTTTTCCTATGTATTTGACTCTTGGACCTTTCTTTGTTCTTAGATAAATTTTGTTTTAGCTCTATTTTCTGTCACAATCCAAAAATTAAGGCAATGATGGAACTTATCGCAACTAAGACTTGATAGATAAGTCAATCACCCAAAACTGATAAGTAATAAGAAAACAGCACAACAATTCCCAAAATGAGACTTATAGAGCGAATTTAGACTATACATGTACAATAACAGTGGAAGTCTGAACAATAAAGATATCATTAACCATTCGAAAACCTAGTGGCATAGTTTAAGAACAATCTGATACAACTCAGAAACTAGAAATACAATTGTAAATTTGATGAAATATGTAAAATTTGTAATTTTATGTGATTTGACTATTTTACCCCCTCTTCGTAGTTGCATTATGGTATTTCTGGGGTGTGGGAGTGATTGACATGATTTTTGATGCATTTTAGTATCATTTATGCAATATTGTGGTTTTTGATGGCTTTGAGAGTCTTATTTTGGACTTATGTGAATATCTTTTGATCCGTGCAATGGATAGCCAAACGGACAGCGCCAGCAGCTTCATAATATCGATTTTAGTCTAGGTAGACCTTGGGTTCGGGTCCTGGTGCACCCGAGCTCATTTCGACCTATTAGTCAGAAAGTTAAAAAATTGGAAAGTTGGGTGTAAGACCCACTTTTGGTCGAAACGACCTCGTATGGAAAATCCAACTTTTCCAACAGATCCGGAATGTCGATTGTAGTGTGTTAGCATATTTGGTATGATTTTACGGCTTTTAAATCTCATTTTGACCCTCGATTTTGGATTTTTGGGATCAATTTTGTGAAAATGATTTTTCTGGAAAATCTGATAGCGCCATCGCGTCCTGAACGTCGAATTTAGTGTGGTTGCATAGTTTGTTTGCATAAATCGGATTCCGAACGAATCTCGGGCACCCCGTCGAAGTCCATTTTGACTTAGAAAAAAAGAACAGCACCAGTTATAGCAGAAAAATCTGCAATATATTGCAGATTTTTCATCCTTTTTGGCCCATTTTGCTCATTTTTCATCTTGCCTCTTGAGAATTAAACCCTAAATATTTTGGAAGCTTAAAAGTGAAGTTTGTGGGAGCTTGAGAAGCTAGATTAACACTTATTTCTTGATTATATTACGGATTTAAGTTAAGAATTCACCCTTTTCTTAGTAATTCCTTCATTAATTTCTCAAAACCCCAAAATCTTAGGGTATGATTTTAAACCCAAATTTCACTCATTTTCACTTGAACAATACTTTTATCTTATAATTACTAATTTTTCTTCAATTTAACTTTCAAAACAACTCCGATTCTGGATTTTAACCCGGATTTCAAATATTTTACCCGGTAAAGCTCAAAAATAGTTTTTCTTCAATTTGAACCTCATTTTTGACTCGATTTAACTTGGAATTTTAGGTAGGTTACTAAAAATATGGGAAAGATATTTTTGAAGTAAAGTTTTGATTTTGCCTTTTTTTTTTAAAATCCATTTTGGGGGTTCGTTTTGACCCCGAACAAAAAGTAGTCAGTATGGGTGTCGTTGGTTTTGCTTTGACGCGTAGATTTCATATTTGATGTTTCTAGCAAAGTTCGGGATTATTTGTGATAGGTAAGGTTGCATGTTCAAGTGTAGCGGACCGGTTCGAGGGAGGTTATGGCTTAACTCTTCAGACTGGACTGGGTAGTAAATGATGGTGCGAAATGCATGTTAAGTGTGGTAACTAATTATGAAAAATGACTATCTACGTGTTGTGCTCGTGTGGGGCCTATATGTGATGTAATTATTAAAATTGAAATATTATGTGATATGTTTGACCGTGTGGGGTCCTATATGACATTGATAGTCTTGAATACATGTGAGTAATTATCTTGTATTGTTTAATATGGTACCATTGGTGTATTATAATTATATTCATATTTTATTGACATATGAGACATGTGAAAATTCATGGATGAAATGAAAATAACTAGTGGATAGACTCATGTGGTTGTGGAAATATACCATTGTGGTTGGTTGTGGAAATATATCATGAGGTTGATTGTGGAAATACTTATTGTGATTGGTTGTGAGCATTAAATCTTCATATCATACTCATTCATGAAATATTGGTACCATCATGCCAACATTTGAGAAACACTGGCAACACCTTTTTAAAAATATTGTAACACCTTATAAAACCTTTTTCGAGGAATATGCCAGAAAGGAGATATAAGATATATGGATTATATATGGATTGACGAATCCCCCATGGGTCCTAGTCGGGAAGCTTTAGCTCCGTAGGTGTATACAGAGATTGTGCGACGATTCCGGAGGTTGAGCGATAACCTCGTTCATCATCATCATCATCACTATCATATACATTGGACTTACTTTATTGTGTTTATATTGTGCTGTATTGCCTTATTGACTTGTCATCTATATGTTTGTCTTACTTTCCTTTACTTGTATTTGATGATCTTGTATCCACATGTTCTCTCTTGTTCTATTATATGTGACATAATGTATACTTGTGTTTCGTAGCTTGGTGTGTTTTTGTAATATATGTGAAATGTACTAGAACTGTTAGTGCAAGCGGTGAGGGCTACCATTGTGGGACATTTTCTGATTGCGGGTGATGTTCCCTTAGTGTATGTTTTGTATGCTTTATTTACCACTTTGCTTGGTCGACCTATAATACCTACTGAGTACAAGTGGACCGTACTCATGCCTATTGCGCCCTTTCGGTGGAGGTCCTAGCTCGAGTGTGCCTCAGCTTACTTGATTCGAGCAATTGTTGGAGCTTCCAAGGTAGCGATTGGACATTCATGCATCCGAAGTTCACCTTCATATTTCTATACGAGTTATGTCTTTATTAGTATTCGGAGACAGTTATTATTCCTTTGTGGTTATTTTTCTAATGTATTTGACTCTTAGAATGTATTAGTAGTTCTTACACTATTGACACCTGGTTTTGGGCAAGATTGGTATTTTGGATAAGTTCTTTCCGCATTATTATGATTGTTTGTATGGTTCGACTTCATTCTAGGAGCCTTACCTTGGGGTATTTCTATCTTTTTCTCTATTCGTATCAGTTTGGGTGATAGGCTTACTTGTCAAGGTACGCCGTGACAAGTGCCATCATGACCCTCATTTTTAGGTCGTGACAAATTGGTATCAAAGTAGCCAGGTTTCATTGGTCTCAATAGTGTAAGAATAGGATATCTAATAGAGTCTCGTGGATCAGTACGTAGACGTCCGTATCTATATTTGAGAGGCTATAGGACGTCTTTAGGAAAATTTCCTCATTTTATTCTTTATCATGCTAATTCTTTCATACCCTGCATTCTGAGTTTTGTTTCACTCTTTCTACGTGAATAAAGTTACTTATACCTCTTATCAGTTAATAGATGCAACGAGAGATTATTGGATATCATTTGTTGGTTGTAGGCTTGTTAATGCTCGTAAGTTGTCATGGGATCGGTTTATTGATGCCTTTCTGGAGAGATTTCTGCCTTTTTGTTTGAGAGATCATATGTGGGACGAGTTTGATCATATGGAGCAGGGCTCCATGACAGTTGTTGAGTATAAGGCATGCTTCCACGCCCTATCTATTAGTTTAAGAAGATTCAAAAGTTTATGAAAGGTTTGGTTGTCTCTCTTCAGTTGGCTACATCTTAGATGGTTGTGTTTGATGGTTTTTTTCAGAGTATTGTGGATCATGTTATGGTGACAGAGGATATTTTTAGTGCATCTCAAGGAGGTGCAACATTTTGATGAGTTCAGGAGTCAGCTTATTGAGGTAGAAATTTTAGAGGTTCTTGTGGATACCATGGTAGGCCAGTGCAGGTGATCTTACTGAGTTTGGATGGTGGACCTTCTAGTTCAGCAGTATAGGGTGGCCGTTTGGATTTAGTTGTATTTTCTCCTATTAAGACTGGTCGAAGCGGTTGCTATGTATGTGATGAGATTGGCCATATGGCCAAGGACTGTCCCCGCCGTGTGTTTAGAGCTACTCCTATTTCAGTAGTGGAAGGTAGGGTTTTATCGAAGGTATGAGAGGTAGAGGTATTGGAGGCCGTGATAGTGGTCGTGGGCAGTGCTATGCCATATTATCCAGATCAGAGGTAGAGGCTTCTGATGTTGATACTACAGGTATTGTTCCTGTTTGTTTTAGACCTGTATTTGTATTATTTGATCTCAGATCGACTTTCTCTTATGTGTCTGTGTATTTTGCTTTGGGTTTTGATCCTGTTAGTGAGCCTTCTGCCATACCTATTTGTGTATCTTCCTCGGTAGGTAAATCTTTAGTGGTGGATCGAACGTGATGATCTTGTGTTGTGACTTTTGTCGGGCGTGAGACTTTGGTAGACTTTCTTGTGTTAGATATGGTTGATTTTAGTGTTATTTTGGGTATGGATTGGTTGGATCCTTATTATGTTGTCTTAGATTATTTTGCTAAGACTGTGACTTTAGCTTTAGCGGGTGTGCCAAAAATGGCTTGGGAGGGTACATTCTATTCGGGTCCTAAAAGGATTATATCTTATGTTCAGGCTCGTAAATGGTTGAAAAGGGATGTTTATCTTAGTTGGCTTATATTCGTGACACTAGTGTCATTTCACCTCCTTCCTTGGATTCTGTCTGTGTTGTCCGTGAGTTTATGGAGGTGTTCCGTACGGACTTGCCTAGTATGCCTTCGAATCGATATTTTGATTTTATTATTGGTGTCGAGTCAGGCACCAAGCCCATTTCTATTCCTCCTCATAAGATAGCCCCAACAGAGTTGAAGGAACTGAAGGATCAATTGTAAGAGTTGTTGGATAAGGGATTTATTCGACCTAGTATTTCACCTTGGGGTGCATTTGTCTTGTTTGTAAAGAAATAGAATGGGTCTATGCGGATGCGTATTGATTATCGATAGTTGAATAAGGTAACGATTAAGAATAAGTATCCTCTTTATCGCATTGATGATTTGTTTGATCAACTTCAGGGTGCTGCAGTTTTTTCAAAGATTGATTTGCGGTTCAGTTATAACCAGTTGAGTATTAGGTCTTTGGATATTCTAAAAATAGCTTTTCAGACTCGATATGGTCATTATGAGTTCTTGGTTTTGTCTTTTGGGTTGATTAATTCCCCTGCCGTGTTTGTGAAGTTGATGAACTGAGTGTTTCGACTGTATCTCGACTCCTTGGTGATCGTATTTATAGATGATATCTTGGTTTATTTCAAGAGTGGGGTTGAGAAGGAGGAACATTTGTGGATTGTGTTTTAGAGATTGGGGGATGAGAAGTTATACACTAAGCTCTCTAAATGCGAGTTTTGGTTGGAGTCTGTTTCTTTTTTCGGTCATATGGTGACTAAGGAAGGTATTATGGTTGATCCAACTAAGGTTGTAGCGGATCGTGATTGGGCTAGACCTACTTCGGCCAACGAGATTCTGAGTTTTATTGGCTTGGCCAGGTATTATTAGTGTTTTTTTAGGGTTTCTCTTCCATTGCAGTTTCATTAACCAAGTTGACCCAGAAGAAGATTCATTTTCAGTGGTCTGATGCTTGTGAGGCAAGGTTTTAAAAGCTCAAGGACTTGTTGACTTCAGCTCCTATATTTGCTTTGTCCAAGAAGAGCGTGGGCTTTACCATATTTTATGAAGCTTCTAGTGTTGGATTAGGTTTTGTGTTCATACAAGAGGATAAGGTGATTGCGTATGCATCTCGTTAGTTGAAGCCTCATGAGAGGAATTATCCTATCAATGATTTGGAGCTGTGCGCAGTTGTGTTTGTCTTGAAGTTGTAGAGGCACTACTTGTATGGAGTTCATTGTGAGATCTTCTCGGGTCATCGTAGCCTTCAGTACTTCTTTACCAGCGAGATCTTTATATGAGGTAGCACCGTTTGATTGAGTTGCTTAAGGATTATAACTTAACTATTCTCTACTATCAGGGCAAGGCTAATGTAGTTGCGGATGACTTGAGCCAAAAGTCGACTAGCATGGGTAGCTTGGTGTATCTTTTGATTTAGGAGAGGCCGTTCACCTTAGAGGTTCAGTCTTTGGCTAACCCGATGGTTAGGCTTGATATTTCGACACCGGGGAGTGTTTTGGCATTTATAGAGGCTAGATCATGTTTGATAGAGTAGATTCGAGCTCATCAGTTTGATGACATTGGATTGAGGTTGATTCGAGATAAGGTGTTGAGTGGGGAGGCTAGGGAAGCCTTACTTGATTTGGATAGAGTTTTGAGGATTGGGGGATGAGTTTGTGTACTGAGAGTAGTGATCGGATTAGGTTGATCTTGGGAGAGGTCCATTGTTTCAGATATTCTATCCATCCAGGTATGACTAAGATGTATCGGGATTTGAGGCATCACTACTGGTAGAGTGGTATGAGGGGAGCTATAGCAGATTTTGTGGCTCGTTGCCTATGTTGTCAGCAGGTGAAGGTCGATCATTTGAGACCTGGTGGTTTTCTCCAGAGGTTTCCCGTTCCTGAGTAGAAGTGGGAATGCATCACTATGGACTTTGTGACTGGTTTGCCTCATACATTTCATGGTTCTGATAGTGCTTGGGTTATCGTGGATCGATTGACTAAGTCAACTCATTTTATTCTGGTTCGGGTCTCATTCAGTGCTGAGAGGTTAGCCCCTATGTCATTCGTGAGATTGTGTGTCTTCATGGTGCGCCGGTGTCCATTATTTTAGATCGAGGTTTTGTGTTCACATTTCACCGTTGGAAGACTTTTCAGGATGAGTTGGGTACTCAGTTTGATCTTAGCACAAATTTTCATACCTTGACTGATGGCCAGTCAGAGAAAACTACTTAGGTTTTAGAGGATATGCTCCGCGCATGCGTGATGGATTTTGGTGGCCAGTGGGAGCAGCATTTGGCTTTAGAAGAGTTTGCATATAGTAATAGTTACCATTCCAGTGTTGATATGGCTCCTTTTGAGGCGTTGTATGGTTGGCGTTGTCGCTCTCCATTAGGTTGGTTTGACGTTTCAGAGGTGAGACCTCGAGGTACATACTTTCTTCGTGAGTAGTTGGATAGAGTTCGAGTCATTCAGGATAGACTTAGAGCGGCTTAGAGTAGGCAGAAGTGTTATGTTGATCGTAGACTTCGTGCCTTGAGATTGTGTTAGTGATCGTGTTTTCCTTCGAGTTTCACCCATGAAGGGAGTGATGAGGTTTGGGAAGAGGGGCAAGCTTAGCCCCAGGTATGTTGGTCCATTTGAGATGCTTCGGACTGTTGTTGATGTGGCTTATGAGTTGGCTTTACTCCCTGACCTATCAGCTGTTCATCCAGTTTTTCATGTTTTTATGCTTCGTTGCTATATTCTTGGTGAGTCTCATATTATTCGTTAGGAGTCTGTTTAGCTAGATCAGTCGTTGTCCTTTGTTGAGGAGCCAGTTTTCATTTTGGCTAGGGATGTTAGGCGATTGCACTCTAGAGTGATACCTGTGGTTAAGGTCCAGTGACGACATCGGCCTATAGACGAGGCTACTTGGGAGGTTGAGTCTGATACGCATAGTTCCTATCCCCATCTTTTCATTGACTCAGGTATTTCTTTGCCTTAGTTCGAGAACGAACTAGATTTTTAGTGGTGGATGATGTAACGACCTGAAAATTTAATGAAATCTGTGAAATTTGTAATTTTATGTGATTTGACTATTTTACCTCTCCCCATAGTTGGATTATGGTATTTCTAGAGTGTGGGAGTGATTGGCATGATTTTTGATGCATTTTAGTATCATTTATGCAATATTGTGGTTTTTGATGGCTTTAAGAGTCTTATTTTGGACTTATGTGGATATCTTTTTATTCGTACGACGGATGACCGAACGGACTGTGCCAGCAACTTCGGAATATTGATTTTAGGCTAGGTAGACCTTAGGTTCGGGTTCTGGTGCACCCGAGCTCATTTCGACCTATTGGTCGGAAAGTTGAAAAATTGGAAAGTTGGGTGTGAGACCCACTTTTGGTCAAAACGGCCTTGTATGGAAAATCCGACTTCGCCAATAGATCCGTAATGTCGATTTTAGTGTGTAGGCATGTTTTGATACGTATATTTCATATTTGATGTTTCTAGTAAAGTTTAGGATTGTTCGTAAAAGGTAAGGTTGCGGGTTCAAGTGTAGCAGACAGATTTTGGCTTTCGAGGTAGGCTATGACTTAACTCTTCAAACTGGACTGGGTAGCAAATGATGGTGCAAAATGCATGTTAAGAGTGGGTTCTAATCATGAAAAATGGCTATCTACGTGTTGTGCCCGTGTTGCAGCCTATAGGTGATGTAGTTGTTGAAATTAAAATATTATGTGATATGTTTAACCGTGTGGGGTCCAATGTGACATTGATTGTCTTGAATACATGAGAGTAATTGTGTTGTATTGTTTAATATGGTACCATTGGTGTATTATGATTATATTCATACTTTATTGGCATATGAGACATGTGGAAATTCATGGATCAAATGAAAATAACGAGTGGATATTGGCTCATGTGGTTGTGGAAATGTACCATTGTGGTTGGTTGTGAAAATATATCATATGGTTGATTGTGTAAATACTTATTGTAATTGGTTGTGAGCATTACTTCTTCATATCATACTCAATCAAGAAACATTGGTACCACCGTGGCAACATCTGAAAAACATTGGCAACACCTTTTTAAAAATATTGTAACACCTTATAAAACCCTTTTCGAGGGATATGCCGGAAAGGAGATATGAGATATGTGGATTATATATGGGTTGACAAATCCCCCATGGTTCCTACATCGGGAAGCTTTATCTCCGTAGGTGTATACGGGGATTGTGCGGCGATCCCAGAGGTTGTGCGACAACCTCGTGCATCATCATCATCATCATTATCATATACATTGCACTTATTTTATTGTGTTTATGTTGTGTTGTATTGCCTTATTAACTTGTCATCTATGTGTTTGTCTTACTTTCCTTTACTTGTATTTAATGATCTTGTATCTACATTTTCTCTCTTGTTCTGTTATATGTGACATAATGTATACTTGTGTTTCATATCTTAGTGTGTTTTTGTAATATATGTGAGATATACTAGAACTATCAGTGCTAGCGGTGTAGGCTACCATTGTGGGACATTTTCTGATTGCGGGTGACGTGACCTTAGTGTATATTTTGTATGCTTTATTTACCACTTTGCTTGGTCGGCCTATGATATCTACTGAGTACAAGTGAACCATACTCATGCCTATTGCGCCCTTTCGGTGTAGGTCCTAGCTCGAGTGCGCCTCAGCTTACTTGATTTGAGCGATTGTTGGAGCTTCCAAGGTAGCGGTTGGACATTTATGCATCCGAAATTCACCTCTATCTTCTATACGAGTTATGTCTTTATTAGTATTCGGAGATAGTTATTATTCCTTTGTGGTTATTTTTCTGATGTATTTAACTTTTGGATTGTATTAGTAGTTCTTACACTATTGACTCCTGGTTTTGGGTATGATTGGTATGTTGGATAAATTCTTTCCGCATTGTTATGATTATTTATATGGTTCGGCTTCATTCTAGGAGCCTTACCTTGGGGTATTTCTGTCTTTTTCTCTATTCATATTAGTTTGGGTGATAGGCTTTGTAACGCCCTAATTTGCTTAACTGGAACGCTACACGGTGCTTATGACCCCAGGGGACCACAAGCTAACCCATGATTGATATTTGTACCTGTATACTGCAAATCATGACATAATAATGTGGAATACGTAAAAACTATAAGGCCATAAGGTTCAACTGAATAAACTATGTCTGAAAATCATAACATCCATGTGGGTGAAAATGCCCCAAACAACTGAATCTGAAAGCTAAATCTGAACGTAAATCTGAAAGCCTCTAAACTGTCTGAATAAGGAGTTGAAGGAACATGTCTCCAACTAACTCCATAAAACTGAACTGAAGAAATAAATGAATAAATCAAATCATATTGTCCTCGAATAAATGAGGACTCACTGTATCTCTGCGACTGGAATGCTACTGCTATTGCTGGTTTGGAGCTCGTGTCTCGAAACCTATGGTGTAACATGAAAAGAAAGCACCATAGCGCAAATGCATCAGTACAACTGGAGTACTGAGTATACGAAGGAGGTAGGCTGAACATAAAAGGGTTTCATGCATGAACAATACTTACTGACTAATATGAACGTGAGAATGGAAACATGCATATATAGAAACTGAGACCGTGAATGCGTGATAGCTAAATCTATAAGCTAATATATGGATTACTGATATTTAACATGACTGATGTTGTAAGTCGGATAACATGGGCGACTGTGTCTGACAGTCCTGAATCTGATGGAACTATCAGAGTTTCGTACTGTAACTGAGTTCAACTGTATCTGATAGTCCTGATATACTGAAATCTGGAGAACTATCTGAGTTTTTTTACTGAGACTTGTACTGAAACTGTGGGAGGTAGTATTTAACTGACATGCCCCATGTATGCCATTATGGCTAAGTTGAGGTCCAATCTCTGCCCCGACTGGAGGGGTCTCCATACCGCGCCACTTGTAAGGACAACTGTGAGTGACCCTTATCTTGCAGGTAAAATGAGAATGGTGGAAACCCTAAACTGACAGGTTAAGCCACTTCATCAACCCTAATCTGACAGGTTAAGATGTCTCAACCTACGCTAGCTATGTAGTTCTGGAACGCAAGGATGACTACTAATAATCACACCCTGAACTGGCGGGTGAGTTCCCATCCTTGGGTTCACTCGATGCTAACCTCTACTCCTATCTGGAGGGACTGGACATGAATAACTGACTATACATGAAATTGATCTTACTAAATCCCGTTGACTAACAAAATATTATTGAAATTTGAAAACTGACTGAGATCATGAGGTTTTTCTTGAGTCACATGACTGACTGAAGTCTATGAAATCATAGCTTGAGTTTGGATATCGTGAAACATGACATGGATCTAGGCACACAGCTATAGTTTTCAGGTACGAATACCCCCAGGACTCGATAGAAGGAAACTGACTCACATGACATAACTTGATCACAAGACTTGAGTCCACAATTCACATTATCATAAGTAGGGGATTGCATGCTTCATGGGTTTATTCAACATCTCAACATGGTAGGGAAACATGGATATAATTCGCATACACAAGTCATATATTGATCATCATACATGCTTTATGAGGCCACCATATAATATATAAATAGCATGGAAATTCATATTGAAGTGTATAGCCAACATGGACTTGTCATTTAGATATCATGGGATCATGCACATAGCAATTTCTAGCATACTAGGCATTTTATCAAACACCTTGCATGCATTCTTTAAGGCATATATGGAACTTATGCTTTCATTATATCAAACCACCCAAATCCATGATTTTCAACCAACAACCACATATATTCCATGAAAACATTCTTAGATATCATCTTGAAGCTAAAACATCAATCATCAACAAGTGCATGTTCATATCACCACAAAAAGTTTACAAAATACATTTAAAATCATGATTCTTGAGCTCTATGAACGAATTGAATCCATAGATGAACACTATGCATACCTTAGAATAGTAATCCGTGAAAATTGTAGTGAAATAAGCTTGGAATTGGAAACCCCCAATTAAACCCTAAACTTGCTCTTGGTTGTTCTTGAGAGAAAGTTGATGAAAACTCAATATTTTGGTGATATTAGGCTCAAATCCCGTGTTAAAGACAATATATAGGGTAGGGAAATTGTCCAAAATACCCTTAGAAATACAGAAGTGGAATGCTGAAACTGGGTAGAGCACCGGATTTCAGTAGACGGCTCCTGCCTTAGTCCACCGCTTTTTAGCAGGCGGCACCTGCCTTATTGCACCGCTATAGAGCGGGCGTCGCCTGCAGATCACGTGGGTTTACTGTTTTGAAATCGAAACGAGCCGTAAATGGATTCCAAAAATTCTAAAACTTACCTGAGATGTACTACAACCTTGCCCCATCACAACACAACTTGAAAATAAAAAACGAGCGTCGGGAAGGTCGTCAAATAAATCTTTGAAGTTTGGAGGTCTAAAATGAGACTAAATGTTGAACACTTATGAGAATTTGGTAAGTCTTGAGGCTTGTAAAGCCAAGCGAGCTGAACTTGTACGCAACAATTTTGCGGGGTCTTATAATATCTCCCCCATGGGAACATTCATCCTCGAATGATAATCAACTGAGAGGGGATACAAGAGAAGCTGAACATGAACTGAACATGGAGGACTGAAACACGATCTCATGACTGACATGCTAAACATACTGAACTCATCCATATTTGATGCATGGATAACTGATACATGAATGCATAACTGAGTTTCTCAAGATGAGAATGCATTTCTGATGCATGGTCTTATAACTGAACTGATACATGAATGCATGACTGAGTATACAACGGTTAATAGATGCCAAGTTTAAACTGGGGACATGAACATGAAACTGAACAAACTTGAGGAGAACTGTTACCTTGAGCTTGATCTGAATTAGCGGGGAAGAGGTGAGGATACTTGGTACGCATATCTGCTTCTGCTTCTGAAATAGCTTCCTCATGAGACTGATTTTGCCAAAGAACCTTGACTAGAGGGACTTCTTTGTTCCTCAATGCACGTGTCTGATAGTCTAAGATTTCGACTAGAATCTCTTCATAAGAGAGGCTGTTCTGAATGTCAATGCTCTGAATAGGGACAACATCTACTGGGTCACCTATGCACTTCTTAAGCAAAGATACATGGAAGACTGGATGGACTGAGGCTAGATCAGAAGGCAACTTAAGCTCATAAGTTACCTTGCCGAAGCGACTGAGAATCCTGAAGGGACCGACATATCGGGGACTGAGTTTCCCTTTCTTGCCGACCTCTTCACTCCTTTCATGGAAGAGGTCTTAAGATAGACATAGTCATTGACCTCAAACTCGAGATCCTTTCTATGAACATCTGCATAGGACTTCTGTCGGCTCTGAGCAACCCGGAGTCTCTCTCTGATCAACTGAACTTTCTCTAAAGCATCAAATACTAAGTCAGGACCTATAACTGAGGCCTTACTAACTTCGAACCAACCGATCGGAGATCTACATCTCCTACCATAGAGAGCTTTGAATGGAGCCATCTGAATACTGGAATGATAGCTATTATTGTATGCAAACTTAATCAAAGGAAGTGGTCATCCCAACTTTCCTTGAAATCAATTGCACACGCCCTTAGCATATCTTCAAGAGTCTGAATGGTCCTCTCTGCTTGACCATCTATCTAAGAATAAAACACTGTACTGAGATGGACTTGGGTACCGAGACCCTTTTGGAATGCTTTTCAAAAGTGAAAGGTGAACTGGGTACCTCTGTCTGAGATGATAGATAAGGGAACACCATGTAATCTGAATAACTCCCTGATATAGAGTTTAGCATAATCTTCGGCAGAATAGAAAGTACGAACTGGAAGGAAATGAGCTAACTTGGTCATTCTATCTACAATGACCCAAACTGAATCATGCTGATGACGAGTTCTAGGCAAACCCATCACGAAGTCCATGTTTACTTCTTCCCACTTCCAAGTAGGAATGGTGAACTCTTGCATGGAACCACTAGGTTTCTGATGCTCTATCTTAACCTGCTGACATGTAGAGCACTTAGCCACAAACTCTACAACATCTCTCTTCATCCCACTCCATCAATAGATATCCCGTATGTCGCGGTACATCTTAGTGGCCCCTGGATGAATAGAGTATCGCGTACCATGTGCTTCTGCAAGAATTCGATGCCTCAATTCATCTACACCTAGAACACATAGATGACCTTGACAATAAAGAACACCATCTCTTCCTTGGGAGAAAACCTCAACTTTCTTATTCTGAACTGACTCTTTGAGCTTGTCTAGGCTAGGATCCCTGTCTTGCTTCTATTTTACCTCGGAAACTAGAGATGACTCTGAACTACTGTGAACACATACACCACCCTCTGAAGAGTCGACTAAGCAAACGCCTAGTCTGGCAAGATGATGGATCTCTTGAGCTATCTTTTTCTTGCTATCCTCAATGTGAGAAATACTAACCATAGAGAGTCTACTGATAGCGTCGACCACAATATTAGCCTTGCCTGGATGGTAAAGAACACTTATGTCATAATCCTTCAAGAGCTCTAACCACCTTCTCTAACAAAGATTGAGATCCTTTTGGGAAAAGACATACTGAAGACTCTTATGATCTGTGAAGATGTCTACATGAACTCCATAAAGATAATGCCTCCAAATCTTCAAGGAAAAAACTACGGCTGCTAACTCAAGATCATGAGTAGGATAATTCTTCTCATGTGGCTTTAACTGTCTGGAGGCGTAGGCTATGACCTTACCATGCTGCATGAGGACACAACTTAAACCCACTCTGGATGCATCACAATAGACTATAAAACCATCTGAACCATCTGGAAGAGCTAGAACTGGAGTTGAGGTGAGTCGCGTCTTCAAATCCTGAAAACTCTTCTCATATGAATCTGACCACCGAAACTTAATCCTCTTCTGAGTCAATCTGGACATGGGATATGGAATAGAAGAAAATCCCTTGACAAACCGTCTGTAATAGCCAGGCAGACCCAAGAAACTTTTGATATCTACTGGAGATATGGGCCTGGGCTAGTTTCTTACTGCCTCGGTTTTCTAAGGATCTACCCTAATGCCATCACCGAAAATAATGTGGCCAAGGAATGCTATTGATCTTAGCCAAAATTCGCACTTGCTGAACTTGGCGAACAACTGATGATCCCTGAGAGTTTGAAGAACAATCTTGAGATGGTATGAATGATCACGCTCCGTGCGAGAATAAACCAGAATATCATCTATAAATACTATGACGAACATGTCCAAGTACTGCTTGAACACCCGTTTCATCAAGTCCATGAAAGCTGCAGGGACATTGGTAAGACCAAATGACATGACTAGAAATTCAAAGTGGCCATACCGAGTACGAAAGGCTGTCTTCGGAATCTCACATTCCCTAACTCTGAGCTGATGATAGCCTGATCTGAGGTCTATCTTGGAGAAGTAACTGGCACCCTGAAGTTGGTCAAATAGATCATCAATCCTGGGAAGAGAATATCTGTTCTTGACCGTGACCTTGTTGAGCTGACGATAATCAATACACATCCTGAGTGAACCGTCTTTCTTGCATGCGAATAACGCTGGCGCACCCCATGGGGATACACTTGGCCTAATGAATCCCTTATCTAAGATATCTTTCAACTGATCTTTCAGTTCCTTGAGTTTTGCTGGTGCCATTCTGTATGGCAGAATATAAATAGGCTGAGTATCCAGAAGAAGGTCTATACCGAAGTCTATTTCCCTTTCAGGAGGAATGGCTGGAAGATCTTTGGGAAAGACATCTGAATATTCACTAGCAACTGGGACCGTTTTGAGACTGGGAGACTCGGAGCTGGAATCCTTAACATGTATGAGATGATACACACATCTCTTAGAAATCATTTTCCTTGCCCGAAGGTAGAAAACAAGCTGACCCCTAAATTCTGAAATGCTACCCTTCCACTCTAGGACGGGCTCATTCGGGAACTAAAACTAAACTATTTTGTTTCTGCAGTCGACTGTGGCATAGCAGGAATGGAGCCAATCCATGCTGAGAATAACATCAAATTCATTCATCTCTAACTCAACTAAATCTGCTGATGTGGATTTCTGAAATATCATAACCGGGCAGTTCCTGTATACCCACTGGAGTAAAGACTGAATAAGGCTTTTCTAGGATTTCAGGAGTGATTCTGAAATTGCTTGCTATGTATGGAGTAACGAAAGACAACGATGCACCTAGGTCTAGCAAAGCATAAACATGAACATGGAAAATCTATAACGTACCAGTAATGACATCAGGAGAATTTTCCTGATCCTGTAGGGTCTGAAGAGCATAGAGTCTATTTGAGCATTGCCCACTGGCTACGTAGTTCTGGAATGCAAGGATGACTACTAAGAATCACACCCTGAACTGGCGGGTGAGTTCCCATCCTTGGGTTCACTCGATGCTAACCTCTACTCCTATCTGGAGGGACTGGACATGAATAACTGACTATACATGAAATTGATCTTACTAAATCCCGTTGACTAACAAAATATTATTGAAATTTGAAAACTGACTGAGATCATGAGGTTTTTCTTGAGTCACATGACTGACTGAAGTCTATGGAATCATAGCTTGAGTTTGGATATCGTGAAACATGACATGGATCTAGGCACACAGCTATAGTTTTCAGGTACGAATACCCCCAGGACTCGATAGAAGGAAACTGACTCTCATGACATGACTTGATCACAAGGTTTGAGTCCACAATTCACATTATCATAAGTAGGGGATTGCATGCTTCATGGGTTTATTCAACATCTCAACATGGTAGGGAAACATGGATATAATTCGCATACACAAGTCATATCTTCATCATCATACATGCTTCATGAGGCCACCATATAATACATAAATAGCATGGAAATTCATATTGAAGTGTATAGCCAACATGCATTTGTCATTTAGATATCATGGGATCATGCACATAGCAATTTCTAGCATACTAGGCATTTTATCAAACACCTTGCATGCATTCTTTAAGGCATATATGGAACTTATGCTTTCATTATATCAAACCACCCAAATCCATGATTTTCAACCAACAACCACATATATTCCATGAAAAAATTCTTAGATATCATCTTGAAGCTAAAACATCAATCATCAACAAGTGCATGTTCATATCACCACAAAAAGTTTACAAAATACATTTAAAATCATGATTCTTGAGCTCTATGAACGAATTGAATCCATAGATGAACACTATGCATACCTTAGAATAGTAATCCGTGAAAATTGTAGTGAAATAAGCTTGGAATTGGAAACCCCCAATTAAACCCTAAACTTGCTCTTGGTTGTTCTTGAGAGAAAGTTGATGAAAACTCAATATTTTGGTGATATTAGGCTCAAATCCCGTGTTAAAGACAATATATAGGGTAGGGAAATTGTCCAAAATACCCTTAGAAATACGGAAGTGGAATGCTGAAACTGGGTAGAGTACCGGATTTCAGTAGGCAGCTCCTGCCTTAGTCCACCGCTTTTTAGCATGTGGCGCCTGCCTTATTGCACTGCTATAGAGCGGGCGGCGCCTGCAGATCGTGTGGGCTTACTGTTTTGAAATCCAAACGAGCCCTAAACAGATTCCAAAAATTCCAAAACTTACCCGATATGTACTACAACCTTGCCCCATCACAACGCAACTTGAAATTTAAAAAACGAGCGTCGAGAAGGTCGTCAAATAAATCTTTGAAGTTTGGAGGTCTAAAATGAGACAAGTGATGAATACTTATGAAAATTTGCTAAGTCTTGAGGCTTGTAAAGCCAAGTGAGCTGAACTTGTACGCAACGATTTTGCGGGGTCTTACAGGCTTACTTGTCAAGGTACACCGCGACAAGTTCCATCATGACCCTCATTTTTGGGTTATGACATTACCATTATGTATAATAGTTAGATATTGTTATAAAATACAAACAAAAAATATGAAATTTATACTCCAACAACAAGTATACATTGATTTTAGTGACAGCGGGGAAGACCATATCCTCAAAAATCAATTTGGAGTACAGGGGCGTCGACTTCGACTGCGAATGAAATGTCATTTTTGGCTTACCACAACTCTGCCGCTGTATTTGGTGGCTAAGTGGCTGAGCTATTGCTGGAAGGTTAGTCGGAGATGGTGGTAGGTATTCTCGGAGTTCAAATTTGAATCATAACCAGCACCAAAGAAAAATTTAAATCTAAATTTGATTTGGTAAAGTTGAAAAAAAAACTTGTAAATATTTGTTTTTAGTTTTCTTTTATTTCTTGTGTTAGGTATATTTTTATTTTAGCTTACTTATTACTATGGCATCGTGGAATGAACATGAGCTTGGTGGTTGAAAATATTATCTTGAAAATCTATGTCCATATTATGATGGACCTCACCTTTGGCAAGACTGTAGATATGCTCCCTAGAGAGAGATGTGTGCACCATCTCCATCCTATTAGGAGTATAATTATTCTGTATGTGGTGTTCAAGATGGACATTGGAGTGATTGCCCAAATGCCCCCTCCCCTCATTGTGCTAACCCAAATTCTAGTTCTTCTTATAAGTTTGGTAGGTCTTTTGGTCAAGTAAAGAAAGGACGAAGAACCGGAAAGAGTGGCATTTAAGTTATGCTTAAACTAGTGTTGGATCATATGGACACAACGAATGATATCATATGTGATATACTTCAAGACATTAGGGCATTTAACAAGGAAAAAGAAAGGATAGGGGAGATGGATATCGAGGTCAATCATCCAAAGCACTCTTCTACATTATGTTTAGATGATATCTTGTCTGTGAAATTATTTAGACTAATCAAAGAGTGTGAATATGAGGAGCAAGAATCCTATAATGATGATGAGCTTGATTTTGATCAACACTTGAAGATTTCCCAACCAACCGAACTATTCATGAACGAACATGCCAATGATGAGGAAAGGGTACTAGAATCAAAAGAAGAAATCAAGAACAATCCTTGTGAAGACTCTAGTTCATTTCAAGGTAAAGATACTAATAGGGATGCTACTCCAGAATTGAGAGTTAGTCCTCATTCGAACCACTTTTCAACATTATACTTGGCGGATGTGATGAAAGTCGAACCACCCAAGCAAATGAGGAGGAAAATTATTACATTTTGGAGTTTATCCTTCCAAAAGGGTATACTACAACACCAGTTTTGAAGGCCAAGAAGCTTAAAGGTCGATATCCATTTAGTGGCTGCTTAAGATCCTCATCGTTGCCCAATTAGCCCACACAAAAGTTCGATGCAAAATTGGTCAAGCAGTTTAAGTCTTCGAAGTGGCGTAATAGAATATTCCTTATCATGCCCTCATATTTGCCCAACAGACCTAAAAGATGTAAAGATTAAAATATGGGCCAACAATTTAAATTGTCTAAGTGGAGGGATAAAGGATGACTAAATATTGTCGTGCTGCGACACTAAATTAGGCGCTTCTTGGGAGGTAACCCAAGGCATTTTGTTGTCTGTATTTGTATTATGTGATTGACATCAGATCTTCCCACCCACAGTGCCACAGGTATGTTTCTAACACGCATTTGGGACATTGCATGATTTTAAGTTGAGGGTGAAGCTACTTGTGGGTGTTGATGTCCTCTTGGGGTTTTTGTTGCCGTGCCTCTTTTCCTCGGAGTCTTATTCCTAGTAAAGTCGGCATATTTAGGTATATTGTATTTGTTTTGTGATGTGTCATGGTTAACTGGGGGAAAAATAAGTATCTAAGATAGTTGACATATTTTTGTTGATTTTTCTTAGAATAATGAATACCTCTCCAATTGTCTATCTGGTAACTATGTGATATGCATCTATATATGACTATTGTGAATCTTTTTATGGCATTAGTACTAGGGATATCATAATCACTGCTAACAATTGCATGAACTGAATGGGTAGTAGCTTGTGATGTACCTTTGTGCCATATGTGTGTGAGATGCTACCTAGTTCCCGTTGTGTGTTAAATCTAGAACTTGCCCGGTTGGTCTTGCCTTGGTTGTAGAATAGCGGTTAGGAAAGGATCGTAGGCCATTGTTGATATTAGTCCACTTTTAACCTAAATGACCTTCCAGGGGTGAATAATATCCCTTGATCCTGATTTTGAGCCTGAACGCCTATTATTTTTATTATACCTATCACCTTCCTATTTGTATCACAATGAACCTGTTTTGGCCCTGGTCCTCCTTGGGCATTACGCACTTTGACTTAGAAAAATAGCCTAAGTTGAGGGCGGCTATCATAGGGGTGCATGATGTAGAATGAGTATTAATAAAGGTAAAATAATAGTAAAGTGAGTAAAAGTTGGGTGTGGTAGAAAAAGAGCAAGGAAAGCAAAGATGAGAAAAAAAAATGAATGACTAAAAGACCACACCCATCTTTAGTATGTTTTGATAAAGAAAGGGACAAATAAGGTAAGGGTTAATAAGTGAGACCCTAAAAATAGTGTAGTTCCAAGGAGGCTTAGTCACTCTAAATATCCTTGCGTATCATACCAACCCCAAGCCTATGTTACAAAGCCGAAGAAAAGACCTATAGTGATCATAATTTTACTGTCTGAAAACTCAAGCAATAAAAATAAGGGTAAGCATATGGTATTTGACATTCATTGATTGGAATTTCTTTCTGAGAGTGAGTGTATCTTGACCGTCCCTGCATTGGCATGCTTGATTTCATATATGAATGAGGAGGGACTTCTTTATTGTAAGGTCACATCGGTTGCATTGCCAGCTGGTTACTTGTTTGGGTAGTGTAACTTGTATAGATGCATGATTACTGTTTCTAATTTGATGCCATATCTTGATTCCTTTGTGTCACATTGTTTATCTTCACTGATGTACACAGTTGAGGTTAAAGTGATTGAACTTGGAGAATGAAATATGTTTTGAGCTAAAATTGATGATTGACTGCCATAGGTATCTTATGTTTCTTTTGGTTAAGCATCGTAGTGTGTGTTATGTAGTTTCTTGAGGACAAGCAATTGTTTTAAGTTGAGGGTGTTGATGTGCTAGCTTTCTGTTAGCATATTTAAGACTTTTTACTTGAAATAGTTGTAATTTCTTAAGTAACTACTGCTGTTTTTGATTGTTTTATATTTGATTTTGCAGTAGGAGCTAAGATGCTAGAGAACCAACGAGGATGGAAGCAAAAGAGTTAAAATCTGAAGTAAATAGAGGCAAAGTGTGGCTGACGATATTTGTGATAAGTCGTCATCCTTAAACAGAGAATGGACCTGAGTTGAGAGTTGTGAAGACATTTTGTGATAAGCCGTCAAGGAGCTGATAAGTTGTCAAAATTGCTATCAGCCGAAGGCAGAACATGAGAGTTGAGGTCGAAACTTGATGACATTCTTGATAAGTCGTCAAGGAGTTGATAGGACGTCAGAGTTTGTCATCAACCTAAAGCAGCGAGTAACAAAAGCAAAGAGGAGCTGACGACATTTGTGATAAGTCGTCAGCCTCCTGATAAGTTATCACAAATGTCGTCACCTAAAAGGAAAATCCTGAATTTTTTATTTTAAATTTTTGTTAAGTTATGGGTATAAATAGCAGCTTTTAGGGTTCATTCATTGTCCCGGAACATCTTGAACGTATTCCATAGACCAGTTTACTTCTTTTTAGGATCTGAGCTTGTAATTCAATTTTCAACTCTTTGATTTAGTTGTGGGAAATTCTTATTGTACTTGGAGGAGAATTAACTTTGGATTTCATCTTTTGTAAGTTTAATTGCTTTAAATCATGAATCCAATCATTGTTATCTCTTTCTATCTTATGAGCAACTAAAACCCACAACTAGGGTTGTAAGATCTATGACTATTCTTTCATTGATTTAGTAGTTGGTTAGGGTTCGAGTGATTAAGGAAACATCTTGATAATTCTCTTGTATTAATTATTTTCTGTTGGTTGCAAACAATAGGCTTTGCTTACTGTTGATTTGCTTGAGATAAGAAATCAACCCTAGTAAGACGTGAATTATCAACGAGGATTTGGGAAGGTTAAGCTCTCATCTAATGATTAATGTTGTAACAAGATTGATCAACTTGAGATAAAATTAGTATGAATAGAATGATTTCTTAAGTTCGAGAGAATTAGGGAGTTCAACATCTAGGTAGGTTGAGAAACACTTAGATGAACTGTTGAAACTGATAATCTGGTTTTTCCCGCAAGTCATGAGAACCTAATGCCACAACTATTATTTAGTGGGGATTAGTAATAATAGTGATCACAACCCTAACTTATTCTTTATCATTGATTTGAACTATTGAAATTTTGACTTTGAGTTCTGAAGCAAGTTACGACTTTAACATCTGTTTGATCATTGAAAACCCCCATTTTATCTTTTTGTGCCAGTTGTTTGAATTTAACTTGTAGCTTTAGTGTCAAACTAGTTTAATTACCACTTATATTGTTCCCTGTGGATTCGACCCCGACTTCAAAGTTGGGTAAATATATTAACGACGACCACTTTGCACTAAATTGATGTGTAAGTTGAGCTTTAGCATATGTTCTAATACAAGACCTTATCTTATAGTATCAAAAAAATTATTGAAAAGGGAGAAAAAGTATTAGGGAATTGTCCAACAACACATCCTTTGTCTAATAAATACAACTACTATCCTCAAATGAAAATGTGAATATGTGATGTTGGATCATGAAATAGTGCATTGCTAAACCAAATAAGGAAGGTAATATTACCATTAAATTAGACATGACCAAAGCTTAAGAAAGATTTTCTTGGACCTTTCTTTATGAGGTCTTAGATAAATTTTCTTTTAGCCCTATTTTCTATCATGACCCAAAACCTAAGGTCATGATGGTACTTATCGTAGCTAAGACTTGATAGGTAAGTCAATCATCCAAAATTGATAACAAAGAATAATACAATACGACAATTCCCAAGGAGAGACTTCTAGAGAGATGTCAGACCATACTTGTACAATAATAGCAGAAGTCTAAACCATAAAGATATCATAAACCATCCCAAAATTCGGTGTCACAATGTAAAAATAATCTAATACAACTAAAAGATTAAAAATACAATCGAAACCAAAAAATACAAGTTTGTCTTTGGAATACAAAATAAAGATATCAACATGATAGGAGGGGGTCTGAGGTCGACTCTAAAGGCATAGAGTGGCCAATACCTCGAAGTATTAATAACCACCCGTGCAATCTCAGCTGTTGTGCAACACACTTATACCTAGATCTGTACTGAAAGGGCACAATAGGAATAGGTACGATCCACTTATACTTAATAGGTATCATAGGCCGACTGAGCGAAGTAGAAAACAAGATGCATTAATACATACTATGAACATGTCACCTGCAATAAAAAAATGTCACAAATGATAGTGTTGAAGATATGTCTCATAAATAAATTAGGAGTATATAATTTTAGTATTTTTAAATTATTAGAATCCTATGTGGCTTAGACTTAGGAATTAGTTATACCTTTGTTATTTGAATTAGGAATTAGTTATTCTTATTTGAATTGATTTCTAGTTAGAAATTTAACTATAAATATATGTTTTGAGTTATTAATAATATAATTACCTTTGATAATACTATTGCAATATCTTTTTCTCTCCATATTTTTCTCTCTATTTCTCAAATTTCAAAGATAAAAACTAACAATTGATATTAAGAGCCAATTTCTTGAGGGATCTGTGAGCGAGATGAATTCTAAAAATAACGTTTTCCAAATAGCTCCTCCTGTCTTTGATGGTGAGAATTACCATCTTTGGGAAGTAAGAATGGAGACTTATCTTGAGGCTTTAGATCATTGGGAGGACATGGAGGAGGATTACGATGCCTTTCACTGCCCAATAATCCCACGGTGGCCCAGATCAGAAGTCATAAGGAAAAGGAAATCAAAAAAACAAAGGCAAAAGTAACTTTGTTTGCTTGTGTTTCTCCAATAATTTTCACAAGAATTATGGACTTTAAATCAGCAAAAGAAATTTGGGATTATCTGAAGGAAGAATATACAAGACATAAAAGAATACGAGACTGTTGAATCTAATAAGGAAATTCGAATTTCAAAAGATGAGGGAATCTGAGACCATCAAAGAGTACTCAGACCGACTTCATAGCATTGTTAATAAGGTAAGATTACTTGGCACAAAATTTAAAGATTCAAGAATTGTTGAAAAGATTATTGTTACTGTTCTTGAAAGATATAAAGTATCAATTATTACCTTGGAAAACACAAAAGACCTGTCCAAGATTACCTTGGCAGAATTATTAAATACGTTGCAGGCGCAAGAGCAAAGTAGGCTTATTAGACAGGATGGGATGATTGAAGGAGCTTTGGCGTCTAACCACAAGACTCAAACCAAGGGTAATGACTCAAGAAAAATTACCCACATTGCCAGCACTGTGGCAAAATAGTTCATCCTCCATTTAAATGTTTAAAGAACCAGATGTACAATGCAAGATACGTAATCAAATTTTCCATGAAACCGTGATTTGAAAAAATAAATCTAAAAAATATGAAGCAGATGCCCAAGTCACCAAAGAAGAAGAAGAAGATCACTTATTTGTGGCAACATATTCTTTAACCAAGAAATTTGATTTTTGGATGATTGATAGTGGTTGTACAAACCACATGACATATGAAAAAACTCTTTTTAATGTGTTTTTGCCTTTGAAAAATAATAAAGTCATATTTTGGAATGGTGACTATATTCCTACAGAAGGAAAAGGGAATATTGCAATCAAAACAATATTAGGTACAAAAATAATTTCAAATGTCCTTTACGTGCCCGATATTGATAAAAGTTTGTTAAGTGTTGGTTAACTAATGAAAGAAGGATTTAAATTATTATTTTGTAACACCCCAAGACTGCACCCTGGGCGTCATATGGTGCTTACAACCCCAATGGACCACAAACTAACCCATAACTGGTACCTGCTATGAGCATTGAATATAATACTGAAATATATATGTGGAAGAAATTTGAAAATGCCATAAGGTTCTCAAAATACTGAAATAATATTAATTATAACTGATAATAACATCTGCAAATTGAATAACTATCTATGCTAGTCTGAAAGCCTCTAACTGTCTGAATATGGAGTTGATGGGACAAACCCCCAACTAACTCCTACTGAAATAACTACTAAACTGCTAAAATGCTGAAATAAGTAAACTTTGTCCCTGAAATATGAGGACTCACCACTATAACTGCTGCTGATAGCCTGAGCGGCTAAATACGGTTAGGAACCTGAGTGTCTGAACCTATGGTATGAGTCATCATAGCGCAAAGAAAGAGTATGTGTCAGTACGTGGAATATACTGGTATGCTAAGTGAGGTAAGGATGATATATATGGATTCACATGCATGAGTTGATAACTAACTGAATGAACATCATGAAGTAACTGGATGAGAGTACATACAAAATTGTAACCACTGAATATACTGAACATGATATACTATGCATATAGATATACATTATGTATCTGAGATTATATTGAAATTGAGTGTTAAATTCTGATGGCTGAGTAACTGATAACTGATAGTCGTGGTTCTGCAGAACTTTTTGAGTTTTTTACTAAAAGTTGAGACTGAAACTGTAACTGTGGGAGTGTTCATCTAAGTGACATACCCCGATATAGACTGATTTAGGGTCCAACCTATTACCCCAGTTGGAAGGGTGTTAGTACCTTGCCACGGGATACTAACAATATTGGCTCAATCTTAATCTAGCAGGAAGACTCATGAAGTATATATATAATTGTGTCAACCCTAGTCTGGCAGGAGGACGAGTTACCCTACGTTGGCTACGTAGTTCTGTAATGCAAGGACTGCTACTAAGGGTCAAACCCTCTTCTAGTAGGAATGCCCCCATCCCTAGGTTCGCTCGGTGCTGAATCCTACTCCCAACTAAATTGACACTGAACTGATCACTAGACTATATTAGGCTTAACTGGTCTAACACTGATCGTGTTGGCTGACTGTACTGTACTGAGTTTACTGAGTTCTGTTAACTGACTGAGCACTACTATTCTTGACCTTTACTGGGACAAGTATATAACTACTATAACTAAGTAACTAGCTAGATTTAGGGTAATAAATACCCCTAAGACTCGATAGCATAATAAATAAAACATAGCCAATTTTGAAAGTATAACAATAGTCAATTGTTCACAATTCAATCACTGAGACATTTTGCAAACACTTGGAGGTCATGAACTTGTATATGGATGAGAACACAAGCTAAAATGTCAAGATTATACTATTAAATTCACATGGACATTCTTTCAAACACATGGGGAGCATAATCAATGCACAAGATAATGAACAACACATAAACATCATGACTAAAACTTAAACTTGCAATTTTAAGGGTTTTGGCATGGGAATTACATCAATCAAATACATGCTATCTTATGTTCATGAAACTTATAATTAAATCTTGAATTGAAACCAATATAATAACACAAACATTAATACAACCCAATTTACGCATGTAAATCATGAAACTAAAAACTTGTAGTTTTAAAAGGGGTTGAACTCTAAGGGTGGAAGAAAACCCAAGGATGAACACCTAACATACCTCAGTGACGAAATTCATGAAGATTGTTGGATATTTCTTGGAACTTAATCATGTTCTTGATGAACTAGGGTTTATTTCTTGAGAGGATTTTGGGAATAATGAATGTATCTTGCCCCTTTGGAAGATTAATTTTGTGTTTTGGCTTAATTGGGTGAGGGGAAAAGGACCTAATTGCCCTTGTAAAGTCAAAATTAAGTTAGCAAAATATGCCTAGTGATACGGTAGGCATCGTGCCGCATCGATTGTGTCGACGTGATGATCGATGCACAGTGTCGATGCTGTCAATGCCATAGCCAAAGTAACGCATTGAGATTGCATTGGCTTGCTATTTTGGTCATCTAAACATGACTCAAATGATGTCCAAAAATTTTGAAACTCACTCAAGATTACCTATTGACATTCCTGATCATGAATCAACTTAAAAATTGAAAATCTAAGGTCGAAAAGATCATAAATGATGCCATTGAAATATCGTGGCCAAAAATGAGACTAAGCGTCAACACTTTGCTAAAATATTCTAAGTTTGGGATCTCTTTTTGCATGCTATATAGGATAGAAATGACTAGGACTTTGAGAGGTCTTACAATATCACCCCCTTGGAAATATTCATCCTCCAATGAGTCTGACCGAACTGAGAGGAACCGAGGAACTGTACTTACACTGACATGCATAACCGAAGCATGACTGAATTCTGGAGACATGACACATGACTGATCTATTTCTTGAATACATGAATGATATGAGAATGTTATGCAACTATAACTGAGTATAGAATATAGTATATCTAAGGTAGGTTGTTACCTTATGCTGAGTCTGAGTTTGCAGAGAATAGGTGAGGATACTTGGTTCGCATGTATGCCTCTGCTTCCCAAGTAGCTCCCTCAATGGACTGATTCCGCCAAAGAACTTTGACCAAAGAAATTCCTTTGTTCCTTATTCTACGAATCTGATGATCAAGGATTTCAACTGGGACTCCCTCATAACAGAGACAGTTCTGAACATCTACACTCTCTATATGGACTACAACTGCTGGGTCACCTATGCACTTTTTTAGCAAGGAAACATGGAACACTGGATGCACTGATGCTAAGTCTGTAGGTAACTCAAGCTTATAAGCTACCTTACCGAAATGACTCAGAATTCTATAAGGACCAACATATTGGGGACTAAGCTTCCCTATCTTACCAAATCTCTTTACTCCTTTCATGGGAGAGATTTTCAAATACACATAATCACCAATCTCAAATTCAAGATCTTTCCTTATCACTTCTACATAAGATTTCTGTCGGCTCTGGGCTGTCTTAAGCCTCTCCCTGATCACTGTACTTTATCTAAGGCATCAAACACCAAGTTAGGCCCCACTACCGTGGCCTCATCTACCTTAAACCAACCAATGGTAGATCTATATAGTCTCCCATAAAGAGCCTCAAACGGAGCCATTTGAATACTGGAATGATAGCTGTTATTATACGCGAACTCAATCAAAGGTAAGTGGTCATCACAACTACCCTTAAAATCAACAACACACACTCTCAACATATCTTATAAAGTCTGAATAGTCTTTCCTGCTTGACCATATGTATGAGGGTGAAAGGTTGTACTGAGGTGGACTTGGGTACCAAGACCTTTTTGGAAGGCTTTCTAAAAGTGAGAGGTGAACTGCACACCTCTATTTGAAATGATGGACAATAGGACATCGTGTAACCTAAATAACTCTCTGATATAGAGCCTGGCATAGTCCTTGGCTGAATAAGAGGTGTGAACTGGTAAGAAATGGGCTAATTTAGTCATCATGTCCACAATGACCCAAATCAAATCATCCTAACAATGAGTACGAGGTAAACTCATCACAAAATCCATGTTCACTTTTTCCCATTTCTAAGTGGAAATACTGAACTTCTACATAGACCCACTAGGCTTCTGATGTTTAATCTTAACCTGCTGACAAATGGAGCGCTTAGCCACAAACTCTGCAATGCCCCTGGATGAATAGAGTAACATGCACCATCCGCTTCATCAAGAATTTGATGTCTCATGCCATCCACACATAGCCTACCTTGGCAATGCAACACACCATCTCACTCTTGGGAGAAAACCTCTACTTTCTTGTCTCTGACTGACTCTTTCAACTTAACTAAACTGGGATCCCTGTCCTAATTTTTTTTTTACCTCAGAAACTAAAGAAGATTGTGAACTAATTTGCACCCATACACTACCCTCAACTGAATCAACCAGACGGATACCTAGTTTGGCAAGCTGATAAACTTCCTGAACTAACTTATTCTTACCATCCTTAACATGAGCAATACTACCCATGGACAACCTACTGAGGGTATCTGTCACTACATTGGCCTTGCAAAGATGATACAGAACACTCATGTCATAGTCCTTCAACAACTCTAACCACCTTCTTTGATACAAGTTCAGGTCTTTTTAAGAAAATGCATACTGAAGGCTTTTGTGGTTTGTGAATACATCAACATGCACCTCATACAAATAGTGCCTCCTAATCATTAAGGCAAAAACAACAACTGCTAATTCAAGATCATGGGTGGGATAATTCTTTTCATGGGGCTTAAGTTGTCTAGAGGCATAGGCCACAACCTTACCCTCCTGTATCAAAATACACCACATGCCAATTCTGGAAGCATCATAATATATAACAAATCCATTCAAATGGTCGGGTAAAGTCAAAATTGGGGCTGTAGTGAGTCGAGTTTTCAACTCCTGAAAACTCTTCTCATAAGAATCTGACAACTGAAATTGAAATTTCTTTAGAGTTAATTTGGCATGGGGGACGTAATAGATGAAAAACCTTCAATAAACCATCGATAATAGCCAGTCAAACCCAAGAAACTCTTGATATCTAATGGAGAGATGGGTTTGGTCCAGTTTCTCAGTGCTTCAGTCTTTTGAGGATCAACTCTAATGCCATCACCAGAAATAATATGACAAAGAAAAGCTAGTGATCATAGCCAAAATTTGCATTTCCTGAATTTGGCAAACAACTGATATTCTCTGAGAGTCGGTAATACTACTCTAAGCTGGTCCGCATGATCATGTTCACTGTGAAAGTAGACAAGAATGTTATCGATGAATACTATGAAAAACATGTCTAAGTACTTCTTGAACACGCGGCTCATCAAGTCTATGAAAGCTACTGGGGCATTGATAAGACCAAATGACATGACAAGAAACTCAAAGTGATTATACCAGGTTCTGAAAGCTTTTTTCAGAATATCTCATTCTTTGACTCCCAGCTGATGATAGCCTGATATAAGGTCTATCTTAGAAAATTAACTGGCACCCTGAAGTTGGTCAAACAAGTCATCGATTCTAGGAAGTGGGTACTTATTCTTGACTATAACTTTTTCAACTGACGGTAATCAATACACATTCTAAGAGAACCATTTTTCTTTCGCATGCATAGAACTGGTTCACCCCAAGGGTATACATTGATTTCATGCTAAATCATCAAGTTATGAATTAAACCATGTAAATATATTGTCCTCTCAAGCTTAACACATTTCCATGATCAAATTCATGTTTCTCACTCATTCATTGAAATGTCTTATATTTTGGGTCTTTGAACTATGATTTTATATCACTGTTTTAAATATTGTTATCGTATTTTTGTAATCATTCTATGCTGAAGGGTTATGAACACCCGATACCTATCTGTTTATACATGTCTTTATTTTTAAGTCATAAGTCAGACAGATCATGATTTTATTACTACATTTAGAACATTATGTTCATGTTGAGCACTCATCAGTACAGTACCCTATCATGTTAGACCCATAATAGTAATACCAGTATAATTCAGTTGGGAGTAGGATTTATCACCAAGTGAACCTAAGGATGGGGGATCACCCACCACTTAGGACTGAGTCCTTAGTAGCAATCCCTAAGTTCCAGAACTACATATCCAACATAGAATTATGAGATGTCACTTGCCAGTTTAGGATTGACACTATCTTAGAAGTCACCCGCCACTTAGAAAATTTTAGCTAAGTGTTAGTACTTAGTCATTTCTAAAGCCCTCAAACTTTGAGGAATTTGTTTACGGCCTTTCTAACCTTAGAAAGTTAGTTTTTGAGTTGATTCATTATCGGGGAAGTCAATAGTACATCTCAAGTGAGTTTTAAAACTTTTGGATAAACGTAAGGGCGTGTTTGAAACTCCAAAATAGTGGCTCGAGGCGATGATCCCACGACGACCAGCCTAGAGCATCACTCCAAAGCCCGCGGTGCCCTGCCTAGAGTGGTGCTCCAGATCCTGCGGCGCCCTGGCCAGTCTGGTCCGGGTAAATTCTACAGTTTTTTTCGCATTTTTAAGGGCTAATGGGACATTTTTCCTTTACTCAATATCTCCATAACACGGGATTAAAGCCCCAAATAGGAAAATTACTCATCCTTTTCACAAAATCCTCTCAAGAACAAACCCTAGCTTCATCAATTTCAAGGATCAAGCTTCAATAACTCCCCCCAATATCCACAAAATTAACAATCAAAGTATGTTAGGTGCTCATCTATGGGTTCCTTTCACCCATATAGTCCAAGAATCCATTTTTAAAACATCAAGATTATTGATTAATGATTTACATGCTTGAAATTGGGTTGTATTCATGTTCATGATCTTAATTGAGTTTCAATTCATGATTAATTATGGTTTTCATGAAATTGAAATAGCATGTATATTGAATTATGTAATTCCCATGTTATAATCCTTGAATTAGAAAGTTTGGGTATTGTAGTTACAATGTTTACATGTTGTGCATGATTATATGCATTAAGTTGTGCTCCTCATGTGTTTGATGGAACGTTCATGTGAATTAAATTGTTAAATCATGACATTCTAGCATATGTACAAGTTTATGTCGTACAAGTGTTTGACAAAATGTCTCTATGAATGAATTATGAACAAGTGGACCTTGTTATACTTTCCAAGATCATGTTATGCTTTACTTTTCATGCTGTCAAGTCCTGGGGGTATCTAATACCCGACAATCTTGTTGTTTACTTAGAATTTCAGTAGGTACAGAATAGTCAGTGATTTCACGTATAGGAGTACTCAGTTAGTTACACAACTCAGTGAACTCAGTCCAGTTCAGTCAGTTAGCACAATCAGTGACAGTTTGGACCAACCTAGTACAGTTTAGAAATTAGCCCAGTGTTTATTCAATTAAGAGTAGGATTCAGCACCGAGTAAACCCAAGGATGGGGACTCACCTGCCAGTATAGGGTGTAATCATTAGAAGCAGTCCTTTTATTCCAGAACTACGTGGCCAGCATAGGTTGAGATATCAACCTGCCAGTTGAGGGCTGATGAGGTGTCTTACTTGTCAGTTGAAGGTACCACCATTCTCATTCAGAGCACCTGCTAGATGAGGGTGACTCAGCAACTTGTCTTTAACCGTGGCACGGTACGGACACCCGTCCAACTGGGGTTGTAGGTTGGACCCCAATCAATTCAAAGAGGGGAATGTTGGTTAGATGATTACCTCCCACATTTTTAGTTTCAGACTCGGTATAGAACTCAGTTCAGTTCTACAGCACCAGGACTGTTAGAAACAGTCACCCAGCTTAGTATAGAACTCAAATTTGTTCTACAGCATCAGGATTGTCAGAAACAATCACCCAGCTAACAGTAATATATCTATCAGTGAACTCAAATTATCTATCATTCAATTATCAGAACTCAGTACTTAGAGTTAATATGATCTTAGTTACAGTATACGTAGTTATGTGCATTGTATTAAAAAAATCAATATTTACAGTAGTTTCATATATATATGTACTCTCATTCAGTTATATTCATGTTATTCAACCAGTATTGTTCATATATATGAACCCATGCATTCAGCCATACCTCACTTATCGTACTAGTACATTTAAAGTACTGATGCATACCTTTCTTATAATGACCCAGGACTACCCCCTAGTCATCACACGGTGCTTATGACCCCGAAGGACCACAAGCTAACCCATGAATGATATCTGCTGTGAGCACTGAATAATAATACTGTAATTAATGTGAAAAATGGGCTGAAATGCCATAAGTTCAAAACATCTAAAATACTGATAAAATATAACATCTATAATACTAAATATTGTCTAAAAATCTAGTCTGAAAAGCCTCTAGCTGAATCTGTCTGAAAGTGAAGTTAGTGGGACAATCCCCCAACTAACTCAATCTACTGAACTGCTACATCTACTGAAATACCGAAGTAAAAGTACATCCTCGATAGATGAGGACTCACTATTGGATCTGCTACTGCTAGCTGAATCTGGATAAACATGGTTAGGAACCTGAGCATCTGAACCTATGATATAAAACATCATAGCATATACAATTATGTGTCAGTACGTGGGAATGTACTGGTATGCTAGATGAGGTAAGGCTGAATACAAGGGGTTCATATGCATGAACAATAACTGACTAAATAATATAGAGTAACTAAACATGAGAGTACATGAATAACTGGTACTACTAAAATCACTGGGTATGCAACATTGTCGACATACATAGATATATACTATATCTGGACATTTTTGAAGCTAAGTACTGAGTTCTGATAACTGAGTAACTGATATCTGAAGTTACTAATAACTGAATTACTGATACTGATTGACTGTGTCTGACAGTCTTGATTTTGTAGAGCTAAACTGAGTTCTAAACTGAAGACTGAAACTGAAACTGTAGGAGGTAATCATCTAACCGACATGCCCTAAATAAGATAAAATAACTGAGTTGGGGTCCAATCTATATCCCCAATTAAAAGGGTATCAGTACCGTGCAATGGGTAAAGACAACTACTGTGGAGTTATTCCTAACTAGTGGGTGACCCCTAAGATCAGTCCTAAACTAGCGAGTGATCCCTGAGTATGTCAGTCCTATCTAACGGGTGATATCTCATAACCTATGCTGGCTACATAGTTCTAAATTTTAGGGATTGCTTCTAGGGACCCAATCCTAACTAATGGGTGAGACCTCATCCCTAGGCTCACTCGATCCTGAATCCTACTCCCAACTGAAAGACATTGGTCTGATCATACTGAAATGGACTGGGCTGATGCAGAATTTACTGAGTTTTCCTAAGTTTTGTAACTAACTGGGAGTACTACTGATCATGACATGACAAATACTATCTTGTCACTGACATTGGCTTTAGGTAAACAACTAAATTATTGGGTATTAAATGCCCCCAGGACTCGATAGCATGAAAAGTAAGCAAAGTATCACCTCGAATAACATAACAATGTTCACTTGATCATAATTTATTCATAGAGACATTTCATCAAACACTTGTAATGCATTAACTTGTACATGGACGGGGAATACATGTTAGCATGCTATAATGGCATTATTTCATTCTCATAGACAATTTATCAAACACATAAGAAACGTAATTGGTTTAATAAATCATAAACACTTAGGGTTAACATGGTTACAATAATCAACTTGCAAATTGAAAGGTTTATCATAAATATCATGTAATTCAACACATACTAGAATCAATTCTTGAAACTTGTAATCTAAATCATGGATTAAAACTCAAACAACATCATGAACATGAATTCAATCTAATTCAAACATAGAAATCATAAATCATAAATCATAAATCATAAATCTTGTATTTTGAAAAGGGATTCTTGGGCTCCATGGAAGGTAAGGATCTATGGATGAACATCTAACATACCTTAATTTGAGAGTTTCTTGAGAAATTCTTGGGATTGACCTTGATTCTTAAGAGCTAGGGTTTGTTTTCTTGAGAGAGAATATCTTTTGATTTTTGGAAAAAAGTGATCAATAAAAGGTTTAAACATTTTTAGGGATTAAATCACATATCTAGATGAATTAAAATCATGGGGAAAGATTGTTTTAATCATGGGTGCAACTTTAAGTTTTTGTCCAATTTTTTCAATCTGGACCCTTGGCGCGACGCGCCACTATCGTGCCAAGCCACTGGAAAATGATAATTGGGAAATTGCATGGTGGCGCGATGTAGTAGAATCGCGTTGCCACCTTGGTTGAGACCTGGAAGATCACTGTGATGCGGTGGTATCGCATTGTCTCACTAGAAAATGACAAATGTCATTTGGACTGTCTCCGCGATGTGCTAAAGTACTGGTTGTACACTGTCTTACTAAAATGGCTTTAACTCTTCGCCCGAGTGTGGATTTGGGCAAATTTTGTATCGATAAAAAGCGTATTCATTTTACCACACGTATAAAATTGCATTCGCCCAGGTGTTATATTTATTTTGCGCTATGATGTCTTATATCATAGGTTCAGACGCACGGGCTCCTGACCGTACTTAGCATCCCAGATTATCAATTGCAGATTTAGTGGTGAGTCCTCATAGTTCGAGAACATAGTCATCTTTTTAGTATTTTAGTTTATTTTTCAGTAGTTAGAGTTAGTTGGGGACTTGTCCCATCAACTCCATGTTTAGACAGTTAGAGGCTTTTAAGACTAGCTTATCTCAGACAGATGCTCAGGTTTCAGTATTTATTTACCAATATTTGATTTCAATTATGAACCTTATGGCAGTTCCATCCTAATTTTTGCATCATTACAGTATTATTACTCAGTTATTGTAGCAGGTACCAGTCATGGGTTAGCTTGTGGTCCTTCGAGATTATGAGCATCGTGTGACATCCGGGGTGCAAACTTGCGGAGTTACAAACTTAATATCAGAGCCTAAGGTTCAATAGAGTCCTAGGAAGTCTGAAAGCTACGTCTAATAGAGTCTTGGGCATAGGTGTGTAGTGCCCCACACTTATGGACAAGAGTCTATAAGGCATTTTAGGAACAAGTTCCCTTCTTTAAGTATTCATATCATGCGAGTGAGCATGAGCTCAAGTTAAACTCTCAGTCTAATTCTTTCTTCCTCCCATCTACAGAATATGCCTCCTAAAAAGACCAACGAAAGAAGGACTGGGAATCATCCAGCACCTTCACCCACCCAGCCAGATCCCTTGGATGAGCATGTTTCCCATGATGAATTTAGAGCAACTTTCATGACTCTAGCTCATTATGTGGCAGCCCAGAATGAGCGTTCAGTTGCAGTCCAGGCCAACCTAGTGGCCAATACTGTTGCAGCTAGAATTCAAGACTTCACCAGAATGAATCCTCCATTATTCATTGGGTCTAAGTCAGATGAGGACCCACAGGAATTCTTTGATTAGGTGCAGAAAGTCACAAATATTATAGGGGTGATTGCTAGTGAGAGTACTGAGTTGGCCGCATATCAGTTGCATGATTTGGCTCGCTCATGGTCAAGTAGTGGAAGGCAGAGAGGGCCACTAATGCAGGGCCCATAGAATGAGAGGAATTTGCTACTGCTTTCCTTGATAGGTTTTTCCTACTGAAGTTGAGGGAAGTGAAGGTTTTGGAGTTTATTAATTTGAAATAGGGCAACATGACAGTGAAAGAGTATTCCGTTAAATTTACTCAGTTAGCTAGATATGCCCCTTATGTGGTAGCAGATAGCAGATCTAAGATGAGTAAGTTTGTGTTGGGTATGTCAAAAAGTATGGTCAAAGAGTGTAGGACCGCAATGCTGATTAAAGAGATGGACATATCTAGGCTTATAGTCCATGCTCAGCAGATATAGGAGGCTAAGAATAAGGAGAATGAGAGAGAGAATAAGAGGGATAGAATAGGTAGCTTCAACTTCGCTACGCCCAAGTCAGAGTATGGAAATTATTCTCAGTTCTGCCCCAAATCCTCAGTTCTAGCTCTGTCCTCAGCCAATGCTCCAATGTCAAAATTTAGAAATGGCAATAAAAATAGGGCACCAGGCCCTAAACCCCAAGGTAGTGTTAGCAGTGCCCGAACAAATCCTCTTTGCTAAAAGTGTGGCAAAAACTATTAGGGTGTCTACAGAGTAGATAAAAATATATGTTTCAAATGTGGCAAGCTAGGCCATAGAATTAGAGATTGTCCTCAGTCAGGTTCTCAAGGTTAGTATAATCATCCTTCAGCTCAGTCCGATCGTCCAAATTAATAGGGTGCCGATTCCAGTGCCACCAGTGGGCAACACCCAAGTAGACTTTATTCACTTCAATCTCAACAGGATCAGGAAAGTTCTCCTGATGTGGTCACTGGTACATTACAAGTTTACCATTTACATGTTTATGCTTTACTAGATCCAGGAGCTTCTTTGTCCTTAGTAACTTCTTATATAGCTATTGACTTTGAAGTCAGTGCCAAAATCCTAGCAGAGCCCTTCTCAGTTGCTACCCCAGTGGGTAAATCTATCATAGCCCGATGGGTATACAAGAACTATCCGGTTATGGTATCTCAAAAAGCTACTTCAGCAGACTCAGTAGAATTCGAGATGATAGATTTTGATGTCATTCTCAGCATGGATTGTTTTCATTTATACTATGCTTTAGTTGACTGCATAAATAGAATTATCTATTTTTAGTTACCGAATGAACCTATCCTTTAATTGAGGGGAAGTACCTCAGCACTTAGGGGTTAGCTTGTTTCCTACCTAAGGGAGAGGAAACTGATTTCCAAGGAGTGTGTCTACTATCTTGTTAGAGTTAAGGATTTTAGTTCTGAGACCCTAGTCTTGATTCAGTTCCAGTCGAATGTGAATCCCAAATGTGTTTCCTAAAAACCTTCTTGGAATTCCTCCTGAGAGAGAAATTGACTTCAGAATAAACCTTCTCCCTGATACTCATCCTATCTCTATCTCTCTGTATAGAATAGCTCCAACAGAACTCAGAGAATTAAAAAAAAAACAATTGAAGGATCTCTTAGATAAGGGATTTATCAGGCCTAATGTCTCCCCATGGGGCGCACTAGTTTTATTCATGTATAAGAAAGATGCTTCTCTCAAAATGTGTATTAACTACCGTTAGTTGAATAAATTCACAGACAAGAACAAATATGTACTTCCCACAATGGATGACTTGTTTAACCAACTTCAAGGTGCCAGTTACTTTTCTAAGATAGACCTCAGATCAGGCTATCATCAGCTCAGAGTTAGAGAATGTGACATTCCAAAAATAGCTTTTAGAACATGGTATGGTCACTTCAAATTTCTAGTCATGTCATTTTGTCTTACTAATCCCCCAACAGCTTTCATGGACTTGATGAACCATGTGTTCAAGAAGTACTTGGATAGCTTCGTCATAGTCTTTATTAATGACATTCTTTTCTACTCCTGCAGTGAACATGATCATGCAAACCATCTCAGAATAGTATTACAAACTCTCAGAGCCCATAAGTTGTTCGCCAAATTCAGTAAATGCGAATTTTGGATAAGGTCAGTATCTTTCCTTGGTCATATAGTTTTTGGTGATGGCATTAGAGTTGATCCTCAAAAGACTAAAGCAGTAAGAAATTGGACCAGTCCCATTTTCCATCAGATATTATGAGTTTCTTGGGTTTGGCTGGCAATTACCGATGGTTTGTTGAAGGATTTTCATATAGTGTGTCCCCTATATCCAAACTAACTCAGAAGAAATTCAAGTTTCAGTGGTCAGATTCTTATGAGAAGAGTTTTCAGGAGTTTAAGAATCGACTCACTACAACCCTTATTTTGACTTTACCAGATGGTTCAGATGGGTTTGTGGTATATTGTGATACTTCCAGAGTTGGTTTAGGGTGTATTTTGATGCAGAGAGGTAAGGTCATAACCTATTCCTCTAGAAAGCCTAAGCCCTATGAGAAGAATTACCCTGCTCCTGACCTTGAATTAGTAGCTGTAGTGTTTGCCTTAAAGATTTGGAGGCATTACTTGTATAGAGTACATGTTGATGTGTTATAATACCCCACATTTCTTTAGTGAATTCTAAGTCTCAAGACATGAGTATTCATATACAAAATTTTCAAAACACTTATTATTTTCCAATTTAGAGCCTGCAATTGCTTAGGAAATTGAATTAGCTTTCCAACGATATAAAATTTGCCTAAGAAGTTATGGCGATTTTAAGTTTTAGTCATTTAACACCGTCATTTTAAACCTTAGTACATCACGGAGCCATCATAAATGACGATTTTCAATTTCCAGTGAAACTCCGTGTAACCACCACATCGCACCGTCATCCGAAATCCCAATTGTCCTTTTCCAGTATCCAATGGCGATAATGGCGTGTCGCGCCAAGGGTGAATTTCAGAATCAAAAGGCCACCGCAATTACTCCGCATTCTTCCAAGCCCATAGTTCCTAGTTGTCAGTTTTCAGTGACATGACGCGATAACGCCAAGTGCCCATTTCGGAAAAATTTGATGAAAAACTAATATTTTGTTCAGGGATAAAACAGTCCTTTCCCCATTATTTTAGCCTGCCCAGGTGTGATATTTAATCCCTAAAAACATTTTTAAAATTATTCTTTAATTAATGCCACAGATTCAAGAGTGAAGTTAGAGGCTGACTAGTGAAACAGGAAATTCAAATGAAAGAAGGTTCTTTCACCTTATAATTTCTCCCAAAGCATAAGGCATTCTCTCCCAATCAAGAACCCTAGGTCTCAAATTCAAGGTCAATCCTAAAGAATTCACCAAGAACTTCAGGAAATCCATCAATTAAGGTATGTTAGATTTTCATCCATGGATCCCTTTCATCCATGGAGTCCAAGAAACCCTTTTAAATTATAAAATTGTGATCTTTTTAAGTTATTGTGTTTTAAAATGTGATTTCACCTATGAATCTCCATGAACTATGATCCTATACCATGTTACCATGAAATTATTGTTAGTATTTAATCCTCCATGTTTTAATGTTGTTATTTATTGAACAAGACCTCAATTTAACTCTATTACGTCGGATTCATGCTATTTCTATATGTTTTAGGACATTCCTATGATTGTTTTAAATCATGAACTACAAGTGTTTGATAAAATGCCTACAAAAGTGATTGATTTAAATAAAAGCCTTCATGTTTTGTCCTTTATGAATTAGTGTCATTTTACTATTATTATTTTTGAGTCTTGTGGGTATTGAATACCCGAAATCCATAGCTGCTTACTTAGTCTAGTATCAGTACATTACAGAACAGTCTTCATATTATATTATGAGCTTTATCAGAATAGTCAGATATAAGTCATTCAACTCAGAACACTCTAGTATCTCAGTGTCTTTCAGTTGGGAATAGGATTTAGCACCGAGCAAGTGCAGGGATAGCGACTTCCCCGTTAGATAGGAAGAGTCGTTAGTAGCAGTCCCTATATTCCATAACTATGTAGACAACATAGGATATGAGAAGTCACCCGTCGATTAGGCTTGACTATCTTGCATAGGTCACCCATCAGTTCAGGCTTGACACCCTTAGTCCTTTGGATATTATATCAGTTTAGTGGATCCACATAGCCAGCGTTAGTACCCGTGGCACGGTATTAACACCCTTCCAACTGGGGCTATTGGTTGGACCCCGATTAGCTCAAATTGGGGAATCTCGGTTAGATGATACCTCCCACAGTCTCAGATATAGTCTTAGTTATAGTCTCAGGTCAGTTATAAAGTCTTAGAGTTGTTTGACAAAGCATACAGATATCAGTATTTTATTAGTATTTTAGTTTATAAATTTTACTCAATCCATGTTATATGCTTGGTCATGCATCCTAGTGTCCATAGATTTTCACGTATCTTCAGTAATTACAGACTATCATGTATACTTGGTATTTACAGTTTTCTCCATATTTTTAGTACTTACAGATCTCATGTTCTCTACTCAGTACTCTATTTTTTACATGTATAACCAGTTAGTTATTATTATTATTATTCCTATTCATTAAACCATGCATATCAGCTTACCTCATTAACATACCAGTATATTCAAAATACTGATCTGATACCTCTTTTTTGTGCTATGATATATCATATCATAGGTGTTGACGCTCAGTTCCTGGATCACACTTAGTCCCTCAGATCATTAGTAGTACAGTAGCAGTGGTGAGTCCTCATTATCCAAGGACAGATTATATTACTTCATGTCTTTAGCTCAGTAGTTAGTAGAGTTAGTTGGGGGCCTATTCCATCAACTCATAGTATTCAGTTTAGAGGCTTTTTAGATACTACGGTTAGCTATTCAGATTATTCAGATTTCAGTATTATTCCAGATTCATAATTCAATAGTTGTTTCATTACTAAAACCTTATGTCATTTCTATTATTCTTCTACATTTATGATTATATTATTCAGTGCTCACAGCAGGTACCAACTCATGGGTTAGCTTGTAGTCCCTCGGGACCGTAAGCACCGTGTGACGACTAGGGGGTGGTCCCGGGTCGTTACAAACTTCGCATCAGAGACTAAGGTTTTAAAGTGTCCTATGAAGTCTGAAATCCGCGTCGAGTGGAGTCTTGTGCATGGGTGTGTAGCGCGCCACACTTATGGATGAGAGGCTATAAGGCGTTTAGGAAAAAGTTTCCCTTCTTTTAATATTCATGTCATGTGAGTGAGCATGAGCTCAAGTTAAACTCCATATCTAATCCACTTCCTTTTTATATTTATAGAACATACCTACCAAGAAGAAAAGAAGATGAACTGGAACTCTGCCAGCCCCTCAGCCTATCCAGGCAGATCCTCTGGACGAGCATGTCTCTCACGCAGAATTCAGAGTTGCGTTCACTACTCTATCCAATTCAGTAGTAGCATAAAATAAATGGACAACTGCTATTCCGTCCAATCCAGTGTCCAATAATGCTGCAACTAGAATTTGGGATTTCACCAGGATGAATCCTCTTTCTTTCATGAGATCTATGTCTAAAAGGATCCACAGGAATTCTTAGATATGGTTTAGAAGGTAACGGATGCTATGGGGGTGACGTCTAGTCAAATTGTTGAGTTGGTTGCATATCAATTGCAAGATGTAGTTGATACTTGGTTTAAGTAGTGGAAGGTTGATAGGGGTGTAGATGAAGGGCCTATAGAATGGGAAGAGTTTGCCATAACTTTCTTAGACAGGTTCTTCCCATTAGAGTTGAGAGAGGCCAAAGTGTTAGAGTTTATTAATTTGAGGCAAGGAAGCATGAGTATGATGGAGTATTCCCTCAAGTTTACTCAGTAAGCTAGGTATGCTCATCATGTGGTAGCTGATAGCAGGTCCAAGATGAGTAAGTTTGTGTCTGACATATCTTATAGTGTAGTCAAAGAGTGCAGGACCGTAATGCTGATCAGTGAGACAGACTTGTCTAGGATGATGGTCCATGTTCTATAGATTGAGGATAAAAATATTAAGAGAGGGAGAGAGGAAACAAGAGAGCTAGGACGGGTAGTTTTAATTTTAATCAGCCAAAGTCAAAAGGTTGTAACCGTCATCAGTTTCATCTGAGGTCTTCAACCCCACCACCCTCTTCAGCCAGTGCCCTAGTCCCCAAATTCAAAAATGACAACAGGGATAGGTCACCAGGATCTAAGTCCTAAGTTAGTGTTACCAGTGCTCGTACTAATCATTTGTGTCAGAAGTATGGTAGGCACTATCAGGGTGAGTATAGAACGGGTAATGATGTGTGCTTTAGGTGTGGCAAGCCAGGCCATCGGATTTGGGAGTGTCGGGTAGTTGCTCAGAAGGGTAGGGATGTGCGCCAACAGGGCCAGTCCCACCAGTCGTCAATTTCATTCGGTCGCTCGGCTCAGCAGGGTACCGCTTCCAGTACTACCAGTGGTCAGCATCCAAATAAATTATATGCTCTTCAGTCCCTCCAAAATTAGGAAAATTCTCCTGACATAGTTACTGGTACATTGCAGGCCTTTCACTTACATATTTATGCGTTACTAGACCCTGGAGCTTCTA
Source organism: Capsicum baccatum var. pendulum (assembly GCA_030864225.1). Lineage (NCBI taxonomy): Eukaryota > Viridiplantae > Streptophyta > Magnoliopsida > Solanales > Solanaceae > Capsicum > Capsicum baccatum. Next base: position 59,052,600 of record CM061553.1, on the reverse strand, counting down.
TTTCTTTTGTAACTCCTTATATAGCTGTCAACTTCAGAGTCAGTCTCGAAATACTAGCAGAGTCCTTTTTAGTGTCTACCCCAGTAAGTGTTTTCAGTGTAGCTAGACAGGTATACAGGAACTGTCCGATCATAATATCTCAGAAAGTTACCTCAGTTGATCTCGTGGAGTTAGAGATGACAGATTTTGATGTCATTATTGGCACAGATTATCTCTAACATGCTATACCTCAGTTGACTGTAGAAACAGAATAGTTCATTTATAGTTCCCAAATGAACCAGTCCTTAAATGGAGGGGTAATACTACAGCTCTTAGGGGTTAGTTGATCTCATACCTTAGAGCTAGAAAATTGATATCGAAGGGGTGTATTTACCATCTTGTTCAAGTTAAAGACTCTAACTCAAAAACTTTAACTCTTGAATCAGTCCAGTAGTAAATGAATTCTTAGATGTATTTCCTGATGATCTACTCGGAGTTCCTCCCAAAAGGAAAATCGACTTCGGAATAGACCTTCTCCCAGATACTCAGCCTATATCTATTCTACAATATAGAATGGCTCCAGCTGAACTCAAAGAACTGAAAGAACATTTGAAGGACCACTTAGATAAGGGATTCATCAGGACCAGCGTCTCCTCATGGGGCACACCTGTTCTATTTGTGTGTAAGAAAGACGATTCTCTTAGGATGTGTATTGACTACCGTCAGTTGAACAAGGTCACAATCAAGAACAAATATCCACTTCCTAGAATCGATGACTTGTTTGATCAAATTTAGGGTGCTAACTACTTTTCCAAGATAGACCTCAGATCAGGTTATCATCCGCTTAGGGTCAGGGAATGTGACATTCCAAAAATAACTTTCCGAACTCGGTATGGTCACTTCAAATTTCTAGTCATGTCCTTTGGTCTTACAAATGCCCCAGCAACCTTTATGGACTTGATGAATCGAGTTTTCAAGCAGTACTTGGAGATTGTAAGACCCCGCAAAGTTCCCTCATAGTCTAAGCCTTAGAGCATGTTAAGTAAAATGTAATTCTGGCCCTAAAAGATTAAGAAGAGACTTTCCAAGTGATTAGTGTTTTAACCTTGTTGAATTTTCCTAAAAATGACTTTCTATCGTGTGGGAAATTGAATTATATTTCCAACGTACCCTTTTTGTCAAAATCTGATGTCAGAGTAGAAAGATATAGCCTTTGTCTAGAAAGCAGTGGAATCGCCCAAGTGCGACGGAGAGGTCCGACGGACCGTCACACTGGCAATGCACCGTCGCACCCTACCGTCGCAAGGAGACAGAAAGTGAGTTTTTGGACCAGGTTCAATGTTCAGGACCAACGGACCGTCGGGCCTCCGACGGACCATCGCATCCCACCGTCGCACAACCCGATCAAATTTTTTAAGTTATTTTAAAAAGGGTTTTTTGGTTTTTTCCTACTCTTTTATCAATAAGATATATTCCAAATGAAGCAGATGGCTTCATTCATCATCTAAACATAAGAGAGCTAGGGTTTTTCTCTCAAAAACAATCTAAAATACTTATCTAAGAACATCAAGAATCCTCTATAGATTTTACGAGTTGAGTTGAGATTCAAGTTCCCCAAGTAAAGGGTTGAAAGAACCCTCTCTCAAGAGTAAGAAGAAGAGTTAAAAGAAATTTTGTTCATCCAATTTCATAATCTAAGGTATATGGGATTTTGAACAAGGGTAATCCTTTCACCCTTGTTCCTAAAGGCTTATTTTAAACTACAATTTTCTGTAATTTATTAGATTTTTACATGAAATTGAATTAGGGTTTTTCACCCAAAGTTATTGATTGCAATTTCTTGATGTTTCCCATGAATTGAAAGTCAAATAGCATGATTTTGCATGTTTTCTTAAAAAATTGAAGTTGGGGTTATACCCTATGTTGTTACTCCTTGAGAATTTAAGAGTTTCAATGTTCTAGAAATTAAAGTATATGAGTATATTGATATTTTAAGGCAAATTGTTGTAACTTCCAGATTTCTACATGATTTATGAATCTATATGCTATCTAGTATGCATTTTGATGAATCAAAACTTGAGATTGAATTATGGGTCATTAAGCCCTACTTGAGATTTCAGTTTTATGAACTTTTGTGCTATAAGCACCCATGATTTAAGTATTTTGAGATCATTGAGAAAGTTTTGACCTAATGGTCATAGAGCTTTGACATCTACTTCACTACATGAGATTACAGATTTTACAATTGGGTTATTATTGAACCATGAGATTATTTTTAAAGTGGATTTCCATGAGATGAGTGAGATAAACTAAAGGGATTAGTATTTAGCACTGAGTTGGGTAAGTTACTATGGTTTTTTACCCCAGAACTATGTGCCACCATAGGATTGAGATTTTGGGCCTGAGGCCGAGATGAGTGGGCCCGAGGTTGAGATAAGTGATAACTGAGTTGAAGTTATACTCCCTGGCAAGAGAATGATGTCTCTCCCCAACATGAGGTTTCTTCCTTAGGAGGACAAGACGTCAGACTCCATGTAGCTTGCATGGTTTATGTCGGTCATGAAAACCTCCCTTGAAATGAGATATTTTCTAAAGTAAATAAATAGCTTTTGAGTATTTTCCAAAGAAGGAAGTAGTTTTCTATACTAATAAGAGTTGATCATCAGTTTTTAAACCAAAGTGATACGATTCTGAGTTCCAAGTGTTTGAGTCCAAAAGAGTTATAAGTTCTTGAGCATTAAAGAAGTTTTACCCTCCATGAGATATATGCATGAGTTAAAAAGTATTGTTTCAAGTTTCCTTCAGCCTACGAGTAATGAGAATAAAAGGAGAGTACAGATTTTTAAAGCTAAAGTATAATGACTCACGAGATTTGTGTTACATACTTTATTCTACATGATTTATGAGCTTTATATTTTTGACTTATTCATACCATGTGAGTCATTCCTAATTGCATGCATAATTTGATTAAAGAGTATTGATATTGTTTTATATAAATGCATACACCCCCATATAATCAGTACATTTCCAAGTGTTGATCCACATATACGTCTATGTGCTACATTGTCTTATAATATAGGTTCAGGTGCTTAGTTCCAGCCTCTTCAGTGATTTCCCAGTACCTTGATCTATATCTCTACAGTGGTGAGTCCTGATGGTTCGAGGACCTATCTTCAGACATTTCAGTATTTTTAGTAGTTATGTTATTGCTTTTAGTTTAGTTTGAGTCAGTTGGGGACCTGTCCCAATGGCTCTCTAGTTCATGGAGTAGTAGAGGCTTTGTCAGACTAGTTATCAGATTGTTGTTATGTTGATATTTCTAGTATTGTGGTCGTTTTGACCAAGTATTTTCTTCGTATTTTCTTTCATTTGATATAACAGTGCCAGTGTTTTGTTTATTTCATCTTGAAATGAGTTATTATAAGTAGTAACAGGCTCAAAGGGTTAGATTGGGGCTACTTGTAGCCTTAAGCACCGTGTGACATCCTGGGAGGTGATTTCGGGTTGTTACAGACATGTTCGTCATAGTCTTCATTGATGATATTCTTGTTTACTCCTGTAGTAAAAATGAGCATGCAGACCACCTCAGAGTAGTGCTTCAGACTCTTAAAGCTCATCAACTGTTTGCTAAATTCAGTAAGTGTGAATTCTAGCTAAGATCAGTAGCTTTCCTTGGCCATATCATTTCTGGTGATGGCATTAGAGTCGATTCTCAAAAGACCAATACGGAGAAACACTGGCCTAGACCCATCTCTCCATCAGATATCAGGAGTTTCTTAGGTTTAGCTGGATATTACCATCGGTTTGTTTATGGATTTTCTTTTATTGCATGCCCCATGTCCAGATTGACTTAGAAGAAAGTTAAGTTTCAGTGGTCAGATTCCCGCGAGAAGAGTTTTCAGGAGTTGAAGACTCGACTCACCTTAGCCTCAGTCTTAACTCTACCAGATAGTTCAGATGGTTTTGTTATGTACTGTGATGCATCTAGAGTAGGTTTGGTTGGTGTCCTCATGTAGAGAGGTAAGGTCATAGGCTATGCCTCAAGACAGCTTAAACCCCATGAGAAGAATTATCCGACTCATGATCTTGAGTTAGCAGCTGTAGTGTTTGCCTTAAATATTTAGAGGCATTACTTGCATGGGGTGAATGTAGATGTGTTCACTAATCACAAAAGCCTTCAGTATGTGTTCTCTCAGAAAGATTTGAATCAGCATCAAAGAAGGTGGTTGGAGTTATTGAAGGATTATGACATGAGTTTTCTGTATCAACCGGGAAAGGCCAATGTAGTGGTTGATGATCTTAATAGATTGTCTATATGTAGTGTCTCTCATGTTGAGGATGGTAAGAAGAAGTTAGCTCAGGAAGTTCATCAGCTTAATCGACTAGGTGTCCGCTTAGTCCACTCAGCAAAGTGTAGTGCGTGGGTGTAGAGTAGCGCCGAATCATCTCTGGTTTCCTAGGTAAAGGAAAAGCAGGATACAAATCCTAGTCTAGTTAAGTTAAAAGAATTAGTCAAAGATCAGAAGGTGGAGGTTTTCTCCTAAGAAGGAGATAGTGTTTTGCATTGTCAGGGTAGATTGTGTGTGCCTGGTGTAGATGACTTGAGGCAACAAATTTTTGCAGAGGCCCATGGTGTGAGTTACTCTATTTATCCAGGGGCCACTAAGATGTATAATAATTTGTGGGAGATCTATTGGTGGAGTGGGATGAGGAGGGATATTGCAGAGTTTATGGCTAAGTGCTCTACATGCCAGCAAGTTAAGATTGAACACCAGAAGCCTAGTGGGTCCATGCAGGAGTTCAATATTCCTATGTGGAAATGGGAGGAAATGAACATGGACTTTGTGACAGGTTTGCCTCGTACCCATCATCAGTAGTTGGTTAGAAGTAGGTGAGGCCACAGTAGTAGGGCCTGACTTGGTGTTTGATGCGTTAGAGAAGGTTCAGTTGATTAGAGAAAGGCTTAGGGCTGCCCAGAGACAACAGAAATCATATGCAGACATGAGGAGAAAGGATCTCGAGTTTTAGGTCGGTGACTTCATGTACTTGAAATCTCTCCCATGAAAAGAGTGAAGCGATTCGGAAAGAAAGGAAAACTCAGTCCCCGATATGTCGGTCTCTTCAGAATTCTCAGTCGTTTTGGAAAGGTAGGCCTTCAGATTTAGCCTCAGTACACCTAGTGTTCTATGTCTTATTGTTGAAAAAGTGTATTAGTGATCCAGCTGTAGTTGTTCCCTTAGAAAGTGTAGATATTCAGAACAGTCTTTCCTTTGAGGAAGGTCCAATCGAAATTCTTGATCATCAAGTTCATAGACAAAGGAACAAAGAAGTTCCACTAGTCAAAGTTCTTTGGTGAAATCAGTCCATTGAGGGAGCCACTTATGAAGCAGAGGAAGATATGCAGACCAAGTAGCCTCATTTTTTCTACGCAAATCCAAATTCTGTATAAGGTACCACATCTTCTTAAGATTTCCCTCTATCATGCCCAGTTTTAGTTTCACATCATGTTCATGTCAATCGTGTATTCATGAATCAATTTAGTCATGCATTCCATGCATCAGATATGCATGTTCAGTGTCTAAGCTTAGTTCATTAGTTTTCCCTCAGATTAACCAGTCTTATTCAAGGATGAATGATCCCAAGGGGGAGATATTGTAATACCCCGCATTTACTTAGCGAATTCAAGTCCCAATACATAAGTATTCATTTATAAAATTTGTGAAACACTCATTATTTTCCAGTTTAGAGCCTGCCATTGCGTAGGAAATTGAATTAGCTTTCCATCAATATAAAATTCGCCTAAATTCAATAAACGGGTAAGAAGTTATGGAAATTTTAAGTTTCAGTCATTTAACACCGTCATTTTAAACCTTAGCACATCGTGGAGCCAAATAAATAACGATTGTCAATTTCCAGTGAAGCTCCACAAAACCACTGCATCACGTCGTCATCCAAAATTACAATTGTCCTTTTCTAGTGTCCTGTCACGATAATGGCGCACCGCGCCAAGGGTGAATTTTAGAATCAAAAGGGCACCGCGATTCCTCCACGTCACACCAAACCCTCAGTTTCCAATTATCAGTTTCTAGTGACACGGCGCGATAGCTCCACATCGCGCCAGGTGCCCATTTCGGTAAAATTTGACAAAAAATTAATATTTTGTTCAGGGATGAAATAGTCCTTTCCCCATTATTTTAGTCTGCCCAGGCGTGATATTTAAGCCCTAAAACATTTTAAAAATTATTCTTTAATTAATTTCCCCCAAATCAAAAGGCATTCTCTCCCAATCAAGAACCCTAGCTCTCAAATTCAAGGTTAATCCACAAGAATTCACAAAGAACTTCAGGAAATCCATCAAGTAAGGTATGTTAGATGTTCATCCATGGAGTCCAAACAGCCCTTTTAAATTATAAAATTTTGATCTTTTCAAGTTATTGTATTTTAAATTGTGATTTCACACATGAATCTTCATAAACTATGATTATATACCATGTTACCATGAAATTATTATTAGTATTTAATCCTCCATGTTTTAATGTTGTTATTTATTGAACAAGACCTCGTTTTAACTCTATTATGTCGGATTCATGCTATTTCTATATGTTTTAGGACATTTCTATGATTTTTTTAAACCATAAACTACAAATGTTTGACAAAATGCCTACAAGAGTGATTGATTTATATAAAAGCCTTCATGTTTTGTCCTTCAAGCTTTAGCGTCATTTTACTATTATTGTTTTTGTGTCCTGGGGGTATTGAATACCCGAAATCCATAGCTACTTACTTAGTCTAGTATCAGTACATTATAGAATAGTCTTCATATTATATTATGAGCATTATCAGAATAGTCAGATATTAGTCATTCAACTCAGAACAGTCTAGTATCTCAGTGTCTTTCGGTTAGAAGTAAGATTTAGGACTGAGTGAGTACAGGGATGGCAGCTTCCCTGTCATAGGTAGAGTCGTTATTAGCAGTCCCTATACTCCAGAACTACGTAGACAGCGTAGGATATGAGAAGTCACCCGTCAGATTAGGCTTGACTATCTCACAGGGGTCACCCGTCAGTTCAGGCTTGACACCGTTAGTACTTTGAACGTTAAATCAGTTTAGTGGATCCACACATCCAGCGTTAGTACCCGTGGCACAGTATTAGCACCCTTCCAACTAGGATTACAGGTTGGATCCCAATTAGCTCAAATTAGGGAATGTCGATTAGATGATACCTCCCCCAATCTCAGATATAGTCTCAGTTACAGTCTTAGACCAGTTATACAGTCTTAGAGTTGTTTGGCCAAAGCATATGGATATCAGTATTTTGCCAGTATTTCAGTTTACAGATTTTACCCAGTCTGTGTTATATGCTTGGTCATGCATCCCCAATGTCTACAGATTTTCATGTATCTTCAGTAATTATAGACTGTCATGCATGCTCGGTATATATAGTTTTGTCCATATTTTCAGTACCTACAGATCTCATGTTCGCTACTTAGTACTCTATGTTTTACATGTATAATCAGTTAGTTATTATTATTATTATTCCTATTCATGAAACTATGTATATCAGCCTACCTCATTTAGCATACCAGTACATTCAATGTATTGATCTCATACTTTTTTTTGTGCTATGATGTATCATATCATAGGTGCTAACGCTCAATTCCCAGATTGCACTTAGTCCCTTAGATCACCACTAGTACAGTAGCAGTGGTGAGTCCTCATCATCCGAGGACAGATTATATTACTTCATGTCTTTATCTCAGTAGTTAGTAGAGTTAGTTGGGGGCCTGTCCCATCAACTCATCGTATTCAATTTAGAGGCTTTTCAGACACTACAGTTAGCTATTCAGATTATTCAGATTTTAGTATTATTCTAGATTCATAATTCAGTAGTCGTTTCATTATTAAAATCTTATGTCATTTCAGTTATTCTTCCACATTTATGATTATATTATTCAGTGCTCACAGCAGGAACCAGCTAATGGGTTAGCTTGTGGTCCCTCAGGACCGTAAGCATCGTGTGATGACTAGGGCATAGTCCAGGGTAGTTACATGTGTTCAGACCATAAAATCCCGCAGTATGTGTTTTCTCAGAAAGATCTGAACCTGCATCAGAGGAGGTGGTTGGAGTTGTTGAAATAATATAACATAAGTGTTCTGTATCATCCGATCAAGGCCAATGTATTGGCTGATTCTCTCAGTAGATTGTCCATGGGTAGTGTAGCTCACGTTGATAAATATTTGTTGACTTATCATAATTCTGATCTCAAATTTTGACTACTGAGACTCTCAATTCAAAACATATTTCTCTTGTATGATCTCTCTGGGTTTAACTTCCAATGCACTTTTTATCTTTCCATGAGTCCAAAATTGTCAGATCACAATCTTTTTGATTACTTTATTTTATTTTAAAATGTTGTGTTTGTGCATCGACCTTTTGTCTAGCTTTGTACCACTAAAGAAGTTGGTAGTAAGTGAAGTTGGTAGTAAGTTCAAAGTCCCTTCTCACTTGACTTAATGTGAATTTGACACAAAAATTCATAAAAGATGATAATAATTTTCATTTGACGACAAGGACACATAAAATCAAAAATCAAAATAAAACAAAAAGGAAAAGGAAAAGAAAATAGGCATCTCTTTTTCAAAACAAAATGGAAAACTTATCTGAATGAGGAAGCCGATTTCGATTATTATAACATGCATTTTGAATTAAACAACCTGATCTAGTTACACCAATCATCAACAACCTTTGTCCACTTATTGAATCTGAAATGAAGCCGTTCTTGAACTTATTCCTTCTGGATCATAATCCCCCTTCGGCTAGTGGCACCTAAATGGGTTTTTGCTAACGAGCCTATTTCATTTTCATTTATTTCTAAACTCACCATCGCCTTATGATGCCTATAGGGGTTTTCATCAATAAGACTCTCTCATTTTATTATTATCACAACTCACTGTCGCCTTATGCTGCCCAAAAGGGGTTTTGCCAATAAGACTCTCATTTTTATTTTTTTATTTTTTTTATTTTTTATTTTTAAAGAAAAATAACACCCAAAATATGAAATATCATGCACCCATAATATGCTTAACCTTGACATTCTCAAAGATTGACTTGAAGGTCTTTCTTTGGTTGTAACTTGGCTTTTGGAAAGGGTTAGAAAGAAAGGGCGGCATGAGGTTCAAAAATTATCATAACATTGGGTGAAGCATACAACTTTTGGAATCGACTCTTTTAAGAAAATAAACTTTTGCCCTAGTTTTATTTTATTCTGGGTAACTTGAATTTTCTTTTGGTTGAAGCAAACTCCAGAGTAGGGCTGCCTACGTATCTTTTCATAGCAAGAATTAGGTCAAACATAGTTCATAAAGTCATTCTTTTTCTTGATTTTGATTATTATTATTTTTTTTCAACATCATTTTTTTTTCTTTGTTGTTGTTGTAGTTGTTGAAACTTTTAACTTTAATAGATTCCAAAAGAGGGGTACAAAAGAAAGACAAAATCTCAAAGGGGGTAAGCAAAGGTTGATACATAATTTGGATAGCAGAACAAAATGCCTTCATAATTTCAATATTTTAAATTACAAGAACAAAACATTCATAACATAATTGTACATGAATATCATACATAATATCTCTTAACTGCGTCAGCATTGATCAACATTTCTTCTATTTTTCCTTCTACATCAGTCAAATATAATGCACCATTAGGTAACACTTTCTTCACCATAAACGGTCCTTGCCAACTAGGAGAAAACTTGACTTTGGCTTCAATCTGATGGGGAAGGATGCATCTTAGTACTAACTGACCAGCTTCAAATTGTCTGGGATGCACCATTCTGTTATAGGCTTGAGCCATTCTTTTTTGGCCATGACATACCCATGCCAGCCTTTTCTCATAAATCAAACTCAATTGCTCTAATTGGGTTTTGACCCACTGATCATCATCATTTTAGCTTCTACAACAACTCGAAGAGATGGAATCTCAATTTTTGCAGGATAATGATAACGCTCAATCTACAGCTCTCGTAGGAGTGTAAAGCGGTCGTTAGCAAATATAGAACCCAACCTGGGTTGGGTATCGATCCCACAGGGAATAGCTTGGCCAACAAGTAGGCAACGATTACTAGACTTTTAGTGCAAGTCTCGTAAGAAGGGGGGATTGTAATGTGTAACCAAAACAATAAAGTAAAAGCTGAAAATAACAAAGTAAAAATAGAAAGATTGTTACGTAAGTTGTAAACAATGGGAATTGAAGCGTTGGGGTTATGTCCACCTTCTGAGGTATACGTCTCTATTGGCTATGAGTGTGTAGAGTTGTGACATGCATGTGCTTATAGAGAATTGTATTCGATGGTAAATCCAGGCGTCTTTCGACCTATTCGAGGATTATTTCACTTTAACTCTTTCGAGCTTAAAGCGTGTCTAACGGTATGAATTCTCCAAGAGGTTAGTCCAGTTACGGCACTAGCTTTTTAATAGGAAAGGGTGTCCTACTACCTTGACACTATCTCTTTTCCAGACAAATAACCTTTCTTTCGAACAAGTTAAATGTTATACTGGCGTATTCTTGCGTTTGCAACCACAAAGAATGTAGATTAAGATGAAGAGAATAATGATATAAGCAGTATACGTCTCGCGAACTCACAAACTCACAACAATAGATAGTAACTCATTCGGCTTCCATAACCCCAACAGAGAGGTTTAGTTACCCATGAATGCGAAGGAGATCACGATTGACATTGTTGTTATATCACAATATTGGTTAATTGCGTGTAGCTCAAGTGATAGGCGTGAGGCGTGATTCCTTAGCAAAGTAACGTTTCTCTTGTTGCGGAAATTAAGAATAGATGAATAGAAAGTAATAAGAATTAATAAAAAGAATTGTTTTGATGGATGGATGGATGGTGGATGGATGGAAATTAATGGAATGGGGGAATGGTGAATGAATAAAAATCTCTAGCATGATAGGGTATTTATAATACCCATATCCTAATCCTACTAAGCTAATGAAATATTTAACCAAATCCTACTAAACTAGGGAAATACTTAACCCAATTGTACTAGGTTAATGTATCATTATCCAAATCCAAATAAACTAATGAAATACTTAACCCAATTGTACTAGGTTAATGTATCATTATCCTAATCCAAATAAGTTACTGCAAGTCCCCAAAGTCTTCAGAAATGTTGTTTTAGCCCGGGACAGATTTCCCATGCATCACTTTTGGTCCTTTAGGCGTCCAAACTCCCGTTCCTTCCTTCGTGAACTTTCTTTGGCGTCAAGTAAGCCATAAAATGCTGAATTCTGCATCATTTATACCTGAAACTTTGCTAATCATGTTCGTTAGCTCACTTATAGGAAAAAGGACTAAAAGTGCATGAAAGATATAATTTGTTCTCAAAACATGGCACAAATATGGGCAAAATATATTGATATAAGCGTGTAAATTCGCCTATCATCAGATAACCACTTTGGTCCCATAGACAAACGAGTACGGAGTTGCACCTATTAAAGTCTGAACTGTAGTACGATAACCCAATAAAGTAAAAGGCAACTTTTCATGCCATTGTTGAGATCCTTGTACCATTTTGCGTTATATTTTCTTTAGGTTCTTGTTGGTAGTTTCTGTAGCACCGTTCACCTTCGGGCGATAAGGAGTTGAATTTCGATGCATAATCTTAAATTGTTGGCACACTTCTTGCATTAAGTGACTATTGAGATTTGCAGCATTATCCGTGACAATTATCTTTAGGATGCCAAATCGATAAATGATGTTGGAGTGAACAAAATTAACCATCGCTTCTTGGCCACTGACTTGAAAGTAGTTACTTCCACCCATTTCGTGAAATAATCAATAGCTACCAAGATGAACCTATATCCATTAGAGGCCTTCGGTTCAATTGGTCCAATTACGTCCATTCCCCAAGCCATAAAAGGCCATGGAGCAGTCATTGTATGCAACTCAAATGAAGGGGAATGTATCAAGTCACTGTGTACCTGGCATTCATGACATTTACAAACAAAACGGATGGAATCTAGCTCCATGGTGAGCCAATAATAACCTAATTGAAGTATTTTCTTTGACAAAACATACCCGCTCATGTGTGGTCCATAAATCCTAAAATGTACTTCAGTTATGATTTTTTAAGCTTCTTTAACATCTATGCACCTTAAAAGTCCCAAATCGGGAGTCCTCTTATACAAAATTCCCCCATTTAGGAAAAATCCGCTAGCCAGTCGTCGAATGGCTCTCTTTTGGTTACTATTGACTTTTAAGGGATATTTTCTAGTCTGAATATATTATTTGATATCATGGAACCACAGCTCCCCATCAAGTTCTTCCTTAACTACATTGCAATATGCATATTGATCACGAATCTATATATGCAAGGGATCGATATGAGTCTTTTCGGGATGTTGGAGCATCGAATATAAGGTCGCCAAAGCATCAACAATCTTATTATGAGCTCTAGGAATATACTTGAACTTTACTGATACAAATCTTTGACAAAGATCTTGCAAACAACCTCGATATGGTAGGAGTTTTGAATCACGAGTCTCTCAATCTCTTTGGATTTGGTGGACTAACAAATCTGAGTCTCCTAACACCAACAGTTCTTGAATTCCCATGTCAATAGCTAGTCTCAAACCTAGAATACAAGCTTCATATTCTGCCATATTGCTGGTATAGTAGAATCAAAGTTGGATTGTTACAGGATAATATTATCCTGATTTAGAAATAAGAACTACCCCTATCCCTACTCTTTTTACATTAGCAGCTCCATCATAAAACAACTTCCAGCCTGAATGGCAATCATCAGAAATAACCTTATCAACATACAATACCTCTCCATTTGGAAAATGATTCTTCAACGGCTCATATTTCTCATCACTAGTATTTTCAGCCAAATGATATGCTAAAGGTTGAGCTTTCATTGTAGTTCATGTCACATAGAAAATATCAAATTCTGTGAGCAGTATCTGCCATTTTGCGAGTCTGCCTGTGGGCATAGGCTTGTGAAAAATGTACTTAAAAGGATGCATATAAAAGATAAGGTAAGTAGTGTAAGATGACAAGTAATGCTTCAGCTTTTGTGCTACCTATGTTAAGGCGCAACAGGTCTTTTCAAGAAGAGTATACTTAGCCTCATAAGTGGTAAACTTTTTTCTAAGGTAGTAAATGTCCTGCTCTTTTCTGCCTGTGACATCATGTTGACCCAATACACAGCCAAAAGAATTATCTAACACAGACATATACAATATCAAGGGTCTTCCTGGCTCTGGAGAAAACAAAATAGGCGAATTCGACAAGTACCTCTTAATTCTGTCAAATGCCTCTTGACATTCTTCAGTCCATTCAACTTTAGCATTCTTCTTCAACAACTTGAATATTGGATCATAGGTCGTTGTGAGTTGGGCAATGAATCTATTGATATAATTCAACCTTCCAAGTAAGCTCATCACCTCCGTTTTGTTCTTTGGAGGAGAAAATCTTAAATAGCTTTTATTTTTGAAAGATCTAACTCAATACCACGTCGACGGACTATGAACCCCAGGAGTTTTCCCGACGAGACTTCAAATACATATTTTACTGGGTTAAGTTTGAGATCATACCTTTGAAGCCTTTCAAAGAATTTCCTCAGATCCCTAACATGGTCAGACTGCTCTCTTGATTTAATGATCACGTCATCCATATAAACTTCAATCTCTTTGTGCATCATGTCATGAAACATTATGGTCATTGCCCTCATGTAAGTTGCCCCATCATTCTTTAGTCCGAATGGCATAACTCGATAACAATATGTCCCCCATGATGTGATAAATGATATCTTTTCCGCATTTTCTGAATCCATAATGATCTGGTGGTACCCCGCATAACAATCCGCAAAAGATGCAAGATCATATTTGGAACAATTGTCTAACAAAATATGAATATTGGGAAGTGAAAAATCATCTTTTGAACTTGTTTTATTTAGATCACGATAATCAACACACATTTGAACTTTGCCATCCTTTTTGGAACAGGGATAATTTTGCCAACCAAGTAGGATATAGGATACTCGAATGACTTTAGCCTCAAGTTGCTTCATGATTTCATCTTTGATTTTTACACTCATGTCAGTTTTAAGCTTCCTTAACTTTTGTTTGACGGGAGGAAAAGCAGGATCAATTGGCAACTTATGAACTACCAAATCAGCGCTCAAACTGGGCATATCATCATAAGACCACGCAAAGATGTCTTTGTACTCAAGCAAAGCTTAAATTATAGATTTATTTTGTTGTGGTTGAGCATGTACCCTTATCTTAGTCTCCCTAATATTTTTATGATCTCATAAATTGATCGCCTTAGTTTCATCCAAATTGGGATTTTACTTATTCTCAAACTGTTTAAAATCTTTGCTTATATCCTCAAATGCTTCCTCCGCATAGTATTCAACTTTTTTATTCATTATTTTATAATTAGATTGGTTTTTTAAATCTAGTTGGCGATTCTGCATGCATGTCATATCATTAGAATCGGCATAGATAGAACTGTATGATACAAAATAAATAAGTTAATATTGGACACAAAATAAGACAAAGGGAAACTGCATTTTATTAAAAACAAATATAGAAAGAGTTTTTACCTAAAATACCAAGTTAAAGATCTGAATTACAATCCTAGAACGATTTAAATTATAGAAAAAAAAAACTACTAAGACTCCTTCATAGTAGGGAGAGGAGTGGCCTCTCAATTGTTAAGCTGGACATCAGGGCCGATAAATTGTACATCTGCATTACTGGTACCTTTCCTAATTTCAACCATATCAGATTCAATGAACATATTCTGGAAGAGGCCAATCAACTTTGTATCATCATCATTCATTGACTCTGCAGCAGGTAACATGGAGAACCTAGCAGCACTGACTCTGATGAAAGACTCGTGAAGTATCGATATCGACTTTGTAAGTGACCATGACTCTTTCTTACGCTTTTTAGCCTTCTTTATGTCCTCAAAAGTGGGCTCGTATCCCAAACCAAAGGTACCAAAGTTTTCATGGAGTTTTACTGGATGAACCCTGCCTTGCAAAAACATCCCTAGACCTTTCCCTAATTCGAAACCATGCTTCAACATTTCATTAACTACCATAGCAGATGTTGAGGACAGTTGTGGTCTTGCGATGAGATTCCCCTCGAGGATATGCTCAACAGTCACTACCTCAAAAGCTTGATGAATTAGCACTCTATCTGTAACATCTGCCTCAACGGAGGAAACAGAGTAATCTTTATACATGGATAAGTTTCCTTCACCATCAACAACTATTTCTTGCCTATCCTATTCAAATTTGACCATTTGATGCAGTGTAGATGCAACTGCTCCAGCCCTATGAACCCATGGACTACCCAATAACATATTATATAAAGCATTAATGTTCAACACTTGAAAATCCAGGGTGAAATCCACAGGCCCGATTGTTAATATGAGCTCTATTTCCCCAATGGCATCCATTTTTTCTCCATCAAAACCTTTGACACATACATTATTAGGTCGGATCCTTTCCACATTAACATTCAACTTTTGCAAAGTTGATATAGGACAAATGTTGGCACCTGATACTCCATCAATCAACACTTGAGTGGCGTACGAATGCTCACATTTCACAATAATGTAGAGACCTCTGTTATGTCTGGTACCTTCTACAGGCAATTCATTGTCTGAGAAAGTGGTCCTATTAACCTTAAGGATCCTTCCAACAACTTTTTCTAGCTGATTCACCTTAATCTCACTAGGAACATATGCCTCATTAAGAATCTTCATTATAGCCTTACAGTGATCCTCTGAATGTATCAATAAAAACCACAAAGAAATCTGGGTTGGCTTCTTCTTCAACTGTTCTACAACATAATATTCTGGCAATTTCATCTTCTACAAGAATTCTTCAGCCTCTTCTTCAATAACTGGTTTCTTAACTGTCATTCATTTCTCATTGCCTTGTTTATTCTTTCTTAACTTAACTGGCGCATAGCACCTCCCAAAACGAGCTAATCCCTCCACTTCATCCATCTCTTCAATTATTTCTTTCCCTTTGTGCATCACCACAACGCAATCATAGTTCCAGGGGACTGCTTCGGTATTAACCATAGGCAACTGCGACACTGGTTTAATAATAATAAAAGTTATGGGAACTCTTTTTATGATTAATAATGGCTTAGTGGATCTTCCAGGATAAATGAGCTTTGGTTTTACTTGACTTGACCCAACATTTCCTGAAATCTCTTTCCCCACCACCAAGTGCTATCACCACCTCCATTTCTGCAGGTTTTCCTTTTGTCAAATCTACAACATTTGCTTATTTTTCCAAATCAGTTTTAATTTTAATGATCGGCTTGAAGAAAATGGCATGAATGAACCCAACTTTTAACAAAACTCATAAATGAGTCATTTCTGATAGTTCAGTGCCATATTTGAGCGCAAGAATTGTTGCCTCATCAAATAGTTGAATTTTATTTTAACTTAATGCTGGCATAAAACATAAATAGATAAGAATAGAACAAAGTACTTATCCTAATAAAGATGGAGGGGAAATCTTGGTTCCATGATCATAGATATCGGCCTCTTTGGATGTGTAGTCAATCCATAAATCTCCTCCATGCTTATATCTTCCAAATTTCCTGCTAATTTCCAATTGAATCCATGCAACAAGTTAGCCATTGTTGTTCGAACAACCTTAATTCCAAAGTTATACCCGGGACACCTCCTCCTTCCAGAACCAAATGGCAATAGTGAGAAGTTGTCCTTTCATGTCTATGTTATTTTCTATGAACCTTTCTGGAATGAACTCCTGGCCTATCCCAATACTTTGAATTTCTTCCTATAGACCATACGTTTATATAAGCAGCTGTCCCTTTTGGTATGTCATAACCAGCAACAGTACAATCCTCAGTAGAGTAATGGGGAGGAAGCAATGCACATAAAGGGTGCAATCTGAATGTCTCTTTGATTATGGCGTCTATATAAGGTAGCTGGGAGAAGTCCTTTTCTTCAACCCATCGTTCTTTTCCAATGGCTCTGTCAAGTTCTTGGTGTGCCTTCTCGATAATGTTTGGTATCCTCAAAAGTTCTTGGAATCCCCATTCGATTGTTGCTGCTGAAGTATCTGTTCCACCCGTTATGAAATTCTGTCATTAATACATAGCAAACAAACGCCAAATATTAACAACAAATTAAAAAAATGGTCTATCTTATTGTCATCTAATATTGTTCTAGTTTTTGAGAAAATAAGTAAACTTACATGCATTAAACCATCAGGTTATCAGCCGTAAGCTTAATTTGAAGATTAGGGTTATCAGCAAGGTGCAACAGAACATCAATCATATCCTTTAGAATAAAATCCTTTTTTGTTTGCCTCTTTTGACTTGTGATCTTCAATTACATATTTGTAAAATTCTTTCCTAACGGCTTCATTCGCTTTACGTACCCTTGCAAGTCGAACCAACTAAGCCAAGGTACCCAATCCCCAAGATTAATTGACCCACCAAAAAAAAACCACTCGTCCAACATCTATTGCAATGTTTCAAATGTTACTATTGAAGCATCTGAGTTTGACTGATCATAATGATCACTAAAGTACTTGTCACTCAAAATTCGTCTTTCCTCAATACGAATATACTCTAATGAGTCGAGGCTTTTGGGATTAAATACCTCCGTTAGGTAGATTTTTCTAGCGTGCCGCCAGTATGCTCCATAAGGTGCCCATGTTATGTCTGAGTAGTTAAAGCTAGTGTACTTACCCGCTGCCAATGCAGGACGAGAAGCAAAGATAGCATCATGTGTTTTTAATACCTCTTTAGCCATTTCTGGAGATGATGCTATCAGAACAGGCTTGGAACCGAACTTAAGGAGCATTAAATCTCCATATTTTTGTGAAAGATGGTGCAAAGACTCATGTGGGAGTGAACCAAGCAGGTTCAAATTGCCAATAATTGGCCATGGCCTTGGACCTGCTGGTAGTTTCCTTTTTGGATGGTTGAACTTTTTTGTGAGAAAAGCTAATGCTATTAGCCATTCACCCAACGCTATGAAAACCCAAGATATCTCCATCATTGATAATGAATGGTTGTACTTGAATAGGCAATAGTTCAAGAAAGCTCGAGAATATATTGGGAAACCTGCTAAAGTATTAGTAAGTGGTATTTTTACCCTTTTAGTTTTCTTCAAAGTAAGTGATGCTTCTTATAATCGACAAGGTATTATTTGTTTTTCTCCATCTTCAGATTAACTCAATTCTGAGGTAAGAATTGTTTGAGTGCATATTAGGAGACCAATTATTTATTTCTTTTGATGTGTGACTCTTAACAATATTTTATGTAACTAAGAAATTATATAAATAGGATGTAGTACTCCCTCCGTTTCACAATAAGTGAATTGTTGGAGCAATTTTAATGTTTCAAAATAAGTGAATGGTTCACAATTCAAGGCAAATGTTGGAAATTTTTTCTAAATTTACCCTCCATTAAATGTGCATTCGGAGTGATGTATCACGTGTCTTTGCTTTTTGAAGAGGGTAAAAATGGAAAAACATGATAAATTTATGTCTTTATTTTTTTTTCTTAATATGTGTGTCAAAATCAAACAAATAACTTATTGTGGAACGGAGGAAGTATTTAATTACTGACAATTTATTAAGAGATGTGCTGAAACTAAAAACATGACTCAATATGAACCGAAGGGGTAAATTTAAAACAAGAATGGTGGAATACCGATAAATGTGTTCAGCTCATTTAAACCACTTTTTAAAAAGTAATCATCCTTCTAAAAGCTATTAAATACTACTAAATTTAACTTTTATGCACCGATAATAGACAATTTATTCACTTAGTTAAGTTAATGTTACACAAAACATGCTGATGTCTATGATAATTTTGTTTTGATAACATGAAGAATACAATAAATAACTAAAAAAAAATCACCAATAGTATGGAAAGTTTCTACACTAGGACGCATACAAATTACAAATAAAATTAAATTCTTAGAAATTGTGGGAAGTATATTTATTTCGCCATTTCAGGAATAATGATAATCCTAAATGGTAAATCCTTTTTTTTTTTTCTTTTTGATAGATAATTGTTAGACGATTATAAATTTAATCGTAAAATAGCACAACCACAGAATAATCTTATCTCTTTCTTTACATATTGTACTAGAATGATTCATTTCTAGGACCACAAATTTAGATTTCAAAGAAGCTGTCAAAGATGAAATATTGTACTAGCAAGATTTATTTGTAGGACCATCAAAGAGGGAGTCATAATTGTGTGTATCGTATTGCATTCGTCGTCTTCTATGTTCTAACTTAAGAAGGCGCTTTGGCGTAGGATTTGAGATTTTTCAATTTTAGATTTGAGATCTTTTTTAATGAAATTTGCATAAAATTGTGATTTTAATATATTTTAATGTAAAATGTGATTCAAAAGTTTATATCTTCTTACAAAAAAACATGTTTGAAGTGGATAGACTGTTCGTACATGTGGAAGGGTTATCTTTTAAATAATAACTTGTCACTATTATTGAATTTTAATTTGGATTAATGAATCTTTATAAGATTATGTCCATTTGAAAATTTGTAATCACAAATCTTTATTTATAAAAAAAACATAGAAATTTGTGATTTATTAATGCAGCGCCTTAGATTATTCTGATACCTTATTTATGAACTATAATTTATTCATTTAGGGTGCATTTGTTTGTTTTTTAAGATTAAGACGTCTGAATCTGAATGGATATCTGAATGATTAAGATTCTGTATCTAGATCTGAATATTGAATGATTAAGATTGTTTATTTTTTAACATCTGAATGTACGTAATTTATTTGTAATAAGTATGCAATTCAAATTTAAAAAGTAATAAAATATTATATTATATGAAAAAATATTACATAAAGAATTAACTTAAACAACAAAATTATTATTTGAGTGATAATTAAAATATTTAAAGATAAATATATTATGTTAAATATAATTATTGAATTATTTAAATTATTGAAAAAAGATATATCGATTAAAATTATTGTGATATGATGTAATTATAAAAATTAAATTCAACATAAAGTAATATGTCAGTTAAACTGATCCAACAAACTAAAATAACTAATCAGATATAATTTTGACTTAGATGCATAAATATTAAAGTATTTGAATAATTAATTAATACAAAAACGGACACATGTTTATTTGTTAATCATGAAATCTGAGGGAAAATAACATTAGTAAGTTCAATGTTACATTATGAACAGGCACAAATAAGATTCTATTATCCAAAGAACTACAAATTTTATAGTCAAAACAAAAAATTGCAAGCAGAAATTTAGAGTTTAGCAAATAATGAATACACTAATTGATAACTAAAATATTTATAAAAAATTTTGGTGAATCATACCTAAAAGAGAAGGAAAGCAAGTGAAGAGGGAGAGAGAGAGGGAGAGAGATAACTTGAAAAGAGAGGAAATAATGAAGTGAGAGAGTCAGAGATTATGTTTTAAAAAGAGTCTAAATGTTATTCAAACTTCTTTTCATATTTGATCCATTCATATATTTTTAGATACATTAAGAGACTCTTTTAAAAAAAAAAATGCACTTAATGGGCTGAAGTCTGAACCATAAAGATTCAGACCTCCATTAAGTACAAACAAATAGGGCCTTAGTAAGATACTGTAAGAGTTGGGGAAGTATTTGTAATTTTTAACAATTATGAATTTTCATGATTATGGGAAAAAAAAAATTCAAATTGCATATCTAACAAAATTTTAATTCAACTCAACTTAATGTTAAATTTTGATTTAATTTGAAGTCATGTTCAATCTTTGTTCAACTAGTAATTTTGTCCACGTTTCATAGTCATGAAAAAGAAAGTCATTATTAACCCATATTTTTTATGAGAACGCAGACATTTAGTGTCGTTTGGTACATTGAATGAGATAAGTAAGGATATTTCTTGACGTGCAATATTCCATGGGAATATTTTTATTCCTCTCTTTTCATGAGATAGTAATCCCACCATTTTAGTATGAATGCGGAGATAAAATAATTTTAAAATTAAATAATACCTTATACCAAATATTTTTAGGGTTTTTTCCCTGATTTTCTTACCAAAATTGAGTTTTAGTTTTCTATTGATGGAGAATAAAAGTAGAACCATAATTACTTTTATTTTTCCTTAAAGAAAAATAAAAAACTTTAATAACCTCTTTCTTGGAGGAAAGGTTTAGGATATCTATAAATAAAATACCCCTTTCTCATACCATAACACAGTAGCATCCACAATGTAGTCATTTACGAGTCTTGTTTAGGGGGAGATTTTCTCCCAATAGTTTTATGTTTTCTTTAATATTACGTTTTAGATGTAGGTCAATTAGTCAAATAATATTAAGCTTTTTAGTATTTTTTTTTATGTGTCTTCTGAATTGTCACCATAATGATTTGCAATTAATAGCTTCTGCATGATGCCTTCTCAATGAAAATCAAATCATTATAGATTAAAAATCAAATCAGTAAAGTTAATATTGGAAGGGCCTGGATAAGGTTACCTAAAGCAGACTGGTACCAATTGTGGGGGGTTGCGGATTAGGCGTGGTAACATTACTAGGAAATAAATAGTTATTGGGTAATAAGTATTTATTTTTATATAATATGTTTTGTGAATATTATCGATTGAAATATTTTTCATTTTTATCTTCTTGACTTAAGATGTTTTATTAATTCATATTCTAAATTAGATATTATCGTAATTAAATTATCTAGTGTTCTAGGATCCTCGTTAGTACTATGTAATCTTTTGTATTCTTGGTATAAACTATATAGTTGGGTTTCGATTTCTTTTAATGATTTATTCTTTTCGTAAGATGTATCCATTAATCTATGTAATTGTTAAATGCTTTGTAGTAATATTCATTAACTGTTTTTCTTCGTTCTTGTATTTTTTATTTTCATATATTTTATTAAGATATTCAATTTTACTGATATTGATATTTTGAGGGGTGATTAAATGGTAGTTGATTAAATATTTTGCTATGGTATTCTTTCGCTTTTTCTCTTAGTTTTTGTAAGTCTTCTATATTATTTTTAAGATATTCTATATATTCTATATCTTTTTTTTTAAATATTCAATTAAATTCGTTTTTATAAGGTTTTCTGTTAATCTTATTTCTTTCATTTCTTGTTCCCAGTATTTTAGATATTCGTAGTTTATCATTTTATTCTTCTAAAGTAAATGTATAATAATCTATTCTACTTGTACTATATTTAATATCTTGTTTGAGGTTATTAATACTACTAACTATTTTTTCTTGTTCTCTTTTTAATGAGTTTTTTAAACTATCTAAACTTTTATCTTTGCTTTTTTCTAAGTTTTTCAAGGTTTCGTCTGTCCATTTTAATTTTTCTATTAGATTTTCCATTATTTATCTAATTTGTTTTCTATAATCAATTTCTTTATGTAGGTCTTCTTGGTTTTCTCTAATTTTCCTAATATATTCTGACATTTTTAGTCTGTATAATATCCATCTGAATCTACTCCCCACCACGGCTTCTTGCCTTATTGGTTTCACCTTTAGGATGACATAGTTCTTAGGGATTTTTCTTTGTTTTCCCTTTGCTAATAAACTTCTTAACATGCTATTCTTCGAATAATTCTACTATAAAATAACTAACATGAACTTATCTTATTATATCATGATTGTTAGGAATTATGAATTTAGCTATTCATAATAGTGAATAAATATACTTGTTATGGTAAGTTTAATAATCTTAAGTTTTGTTCCTCCATAGATTTTTCCATTGAAATATACATGTTTTTTAAATAGATAAGCAAAATATTTGTTGTAGACAAGAGAGAGAGTTTTTGCTTCAACGCATGAAGGCTTACCCTTCATCTGAGCAAATGCTTGCTTATTTATAGGCTGAAGTTATAAACAAACTTTACATGCACGTGTCTATTTTAAAGACTAAAAATATGTCAAAAAGGATAGGCTATAGGCTATAGCTATCTAACAAAAAAAGTCTTTATCTTAAACTACTAAAAGACAAAAAATTATTAATACCTAAGACTTTTTCTATACAAATTTTTACAATTTATGTAAAGGAAATTGTGAAAGTTAACTACATGTCACTTTCACAATTTAATAACTTGTCTTCTTCATTATTTCGCTCCGTAGTTATCTATTTTTTGTTGTATCTGTTGTTTTTCTATCTTCTTATCAGTGTAGCATCACATCTGGAATAAAGTTGTGCTTGCTACTACATCTGCTGCATATGTGGTCTTTGTATTTTTGGCCAACTTTTTCACAAAATTGATCCATAGCTTCTTCTGAAATAATTTCCTTACTGATAGACCTTGTTAATGGTTGTTCTTCTGGTCTAAGGAGTATTAATCCCCATTTTCTAAGTTCTTCCATGTCATGGTCTCTAACTTCTTTGCAAGTTGAATAAATCAATGCTTGGTTCCTTAAATTATATATCCAAACTGGTTTTTTATTTAAATAATTATTAAGTAACTCTGATAATATATTGCTTATTCCAATAACTCTTTTGTTGCGGTAAAATGCTGGTATTTACGTTTTTAGTATCTCGGTCTGTTCACATATTTCTTTCGGAATAATATAATCTCTGGTCATACCCATTTTGACCACATTAATAGTCTGTTTAATTTCGTCAAATAATATTTCTGCTGGTGCGGAATAAAATCGAACATAGAATAACTGTCCGTTGGTAATTCTCTTGTAAGTCATAAATTCTTGGTGAATTTTTAGGATTCCTGCTAACTCTTCTCCATCGGTTGTGTAAACCGTAGATAATAATCCATAATAGTAACATGATTTAATAAATTTTGGGCTTGTACCTGGTAAGGCAATAAGTTTATTCTAATTTTGGCATTTCTGGGGAATATATCATTTTTGTTGTGCGGCTAGCTCTTCACTTTGAATAGGTTTGGTATTTAATAAGGTTTGTAAGGTGTGTATGTTGTCAATGTATTTACGAGAAGAATAATTGTATGTTTATTTTTCTTGGTTAAGTGATTCAGAATAGGTATGTATCTAGGGAGGTGCAAATGCTTTTACATTTTGTATATTTGGAGTATATGATTTTGAAAATATTTGGCTGAGGTTATAATTCTTTTTCTTTGGTATTCCAGGTCTATTTTGAGTGACTATATTTTTCCCTTTAGATGTGCCTGCAGCTGTAATTGAAGTTTCGTTAGTAATTTGAGTTTTAAGGTGTTTCTCATCGTCACCTTCTAGATCTAGTTTTTTAATGTGCTCTTCCTGCACAGTATCTTGTTTTTTATAGTGCTCGACTTGCACTTTTATATTTGTAACTTCAGTAGTTAGTGTAATAACTCATTCTTGTAATAACTCCATTTGTTTAAACATTTGGAACAATAAATCAGTCTGGGTATCTTTGGCATCAGCCTCTTCCATTGGTAAATCAGTTTGAGTATCTTTGTCTTGATAAGTAATTTGCAATGATATTTTTGTTAGTATTGATTACTTCAATTGTAAATGTAAAATTCAGTATATTTAATACTAGTCTCCGAATTTCCTTTGTCGTAATCGAATTTTGTATTTTTCTTGTTAGCCACCATCGTACCTGTGTATTATCTGTTCTAACAATAAACTTGTTATACACGATATATGGTTCAAATGCTATTAAACATTTATATAAAGAACATAATTCTTTTCTATCTATTTCCCATTTTATTTCTGTTTCGTTAAACGTTCCTGAATAATATCTACAATGATGTTCTAATTTTTCTTCTTCGTACCTATATTTGAGTACTGCTCCATAACTATATTCACTTGCATCAGCTTCTACTATATATGTAAATTTTTTATTTTCATCTAGAAATTGTAATTTTGGTAACTCTTTACAAAGTAACTTTATTTTCTTTACCTGTTTTTTGTCTTCTTCATTATATATATATTCTACATTCTTTTTTATTTTTTTCTGTAATGGTTTTAAGTTTTCTTCTCGTTTTGGAATACATTCTCTTACTTGGTTTACTAATCCTAAAAATGATTGTAATTTCTTTTTTGTATCTAATTCTTCTTCTGAATTTATTATTTTTTGGACTATATGTTGTTGCATTTTGACTCTACTTTTATCTATTTGTATTCCTAAAAATTCTATCTGATTTTTCATAATTTCTTCTTTCTTCTCACTTAAACTTATTCCTGATTTTTCTATTATATCTGTAAATTATTCTAATAATTTTAAATGTTCTTCTTTAGTTTTTATATATAATAGTATATCTTCTATGTATACTATACAATTAGGTAGTTGTTTAAAATAATTATCCATAAAATATTGATATCTACCTGGTGCATTTTTATATCCAAATGGTAGTACATTCCATTCATAAAATCCTTGTGGTACCGTATATGCAATTAATTCTTTAGATTCTTCTTCTATCTTTAAATGGTAAAATCCTGATTTACAATCAAATTTACTAAAATAATTATATCCTTTTATTTGCCTTATTTTTAATATCTTGTTTGGTATTGGGTAATTATAAGTCATTGTTTTTGCATTTAAATTTCTATAATCAATAACCATCCTACTTTTTCCTCTTTTTTGTTCACTATATTTATTTACTATAAATGTTGGGCTATTATGTTTACTATTATTTTTTTGTATATATTATTTTTCTAATAATTCTTCTATATGCATTTTAAATTCTTTTAAATCATCAAAATTATATGTTAATGGTTTCTGGGTTATTATGCTATTTTTATCTATTAATTAAATTTTTATAGTGTTTTTATGTTTTTCCCATCCTTTTAATGGATATTCACTATATAATTGTTCTAATTTTTTCTTAATTATTTCTATCTTATTTATTGAAAATATAGTTATTTCCTTTTTATTTATTGAAAATACGACCAGTTCTATTGTATCTTCAGTATTTTTTATATTTTTAAATTTTTGTGTAATTTTTTCACTTTCTTTTATCCAATCAGTTTTCTTTCTTATTTTATTAATAACTCTTTTTTCTCTTACTTTCTGTTTACATGGTGTTGTAAACCACCAATCTGTTCTAGTTATTATATGTGAGTATAATTTATCTAAAAACGGCATTCCTAAAAGTATATCTTTTGACGTTAGCTCATAATTATAGATTTTTTCTATTGTTAATATTTTATCACATACTTGTGTTTTTACATTCTTAGCTTTATAAGTAATTAAACTTCCTTGATTATTAAATTTTTTAACTATTATTGGTGTTTTTAATTTATCCCATTCACTTTCTGGTAAACAATTATATCTACATAAATTAGCTCCTGCTCTTGTATCTACCAAAGGCGTATAATATCTACTATAATATCCTTCTACTACTATCTTCATTAATACATATATTTTCATATCATGTTAGAGCTCTTCTTAGGAATAATCTTTCCCTATTATATGTTATAGATAATTGTGTATGTTCTATATTGTATGGTTTTACTTGTTCTAGCCATTTAATTCCTAATATTATGTCTGCTTTTTGCATTTCTTCTTTTATTTCAAATTCTATTTTCATTTTTCTAACTTCTATTATTATTTCTTTTTCTGCTATATTTTTAGTGTTTATTAAGCTTCTTGATAGATCTGGGCATATATTATTATCATATTTTATTTCCTCATTTTTTACTAGATATTTTGCTATATAATTTTCTTCTTGTCCTGTATTTAAGAGTATTAAATATTCCTTTTCATTAATTATTTCTGTTATGTAATATTGATTTAAATTAACTATTGAACTTGTTTCATAACTTGTTCTTTTTGATTAATTTGATGATTCTGATTTTTCATAAGCTATTCTTTTTGTTGTACTTATTCTATCATTTATTATTTCTAAATCTTCTTCTATGTCTATATTTCTGTAACTATAATCATTATTATCAATTATTTTTACGAATTGTTCAAAAGGACTTTCTATTTGTATTTTATTAATTTTATTTTTTTTCGTTATTTTATGTTTTGTTGTTAATACATATAGATTTTTACATCTTACTGTAAATATTTTACTTCCTGGGGTTAGTTCTATTCCTTATATTTTCCAATATAATACTAATGATTTATCTATATTTTTATCTGTTATTGCTACTGAATAATTTGCACTTATTATAAATTTAAATTTTTGGTATATTAAATTTCCTTTAATTACAGTTATTATGCTTTTTTCTATAGGTCTTATAATCCTATCATCTGCTAAATATAATTCTATTGGTGTATCTATTCCTTCTCTAAAACATGTTTTTATTAATATCTCTGTACCTCTAAGGTGTACATATTTTATTGGGTCTCTACTATTTATATTATTTATTTCTTTATTAATTAATCTTTTTGTTACTAGTGGAATACTAGCTTTACCTTTTGCATATCTACATTCTATTATATGTTCCTTCTGACTTACTACGTAATATTCTTCCTTTTTCCTGGTAAACATATTTTTTATTGTTGGTATTTTAAATATTTTTTCTACACTTAAGTCTAACTCTTTTCCTTTTATTTAATCAAATATATTATTATCAAATATTATTTTTTGGTTTGTTCCTTCATCATTTAAATATTCTTCTTTTGTTATTATTTTTATATCTTCTTCAGTCATTTGTTTTATTTGTATATCTTTTTCAGTCATTTAATTCGTCTAATTCACTATCTATTTCATTATCTTCTATTTCATTATCTGTTTTATTCTCTGAAATTTCACATATATTGTCTTCACTTTCTAATTCGTAATCTATATAATCTATCTGCATATATTCTGTATTTTCTATTTTTATTTCTGATATTTGTTTATTTTTTGGGTTCTTAGGTAATTTACAATCTCTAGCTAAATGTACTAATTTTCCGCAATTATAACAAGTACATTCCTTTATAGATTTCTTTTTCCTATTTGGTCTTTTATGTTTATAATTTTTTACATAATATCTTTTTCTTGGTTTCTTATACTTATATTTTGATTTTTTGTATTTCTTATATTTCTTATGCCTTTTTCTTTTCTTGTAATATCTTTCTTCGCATCCAAATTGAGGTGCTATTTTATCTTTGCAACATGCTAAATTTCTTATTAATGTTTTTTCCATTTTTATTTCTTCTCTATATTTTTCATATAGGTTTCTATACCATTGTTGTAAAAATTTTATTCTTGCTCCTAGAGTATCTACTATTTTTGCTTCATCCCAACTTTTTATTATTTTTGAACTAAATGGTTGAGGTAATTTACTAAAATATAATTTTCTTATTTCTTTACTTTCTTCTGTATTATATGCTCCTTTATAATAATATTCTTTAAATGCGCAAGTATATTCATCTATGTAGAACATATTACATATTGCTAATTTTAACATTAAATTCCTATTTGTATCTTTCTCTTCATTTTGTTCTTCTTCTGTTGTT
Organism: Capsicum baccatum var. pendulum; assembly: GCA_030864225.1. NCBI lineage: Eukaryota > Viridiplantae > Streptophyta > Magnoliopsida > Solanales > Solanaceae > Capsicum > Capsicum baccatum. The sequence goes on along the minus strand of CM061553.1, from coordinate 59,024,205 downwards.
GTCATGCTACTAAATTCGTCTTTTATAGTTGTTTCATATTTTTTTAATAATTCTATAGGTGTTAGTTCAGTTGTGGTTGTTGATGATGTTCCTTCTGTGGGTTTGTCAGTTCTTAATACTCTTTTACTATTTTAAGTTAGATTTAAAAACCATAATTTCACTGTTCTTATTAGTGTTCTTTCTATATATTCTGGTGCATCTATTACATTTATATTATTATCTAATAATTGTTTTGTCGTATATCCTATCCATAATTGTATTATTTTTTCTGTATCTATTACATAATCTAAGTCTAAAGAGTTATAATTTTTATTAACTATTTGTTTTGATGTCCATTTGTCATATTCATTCTTTAGATTATATCTTTTAAACTTATTCTTATAATATGTAGGTTTTGTTATTTCTGATGTTCTAGGTATTATATTTTCATCTTCTTTTTTATCAAGAGTGTTTATTTTCGTGTTTATATTTTCTAAGTTTTCTTCATTAATTACTTCTTGTTTTCCATTGATTCCTAAATTTTTTGTATTTGTTAATATTTCTGTATATGTTTCACTATCTTCCGAATAATAATTATCTGTTTCTTCAACATCTATTGTATTAATTTCTAATTCCTTGGTTTCTATTTCTTTATTGTCTATTTCTAATTTTTCTTTTAATTGATTTATCTCATTTAATAATTTTTGTTCTTTATCTTTTTCTTCTTTTTCTTTCTGTCTTTTTTCATACAGATCTTTTAGTATTTGTAGTTCTTTTTCTAACTCAGCAATCCTACTATTTTTAGTTTCTTCTATTTTTCGTATTTCTTCTGTAGTTTGTTGTTTTATTTTTTCTATTTCTTTTTTTCTATCTATTTCTTCGTTTTCTTTTTCTATTCTCACCATAGCTGTCAATTTATCTTCTAATTTTAATTCTTTTTTTTCTAACATTAAATATAAATGTTCACCTATTTTCTTATACCTTCTACCTAAATTAGAAAACACTATTTTTATTTTTAATCCTTCATGATTTTCATATGTTTTTTCATCTATTATAAATTCTTCTTTGTTCATTTTTTATTTAATTGTTAATAGATCATGTTGGTATGTATATTCTAGACTATCTATTATTGATTCTAAATTTGATATTTCTTCTTTTTGTGCATTTATTGAGTTTTTACTAACTCCGACAATTATGTTATATTGTAGTCTTTCTATCCTTATTTTTAATTCTTTACGTTTTTCAGATATTATTTGCTTTAATTCTTTGTATTTTTGTACGTTATTCACTTAAATAATATTTTGGGGAATATCTAAATCTAGTTTTATCAAATAAATTATAATTAATAAATTAATCAAATAAATCCATATATATATACGACTTCCATATTTTTAAATAACAAGGCTCTGATACCAATTGTGGGGGATTGCGGATTAGGCGCGGTAACATTACTAGGAAATAAATAGTTATTATATATGGATTTATTTGATTAATTTATTAATTATGATTTATTTGATAAAACTAGATTTAGATATTCCCCAAAATATTATTTAAATGAATAACGTACAAAAATATAATGAATTAAAGCAAATAATATCTGAAAAACGTAAAGAATTAAAAATAAGGATAGAAAGACTACAATATAACATAATTGTCGAAGTTAGTAAAAACTCAATAAATGCACAAAAAAAAAGAAATATCAAATTTAGAGTCAGTAATAGATAGTCTAGAATATACATACCAACATGATCTATTAACAATTAAATAAAAAATGAACAAAGAAGAATTTATAATAGACGAAAAAACATATGAAAATCACGAAGAATTAAAAATAAAAATAGTGTTTTCTAATTTAGGTAGAAGGTATAAGAAAATAGGTGAACATTTATATTTAATGTTAGAAAAAAAAATTAAAATTAAAAGATAAATTGACAGCTATGGTGAGAATAGAAAAAGAAAACGAAGAAATAGATAGATAAAAGGAAATAGAAAAAATAAAACAACAAACTACAGAAGAAATACGAAAAATAGAAGAAACTAAAAATAGTAGGATTGTTGAATTAGAAAAAGAACTAGGGAAAAGGCATCATTTCCAGCCCATACTATACAAGAAAAGTCTAAGCCATACCTAAATTATATAAGTGACCTATTACATACCTTAACTATATAAAAATGATATTATTACCTCCCCACGACCCCCATTCTAAGGCGCGTATGTTACACTTATTTTAGGCGCGTCCAGCCTATTAAATAACAAAAGTAAATGGCTAAAAACATTAAGGAAAAAGGCATCGTTTTCACCCCAAACTATAGTCGAAAAGTCGAATCCACACCTAAACAATATAAGTGACCTATTACACACCTTAACTATAAAAAAGTGATACTTTTTACTGACGTGGTGCTGACGTGGCAGTGCGTGTAAAACACTACACCAGATGTGAGTGGTGGTAGCCTAACAGGGTGTAAATAGTTTCACTTTCTTATAGTTTAGGTGTGTAATAGGTCACTAGTATAGTTTAGGTGTGGCTTCAACTTTTCGGGTATAGTTTGGGGTGGAAACGATGTCTTTTCCCAAAGAACTACAAATGCTAAAAGATCTGTATGAAAAAAGACAGAAAGAAAATGAAGAAAAAGATAAAGAACAAAAATTATTAAATAGGATAAATCAATTAAAAGAAAAATTAGAAATAGACAATAAAGAAATAGAAACCAAGGAATTAGAAATTAATACAATAAATGTTGAAGAAACAGATAATTATGATTCGGAAGATAGTGAAACATATACAGAAATATTAACAAATACAAAAAATTTAGGAATCAATGGAAAACAATAAGTAATTAATGAAGAAAACTTAGAAAATATAAACACAGAAATAAACACTCTTGATAAAAAAGAAGATGAAAATATAATACCTAGAACATCAGAAATAACAAAACCTACATATTATAAGAATAAGTTTAAAAGATATAATCTAAAGAATGAATATGACAAAACAATCATTAGATAATAATATAAATGTAATAGATGCACCAGAATATATAAAAAGAACACTAATAGGAACAGTGAAATTATGATTTTTAAATGTAACTGAAAATAGTAAAAGAGTATTAAGAACTGACAAACCCACAGAAGGAACATCATCAACAACCACAACTAAACTAACACCTATAGAATTATTAAAAAAATATGAAACAGCTATAAAAGACGAATTTAGTAGCATGACAACAACAGAAGAAGAACAAAATGAAGAGAAAGATTCAAATAGGAATTTAATGTTAAAATTAGCAATATGTAATATGTGCTACATAGATGAATATACTTGCGCATTTAAAGAATATTATTATAAAGGAGCATATAATACAGAAGAAAGTAAAGAAATAAGAAAATTATATTTTAGTAAATTACCTGAATCATTTAGTTCAAAAATAATAAAAAGTTGGGATGAAACAAAAATAGTAGATACTCTAGGAGCAAGAATAAAATTTTTACAACAATGGTATAGAAACCTATATGAAAAATATAGAGAAGAAATAAAAATGGAAAAAACATTAATAAGAAATCTAGCATGTTGCAAAGATAAAATAGCACCTCAATTTGGATGCGAAGAAAGATATTATAAGAAAAGAAAAAGGCATAAGAAATATAAGAAGTACAAAAAATCAAAATATAAGTATAAGAAACCAAGAAAAAGATATTATGTAAAAAATTATAAACATAAAAGACCATATAGGAAAAAGAAATCTATAAAGGAATGTACTTGTTATAATTGCGGAAAATTATGACATTTAGCTAGAGATTGTAAATTACCTAAAAACTCAAAAAATAAACAAATATCAGAAATAAAAATAGAAAATACAGAATATATGCAGATAAACTATATAGATTACGAATTAAAAAGTGAAGACAATATATATGAAATTTTAGAGAATGAAACAGATAATGAAATAGAAGATAATGAAATAGATAGTGACTTAGACAAATTAAATGACTAGACAAGATATACAAATAAACCAAATGACTGAAGAAGATATAAAAATAATAAAAAAAGAAGAATATTTAAATGACGAAGGAATAGACCAAAAAATAATATTTGATAATAATATATTTGATGAAATAAAAGGAAAAGAGTTAGACTTAAGTGTAGAAAAAATATTTAAAATACCAATAATAAAAAATATGTTTACCAGGAAAAAGGAAGAATATTACGTAGTAAGTCAGAAGGAACATGTAATAGACTGTAAATATGCAAAAGGTAAAGCTAGTATACCACTAGTAACAAAAAGGTTAATTAATAAAGAAATAAACAATATAAATAGTAGAGACCCAATAAAATATGTACACCTTGGAGGTACAGAGATATTAATAAAAACATATTTTAGAGAAGGAATAGATACACCAATAAAATTATATTTAACAGATGATAGGATTATAAGACCTATAGAAAAAAGCATAATAACTGCAATTAAAGGAAATTTAATATACCAAAAAATTAAATTTATAATAAGTGCAAATTATTCAGTAGCAATAACAGATAAAAATATAGATAAATCATTATTATTATATTGGAAAATATCAGGAATAGAACTAACCCCAGGAAGTAAATTATTTACAGCAAGATGTAAAAATCTATATGTATTAACAACAAAACATAAAATAACGGAAAAAAATAAAATTAATAAAATACAAATAGAAAGTCCTTTTGAACAATTCGTAAAAACAATTGATAATAATGATTATAGTTACGGAAATATAGACATAGAAGAAGATTTAGAAATAATAAATGATAGAATAAGTACAACAAAAAGAATAGCTTATGAAAAATCAGAATCATCAAATTCATCAAAAAGAACAAGTTATGAAAGAAGTTCAATAATTAATTTAAATCAATATTACATAAAAGGAACAATAAATGAAAATGAATATTTAATACTCTTAAATACAAGACAAGAAGAAAATTATGTAGCAAAATATCTAGTAAAAAATGAGGAAATAAAATATGATAATAATATATGCCCAGGTCTATCAAGAAGCTTAATAAACACTAAAAATATAGCAAAAAAAGAAATAATAATAGGAGTTAGAAAAATGAAAATAGAATTTGAAATAAAGGAAGAAATGCAAAAAGCAGACATAATATTAGGAATTAAATGGCTAAAACAAGTAAAACCATACAATATAGAACATACACAATTATTTATAACATATAATAGGGATAGATTATTCCTAAGAAGAGCTCTAACATGATATAAAAATATATGTATTAATGAAGATAGTAGTAGAAGGATATTATAGTAGATATTATACGCCTTTGGTAGATACAAGAGCAGGAGCTAATTTATGTAGAAATAATTGTTTACCAGAAAGTAAATGGGATAAATTAAAAAAACCAATAATAGTTAAAGGATTTAATAACGAAGGAAGCTTAATTATTTATAAAGCTAAGAATGTAAAAACACAACTATGGGATAAAATATTGACAATAGAAGAAATCTATAATTATGAGCTAACATCAAAAGATATACTTTTAGGAATGTCGTTTTTAGATAAATTATACCCACATATAATAACTAGAACAGATTGGTGGTTTACAACACCATATAAACAGAAAGTAAGAGTAAAAAGAGTTATTAATAAAATAAGAAAGAAAACTGATTGGATAAAAGAAAGTGAAAAAATTACACAAAAATTAGAAAATATAAAAAATACTGAAGATACAATAAAACTGGTCGTATTTTCAATAAATAAAAAGGAAATAACTATATTTTCAATAAATAAGATAGAAATAATTAAGAAAAAATTAGAACAATTATATAGTGAAGATCTATTAAAAGGATGGGAAAAACATAAAACCACTATAAAAATTGAATTAATAGATAAAAATAGCATAATAACCCAGAAACCATTAACATATAATTTTGATGATTTAAAAGAATTTAAAATGCATATAGAAGAATTATTAGAAAAACAATATATACAAAAAAGTAATAGTAAACATAATAGCCCAGCATTTATAGTAAATAAACATAGTGAACAAAAAAGAGGAAAAAGTAGAATAGTTATTGATTATTGAAATTTAAATGCAAAAACAATGACTTATAATTACCCAATACCAAACAAGATATTAAAAATAAGGAAAATACAAGGATATAATTATTTTAGTAAATTTGATTGTAAATCAGAATTTTACCATTTAAAGTTAGAAGAAGAATCTAAGGAATTAACCGCATTTACGGTACCACAAGGATTTTATAAATGGAATGTACTACCATTTGGATATAAAAATGCACCAGGTAGATATCAACATTTTATGGATAGTTATTTTAAACAACTATCTAATTGTATAGTATACATAGATGATATACTATTATATACAAAAACTAAAGAAGAACATTTAAAATTATTAGAACAGTTTACAAATATAATAGAAAAATCAGGAATAAGTTTAAGTGAGAAGAAACCAAAAATTATGAAAAATCAGATAGAATTTTTAGAAATACAAATAGATAAAAGTGGAGTCAAAATGCAACAACATATAGTCCAAAAAATAATAAATTCAGAAGAAGAATTAGATACAAAAAAGAAATTACAATCATTTTTAGGATTAGAAAACCAAGTAAGAGAATATATTCCAAAACTAGCAGAAAACTTAAAACCATTACAGAAAAAATTAAAAAAGGATGTAGAATATAGATATAATGAAAAAGACAAAAAACAGGTAAAGAAAATAAAATTACTTTGTAAAGAGTTACTAAAATTACAATTTCTAGATGAAAATAAAAAATTTACATATATAGTAGAAGCCGATGCAAGTGAATATAGTTATGGAGGAGTACTCAAATAGAGGTATGAAGAAGAAAAATTAGAACATTATTGTAGATATTATTCAGGAACGTTTAACGAAACAAAAATAAAATGGGAAATAAATAGAAAAGAATTATGTTCTTTATATAAATGTTTAATAACATTTGAACCATATATCGTGTATAACAAGTTTATTGTTAGAACAGATAATACACAGGTACGATGGTGGCTAACAAGAAAAATATAAAATTCGGTTACGACAAAGGAAATTCGGAGACTAGTATTAAATATACTGAATTTTACATTTACAATTGAAGTAATCAATACTAACAAAAATATCATTGTAGATTACTTATCAAGACAAAGCTACTCAAACTGATTTACCAATGGAAGAGGCTGATGCCAAAGATACCCAGACTGATTTATTGTTCCAAATATTTAAACAAATGGAGTTATTACAAGAACGAGTTATTACACTAAATACTGAAGTTACAAATGTAAAAGTGCAACTCGAGCACTATAAAAAATAAGATACTGTACAGGAAGAGCACATTAAAAAACTACACCTAGAAGGTGACGATGAGAAACACCTTAAAACTCAAATTACTAACGAAACTTCAATTACAGCTGCAAGCACATCTAAAGGGAAAAATATAGTCACTCAAAATAGACCTGGAATACCAAAGAAAAAGAATTATAACCTCAGTCAAATATTTTCAAAATCATATTCACCAAATATACAAAATGTAGAAGCATTTGCACCTCCCCAGATACATACCTATTGTGAATCACTTAACCAAGAAAAACAGACATACAATTATTCTTCTCGTAAATACATTGACAACATACACACCTTATTAAATACCAAACCTATTCAAAGTGAAGAGCTAGCCGCACAACAAAAAGGATATATTACCTAGAAATGCCAAAATCACAATAAACCTATTGCCTTACCAGGTACAAGCCCAAATTTTATTAAATCATGTTACTATTATGGATTATTATCTATGGTTTACACAACCGATGGAGAAGAGTTAGCAGGAATCCCAGAAATTCACAAAAAATTTATGACTTACAAGAGAATTACCAACGGACAATTATTCTATGTTCGATTTTATTCCGCACCAGCATAAATATTATTTGACGAAATTAAACAAACTATTAATGTGGTCAAAATGGGTATGACCAGAGATTATATTATTCCGAAAGAAATATGTGAACAGACCGAGATACCAAAAACGCAGATACCAGCATTTTACCGCAACAAAAGAGTTATTGGAATAACAATATATTATCAGAGTTACTTAATAATTATTTAAATAAAAAGCCAGTTTGGATATATAATTCAAGGAACCAAGCATTGATTTATTCAACTTGCAAAGCAGTTAGAGACCATGACATAGAAGAACTTAGAAAATGGGGATTAACACTCCTCAGACTAGAAGAACAACCATTAACAAGATCTATCAGTAAGACAATTATTTCAGAAGAAGCTATGGATCAATTTTGTGAAAAAGTTGGCCAAAAATACAAAGACCATATATGCAGCAGATGTAGTAGCAAGCACAACTTTATTTCAGATGTGATGCTACACTGATAAGAAGATAGAAAAACAGCAGATACAGCAAAAAAGAGATAACTACGGAGCGAAATAATGGAGAAGACAAGCTATTAAATTGTGAAAGTGACATGTAGATAACTTTCACAATATCCTTTACGTAAATTGTAAAAATTTATATAGAAAAAGTCTTAGGTATTAATAATTTTTTGTCTTTTAGTAGTTTAAGATAAAGACTTTTTTGTTAGATAGCTATAGCCTATAGCCTAGCCTTTTTGACATTTTTTTAGTCTTTAAAATAGACACATGCATGTAAAGTTTGTTTACAACTTCAGCCTATAAATAAACGAGCATTTGCTTAGATGAAGGGTAAGCCTTCATGCGTTGAAGCAAAAACTCTCTCTCTTGTCTACAACAAATATTCTGCATATTTATTTAAAAAATAGGTATATTTCAATGGAAAAATCTATGGAGGAACAAAACTTAGGATTATCAAACTTACCAGAACAGGTATATTTATTCACTATTATGAATAGCTAAATTTATAATTCCTAACAATCATGATATAATAAGATAAGTTCATGTTAGTTACTTTATAGTAAAATTATTCGAAGAATAGCATGTTAAGAAGTTTATTAGCAAAGTGGAAACGGAGAAAAATCCCTAAGAACTATGACATCCTTAAGGTGAAACCAATAAGGCAAGAAGCCGTGGTGGGGAGTAGCCAGAGTTGAGGCGCTGTTTAAGGGAAAAGTATCTGGATTACCATGCTAATAGTGACCGACGAACATGTTATTTAAGAATGATCTAGTATATAGTAATCTAATATGATCATATTTTGTTATGTGTATGATTGAAGGGAATATTTTGAAAATAGCAATTTTATGAAAAATGAATAATTATTTATCTGACAAAATGGTAGATAAATTTAAAATACTCATTTTGTATGCACTTAAAGATATAAAAGTAGTAGATATAAGAAAAATCATATTAGAAAAAACATTTGGTAAATATTATATGACTAGAATAAATTACATACCATGCCTACCTAACTACTCTTACAAATACTTACCATGATAAATTACAGATATCTAGAGTTTTTGGAAAAAGATATGAGAAACATACAGTTAATAGAAAAACAGATGAAAGTAAATTTAAACAAATACATGGAAACTAAAGATATAAAATATATAGAATTTCTTAATGAAAATATGCAAGAACTACTTAGACTAAAACAAACAACTGAAAAATATTATGAAAAAGCATTTAATCAAGCTTAAATGATAGATGATATTAAAATACTTGTTTTATATATACTTAGAGATATATAAATTATAGACATAAAGAAAATAATATGGAAAAAATTACAAGATTATAAAGAGGAAGAATTATTAAACAGTATAGAAAACTTACTCATATATTATGAACACCAATACTATTTAGATTCAGATGGATATTATACAGACTAAAAATGTCAGAATATATTAGGAAAATTATAGAAAACCAAGAAGACCTACATAAAGAAATTGATTATAGAAACAAATTAGAGAAATAATGAAAAATCTAATAGAAAAATTAAAATGGATAGACGAAACCTTGAAAAATTTAGAAAAAAGCAAAGATAAAAGTTTAGATAGTTTAAAAAACTCATTAAGAGGAGAACAAGAAAAAATAGTTAGTAGTATTAATAACCTCAAACAAGATATTAAATATAGTACAAGTAGAATAGATTACTATACATTTACTTTAGAAGAATAAAATAATAAACTACGAATATCTAAAATACTGGGAACAAGAAATGGAAGAAATAAGATTAACAGAAAACCTTATAAAAACGAATTTAATTGAATATTTTAAAACAAAAGATATAGAATATTTAGAATATCTTAAAAATAATATAGAATACTTACAAAAACTAAGAGAAAAAGCGAAAGAATATCATAGCAAAACATTTAATCACCCCTCAAAATATGAATATCAGTAAAATTGAATATCTTAATAAAATATATGAAAATAAAAAATACAAGAACGAAGAAAAACAGTTAATGAATATTACTACAAAGCATTTAACAATTACATAAATTGATGGATACATCTTACGAAAAGAATAAATCATTAAAAGAAATCGAAACCCAACTATATAGTTTATACCAAGAATACAAAAGATTACATAGTACTAACGAGGATCCTAGAACACTAGATAATTTAATTACGATAATATCTAATTTAGAATATGAATTAATAAAACATCTTAAGTCAAAAAGATAAAAATGAAAAATATTTCAATCGATAATATTCACAAAATACATTATATAAAAATAAATACTTATTACCCAATAACTATTTATTTCCTAGTAATGTTACCGCGCCTTATCTGCAACCCCCCACAATTCAGGCTCTTTGGATGGCTTTCCAAGTTCTAGAACTATTGTTGTTGTGCATGTGGGCAGGTCTGTTGGGCCTACTAACCCCATACTTGGTGTTGAGAACATTTACCCATAGAGAGTCGAGGTTTTGATTTGTCACAACCCAAAAATGAGGATCATGATAGCACTTCTCGCGGCGTACCTTGACAAGTAAGCCTATCACCCAAACTGAGACAAAAAAAAATACAGAAACATCCCAAGCTAAGGCTTCTAAAATAAAACTGAATCATACAAGTAATCATAACAATACGAAAAAGACTATCTAAAATATCGATCATGCCCAAAACCAGGCGTCAATAGTGTAAAAACTACTATTACAATTCAGGAGTCAAATACATCAGAAAAATAACCACACAGTAATAATACTTTGTCTCCGAATATTAATAAAGACATAACTACTATAGAAAGATAGAGGTGAACTTCGGACGCATGAATGTTCGACCTCTACCTTGGAAGCTCCAACAATCGCCCGAGGCTAGCAAGGTGAGGCACACTCGAGCTAGGACCTACACCAAAAGGGTGCAGTAGGCATGAGTATGGTTCACTTGTACTCAATAGGTATCATAGGTTTTCAGTTTACTCAATAACCCAATAAGAAAAAATCAAACCGAACCAATAACCTAATAATTTTTTTATAAAACCATTAAAAAAACATTAACCCAATAACAATAAACCAATAATATTTTTATTGGTCGGTCTAATTTTTGCACACCCCTACCCTCAAGGAACTTTTGATAATATGCTATAATAATATTTATTACTGGATCATTACTATCAACAGAACGAAGAACACAAATTTCTTTAATTACCTTCACGACAATCAAATATTTTAAACCTAGATGTAAGTTTAACAGTTGTGATAATTCCTTGTTTATTCATTTGTAGTAGGTGAAATTCAAAAGGGGGTGAATTGAAAATTTCTGTGAGTCGACTATTGAGCCTTAATAGTCAACTATTGAGCCTTAATAGTCGACTTGCCTGCAAATTAACACACTTTACACTACAGATTAGATTTAAATAAATAGACAAATAAATAATCAACTTGAAGTAAGGATACGGAGATTTATCCTGGTTTGAAACATCAATGTGGTACCTACTTCCAGTCCCCTTGAGTTTCAAAGTTTCCTTAGATCTTTCAAAGTCGGGGTCGAGTACAATAATGATGATCAAGTTTCGAAGACTTATTTTTTTCTTCAAATCTTGTGACACAGCTTCAGTGTGTATTACAAAGTTTCTCAATCCTATTCTTTGTGTAAATATTGTAAATTGATAAGTACAAAGGTTTGTAAGATTAAGATCAAGACACTTTGAAGTTCTTTCTTGAAGTTGTGTAGTGTCTTCTGTCCTTCGCTTTGACTTTTATAATCTTCTGTTGCATTTGCTTCTTTTCTTTATAAGGAAACCCAAGGAATTTCTTCTCAATCAAGGATTTGGGTTAATTCCTTGATTGAGGGAGTTTGCACCTTATGGTATGTACATATTAGATATGTCCATACTCGGTGCGATCTTCCTTTCTCACAGCCATACATGTCTATATCAGATATGTCCATGTAGAGGGTGTGATCTTCTTTTCTTTGGTCTTGTTGTGAGGTACTTTCAATCATATTTTGTTTGTCTTGTCCATCGAGATCTTTAGTTAATGTGGTTCTTATTGCCTTGTCCAACAAAATCCTTAATTGATGTAGCTCCATATGTAGGATTGTCTTCTTGGAGGGGATATTCCTTGCCTTTGTGCGAGATATCCTCCCATTAGAGATCTTCAATATCCTTTGTGCAAGATCTTTTTCCATCATTAGAGAATTTCAATATCCTGTAAATGTCCACTTATTAGTTTGTCATTATTAAAACCTAAAACATAAATGTAGGAGGCTAACAATCTCTCCCTTTTTTATAATGACAAACAAGCATTAAACATAAGTTGACTTCCTTATCACAGTAGTCGACTTGCTCCTCCTGACTTGTAAGTACTTTCGATGTTGTTCTATTCCTTGAGCAGTAGTCGACTCTTATCCATTGACAGTCGACTTCATCCCCTTGACTTGTAAGTACTTCTGATGTTTCTGTCTTTCTCCCCTTTTTGGCATAATCAAAAAGAACCACATAGCAGCAAAAAATAGAGCAGTAGACATATAGCAAAGAAATAAGCTAATTAATTACCAAGGACTAGGCAAGAACAAAAAAGGTATGGCAGATAGTGTGTCAAAAATTCATCTTTCAACCCAACAAAAATAAGAGGCAGGACACCCTTTTGAATAAAAGTCATCATTCACTGCTTAGCTAGAAAGTATGTTAGGGTATTGTGCTTGTTATGGCAGAACTTGTCATAGGATTTTTCAATATTTTTAAAGAAGGAAGAGTAGGAGTTTTGAACGAAAATAGCAAGATCATCATTTAAGAAGTTGACTTGGGACTTGAGGGAGTCCATGCTAGTGAACACTCGAGTAAACAGCTTTATACCCTCTTATTTAAACCATGCGAGGGCCAGCCAGACCACACCTATGTCAGTGTTGGTGCTCTTCCCAAGGTCCAGTAATTTGAAAATTGACTCCTAAATCAGCATAACACCTTCCTCAATAGATTTGAAGCGATTTTTGATTTCCTCCAGTTCCTTCAACACAGTAATCATGGGGTTATAAATAGACTTGCTTACCTTAGGGAGTTCAGATTTTTCTCAGGCAAAATCTTTCTTGCACCATTCATTATCAATCAAAACATAGCCGATACTGACAAAATTTTTAGAGTCATAAATAACAACAACTTCCACCGGAGGGTAAGTAGAGAGATCAATAGAGAAATACAAGAGAATTCGAGTAATTTGTAGACCATACGGTAAACTAGCGGAGGCATGAACATTTACTGCACTCTCAAGCATATATTCACGAATCCAGGTTGCCCAATTGATCTTGTGTTTATTAACCAGAAAATACTAGAAAAATACATCACGACATGTAATATTGCTGATGGATCCCTTCCTTGGAATCAGAGTGGTAACAATTATGTGGGCCATGATCTGATACTTGAAACAAGGGGACAAAGGACCAAAATTGGACGATGTTGTGTCCGAGTCAGACAGGATCCTTTTTGCTTCTTCATAACTTACCTCAAAATATTTGGGCTAGGTATCATTCATGATATAAATCACACCAGATAACTTTGTATCAAATACCTTTTCAAACATCAAATCGTTCAAGATGAGTCTTTTGCCAAGCACAAGAGTCTCAAGTTCACCACTATCAGGAGAGAGACGAAGATTCACATAAAACATACAGACTGGATCCTCATAAACCTCAAGTCTACGGAGACAAAAAACTAGGGATAAATCTTAAAACTTAAAGAAGTGACTGACATTACATAAAGTATCTTTAATTGACAAAGATTGATTATGCGACTGAATATAATGCAACAATTTTTTAAGGTAGAGAACTTTTCTTTTTGAGAGCATGTTCAGAACTTGTGCATGTTCTTTGAAGGGAAGGAGTTTAAGGTAGTTTTACAAGATCTTTTTATGAGAGTTGACTGTTGAGAATCTGACGAAGGTTTGTTAGAGCACTCGAAAAGAAGAATAGGACTGTTGGAGAAAGTTTTAGGAAGGGGTTTGAAAACACTGGTCATGGAGCGAGTTATGGTCATGGGAGACAAGTGGAATTGGATTTTAAAGGGGCAGATAAGAAAAATAAAGGATGGATAGGAGAACTGAGAGAGAAAGGATGGAATGTACATGACTGTTCGAAAAGGGGGTGGTAGGAGAAGATGAAGCGGGTGAAGTAAAAAGATTACTGATGGAAGAGAAAGGATGGCAGAAGAAGGGATGTTGGGATGGTAAAGAGGTGCAGAATCGGTAGAGGTGGCGTGAAAAATGGTGAAGATAATGATGACCCTTTTTGAAAACCAATTTTAGGGGTTAAAAATTTGAGGAAAAATTCGAAACAATTAAATAGATTTTTGTCCAAAAATAAAACTCATAGGTCATTAATACTGAGAATTCCAAGTCTTTTTATAAGGTAACAAAATCTTTCTTCTAACAAGAATTTCGTAGAACTATCTGTCAATTGATTTTCAGAGTCAACAAACGTTAAAGAAAAATCTCTATTTTCTACATAATTTCGAATATAACCATGCTTAATATTAATGTGTATAGCCCTAGAATAATTCACAATATATTTAGACAAACTAATAGCACTGGTGTTATCACACATTATGGGAACAAATTCAAACGACAAATTAAAAATAAAGTAATTGATGCATAAACCATAATATTTGAGTACCACAACTTTCAATGGCTATGTATTCGGATTCAGGGTTGAAAGAGCAACTGAAGTTTGTTTCTTGTTGTGCCATAAAATTAGGGCATCACCAGGAATTTGACTGCCACTATTGTTTTTTCTATCACTTTTATCACCTGCAAAGTCAGCGTCTGAATACCCAATTAAATTTAAATGAGAGGAGCAAGGGTACCATAGTCTAGTAGCTTGAGTTCCAATGAGATATCAGATAATTTTTTTGACGACAGTTAGATGAGACTCTTTGAGAGTCGACTAGAACCTAGCACACTTACATACACAGAACATAATGATTGGTCGACTAGCAGTCAAATAGAGTAGTGATCCAATCATTCCCTTGTAAATCTTTTCTAGATGAGTCTAAATCAATACTCGTGGATGGACTCATCGAAGTTCCATAGGCCTTTCCTTTTTCCTTTAGTTTGTTTCTATAGAACCATCTAGTTTCAATTACTAAGCAGTTCTTGGGGCTTTCAATTAAAGTCCAGACTTGACTTCGCTCGAATTGGGCCAATTCTTCCTTCATAGCCTCGACCCAAGATTCATATTTGAGGGTATCATCGGTCTTCTTTGGTTCAATTTGAGATACAAGGGCAACAAACGCTTGCTTTCTCAATGAAGCTCTTGTCTGCATACCCTCATCTAGATTTTCAATGATGAAATCATTTGGATAGCTAGCATTGTGTTTCCATTCTCTTAGAACACTTGGTTTGACTATTACTACTATGGGAGTTGACTCTAGAGAGGATGTAGTCGACTAATCTTATGATGGTTCGAGAGTTGTGCTAGCATTGGCTCTGTCACACCCCTTTTACGCTCGAAGGTCGAATCGAAGGGTTTTTTCAATTAAAATGACGATTTTGAATAGCGACTTTTTTATTTAAAGAGTCACCACTTGAAATTGAGTTATGGTGTTCCAAGTCACCTATTGAATCTCTAATCAAAAGGAACTAACTCTTTGTTGGTTTACGAAAATAGAAGATCGAGTATGGAACTATATTGATTGTGGAGAAAGTGTGAGGCACCCCTCAAGTCCCGTGATTCTAGCACGATCGCTTTTTATTGACTTATACTTGACTTAAACTATTTTGATAAATTATGTTAAGACCTAAAATTCGCTCATTTTAATTATACCAAAAATGTCCATCAATATCTTTTAAAATAAATTGGTGAAACTAATTTTAAAAGCTGTCAAGGTGCATTATTGCATCCTTGAATTTAAAACATCTCGTAAAGATGCGTATGCCGCATTCTTAATTGAGACGAATATTTTCAAATATGCCTAAAATTCGCCTAAATGTTAAAATATTAATTTGTCTTTTTATAAAAATTTATAACAATTTATCTGTTCAAAAGGCTATTTAACTTTAACAAAATTTTAAGAAAAATTCAATCTAGGTCATTAATTCGATAAATAATTATAGTTTTATTAATAAATAAATAAATTAATAAATAAATAAATAAAATTACCCCTTAATTAAAAAAAATTCCATTTATTATATATTCTTTTTCTAAAAAAAATAGATCTAACACAAATTACTGTATGCATACTTTTGAGTTTGTTAACAAAGAGAGGGGAATGACAGCCATGATTGGTTGTCTCATCGGTGACGGGGAAGGGATAATGGGTATGTTGACGCGACAAAAAAATGAGAAGGGACAGCGCGATGTTGATTCACCGTTAGTCGGAAATGGAGGAGGGAAGGCGTGATTTTAGGGGGAAGGGATCCGACGGCATGCAATGAGGAGGCTGGCGGCTTCGCCGGTGGCTGTCGGTGGTGTTTTTGATGACGGAAAAGAGAGAGAAAAGGAAAATCAGCGCCAACAAAAAGGAGGGGAACGGCAGCGGCACGAGGCCGGTTGGTTCGCCGCGATAGCGGTTCTGGCCAGATCTGGTGTATAAACTGACTGAGATCCAACGGAGTTCGCTGGTGGCAGCCATGATTGGCGACGGTAAAAGGAAAAAGGAAGAAGGAAGACACGGATTTCACAGTAGGGAGCCGGATTTAACTGGTTTCGATGTTTTTCGATGGGTCAACGTCGGAATCGCCGTAGCAGTAATCAACTAAGTCAGTTTTTGTTGTTGTTTCCAGCAAAAATTTGTCAAAAAATGTGTATATTTTGGTGTATGATTTCGATGTGTATATGCCCATTCAGTGTATGTGAGTATGTGTAAACAGTGTATGTAAAGAGATGGAGTCTGTGACTGTGTTTATGTGATCTGTGTAAAAGAAAAATATACATATTTTCATCTACATACTTCTTTGTTTCTAGACTTAAATTTATTACTCATATACATATTTTAGCAAAATATGATGCATAAAACTATATTATTACATATATTCATACACAGAAAACATATTGAATATTTCATTCATGTTTTTCCATCATAAAATTGATAACATAAATAATACATTTTTGAATGTGAACCTGTAATAAATAAATTGTGTGATGAAACAAAATATTGTCACCGAAAACTTCAACGGAACTCTAACTTCAACTCTTTCTCTTCTTTTCTTCTTTTTTATCTGATTTTTTTTTGTTTGTTTGTTGTTGTTCTTTGATTTTCCAATACAGTGCAGATGATAATCAAATCATCAATATACGTACCTTTTTTTTTTCTGAGAGTGGTAAAAATTTCTTAAATATAGGAAGAAGGGGGGAACAGTTATTTTTTAGGAGAACAGTTAATAGGCAGATAGAGATGAGATTTAAATTATATTTTTATTATTTATTTATTTATTGTTTATTTTATTTTAGAAAATAAATAATAATAATAATAAGAATAAATATAATTTTAATTAATTAATTAATTTTATATTTAAAAAATAAAATAAAAGTTTATAAATAACCAAAAATCGATATAATTAAGATAGTACTAAAATTACTAGCTTATTTATTTAAAATTTAAAAAGAAAAATATTTTTGAAATTTTTTTATATTATTTTTTTAAAATTAGAATAAAAATAAAATATAATATTCCAAAATTAACTTTAATATTTATTTATTTACTAAAAATTTAAAAATAAAATAAGAATTAAAATAATATTGTATCATATATAAATATTTAATATCGAAAAATAAGTTAAAATTCAAGAAGGATAAAAAATCACGTGTCTACATTTTGTCTCTCTTTGTGTGGAATATCAAAGAGTTTTCATACAAAGAAGTAGACAAGATATGATTTTTGAACCTCCAATTATTTGAAAGATTTAAAATAAAATTAAAATAAAAGAAAAAATTTGACCGAGTCCTGATTTTGGACTTCTTACATATCCCAGGTTATAAGGAAATCAGATCACGAGTATTTCAAAGGAAACATGGTGAGAGAATAAGTTACATGTCAAGTGAGATTTCATCGTGTTTTCGGTTAACGACTTCTGCCTTTTACATTCCAATGGCTAACAAAAACAAAAAATGACAAATACAAATGAAAAATGTAATTTCTCTAAAATTTTGATTCGAATCTTCATGACTTAAACTTGAAAATTCACCCTATTCTTCGAGCGGGCTCCTGACTTTCTTTTTCTTCACCCTGTTCTTCAGGCAAGCTCCTGAACTTCTTTTTTCTTTACCCTGTTCTTCAGACGGGCTCCTCAACTTTTTTTCTTCACCCTGTTCTTCAGGCAGGCTCCTGGACTTCCTTTTTCTTCACCCTGTTCTTCAGGCGGGCTCCTGTACTTACTTTTTTCTTCACCCTGTTCTTTAGGCGGGCTCTTGGACTTACTTTTTCTTCACCCTGTTCTTCAGGCAAGATCCTGGACTTACTTTTCTTTCACTCTATTCTTCGGACGGGCTCCTGGACTTTCTTTTTCCTTCACCCTGTTCTTCAGATAGGCTCTTGGACTTCCTTTTTTTTATTTTTCAAATATGTTCCTGAACTCAAAATAAAAGGTGAAATAGAAAAATAACATCCCATTCTTCAGGAGAGTCCTAAGCGAAAAATAAATTTCCATTCTTCAGGAGGGTCCTGGACAAAAATAAATTTACATTTTTCAGGAGGGACCTGAGCAAAAAATAAATTTCCATTCTGCAGAAAGGTCCTGTCCCATTTTCTAGGAGGGTCTTGAACATAAAATAAATTCTCATTCTTCAGGAGAGTCCTGAACAAAAAATAAATTCTCATTCTTCAGTAGGGTCCTGAGCAAAAAATAAATTTCCATTCTTCAGGAGGGTCCTGGACAAAAATAAATTCTCATTCTTCAGGAGGTCCACGATAAAAATAAATTCTCATTTTTCAAGAGGGTCCTGAGCAAAAAATAAATTCTCTATCATATTTTTAGTTCAAGATCACAAGATTAAAAAATATCCCTACCTTAAACACCACGTCCAGTCACACTAAGACATATGAATTGAAATGGAGGGAGGAAACTGTATCCCCACGTCATAGTAATTTACATGAAAGGCTAAGCATCGACTCTTCATTGGTAAGTCAACCCACATAACTCAGCAATGTGTTATAGACTAACTAACTATCAAACAGTCAAAATTACATGTGAATTCAATCATTAACCAGATTGAAAGAACCACACTCAATTGTTAAGGTAGTCAAACTATTACATGATCCGTAACACTACAGAGAGAACTGTGACTCACCTGAAATCAACTAACTGGCGGATGTAATTTTGACCAAACTTGTAATAGTCAAAAGGTTCATGGATGGACTTGTGATACGGAGAGAACTCAAAAGGATCCTGAAATAAGAGCATTGCTACATTTACAATGTTACATGTTGACAACTTGATAGAATATGTGTATACTTGGATGAAATAAAGAGAAACATAGATATAGGGGAAACTTCTAGCGTGAATTTGAAAATTTACATGGCAGAGAACTACCTTCACATCCACAAAAACACGATCCAATACAAGAGCCATGTTATACAGGATCATCTCATTTGCTTTGGGGACTCCACTTTGTAAAACCTTAAACAAAATCAGGAAAAATCAAGAGGCGCACATGACCATAAAAAGTTCCAAATAAACAAAAACGACATTGTGAAATGATTCCAGATGTCAACAAACTCGGTCTCATTCAAAGAAAAGCACATAAGTATCATGAATAAAGTAAATCCTAACAGATAGACAATATGATAAGTCTAAAAAAAGTAGTCTTCCAAGAATAAAATAAATGAAATTCTCTACAGTTTAGCTGGAAAGAGGAAGTGAGCAGTGGAGTTATTCTTTGATATTTAAATTGAGATATACTCAAGATGTAGGAACAAGAAAGACGTGCGGACAACGCAGGAAAAGACAAACATTCAAATATAAGCAACTTCTCTAGATTTATCTTTGTTAGTGTTTTGCCATCCCAAGATCATATCTTCCATGCTCTAGGAAGAAATGATACTGAATATGTTGAGTGTTAGACTATATTTAGAATCTTAACAAGGGCTTAACCTATTATTTTCAGGTTATTTTCTGAAACTAGTTGGCCTCGTACTAGCGTTTTTCAACATAATTGGTTGCAAAAAGTCATGACATGCCAGATAGTGGCTTCTCTCTCCGCTTTAGCTTTTCCAGCTCAGAAGTTTATCTACCGCTATTGATACACTACAGAAAGGTTTTGGTGCCTTCATTTTGAACCGTGAACTTATTTTTTGTTACCAACAGCATGTAGTTATATAGTACCATCCACTAAAATCCAAATGATCAAACACAATAGAAGCAGCAAAATAAGTTTCATCATCTTAAATCTATAATAGTGTTCTTTAGTAACCTTAAAACGCATGTTCTACCCCAGAAAATATGTTTATTCAAGAAGACTTGCATATGAGCAAACACATCTAAGTGAATAAAGCACCCATGACCCAGCACCTAAAAAGTACATCTATTCACAAATCCGAAGAAAGTTCTTTTACTGCATTCCGATAGTTCTGATACAGCTCCTCCATTCCTTCGGCAATATTAAGTGGCAGTTTTTCATCTTCCACAGTTTTTCGAACAGCAGATAACAAGTCCGCACACGAAATAGAACAGTCAATGCAGGGGGGAAACAGAAAAAGGTTCAATCAAAACAATTAGAAAAGATCTACCAAAATAATGAATCTGCACAAGGACAAAGGAATCGTACGCTGAGCAATACGTTTAAATTTAGCAAACAAAAAAAAAATCAGACATTAAAAGATGGCAAGGTAACTAGATAAGCATCAGAAGCAAAGGTCTTATACTTGCAACTGCCAAAATCATCCTAATAGGTTTCTAAATCCTTTTAAGGCGAAGTTTTCTAGAATTTTGCAGCAATTCTGCCATTTGTACAATTATTTTTTGAAACTGGTAACTGTGTATATTCGATGAGAACAGATCACTACTAGAGTAAAAATGAAATCATATTTACAAATTCCACTATCTAATTATGTGAAGGTGTTCGGAGTACGAGGGTCAAAATTCTTAATTTTTGACTATGACTTCGGGCATAAATTCTTCAAATACTTTTTTAAAATTTACATATTTGAAAACCACACGAAAAGTACAACAAGTTGATATAGCTATTGATTCAAAAATTTTAAGAAGTTTGAGAAAATTATAGTCAAATAAAAATTTGTTTGACTCCTAAATAGTAACACCTTCACATAAATTGGGACGGAGAGAATACAACATGATCCCCATAAATGTACATGAACATGCTGTTCCAAATCAATCAATCAATGAACCAAACTGCCCTTCAATCTCAAATTAGTTGGGAATAGTCATTTTGCATTTTTAACGTCCATTTCCTTTAAGAGGATTTATCATCATTATACTATAACCTTCTTCCTTTATCCGATCTTGAGGCTTTGCAAAACTCACACATCTGGAGTTGGTTTTCAAAATTCTAACAAAGTTGAATAATGCAGATAATAGTATTAGAATTTCAACTTTAAAAAAGAAGACAAAGCAAGCTAAGACTTGATATTGTAAGTTAATATGGAAATAAAATAGTGATCATTCAGTTTGTTAATTATTTACCATTGCAAAATGCTGGTATTCATGTTCCGGGATGAACAACAACAAACCCAGTATATTCCCACATGGTGGGGTCTGGGGAAGGTAGAATGTACGCAGTCCATACCACTACATCCGAAGAAGCAGAGAGGTTGTTTCCGATAGACCCCCGGCTCAAGAAAAGGACCGTGACCGTATTCAAATATCGCAAGCATACAACATGATAAAATAACAACGATACAACACCACAAATAAGTACATGAACCAACAAAAGGCACCCCCTCCCCCCAACCCTAGCCCTACCAACCAAGCTACACGAAACTCTCCTAACTCCAGCTTATGACTTGACCACACCCCTTAGCCCTCTATCCTAATACTCTTTCTCCAAACCTTCCTATCAAGGGTCATATCCTCAGTGAGCCATAATTGCTCCATGTCACCTCTAATTACTTCTCTCTAGTATTTCTTCGGTCTACCCCGACCCCGCTTGAAACCATCCAAGGCCAACCTCTCACACCTACGAACTGGAGCATCCGTGCCCCTTCTCATCACATGCCCAAACCATCTCAACCTCCCTTCCCGAATCTTATCCACCACCGACGCCACTCTCACCTTGTCCCGAATAGTCTCATTCCTAATCCTGTCAGCCCTCGTGATACCGTACATCCAACGCAACATCCTTATTTTCGTCACTTTCAACTTCTGGACGTGAGAGTTCTTAACAGGCCAACACTCCGCGCCATAAAACATAGCCGGTCAGACTGCAACTCTGTAGAATTTGCCTTTAAGCTTGGGAGGCACCTTCTTATCGCAAAGAATTCCCGAGGCGAGCTGCCATTTCAACCAAGCTGCCCCAATACGGTGAGAGACATCCTCATCAATCTCTCCATTCCCCTGAATCATAGACCCAAGGTACTTAAAACTATCCCTCTTACACACCACCTGAGACTCCAACTTCACTCACCTCGTCCTCTTGCCTCGTGTCACTAAACTTACACTCCAAGTACTCCGTCTTTGTCCTACTCAACCTGAAACCTTTAGTTTTCAGGGTTTGTTTCCAAACCTCCAACTTATCATTAACACCTCGACGCGACTCATCAATCAAGACTACATCATCCGCAAAAAGCATACACCATGGCACCTCACCTTGAATACTCCGTGTCAACACATCCATTACCATGGTGAATAAAAACGAACTAAGAGTCGATCCCTGGTGCAATCCAATCAGGACCGAAAAATGGTCATAGTCCCCTCCCACAGTCCTTACCCGAGTCTTCGACCCCCTTTACATGTCCCTAATCGAACGAATGTACGCCACAGGGACCCCTCACTTCCAAGCATCTCCAAAGAACCTCCCTAGGGACTTTGTCATGCGCCTTTTCTAAGTCAATAAACACCATATGAAGATCCCTCTTCCTCTCTCTATACTGCTCAACCATTCTCCGCACTAGGTGAATTGCCTCAGTCGTCGAGCGAACAGGCGTAAAATTAAATTGATTTTCCGAAATAGACACTATCTTCCTCAACCTCCGCTCCACCACCCGCTCCCAAATCTTCATCGTGTGACTCAACAACTTAATACCTCGGTAGTTATTACAACTATGAATATCACCTCTTATAAAGAGGAATCATCGTGCTCCATCGCCACGCCTCGGGCATCTTAGCGGACTTGAAAATGTTGTTGAATAAATCGGTCAACCACCTCGATCCCGTCCCGCTAGCAAACTTCCAAAAATCCACCGAAATTTCATCGGGCCCCATCGCCCTGCCTCTTCGCATCTTGCGAATAGCCTCACAAACCTCCTCCACCTTAAAACGCCGACAAAATCCGAAATCACGAAATTCTTCGGTGTGATCCACTAATACAATGCCTCTGTCCCCCTCATCATTCAGGAGCCTATGAAAATACGACTGCCATCTTTTCTTAATAAGAACGTCGTCTACCAAAACTCTGACATCCTCCCCCTTAATGCACTTAACCTGGCCCAGATCCCGACCCTTATGCTCCCGGGCTTTTGCAAGCCTATACAACCTCCTCTCCCTGCCCTTCTCCTCTAGTCCCTCATACAATCTCTCAAACGCTGTTGTCTTAGCAGTGGTGACCGCTAACTTAGCCTCCTTTCTAGCTAACTTGTACTCCTCCCTGCTCGCTCGCCTCTCCTCATCATCCTTACTCTGCACCAACTTTACGTAAGCCGCCTTCTTCGACTCCACCTTCTTCTTATCTTCTTCATTCCACCACCAATCCCCCCGATGCCGGCCGGACCAGCCCCTCGAGGCACCCAAAACCTCTCTAGCTGTCTCCTTGATGCAACTCGCAGCCGTATCCCACATACTATCCACGTTCCTCCTTGTTATCCATGATTGATGTTTTTTTTTCATTCATTTTGTTCACAGCACAAGTTGTGCTGCACAAGTGAGATATGTACACCTGCACAGAAACTATATTCTTTGAAGTCTAATCTAGTTTTCTGAAAACTGGATTAAGCTTTACAGTTAAACTGTATGGGCAGTATTTGCGATTTCTCCACATTTCCTGTGTTTCTAACTGTTGAAATTTTCCTTGGGCTGATCAGATATCTAGCCTAATATGCTTTCGATGTTTCTCTTCTTTTTAGTTCTTGCAGACTTTGTATCAGAGGCAGTTATGCCGGAGCGGTTAGAGAGAATCCTAACTCAGATGCAATCGATGTTGTAGCAGATGTGAAGACTGAACGAGTATTACTTCATGACTTAAGCATCTTCTTTTCTCCATTTAAGATCAAAATCCATTTACAACTGTCTCAATTTCAGCAACTAGATGTCATTCACTTTTTTTTCCCTACAGATCGTAGTTATAGGAGGCAGCGGCTTTGTTGGCTCTGCAATTTGCAAGGCTGCTGTTTCAAGGGGTATAGAAGTCATAAGTCTGAGCAGGTGTTTGTAATATCTGACTGAACAGTTCAATAGGGATTTCAATTATTAAAATGACTCTTTACGTATTGGTGTGACAGCTCTTAAACATTTTCTGTTGATTCATAAGGATCCATACAATTGCTGTATCCTCTTATACTGTTTTTCTATTATGGGTTCTCAAATTTTAGTTTTTTCCTACACAGGTCGGGGCGTCCCTCTTACTCAGACTCATGGGTAGATCAAGTCACTTGGATGACAGGCAGGTTCATTTCTTTATCATGCCTTGAGTGGGTTGACAATGAACAAGTGAAAATTTTACATGGGTGAAAAAAATGTGGAAGTTGGTTTTCAGGCTCTCATTCTGATGAAAGCCATTGTAGTTTATTAAGAATAGATACTGCATTTCTTTTTTTTTTGGTTGTTGTGTGTGGTGGGGAGAACGTCTTGCTGAAAAAAGTACCTACTAAAGATAATGGAAGACTCTCCTGCCACACTAAATAACGGAAAGATTAATAATCTACTGAAGCTCATCATGAGTCCAAAAGTGGGAAGCGATGTGGTCTCCTGCTGCCTTACCTCAGGTTACAGGTACCTGCATAACCAATGTTTATGTTTTATCCAATCAAGCTGGAAAGGAGACAATTGTTGATCATTTTTGGCAGGTCAGTTAAGAGGACCTGAAGAGTCTAGCAACCTTCCTAAAAAGTAACCGTCACTAGAAAAAGTTCAATTTACCCTTAAAGAGGAATTGGGGGCAGAGTCTGTTTAGCAACCATTTAAAAGACCAAATCTAATAAGTCTATTATTCATGCTATGATCAATTCGTGAATCGCAATTTGGAAAACATAGAGGATTAGCTAGTGATAGCCAAATTAAAAAAAAAAAAAAAAAAAAAGAAGAAGAAGAAGAAAGAACAGAATAATGAATGCCTTTCTAGCCTAAAAGTCAGAACATTTGTCCAAAACTGGATATTCAATCTTTGTCATAGCCCATAGGCGAAGATTTACAGAAGGATCAAGTTATAAAGTTCCTTCAAACAATATGAATCCTGGGCCAAACAAGAGCAAAGAAGTGCCAAGAATCTAGAAGTACTGGATTGTTTTTCCTAGTCTGGTTGTTATGGTCATATCCAAACTTGAAAGATGATCCCAGGTAAAACTAGCAGATGTTATATGTGTTGGTGTAGTTTTGACTTTTGGCTAAAATCTTTTTCTGATGGTTTTTCACCCAATCCAGATTAGTCGTATGATCATCATATCCTGCAGGAGATGTTTTCTATGCAATCTGGGATGAAATTCTTGTTGGGGTTACTGCAGTTGTTTCAACTTTGGGAGGTTTTGGTTCTGACGAACAAATGCAGAGGATCGATGGTGAAGCTAATGTTGTAGCTGTCAATGCTGCTAAAGATTATGGTCAGTAGCTTTCATTTTATTATGGTGAAGTGACCTTTAAAAGAATAAAGATAAGCGTTGTTTTTCAATGTCAAGTGATAAATTTTTTGTGGTTGATTGTTTTTCCAGGGCCTATCTTCTCTGTCACATTTTGACTTTAACTTGCAAAATATATGATGAATCAGTTATGTGATGCATCCCTGTGTGAAGTGTGAGGCTGGTTGATTCCATTACTAATTTAGCTCCGAGTTAAAGATATATGTTGCTAGAGAAAATTGATGCCAAAAAAATATTTCTCGTTTTTTAAGCATTAAAGAGCAGAAAATTCTGCTCGTCGTTTCTAATTCATTGACATTTACCAGCTGAAGGGAAAGCTGAATCCATCCAAAGATTGAAATAAAACACTTGATTGTAGGATATGCATGAAGTGAATGCAATAATAGTTATTTTCCTATTCTCTTTTGCTGGCTTGGTGCTCGTCTGTTTATTAATAAAACTTACTGTACTTATCAAACAACCATTACTATCTCTTAATCTCAAACTAGTTGAAATTGGCTATATAAAACTTCATGATCTTTTTTGCTTCACTTAGACCTGTTTCATTCCAGTATTTAATAATTTGGGATCGTCCAAAACAGAGGTTCTCTACATTTTGCACTGATGTACAAAAGCATACAAAGATTGAAAAGATTCCCATCAAATTTGGACCTAGTGTAAAATTACCAACACGACTAAGTATCAATCCAACTAGGTCGTATCGGCATCTACATGGATACTTTGCTTCCTTATTCTTTTTATTCACTAAACCTGCATAGATTTCTAGAGATTGTATATCTTTCGAGACAACTTTTTTCATGTTATTTTAGGTCTCTTCTTCCTCTTTGTTACGTGTGATGTGTCACACCTATAGTGGTGCATTTGGGTTATTTTAGGTCTCTTCTTCCTCTTTGTTACGTGTGATGTGTCGCACCTATAGTGGTGCATTTGGAGGTATACATAGAACATATCAAACCAAAGCCTCTCATTTTATCGTTGTTTTTCCATTTTCTGAAGAATGTAAACATTTTTATGCGGTGATCTAGGAAAAGAAAGTGGACAACTTGCGTGCCACAAAAATACAGATCTTAAAACAAAAAAGGAGAACTAGAATGTTTGTATGATTTCTGTTCTGTATTTTTTGGATCTGCTTACAGAGAAAGCATAAGTTGGTAAGTTTTTGAGTTTCTGTGGTGGTACTCTTAGGTTGTTATAGTAGTGTTCCATAATTGATAATCACCTACTTTGTTGCTCTTCCTGACATTTTTTTCCCTCGTGGAAATGACCTTAAAAACTATTTTACTTGGACTAATCCTCCATTTTGAGAAGCAACTCAGGGTTGATTACTCTGATATTGGGTGGCATAGACTGAAAGGACATTGTTTAGTGTCCTAGTAGGAAAGCAATTTCATTCACTTGAGACGAGTGCAATGCTTATTATTATCTTTCACGTTCAAGGTTTGGCCATTTCATCTTACGCCTTTACTTTGCGTGCATAGTTGCCAAGATTTTGTTTGCAATTATAAACATAATGGTGCTGCTTTGAAGTGTTTGAGAACAATTTTATGGCAGATTTAACTAGTCTTTTTGCACACCACATTATCATTGTTCCCTTGTTTCTACATGACTACTCATGTCAAGTGTTGGATTAATAGTAGTTCAATGTAAATTACATTATATCTTTTGTTATTTGCAGGGATCCCTAAGTTCATATTGATTTCTGTGCATGATTACAATCTACCATCATTCCTCCTTCAATCAGGCTACTTCAAAGGGAAAAGAAAAGCAGAATCAGAAGTTCTTTCCAAATTCCCCAGTTCAGGTACTCCACAAGAAGTTTACTTCTCATTGTTTGCACCTTGCAGTCTGAAGCTTACGGTTCTAAAATTTTATTCTTTGAAATTATTGTGTACATCAGCACCATGTCTGCAGCAGTTTGTTAATACACAAAGGAAAGAATATTTAAACACGGACAAATACCAGCCCGGCTCGGGCTTCTCCATTCTGGAGTTTCATCTCCTGGAAAGTATCTCAAAGCATATAAGAACTTGAAGTTGTGGATTAAACCTATGTGCTATCTGACTTGCTTTCAACTGTTACTAATTGTTGACCATGAACTACAGACCAAAAGGAAAAAAGAAAATAGAAATCTTTTTGTTGACCTGAACTAGTGCAGCAACAATGTTTTGGTAGTTGCATACTTATATTTCTCACTGAAATTTAACAGGCGTTGTTCTTCGACCTGCCTTTATATATGGGAAGAGGAAATTTAACGGTGTTGAGATCCCTCTAGATTTGATTGGAGAACCTGTCGAAAAATTATTACGTGCAACAGAAAGCTTCATTAAACCACTGAACTCGCTGCCAGCATCCGATTTAGTTCTGGCCCCCCCTGTTAGCGTGGATGATGTTGCTTATGCAGTGATAAATGCTATCAAGGATGACGACTGTTTTGGCATTTTTACTATCGAACAAATCAAACTGTTTTGGCATTTTTACTATCGAACAAATCAAAGAAGCAGCAGCAGGAGTTAAAGTGTAAAAAGTTCACATCTTGTATCGAATTATATAAATATAGAATATATATTCTTGTCATACAAACTCTTGCTTATGACATCCTGAGCAGTGTAAAGTATAGGTAGTGTCAATGCTCAACCTTGCGCATAACATCATGAGTTGGAGATTGAAATCAAAGCATAATTGAATATTTCAATAGATGGCTAATCGTGTATTACATCAAACCTTTGTCGAAGAGAGACCTCTTAAGGTTAATAGATGTGCATTCTGGATTTTGCACTATATATAATGAACCAGCAGAAGAAAATCTTTCCAATGTTTTGTTGATCTGGTTGGAAGAGAACCTGGAAATTTAGTAAATAGATAGAAATTCTGCGCCTCTTTTCAGCTTGCATGTCTTATTTAGGTACTTGAACTGATATCTATGATAAATTGTGTATAATGTTTTTCATCCTAAAAAATGGTTGAGAACCTAGAATTTCAGTAAATTTATCTGAATTCTGCTTATTTTTTCAGTAAAAGAATGTCTTATTTAGGTATTACTCGAAATGAAATCTACAAAAAATTCTATAATGTTTCTTCCTAAAAAATGGTTTCACTCCCATTGCAGAAACTTTTGAAATCATACGATGCCAATATAACCGCTGAACACCTTTTATTAGTGAGAAAAGCATAATATTACAACAAGAGATTCGCAACTGACGTTGTAATGCAAAATTTCTGCAAACTAACAAGGAGATTCCAAATGATTTAAGAAAATAAGGAAAACAAAATTTTAGCTCAACACGTGACATGCAGGTTAGGCACACGGTCACAAGTCGAATCTCACGGCAAACCAGAAGTCTGGTATTTAAGTGAAGGGTAGAGGGCGGGTCCATTATCCACCATCTTGTTTCAAACCATGTACTGCATGTCTCATCTTTGCGTTGTGCTATATTGAGATGCAATTTGAACCCAAGCAAACTCCTCCTTGTAAGCTACATTTCCATCACACGACGATTCACAGGTGTACACAGCAATAGTAGCCCAGTCAAGAGAATGCGCATCATTTTCCACACCAAAATAATAGAGTATTTGTGGTAAAACCTAAAAGCAACCGAGAAAACAAGCATAAATCGAATAGCCACTAGCTAGACTCGTAACAAGAGCAAAAGCTTCATTATACCTGAAACTCAAAAGTCATGCGGCCGCCGCAACCAGTGCACTTAGGTATGTCAGCCTTTGATGGCTGGCCACTTGACGTTGGCCATAATGGTTTTGCGCCAGCATCTCTGTAATACCTATTCTCCAAGATAATGATCGAATCTCAGTGACAAGGCATGCAATCATAATTCTTGGGGTACAACAAAGAAGGCGGCTGCAGTCATTTATCTATGCATGCAGTGTTTTTTCAGAATTAAAAAAAGGAGCAAGTACTTCAATCACCTTAATACTTGCTCAGGGGTCCGAGATATCCTCTCCTGGAAAGATGCCCAACTCTTCTTATCATCTTCCCCCTGTTGTAAAAACAATTATGTGAAGTTGAAAATTACAACCGATATGTCCATTAATCACTAGAATAGCCTTGCATACCCCAAAACTGTCCATAAGTGCCTCAATTGATTCATCCACTCGGCTTGAAGAGATCAACGAGTTCACTTGTCCATTATCATCAGAAACCTTATCCTCACATTCATCAGTAATTGCAATCTCATATTCTGGCCAGAGACCGTTGCTTGCAACTGTTTGAGGATTAAAATCTCCATTAACTTCTCATGCAGTGATACTCTAAATATATAACATGCTTCCCGTGTTTCTAGTATCATATCAGTCGAGTAAGATTTAAAACAAGCATCTACTACCCTTACCTTCTTGCACCTCCCTAAGAGTTCTATTATTACTAGGTTCAGATGCATCCTGAGAAATGCTCGAGGGTAAGCAGCATCTTTTATGACCTGATTTCCAATGGACAGCCTGCAAATTGGATTCATTTAGTTAAACTCCCATCCTAATAGAAAGGAGCGAAGGAAGCACCGTAACCGCTGCAGACCTGGTGTTTCTCAGAGCAGTAATGTACTCTTCGGCAACTACCACATACTTTATCTCCTCTCCAGGTACCACACCAGCCACAAAGAACAGCTGAGAAATGCAAGACAGGATGTATTACAAAATGTCCAGGACATCTATGTGTAAATATTTTAATATGATCAATTGATACGGAGTTGAAAGAAAAGGAAAGGTCAAAGAATTTGGGCGATAATCACAAATACTTAAACGAAATCAATTGTGAACTTGAGTCATTGATTGACCAATGAAAAAGTTGGATCTTTCCAAGGAATTACCTCCAGCGCTAGAAGGTTTATCTTTCCCATTGTTTTTAGGGGCCTCACTGGAGTAAAAAGAGTTATAACGAGGCAATTGGCAGCGGAAGACCTTGACACTAGAAAAACACATTCGGCGATCAGAGTAAGAAGAAAGGATACAAAAGCAGGGTAGTTAGTAGTCACAAAAATTCAATTGTGAAAGAGTACCTCCTGGATGGTTTGTCTTGGTTCCTTTTCCACTGCTCATGTTGATCTTGAAGGAGACAGGACATTGATGTACACATGAAGATAAATAAAGTGCGGTGAAAAGTCGAATCCTTCTCAGTGAGTGGTGCGTAAACCTTTACAATAAGTAAAATTAACAAAAAGAAACACACCAAATCAGTTTCCTCTTTCTGCTCTCCTTCTTACCACAATGGAAAAAAAAGGGAGGACAAATGGTAGAAACAGAGCCCTTATGATGCAGAAGTAACTAATACACAATGGAAAAATAGGCAGCAAGGCAACCAATTAAGTTGAAGCACATGGACAAATTAAGAAGAGAGGAATAAACAAACAAAATATAGTGTGCCCTGTAATTGAAAAACAGAGACTAAAGGATGGGACTGGGGATCAAAAACCTAAAGAGATATCAAATGCCTCTTGATTAAATGACATTGGAGATTCAGCACTAAGAAAAATGTACTTTTGGAGAACTTTGGTGGAGAAGTTCACTTTAGAGAACCCATGGTGCACCAAAATCTCGACAGCACCTCATGGCACAGGAATATGGAAACAATATTTGAGGATTTTGGAGTACATTTGAGATACTACTGGTTTTCTTCTCGGTAATGGAAAGAAAATCAGATTCTGGGAAGAAGCATGGTCGGGCCATGCTCCTCTTTGCTCAAAGACCAATTGTTGGACACATACAGTTTATCCCCACAACATAATTCAGCACAACGTTGAAATTTCTTTCTCAGGAGCTCAAATAATTGGGAAGGGGAAAGCTTATGCCTTTTGCTTCAGATGCTAAACAACGTCGTATTGGATCACAACAAAGTTGACTCCATCAGTGATCAGTTGTTCAATGAGACATCCAAAGGACTTTTTCCGTCAAAAATTGCCACACTATGCTGGGATCTCACAACAGCTTGGAAAAGACTTGGTTCAATAGAGATCCTTTGAAGTCTCTTGCTTTTCTTAAACTGACGCTAGGGAGGCTTTTGCCTCACTCAAAAACCTTCAAAAGAGGGGGTTTCAGCTTTGCAGTAGGTGTCAATTGTGAAGAGCAATCTCAAGAAGTTAGCCACCTTTTTTTACATTGCACTTTTTCAAATTTCAGGTATGTGTTGGACCATGCCTAGCTCCATTACAAAGCTTGGGAGTGGGGGTGGGGGTGGGGATGGGGGTGGGGTGGGAAGGGGGTGTTATGCAAGAATTCTCAAAAGACATGGAACTCAATACCTCAGCCCATTTGATGGAATATCTGGCTTGAAAGTAACACCAAAAATTTTTAAGTCAATACGAGAAACACTGATACCATAAAACTTAGATGTTGCTTGCTTTTTGGTGCAAAATGGTCATTGTACAAGATGTAGAGGCAAAACTAGACGGTAGACACAAGACTTTGCACTTTCTGTAATCATGCGTGATGCACCACTGGCTTAGTGCAAGTTTTACATTTTTTTCAATATTACATTATCAAAGGAGAAAAGATTGAACAACGTCACAACTACAGCTCTTCAAACATATCAAAAATGAATCTGCCAATTGACCTAATAGATGCATTTGGAGGGGGGGTAGAGCATGTACCACACACAGTTGTAAAATAGGATTAGTCCATAAACTTAGGCTTTTAAGTTTGCATAGTTTATCCCCATGTTTATTTGCTCATTATTAGGAGTCAAGCTAGCATAATCTGTTTTATTCACATTGTATTTAAACTCCATTAGAGACTGATTAATAGAAACAACTTCATCTTCTTTCTCTACATTTATATGGTATCAGAGCCAAAATACTCTAAACAGAGTCCAAGATCCAATTTTTCCTCTTTGCAGCGATGGCCACTTCCTCCACCGTCGTTAATGCCGATGCAGCCCCTGTGCTCAAACACTACTCAATTCAATCCATCATCCCAACTGACTGGCAACACTAATTTCACCATCTTGAAAGCCCAAATTGCCATGTTGCTTCATGGCCATGACCTCTATGGTCATCTTGACGGCACCATGACGGCCTTGAGACAGCCAACCCTGCGTACAAGGATTGGTTTCGTCTGGATAAATTGATCCAAAATGCTCTCATGGCCTCTGTAGATGCCACAATCGCACCCACAGTAGCTTCTGCTATCAACTCTAAAGATGCGTGGATCAACTTCACACTTCCTTTGCAAACAAATTGCAAACCCGCGTCTTCAACCTTCGTCACCATCTCAATCGAGTTAGTAAGGACAACAAATCCATTGCCGAATATATGTGAGAGATTCGCTCTCTCTCTGATGAACTCGCCACAGCAGGTTCACTGGTCAATAATGAAGAACTAGTGGTGAAAATACTGAGTGGACTCAGGTCGGAATTCAGCGAGATCTCTGCAGCCATACGGGCAAGGGACTCTCCTATGAAGAACTTTTTGACAAGCTTCTTGATCATGAACTTTTCCTCAAACATGAGGACCTCAAGAAGACTTCCACCCAGATCACAACAGTTGTTGCTCGACGAGTGCCAAATCCTCCATCAGCCCCACGCAACAATAGACGCCCATCCAACAACAATAACTGGCATCCCCAATACAAACAGCCTAATCAAAGCACTCATTCTCAGTATCCAATGGATAATTCTCAGTGGCGTAACTTCCCACGCCAATCATCACGAGTACGCTGTCAACTTTGTGACAAATTTGGGCATACAACAAATGTTTGCCGCTCTCGGTCCCATAACCACATTGAAGTGAAAGCAAATTTTGCTACATACATAACACCGAGTGACCCCTGTATTCTTGATTCAGGTGCATCTCACCACATCACCTCTGATACCAACTCACTCCACAATGTTCAAGAATTCAAAGGTCTGGACGCAGTGACAATGGGTAATGGTAATGTGATTCCAATTACTCAAACTGATAATACTCGCTTAACTGCATCAAATACTGCATTCAAACTCTCTAGTATTTTGTGTGCTCCAGCTATCAAACGCAAACCCATTTCAATTCATCAATTTTGCAAAGAAAATCTAACCTCAATAGAATTTTTTCCTTTTACTTTTCTTGTGAAGGATCTGACTATGGGAGCACCTCTACTGCGCGACCCAAATAAAGCAGATCTTTATGAATGGTCGTCCCCGACTCGACCAAACATCAACATAGCCATTGCCATTGTTGGACCTTCCTTACATTTATGGCATCGAAGATTGGGCCACCCCCACTCTCGAATTTTGTTTTCCATTTTACATAGTTCCCGTCTTTCATATTCTTTTTTTTTAAGAAGATAACATTTGTATATATTAATTGAGCCCCATGCACTGGAAACCATATTTACAGCTTATCAAAAAAACTGGAAACTGAATCTAAATCCTAAACAGAACCTAGGATGTCTATAATGGATTCAGAATCCTCTAAATACATTTGCTTGCACCAGAAACAAAAAAGTCTGATGCAGTTAAGTTTGGTCATTTGAAGATCATAACTCTTGCGTTCAAAACATCTAGCATTTCTTTCTTTCCAAACAGTCCACCCAATACATGTTGGGACAATCCTCCATTTGTCTTTGTCTGCAGCTCCAACTCTTACTTCTTCCCAACTGTAAAGAAGATGTGTGATTTTGTTAGGCATAGCCCAAGCAAAGACCCTAAGACTAATGAAAATCCTCCAAAGTTGGTTAATAATCCTGCACTATAAAAACATATGGTTGACTGTCCCAACCTCTTCCTCACATAGATAGCATATGGAACACATGGAGAACTTCCTCTTCTTGAGATTTTCTTGTGTCAATACTGCTTCTCTTGCCAGAAGCAGGTAAAACAGGCAACCTTGGAAGGGGTTTTAGGTTTCCAAATCTGCTTCCAAGGTGAAGGAGATGGCTGATGTCCACCTTGATTCAACAGCTTATATGCAGAGCTGACCCTAAATGCGCCTTTGCTATCACTGCTCCACCACAATCTGTCATGCTCATTCCTTGTTCCTTTAAACTCCTCCAAGTTTCTGAAGAAATCAACCACAGTTTTAATTTCCCAATCATTGAAATTCCTTCTAAACTGAGCATTCCATCCTTGTTGTGTCCAACTTTCAGCTAGGCTCATATCTTTATTCACCGTCAGTTCATGCAAAGTTGGAAATAAACTCTTCAGATTAGACGCGCCAAACCACTTATCTTCCCAGAAAAAAACCTTGATCCCATTGCCTACCTTGATAGTTGTATTGTCCTTGAACAAAGGTCATAAAATTCTAATGGGCTTCCATACACTTACCCCATGTGGTGTTAGAACCTCCTTTGACATCCACTTGTTCTCCTCTCCATATTTAGCTTGAATTACTTTGCCCCAATATGCTTGAGGCTCTTGTGAATACCTCCATAACCATTTAAGTCTAAGAGCCTTACTTTGTAATTTCAAATTTCTTTCTCCTAAACCCCCTTGTTTCTTCCTCATAGAACCTCGTTCCACTTGACTAAATGTTGGATAGTAGAATCATTTTCTTTGATCCCTTAAAATAGAAAATCTCGCCTTATTTTATCTAATCTCTGTATCACCTCAATAGGAATGGGAAAAATGGGCATCATATAAGTAAGCAAGGTATCCAAAACTGAATTAATGAGAGTGACTCTGCTTCCCAAGGAAATATATTGAGATTTCCACCTAGTAAGCTTCTTCTCACATTTTTCAATCACAATCACAGGATTCCAAATGTTTAGAGCCTTTGACTTGGCTCCTAAAGGCATGCCCAGATAAATAGTAGGCAAAGAACCAATTTCTCCTCCCAGAATCCCAGACAGATCCATCATATTAGAGACTTCACTAATAGGGTACAACTGACTTTTTCTCCAATTGATGTGCAATCTTGAAACACCTTCAAACAACACCAAGATTGATCTCAGAATCAATAGTTGCCTTTCATCCGCATCACAAAATATTAGCGTGTCATCAGCATATTGTAAGTGAGTTACTGCCATGTTGCCAGTTGAGTTTGAGGTTGGAGAAGTAGCTTACCTCAAAACCCTTAAGGCATTCATTTTCTCTGGCCACCTTAATCATGTTATTTAGGCCCTCCATAACAATGATAAAAGAAACGGGGAAAGAAGATCTCCCTGCCTCAGACCCCTTTGAGCAGGAAAGAAACCTTCAGGTGCACCATTTATAAGGACTGAGAATCTGACAGTGGAGATGCAATATCTCATCCACCGGATCCCTCCTTCCAAAACCTATATATGAAAGCATTCTCAACAAAAATTCCCAATTCACATGGTCATATACCTTTTCTATGTCCAACTTGCACAAAATTCTGGCTTTCTTCTGAGTGATTCTAGAGTCAACTACTTTATTTGCAATTAGAATAGCATCCATTATTTGTTTATTCTTAACAAATGCCATTTGTTGGACATCTACCTATTTGCCAACCACTTCCTTCAGTCTTTCAGAAAGCACCTTGAAGAGTAGCTTATATACACTTCCTATAAGACTAATGGGCCTGAAATCTCTCAACTCCTTGGCTCCAGTTTTTTTTAGGGATCAAAGCAATGTATGTCGCATTAAAGCTCTTCTCAAAGATGCCATTGGAATGGAAATTTCTAAAAGTCTCCATGATATTTGTTTTCACCACATCCCAGCACTTGATAAAAAAAACATTGTGTATCCATCTGGACTTGAATAAAAGGGAAATCTATGAGCTTTATTGCAACAACAAGAATTACAACAAGTTTACTTATTGTAATTCTTGCTGCTGCAATAAAGCTCATAGATATCCCGTTTATTCAAATACAATTTACAGTGATTTATGGGGGGTCCATCCCCTGTTCTCTCTATTGATAAAAAACTCTACTATTTTCTATTTGCTGATCAGTATACCAAATACATTTGGTTGTACACAATGAAAAACAAACATGAAGTGCAAAACACTTTCAAAGCTTCCATCCCGTACTTGAAAAATATTTTGGTCATAAAATGCTCACACTTTACACTGATGAAGGCGGAGAATATAAAATCATGGAACCATACCTTAATTCTAATGGCATACAACACCTTGTCTCTCCCCCCATACTCCTCAAAAGGTCACCCTGGCTAAAAGACGCCATCGACACCTTATTGAGACTGTCAAAACGTTGCTTCATCAAGCAAGTTTGCCCTCCAATCTTTGGACATTTGTCTGCCATCATGCTGCCTTTCTCATTAATCGACTGCCCATTGCCACTCTTGATAACAAGTCCCTATTTGAAGTTCTTTTCAACGAAACACCTGCTTATGAATCTCTCCGTACATTTGGATGTCTATGCTACCCATGGTTACGACCATACACCCAAAATAAATTAGAACCATATTCCAAACCTTGTGTCTATCTCGGTTTCTTCATCACTCATCATTGCCATCAGTGCTTTGACCCCACCAGCTCTAAACTTTTTCTCTCACAGGATGTAAAACTTTTAATAGAAATTTTCCTATTTGATAATATTTTTTCTCACTTAAAACACAAAACTTTTCATATTTAATTTAGGAAAACACTTTACAACATCAAAATCCAGATATGGAAATTAGTTCCACCACTATTAATCCAGATCTCACATTGCTTTCTCCTACCATTCCGTTCAGGCCAGGTGCACGCCAAGAATCATGCTCAGTTCGCGCCGCAGCGAAACACCCCAGAGTCAGATCATTTCACCACTCCGGAGTCGGGTAATCCTCAAACTACCTCCCTACCCCTTATTGTTGATACCCAACCATCCCACTTCACATTTCAAAGCCAATCCCTTGCCTTCTCTGTGCATCCTCGCTTTCTACATCGCCGACCACCAATTACTCATGTTTATCGGCGTCGCCCAAAGTCATCAGGATCCCTCCATGCTAACAGAGGTGAGAGTAGTTGCTCTCTTGACTCGCCTCCACCCACTGCACCCATAGTTCCATTTCCACAAATAGAGCGAAATCATGTAGTAACAACGTCGCAAAATAACATTGTCAAGCGACGGAAAATTGTTGACTACACTACCCAATAACCCAGCCTGTAACCATTTTACCTATAACGCACAAATAAGCACAAAAATTATCACATTGGAGAGATGCTATGCAGGTTGAGTTTGATGCACTAATAAAAAACTAGACTTAGGAGTTGGTTCCACCGGACCACACCAGAAATGTTGCTCCATTAATAGGTACAAAACGCGTTTGATTGCAAAAAAATTCATCCAAATACCTGGGGTTGATTTTCATAAAACATACAGTCCAGTGGTTAAACCCACCACATCCT
Organism: Capsicum baccatum var. pendulum; assembly: GCA_030864225.1. NCBI lineage: Eukaryota > Viridiplantae > Streptophyta > Magnoliopsida > Solanales > Solanaceae > Capsicum > Capsicum baccatum. The sequence continues at coordinate 58,985,667 of CM061553.1, read as the reverse complement.
CACCGTTGTTGTACCAAAAAGTTGGCCCTTACATCAAAGGGATGTCAATAATGCTTTTCTTCAGGGGAAGCTTCAGGAAGATGTCTATATGACCCAACCACACGGGTATGAAATTTCAACACATCCAGACTATGTTTGTCATCTCAAAAAGGCTATCTACGATCCTAAAGCCTAGAATGATGCACTCACTGATTCTCTTTATCAGAATGGGATTCCGTATGTCTAAGTCTGATAATCCTTTGTTTGTTCTGCATAACTTGGGAGTGACTATTTATCTACTAATATATGTGGACGATATCATACTCACGGGCAGCAATGAAACACTCATTCAAGAAGTCATTACTTCTCTTTCCAGAAGATTTTCTCTTAAATATCTTGGCTTACTGCACTATTTCTTGAGCATTGAGGTACACAGGGATGCCAACGGTCTGTTTCTTAGTCAATCTAAGTATATTCAAGAGGTGTTGCATGACACTCAGAAGCAAGACTGCAAAGGCGTTTAGTCCCCGATGAGTACATCTGAGGCACAACTGGTAGATGACGGAGCCCCTAAAACTAATGGCAAAGAGTATAGGAGTGTACTTGGTAAACTTCAGTACCTTTCTTTTACCAGACCGGATATCACATATTCGACAAACAAGCTTACTCAGTTCAACAAGTCTCCCTCCGTGGTTCATTGGAAGGCTGTTAAACGCATCCTTCGGTACCTCAAAGAAACATCCCAAAATGGTATTCATATTTCTCCACAGCAATCCACTGATCTTTATGCCTATGCTGAGGCTGATTAGGCGGGTGATATTAATGATTGCCGCTCAATCTCTGGCTACATTGTTTTTCTAGGTGCAACTCTTATTTCCTGGTGTTCTCGCAAGCAACCTACCGTCTCCCGATCCTCCACTTTGGCCGAGTATAGGGCAGTTGCCTCTGCCTTGTCTGAAACAAACTGGATCACTCACTTGCTCAGGATCTTCATGTGCCACTCTCTACTGCACCTACAATATTTTGTGATAACCTTGGGGTCACATAAATTGTTGAAAACCCGGTACATCATACAAAAATGAAGCACCTCGAGGTCAATCTTCACTTTGTTCGCAGTGGCCTAGTCCGAGTATCACACATCCACTCCACTGATCAAGTTGCAGATCCACTCACCAAACTATTGTCTAAGCCAGCCTTCAAGCGGATGCTACCCAAGTTAGGTGTTGTCTCATCACACCTAACTTGAGGGGGCGTAATAGAGCATGTACCACATGTAACAGAGCACGTACCACACAACTGTAAAGTAGGATTAGTCCATAAATTTAGGCTTTAAGTTTGCGTAGTTTATCCCCATAGTTATCTGCTCCTCATTATTAGGAGTCAAGCTAGCATAATCTGTTTTATTCACGTTGTATTTAAACTCCATTAGAGACTGATTAATAGAAACCACTTCATCTTCTTTCTCTACATTTATAGAGAGGGAGGGGGGATTTGATGGCTCAACATTATTCCTCAGGCTATTTGGGGGAGTGTATGGCTTGAAAGAACCACAATTTTTAAGGCAATAAGAGAAATACTGATAGACTTAAACTTAGGTGCATTTGAGGAGAAGAAATTGACCAAACATAAAAACCTTACGAGTAAAAGTCACATGGTTGCATTAGAATCACCTAACATCCAATGGAATCAATCATTCAGAAATGGAACAGAACATAGAGCCAAGAAGTTCCAGTTATTATTAATGTTGTCAAAATTGAATATTTCCAGCAGAGAGTTTTAAGAGTTCTCAAGTAAAATCCCACTGGAGACAAAAAAAAAAAAACTAGGTGATTTCTTCCCATATGCTTAAGTTCTAGTGGGCAGAGTTATGCAGTACCTGTGTTGGTGTAGTAGTAGGTACACAGTGGAATAGTCAAGGTACGACAAGATAGACAAAACACCACCATCATTAAAAAAAAAAGAATATGTTCACTAAAATAATATGGAAGAAAAAGAAATGATTGCGAGCATGTAATAAGTCCAAAAAATATGTGATCATATCATTTTTTTAAAATACCAACGTGCGCGGGATAGCCTGCACGCACCTTGACTAATTCCGTCAAGTACCTGCTACCTCTCACCATCACAGGAATTGGTAACACTATAAACCAAGGCTTGGAATCACCTAGCGTCTTTTCTTTTCTGGGAATTGAACCTGAGACCCCGTGATACTCAACCCACTTCATTGACCACTAGGTCACACCCTTGTGTACAATACAAAATCATATCATATCATATCAGCGCTCGATACTGATATGTGACACATGAAATTCTTTGGATGCAAGTCAGACATCATCTTTATGTTTTTGAGAGGAAAAAAAACTTTAGCACTATAATAAAAGGCAAAGACAGGGTACCTTAAAATCCTAAACCTAAAGGAAGAGCTTAGGTACCATTTGACCAACTCAACAAGGTTATTAATAAAAAAGATTATCTCCTCTTATATTGTATATTGTACAGTTAGATTTAGACTTTTATGCTGTGTCGCATCAAGTTAGATTGGAAACACTGTCTTTTCTAAATTAGATTGAGACTTTTGACACAGGACAATCTCAAGAGAAGGATATTCCAGATGGCAAACAGATACTATATGTGCCGTCAAACTGAAGAAACCATCAGACATCTTTTTTTTTTGCAATGTACAGCTGCAAATGATATTGGAATATGTTTTTCACTATTTTCGAAATTAGTTGGGTCATGCCAAGTAATCTGAGGGAAGTTGGAACAGATGGAAAGTTGGTAAAGCCATCAGAAAAGTCTGGAAGATAACACCAGCAAGCATTTTTTGGGTTGTATGGACATAAAGGGATCAAAGATGTATCCATGGAATATCAACTCCTAAGAATTCCCTTAAAGTCAAATGTCGCCAAATGTCTTTTACTTTTATTTAGTTGATTCAGCCTTTACACTCTAAATTCTTCAGTTCAAGTATTAGATTTTATTAGCTCCATGAGAACAACCTAGCTGTTTTGTATGGGGGCAATTTGCACCTTTTTGTAATCCTTAAGGACTAAGTTGGTGGACTCTTCACTTTCGATGCCACACCCATCTCGGATTCTCCAAAAATACACTACATTTGGAGAATCCGACACACCAGTTGACATTTTTTGAAGAATCGGAACAACATAGCTTAAGGATCTGGTAGCATCTTCTTGATGCCTTTAATGAAATTACTTCATAAAAAGAACTACTCTGTTATATTGGTGATTACTTCAGTGCTTATGCATGCTATGACATGAATGAATGAAAGAGGTTCCTTGAAATTATCAATATTATTCCTTAAACTTTTTTTAAAATATTGAGACTTCATTTCTAGCTCCATTTGTATCAGACAATGTTTTCCTATCCATGACACAAAATTTCTATGTTAAAGGATTTATAAGATGCACCATACAACTAAAAAGGCAACTTCTACAAGTCCGAAGAACATAAAAGAGATATACCTGAAGCATGAACTGCAAAGGCTCGATACAGAAATCACAAAGACATGATCTCCCTGTTGGCAAGTTAACTGGATCCAACCAAGCCTACACTTAAAGAAACAAAAATTAGGAAGGGTTTTTCACCATAATAAACATGGAGAATAGCAAAAATGAATCAACACTAAAACTTTTCTGAACATACAGGAGTACCCCCAGCTTTGCTTGGAAATAGCTCACGTTGCAGTGACCATGAATTCTCAGGTTTTTCAAGAACCCCTAACCCCACAGGTTCTTTTTCTTCCTCCTCCTCCTCATCATCATCATCATCATATGAATCAACATCTCCACTGTTATCAATTTGAGCCTCTTCTTGATCTTCCTCGTCAAGGGGTGTAATTTGCAAAGTCCTGAAGTTATTTGAAGAGCCTCTGCTTCTTTCAGCATTAAATTCCTCCGTCATTTTGGCTAAACTATCGAAAGTGGTGATTTTAAAAAAATAATTACATCCCAGTAATATCTCACGGCCGCACAAAAAATGCAACAAACCAAAGAGAAATACCTCATGTACAAGAACCAAATTAAGAAACTACGGGAATTTACAACAAACAAAATCCTAAGGACCTGTTTTGCCATGAGAATGTTTTTACGTTTTTTCGGAAAGTTTTATCGCTTAATCTGAAAATCAATATTTTGGCCATGAGAATTCCAAATAGAATTTCAAGTTGTATTTGGAATTAGGAAAACACCCAAAACCCTGTTTTTCACTTTTTTGTATCTTTCTCAAATTTGGAGTAACTGGTAAAGTTGCTGTCATTGTCACACCCCTTTTTAACGCGTACTCCAAAAAATTGAAATATTTTTAAAGTTCGAAAGGGTTTTATTATTTTAAGTGACAAGAAATGAAAATCTGCTTCGAAAAAAAGAATTATTTGCATTTTTTATTCAGAGTCGCCACTTGGCATAATCCGATGTGCCAAGTCACCTTTGAAAAATTCCTTTTTCGAAACCAATTGACTCTTAAACCGGTTTGCGCACAGAGATTCCGGCTAAGGAATTCTGTTGACCGAGGGGAAGGTGTTAGGCACCCCTCGATCCCGTGGTTCGACCACGGTCGCTTGGTGGAGCATATCGACTAATTCGACACTAAGAGTGTATAAACCACACAAAAAAAACATACAAACCAATCAATCAAACAAATCCAAAATTATAGTGTTCAGTCCAATTATACAGTCCAAAATAAATAAATAAAAATGCGAAAATAAATCCTATCTAACCTACACTAATCCTAACTACGCTCCCATGCTTTACCCGATACCTCGGGCCTTCATCACAAACATCTTCCTCCAAAATAGTACGTCGAGGCATTCCCCAGTGAATAAATACAATGTATCTCGGGATATTTCCCGGCTAAATGAATACGTTTAAATTAAATACGATAAATTAGAAAAAAAATTCACACGCACATTCCAACATTCAACCAAAACAACAAGTTCTAAAATTTGCCAACCCGAACCTATATTGCCTATCCGGCTCGACCTATCATAATTCTATCACATTCAAACATCATCAATGAATCAAAATTTATTCAAATTTACTTTTATCGAGACCGATCCCTTCTCTCATTCATTCACAAAATAACTAATCAATTTTTCAACTACCAATTCAAGTTTTTCACACTCAAATCCAACATCAACCAATACACAATCAAGATTCAAACATACCAAACACACAAATCATTCACGATTACGTAAAAATTAAAGAAAAAGGAAATAGAATTGGACCTCTCGATAATTGATTTATTCCGAACAATAGATCGGAGCTCAACGAACCAACGAGCCTCGACCAACCTCAATCCGAGTTATTTCACTGTTTTTGCCAAACCAGTACCAGAATCACGACCGAGAAAGCCCGTACCTATTTTTGCGTCGTTTTCCGACGGGACTTGCCGAAGAAGCAGAACGGGGGTCGGGTCTTGAACGGGAATCACGTTTTTGGTTTCACCGGAGCTCCGGCAAGCCTCAGCAGTGGCGAATCCGACGAGATTGAGCTGGATTTGGTCGCGGGATTTGGTACTTGTCACCGGAGCTGATGGTTTAGGCCGGAATCAGGTGGATTTTGATGAATGTTTGCCAGAAAGGGGACGGAAATGGTGGTTTCTGTCAGCGGGGGGAGGGAAGGACGACGGAGAGACGCCGGCGATGTTGCCGTCGTCGGAACTGAAATCGGAGATATCGGAGAGAGAGAGAGTGAGACGACCGAGAGACGACGGCGATGTTGCCGTCGTCGGAACTGAGATCTGAGAGAAAGTCGGGGAGAGAGAGATCGAGATCGGAGAGAGAGCCTTTGAGAGGGGAAAGAAAGAAAAACTCAATATATTTTTTTTTTGTTCTTCAGATTTTTTGGTCCCCTCTCTTGGGTTACTGTTCATCCCCATTTTTTGTATGTGAGTATGTATATGTATTTATTTTTTTGGAAGTATTTCTTTTGGGACAAGAAAAAGAGAGGGGGTGGGGTAGCGTGGGGTAGGGTATGGGTTATTGGAATAGATAAAATTTATTAGTTTGTTAAGAAGTTTTTGTTATTTTTTTTTTTTTTTATATTTTGTGGAGGGATAATTATACGGGGTAGGGCACGTGGTAAGACGGGAATAAAAAATGTATAACTTGGGTCTTCGGGAGGGACAAAATTAGGTGTCTACATCATGCCCCTTTTGAATGTAAACATGAAGTATTTTCAGACAAAAGAGTAGACAACGAGACCAAATTTTGACCCGACCATTATTCAAGGAAAGAAACAAACGAAAGAAGAGCAACCGAGTTTTGACTCAGAACAGCCTACCCGACCAAGTTATGAGAGGGTCGAGTGATAAGTATCTCAACTTTTGAAAGGCGGTGGACTATACCGAGTTGGAGAGTCGAGTGAGGTTCCATCAAGGTTCCGGTCCGCGGCTCTGTCATTACATCAAAATGAAAATTACAAGTTAAAACAAAAATGAAATTACAAAAATCCTATCTATACATCTTCTATTGGCTCTTGCCTCGATTTTTATCACCCTATTCTTCAGGCGGGCTCCTGACTTGCAATTTCTTTCACCTTGTTACTTGACTTTCAATTACTTTGCTTTGTTGCTTGACTTTTCTGTTTCTTCACCCCATTCTCCAGGCGGGCTCCTGACTTGCTATTTCAACACCCTGTTCTTCAGGCGGGCATCCTGACTGGCTATTTCATCACCCTGTTCTTCAGGCGGGTTCCTGACTTGCTATTTCATCAACCTGTTCTTCAGGCGGCTCCTGAAACCCAAAATTAAAGCTAGAACGAAAATTATCTCAAACAAGATTATACTAAAGTAGTATTTCATTTTTCGGAAGCATTGTCCCATTTTCCCGAAGGGTTCTGAGCAGAAAGTAAAAATCTCATTTTTCAGAAGGGTCCTGGACAGAAAGTAAAATCACTGAACAGAAAGTAAAATCCCATTTTTCAGGAGGGTCCTGAACATAAAGTAAAATCCACTGAACTGAAAGTAAAATCTCATTTTTCAGGAGGGTCCTGAACAGAAAGTAAAATCACTAAATAAAAAGTAAAGTCCCATTTTCCAGGAGGGTCCTGAACAGAAAGTAAAATCACTGAACAGAAAGTAAAATCCCATTTTTCATGAGGGTCCTAAACAGAAAGTAAAATTTCCCATTTTTCAGGAGGGTCCTGAATATAAAGTAAAATTCCCATTTTTCAGGAGGGTCTTGAACATAAAGTAAAATTTCCCATTTTTCAGGAGGGTCCTGAGCAGAAAGTAAAATCCCATTTTTCAGGAGGGTCCTGAACTGAAAGTAAATTCCCATTTTTCAGGAGGGTCCTGAACAGAAAGTAAAATCCCATTTTCCAGGAGGGTCCTGAATAGAAAGTAAAGTCCCATTTTCCAGGAGGGTCCTGAACAGAAAGTAAAGTCCCATTTTCCAGGAGGGGCCTGAACAGAAAGTAAAATCCCATTTTCCAGGAGGGTCCTGAGCAAAAGTAAAATCCCCATGGATGTGCATTTCCAATGGTATCTGAATCAAGTGAAATGAATTTGTCCCTGTTTCAATCAAAGAAAAATTTGTCAGTCAAAAACCTAGTGGTGGCTTGTAGATCTTGGCTTCTCAGGTGTCTGCCCCAGCACTTGTTCCTTTCATCTTTGTTCCCAATTGCTAACACTTGTCCTGTCTTGCCGCATCATTGACCCAGACCCTTATTGAGGGAAATGAGTTCTGACTCAAACAACGGGTTTCCATTTTACCATGCCCCCTGAGGTGCACTCGTTTCCCAGATCTGAAGGTTTCTACGAATCCATTAGCCTGTTGGTTGATATACTTCCTTTGCTTGTTGAACTACGATCCTAGTTCTCCCTGTGTTGTTCCTTGGCTTTTCCTCACATAATTGGAAAGACTGATAGTAAATTTTGAAATTCTTTCTCGCTTGTTTTGACACAGGCTTGACTTAAAAATGTAAAGAAAAGATGGAGACTTTTATTTTTGTTAAATGACACAAAAAGACAAAAAGCATGAATATGTAAATGAAAGAAAAGGGCAATGTCCCATATTCAAAAAGAAAACTTATCTGAATACGACAACCGACTCCAGTGAGCATCACATGCATTTTGGATTGAGCTGCCTGACCTTCCTATCCAAACTCCCCATTTGTTGTTGAGTTCGTACCTTTGCCTCTGAGTCGCTTTTTCAAATCCATCGGACTCATATATCACATTCGATTGATGACATCTTAAAATACTTTTGCCAACAAATCTTTTTCTTCTCACTTTTCGCTTTTCTCTTGAACTCTCCATCGCCTTACGGTGCCCGTGAGGGTTTTCACCGATAAGACTCTCTCATTTTTATTTCTCTCAACTCACCATCGCCTTATGGTGCCCGTGAGGGTTTTCACCAATAAGACTCTCTCATTTTCATTTTCTTTTCCTGATTTCTCATGCTGAGGGAGACAAATGGTACTTCACAATGTATCATGATATCCATTGCATGCTTAGCCTTAACATTATCAAAAATTGATCTGAAGGGCTTTCCTTGGTTGTAACTTGGCTTTTGGTTGAGGTTTAGAAAAAATGGTAAGAGGCTCAAACGATACTTGAAGTGGGGGTGGGACTTACAACTTTTGGAATCGACTCAAACAACACATTAACTCATGCCCCAGTTTTGTTGATTGGGTGAATCTTAAAATTTATTTGGTTGGACCGAGCCCAAAATAGGGCAGCCTACGTATCTCACTCCCGAGAGAGGAGAATCAGGTCGCACGTAGTTCCATCAGCTTGTTCTTTGTTTTGATTTGATTTTTTCTTTTATTTTCAAACTCTTTCTTTTATTGTTATTTTCTTGACATTTATCTTTGACTCTATTTTGATTCCAAAAGAGGGATATGAAAGAAAAATAAATGAGGCTCAAACGGGTAAACAAAGGATGACACAATGTTTGGATAGAAGAATAAAATGCCTTCATCATATCAATCTTAAAAAATGCAAGTACTAAACATGCAATAAAATCAAACAAAGGACCAAATATCATACATAGTATCTTTTGACCGTATCAGCATTGATAGCCATTTCTGCCATTTTGCCTTCAATATCTGTCAAATATAAGGCTCCATTGGGTAACATTTTCTTCACAACGAAGGAACCTTGCCAGTTAGGGAGAACTTGCCTTTCGCTTCAACCTAGTGAGGAAGGATACGTCTTAATACCAACTGACTAACTTCAAAATTCCTGGGACTGTGACAAGCTCCTAAAGCCTAGAATGATGCACTCACTGATTCTCTTTATCAGAATGGGATTCCGTATGTCTAAGTCTGATAATCCTTTGTTTGTTCTGCATAACTTGGGAGTGACTATTTATCTACTAATATATGTGGACGATATCATACTCACGGGCAGCAATGAAACACTCATTCAAGAAGTCATTACTTCTCTTTCCAGAAGATTTTCTCTTAAATATCTTGGCTTACTGCACTATTTCTTGAGCATTGAGGTACACAGGGATGCCAACGGTCTGTTTCTTAGTCAATCTAAGTATATTCAAGAGGTGTTGCATGACACTCAGAAGCAAGACTGCAAAGGCGTTTAGTCCCCGATGAGTACATCTGAGGCACAACTGGTAGATGACGGAGCCCCTAAAACTAATGGCAAAGAGTATAGGAGTGTACTTGGTAAACTTCAGTACCTTTCTTTTACCAAACCGGATATCACATATTCGACAAACAAGCTTACTCAGTTCAACAAGTCTCCCTCCGTGGTTCATTGGAAGGCTGTTAAACGCATCCTTCGGTACCTCAAAGAAACATCCCAAAATGGTATTCATATTTCTCCACAGCAATCCACTGATCTTTATGCCTATGCTGAGGCTGATTAGGTGGGTGATATTAATGATTGCCGCTCAATCTCTGGCTACATTATTTTTCTAGGTGCGACTCTTCTTTCCTGGTGTTCTCGCAAGCAACCTACCGTCTCCCGATCCTCCACTTTGGCCGAGTATAGGGCAGTTGCCTCTGCCTTGTCTGAAACAAACTGGATCACTCATTTGCTCAGGATCTTCATGTGCCACTCTCTACTGCACCTACAATATTTTGTGATAACCTTGGGGACACATAAATTGTTGAAAACCCGATACATCATACAAAAATGAAGCACCTCGAGGTCGATCTTCACTTTGTTCGCAGTGGCCTAGTCCGAGTATCACACATCCACTCCACTGATCAAGTTGGAGATCCACTCACCAAACTATTGTCTAAGCCAGCCTTCAAGCGAATGCTACCCAAGTTAGGTATTGTCTCGTCACATCTAACTTGAGGGGGGCGTAATAGAGCATGTACCACATGTAACAGAGCACGTACCACACAACTGTAAAGTAGGATTAGTCCATAAATTTAGGCTTTAAGTTTGCGTAGTTTATCCCCATAGTTATCTGCTCCTCATTATTAGGAGTCAAGCTAGCATAATTTGTTTTATTCACGTTGTATTTAAACTCCATTAGAGACTGATTAATAGAAACCACTTCATCTTCTTTCTCTACATTTATAGAGAGGGAGGGAGGATTTGATGGCTCAACACTATTCCTCAGGCTATTTGGGGGAGTGTATGGCTTGAAAGAACCACAATTTTTAAGGCAATAAGAGAAATACTGATAGACTTAAACTTAGGTGCATTTGAGGAGAAGAAATTGACCAAACATAAAAACCTTACGAGTAAAAGTCACATGGTTGCATTAGAATCACCTAACATCCAATGGAATCAATCATTCAGAAATGGAACAAAACATAGAGCCAAGAAGTTCCAGTTATTATTAATGTTGTCAAAATTGAATATTTCCAGCAGAGAGTTTAAGAGTTCTCAAATAAAATCCCACTGGAGACAAAAAAAAAACTAGGTGATTTCTTCCCATATGCTTAAGTTCTAGTGGGCAGAGTTATGCAATACCTGTATTGGTGTAGTAGTAGGTACACAGTGGAATAGTCAAGGTACGACAGGATAGACAAAACACCACCATCATTAAAAAAAAAGAATATGTTCACTAAAATAATATGGAAGAAAAAGAAATGATTGCGAGCATGTAATAAGTCCAAAAAATATGTGATCATATCATTTTTATAAAATACCAACGTGCGCGGGATAGCCTGCACGCACCTTGACTAATTCCGCCAGGTACCTGCCACCTCTCACCATCACAGGAATTGGTAACACTATAAACCAAGGCTTGGAATCACCTAGCGTCTTTTTTTTTCTGGGAATTGAATCTGAGACCCCGTGATCCTCAACCCACTTCATTGACCACTAGGTCACACTCTTGTGTACAATACAAAATCATATCATATCATATCAGTGCTCGATACTGATATGTGACACATGAAATTCTTTGGATGCAAGTCAGACATCATCTTTATGTTTTTGAGAGGAAAGAAAACTTTAGCACTATAATAAAAGGCAAAGACAGGGTACCTTAAAATCCTAAACCTAAAGGAAGAGCTTAAGTACCATTTGACCAACTCAACAAGGTTATTAATAAAAAATATCATCTCCTCTTATATTGTATATTGTACAGTTAGATTTAGACTTTTATGCTGTGTAGCATCAAGTTAGTTTGGAAACACTGTCTTTTCTAAATTAGATTGAGACTTTTGACACAGGACAATCTCAAGAGAAGGATATTCCAGATGGCAAACAGATACTATATGTGCCGTCAAACTGAAGAAACCATCAGACATCTTTTTTTTTGCAATGTACAGCTGCAAATGATATTGGAATATGTTTTTCATTATTTTCGAAATTAGTTGGGTCATGCCAAGTAATCTGAGGGAAGTTGGAACAGATGGAAAGTTGGTAAAGCCATCAGAAAAGTCTGGAAGATAACACCAGCAAGCATTTTTTGGGTTGTATGGACATAAAGGAATCAAAGATGTATCCATGGAATATCAACTCCTAAGAATTCCCTTAAAGTCAAATGTCGCCAAATGTCTTTTACTTTTATTTAGTTGATTCAGCCTTTACACTCTAAATTCTTCAGTTCAAGTATTAGATTTTATTAGCTCCATGAGAACAACCTAGCTGTTTTGTATGGGGGCAATTTGCACCTTTTTGTAATCCTTAAGGACTAAGTTGGTGGACTCTTCACTTTCGATGCCACACCCATCTCGGATTCTCCAAAAATACACTACATTTGGAGAATCCGACACACCAGTTGACATTTTTTGAAGAATCGGAACAACATAGCTTAAGGATCTGGTAGCATCTTCTTGATGCCTTTAATGAAATTACTTCATAAAAAGAACTACTCTGTTATATTGGTGATTACTTCAGTGCTTATGCATGCTATGACATGAATGAATGAAAGAGGTTCCTTGAAATTATCAATATTATTCCTTAAACTTTTTTTAAAATATTGAGACTTCATTTCTAGCTCCATTTGTATCAGACAATGTTTTCCTATCCATGACATAAAATTTCTATGTTAAAGGATTTATAAGATGCACCATACAACTAAAAAGGCAACTTTTACAAGTCCGAAGAACATAAAAGAGATATACCTGAAGCATGAACTGAAAAGGCTCGATACAGAAATCACAAAGACATGATCTCCCTGTTGGCAAGTTAACTAGATCCAACCAAGCCTACACTTAAAGAAACAAAAATTAGGAAGGGTTTTTCACCATAATAAACATGGAGAATAGCAAAAATGAATCAACACTAAAACTTTTCTGAAGATACAGGAGTACCCCCAGCTTTGCTTGGAAATAGCTCACGTTGCAGTGACCATGAATTCTCAGGTTTTTCAAGAACCCCTAACCCCACAGGTTCTTTTTCTTCCTCTTCCTCCTCCTCTTCCTCATCATCATCATATGAATCAACATCTCCACTGTTATCAATTTGAGCCTCTTCTTGATCTTCCTCGTCAAGGGGTGTAATTTGCAAAGTCCTGAAGTTATTTGAAGAGCCTCTGCTTCTTTCAGCATTAAATTCCTCCGTCATTTTGGCTAAACTATCGAAAGTGGTGATTTTAAAAAAATAATTACATCCCAGTAATATCTCACGGCCGCACAAAAAATGCAACAAACCAAAGAGAAATACCTCATGTACAAGAACCAAATTAAGAAACTACGGGAATTTACAACAAACAAAATCAAACACAACAACTTCAACTCTGAAAATTCCACATTAAGTAAATATTTGTTTGTTTTCATGACCAAAACGCTTCTAAAACTCCACCAATACTCACATTTTATGGAGATCCAGTTCGTGTCAATATCAAAAAAACAAAACAAATTGAAGGGTTAAAAAAGCCTCATGTTGAACAACCAACTGGGGAAAAAAATCAATAAGGAAAGTAAGAAAACTCCATCACCAAGACGCACTTTTCTACAAATTAAAAAACAAAGATAAGTGGAGGAAAATACCTGAATTATATGATTTTATTGGTTCCTTTTTTCTGCTTTGAATATAATTAACGGAGGTTGAAGTGAGTGTTCAAACCTCAAAACAGCAAACAGAGCAGCTAATGAGAGGTTTATTAAAGACAGAGACATAAATCTCTTTCATGTTTGGGCTTAAATTAATGTGGGCTGTCATTAGATATCGACCCAACTCAATTTCACTACAGCCCACCAAAATAATAATCGAGTAAATATATTTTTATTTGTTATTCCCTCCGTCTATCAATAGTGGTCCCCTATTCAATTGAGATACGAGTTAAAAAAATAATAAATTATAGAGATAATTTATCATATTATCTTTGATATAATGAATTTAATACTTTCAGAAATACAAGAGTAAAATAGATACAAATGGGTAACTTATACATTAATTTTCAAATTGGAGAAATATTATTTTTAAGTAAAAATAAATGGAGAGAGTAATCTGTATATAATTATATTTTTTGTATATTAGATTAACGGCTGTAACTATTTAATCAAACGGCCGAATATGTTAAAAGGCCCTATACGATTGACGCAGTTGTCATCGGACGATTTGTGTAAACCTTTTTTTTTATAGATGATTTGCGTAGACTACTACCCAAAAATTTTTACTACAAATTTTTTATTTTTAATAACTGTGGTGTCTGGACCAACTTGCGCGCATCTCGACTAATTCCACGGGATACCTGCCATCTCCCACAGCAAGAGGTACACCTAACTCTGTCCGTCGAGGCTAAAACAGATGGAAAAATATCACTTACTGTTTTTCTCTGTTAGAAATTCAGATTGCAACAGTTTGCTTTTTCTTACTTTTCGTTTTTCAAAAATTTTGTTTAGTTATACATCAGAGTCTAGTTTTTCACTCCAACATGAAGTTAGGCTTTGCAAGTTTGAAAAACTTGTTCTAACCACCCTTTCAAGTAAAGAACTTTTTTCCCCTCATAAAACTTCAACAATTTTTTAAGTAAGGTGCATTATTTCAAGCACAATTTTAATTTTTCACATACAATTTTAATTAACGCCTAATAAAAGTAGTGGCGGGGAAAAGGAAAAGAAAGAAATTAGATTTCATAACCAATTGAAATTAACTCGTCAAAAAGAACTCTCTAGCCAATATATTTCGAAAAATCAACCAACCAGAAGTGTTGTACAACATCAAATTTTACATCAGAGCATCGAATTCTAGTGTACAAAAGCCTCGGTAACACTAATACATGTTTGTTTTCTTTGTCAATTTGACAACACCACATTTGATTTCCAGCTGAATAAGTACCAAGTTAACCATCTCTCTTCTGGATTGCTCTGAAAGATACCTGCATCACATCCAAAAATTCAGGGTTGAGCTACGAATCTAACCAAAAAAAAGTAGCATTACGGTCATTTGGTGTGCGGGATGAGATAGACTAGTTAGTCCCACCATTTTACAAATGGTGGAATAAACTAATCCTAAGACTAGTTAATACCCTAAAATATGCGGGATAAAATAATTTCGTATTTTATCCACGGATTGTTATCCCTATCCTGCAAAGCAAACAAACCCCTAGAATATGTTATCCTCTAATGAATATTAACCCATGACAACACTTCAAATTATAACACCATAAAAGATAGTAGTATTACATGCCCTTAAAATCACTCCACTATCGTCTACCTTTGACCTACACATGGAATTCTTACACTGATGCTTTTAAAGGTTCCATCATAATGAACACTTTCTTTATTTTGATAACATAATTGTTCGGGTGAGCTTCGACACACCTCGACTATTTCATCCACACCTGCTATCTCCGCCCAACAGAGGTACCCAGTAACTCTACCCACTACATCTTAGGCAGACGATGAGAAAGGTATCACCAGTAATTTTTTTGTCTCATGACTAGCAACTGAATACTTCATGCAACTAACCTTTATTAGAGTAAAGTCACTAAACCGAAGAGGTGACATTTTAACTTCAACCAGGAAATTTAGGTTTATGAGTTTGCGTGGTCTGATTCTAACACAGCTTGTTTTCAATTTTATTTTTTTGAAGTTACCACATTTGCAAGAGTTTGGTGTTAAGCAATAGTTCCCACAGAAAGGTACACTGGAGCATATAAGATCATCCATGGAAGATTCAAATTTCACATAAACTTACTTTCCAGTGTAAAAGCCTGCAGAGTACTATGCATTCAGCACTTCCTTTAGATCTGTATCCAAGCCTCCAGCTTTCTCTGCAGCAACAGGGTTCATCGTCTCTATTTGTTTTCCTGAAATTAGAAAAAGTAAAACAAAGTTCTTAAAGGAATATGTTGAGAATATAATTAAATAATAAAAAGTGTGCTATCTCTAACAGCTTAAGCTTTTAGATGAGGTGGTCACACACTTCAACATGGTATCAGAGCAGGCAAAGGTCCTGGGATCAAATCTCACCGGTCACCCATTATTAAAAAGAATTTCCACGTGTTTGGCCGATGAAAAAAAAATCAGGCCCGCACATGAGGGGGCGTGGTGAGAATATAATTAAACAATAAAAAGTGTGCTCTCTCTAACAGCTTAATCTTTTAGATGAGGTGGTCACAAACTTCAAAAAAATAGAAGGACATTTGTGAAATTGAAGTTCTTTATCTCAGATCATAGTGGACTTTTGTTTTCATCTCTTCATTTTTACCTCTTAAATATGGGGTGGTTTCCCTTCCTTTTCATTAATAAACTATTTACTTAAAAGTTTGTTGAATAGATAGATATTATACTTGCATCACCTATGCAGATGATCAAGGTGGTTTTTAAATGAACCAAGTGTAAGCAAATCTAAGAAATCTGTCACACCAGCTAATTATGGCCCAGATCATCAAACTCTTTATTTATTAGAGAAAAGAGGGCCCAGCTCATCAAACTCTTTATTTATTAGAGAAAAGATGGCCCAAAACATCATCAGAACAAGAAAAGAAATTAAAAGAATATTTCTTTAGGTGTATTTTTTCCTTCCAGATACCTAAGCTACCAGCTAAGTCAGTTATCTATTTCACTGTACTCAGTGGATAAGTTGTTGGCCATTTGCATAAAAGAAAGGTGATTTTGACATCATTAATATGCAGTGGTTTCTACTTGAAGGTAGAAAGAAAAATGACTGCTCCAAAACAATCCTATCCAAATCTAAACACTTGGCCAGTTCATCCAAGACTCTATTTGTAACTAGACTTTAGATTTTGGATAGTTAAAAACAGTCAGTCAATAAGGAGGCTCCGATCACAAGTAATCAGGGCAATTCACATTAATTGTAGGTGAAAGATATCATATTAACCCACAGTAAAGCAATTCAATAATATCTCTTCCCATCTAAAATTGTTCACCTCCAATCAATGTAGTTTTTTTGTGTATCTCACATTCTCACAATTTCTTCTTTTCTCTCTAAGGTAAGGCATCAACATGCGCGCCCAACTACCAGGATGAGAACTGCTAATATTCAGGTAGCAGGACCTATCATCAATGGACTTAGATTGCTCGATTTCCTGCGACCTGAGATATTTTCTATTGAACCTAAAGCAAATCTCTTCATATGTAATCCATAATCAATCAAGTCAAAACTTGTTCTCCCCTCTACCCCCACCCCTGTTCTCTTTCTCCAACTTCCTCTTCTTCTTGTCCGTTTTATTTCACCTCATTATGTAATATAAAACTGAAGGATTTTGCAATCATTACCATATCACACCCTAGACATTAAAAAAGCAGTCATGCATTCTATTATCAAGAGAGCTGCTCACCTTCTTTTGCAAATGAATCCAGTGAAGCCGTGTTAGAAGTTTGTTTTAAAGAGGAAAGTGCTTTTCTGCAGCTCCTATTGCTATGCTAACCAAATTAGGGTTTTGAGGAAGTGAGTTTTTTCCTTGAGCATATTGTAAAGAAGCATCGCATGGATTGTCACCCTGATTTCCACACAAACAACAAGGTGATGCGGTGCATAGAGACACCTAACTTTGGCATCCATATGGGCAGTAGAAAGAAGATTATGTTGGATTTAAATTCTGTGATGCATAAGCTTGATGTTCTTGTGAAGTATAACCAGAATTTTGATCACCCAAGATGCTAAACTGGTTAAGTTGCTGCAAAATCTTTTGCCTCTGATCCTCAAGTTCATAATATTTGTAAAGTAACTGGTTGTAATCTTCTACACTCTGTGAATGGACGCTCTATATGGCCTTATCCTGGGTGTTTTGCTCATTCAGTTGGCCAGTATGGTTCTCGGGAGGAACTGCCTCGGAAAAGGAATTTTCTTTTACTGATGGAAAGCTGCTTGAATCCCTCATTTCTGTAGTGGTATCTGGTGCAACTTTGCTGCTATCATCTCCCTCCCTGTTGATTCATCCATACATATGAAACCAAAAACAAAAAGGAATAAAGGAGCACGCCAGTCTCCAGACAATTAAATGATTTTTTTCCTGATGTGACTTGTAAATCATAAAAGGAACCTTCCAAGCTCATTGTTTCCATCATCACGAGCTGTCAAGCTCTCCTCATTGCTGCTAGCTTTAGCTCCTTTATTATGCATAATCTGGAAATTAGAAAGAAAAACATCAAGAGAAACATATAAAACTTTCTTGGAAAGGAAGGAGTAAGAAATGATAACAGTCAGTAAACAAGTATTGTCTTTACTTCTAGGCTATGTACAATAATAGTTGTGGCTTAAATTTGACTCTCTTTATGGAAGGGGCCAGGATGAAGATTGATTTGGAGAGATTGAGCAAAAAGCAGGTTGTATGGAAGCTAGAGAAGTTAAGAGTCGTCGAAAGTATGGCCAATGCAAGAAGTAGTGGAATCAAAATTAGTAGACCAACTTTCCATGTGGAAATAGCCAGCAGAATGGAAGACACACAGAGGAAACTTTTACTTAACAACAACATACCCAGTGTAATTACACAAGCAGGGTCTAGAGAGGATAGATTGTACGCGATCTTAACCTCTACCTCGTAGATATAGAGAAGATGCTTCCGATAAACCTTCAGCTACCAGGAAACTTTTACCTGAGCGCAGATAAAGACAAAAAATTATCTCTCATAATATAACAACAATAATAAAGTGGGGTATGGGGAGGGTAGGTGTACGCAGTCCATACCACTACCTCGGATGAGGTAGAAAGACTGTTTCCGATGGAGCCCCACCTCAGGACACAAACAGTAAAAAGACATAATATAAGCAAAAAACAAAATGGAATAACACACCAATATATAATAACAGAAACAAGACACACACAAGGTAGTACAAGACACTACGAACAGGAAACTTCAAGACACACGCATAGCACTTACGATCACAAGCACAGCTACAAACAAAGCACTCCTACCTACTAGCAAGGACGCACTCCCACCTACTAACCCTCTACCCTAATCTGCGACCTCTACACCTTCTTTTCTAGGGTCATGTCTTTCGTAAATTGTAACTGCTTCATCTCATCTCTAATCACCTCCTTTCAATATTTCTTCGGCCTGTGTCTACCTCGTCTGAAACCATCCAGAGCCAACCTCTCGCACCTTCGAACTGGGGCATCTGTGCACCTCATCATCATACGCCCAAACCATTTGAACCTAACTTCCCACATCTTGTTCTACACCAAAGTCACTCTACCTTCTCTCGAATAATCTCATTTCTAACCTTATCTCTCCAAGTAAGTCCACACATCCATCGCAACATCCTCATCTCCGCATAGCACATCCTTGATAGTAAATACAATGACCTACATCATTGATAGTCTCTTTTAACGGGACTGTTTGTTATAGTAGTTCACTATTCCCCAAAAATTACTTTAAAAGAACTATACCACTAAGACTATCTCTGGTACATATATTATAGGAAATCATTTTTTCACTTTCATAACACAAAGCAACATTTTTTCCCTCCTTGTCCTTCTTTCTTTTCCTTATTCCAGCAACACACAATTCTCTAATGCTACTCCTACTACACAATATAATGGAATCCATAATTCTTCTATTTTTTTCCTCGCTCTCATCTCTTACCAGGTGACTACTTGAGAACAATAATTCCAGATACATGAGGCAGCAAAGAACATCATAATTTATCCCCTTGACATACTAGAACCCAATGTCAAATAAATGAAAGCACAATTAACTTTGAAAAGATAGGTCCTCCTGTAAATATCATTTTCTTGAGTCCAACTTAATGATCTTTTCACAATATCCAACTGCATAGCGCCTTTCTCAAGACTAAAGGTCAACGGCAAACGTAGTCAAGTGAAAAACTAACCTAAAAGAGATTAACTATGTTGCTACTCTGCCTAAGCCTTGGTTGGGAGTTACCTGTCACCATGCTAGTCAGAATTAACGGGTACTTGGTAAAATAGTCAGATACAGTACAAGATGACCCGGAAACAATTGTTATCAAGACCAAATGACTCTCTTACATAAATTAAACCTCCATCAGCTTCGCATACCATATTCCTTTTATCCACGAACAATAGAATCAATACTCTAGCCTTATGAATTCCGTATTGGTAGTTGATACTAACAGGATAAAACAAACACGGGTTTTGTTAAATGTGCTTCCAGAATGCCTAGAATTGAAGCATAATTCTCGTAAACAGAAAAAGGAAAGTATTGGGCTCTCTCATAGTGATGATAAGATACTTGGGAAAGAAAGAAAAAGTCAATAGAGAAAGCAAGCAATTGCATATGTAACATTAAAACAACAGCTACCATCAATTCCAAAACTGGACGGTCAAATGAACCACATATATCCATTCCCAAAGTGGAGCCAGGTAAGGCCGAGGGGTTCATCCAAACCCCCTTGGCAGGAAATTACACTATCTACACATAATAAAATTACTCTTCACAAATATATAGTAGATGTTGAACTCCCTTCGACTTCTTCACGTGCTCACATTTCATATATTAAACCCCCCAGTGAAAATCCCAGCTCAGTCACTATCCGTTCAACTCTTTTTGGATTACATTTACCAAAAATATAGCACAAAAGTCCAAAATTATGACCAAGTAAAGAAAGAATACAAATGATTAGATGATTACTAATACACCTATAAAGAGGAGAAATTACGAAGGATTAGGGTTCGGCAGAACTGCCTTGAAAGGAAAGATCGAAAATACAGAAATGAGAAAATGCAATCAAGTTTTTTTGTTCCTAACATATAGTAGCCGTTTGGCCCTGAAACATTTTACTTTTTTTCTCAAAAATTATTTCACTTTTAGTGAAAAACAATATGTGTTTGGCCATGAGAATTTCAAATACAATTTGAAATCGTATTTGGAAAAAAGTTGTTTTCAATTTTTTCATTCATACCTCTCTCACAAAATTTCAACAAAACAAATTCATATTCATGGCCAAACACAACTTCAACTTCAATTTCAACTCTAGAAAATTATGATTTTCATGGCCAAACAGGGCATTAAGTCGGGTAGCTTATGAATGAACTTAGAACTTTCTAGTATTTTCCATTTGTACCCAAAAAAATAAAATATAATGGAAACTTCTACTTGGATAGGTGACATGCATTTGCAGATGTTGAAGTGTGGCTACTGGTTCAATGAAGTTGGATTGAGCACCAAGAAAACAAACACTCGGTCATTTCAGGGGTACCTGTTGTCTGTTTCTGGTGGAGAGGGGGCAAGTATCCTAAAATTGGTCGAGCGCAAGCTGGGATTTATAAAAAAAATAAAATAATAAAAAATAGAAAGGTAGTGGGGGTGAAGCGAGAACCTTATACTTGGATACGTCATCGTTGAAGGCATTGACGAGAGCTGAATCATCCCATAGATCGTCTTTCCCCATTTTTGCTTTCTACTTTCTGTTTCGATGAGTTG
The DNA here is from genome assembly GCA_030864225.1 of Capsicum baccatum var. pendulum. NCBI lineage: Eukaryota > Viridiplantae > Streptophyta > Magnoliopsida > Solanales > Solanaceae > Capsicum > Capsicum baccatum. Next base: position 58,964,483 of record CM061553.1, on the reverse strand, counting down.
CAGATAAATTGGAACAGCGGGGTTTAGGCTACTGTGTTTTTGCAAGGGTTTAACTTTTGGCTCGTTTGGTATGTGGGGGTATGAAATCTTGGTTAAATATTATTTGCTCCATTTCAATTTATTTATTTTAATTTAACTTAGATTAGAAATTTTTTGTTTAAAAAAAAATAAAAAAATTGCAACTTAAGTAGAGCATGCTACTATATAGGTGCTAATTATTTAATGAAACAATAGTTTTAATAATTATATAAGTTGCCTAAAAATGATTTTAGATATATGTATTTAACGCGTCATATAATTATTTTAGATATATGTATTTAACGCGTCATATAATTATATCTGATATATACTGTGTTTCTCGCTCACCTTTTTCTTCTCTTCTTTTGTATTTTCTATGTAGCTATATTTCACAATGTATATATGATTCGTAATTTAATGAGTTTGCGTATTCAATATTAATTTCTACGAATGTAGATATTAATTTTGAACACACATTTTTTATATATATAAGGACTGATTTTAACATGTGTATTTAGTGTCAAAATATTACAAATTTAATGAGTTTGTGTATCCAAGATTAATTTCTACGAATGCAGATATTAATTTTGAAAGCATATATTACTACTACTAGATGGCCCGTGCCCGTACTGTGTACGGGCATTTTCCTATCATTTTTTATATAAAAGAGCAAAACAAAGGAAGCAATACCATCAAACCGAGTCAACATAAATATGATACAAGTCATGTTATTTTATGCATGCAAAACAAAGTTGAAGATTACATTCTTAAGTTTGCTTAAGAGAAGTGTTAGATTGTTCATATTCACTTTGATACGCTGATTCCCCGACAATTATAACTTAGCATACGTTACAAAAGAAATTTCACTTGTTGTATAACACAAATCCAATATTAGGATTGCCTCATCTTCACATTTTCTGTACAGCGTCCCAACCTGACCACATAAATTAACACCTCAGTATTGATTGGAGATTCAATCTTTATATCAGGAAAATCAGAGGCAAGAAAAAATGCGCGCAAAGTTCATTCAATGTATAGGACACTAACCACGTCATAGTTGGTCTATAGTAGTTGAGATTTGAAGATGTCACTTCACTTCTCATACAAAACAAACTCCAGTAAACGAAATTGTAGTTAGAACCATTCTCAAAACCATTTCCTTCATAGCACATTTTCTATATTTATGAAATTAATAAAGTTGTAGTAGATTAATTAGTTTACCATTGCCACAAATTATTCTCATTTTTAATTTTGATTATATATATTATACATCTTTATTATACTATTCAAATATAAATAATTTATGCCATATATATGCTAAAAATATAAATCGGTGATACATATTTTTCATAAAAAAAATATCCAATTTAACAAATTTGTACCTTAAAGTGCAACTGCTACCTTTATATACCATAAATATGCAAAGTATGTTTTACATAAAAATAATTTATTCAAATCTTTTATGTATAGAAGATTAAAGAAATAAATTAGCGACACCCTAAAATTTAATAACAACTCATCATTTCCTATTTTTTAGGAACGAAAAATAAAAAAATAAATTAAATAAATTCCTAAAAAAATAAATTTGTTTGAAAGATAATATTTGTTACCTAAAAAATAGGAAACAGTGATTATGGTAATACATTTTTTATTTTAGTTGGGTGATTTTGATAGTTTGTAAAAGTTGGGGCATAAAATCATATTTTAAAAAGTTTTTTGAAAAGTCAAAAAAAAAATTCAAAAAAGACGTGGCCAACTCCAGCTCCAGAAAATTTTAGTTTTCATGGTCAAACGGCTACTAAGTATTTTAGTAAAGCATAAAGGTGAGTTATTTCAATAGCTTTGCGTGAATATGTGGTGAAAGATAATAAAATTATATCTAAGAGTGCAAATTGATACTTTAAAAGAAAGTCGAATTTACCTTGGCACTTTGAGAAATTATTGCAAGTTCAAGATAGATTTTGTACAAAGTAAACCACCAACAGAAAGATATGAAAATGAAACAGACCTTTGAAACCATCTTGACTATCACTTCTGGATCTGTGTGAAGGAACTTGTGAGCAAAACCAATAAAATGCATGACCAAAGAGCTGTAGTATAAGTAGTTAGCTAGTACAAAAGCTTGCCAAGAAGAGGTATAGCCATGTGGAGTTGACGAGGTAACATAGTTGTTACCTCACAGTTTTGTTTTGTCGACCTTGTCCAATAGATTGCTGTAAGTCGTTGATATCAAGACCCCAGTCTGCAGTCTCTTCAAGATAGTACGGAACAAGAGAACCCCTATACAGTGAGATTGTAGTGGAGTATAGCGGATACTGAAGAACAGGTACCAATACTTAACAACAACTACGTTACCGTAAGGAATATTACAATGCGCGTCAGACCTATAACCTGAAAGAATTTTCAGAAAATATTGCTATGTAGTTCCCCGTCAGTGTGGGCTCGAATGATGGTATGTAAGATCTGAATTATTCCTTTGCTGGCACCATCTGTGAGAAATATATTTTTCGGATCACTGTCAAAAGAAACAACCAGAAACATAATCCTACTAACTAAAATTGAACTTACCAGAACGAGATCAGTTAAAATGAAAAGAAAAATGATATGACCTTGGATATACATCACGTCTCTCAATGAAATCCGCAACTTCTTTGCTTACATCAGGAATGCCACGAGAGTCGCTATAAGCACCTAATTAACCAACAGTATAAAGTTACTCATTTTTTTAAAACAAGAGATCATAGGACTGTTGGAAAGTCGAGGTAGAAAGATCTTTTATAAAGTTACTCATTTCTCAAAACAAGAGATCGTAGGACTGTCGGAAAGTCGAGGCAGAAAGATCTTTAACAACAATGTGGGCAAGTAGTTGCTAACGTATAAAGCTCAAGAAGCACGGATGAGAAATGCAAGGCTTTCTATACGAGATGATATATTAGATCCTTAAACACATAAGAAGGGCCCATAAGTTAAAAGCGCAAAGGGAATAAAAGATGACAACAATAATCCGATGTTCACTTAAACACTATGTTGCTCCGACTCTTCAAAGATACTATCCTGTCAGGTGTGTGTTGGATCCTCCAAAAGCTATGCATTATTCGAGGAACTGACACAAGCGTGGCAGCATTTTCGGAGGGCCTGAGCAACATATGATAAAATTACGCAATTCATATAATAATACAGTTTAGGTGAGAAAAGGATACCTAGACCTCCGGAATTCCATGCAAGGTAATGTTTAGCCATGGCGATCGCATCAGCAGGGAATAAGAGTCCAACATTAGGATCATCTAGTAAAAACGGAGCTTGGCACAGAGCAATGACCTGAAAATAAAGAGTACTGATGCCTTACGCACACCAAAATTATAACCATCTCATAGAAGAGATATTCGGCTAAATAATAAATAGCAAAGGCAACACTAATATTTGAAAGCACAATTTGATTACCAGAAGTTTCTTTTGTCTACATTCATTGCAAGGAAACTATAGACACTCAAATAGTAGCTAACAGTCAACGACACTTTTCATAGAAGCTAAATTTCAGGTTTAATTCATCCTTTCTATACTATACCTAGGGCTTATGACCCAAGTGTCAATATTCTCAAACATCACATCTCGTATTCATTCTATCCTTATATCTAATATTTCAAATAAACCTTTGCTATCATATAGGATGCGCACACTGAATATTCTAGTGTGTTACTTAAATATGTGAAGAATTTTATTTATTTATTTAGAATTCAAGCTTAAGCAACAAGGATACAAGACAAGAAAATACCTTTTTTCATTGAATATTTTGGGTTTATTTGATTTACAGCTGTTAAGCTGAACTGGGCATATCTGTTCTACCCATATGGCAATGTAACTGAATCTTCCATATCTAAATATAAGCACTCTCCTACAAACCAATGCCAGCCATAGGACAATTATAACCCAATAATTTTAGAATATCAAAATTTAACCACCAATGTAAGTGAAATGTCATTTAACATTTATAACTACCAACAACAAAAGCTTCAGAATATAGCAAAATCATTAAGGAAGTGTATCATATCTCAAATATAACTCAAAAAGAATTTCAATCTTAACTTTATTTTGAAAAGAATTACTTACCTATACCATTCTGCCTCAGACGTCTCCAATAATACACACCACATGCTCACACTGGCCAAGACCTGTTCCATGCTAAATGTAACCTTTCATTCTACGTCCCTTGCTACTTGTACTCAACCTGACATAGTTAAACCTAAAACCGTTAAAGCTGCCTTGTCTAACCCTACAAGCTTAGAGATTTAACGATATCTAGACATGGGTTCTTCAGCAGCCTAGCATGAATGTTGTTAGTTTCCGTTGTATAGTTAAAACAAAATTTCATATCGATGAATTTGTGGAACGATTTAAAGCTGTCTTGGTTGCTAAACGATATAATCAAATCAAGAATGTTGATTTTAAGGGCACATTTAGACCAAGTGTCAAAACTGCCACTGTTCGGATCACTACTGAGAAAAATTGTAGTTAGATTTGCTATGAATTGGAACCCACTGTTGACTCGTTGTCCCAGATATACAGCTCGCAGTGGTTGGTAGTACATTTGCATATCATTTCCTTTACAAACTGGTATCTCACCAGGCCTGCTCAATTTAAATGCAAATTCTCCTCGTGGAAGTTAAGTAGAAAGGAAAGAATGCTAAAAAGGTAAAACTTTAATTTGAAAACAACAACAACAACAACAAACCCAGTGTATTCCCACCTAGTGGGGTCTGGGGGGTAAAATGTACGCAGTCCATACCTCTACCTCTGAAGAAGTAGAAAGGTTGTTTCCGATAGACCCCCGGCTCAAGACACGAGACACCACACAAATATAAAGTAACACACAGAACAGGATTTCATAACGTAAATACAGCACCCATAAGTAGTAGGAAACATCGGAAACATCGGAAAGCACCCAGATTCGTAATAAAACATGGAACACCGAAAGCATAATAAGAAGAAGAATAGGAATAGGAATAAAAATAAGAATAGGAAGAATAACAGGAATAAAACCCCCACCAAATACTTCCCTACCCTAACGCCCCAAACTGGCCCTAGTTTTCTGCCCTAATTCGCGCCCTCCAGACCTTCCTATCTAGGGTCATGTCCTCGGTGAGCTGTAGCTGCTCCATATCCCGCCTAATCACCTCACCCCAATACTTCTTCGGCCTCCCCCTACCCCGCCTAAAACCATCCAACGCTAGCCTCTCACACCTACGAACCGGGGCATCCGTGTCCCTCCTCTTCACGTGTCCAAACCAACTCAATCGGACTTCCCGCATCTTGCACTCCATTGGAGCCACACCAACCTTCTCCCTGATAGTCTCATTCCTAACTCTATCCCCTCGAGTCATCCCACACATCCAGCGCAACATCCGCATTTCCGCCACCTTCATTTTTTGGATGTGGGAGTTCTTAACTGGCCAACACTCCGCTCCATACAACATGACCGGACGGACTACCATCCTGTAGAATTTGCCTTTAAGCTTGGGCGGCACCTTCTTATCACACAACACCCCCGACGCGAGCTTCCACTTCAACCATCCCGCCCCGATACGGTGCGAGACATCCTCGTCAATCTCACCGTTACCCTGTATCACGGACCCGAGATACTTGAAACTATCCCTCTTACATACCTCCTGCAATTCCAGCTTCACGACCACCTCGTCCTCCAACCTCACGTCATTAAACTTGCATTCCAAATACTCTGTCTTACTTCTGCTCAACCTGAACCCTTTAGACTCAAGAGTTCGTCTCCACACCTCTAATTTGTCATTCACACCCTTTCGGGTCTCATCAATCAGAACTACATCGTCTGCAAAAAGCATACACCAAGGCACCTCCCCTTGAATACGCCGCGTCAATACATCCATCACCAAAGCAAACAAAAAAGGACTAAGAGTAGATCCCTGATGCAATTCTGTCAAGACAGTGAAATGCTCTGAGTCTCCTCCCGCCGTCCTTACCTGAGTTTTCGCTCCATCATACATATCTTTAACTGCTCTGATATAAGCCATCGGGACTCGACTCACCTCCAAGCATCTCCAAAGCACCACCCTGGGAACTTTGTCGTAAGCCTTCTCTAGGTCGATAAACACCATGTGCAGGTCCTTCTTCCTTTCCCTATACTGTTCCACCAGCCTCCGTACCAAGTGAATTGCCTCCGTCGTCGAGCGCCCAGGCATTAACCCCTGAGCATAAAGGGTAACTTTTCCCTTTTGTAAATGATATAGGCAGTTCTGCCTTAATAGGTACAATATTTGTAGAACTACAACTCTGCTGTACTTTCATTCTTTCTTTGATCTTAAAATTAGCTTATGAATTGAATTAATAAAATTCAAAAGCAGCTTTTCAAGGAAGCAAGAAACCGAACATAGTGGTAGACCGAGAGTAAATAAGTGTGTCTTTCTCAGTAAGCTTACCAGGATGTGTAACACTCAGAATCACCAGTCTTCTGCCAAACAAAAGTCTCATCTTGCTGCGCCAAAAGAGACCAACAGAGCTTCTTAGTTAATTCTTTCAGTGGACTGCTTCCCCTTCTTTGCACTGGTTGTCCTACTATGCTGCTGCTGGGTTGTTGGTGAGGTCACCACCACTTTCTCTACCGCCGCAGCGATGCTGATTAAAGCTACCGGATCGAACAGTTCTTCTACAGATCCACCAAAATAATCCACAAAACCAAAACAATAAAAATCAAAACTTTCATCAAAAAAAAAAAACCGCAATAACAAAAATCAAACAAACACGCTTCAATCAACAAACCCGATTCACAGAATTTCCACCCGATCCGACCCGCACACAAAGCATAACTAACCCTAAAAAAAGTGCGTATTAAGTACCTGAAAATGGAAAGGGATAATGTGGTGTGACCTGTTGTATAAGTGGTGAGTGTGTAGAGAAAATGGAAGAAGCACTTGGAGAAATGGAGTCTTGGAAAGTAAAATGAAGTCTCTGGAAAGATAAAAGAAAAAGGTGAAATTCAGCAGCCATCATTATACGTGGCTAGCAAGGTTAGTGAAAAACCCTTCATTTACAAAGTAATTACAAAAGGACCATTGATAAGAAAAACTAATCCCCACTTTTCACTTATATATAAGAGAGTAATAATAATAATATTACTACTATATTAGAAGGGAGCATAATTTCAACATGCATGTTTCACCCACAAAGGGCATTTTAATCTTTTCACACTATCCCAACAAGTGTTGTTTCACCGACAAAGGGCATTTTAGGCTTTTTCCTCTATCACAACGACTACCAGTTTAATGTTGCTGGGCTTTACTGCGTAGTAAGGTCATTGACGTGTAAAGCGATGGAGATTCCAAATTTGCTCTTCTTCTTTCTTCCAATTCTTTCCATACTGAAGTTGAATCATCCCATCCTTTTCTGTTATTCTACACAGATTATAAATTTGTGCTTCTCAGTAGCTTTTTTATATATTACCTTTTCAAAATAATTATTGTTGTTTTGCATTCAAAGTTTTTTCCAGCTGCTGCTTATTGCAAGGTATGTTTCCCCCTTCTTTTTTTCGTTTTTTTCCCTTTCCTTTTGTTGTTGCATGTCCCAAAATCATAAATTATTTATTTTTCCTTTTCTTCAGTAAATCTTTGTTTCTCTTTTTTCTACCTTCTCTCTGTTTTTGCACGTTAAAGGTAAAAATTTGTTGGATTGTTGTTTAATTTGTTGTTAAATTTGTGATTTTTTGTTTTGTAAAAAGAGAGTGCAATGTGAGGTCTTTATTTAATTTTTTGTTAAATTCTTGATTTTTTGTTTGTTAAATTTCTCTCTGATGTTATATGTTGAAGGTGTAAACTTTTTTGGGGCTTTACTTTAATTTGTTGTTAAATTTTTGATTTTTTGTGAAGGTAAATTTTTTTGGGGTTTTTCTTTAATTTGTTGTTAAATTTTTTATTTTTCTGTTGTAATTTTAGTATTTGATCTGAGGGTAAAAAAGAGTGCGCAGTGATTGTTAAGTTGTTTGTAACATTTGGAAGTTTTAGATTGAAATTAGAAATTAGAACGTTTTTATGTTTGACGGTGTAAACGTAGGCAGTTAATGGTAGTGTGTGATGCAGATGAAGTATGCTTAGAAAACTTCAGTAAAGTGGAAAAGATAATTGAAGTTATCTAAAGAATACAAAACTTTGGTCAAAGTAACAAGATAGAAACAAAAAGCTGAGAGGAGTTAAATATTAGTTCTATGTTCTAATATGGGAGGAAATTCAATCCCATAGATTTGGATTTAGGCGAGTATTGATGAAAGCTCCTTAAACAATTGAGAGGGTTCTTGGGATTAGGTGGCTATTACAGAAGGTTTATTAAGAGATTTGGTGAAATTTGTAGATCCTTATATGATCTGTTAAAAAGGGATGATTTCATCTGGTCAGTTCAAACTACTGAAGTATTTGATCAACTCAAGCAAGCCTTAATAACATCTCAATCCACAACAATCTTAGTTTGATAATTCTATTTCCGCAATGTGTACTTTCTGGTTGATAATTCTATTTTCGTAATGTGAACTTTTCTGGATATGTGTTGACTCTTTTTGGCTTTGAGATTAGGATAACCATAAGTCAAATTCATTACGCCTTCATCGCCAACTTTATCACACCAACCTTACAGCCTGCATTCGGTTACAATAATAACTAATAGTCTGCAAAGAGTAATGAAAGTCATTTTAGCTAATGAAAGATTTGAAAGCGCACTAAATTAGGACTTTTATTCTTAAAATGTCCATGCCCTACAAATTGATTTAACTGTTCCTTTTATTTGCCTGTTGGTTATGAGACTTTTATTCTTAAAATGTCCATGTCCTAGCCATAGCAGTAAATTATGTTAAAGTAAGCTAATGCCATTCTGAAACTCAATCTCATTTTTACTCATCAACCGAGATTCCTAAATAGCTTGCCTATAATAATAATACTTAGGAAAGTTTTGCACCTATCTCGGACAAGTAGTAGAATCTGAATTCTTACTCTTAAATACTATTAGAATTAGGTAATATTATATCATGAAATGAGCATAGTCTAGGACATGATCACTTAAAAGTGCATGAGTTTCAATAACTTTCTTGGATGCGTTTATATATCATTTTGCTTAATTCAACTTAACTTTCAAAACTAAGCTATAGATGAAGTTGTGTAACTAGAGTTGATAGATACAGTGAAATAGTTATAACATATTGGCTTTATTTCATTTATGGATTGAGCTGAAATTACTTTTAAATTGCTGATCCTTCATGGGTAAATATGTTGGTTAGCATTTCCATATGTTCTTTGTAATACAACAGATAGACATTTACATTACAAGTGTCAAAGATTTATCTTACAGTACTACAGAACAGATTTTAATGTAAGATAAAATGGTTGGATTCCAAGTTGATGGAAGTTAGACCATCGATTAGTGAGAATTCATATAGTCGAATCTAACTTGCGACATAGTAGTTGTTTTTTTTCAATCCACAATAATCTTACTTTGGCAATTCTATCTCCATAATTTGTACAATTTGCATTCAGTTCAATGTTAACAATATGATGGAAATTTTGAGACAGATCTTAAAATATTAAGGGTTTGACTGGAGCAGGTCAAGACAGTGTTTTTAAAGTACAAGTTCAGTGATGTAACTCACGATTCAATTGTGGAAGTGATGATTGGTGCATAAGTTATTTCTTAAAATGAAAGTTTCAAGTATCATGAATCTATAATTTGAGAAATATCAAAATATTATTTTCACGTCAAATTATTTATAAAAATTCAAAAATAACTTTAATTTATATTTTGGCTAAACGCAAATTTATTTTTCAACTATCATTTTTTTTTTATTTTAAAAACATAAACTACTTTTTATCAAATACTCACCATTTGGGCCACCAAAATTTTCAAATTGATGACATGTTCTGCCAAAAGCCAGGGATCTTTCCAGACCTACAAAAAGATCTCTTGGTTTCATTTTTATTTTTATTGCAAAAAATTGCATATATTTGGCCATAGATATTTTTTACTGTTTTCCGGAATTTTTTTTCACTTTATGGAATTATGGTGTTTGGCCATAGAAATTCCAAAAATATTTCAATTTTTTTTTTGAAAAAAAGTGGAAACAACTTTTTGTTGTTTTCACATTTTTTTCAACTCCAATTCTAAGTTTTTTTTTAATTACATATAACCCTATTTTTTTAAATATTACACAAAAGGCCCTTAAATGGTTTAGATGAGTTTTGGAGCAAATCCGTAAAGAAAGAAATTTTTGATGAACAACAAATGTAGTCTGAACATATTTTTGAAAGACATTTATTCTCGGTAAAAGACATTAGTGAACAACAAATAAAGATTTTTAAGCTAAAAGATCAGTATATTTTCATTATTTGTAGGTATATTTTCATTTTTAAGCTCAGGACCCCTTCCATCATTGATGTGAAATTCTTTTCATTCATGAGTATAATCAGTAGATAAATTAGTTGGGCAATTTTGATAGTTTTAAAAAGTTTAGGGTATAAAATTAAATTTTTTTTTTTTTTCAAAAGTCAAAAAACATCTTTAAAAAATACATGGTCAAACACAACTCAAACTTCAATTTTTTTTTAGTTTTTATGGCCAAACGCCTACTTATTTTTGCTTTCTCTTTGATTTTTTCTGTTTCCACATTTTTTTTCAATATATTAGACAAAATTACCCTTATGCCCCAAATGTGGCAAATCCACCACTCAACCATTGGCCCTCATAGTTAAGGGTGTACAAACCGAACCATTAAGTCAAACCGAGGAAAAAAAACTGACTTATGGTTTGGTTTGATTGGTTTGGTGTTGGAAAAAAAACTGATCATTCTTAGTTTGGTTTGGTATTAGCAAAAATAAAATCAAACCGAATCCAAACCGAACCGACATAATACATATATAATTTAAATGTTTTATACGTAAAAAAATATTACTTATAATCTACTTTCTAATTACTTTTATTACTTTTCTATATTCAGAAAATACATATATATTCTTGGGCCTTTAATTATAATATTTAGTGTAAATAACATAAATACCAATCCTTTTGAAAGTAATTACACTCTCTTCCACTTTTTTAATTACTTTACTCTCTTTCCCTATTAATATACATAACATAGCCGACATATACATAACATTTTGTGTATATAGTGGGATTTTTGTCATATCTTTCGGGAGTTGAGATTTTTTGTAATATTGAAAACATAAGTTGTGTATTTGTGTAATTTTTTGTAATATTTATCCATTAATAACAAATTAATACAAAACCCAATATTAATATAAAAGCCTATAACTTTTCAATTGCTTAACTTTACATTTTACTTTCCAAGTTTTCATACAGTTCTCATTATTTCTTCATTTTACTTTTCTCATTCTCCTCATTCGTCAAGTTTTGATTTAGGTTTGTTTCTCTTCTTTCTCTTTTTTCTTGTGGAATTATGTTATAATTAATTATTTTATGGAGTTAAGTTTTTAATAAGTTATCTCCAATTCTTCATTCTTCTGTATGCTCACATTTTATGTAAAGGAAACTTTCAGACAAGCTAATGTGACTAGTGACTTAGAAATTGAACCACTGAATATCCACATAATATTACTTTGAGAGATAGTAGTTTAGACGTCTTAGTAATTTACCAACTTAATTTTAATTGGAACTACTCTATGACCATTATTTTTTTTAATCTTTTTAGTGAAAATATTTAATTTTTTCTTCTATCACATTATAATTGTAAAAAAACCGAGAAAAAAAATCGAAAAACCGAAAAAATCGAAATATAAAAACCGATTGTATATTGGTTTGATTTGGTTTATAAATTTAGAAAACCGACATTATTGATTTGGTTATATTTTAATGAAAACCGAACCAACCCGACCTATGTACACCCCTACTCATAGTCCCCTACCCCACTCCACCCCACCCCCACCACAAATCTGGCAAATCAGGGACCAAGTTTAAGAAAGTCATTTTTGTTCAAGTTAAACTATTGGCTTTTGCTTTTTCAAATCTTCCAGTAATAAACAGCTTCTCAGTATCTCATTTTTGTGAAACTTTGAAGAGAAAACTATGGCCTCTTCTTTCTCAAAGATCGGTGCCATTTGCAAACTTCCATCAGCTACTTGTATTAGTAGCAGTAAAGCTCTCTTTCCTACTACTCTACGCAGTTATAATCATTCACAAATCTCTCGCTCTCGGTTAGTATTCCTTGATTCATCTTAACTCTTAATGCTTGTTTGTTCATGATTTTTTTAAGTTTTATTTGTCTCTCGTTAGGTATGTTAGTTTCGTGTAGAACATGTACTGGCAGAGCCGCGGTCTGAAGTTTATGAGTTTTGAATTCTAGTCCTTTAGTATCAGTTTGGTATGCGGATTAAATTATCCGGGATTAAAATCTTGGACTAATTTATCCTATTGGAAGATGGTATAAAATAATATCAAGTTGGACGGGATAAGGTGGAATATCTCACGATTAAACCTCGGATAAAAATTTTACTGCATTTGATTGACATTTGATTGACAGTATAAATTTATACCATCAACTAAATTCGGTATAAATTTGATTCTAGGCTTAATCCTGGGATATTCAACCTTATCTCGCGTACCAAATGACTCATTAAAGTTAGTGGATTCTAAATTAATGATTTATACATATTCAGTAGATTTTCATATATACAAGGTTTGGATCAAAGTAACTAGGTTTGGCCGAAGAATTAGCTCCGCCGCCTGTACTTTTTGTGCTGTAGTTTATCTTGGATGGTTGAAAAGAGTTTGCTGATATGATTAAAACGAAAAATCATGCTGCTTCACGGAAAGAGAACGAATGTGCTATTCAACACCTAACCTAAGTAGTAGTATAATTTAGTTTCTTATAGAGTTATAGGGGCAGGCTTCTCATTCCTCAAATGTTATACCAGTTATTTACTTTAGGAGGTCTTAGTGGACAAATGAGGCTTGCTAAAGCGGTTGAGCTTCGAGTAGGCTGGAGGGCAAGTGGGAACACTATTAATCCTCTTGATGAGTCTGGGTGGGGAAAAAGGAGATCTTAATGAAAACATTTATCATTTGATCAGTTACTCCCTTGATCCAATTTATGTGAAGGTGTTCGGAGTACGAGGGTCGAAATTCTTAATTTTTGACTATGACTTCGGGCATAAATTCTTCAAATACTTTTTTAAAATTTACATATTTGAAAACCACACGAAAAGTACAACAAGTTGATATAGCTATTGATTCAAAAATTTTAAGAAGTTTGAGAAGATTATAGTCAAATAAAAATTTGTTTGACTCCTAAATAGTAACACCTTCACATAAATTGGGACGGAGGGAGTACAACATGATCCCCATAAATGTACATGAACATGCTGTTCCAAATCAATCAATCAATGAACCAAACTGCCCTTCAATCTCAAATTAGTTGGGAATAGTCATTTTGCATTTTTAACGTCCATTTCCTTTAAGAGGATTCATCATCATTATACTATAACCTTCTTCCTTTATCTGATCTTGAGGCTTTGCAAAACTCACACATCTGGAGTTGGTTTTCAAAATTCTAACAAAGATGAATAATGCAGATAATAGTATTAGAATTTCAACTTTAAAAAAGAAGACAAAGCAAGCTAAGACTTTGATGTTGTCAGTTAATATGGAAATAAAATAGTGATCATTTAGTTTGTTAATTATTTACCATTGCAAAATGCTGGCATTCATGTTCCGGGATGAACAACAACAACAACAAACCCAGTATATTCCCACATGGTGGGGTCTGGGGAAGGTAGAATGTACGCAATCCATATCACTACATCCGAAGAAGTAGAGAGGCTGTTTCCGGTAGACCCCGGGCTCAAGAAAAGGACCGTGACCGTATTCTAGCCCTACCAACCAAGCTACACGAAACTCTCCTAACTCCAGCTTATGACTTGACCACACCCCTTAGCCCTCTATCCTAATACTCTTCCTCCAAACCTTCCTATCAAGAGTCATGTCCTCAGTGAGCCATAATTGCTCCATGTCACGTCTAATTACTTCTCTCCAGTATTTCTTCGGTCTACCCCGACCCCGCTTGAAACCATCCAAGGCCAACCTCTCACACCTACGAACTGGAGCATCCGTGCCCCTTCTCATCACATGCCCAAACCATCTCAACCTCCCTTCCCGAATCTTATCCTCCACCGACGCCACTCCCACCTTGTCCCGAACAGTCTCATTCCTAATCTTGTCAGCCCTCGTGATACCGCACATCCAACGCAACATCCTCATTTTCACCACCTTCAACTTTTAGACGTGAGAGTTCTTAACAGGCCAGCACTCTGCGCCATAAAACATAGTCGTCCGGACTGCAACTCTGTAGAATTTGCCTTTAAGCTTGGGAGGCACCTTCTTATCGTAAAGAATTCCCGAGGCGAGCCGCCATTTCAACCAACCTGCCTCAATACGGTGAGAGACATCCTCGTCAATCTCTCCATTCCCCTGAATCATAGACCCAAGGTACTTAAAACTATCCCCCTTACACACCACCTGAGACTCCAACTTCACTACCATCTCGTCCTCTTGCCTCGTGTTACTAAACTTACACTCCAAGTACTCCGTCTTTGTCCTACTCAACCTGAAACCTTTAGTTTTCAGGGTTTGTCTCCAAGCCTCCAACTTATCATTAACACCTCGACGCGACTCATCAATCAAGACTACATCATCCGCAAAAAGCATACACCATGGCACCTCACCTTGAATACTCTGTGTCAACACATCCATTACCACGGCGAATAAAAACGGACTAAGAGTCGATCCCTGGTGCAATCCAGTCAGGACCGAAAAATGGTCAGAGTCCCCTTCCACAGTCCTTACCCGAGTCTTCGCCCCCCGTACATGTCCCTAATCGAACGAATGTACGCCACAGGGGCCCCCCTCACTTCCAAGCATCTCCAAAGAACCTCCTTAGGGACTTTGTCATACGCCTTTTCCAAGTCAATAAACACCATGTGAAGATCCCTCTTCCTCTCTATATACTGCTCAACCATTCTCCGCACTAGGTGAATTGCCTCAGTCGTCGAGCGAACAGGCGTAAAACTAAACTGATTTTCCGAAATAGACACTATCTTCCTCAACCTCCGCTCCACCACCCGCTCCCAAATCTTCATCGTGTGACTCAACAACTTAATACCTCGGTAATTATTCCAACTCTAAATATCACCCTTGTTCTTATAAAGAGGAATCATCGTGCTCCATCGCCACGCCCCGGGCATCTTAGCGGACTTGAAAATGTTGTTGAATAAATCGGTCAACCACTTCAATCCCGTCCCGCTAGCAAACTTCCAAAAATCCACCGGAATCTCATCGGGCCCCATCGCCCTGCCTCTTCGCATCTTGCGAATAGCCTCACAAACCTCCTCCACCTTAAAACGCCAACAAAATCCGAAATCACGAAATTCTTCGGTTTGCTCCAACTCCCCTAATACAATGCCTCTGTCCCCCTCATCATTCAGGAGCCTATGAAAATACGACTGCCATCTTTTCTTAATAAGAACATCATCTACCAAAACTCTGCCATCCTTCCCCTTAATGCACTTAACCTGGCCCAGATCCCGACCCTTATGCTCCCGGGTTTTTGCAAGCCTATACAACCTCCTCTCCCCGCCCTTCTCCTCTAGTCCCTCGTACAATCTCTCAAACGCTGCTGTCTTACCAGTGGTGACCGCTAACTTAGCCTCCTTTCTAGCTAACTTGTACTCCTCCCTGCTCGCTCGCCTCTCCTCATCATCCTTACTCTGCACCAACTTTACGTAAGCCGCCTTCTTCGACTCCACCTTCTTCTTATCTTCTTCATTCCACCACCAATCCCCCCGATGCCGGCCGGACCAGCCCCTCGAGGCACCCAAAACCTCTCTAGCTGTCTCCTTGATGCAACTCGCAGCCGTATCCCACATACTATCCACGTCCCTCCTTGTTATCCATGATTGATGTTTTTTTTTCATTCATTTTATTCACAGCACAAGTTGTGCTGCACAAGTGAGATATGTACACCTGCACAGAAACTATATTCTTTGAAGTCTAATCTAGTTTTCTGAAAACTGGATTAAGCTTTACAGTTAAACTGTATGGGCAGTATTTGCGATTTCTCCACATTTCCTGTGTTTCTAACTGTTGAAATTTTCCTTGGGCTGATCAGATATCTAGCCTAATATGCTTTCGATGTTTCTCTTCTTTTTAGTTCTCGCAGACTTTGTATCAGAGGCAGTTATGCCGGAGCGGTTAGAGAGAATCCTAACTCAGATGCAATCGATGTTGTAGCAGATGTGAAGACTGAACGAGTATTACTTCATGACTAAGCATCTTCTTTTCTCCATTTAAGATCAAAATCCATTTACAACTGTCTCAATTTCAGGAACTAGATGTCATTCACTTTTTTTTCCCTACAGATCGTAGTTATAGGAGGCAGCGGCTTTGTTGGCTCTGCAATTTGCAAGGCTGCTGTTTCAAGGGGTATAGAAGTCATAAGTCTGAGCAGGTGTTTGTAATATCTGACTGAACAGTTCAATAGGGATTTCAATTATTAAAATGACTCTTTACGTATTGGTGTGACAGCTCTTAAACATTTTCTGTTGATTCATAAGGATCCATACAACTGCTGTATCCTCTTATACTGTTTTTCTATTATGGGTTCTCAAATTTTAGTTTTTTCCTACACAGGTCGGGGCGTCCCTCTTACTCAGACTCATGGGTAGATCAAGTCACTTGGATGACAGGCAGGTTCATTTCTTTATCATGCCTTGAGTGGGTTGACAATGAACAAGTGAAAATTTTACATGGGTGAAAAAAATGTGGAAGTTGGTTTTCAGGCTCTCATTCTGATGAAAGCCATTGTCGTTTATTGAGAATAGATACTGCATTTCTTTTTTTTTTTGGTTGTTGTGTGTGGTGGGGAGAACGTCTTGCTGAAAAAAGTACCTACTAAAGATAATGGAAGACTCTCCTGCCACACTAAATAACGGAAAGATTAATCTACTGAAGCTCATCATGAGTCCAAAAGTGGGAAGCGATGTGGTCTCCTGCTGCCTTACCTCAGGTTACAGGTACCTGCATAACCAATGTTTATGTTTTATCCAATCAAGCTGGAAAGGAGACAATTGTTGATCATTTTTGGCAGGTCATTTAAGAGGACCTGAAGAGTCTAGCAACCTTCCTAAAAAGTAACCGTCACTAGAAAAAGTTCAATTTACCCTTAAAGATGAATTGGGGGCAGAGTCTGTTTAGCAACCATTTAAAAGACCAAATCTAATAAGTCTATTATTCATGCTATGATCAATTCGTGAATCGCAATTTGGAAAACATAGAGGATTAGCTAGTGATAGCCAAATTAAAAAAAAAAAAAAAAGAAGAAGAAAGAACAGAATAATGCCTTTCTAGCCTAAAAGTCAGAACATTTGTCCAAAACTGGATATTCAATCTTTGTCATAGCCCATAGGCGAAGATTTACAGAAGGATCAAGTTATAAAGTTCCTTCAAACAATATGAATCCTGGGCCAAACAAGAGCAAAGAAGTGCCAAGAATCTAGAAGTACTGGATTGTTTTTCCTAGTCTGGTCGTTATGGTCATATCCAAACTTGAAAGATGATCCCAGGTAAAACTAGCAGATGTTATCTGTGTTGGTGTAGTTTTGACTTTTGGCTAAAATCTTTTTCTGATGGTTTTTCACCCAATCCAGATTACTCATATGATCATCATATCCTGCAGGAGATGTTTTCTATGCAATCTGGGATGAAATTCTTGTTGGGGTTACTGCAGTTGTTTCAACTTTGGGAGGTTTTGGTTCTGACGAACAAATGCAGAGGATCGATGGTGAAGCTAACGTTGTAGCTGTCAATGCTGCTAAAGATTATAGTCAGTAGCTTTCATTTTATTATGGTGAAGTGACCTTTAAAAGAATAAAGATAAGCGTTGTTTTTCAATGTCAAGTGATAAATTTTTTGTGGTTGATTGTTTTTCCAGGGCCTATCTTCTCTGTCACATTTTGACTTTAACTTGCAAAATATATGATGAATCAGTTATGTGATGCATCCCTGTGTGAAGTGTGAGGCTGGTTGATTCCATTACTAATTTAGCTCCTAGTTAAAGATATATGTTGCTAGAGAAAATTGATGCCAAAAAAATATTTCTCGTTTTTTAAGCATTAAAGAGCAGAAAATTCTGCTCGTCGCTTCTAATTCATTGACATTTACCAGCTGAAGGGAAAGCTGAATCCATCCAAAGATTGAAATAAAACACTTGATTGTAGGATATGCATGAAGTGAATGCAATAATAGTTATTTTCCTATTCTCTTTTGCTGGCTTGGTGCTCGTCTGTTTATTAATAAAACTTACTGTACTTATCAAACAACCATTACTATCTCTTAATCTCAAACTAGTTGAAATTGGCTATATAAAACTTCATGATCTTTTTTGCTTCACTTAGACCTGTTTCATTCCAGTATTTAATAATTTGGGATCGTCCAAAACAGAGGTTCTCTACATTTTGCACTGATGTACAAAAGCATACAAAGATTGAAAAGATTCCCATCAAATTTGGACCTAGTGTAAAATTACCAACACGACTAAGTATCAATCCAACTAGGTCGTATCGGCATCTACATGGATACTTTGCTTCCTTATTCTTTTTATTCACTAAGCCTGCATAGATTTCTAGAGATTGTATATCTTTCGAGACAACTTTTTTCATGTTATTTTAGGTCTCTTCTTCCTCTTTGTTACGTGTGATGTGTCACACCTATAGTGGTGCATTTGGGTTATTTTAGGTCTCTTCTTCCTCTTTGTTACGTGTGATGTGTCGCACCTATAGTGGTGCATTTAGAGGTATACATAAAACATATCAAACCAAAGCCTCTCATTTTATCTTTGTTTTTCCATTTTCTGAAGAATGTAAACGTTTTTATGCGGTGATCTAGGAAAAGAAAGTGGGCAACTTGCGTGCCACAAAAATACAGATCTTAAAACAAAAAAGGAGAAGTAGAATGTTTGTATGATTTCTGTTCTGTATTTTTTGGATCTGCTTACAGAGAAAGCATAAGTTGGCAAGTTTTTGAGTTTCTGTGGTGGTACTCTTAGGTTGTTATAGTAGTGTTCCATAATTGATAATCACCTACTTTGTTGCTCTTCCTGACATTTTTTTCCCTCGTGGAAATGACCTCAAAAACTATTTTACTTGGACTAATCCTCCATTTTGAGAAGCAACTCAGGGTTGATTACTCTGATATTGGGTGGTATAGACTGAAAGGACATTGTTTAGTGTCCTAGTAGGAAAGCAATTTCATTCACTTGAGACGAGTTCAATGCTTATTATTATCTTTCACGCTCAAGGTTTGGCCATTTCATCTTACGCCTTTACTTTGCGTGCATAGTTGCCAAGATTTTGTTTGCAATTATAAACATAATGGTGCTGCTTAGAAGTGTTTGAGAACAATTTTATGGCAGATTTAACTACTCTTTTTGCACACCACATTATCATTGTTCCCTTGTTTCTACATGACTACTCATGTCAAGTGTTGGATTAATAGTAGTTCAATGTAAATTACATTATATCTTTTGTTATTTGCAGGGATCCCTAAGTTCATATTGATTTCTGTGCATGATTACAATCTACCATCATTCCTCCTTCAATCAGGCTACTTCAAAGGGAAAAGAAAAGCAGAATCAGAAGTTCTTTCCAAATTCCCCAGTTCAGGTACTCCACAAGAAGTTTACTTCTCATTGTTTGCACCTTGCAGTCTGAAGCTTACAACAACAACAACAACAAACCCAGTGTATTCCCACCTGGTGGGGTCTGGGGGGGGTAAGATGTACGCAGTCCATACCTCTACCTCTAAAGAAGTAGAAAGGCTGTTTCCGATAGACCCCCGGCTCAAGACACAAGATACCAGGCCAATACATATTAAAGCACCGAACAAAGTTACAAGACTACATAACATAAATAACATAACATAAATAACATAAATACGGCAGCCATAAATAGAAAGAAACAGGGGAAAGCACCCAGCCTCTTACTAAAACAAGGAGCACGGAATCATAACAAGAATACTACCCCCAACAAGTAAAACCCTACACTAGCAACCCAAACTGGCCCTAGTCTTCTGCCCTAATTCGCGTCCTCCAGACCTTCCTATCTAGGGTCATGTCCTCGGTGAGCTGCAACTGTTCCATATCCCGCCTAATCACCTCACCCCAATACTTCTTCGGCCTACCCCTACCCCGCCTAAAACCATCCAACGCTAGTCTCTCACACCTACGAACTGGGGCATCCATGCCCCTCCTCTTCACGTGTCCGAACCAGCGCAATCGGACTTCCCGCATCTTGCACTCCACTGGAGCCACACCAACCTTCTCCCTGATAGTCTCATTCCTAACTCTATCCCCTCGAGTCATCCCACACATCCAGCGCAACATCTGCATTTCCGCCACCTTCATTTTTTGGATGTGGGAGTTCTTAACTGGCCAACACTCCGCTCCATACAACATGGCCGGGCGGACTACCATCCTGTAGAATTTGCCTTTAAGCTTGGGCGGCACCTTCTTATCACACAACACCCCCGACGCGAGCTTCCACTTCAACCATCCCGCCCCGATACGGTGCGAGACATCCTCGTCAATCTCACCGTTACCCTGTATCACGGACCCGAGATACTTGAAACTATCCCTCTTACATACCTCCTGCGAATCCAGCTTCACGACCACCTCGTCCTCCAACCTCACGTCATTAAACTTGCATTCCAAATACTCTGTCTTGCTTCTGCTCAACCTGAACCCTTTAGACTCAAGAGTTTGTCTCCACACCTCTAATTTGTCATTCACACCCTTTCGGGTCTCGTCAATCAGAACTACATCGTCTGCAAAAAGCATACACCAAGGCACCTCTCCTTGAATACGTCGCGTCAATACATCCATCACCAAGGCAAACAAAAAAGGACTAAGAGTAGATCCCTGATGCAATCCTGTCAAGACAGTGAAATGCTCTGAGTCTCCTCCCGCCGTCCTTACCTGAGTTTTCGCTCCATCATACATATCTTTAACTGCTCTGATATAAGCCATCGGGACCCGACTCACCTCCAAGCATCTCCAAAGCACCTCCCTGGGAACTTTGTCGTAAGCCTTCTCTAGGTCGATAAACACCATGTGCAGGTCCTTCTTCCTTTCCCTGTACTGTTCCACCAGCCTCCGTACCAGGTGAATTGCCTCCGTCGTCGAGCGCCCAGGCATAAATCCAAACTGATTTTCCGAAATAGACACTATCCGTCTCAGCCTTCCTTCGACCACTCTCTCCCAAATCTTCATAAAGTGACTCAATAACTTAATCCCCCTATAGTTATTGCAACACTGGATGTCACCCTTATTCTTATAAAGAGGGATCACGGTACTCCACCTCCAAGCCTCGGGCATCTTTGCCGTCTTGAAGATTTCATTAAACAGACCAGTCAACCACCTTACCCCAGCCTCTCCAACGTACTTCCAAAACTCCACCGGAATCTCATCCGGCCCCGTCGCCCTACCCCTCTGCATCCTGCGAACAGCCTCTCTAACCTCTTCTACCCTAAA
The DNA here is from genome assembly GCA_030864225.1 of Capsicum baccatum var. pendulum. Classification (NCBI taxonomy): domain Eukaryota; kingdom Viridiplantae; phylum Streptophyta; class Magnoliopsida; order Solanales; family Solanaceae; genus Capsicum; species Capsicum baccatum. Next base: position 58,942,876 of record CM061553.1, on the reverse strand, counting down.
ACGTCTACAATAACTAAACTCCCGACACTCCTCTGAATGCTCCAGTTCCCCTAGCACAATAGCTCTATCCCCTTCGTCATTATGAAAGTACGACTTCCATCTATTCTTAATAAGTCTGTCCTCCATCAACACTCTGCCATCCTCCCCCTTAATGCACCTCACCTGATCGAGGTCACGGCCCTTCCTCTCCCTGGCCTTAGCGAGTCTAAACAACTTTTTCTCCCCTCCTTTCCCCTGTAACCCCGCATACAGGCTCTCAAACGCGGCCGTCTTAGCTGTCGTGACTGCTGACTTAGCCTCCTTCCGTGCTAGCTTGTACTCTTTCCTGTTTACCCGCTTCTCTTCTTCGTCCCTGCTCTCCACCAACTTAGCATACGCCTCTTTCTTGGACCGTACTTTCTTCTCCACCTCTTCATTCCACCACCAATCCCCCTGGTGGTGCCCGGCCCGACCCCTAGAAACACCCAACACCTCACTTGCCTTCTCCCTGATACACCTAGCCGCCCTATCCCACATACTATCCACGTCCCCCCTACACTCCCACACCCCCATTCCTGCCAACTTCTCCCCTATCTCCCACGCATTCCCTGGCGTCAAACCGCCCCACTTAATTCTAGGTCTACACTCCTTACTCCTCCTCTTACTATTCGTCTTTATACCCAAGTCCATGACCAAGAGCCTATGCTGGGTCGAAAGGTTCTCACTCGGGATGACCTTACAGTCCCTACACAACACCCTATCCCCTTTCCTGATCAACATAAAGTCAATCTGGGTCCTGGCCATCGCGCTTCGAAAGGTGATGAGGTGATCGTCCTTCTTCGGGAAGCCCGAGTTCACCACCACCAGTCTGAAGCTTACGGTTCTAAAATTTTATTCTTTGAAATTGTTGTGTACATCAGCACCATGTCTGCAGCAGTTTGTTAATACACAAAGGAAAGAATATTTAAACACGGACAAATACCAGCCCGGCTCGGGCTTCTCCATTCTGGAGTTTCATCTACTGGAAAGTATCTCAAAGCATATAAGAACTTGAAGTTGTGGATTAAACCTATGTGCTATATGACGTGCTTTCAACTGTTACTAATTGTTGACCATGAACTACTGACCAAAAGGAAAAAAGAAAATAGAAATCTTTTTGTTGACCTGAACTAGTGCAGCAACAATGTTTTGGTAGTTGCATACTTATATTTCTCACTGAAATTTAACAGGCGTTGTTCTTCGACCTGCCTTTATATATGGGAAGAGGAAATTTAACGGTGTTGAGATCCCTCTAGATTTGATTGGAGAACCTGTCGAAAAATTATTACGTGCAACAGAAAGCTTCATTAAACCACTGAACTCGCTGCCAGCATCCGATTTAGTTCTAGCCCCCCCTGTTAGCGTGGATGATGTTGCTTATGCAGTGATAAATGCTATTAAGGATGACGACTGTTTTGGCATTTTAACTATCGAACAAATCAAAGAAGCAGCAGCAGGAGTTAAAGTGTAAAAAGTTCACATCTTGTATCGAATTATATAAATATAGAATATATATTCCTGTCATAACTCTTGCTTATGACATCCTGAGCAGTGTAAAGTATAGGTAGCGTCGATGCTCAACCTTGCGCATAACATCATGAGTTGGAGATTGAAATCAAAGCATAATTGAATATTTCAATAGATGGCTAATCGTGTATTACATCAAACCTTTGTCGAAGAGAGACCTCTTAAGGTTAATAGATGTGCATTCTGGATTTTGCACTATATATAATGAACCAGCAGAAGAAAATCTTTCTAATGTTTTGTTGATCTGGTTGGAAGAGAACCTGGAAATTTAGTAAATAGATAGAAATTCTGCGCCTCTTTTCAGCTTGCATGTCTTATTTAGGTACTTGAACTGATATCTATGATAAATTGTGTATAATGTTTTTCATCCTAAAAAATGGTTGAGAACCTAGAATTTCAGTAAATTTGTCTGAATTCTGCTTATCTTTTCAGTAAAAGAATGTCTTATTTAGGTATTACTCGAAATGAAATCTACAAAAAATTCTATAATGTTTCTTCCTAAAAAATGGTTTCACTCCTATTGCAGAAACTTTTGAAATCATACGATGCCAATTTAACCGCTGAACACCTTTTATTAGTGAGAAAAGCATAATATTACAACAAGAGATTCGCAACTGACGTTGTAATGCAAAATTTCTGCAAACTAACAAGGAGATTCCAAATGATTTAAGAAAATAAGGAAAACAAAATTTTAGCTCAACACGTGACATGCAGGTTAGGCACACGGTCACAAGTCGAATCTCACGGCAAACCAGAAGTCTGGTATTTAAGTGAAGGGTAGAGGGCGGGTCCATTATCCACCATCTTGTTTCAAACCATGTACTGCATGTCTCATCTTTGCGTTGTGCTATATTGAGATGCAATTTGAACCCAAGCAAACTCCTCCTTGTAAGCTACATTTCCATCACACGACGATTCACAGGTGTACACAGCAATAGTAGCCCAGTCAAGAGAATGCGCATCATTTTCCACACCAAAATAATAGAGTATTTGTGGTAAAACCTAAAAGCAACCGAGAAAACAAGCATAAATCGAATAGCCACTAGCTAGACTCGTAACAAGAGCAAAAGCTTCATTATACCTGAAACTCAAAAGTCCTGCGGCCGCCGCAATCAGTGCACTTAGGTATGTCGGCCTTTGATGGCTGGCCACTTGACGTTGGCCATAATGGTTTTGCGCCAGCATCTCTGTAATACCTATTCTCCAAGATAATGATCGAATCTCAGTGACAAGGCATGCAATCATAATTCTTGGGGTACAACAAAGAAGGCGGCTGCAGTCATTTATCTATGCATGCAGTGTTTTTTCAGAATTAAAAAAAGGAGCAAGTACTTCAATCACCTTAATACTTGCTCAGGGGTCCGAGATATCCTCTCCTGGAAAGATGCCCAACTCTTCTTATCATCTCCCCCCTGTTGTAAAAACAATTATGTGAAGTTGAAAATTACAACCGATATGTCCATTAATCACTAGAATAGCCTTGCATACCCCAAAACTGTCCATAAGTGCCTCAATTGATTCATCCACTCGGCTTGAAGAGATCAACGAGTTCACTTGTCCATTATCATCAGAAACCTTATCCTCACATTCATCAGTAATTGCAATCTCATATTCTGGCCAGAGACCGTTGCTTGCAACTGTTTGAGGATTAAAATCTCCATTAACTTCTCATGCAGTGATATTCTAAATATATAACATGCTTCCCGTGTTTCTAGTATCATATCAGTCGAGTAAGATTTAAAACAAGCATCTACTACCCTTACCTTCTTGCACCTCCCTAAGAGTTCTATTATTACTAGGTTCAGATGCATCCTGAGAAATGCTCGAGGGTAAGCAGCATCTTTTATGACCTGATTTCCAATGGACAGCCTGCAAATTGGATTCATTTAGTTAAACTCCCATCCTAATAGAAAGGAGCGAAGGAAGCACCGTAACCGCTGCAGACCTGGTGTTTCTCAGAGCAGTAATGTACTCTTCGGCAACTACCACATACTTTATCTCCTCTCCAGGTACCACACCAGCCACAAAGAACAGCTGAGAAATGCAAGACAGGATGTATTACAAAATGTCCAGGACATCTATGTGTAAATATTTTAATATGATCAATTGATACGGAGTTGAAAGAAAAGGAAAGGTCAAAGAATTTGGGCGATAATCACAAATACTTAAACGAAATCAATTGTGAACTTGAGTCATTGATTGACCAATGAAAAAGTTGGATCTTTCCAAGGAATTACCTCCAGCGCTAGAAGGTTTATCTTTCCCATTGCTTTTAGGGGCCTCACTGGAGTAAAAAGAGTTATAACGAGGCAATTGGCAGCGGAAGACCTTGACACTAGAAAAACACATTCGGCGATCAGAGTAAGAAGAAAGTATACAAAAGCAGGGTAGTTAGTAGTCACAAAAATTCAATTGTGAAAAAGTACCTCCTGGATGGTTTGTCTTGGTTCCTTTTCCACTGCTCATGTTGATCTTGAAGGAGACAGGACATTGATGTACACATGAAGATAAATAAAGTGCGGTGAAAAGTCGAATCCTTCTCAGTGAGTGGTGCGTAAACCTTTACAATAAGTAAAATTAACAAAAAGAAACACACCAAATCAGTTTCCTCTTTCTGCTCTCCTTCTTACCACAATGGAAAAAAAAAGGAGGACAAATGGTAGAAACAGAGCCCTTATGATGCAGAAGTAACTAATACACAATGGAAAAATAGGCAGCAAGGCAACCAATTAAGTTGAAGCACATGGACAAATTAAGAAGAGAGCAATAAACAAACAAAATATAGTGTGCCCTGTAATTGGAAAACAGAGACTAAAGGATGGGACTGGGGATCAAAAACCTAAAGAGATAACAAATGCCTCTTGATTAAATGACATTGGAGATTCAGCACTAAGAAAAATGTACTTTTGGAGAACTTTGGTGGAGAAGTTCACTTTAGAGAACCCATGGTGCACCAAAATCTCGACAGCACCTCATGGCACAGGAATATGGAAACAATATTTGAGGATTTTGGAGTACATTTGAGATACTACTGGTTTTCTTCTCGGTAATGGAAAGAAAATCAGATTCTGGGAAGAAGCATGGTCGGGCCATGCTCCTCTTTGCTCAAAGACCAATTGTTGGACACATACAGTTTATCCCCACAACATAATTCAGCACAACGTTGAAATTTCTTTCTCAGGAGCTCAAATAATTGGGAAGGGGAAAACTTATGCCTTTTGCTTCAGATGCTAAACAACGTCGTATTGGATCACAACAAAGTTGACTCCATCAGCGATCAGTTGTTCAATGAGACATCCAAAGGACTTTTTCCATCAAAAATTGCCACACTATGCTGGGATCTCACAACAGCTTGGAAAAGACTTGGTTCAATAGAGATCCTTTGAAGTCTCTTGCTTTTCTTAAACTGACGCTAGGGAGGCTTTTGCCTCACTCAAAAACCTTCAAAAGAGGGGGTTTCAGCTTTGCAGTAGGTGTCAATTGTGAAGAGCAATCTCAAGAAGTTAGCCACCTTTTTTTACATTACACTTTTTCAAATTTCAGGTATGTGTGGACCATGCCTAGCTCCATTACAAAGCTTGGGGGTGGGGGTGGGGTGGGAAGGGGGTGTTATGCAAGAATTCTCAAAAGACATGGAACTCAATACCTCAGCCCATTTGATGGAATATCTGGCTTGAAAGTAACACCAAAATTTTTTAAGTCAATACGAGAAACACTGATACCATAAAACTTAGATGTTGCTTGCTTTTTGGTGCAAAATGGTCATTGTACAAGATGTAGAGGCAAAACTAGACGGTAGACACAAGACTTTGCACTTTATGTAATCATGCGTGATGCACCACTGGCTTAGTGCAAGTTTTACATTTTTTTCAATATTACATTATCAAAAGAGAAAAGATTGAACAACGTCACAACTACAACTCTTCAAACATATCAAAAATGAATCTGCCAATTGACCTAATAGATGCATTTGGGGGGGGGGGGGGGGGATAGAGCATGTACCACATGCAACAAAGCACGTACCACACACAGTTGTAAAATAGGATTAGTCCATAAACTTAGGCTTTTAAGTTTGCATAGTTTATCCCCATGTTTATTTGCTCATTATTAGGAGTCAAGCTAGCATAATTTGTTTTATTAACATTGTATTTAAACTCCATTAGAGACTGATTAATAGAAACAACTTCATCTTCTTTCTCTACATTTATATGGTATCAGAGCCAAAATACTCTAAACAGAGTCCAAGATCCAATTTTTCCTCTTTGCAGCGATGGCCACTTCCTCCACCGTCGTTAATGCCGATGCAGCCCCTGTGCTCAAACACTTGATTCAATTCAATTCATCATCTCAGCTGCCCATTAAACTGACTGGCAACACTAATTTCACCATCTTGAAAACCCAAATTGCCATGTTGCTTCATGGCCATGACCTCTATGGTCATCTTGACGGCACCATGACGGCCTTGAGACAGCCAACCCTGCGTACAAGGATTGGTTTCGTTTGGATAAATTGATCCAAAATGCTCTCATGGCCTCTGTAAATGCCACAATCGCACCCACAGTAGCTTTTGCTATCAACTCCAAAGATGCGTGGATCAACTTCACACTTCCTTTGCAAACAAATCGCAAACCCGCGTCTTCAACCTTCGTCACCATCTCAATCGAGTTAGTAAGGACAACAAATCCATTGCCGAATATATGTGAGAGATTCGCTCTCTCTCTGATGAACTCGCCACAGCAGGTTCACTGGTCAATAATGAAGAACTAGTGGTGAAAATACAGAGTGGACTCAGGTCGGAATTCAGCGAGATCTCTGCAGCCATACGGGCAAGGGACTCTCCTGTGAAGAACTTTTTGACAAGCTTCTTGATCATGAACTTTTCCTCAAACATGAGGACCTCAAGAAGGCTTCCACCCAGATCACAATAGTTGTTGCTCGACGAGTGCCAAATCCTCCATCAGCCCCACGCAACAATAGACGCCCATCCAACAACAATAACTGGCATCCCCAATACAAACAGCCTAATCAAAGCACTCATTCTCAGTATCCAATGGATAATTCTCAGTGGCGTAACTTCCCACACCAATCATCATGAGTACGTTGTCAACTTTGTGATAAATTTGGGCATACAACAAATGTTTGCCGCTCTCGGTCCCATAACCATATTGAAGTGAAAGCAAATTTTGCTGTATACATAACACCGAGTGACCCCTGTATTCTTGATTCAGGTGCATCTCACCACATCACCTCTAATACCAACTCACTCCACAATGTTCAAGAATTCAAAGGTCTGGACCCAGTGACAATGGGTAATGGTAATGTGATTCCAATTATTCAAACTGGTAATACTCGTTTAACTGCATCAAATACTGCATTCAAACTCTCTAGTATCTTGTGTGCTCCAGCTATCAAACGCAAGCCCATTTCAATTCATCAATTTTGCAAAGAAAATCTAACCTCACTAGAATTTTTTTCTTTTACTTTTCTTGTGAAGGATCTGACTATGGGAGCACCTCTACTGTGCGGGCCAAATAAAGCAGGTCTTTATGAATGGTTGTCCCCGACTCGACCAAACATCAACATAGCCATTGCCATTGCTGGACCTTCCTTACATTTATGGCATCGAAGATTGGGACACCCCCACTCTCGAATTTTGTTTTCCATTTTAAATAGTTCCCGTCTTTCATATTCTTTTTTTTTAGAAGATAACATTTATATATATTAATTGAGCCAGTGCATGGGTTGCACTGGAAACCATATTTATAGCTTATCAAAAAAACTGGAAACTGAATCTAAATCCTAAACAGAACCTAGGATATCTATAATGGATTCAGAATCCTCTAAATACATTTGCTTGCACCAAAAACAAAAAAGTCTGATGCAGTTAAGTTTGGTCATTTGAAGATCATAACTCTTGCTTTCAAAACATCTTGCATTTCTTTCTTTCCAAACAGTCCACCCAATACATGCTGGGACAATCCTCCATCTGTCTTTGTCTGCAACTCCAACTCTTACTTCTTCCCAACTGTAAAGAAGATGTGTGATTTTGTTAGGCATAGCCCAAGCAAAGACCCTAAGACCAATGAAAATCCTCCAAAGTTGGTTAATAATCCTGCACCGTAAAAACATATGGTTGACTGTCCCAACCTCTTCCTCACATAGATAGCATATGGAACACATGGAGAACTTCCTCTTCTTGAGATTTTCTTGTGTTAATACTGCTTCTCTTGCCTGAAGCCAGGTAAAACAACAACCTTGGAAGGGGTTTTAGGTTTCCAAATTTGCTTCCAAGGCCAAGGAGATAGCTGATGTCCACCTTGATTCAACAGTTTATATGCAGAGCTGACCCCAAATGCGCCTTTGCTATCACTGCTCCACCACAATCTGTCATGCTCATTCCTTGTTCCTTTAAAATCCTCCAAGTTTCAGAAGAAATCAACCACAGTTTTAATTTCCCAATCGTTGAAATTCCTTCTAAACTGAGCATTCCATCCTTGTTGTGTCCAACTTTCAGCTAGGCTCATATCTTTATTCACCGTCAGTTCATGCAAAGTTGGAAATAAACTCTTCAGATTAGACGCGCCTAACCACTTATCTTCCCAGAAAAAAACCTTGATCCCATTGCCTACCTTGATAGTTGTATTGTCCTTGAACAAAGGCCATAAAATTCTAATGGGCTTCTATACACTTACCCCATGTGGTGTTAGAACCTCCTTTGACATCCACTTGTTCAGCCTTTACACTCTAAATTCTTCAGATCAAGTATTAGATTTTATTAGCTCCATGAGAACAACCTAGCTGTTTTGTATGGGGGCAATTTGCACCTTTTTGTAATCCTTAAGGACTAAGTTGGTGGACTCTTCACTTTCGATGCCACACCCATCTCGGATTCTCCAAAAATACACTACATTTGGAGAATCCGACACACTAGTTGACATTTTTTGAAGAATCGGAACAACATAGCTTAAGGATCTGGTAGCATCTTCTTGATGCCTTTAATGAAATTACTTCATAAAAAGAACTACTCTGTTATATTGGTGATTACTTCAGTGTTTATGCATGCTATGACATGAATGAAAGAGGTTCCTTGAAATTATCAATATTATTCCTTAAACTTTTTTTAAAATATTGAGACTTCATTTCTAGCTCCATTTGTATCAGACAATGTTTTCCTATCCCTGACACAAAATTTCTATGTTAAAGGATTTATAAAATGCACCATACAACTAAAAAGGCAACTTCTACAAGTCCGAAGAACATAAAAGAGATATACCTGAAGCATGAACTGCAAAGGCTCGATACAGAAATCACAAAGACATGATTTCCCTGTTGGCAAGTTAACTGGATCCAACCAAGCCTACACTTAAAGAAACAAAAATTAGGAAGGGTTTTTCACCATAATAAACATGGAGAATGGCAAAAATGAATCAACACTAAAACTTTTTTGAACATACAGGAGTACCCCCAGCTTTGCTTGGAAATAACTCACGTTGCAGTGACCATGAATTCTCAGGTTTTTCAAGAACCCCTAACCCCACAGGTTCTTTGTCTTCGTCCTCCTCCTCATCATCATCATCATTATATGAATCAACATCTCCACTGTTATCAATTTGAGCCTCTTCTTGATCTTCCTCGTCAAGGGGTGTAATTTGCAAAGTCCTGAAGTTATTTGAAGAGCCTCTGCTTCTTTCAGCATTAAATTCCTCCGTCATTTTGGCTAAACCATCAAAAGTGGTGATTTTTAAAAAATAATTACATCCCAGTAATATCTCACAGCCGCACAAAAAATGCAACAAACCAAAGAAAAATACCTCATGTACAAGAACCAAATTAAGAAACTATGGGAATTTACTACAAACAAATCTAACAAAAAAATAGTAGCACTACGGTCATTTGGTGTGCGGGATGGGATAGACTAGTTAGTCCCACCATTTTACAAATGGGATAGCTAATCCCACCGTTTTAGTACAAATGGTGGAATAAAATAATCCTAAGACTAGTTAATACCCTAAAATATGCGGGATAAAATAATTCCGTATTTTATCCCCGGATTGTTATCCCTATCCTGCAAACCAAACGAACCCCTAGAATATGTTATCCTCTAATGAATATTAACCCAATCCTGCTATGACAGCACTTCAAATTATAACACCAGAAAAGATAGTAGTATTACATGCCCATAAAAATCACTCCACTGTCGTCTACCTTTGCCCTACACATGGAATTCTTACACTGATGCATTTAAAGGTTCCATCATAATGAACACTTTCTTTCTTTTGATAACAAAATTGTTCGGGTGAGCTTCGGCACACCTCGGCTATTTCACCCACACCTGCTATCTCCACCCAACAGAGGTACCCAGTAACTCTACCCCACTACATCTTAGGCAGATGATGAGAAAGATATCACCAACAATTTTTTTGTCTCATAACCAGCAACTGAACACTTCATGCAACTAACCTTTATTAGAGTAAAGTCACTAAACTGAAGAGGTGACATTTTAACTTCAACCAGGAAATTTAGGTTTATGAGTTTGCATGGTCTGATTCTAACACAGCTTGTTTTCAAGTTTTTTTTTTTTTAAGTTACCACATTTGCAAGAGTTTGGTGTTAAGCAATAGTTCCCACAGAAAGGTACACTGGAGCATATAAGATCATCCATGGAAGATTCGAATTTCACATAAACTTACTTTCCAGTGTAAAAGCCTGCAGAGTACCATGCATTCAGCACTTCCTTTAGATCTGTCTCCAAGCCTGCAGCTTTCTCTGCAGCAACAGGGTTCATCGTCTCTCTTTGTTTTTCTGAAATTAGAAAAAGTAAAACAAAGTTCTTAAAGGAATATGTTGAGAATATAACTAAATAATAAAAAGTGTGCTCTCTCTAACAGCTTAAGCTTTTAGATGAGGTGATCACACACTTCAACATGGTATCAGAGCAGGCAAAGGTCCTGGGATCGAATCTCACCGGTCACCCATTATTAAAAAGAATTTCCACGTGTTTGGCCGATGAAAAAAAATCAGGCCCGCACGTGAGGGGGCGTGGTGAGAATATAATTAAACAATAAAAAGTGTGCTCTCTCTAACAGCTTAAGCTTTTAGATGAGGTGGTCACACACTTCAACACAATAGAAGGATATTTGTGAAATTGAAGTTCTTTATCTCACATCATATTGGACTTTTGTCTTCATCTCTTCATTTTTACCTCTTAAATATGGGGTGGTTTCCCTTCCTTTTCATTAATAAACTATTTACTTAAAAGTTTGTTGAATAGATAGATATCGTACTTGCATCACCTATGCAGATGATCAAGGTGGTTTTTAAATGAACCAAGTGTAAGCAAATCTAAGAAATCTGTCACACCAGCTAATTATGGCCCAGATCATCAAACTCTTTATTTATTAGAGAAAAGAGAGCCCAGATCATCAAACTCTTTATTTATTAGAGAAAAGAGGGCCCAGAACATCATCAGAACAAGAAAAGAAATTAAAAGAATATTTCTTTAAGTGTATTTTTTCCTTCCAGATACCTAAGCTACCAACTAAGTCAGTTATCTATTTCACTGTACACAGTGGATAAGCTGTTGGCCATTTGCATAAAATAAAGGTGATTTTGACATCATTAATATGCAGTGGTTTCTACTTGAAGGTAGAAAGAAAAATGACTGCTCCAAAACAATCCTATCCAAATCTAAACACTTGGCCAGTTCATCCAAAACTCTATTTGTAACTAGACTTTAGATTTTGGATAGTTAAAAACAGTCAGTCAATAAGGAGGCTCCGATCACAAGTAATCAGGGCAATTCACATTAATTGTAGGTGGAAGATATCATATTAACCCACAGTAAAGCAATTCAAGAATATCTCCTCCCATCTAAAATTGTTCACCTCCAATCAATGCAGTTTTTTGTGTATCTCACATTCTCACAATTTCTTCTTTTCTCTCCAAGGTAAGTCATCAACATGCACGCCCAACTACCAGGATGAGAACTGCTAATATTCAGGTAGCAGGACCTATCATCAATGGACTTAGATTGCTCGATTGCCTGGGACCTGAGATATTTTCTATTGAACCTAAAGAAAATCTCTTCATATGTAATCCATAATCAATCAAGTCAAAACTTGTTCTCCCCTCCACCCCCACCCCTGCTCTCTTTCTCCAACTCCCTCTTCTTCTTGTCCGTTTCATTTCACCTCATTATGTAATATAAAACTGAAGGACTTTGCAGTCATTACCACATCACACCCTAGACATTAAAAAAACAGTCATGCATTCTATTATCAAGAGAGCTGCTCACCTTCCTTTGCAAATGAATCCAGTAAAGCCGTGTTAGAAGCTTGTTTTAAAGAGGAGAGTGCTTTTCTGCAGCTTCCATTGCTATGCTAACCAAATTAGGGTTTTGTGGAAGTGAGTTTTTTCCTTGAACATATTGTAAAGAAGCATCGCATGTTTTGTCATCCTGATTTCCACACAAACAACAAGGTGATGCGTTGTATGGAGACACCCAACTTTGGCATCCATATGGGCAGTAGAAAGAAGATTCTGTTGGATTTAAATTCTGTGATGCATAAGCTTGATGTTCTTGTGAAGTATAATCAGAATTTTGATCACCCGAGATGCCAAACTGGTTAAGTTGCTGCAAAATCTTTTGCCTCTGATCCTCAAGTTCATAATATTTGTAAAGTAACTGGTTGTAATCTTCTACACTCTGTGAATGGACGCTCTGTATTGCCTTATCCTGGGTGTTTTGCTCATTCAGTTGGCCAGTATGGTTCTCGGGAGGAACTGCCTCGGAAAAGGAATTTTCTTTTACTGATGGAAAGCTGCTTGAATCCCCCATTTCTGTAGTGGTATCTGGTGTAACTTTGCTGCTATCATCTCCCTCCCTGTTGCTTCATCCATACATGTGAAACCAAAAACAAAAAGGAATAAAGGAGCACGTCAGTCTCCAGACAATTAAATGACTTTTTTCCTGATGTGACTTGTAAATCATAAAAGGAACCTTCTAAGCTCATTGTTTCCGTCATCACGAGCTGTCAAGTTCTCCTCATTGCTGCTAGCTTTAGCTCCTTTATTATGCATAATCTGGAAATTAGAAAGAAAAACATCAAGAGAAACATATAAAATTTTCTTAGAAAGGAAGGAGTAAGAAATGATAACAGTCAGTAAACAAGTATTGTCTTTGCTTCTAGGCTATGTACAATAATAGTTGTGGCTTAAATTTGACTCTCTTTATAGAAGGGGCCAGGATGAAGATTGATTTGGAGAGATTGAGCAAAACGCAGGCTGTATGGAAGCTAGAGAAGTTAGGAGTCGTCGAAAGTATGGCCAATGCAGAAAGTAGTGGAATCAAAATTAGTAGACCAACTTTCCATGTGGAAATAGCCAGCAGAATGGAAGACACACAGAGGAAACTTTTACTTAACAACAACATACCCAGTGTAATCACACAAGCAGGGTCTAGAGAGGATAGATTGTACGCGATCTTAACCTCTACCTCGTAGAGATAGAGAAGATGCTTCCGATAAACCTTCAGCTACCAGGAAACTTTTACCTGAGCGCAGATAAAGACAAAAAATTCTCTCTCATAATATAACAACAACAACAAAGTGGGGTATGGGGAGGGTAGGTGTACGAAGTCCATACCACTACCTCGGATGAGGTAGAGAGGTTGTTTCCGATGGAGCCCCGCCTCAGGACACAAACAGTAAAAAGACATAATATAAGCAAAAAACAAAATGGAATAACACACCAATATATAATAACAGAAACAAGACACACACAAGGTAGTACAACACACTACGAACAGGAAACTTCAAGACACACGCATAGCACTTACGATCACAAGCACAGCTACAAACAAAGCACTCCTACCTACTAGCAAGGACGCACTCCCACCTACTAACCCTCTACCCTAATCTGCGACCTCTACACCTTCCTGTCTAGGGTCATGTCTTCCGTAAATTGTAACTGCTTCATCTCATCTCTAATCACCTCCTTTCAATATTTCTTCGGCCTGTGTCTACCTCGCCTGAAACCATCCATAACCAACCTCTCGCAACTCCGAACTGGGGCATCTGTGCACCTCATCATCATACGCCCAAACCATTTGAACCTAACTTCCCACATCTTGTCCTACACCGAAGTCACTCCTACCTTCTCTCGAATAATCTCATTTCTAATCCTATCTCTCCAAGTAAGTCCACACATTCATTGCAGCATCCTCATCTCCGCGTAGCACATCCTTGATAGTAAATACAATGACCTACACCATTGATAGTCTCTTTTAACGGGACTGTTTGTCATAGTAGTTCACTATTCCCCAGAAATTACTTTAAAAGAACTATACCACTAAGACTATCTCTGGTACATATATTATAGGAAATGATTTTTTCACTTTCATAACACAAAGCAATATTTTTTCCCTCCTTGTCCTTCTTTCTTTTCCTTATTCCAGCAACACACAATTCTCTAATGCTACTCCTACTACACAATATAATGGAATCCACACTGCTTCTATTTTTTTCCTCGCCCTCATCTCTTACCAGGTGACCACTTGAGAACAATAATTTCAGATACATGGGGCAGCAAAGAACATCATAATTCATCCCCTTGACATACTAGAACCCAATGTCAAATAAATGAAAGCACAATTAACTTTGAAAAGATGGGTCCTCCTGTAAATATCCTTTTCTTGAGTCCAACTTAATGATCTTTTCACAATATCCAACTGCATAGCGCCTTTCTCAAGACTAAAGGTCAACGGCAAACGCAGTCAAGTGAAAAACTAACCTAAAAGAGATTAACTATGTTGCTACTCTGCCTGAGCCTTGGTTGGGAGTTACCTGGCACCATGCTAGTCAGAATTAACGGGTACTTGGTAGAATAGTCAGGTGCATTACAAGATGACCCGGAAACAATTGTTATCAAGACCAAATGGCTCTCTTACATAAATTAAACCTCCATCAGCTTCGCATACCATATTCCTTTTATCCACGAACAATAGAATCAATACTCTAGCCTTATGAATTTCGTATTGGTAGTTGATACTAACAGGATAAAATAAACACGGGTTTTGTTAAATGTTCTTCCAGAATTGAAGCATAATTCTCGTAAACAGAAAAAGAAAAGTATTGGGCTCTCTCATGGTGATGATAAGATACTTGGGAAAGAAAGAAAAAGTCAAAAGAGAAAGCAAGCAATTGCATATGTAACATTAAAACAACAGCTACCATCAATTCCAAAACTAGACGGTCAAATGAACCACATATATCCATTTCCAAAGGTGGAGCCAGGAAGGGCCGAGGGTTCATCCAAACTCTCTTTGGCAGAAAATTACACTATCTACACATAATAAAATTACTCTTCACATATATACAATAGATGTTGAACCCCTTCGACTTCTTCATATGCTCACATTTCATATATCAAAACCCCCAGTGAAAATCCCAGCTCAGCCACTATCCGTTCAGCTCCTTTTGGATTACATTTACCAAAAATATAGCACAAAAGTCCAAAATTATGACCAAGTAAAGAAAGAATACAAATGATTAGATGATTACTAATACACCTATAAAGAGGAGAAATTACGAAGGATTAGGGTTCGGCAGAATTGCCTTGAAAGAAAAGATCGAAAATACAGAAATGAGAAAATGCAATCAAGTTTTTTTGTTCCTAACATATAGTAGCCGTTTGGCCCTGAAACTTTTTACTTTTTTTCCCAAAAATTATTTTACTTTTTAGTGAAAACAATATGTGTTTGGCCATGAGAATTTCAAATACAATTTGAAATCGTATTTGGAAAAAAGTTGTTTTCACTTTTTTCATTCATACCTCTCTCACAAAATTTCAACTAAACAAATTTATATTCATGGTCAAACACAACTTCAACTTCAATTTCAACTCCAGAAAATTATGATTTTCATGGCCAAATAGTGCATTAAGTCGAGTAGCTTATGAATGAACTTAGAACTTTCTAGTATTTTCCATTTGTATCCAAAAAAAAAATAAAAAATACAATGGAAACTTCTACTTGGATAGGTGACATGCATTTGCAGATGTTGAAGTGTGGCTACTCGGTCATTTCAGGGGTACCTGTTCTCTGTTTCTGGTGTCGAGGGGGCAAGTATCCTAAAATTGGTCGAGCGCAAGCTGACATTTATAAAAAAAGAAAAATAAAAAAAAATAGAAAGGTAGTGAGGGTGAAGGGAGAACCTTATACTTGGATACGACATCGTTGAAGGCATTGCCGAGAGCTGAATCATCCCATAGATCGTCTTTCCTCATTTTTGCTTTCTACTTTCTGCTTCGATGAGTTGCAGATAAATTGGAGAAGCGGAGTTTAAGCTACTGTGTTTTTGCAAGGGTTTAACTTTTGGCTTGTTTGGTATGCGCGGTTTGACAATCTTGGTTAAATATTATTTGCTCCGTTTTAATTTGTTTATCTTAATTTAACTTAGATTAAAAAAAATTTGTTTCAAAAAAAAAAAAAAGCAACTCAAGTAGAGCATGCTACTATATAGGTGCTAATTATTTAATGAAACAATAGTTTTAATAATTATATATGTTGTCTAAGAATTATTTTAGATTATGTATTTTATGCGTCATATAAATATATCTGATATACGTTGTGTTTCTCGTTCGCCTCTTTCTTCTCTTCTTTTATTTTTTCTATGTATCTGTATTTCACAATGTATATATGATTCGTAATTTGATGAATTTATGTATTTAATATTAATTCAGTGAGGTAAATATCACTTTTGAAAGCACATACATTTTATATATTAGAAGGGTTGATTTCAACGTATATGTTTAGTGTAAAAATATTTCAAAATTTAATGAATTTGTGTATCTAATAGTAATTTCTATGAATGTAGATATCAATTTTGAAAGCACATATTTTATTTATACTAGTTTAGTATACGTGCGTTGCACGTGAATTTCATGTTTATTAATAAAACTTCTTTATAACCTTTCTGAGGGTTTATTTTTTTCCTTTTACCTTTTCGGAATTTAAATATTTGACCATAGTTTAATTGAGTGTTTATTAAAAAGAAAAAAAATTGAAATATATACCATTTAAAAAAATATTTACATACATAGCTCATGAAATTAATTACACACGCGTGGCCCATTTCTATGTGAGCTATAACTCTGTACAATTTCATACTACTTTATACAACTTTATACTCTTATACACATATGAATAAACATGTATAATAGCAAATAAGAGCTATTTATACACACTGTTACATTGTTATACATCTTATACATAACTACACCCACTCCAAGTTCACCGTCGGAGTCTACACTAGTTGGATTCCTTCTCTATTAGTACAGACTTCCTCCATCATTGAAACACCATATCGCCACCTCACTTTCTCCGATAGACCACTTGCGTAATAATTGAAAGTTGGGCTAAAAGGTATAAATATTTTACTCTAATGATTACACATGATAATTGTCCTTATTAAAAAGCACGAATATAAATATTAATTGAACAAAATGTCATTTAAATATTGAATGACTTCATAAATCTTTTTCCATAAATAAATTCAAAATTACATAAGTTCCTGAGTAATTCAAATAAGAAAAGAAATTCAATGGTCAAAACTCCGATTAGTATTTGTACAGGGCGGTCTTAATTTTTCGAAAACTCCAATTAATTTTTTCCAATTGAAAAGCTAGCTTTAAAGGTCAAATAGGGAAATGATATTTCGCTGTCCAACTTGAAAATTGCAATGAAAAAAATAATTAAAAATCATTTATCAGACTACAAACACGATATTTTTATCACCAACGAATACTAATTTCCAAAACTGATTAATATCAATCCTATTTTTCGAGGTTTGGATCCTTTCCCGTGTGAATCTTCGCCAGCTAGTTTGTTGTACTCCCTATATTCACTTTTACTTGTCATGTTTCGCTTCTCGAGAGTTGAAGGTCAAATTACATGAACATTAACCAATATTTTTATATGCATTTTTCATCATATTAATATGAGAATTGTTGCATCCTATAACATTTTTAGTTTAGTTTTTTATTATCAACAATTTAATGGGGAGAGTAATATTTAATTCAGCGCACAAAAATGCTATAAAAATAGTGCTTTACTAAATATTTTACCGACAATTCACTCGGTTAGTTTGTGTAGGTGCCTTGCACATATTATTTATTGAATTTATGTTTTGTGCACTGTCAATGTACAAAATATTTCACACTATCAGCTAAACTTGACTTGCTATTGCAGGTTATCTAATTTTTTCTTTTAAAATTTTTATGTAAATAATTGGGTAACCTTCAATAGCAAGTAAAATTAACTGATAGTGTAAAATATTTTGTGCACTGACGACTTACCTTAAAAATATGAAAAGAAAACCCAAAAATCTAACTAATATACTCACAATGAACATGTAGTTCATCTCAGTCACTATAAAATTGTCAATAACTAATTAAATTATAAAAATAATTAGTTATTACATGTTTTTTTTTTATTATGATAAGCATGATGTGTAGTTGTTTATAACTTTATGAAACAATAATTGGAATCTCTATTTTTTTTTCCTTGGCATGACTTTCGCGACATTCTCGATCAGTCATCTGAGATCTAATCACATGTAGAAAATCATAAATAAATTTGTCTTTTTAATCATAGCATATATGAAGATTTTATAAAAAAGAACCTTTCAATTTAGTATTTGTCTATGAATAATATTTCCTCCGTTTTGTTTTAGTTTGCCCTTATTGACTTGACACATCCCTTATGAAATTATTTAATAAAGGCTTATTTTACTAAATTAACCCTATAAATTATGCATTGAAAATATGAATTTGAGTAAATACACTTTGTTTAATCATTTAATGTTTAGGGTAATATTGGAAGAACATAATAAAATTCTCTTGATTTCATGAAAGATATAACTAAATTGAAACAAATATTTTTAGAAAGAGGGTAACTAAAACGAAACGGAAGGAGTACCTTATAATCTATTTATTGTAAACTTCAAGAACATTCTAAAATTTTGTGAAACTCACCTCAAATCACAAGCAAATTTAATTTTTTACTCATAAATAATATCAAAATTGTAAACATCAAGAACGTACTAAAATTTGATGAAACTTACCTCAAATCACAAACAAATTAATCTCTATAATCATAGAAACTATCAAGATTGTACATCAAGAAAATATTAAAAGTTTTAAAAAACTTAGTCAAATCACAAGCAAATTATCCGTTTTAAAAAATAATAAACATATAAGTTTAAACAAAAGATCGACTTTTTGATTTATATAAATACTATCAAAATTTTAAATCAAAAACAGTTTAAAGTTTTAAAAAACACATCTCAAATTATAAGTAAATTTATTTTTTCAATCAAAATAATCTTTTTAATTAGTAAGTGTCAATTAAACATACATGATAATTGTTTTATTGTGTCATGTGATTCTTTCCAATCTCTAATTTGGCAACTACTTAGTCTATTAAAAATATTAAACTTTCTGTAGTTGAACGTACCGCATCATATTTGCTTGCAAATACTAATGCCTCTTTGTTTTCATCGGTTTTCAGCTTTTGAATTTTACACATCTCACAATGACCATTTTTGCTGGAGCTGAGATGAAATATGATAGTAGGAATATATTCTGGCGTAGAAAGCATACATATAAATTTTGATTCATGATATTATTTAAAATATATCCTACTATAAACTTTGATGATACATATAAATTTTGATTCATGATACATATAAATTTTGATTCATGATATTATTCATACAATAATTAATAACTTAAAATATTTAAAAGACATATAGAAATTTTATTGACTCTTACCAAAAGACCCCTCTACTCCCACTTAATTACATATCATGCCCCAATATATAATAATTCCATTGTTTCATCATAATAATTTAAATATTTAATATATTCTATTAATTTATATTAATTAACTATAACTACATATTGGAAGTAAAATTTTTTTATTTATTTAATTGACTATCATGTTCAAAACTAATTTGTTATCACAAATCACAATAATTAATAATTTAAAATATTTAAAAGACATATAGAAATTTTACTGAATCACAGTATTTTAGCAATGCCACATAAATTGAGATAAAAGAAAAAGTACTGCAAATCATAATAATTAACAACTTAAAATATTTAAAAGATATATAAAAATTTTAGTTGACTCTCAAAATTGTATCGAAGACACATAAATTGGGACACAAGCAGTAAATATATTATTTGATAATTACGTAAAAATTATTATAAATTAAAATAATTAACAAGTTAAAATACTTTTTTAAAAATAGATAAAAGTTCTATTCAACTCTCAAAATTTTATCGGTGCAACATAAATCATGACAAAATAAAAAATTATCTTAATTATTTGCAACTAAATATTTAAAGTAAATCAATTTTATCATTTTAATTGACTTTTATATAAAAAATAATCTTTTATTTATTTATTTATTTATTTATTTTAGTAAAGTTAAATTTTAAAAATATTTTTTTCTTATATAGAAATACTAATATCTAAACTTAACTTTAAATCTTTAAAGTACAAAATTAATAAATTTAATTTAATAAAATAAATTTCTAATGAATATTTTCTTAGAATTTGTGTTGGGTCAATATGTATCAAGTTAAAAAGAAATAAAGAAAAATATATAGTAAAATTTTATTATTGTGAAAGATAAATATAATGCACTATCCAATAATGTTTAATAATATCATATTTTGCATATGCAAATATAGCATCCCGTATTTAATTAATATACTATTCCGGTGAATTATCGATGTAATTACTATTGGATATGATAAAATTATATTAATTTTTTTAGTAATAATATAATCAATCGCTCTTAATTAATTATTATGAGTCATCTAGGTATTAAAAAAATAAATAATATTTAATGAAAAATAAAATAGACATAAAATATGAAATTAACTTTTCATGCTTTAAATTAAATTTTCGTATTTCGAATGATGATTTTACTATATCACTCCTCATTAAAAATCATTTATGTATTAGAATAAAAAGAATAACAAAATGATATGTCAACATAAAATATTTGATTGACTATCAAAATTATATTAGTGCCACATAAATTGGGACGGGACAGAAGAAGATATAAAGCAACATATATTATTTGAAAATGAAATAAAAAGTACTATAAATAACAATAATTAACAAAAAATAAATAGACTGATTTCTACTTCAGCTGCTTCAATCTTGATTTTACTATATCACTCCTAATTAATTATTATGGTCATTTAAGCACTGTGCCACATAAGTTGAGATAGAAAAAATATTATAAATCACAATGATAAAAAAATTTAAATTATTTTAAAAATATAATTAGTTGTCGTCGACACAAAATTCTGGACAAGGACAGTGGCATATATTATTAAAAAATTACATAAAACGTATTATAAATTACAATTGTTAACAACTTAAAATATCTAAAAATAATTTAATATGTTATATATTTCAAAAAAATTACATGAAAAATACTAGAAATCACAATAATTAACAACTTAAAAAATTTAAAAGATATAAAATATTTGGTCGACTCTTGAAATTATATTAGTGTCACTGAAATTGGAATAGAAGAAAAGTATTATAAATCACAATAATTAAAAACTTAAATTATTTTTTAAATATAATTGACTATCAATGCCATAATAATTTGGACAAGAAAAGTAACGTATATTAATTTGAAAATTACATAAAAATATTATAAATTACGATAGTTAACAACTTAAATTATCTAAATACGTATTAAAATAACATACGTTGAACTCATGCTAGATTCCGGATGAATCCTAGAAAACATATGCAATCTTTTTATTAAAATATTTTATTTAAATATATCAAGATCGAAAGACAAATAAATATTTTAATATTGGACCCGTGCTGACACGAGCCATGCTCATCTAGTAATCTTTAAAATATTTGGTTAGATATATACTTTTTCATCGTCATCCTCATTGTTTTCTTCTTCTTCTTGTTAAATATATATAAATTCACTTTTCATAATGTTGGATCCATGTTAGCACGGATTTTTCCGTGCTAGTAACTATATATGCATAAGTTTGTATCAACTTATATGAATGTATCTACATATTCACTATCAATTATATAATAAATCAATATATCTATATCCAATATCAATTTCATCCGAGGTATTCAATATTGGTTTCATCTTATGTATTTGATATCAAATGCCAAGTGTACTTAAGTATTTGTGTATATCTATTTTCATTGTTTTTGTGCATATAATTATAAGTATTTATTTATAAATTTAATATACAGACATGTAACTTATTAATGTGGTGCCTTAAGAGTTGATTCTTTTTTAATAGTTTTTATAAATTGTGAGGTCTTATTTAGGAGATTTTTTTTTAAAATCTAAATTACAAAGGTTCAGATGGTTGGGACGTGTAATGAGAAGATGGACGATTTTTTTATTGCGAAGGCATGAGAGGTTGATTATGGATGAATTAAAACCTCCTTTGTCATCCACTTGTTCTCCTCTCAATATTTAGCTTGAATTACTTTGCCCCAATATGCTTGAGGCTCTTGTGAATACCTCCATAACCATTTAAGTCTTAGAGACTTGATATGTAATTTCAAATTTCTTACTCCTAAACCCCCTTGTTTCTTCCCCCATGGAACCTTGTTCCACTTGACTAAATGTTGAACAGTAGAATCATTTTCTTTGATCCCATTCCATAGAAAATCTCGCCTTATTTTATTTAATCTCTATATCACCTCAATAGGAATGGGAAGAATGGACATCATATAAGTAGGCAAGGCATCCAAAACTGAATTAATGAGAATGACTCTGCCTCCCAAGGAAATATATTGAGATTTCCACCTGGTAAGCTTCTTCTCACATTTTTCAATCACAAGATTCCAAATGTTTAATCTTTGACTTGGCTCCTAAAGGCATGCCTAGATACATAGTAGGCAAAGAACCAATTTCTCCTCCCAGAATCCCAGACAGATCCACCATATTAGAGACTTTATTAATAGGGTACAACTGACTTTTTCTCCAATTGATGTGCAATCTTGAAACACCTTCAAACAACACCAAGGCTGATCTCAGAATCAATAGTTGCCTTTCATCCACATCACAGAATATTAGCGTGTCATCGGCATACTGTAGGTGAGTTACTTCCATGTTTCCAGTTGAGTTTGAGGTTGGAGAAGTAGCTACCTCAAAACCTCTGAGGCATTCATTTTTACTGGCCACCTTAATCATATTATTTAGGCCCTCTATGACAATGATAAAAAGAAAGGGGGAAAGAAGATCTCCCTGCCTCAAACCCTTTTGAGCAGGAAAGAAAACATTAGGTGCACCATTTATAAAAACTGAGAATCTGACAGTGGAGATGCAATATCTCATTCACCGGATCCGTCCTTCCAAAACCCATACATGAAAGCATTCTTAACAAAAATTCCCAATCCACATGGTCATATGCCTTTTCTATGTCCAACTTGTACAAAATTCTGGCCTTCTTCTGAGTGATTCTAGAGTCAACTACTTTATTTGCAATTAGAATAACATCCATTATGAAAGAATTTAGTAGTATTTTGCCAGTCAATGGAATTCAGTGAACTCAATCCAATTCAGTTAGACAATACAACCAACAATAGTTCAGTCAGACCTAGTATAAACTAGAAATTAGTTCAGTATCTATTCAGTTAGGAGTAAGATTCAACACCGAGTTAACCCGAGATAGGGGAATTCTTGCCAGCAGAGGGTTTGACCCTTAGTAGCAATCCCTGTGTTACTGAACTACGTAGCCAATGTAGGTTGAGATATTTTTTGGTCAGATATTATGAGGGTTGATACATCTCATTCGAGTTTTCCTATCAGCGAGGGTTGACGAAAGAGCTTCCTATTAGAGAGGTTTAACTCCCAGCTTGTCTTTACCGATGGCACGGTATTGGCACCCTTCTAATTGGGGTTACAGGTTGGACCCCAATCTATTTAGAAAGGGGCATGTCGATTAGATAATTACCTCCTATAGTCTCAGTTTTAGATTCTGTCTCAGTATAAAACTCAGTTCAGTTTTACAGATTCAGGACTGTCAGACACAATCACTCTATTCAGTACAGAACTCAGTATAGTTCCACAAAATTAAGACTTTCAGATACAATTATTTATTTATAAGTAATTCATTATCAATATACTTAGTTATCAGTTAATCAATATTCATATTCAATATCCATTGTTATCACGATCTCAGTTACTGTATACGTATTCATGCATGTACTCCCATTCAGTTATATTCATGTCATTTAGTCAGTATTGTTCAAGCATATGAACCCATGCATTTCAGTCTACCTCACTTAGCATACCAGTACATTCAAAGTACTGACGCATACTTTTCTCTTACGCTATGATGTCTTATATCATAGGTTCAGATGTAGGGCTCCTAATCATCCCTAGTAGTTACAGATGAGTTAGTGGTGAGTCCTCATAATTTGAGGATATGATTATTATTTTAGAATTTCAATTTTATTTTAGTAGCTGGAGTTAGTTGGGGACTTGTCCCATTAACTGCACATTTCAGACAGTTTAGAGGCTTTTCAGACTAGAGTATTTTCAGACAAATGTTTCAGTTTTGGTATTTTTATATCGTACTCAGTTTTATTTCAGTATTGAAACTTATCACATGTTTTTGGCCTAATTTCCGCATATTATAAAATTATCGTTCAGTTAATGCAACAGGTACTAGACATGGGTTAGCTTGTGGCCCTTCAGGATTATGAGCACCATATAGCATTTGGGGTACTGACTCGGGGCGTTACAAACTTGGTATTAGAGCCTAAGGTTCAACAAAGTCCTAGAAAGTCTGAAAGCCACATCTAGTAGACTCTTGTGCATGTGTGTGTGATGTATGAGCTAATGCTAACATATTTGAGGTTTTTAACTGAGAATAATTGCAAATTCTTAAGCAACCTTTGTCATTTTTGATTGTTTTATCTTTGATTTTGCAGTAAAAGTTAAGATGCTAGATAACCAACAAGGGTGGAAGCAAAAGAGTTAAAATTTGAAGCAAATAGAGGAGAAGTATGGCTGACGACATTTTTGATAAGTCGTCAGCCCTGTGATAAGTTATCAGCTTCACCGTTAGCCTTAGATAGAGAATGGACCTTAGTTGAGATTTGTGATGATATTTTGTGATAAGCCGTCAAGAAGTTGGTAGGTCGTCAAAATTACTATCAGCCTAAGGAAGAACAAAAGAGCAGAGGTAGAGACGTGATGACATTCGTGATAAGTCATCAAGGATCTAATAGGCTGTCACAGTTTGTGGTCAGCCTAAGGCAACGAATATAAAAAACAAAGAGAAGCTGGCGATATTTGTGATAAGTCATCAGTCTCCTGATAAGGCATCACAGATGGCGTCACCTGTCCAAGAAATTGCCGAACTTTATGATTTTGTTTCCATAATTAGGGTGAACTATAGCATTGTTTAGGGTTTTCTGCGGAGTTTTGAACATCTTTTGGAGACACATATTTTGTTACTTTTCTCTCTAGTTTCTTGGCTTGAAAAAAAATTAACTTTGAAGATATTTCCATCAATATTTTGGGATTCCTATGTGATCTAATATGAGAATCACTAGTCATTATTCATCTTGTGGTAAGTTTATCTTTCAAATCATGAATACAACTAGTTGTTTCAATTATTACATTATGAGTGGCTAAATTCCTTTAACCTGAATTATGGGATCTAGGGTTAAGTCTTGATAAGGTGCTAAGTGTTCAAGATTCAAAAGGTAATAGGACTTCTTGATAATTTTGAGGTTTTAATTATCCTCTATTGGTTTCAAATGATAAATAACACCTGCTTTGGTTTGCTTGAGAAAGAAATCAATTATAGTAGGAAGTGAACTATCAATAGGGACTTGGAAGCTACCAACCTTCCATTTAATAATTAACGCTGTAACAAGGTTGATTAACCTGAGGTAAAGTCTGGTCAGTGAATATAAATTTCCTACATCCGAGAGGATTAGGTAATTAAATGCTTAAGTAGGTCGAGAGACATTTAGGCATAATTTCGATAAATATAATCTGTTGTTCTACCTACTGTGAGAATCTTAAATCACTATTAGCATCTGTCAAGTACCAAAACCCCTAGTGAACATAATTCTGGGTTTTCCATAAACTCTTGATTATAAACACTGAAACTAAAGTGACTAACAATTACTTGTTAAACTAAAAACCCCCATTTCAGGAAACATCCAACTATTAGTTG
The DNA here is from genome assembly GCA_030864225.1 of Capsicum baccatum var. pendulum. NCBI lineage: Eukaryota > Viridiplantae > Streptophyta > Magnoliopsida > Solanales > Solanaceae > Capsicum > Capsicum baccatum. The sequence continues at coordinate 58,917,058 of CM061553.1, read as the reverse complement.
ATTAAATAGCAAGCGACTTAAGTTCACACCATATTCCCTGTGGGATTTGACCCCAACCTAGTTGGGTTATATATTGACAACAATTGCTTACATTCTCATTAGATATGTGTAGTCTGAGCGCTATCAAAAATGGCCCCGTTGCCAGGGGATACAGTTGTAAATTAAAGTTTGTGTGCGCTAATTGACCGTTAGTCAAGTTTCCTAGTTTTACGTTTATTTGTTATTTTTGTTTATTGTAGGATATTTGTAGTATATACCAAGAACAAGAAGTTTCGAAGAACCATTATTACCACTTAATCCAGAACAACAGCGAATTGAAAGAATGGCAGACCAGTAAGAGGCTGACAGATTAGCAGCCTTAGCTAGAGCTCAGATGAATGTGCAAAATATCGATCAATAAGCACGACATACAAATTATGAGGATGAATATTTGGGAGATGAGGAGTTGCTAAATCCTAGTAACCCAAGGCATGCAAAGCAAATAGCTGCACCAGTACAGCGTAATGCTAATAGGAATCGTCTATTTTGAGGAAGGCAAGAATACCAGTTGGTCCAGTACGACCTCAATGATGATGATAATGGAATGGATGGATTAGGTGAAACGGGTACAATTATTCCTTTACCGTTGGCACCTGGGGCAAAATTTAACATTATGATTACTATGATTCAACTCCTCAATTTAAAGTGGTTGTTTGGTGGCCTTCCTAGGGATGACCTGAACTTGCATCTGGTGAACTTTGTCACCATCTGTAAATCTTTTGATAACCCAGGAGTGGTCCAGAATGCTATCTGATTGAGATTGTTTCTGTTGTCTCTGTCTGGGAGGAAACTCTGTGGCTTAATAAGCTGACACCTGATTCTATAACCAACTGGAGACAGTTGAAAGGAGCTTTCCTAAAAAGGTTCTTTTTGCCTTCTAGGAGGGTACAGTTGAGGGATGAATTAACAACTTTAGGCAGCTCCCAACTGAAGCCTTTTATGAAACTTGGGAGAGATTCAAGAAGAAGCTGACACAGTGTCTGAACCACAACATGACGGACATACACTTGATAGAGACTTTGTACAAGGCTCTTAACTCTGTTACAAAACCAATTGTAGATAATGCTACTGGTGTTTCATTTATTGATCTTACATTTCCAGAGGCTTCAGAAATGCTAGAGAGAATGACCAAACATAGTCAGGCATGGCATACCAGAGACTTTGTGATAGCTAGCCCTACTGTTTTTGTGGGTATGACTATGGAACAATGCAGAAAAGATGAGGAGAGTGACCAAGACATGACTCACCTTAAAATACAGATGGACTTGCTAACTAAGCACTTGCTATCAGGCAAGACTGAGAAGGTGAAAGTTGTGGGGTCTCAGGATAGAGTTGATGCTAATACAAAAAAAAAGGCAAACTATGTTAATAGTCAGGGGGGTTTCTGAGGCAATGGCCATTATTATGATAAACCTGGTTATAAAGATAGGGAGCAGGGAAATTGGAGAAAAAGTAATGATAGGAGTGGGATCTATGTCCCTCCTAGAAATCATGAGGCTGCTACAACAAGTTCTGAAAAGATGTTCATTGAAAATATGATGGCTAAGTTGTTGAAGAGAGTGGAGGCTACCAACTTTGGTGTGACCACCATATAGAATGATCTATCATCTATCAGTCAGTTGGTAAACTCACACTCCACTGCAATCAAACAGTTGGAGCAACAGATGAGCTAACTCTCCACAATATTCAACTTGAGAAAGAGCAGAACATTACCCAGTGATACGGTCCAGAATCTGCGGAAAGATGGCTCATGTATGGTGATTACCATTAGAAGCGGTAAGGTATTACTTAGACCTTCTGTGGGAAAACATGTAGTTGATGAGGTAGGCGATGATGAACCGAAAGAAGGTGGTCTAGTAGAGTCTGAGAAGCTGGGTAATGCTGATAGTGCTCTGGAGAAAGGGAAAGAGAAGGAGAATGAGGTAGTGTTGAAAACTCTCCCAAGACCACCAACTCCCTTTCCTCAATAATTGAATAAAAAATATGATAATGCAAAATTCTGCAAATTCATGGCAATGCTCAAACAATTGACAGTGAATGTGCCATTGGTTGAGGCACTTGAGCAAATGCCAGGATATGCAAAGTTTATGAAAGACCTTGTCACGAAGAAACAGAAGGTTATCCATGAGGCAAAAGATAATCTTTTTCATTGTGGAACTATCTCTACAAGGTCTTTAGTGCAGACAAAGGAAGACCCAGGAGCATTTACCATCCCATGCACTATTGGGTCCTTGAATTTTACAAAAGCACTATGCGATTTGGGAGCCAGTATAAAACTAATGCCATTTGCCATGTACAAGAAACTGGGTTTGGCGGATCTAACTCCGACAAACATGCAGTTAGTAATGGTGGATAGGTTTGTAAAGCGGCCAGTGGGCATATTACATGATGTCTTGGTAAAGGTGGCCGATTTTATTCTGCCTGCTGATTTTGTAGTCCTAGACTGTGAGATGGACTTTGAAGTGCCCATCATCCTGGGTAGACCATCCTTGCAACTGGGAGAGTTATAGTGGACATGGAGCTGAATGAGCTGAAGTTCAGGCTTAATGGCAAGGAAGCAAGATTCAAAATACACTCATCCATGACACCGACAAAAGAGATGAGTGTTTTATTAATCGTGGATGTGTTCTATACAGATGGTAAAGAGGTATCAGCAGGTTGTCTTGGTGAAGTTTGAGTAGTCAAGATAACCAAGTCGTTCTGCGACATTAAATTAGGCGCTATTAGGAGGCAACCCAAAATTTTTATGTTCCAGTAAATTATTTATTTTTCTAGTTAGGTTCTATTTCAAAGAAGGTGGAATCGATGTATCCAACCAAGTGTTCCTGTGACATATTTGACGGGCTGTCATAATTGTGATAATCCATCAGATTTGTCATCAGAGACATCAACTCTGAGGTGGGTTCTGTTAAGGCTGACGGCATTTGTGACGGTCTATCACACTTGTGATAAGCCGGCAGAAAATATCGTCAGAAAGGTACCAAAATTAGCTATTAAAAAGGTCTGGGCCGAGGTGAAAAGATCCGACCCGACCCACAATACTGTCTTTCCACCTTCCCGCTTGTTTCCTCTATTTACTTTAAGTTTTATTTTCTTTCCATACTTAGCTAATTCTCTTCCCTTTTCCAAAGTTTTTCCAAGTAAAACAAAATAAAGCTTCTTTGTGTGTATGGGTTTGCCATCAAATTAAGATTTCTTATTTCATCTACTTCCTCTTACGCGTGTAACCAAGTGATGACACCTATCAGGTATGCTCAAACCCTAAATTCTCTCTTCAATTGGTAAGTAATAACTTGATGTGAACTAAAGTACCAAGAAAATTGATTCACGTTTAGACACCAATGTGTAAAAATCGGGGGCTAGGTTTGCTGTGCAAGTTTGGGACTTACAAGATCAGCTAAAAAATAAGACCGACATCAAGTTAAAGTCGAGTTGGAGTTGTATCCTGAGCTGACGATATTCATGATAAGTTATCACAACTGTGATGGTTTATCAGACATGTCATCCGTAGTTGATAAAAATTTTGTGGGTTCTGTTCAGAGCTAACGACATTCATGATAAGTTATCATAATTATGATGGCTTATTAGATGTATCGTTGAAGTTGATAAAATTTTGTGGGTTCTATATAGAGCTGACGACATTTGTGAGAAGCTATCACAAACATGATGGCTTATCAGATATGTCATCACACCTAGGATCTGAAGCATAACTAAACCCTTTCAAAGGGTGTGAAACTTCAATAATTGATATGTTTGCATTTATACTCTTGTGGTTCGACTAATGTTTTTTCTCTTGCCATAGGTCTTGCAGGAAAGAACCCCAAACCTACAAAGAAGAAACAATAGAGGAGTGTACTCTGGAGACTCATCGATGAGGAGTCCAATTATGAGGAAGAAAAGCCACTGCTCAGAAAGAAATGAAAAAAGATAAGCCCAAAAAAGCCTCTATCACCCCCACTAGTTGAGGTAGAGGAAAGTGAATGGAGTGATACTGAGCGAACATTGTCTAAACGTACAGCTTCTGAGCAGACGACCTCTGAGCAACAAGATTCTAAACATACTGAATCTGAAGAGCATGATTCAGATCAGCCTAATTCGGAGGAACATGAGTTTGGACAACCTGAATTTGAGGGGCTATTAACTGAGTCCCCTTCTGCTAAGCCACAAGATATGGAAGAATCTTCGATTAGGGTAACTATGGTTAAATGCAAGAATCCTGAAGTCTGAGATGATACTAGGTGGCAGATTCCCAAAGCTCAGAAAATCTTTTTTGATGGGCTTCACAGAACTAATAGAAGAGCTGTTAAGAGGCCACTCTTTGAAGAGAAGATAATCATCACTACGGGGTTGAGCAGATACCCTGAAATGAAGCAAAAATTTCGTGACTATGACTTGGTATGGACTACAAGAGGAGGAAACTCATTTTTCCCTACACTAGTTAGGGATTTTTATGCGAACTACTAAGCTCGCTCGGAAAACATGTGTAAAGAAGGGGAGAAAGAGGCAAACCAACCTTTATTGGATAAAGTTCTGGTATGGGGTGTAATAGTGTATGTTTCTGAAGCAACAATCAACAGGTTCCTTCAGTCCACTTCACCTACTTTCTATGCTTGGTTGAAGCATCGAGAAAATCAACGGACTTGGTTAGCCACATTCATAGCTGATAGAGAACCGAAATAGATGACCAACCCGAGTGAAAGGATATTCAAGGCCTCCCTGAACTCAGAAGCAAGATTTTGATGGGGTATTATACGTACCTGGTTAATGCCTACAGATGGTGATAATATCCTCGGGGATGATATAGCAATAATATTTGCAAGTTTTGTGGCTAACCTAAAATTGAACTTTGAAGAGATAATCGCTGAAGAGATTAAAATTTGGGTCTTAAGATCCGGTACAACATATCCCTTCCCTTTTTTAATTATAAGGTTATGTAGGGCATCCAATGTGCTGAAGGTTGTAGGGTTAGAAGAAGAACGGCTTGTCAAGAAGACCCACAATCCTATCTGAAATGATAAAAATCAGCCGAGGCTGATTCTTGACAGAGGCACAGAGATTCCAAAAAATCCACTGGTTACAGGTACCAGCTCAGTGCCTAATGTAGAAGTATAGGATTCTGAAGCTACACCACCAACATCTTCAGCACAAACATATACAGTGCCTTGAACTGACACAAACCCTTCAGCTGGATTTCCTACAATAGAATTTGCCTTCAACCGTATGAATTTTAGGAGAGTGGTAAAGCAGTCCAAGTGGTGCGAGGCTCAGTTTAAACTCTTTGCCAAGCAATTTATGGCTGAAGTAGACAAGAGAGTTAAGGCTACTCTTGAGCTCTACAAGGCTCTGCCGGGTCAGATTGATAAATTGGAGAATCGCTTCAATGCGTGGTCAAAAGAGAGGTCAGTTCCAGAGATTGCACTATTTAGATCAGACCTAGACAAGGTAAAAATAAAGGTTGGAAAGCTACAACAACACCAATTTATGGTGTCTGTAGATTCGGCTGTTGAGGAGTTTGAGGGAGAAATACTGTTGCTTGATCTTATAGAGGAACTAGTGAAGAAAAAGAAAAAGAAAGGTGAGAAGAAAAAAAAGGGTAAGAGAAAGAGGCCTGATAGTGATAAAGAAAGAAAAGTAGAAAAGAGGGAAAGAAAGAAGTCCAAAAAGAAGGAAATGAAGAAAGTGAGGATTGAGTCCTTAGTTGACAATGAGAGATGGGAGGCAGCCATCCGAGTGAGAGACGCAAGTGCCTCGACTAGTAGGCCTCCAGAAACTGCTAGGCCAGCTACACCAAAACAGAGATGAGGCTCCTGTTGGAGATAGGGCAACTAAGGATGCGGTAGCTGGGTCAGGAACCCATGACCCCTGAGCTTGATCTATTCTAGGTATACCCTAACCCTTAGTTCAAATTTTCTTTGATTTTAAGTTAAGGGTGTAGGGTAAATTATTGTTGTAAAGTTTTGTAGTCGACTAGGAGAAATACAAGTACTTGAGGCAGTTAAATTTCTTTTGTGATTTTTGAGTACCTCTCCAATGAACTGAGTAGTTAACTGTGTGAATTGCATCTAAGTGTGACCATTGTGCATCTTTGTATGGCATTAGTTCTACTGACGAAATAATCAGTGCTAAATAGTTGCATGAGCTGAATGAGTAGTAGCTTGTGATATACTTGTGTTCCATGTGCGTGTGATAACTTACTCAGTTCCCATTGTATATTGAATCCAGAACTTGCCCGGTTAGTCTTACCTAGGTTAAAGGATAGGGGTTAGGAAAGGATCATAGGCTATTTTGATATTAGCTCACTTTAGCCTAAATGACCTTCCTAGTATGTAGAATATCCCTTGGTCCCTACTTTGAGCCTGATTATCTTATTTTTTTTATGACACCTATCACCTTCCCGTTTAGATTATAATAAACCTGTTTTGGCCCTGGTCCTCTTTGGATACTATGCACCTTAACTTAGGCAAATGGCCTAAGTTAAGGATGGCTATCATAGGGGTACGTGATGTAAAGTGAGTAGAAAGAAAGGTATATTAAAAGAAAAGAATAAAAAAAGTTGGGTGCGGTAGAAAAAAAAGCAAGAAAAAGAAAAAAAGTGATTGTAGAATAGACCGCACTCATGTTGAATAAGTGTGATCAAGAACAGAGAAAAATAAAAAAAAGGCTAATGAGTGAAACCCCAAAAATCTATTGTAGTGTCAAGGATGCTTAGTCACTTTAAATAGCATCGAGTATCATACCAGCCCTTAACCTACATTACAAAACGAAGAGAAAACCTATAGTGATCCTAGCTGACCTATCAGAAGATCTGGGTAATGAAAATAAGGGCAAGCCTATGGTATTTGGCATACATCATTTGGAACTTCATTCTGAGAGTGAGTGTCATGTGACTGTCCCCATGGTTATATATGTGATGTCTGATATGAGAAAAGGGAAATTTCTTTGTAGTGAGGGTACACTGGTTACATTTCTAGTTACTGAGTTGTTTGGATAGTGTAAACTTGATACATGCATGGTTGTGTTGCTGAGTTGGTGCCATATCTTGATTCATGTGTGTTGCATTGTTGTTCTTAAATAATATACACAGTTGTTCTTGAATTGACTAACCTTGGAGATTGTGAAGATGTTTGAGATGATATAGATGATTGACTGCCAAATGTACTTTGTATTCTCTTAGTTGTGTTTGAGTTGCTTGAGGACAAACAATTATTTTAAGTTGAGGGTGTTGATATGTGATCTGATGCTAACACATTTAAGGCTTTTAACTAAGAATAATTGCAAAGTCTTAAGCAACTTTTGTTATTTTTGATTGTTTTATCTTTGATTTTGTAGTAGAAGCTAAGATACTAGAGAACTAACAAGGATGGAAGCAAAAGAGTTGAAATCTGAAGCAAATAGATGAGAAGTATGGCTGACGACATTTTTGATAAGTCATCAGCCCTATGATAAGTTATCAACTTTACTGTCAGCCTTAGACAGAGAATGGAGCTCAGTTGAGATTTGTGATGACATTTTGTGATAAGCCGTCAAGGAGTTGATAGGTCATCAAAATTGCCGTTATCCTAAGGTAGAACATGAGACTTGAGGTATAGATGTGACAACATTCGTGATAAGTCGTCAAGGATCTGATAGGCCATCACAGTTCATCGTAAGCCTAAGGCAGCGAATATCAAAAGCGAAGAGGAGCTGATGACATTTGTGATAAGTCGTCAGCCTCCTGATAAGGCGTTACGGATGGCGTCACCTGTCCGAGGAATTGCTGAAATTTATGATTTTGTTTCCATAATTAGGGTGAACGGCATTGTTTAGGGTTTTCTGTAGAGTTTTGAACATCTTTTGGAGACATATTTTGTTACTTTTCTCTCTAGTTTCTTGGCTTGAAAAACAATTAACTTTGAAGAGATTTCCATCAATATTTTGGGATTCCTATTGTGACCTAATCTGAGAATCACTAGTCATTATTTATCTTGTGGTAAGTTTATCTTTCAAATCATGAATACAACTAGTTGTTTTGATTATTACATTATGAGTGGCTAAATTCCTTTAACTCGAATTATAGGATCTAGGGTTAAGTCTTGATAAGGTGCTAAGTGTTCAAGATTCGAAACGTAATTGGACTTCTTGATAATTTTGAGGTTTTAATTATCGTCTATTGGTTGAAAATGATAGATAACGCCTACTTTGGTTTGCTTGAGAAAGAAATCAATTATAGTAGGAAGTGAACTATTAACAGGGACTTTGAAGCTACCAACTTTCTATTTAATAATTAATGCTGTAACAATGTTGATTAACCTGAGATAAAGTTTGGTTAGTGAATATAAATTTCCTAAGTCTGAGAGGATTAGGTAATTAAATGCTTAAGTAGGTTGAGAGACATTTAGGCATAATTTCGATAAAGATAATCTGTTGTTCTACCTATTGTGAGAATCTTGAATCACTATTAGCATCTGTCAAGTACCAAAACCCCTAGTGAACATAATTCTAGTTTTTCCATAAACTCTTGATTACAAACACTGAAACTAAAGTGACCAACAATTACTTGTTAAACTAAAATCCCCATTCAGGAAACATCTAACTATCAGTTGATTAAATTGCAAATGACTTAAGTTCATACCATATTCCCTGTGGGATTCGACCCCAACCTAGTTGGGTTATATATTGACAATAATCGCTTACATTCTCATTAGAGAGGTGTAGTCTGAACGTTATCAGTGTGTAGCATGCCACACTTATGGACATGAGTCTATTAGGTATTTTAGGAAAAGTTTTCCTTCTTTTAGTACTCATATCGTGTGAGTGAGCATGAGCTCCAGTTAAACTTTGTGTCTAATCCAAGTTTCTTTTCCATTTATAGAATATGCCTTTAAAGAGGACTAAAGGAAGTTGAACTAGAACCAACCAGAACCCCAGCCTATCTAGCCAGATCCTCTGGATGAACATGTCTCCCACTCTGAGTTCAGAGAAGCTTTCACTACCCTAGCTTATTCTGTGGCAGCCTAGAATGAATGTTCAGTTGCTCTTCCCGCCAACCCAGTGGACAATACTGTTACTGCCAGAATTTGGGATTTTACCGGAATAAAACCTCCATCTTTTACTGGGTCTAAGTCAGATGAAGAGTGTACAGAAAGTTACAAATATTATGGGGGTAACAGCTAGTGAGAGTGTTGAGTTAGCCACATATCAGTTATAGGATGTGGAATACTCATGGTATAAACAGTGGAGAACAGAAAGAGCCGTGGATATATGGCCCATAGAATGGGAGGAGTTTGCTATTGCTTTTCTGGATAGTTTTTTCCCGCTAGAGTTGAGGGAAGTGAAGGTTTTGGAGTTTATAAATCTAAAGCAGGGAAACATGACGGTGCAAGAGTATTCTCTTAAATTTACTTAATTATCCAGATACGCTCCTCATATGGTAGCAGATAGTAGATCTAAGATGAGTAAGTTTGTGTCTGGCATGTCTAATAATGTGGTCAAGGAATGTAGGATCGCAATGTTGATTAAGTAGATAGACATATCCAGGCTCATGGTCCATGCTCAGTAGATATAGGATGCTAAGAATAAAGACAGGGAGAGGGAGAATAAGGGAGCGAAGAGGAATTATTCTCAGTTCCACACGAAATCCTTAGTTCCAGCTCCGTCCTTAGCCAGTACTCCTGTGCCGAAATTTAGGGCATCAGGCCCTAAAGCCCAGGGTAGTGTTAGCAGTGCCCAAACCAATCCCCTTTGTTAGAAATGTGGAAGAAACTACCAGGGTATCTGTAGAGCTGGTAGTGATATGTGTTTTGGATATGGCAAACCAGGCCACAGGGTCAGACAATGTCCTCAGGTGGGTTCTCAGAGTCAGCATAACCATCCCCCAGCTCATTTCGATTGCCCGAATCAGCAGGTTACCACATCTAGTGCCACCAGTGCCCAAACAGACTCTATGCTTTTTAGTCTCGATAAGATCAGGAGAGTTCTCCTGATGTGGTCACTGGTACGTTAAAAGTTTATCATTTAAATGCTTATGCTTTGCTAGAACCAAGAGCTTCTTTATACTTTGTTACTCTATAGCTATTGACTTCGGAGTCAGTCCCGAAATCCTAGCAGAGCCTTTTTCAGTCTCTACCCTAATGGATAAATCTATCATAGCCGGGTAGGTGTACAGAAACTGTCCGATTATTATATCTCAAAAAGTCACTTCAGCAGACTTAGTCGAATTAGAGATGACCGATTTGATGTCATTCTTAACATGGATTGGCTTCATTCTTGCTATGCCTCAGTCGACTACAAAAACAGAATTGTCCAATTTCAGTTTTTGAATAAACCCATCCTTGAGTGAAGGGGCAGTACTTCAGCATTTAGGGGTCAACTTGTTTCTTACCTTCGGGAGAGAAAAATGATATCTAAGGGATGTCTCTATGTAAAACCCCACAAAAAAAATCATGCGTCTAAATTCAGCCCTTAAGGCTCTTAAATGATCCAACACTTAGAATAATTCTTAGCTAAGTATTCAACACTTAGTCCCATTTCCTACCTTCGAACTTTGGGGATTTATTTGAAGACCTTCCTGGTCTCCATTTTGCTATTTTCAAGTTGCGTTGTGATGGGGCAGATCAATAGTACACTTGGGGTGAGTTTCAGAATTTTTGGAACTCAGTTAGGGCATGTTTGCATTTTCGAACCAGTGAGGTATTGCGATGGCCCCGCATCGCAAGGCCCAGTCAATTTGACTAGGGGTCACGTCGCGAGGCCCAATCAAGTTATTCCCCCCTTTTACACCAAAAATAATTATTTTCTCTCAATTCTCCCAGGAACACAAGATAGGGTTTACATAGAAGATTCAAGATCGAGAAATTCTATCCGTCCATCTTTGCAGATTAAAAAACTAAGGTATGCGTTGTGTTGATTCATGGAATCCTTTCATCCATGAAGCTTAAGAACCTTATTTTAAACTATATAACATGATGCCCATGTTATGACTTGATTTTTGATCATGTTTATGTGTTGAACGATTCCAAGAGGGAATCTTTATGTGTTTTCATGAAACTAGGTTGGCATGTTAGTTGAAATATATGAATTTTGAGTGGTTTGAATTATTAAGTTAAAGAATATACCAATGCCATAAAGTATGCATGCAAAGTGTTCGATAACAAAATGCTTAAAGGACTAGAAACCATGAAATTTATCTCAAATGTAACCTAGACGATAAATGTATGATATCCTCTTATGGTTAAATGATTCCCATGCTAGTGTGGAGCAGTGTAAATGCTGTTGGAATATATATGATATTAGAGTATGTAATTATAGCATGGTTATATGTCTTTCTATTCGTGTACAATAACTATGAAAACCATGTGCTTCATGAAATCCCCAACTTAGATGTTATGGATTGTTGATATTGATCATATACTCAAGAAATGTCGTGTTTTATCAGTTTCTTCCTATCAAGTCCTGGGGGTACTTATACCCAAGAAATATAGCTGTGTGCCTAGAGCTAGTGTCATGTTTCCACGATATCCTTAGTCATGCCATGATCCATAGAACTCAGTCAGTCAAGTGACTCAGGAAAGCTCAGTAATTCAGTAATCTCAAGTACTATTCCGTCAGTCAGCGAAACTCAGTTAATTCAGTTCAATTCAGTCCAATTTAATCATGGGAGTAGGAATTAGCACCGAGCAAACCCAAGGATAGGAACTTACCTGTCAGTTTAGGGTGTGATTCATAGAAGCAATCCTTGTGTTCTAGAACTACGTAGCCAGCGTAGGTTGAGACATCTAACCTGTTAGTTTAGGGTTGATGAGGTGGCTTAACCTATCAGTTTAGGGTTCCCACCATTCTTATATTAAGTACCTACCAGTATAGGGTTCTCACAGCCTTACCAATGGCATGGTATTGACACCCTTGCAATTGGGGTTACAGATTGGACCCTAATTCATCATTATTTGATTAATTGGGGAATGTCGGTTAGATGAATACTTCCCACAATTTTAGAATTAGTCTCAGTAAAAGAACCCAAATAATTCTTCTATTTCAGGACTGTCAGATACAGTCAACTCAGATACAGTCACCCATGCTATCAGACATATCAGTAAACTCATGTTATCAGTACTCAAACTCAGTAATCATGTTTTCCCAATGTTATTTACAGTATTATGTATTTATGCATGCTTTCTCATGTTTATGTTAGTCATCCAGTTAGTATTGTTCATGCATATGAACCTCATGCATTCAACCTACCTTACATGTATACCAGTACATTCAAAGTACTGACACATTTGCGCTATGGTGTCTTATACCATAGGTTTAAAAGCACGAGCTCCAGAGCATCAGTAGTATCCCAGTTTCTGTAGTTGGAGTTAGAAGTGAGTCCTTATCCCTTGAGGACATGATCATTATTTTATGTTATTATTTATTTCAGCTCAATTTTGCTGGACAAAGTTAGTTGGAGACATGTTCCTTCAACTCCATATTTAGGCAGTACTTAGAGGCTTTCAAATTTGATTCAGACTTCAGTTGTTTTCAATTTTGTCTTGGTATTGATATGCCACACTATTTAGTCATTATTATTTCATTTATGATTCAGTATGAACCTTATGGCCTATCAGCCTTTATTTCCACATTCATATATATATATATATATATATCATGCAATATACAGGTACAAATATCAGTCATGGGTTAGCTTGTGGTCCTTCGGGGTCATGAGCACCATGTAGTATTCCGAACACCAAGTTCAGGGCGTTAAAAACTTAGTATCAAAGCCTAAGGTTCAACAGTGTCCTAGAAAGTCTGAAAGCTGCATCTAGTAGAGTCTTGTACATGGGTGTGTTGCGCGCCACATTTATTTGTAAGAGGCTATAAGATGTTTTAGGAACAATTTCCCTTCGTTCATTATTTATATCATTCTAGTGAGCAAAATCTCAAGTCAATCTCTTAGTCTAATCTATTTTTGCTTTTATTTTATAGAATATGCCTCCAAAAAGAAGAAACGGGAATCAGTCAGCCCCTCAGCCCAAAGATCTTTTGGTCGAATATATTTCTCATGTGGAGTTTAGGGCTGCATTCACTACTCTTGCTTAGTCAATTGCCTCTCAGAATAAATGACCAGTAGTTATTCCGGCCAACCCAGTGGCCAATTCAGCTGTAGCCAGGATTCGGGATTTTATCCGAATGAATCCTCCATTCTTCTTTGGGTCTAAGTCATATGAGGACCCTCAGGAATTCATTGACCAGGATTTGAAAGTTATAGACATCATGGGGGTTACTGCTATAGAGAGTACTAAGCTAGATGCATATCAGTTGTAGGATGTGGCTCATACTTGGTACAAGCAGTGGAAGTCAGAAAGGTCAAATGATGCAGGTCTTATAGAGTGGGAGGAGTTTGCCGCTGTATTCTTAGACAGATTCTTTCCCCAAGAGCTTAGAGAGGCTAAGGTTCTAGAATTTATTAACCTCAGGCAGGGCAATATGACGGTGAAAGAGTATTCGCTTAAGTTTACCCAATTAGCAAGATATGACCCTCACGTGGTTGCTGACAACACGGCCAATATGAGTAAGTTCGTGTCAGGGGTAAATGATAGTGTAGTAAATGAGTGCAGGTCTATGATACTGAAAAGTGACATGACTTTAGCGAGGCTTATGACCCATGCTCAGCAAACAGAGGAGCAGAAGATTAAAGTAAGAGAGAGGCAGAATAAAAGATCAAGGTCAGGCATTTTCAACTTTGCTCACCCCAAATCAGAAAGAGGAAACCATTCCTAATTTTTTCCTAAGTCATTATTTCTAGCTCTTTCTCTAGCTAGTGCTCCAGTTCCTAAGTTCAGAGACAGAGCGCTAGGCTCTAAGTCTCAGGGGAGTTCTATCAGTGCCTGCTCATGTCCTCTTTGTCAGACTTGCGGTAAGCAGTATCTGGGTGTTTGCAGATCGAGTAGTGATGTCTATTTCGGTTGTGGCAAGCCAGGCCACAGAATTATAAATTTCTCTCAGATAAGTTTCCAGGGTCATTATGACCGTCTCGCAGCTCAGTCCAGTCGCCCAGTTCAGTATGGCTCCACCTCCAGTGCTACTAGTGGGCAACGCCTAAACAGACTTTATGCTCTCCAGTCCCAGTAAGATTAGTAAAATTCTCCTAATGTAGTTACTGGTACGTTACATATCTTTCATGTGCATGTTTACGCTTTGCTAGATCCAGGTGCTTTTTTCTCTTTTGTTACTTCTTACATAGAAGGCAATTTTGAAGTCTATCTCAAAACTCTAGCAGAGCCCTTTTCAGTCTCTACCCCATTGGGTAAAACCATCATAGCCCGCGGGTATACAGGAACTGTCCGATTATGATATTTCGAAAAGTAACTTCAAAAAATTTAGTCAAATTAGAGATGACTGATTTTGATGTCATTCTTGGCATGGATTGCCTTCATTCCTTCTATGCCACAGTCGACCACATAATCAAAATAGTCCAGTTTTAGTTTTTGAATAAACCCACCTTAGAGTGGAGGGGTAGTATTTCAAATTTCAGAGGTCAGCTTATTTCCTACCTATGGGCAAGGAAAATAATATCTAACGGGTGTGTCTATCATCTTGTTCATGTTAAGGACTCTTTTTTCAAAACTCCCAGTCTTGAATCAGTCCCAGTTGTGTATGAATATTCATATGTCTTTCCTAAAGATCTTCTGGGGATTCCTCCCAAAAGAAAAATAGACTTTAGCATTGATCTTCTTCCAAACACTCAGCCTATCTCCATTTTATTTGATATTCTTCTAGAAACTAAGCCTATCTCTATTCTGCCATATAGAATGGCACCAATAGAGCTCAAGGAACTAAAAGAACAGTTAAAGTATCTCTTAGATAAGGGACTCATCAGGCCTAGTGTGTCCCCATGGGGCACACCAATCTTATTCATGCATAAGAAAGAAGGTTCTCTCAGGATGTGCATTGATTACCGTCAGCTCAACAAAGTCACGGTCAAGAACAAGTGTCCTCTTTCCAGAATCGATAACTTGTTTGACCAACTTCAGGGTGCTAGCTATTTCTCTAATATAGACCTCAAATCCAGCTATCATAAACTTAGAGTCAGTGAATGTGACATTTCAAAGACAACTTTCCATACTCGGTATGGTCACTTCAAATTTCTAGTTATGTCCTTTGGTCTTACTAATGCCCCAACCGCTTTTATGGACTTGATAAACCGTGTGTTCAAGCAGTACTTGGACATGTTCGTCATAGTCTTCATAAATGATATTCTAGTCTATTCCCATAGTGAGAGTGATCATGCAGACCATCTCAGAATAGTACTTCAGACTCTCAGAGATTATCAACTATTCTCTAAATTTAGTAAGTGAGAGTTTTGGATAAGGTCAGTAGCATTCCTTGGTCATATCATTTCTGGTGATGGCATTAGAGTAGATCCTCAAAAAAATGAAGCAGTAAAAAACTGGACCAGACCTGTCTCTCCATCAGATATTAAGAGTTTCTTGGGTTTGGCTAGTTATTACAGACGGTTTGTTGAGGGATTTTCTTCTATCGCATCCCCTATGTCCAGATTGACTCAGAAGAAAGTCAAGTTTTGGTGGTCAGATCCTTATAAGAATAGTTTTTAGGAATTGAAGACTCGACTTACCTCATCTCTAGTCTTAGCTCTTTCAGATGGTCCAGAGGGGTTCATAGTTATTGTGATGCATCCAGAGTAGGTTTGGTTTATATCCTCATGCAGCATGGTAAGGCCATAGCCTACGCCTCCAAACAACTTAAACCCCATGAGAAGAATTATATCACTCATGATATTGAGTTTGCAACCATTATTTTTGCCTTATAGATTTAGAGGCATTATCTATATGGGGTTCATATAGATATGTTCACAGATCATAAGAGTCTTCAGTATGTCTTTTCTCAGAAAGATCTCAATATTTGTCAGAGAAGGTGATTAGAGATCTTGAAAGATTATGATATGAGTGTCCTTTACCATCCGGGCAAGGCCAACATTATGGACGATGCTCTCAGTAGACTCTCTATGGGTAGTGTTTCTCATGTTGAGGACAATAAGAAGAAGTTAGCTCAGGAAGTGCATCAGCTTGCAATACTAGGCGTTCACTTAGTCGATACAGAAGAGGGTGATATATAGGTTCAGAGTAGTTCAGAATTATCTCTAGTTTCTGAGGTGAAAGAAAAGCAAGATAGAGATCCCAACCTAGTAGTCGAAGGGTAGAAAGTAGAGGTTTTCTCCCAAGGGGAAGATGATGTTCTGCATTGTCAGGGTCATCTATGTGTTCCAGGTGTTGATGAATTAAGGCAGAAAATTCTTGCAGAAGTGCATGGTGTGCGCTACTCTATTCATCAAAGGTCCACTAAGATGTACCGTGATTTATGGGAGATCTATTGGTGGAGTGGGATGAAGAGAGATATTGCAGAGTTTGTGTCTAAGTGCTCTATATGTCAGCAGGTTAAGATAGAGCATCAAAATTCTAGTGGGTCCATGTATGAGTTCAGTATTCCTACTTAGAAGTGGGATGCGGTGAACATGGATTTCGTGATAGGTTTGCCTCGAACTCATCATCAGCATGATTTGGTTTGGGTCAGTATAGATAGAATGACCAAATAAGCTCATTTCCTTCTAGTTCATACCTCTTATTTAGCTGAGGATTATGCCATACTCTATATCAAAGAGTTGCTCAGATTGCACGGTGTTCCATTGTCTATGATTTTAGATAGAGGTACCCAGTTCACCTTTTACTTCTGGAAAGCATTCCAAAAGCGTCTTGGTACCCAAGTCCATCTCAGTATAACCTTTCATCCTCAGAAAGACGGTCAAGAAGAAAGGACCATTCAGACTCTAGAAGATATGCTAAGGGTGTGTGCAATTGATTTCAAGGGAAGTTGGGATGACCACTTGCCTTTGATTGAATTTGCATGCAATAATAGCTATCATTCTAGTATTCAGATGGCTCCATTCGAAGCTCTCTATGGTAGGAGATGTAGATCTCCAGTTGGTTGGTTCAAAGTCAGTGAGGCCTTAGTCATAGGGCCTGACTTAGTATTCGATGCCTTAGAGAAGGTTCAGTTGACCAGAGAAAGACATCGGGCTACTCAGAGCCGACAGAAGTCTTATGTAGATGTTCGTAGAAAAGATATCGAGTTCAAGATTGGTGACTATGTATATCTAAAGATCTCTACCATAAAGAGAGTGAAATGATTCGACAAGAAGGAAAAGCTCAGTCCCTGATATGTCAGTCCCTTCAAGATTCTCAGTTGATTTGGCAAGGTAGCCTATGAGCTTAAATTGCCTTCAGATCTAGCTTCAGTCAATTCAGTCTTCCATGTCTCTTTTCTCAAGAAGTGCATAGGTGACCCATCAATTGTAGTCCCTATTTAGAGTATTGATGTTCAGAACAACCTCTCTTATGAAGAGATCCCAGTCAAACTCCTAGACTATCAGACTCGTAGACTGAGAAACAATGAAGTCCCTCTAGTCAAAGTTCTATGGCAGAATCAGTCTATTGAGGGATCTACTTGGGAGGCAGAAGCAGACATGCATACCAAGTATCCTCACCTCTTCTCTGCTAACTCAGACCCCACTCAAGGTAATAGTCTTCTTTAAGCTCATTCAGTTTTATGTTCAGTGTTCATTACAAACTTAGTATTAAATACCATTGCATATTCAGTCATGCATTCATGTTTCAGTTCAGTCAAATAATCACGCATAAGACATGCAAACTCATTGTGAGGAAAACTTAGTTCATCAAAATATTCAGTTATGCATTCATGAATCAGTTATATATGCATCAAATATGTATGTTCAACATGATATGTATTTAGTTTATTAGTCGTGTCAGTCATGAAATCATGTTCCAGATATTCATGTTCAGCTCATGTTCAGTTAAGCTTTTATCCTCTCTCAATCAGTGTCATTCAAGGATGAATGTTCCCAAGGAGGAGATATTGTAAGACCCTACAAAAAATCATGAGTCTAAATTCAGCCCTTAAGGCTCTTAAATGATCCAACACTTAGAATAATTCCTAGCTAAGTATTCAACACTTAGTCCCATTTCTTACCTTCGGACTTTGGGGATTTATTTGATGACCTTTCCAATCTCCGTTTTGCGATTTTCAAGTTGTATTGTGATGAGGCAGGTCAATAGTACACTTGGGGTAAGTTTTGGAATTTTTGAAACTCATTTAGGGTGTGTTTACATTTTTGAACCAGTGAGGTATCGCGATGGCCCCGTGTTGCGAGGCCCAGTCAAGTTGACTAGGGTTTATGTCACGAGGCCCAATCAATTTGATTGGGTGTCACATCACGAGGGCACCCAAATTTCTAGCATTTTAGCTTCGTATTTTTAAGGATAAATGGGTGAATTTCCCACCCCTATATAAGCCACAAACACGGGATTAAGCCCTCTTTTACACCAAAATAATTATTTTCTTTAAATTCTCTCAAGAACACAAGCTAGGGTTTACATAGAAGATTCAAGTTTGAGAAATTCTATTCATCCATCTTTGTATATTACCAAACTAAGATATACACTGTGTTGATTCATGGACTCCTTTCGTCCATGAAACTCAAGAACCTTATTTTAAACTATATATCATGATTCTTATGTTATGACTTGATTGTTGATCATGTTTATGGGTTGAACGATTCCAAGAGGGAATCTTTATGTGTTTCCATGAAACTAGGATGGCATGTTAGTTGAAATATATGAATTTCGAGTGGTTTGAATTGCTAAGTTAATGAATATACCTATGCCATAAAGTGTGCATGCAAATTGTTCGATAACAAAATGCTTAAAGGACTAGAAACCATGCAATTTTGCTTGAATATAACCTAGATGATAAATGTATGATATCCTCTTATGCTTAAATAATTCCCATGCTAGTATGGAGCAGTGTAAATGTTGTTAGAATATCCATGATATTAGAGTATGTAATTATAGCATGGTTATATGTCTTTCCATTCGTGTACAAGAACTATGAAAACCATATGCTTCGTGAAATCCCCAACTTATGATGTTATGGATTGTTGATATTGATCATATACTCAAGAAGTATCGTGGTATATCAGTTTCTTCCTATCAAGTCTTGGGGGTATTTGTACCCAAAAAATATAGCTGTGTGCCTAGAGCTAGTGTCATGTTTCCACGATATCCTTAGTCATGCCATGATCAATAGAACTCAGTTAGTCAAGTGACTCAGGAAAGCTTAGTAATTCAGTAATCTCAAATACTATTTCGTCAGTCAGCAGAACTCAGTTAATTCAGTTTAATTTAGTCCAATTTAATCATGTTCAGTGTCTATTCAGTTGGGAGTAGGAATTTGCACCGAGCGAACCCAAGGATGGGAACTCACCTGTCAGTTTAAGGTGTGATTCTTAGAAAAAATCCTTGTGTTCTAGAACTACGTAACCAGCATAGGTTGAGACATCTAACTTGTTAGTTTAGGGTTGATGGGGTGTCTTAACCTATCAGTTTAGGGTTCCTACCATTATTATTTTAATTACCTGCCAGTATAGGGTTCTCACAGTGTCCTTACCAATGGCGCGATATTGACACCCTTCTAATTGGGGTTACAGATTGGACCCTAATTTAGTATTATTTGCTTAATTGAGGCATGCCGGTTAGATGACTACTTGCCACAGTTTCAGAATCAGTCTCAGTAAAAGAACTCACATAGTTCTTCAGATTTAAGGACTGTCAAATATAGTCAACTCAGATATAGTTACCCATGTTATCGGGCATATCAGTAAACTAATGTTATCAGTATTCAAACTCAGTAATCATGTTTTCCCGGTCTTATTTACAGTATGATGTATTTATGCATGCATTCTCACGTTCATGTTAGTCAGCCAGTTAGTATTGTTCATGCATATGAACCCCATGCATTCAACCTACCTCACATGCATACCAGTATATTCAAAAGTACGAGCTCCAAAGCATCAGTAGCATCCCAGTTTCCACAGTCGGAGTTAGCTGTGAGTCCTCATCCTTTGAGGACATCATCATTATTTTATGTTATTATTTATTTCAGCTCGGTTTTGCTAGACGGAGTTAGTTGGAGACATGTTCCTTCAACTCTATTCTTAGACAATACTCAGAGGTTTTCATATTTGATTCAGACATCAGTTGTTTTTAGTTTTGTCTTGGTATTGATATGCCACACTATTCAGTCATTATTATTTCATTTATGATTCAGTGTGAACCTCATGGCCTATCATCCTTTATTTCCATATTCATACACATGTATTATGCATTGTACAGGTAGAGATATCAGTCATGAGTTAGCTTATAGTCCTTCGAGGTCATGAGCACCGTGTAATGTTCTGGGTACCAGGCTCGGGACATTACAGTCTACCATCTCATTTAATTCTATGACTCTTGTTCAGAAACTCTTACTCTTAAATCAATATCAGTAGCATATGAATTCCAGATGTGTTTCCTGAGGATCTTCCCAGAGTTCCTCTCGAAAAGGAAATCGACTTTGGACTAGACCTTTTTCCATACACTCAGCCAATATATATTCCGCCAAATTGAATGGCACCTAAAGAACTTAGAGAATTAAAAGAACATTTGAAGGATCTCCTAGATAAGGGATTCATCAAACCTAGTATGTCCTTGTGGGGTGCCCCAGTTTTATTCGTGTTTAAAAAGATGGTTCTCTTAGAATGTGTATTGACAATCGTCAGCTAAATAAATTTACGGTCAAGAACAATTATCCACTTCCCAGAATCAATGACTTGTTTGACTAACTTCAAGGTTCCAGTTACTTCTTCAAGATAGACCTCAGATCAGGCTGTCATCAGCTTAGAGTCAAATAATGTGATGTCCCAATAATAGCCTTCTAAACTCGGTATCGTTATTTTAAATTCTTAGTTATGTCATTTGGTCTTACAAATGCCTCAGCATATTTCATGGACTTGATGAACCATGTGTTCAAGAAGCACTTGGACATGTTCATCATATTCTTCATAGATAACATTCTTGTCTACTCCCGCAGTGAGCATGATCATGTAGACCATATCAGAATTGTATTCCAGACTCTCAAAAACCATCAACTATTCACCAAATTCAGTATGTGCGAATTTTGGCTAAGCTCAATAGCTTTCCTTGGCCATATCGTTTTCGGTGATGGCATTAGAGTTGATCCCCAAAAGACCGAAGCAGTGAGAAATTGGCCTTAACCCATCTCTCCATCAGATATTAGGAGTTTCTTGGGCTTAACTGGCTATTATCGATGGTTTATTGAGGGATTTTCATCTATTGCATCCCCTACGTCCAGATTAACTCAGAAGAAAGTCAAGTTCCAGTGGTTAGATTCTTGTGAAAAGAGTTTTCAGGAGTTGAAGACTCGACTCACTACAGCTCCAATCGTGACTTTACCAGATGGTTCAGATGGGTTTGTGGTATATTATGATACCTATGGAGTCAGTTTGGGGTGTGTTTTGATGCAGAGAGGTAAGGTCATAGCCTACACCTCTGGACAACTTATGCCCCATGAAAAGAACGATCCTACTCATGATCTTGAGTTAGCAGCAGTAGTATTTGCCTTAATGATTTGGAGTCATTATTTGTATGGGGTGCACGTTGATGTGTTCACTAACCATAAGATCCTATAGTATGTGTTCTCTCAAAAAGATTTAAACCTCCTTCAGAGAAGGTGGTTGGAGTTGTTGAAAGACTATGACATGAGTATCCTGTATTATCCGGGTAAAGCCAATGATGTAGCTGATGCTCTTCGTAGGATGTCTATGGGTAGTGTTGCTAATGTAGAGGATGGTAAGAAGAAGTTAGCTCAGGAAGTTCATCAGCTTGGCCGACTAGGTATTCACTTAGTCGATTCAGAAGAAGGTAGTATATGGGTGCAGAGTAGTTAAGAATCATCCCTAGTTTCTGAGGTAAAGGAAAACCAGGATAGAGATCCCAGTCTAGTCAAGGTGAAGGAATCAGTTAGAGATCAGAAGATAGAGGTTTTCTCCCAAGGGGGAGATGGTGTGTTACACTGCCAGGGTCGGCTATGTGTGCCAGGTGTAGATGACTTGAAATAGCGAATTCTTGCAGAAGCACATGATGCGCGGTACTCTATTCATCCAGGTGCCACTACGATGTACCATGATTTGTAGGAGATCTATTGGTGGAGTGGAATGAAGAAAGTTATTATAGAGTTTGTGGCTAAATGATTAACATATCAGCAGGTTAAGATTGAGCATCAGAAGCCTAATGGGTCTATGCAAGAGTTCAGTATTCCCACTTAGAAGTGGGAGGTAGTGAATATGGACTTTGTGATGGGTTTGCCTCTTATTAGTCACTAGCATGATTCAGTTTGGGTCATCATAGACAGGATGACCAAATTAGCTCATTTCCTACCAGTCCATACCTCATATTCAGCCGAGGATTACACCAAACTCTATATCAATAAGTTGGTTAGATTGCACGGTGTTCGTTGTCTATTATCTTAGATAGAGTTACCTAGTTTACCTTTAATTTCTAGAAGGCATTCCAAAAGCGTCTTGGTACCCGAGTTCACTTCAGTACATCCTTTCATCCTCAGACAGATGGTCAAGAAGAAAGGACCATTCAGACTTTGAAAGATATACTGCAAGCATGTGTGATAGACTTTAAAGGTAGTTGGGATAACCACTTGCCTTTGATTGAATTCACATATAACAACAGCTATCATTCTAGCATTCAGATGGCTCCATTTGAGACACTTTATGGGAGGAGGTGTACATCTCCCATTGGTTGGTTTGAAGTGGGTGAGGCCGTAGTGGTAGGGCCTGACTTGGTATTTGATACCTTAGAGAAAGTTCAGTTGATTAGGGAAAGGCTTCAAACAGCTCAGAGCCAATAGAAATCATATGCAGATGTATGCAAAAAAGATCTTGAGTTCGAGATTGATGATTTTTTGTATTTGAAAATCTCTCCTATGAAAGAAGTGAAGAGGTTTGACAAGTAAGAGAAACTCAATCCCCAATATGTTGGTCCTTATAGAATTCTCAGCCATTTCAGAAAGGTAGCTTAAGAGCTTGAGTTGCCTTCAGACTTAGCTTTAGTGCATCTAGTGTTCCATGTCTCCTTGCTTAAGAAATGCATAGTTTACCCAGCAGCCGTAGTCCCTATAGAGGGCATAGATATTCAGAACAGCCTCTCTTATAAAGATATCCTAGTCGAAATTCTTGATTATCAGATTCGCAAACTGAGGAACAAAGAAGTCCCTCTAGTCAAAGTTCTTTGGCGGAATTAGTCCGTTGAGGGATCTACTTGGGAAACAGAGGCAGACATGCAGACCAAGAATCCTTATCTTTTCTTTGAAAACTCAGACTCAGCCCAAGGTAACAGTTTTCCTTTAAATTACTCAATCTCATGTTCAAATATAGCTATCAACTTGGTTCCCAAGGGAGAGACATTGTAAGACCCCATAAAATCCTAAGCTTAACTCAGTATTTTAAGCTTACTAAGGGGTCCCAGACTTAGAAAAATTCTAGCTAAGTATTCAGACTTAGTACTATTTTGGCCTTCGTAAGTTTGAAACTCTATTTCACGATTCTTATGACCTTAAAGTATCGATCTTTAGATTGATTCATGATCAAGAATGTCAGTAGGTATTCCCGGACGAGTTTTAGATTTTTCAGACCTTCTTTAGACCATGTTAAGTGACCAAAATAGTAAGTTGACGTGTCACGCCGTCCATCTCGTTGACAAATAACTTTTCCCTCAGCTTAGTGTAAATTTCAGTAACTGACTCAGACTTGATGTAGCGTGTCGATCTGCGTGTTGATAGTTTAGTTTTCAGTCATAAAAAAGACGTATCCTTAGGGGTATTTAGGTCTTTTCCCATGTCCTTCATCCCCCCAAAACATGAAATTTAGCCTTCTATTTGCAGCAAACACTCATTATTTTACAAATTGCTCAAGAACAAAAACTCTAGGTGATTGAATTTTAAATTCAAGGCTCAAGATTCCACCGTTAATCTTCAAGAATTTAGCAACCAAGGTATGTCAGGTGTTCATCGAAGGGTTCCTTTCACCCTTGGAGTCCAAGAAGCTCTTTTAAACTTCAAGTAGCTTGATTTCATGCTTTCCATTATTTGAATTCAAGTGTATTCATGATTATAATGTTGATTGGATTTCTATTCCATGATTAAGTGCAAGATTTATGTAAAAACAACTATCATGTATGTAGTATCATGTGAATTCATGTTAAAGCCTTGAAATTGTGATGCTCATGTGTTGATTAGTACTATGTGCATTTACAATGCCTTCCAAGTATTTGATAAGTTGTTCATGAGAATTAAATAATGAAATTATATCATGATAACATGTATTAAAGTTCATGTCATGCAAGTGTTTTCTAGAATGTCCTGATGAATGAATGATGATGATCAGTAGTTATTTATCATATTTCAAGATTGTGCCATGTCTCATAATTTATGCAGTTGAGTCCTGGGGGTATTTAATACCCGATAATTTAGCTGATTACCTAGAGACATGGTTAATCTCAGGATATTATCAGTCATGTCATGATCAGTAGTACTCTCAGCCAGTTACAGAACTCAGGAAAAACTCAGTAGACTCAGTATCAATTCAGTAGAGTTCAGTATTTAGTTCAGGCCTCAGTAAATTCAGCCAGTAAACAGAATTTAGTAGTATTCCGCTAGTCAACGGAACTTAGTGAACTCAGTCCAGTTTAGTTAGACAGTATAACCAGTAATAGTTCAGTTAGGCCTAGTATGAACTAGAAATCAGTTCAGTGTCTATTCAGTTGGGAGTAGGATTCAGCACCAAGTTAACCCAGGAATAGGTGCATTCCTGCCAGCAGAGGGTTTAACCATTAGTAGCAATCCCTGCATAACAGAACTACGTAGCCAGCGTTGGTTGAGATATCTTCTGGCCAGATATTATGAGGGTTAATACATCTCCTTTGATTTTTCCTGCTAGTGAGGGTTGACGAAAGAGCTTTCTATTATGGAGGGTTAACTCACAACTTGTCTTTACCCGTGGTATTGGCACCCTTACAACTGGGGTTACAAGTTTGAACCCAATCTATTTAGAAAGAGGCATGTCGGTTAGATAATTACCTCCCACAGTCTCAGTTTCAGATTTAGTCTCAGTACAGAACTCAGTTCAGTTCTATAGATTCAGGACTATCAGACACAGTCACTAAGTTCAGTATGAAACTTAGTATAGTTCCATAGAATCAAGACTCTTAGATACAGTCATTCAGTTATTAGTATACTCATATATCTGTTAATTAGTATTCAAACTCAGTATCCATTGTTTTCATGATCTCAGTTACAATATACATTTTCATGCATGTACTTCCATTCAATTTTATTCATGTCATTCAATCAATATTGTTTATGCATATGAACCCATGCGTTTCAGCCTACCTCACTTAGCATACCAGTGCATTCAAAGTACTGGCACATACTTTTCTCTTGCGCTATGATGTCTTATATCATAGGTTCAGAAGTACGGGCTCCCGATCATCCCTAGCAGCTACAGATTTTCAATAGTCAAAGTTAGTGGTGAGTTCTCATAGTTTGAGTACATGATTATACTTTCAGCATTTCAGTTTTATTTCAGTAGCTGGAATTAGTTGGGGACTTATCCCATCAACTCCATATTTTAGACAATTTAGAGGCTTTTCAGACTAGAGTTTTTCAGACAGATGTTTCAGTTTTGCTATTGTTACATCGTATTCAATTTTATTTCAGTATTGAACCTTATGGCATATTTTCTGCCTAATTTTTGCATATTATAGTATTATCATTTAGTTAATACAATAGGTACCAGTCAGGGGTTAGCTTGTGGTCCTTTGGGATTATGAGCACCGTGTAGTGTCTGGGGTATAGACTCGGGGCGTTACAATTGGCCTTTCCCAGATGATACAACACACTCTATCATAATCCTTCAACAATTCTAACTAACTTCTCTGATGAAGATTTAACACTCTTTGAGTGAACATATGCTACAAACTTTTGTGATTTGTAAACACATCAACATGCATCCAAAAAAGACAGTGCCTCTAGATTTTTAATGTAAACACAACAACAACTAACTCAAGATCATGGGTAGGGTAATTCTTTTTGTGAGGCTTAAGATATCTAGAGGCATAGGCTATGACTTTACCTCTCTGCATCAACACACAACCCAAACCAACTCTAAAGGTATCACAGTATATAACAAATCCATCTCTGCCATCAAGTAGTGCTAAAACTAGGGCTAAAGTGAGTCGAGTCTTCAACTCCTGAAAACTCTTCTCACAGGAATCTGAACATCGAAAATTAACTTTCTTCTGAGTCAATTTGGTCATAGGCGATGGAATGGATGAAAACCCCTCAACAAACCATCTATAATAGCCAGCTAAGCCCAAGAAACTTCTGATGTCTGATGGAGAAATGGGTCTAGGCTAGTTCCTCACTGCTTCAATCTTTTGGGGTTCACTTTAATGCCATCACTACAAATAATATGACCGAGGAAAGCTACTAACCTTAACCAAAATTCACATTTTTGAATTTGGTGAACAACTAATGATCTCTAAGAGTTTGCAAGACAATTCTAAGATAGTATGCATGATCATTCTCACTACGAGAAGAAATAAGGATATCATCGATAAAGACTATGACAAACATGTCTAGGTACTATTTGAACACATGGTTCATTAAGTCCATGAAGGCTACTGGGGAATTTGTTAGACCGAAGGACATGACTAGAAACTCAAAATGACCATAACTGGTTCTGAAAGCTATCTTTGGAATATTACATTCCCTTACTCTAAGCTGATGATAACTGGATCTAAGGTTTATCTTTGAGAAGTAACTTGAACCTTGGAGTTGATCAAATAAATCATCAATTCTAGGAAAAGGATATTTGTTTTTGACTGTGACTTTATTCAGCTAACGATAGTCAATGCACATTAAAAAAACCATCTGTCTTTCGCACGAATAGGATAGGAGAACCCCATGGAGAGATAATGGGCCTTATAAAACCTTTATATAAGAGGTCTTTAAGCTATTATTTTAACCCCTTAAGCTCAGCTGGAGCCATACAATATAGAGGAATAGAAATGGGATGAGTATCTGGGTAAAGGTCAGTACTGAATTTTATTTCCCTATTGGGAGGTACCCCTAGCAAATCTTCAAGAAAGACATCAGGAAACTCATTGACTACACTGATAGATTGAACTGTTTGAGTCTTAGACTTAGTGTATTTGACTCAAACTATATGATATATGCACCCTTTTGAGATCAACTTTCTAGCTTTAATGTAGGATATGAGATGACTCTTTGGAGACACTGAATTACCTTCCACTCAAAGAATGGCTCATCTGAAAACTGAAACTTCATCACTCGGGTGCGACAATCAATGGATGCATATCAAGAATGGATCCAATCCATACCAAGAATAAGGTCAAAGTCAACCATGTCTAACTCTATCAAATCTGCTAACATAGTTTTATGAAAGAAAGTAATATGACACTTTTTATAGATCTGTTTGACAATAACTAACTCACCCACTGGGGTAAAAACCAAGAAGGGCTCAAGGATATTTTTAGGACCTATTTCAAAATATACTGTAGCTAATGGGGTCGCATAAAAGAAACTCAACCTGGGGTCCAACAACACATAAACATCAAGATGAAAGAACACCAGTAACAACATCTGGGGAGCTCTCCTGCTCCTAATAGGATGGTAAAGCATAGAACCGATTCTTCTGCTAACCGCCATCGATACTGGATGATGCACCCTAAGGAGGGATCGGGTGACCTATAGAAGTTGGTGCACTAGTAGCCTGAGTCTGGATACAAACATCTCTACTTTCTTAATTAGCATACGGGCACTCCTTGATACCATGGCCCAAATGAACATATCCAAAGCAACCTTTCTGATCCAACAAGCACTCACCAAGATGATTCTTACCATATCTAGCACATAAAGGATAACTAGGCCTTCCACCCATACTATTCTAAGATCTAGACATAGAATCCTTACCCCACTATTCTTACTTGGTTTTGGGTGTGAGGGCACTACATGGAGATGATGCTGGCAGAGGTGGACCACTATGAAATTGTGAATAATTTCCCCTATAGACCATGACTGACCATACTCAAACTGCCTAATTTTATCCTTCTTATTACTTCTAGCTCTCCCCTTCAACTTTTCTACCTCAATCTATTGGGCTTGAGTTATAAATATAACAAGATCCATGTCTCCAATAAGCATGGTAGTCCTACACTCCTTGACTACCAATCTAGACACTTCAGTAACAAACTTACTCATACTAGACCTAGTGTCAGCTATCTACTCAGGAGCATACTTAGATAATGGGTTAAACTTTAGGCAGTACTCCTTCACTATTATTGAGCCCGGCCTCAGGTTCATGAACTCCTCAATCTTGGCTTCCCGCAACTTATGCAAAAAGAACCTCTCTAGAAAAGCATCCTAAAATACCTGCAAACTCATGGGAGCTGCATTCTTACCCCTACCTTTCTTCCACATAACATCCCAATCATAAGCAACATCCTTCATCCTATAAGAAGCCAATTCTATACTCTCCTCTTCAGTAACATACATAACTTGGGTGATATTTTTCACCTTATTAAGATATAATTATAGGTCCTCACATACCTTTGACCCAAAGAATTTAGGCGTATTCATTCTCATAAAGTCACAAAGTTTGGCTGCAACTAAATCACCCTCTTGCTGATGCAAAATTATATCCTAGTTATTGGCCTGAACATTAGCAGTTATAGCTTAAGCTAACGCCTTAAAGGCAGCTCAAAATTTTGCATGAGACACATTCTCATTAAGAGAATCAATAGGCTGGGGTGGCTGGTTATCATTCCTACGGGCATTAGCTCTGCAAGAAGGCATGTTCTGTCATGAAAAAGCACGAGTTAATAGCATATAGAGATAGTTGTAAGCAGGATGGATTATGAAAAATAGAGATGATTTCCTAAAAACATCCCGTATCCTCTTGCTTATAAATGTGGAGCGCTTCACACCTATGATCAAGACTATACGTAACACAACTTGTCTAACTTCCTAGGACTCTCTAAACCTTAGGCTCTGATACCAAGTTTGTAATACCTCAAAACTTAGTCCAGAGACGTCACACGGTGCTCAAGACTATAAGTAGTCTCAAGCTAACCCTGTAAGCCTACTACTAATTCTATAACTCATATTAAAGTAATTTAATCAAATAGAAATGCTAAAATACTAAATATAATCAAAATTGTCTAAGATCAACTGAATATACTATCTACATAACTAATACTGAAAGTACGAATATAATAGCTGGTAGTACGACAAGCCTCTACTCCTAAGAAACTAGAGAGCATTGGGAAAAACCCCCAATTGACTCAGACAAAACTGAAAGCAACTACTTAAATACTATGAAAGCTGGAAATCTAGATAAATGGACCCTCGAACCATGAGAACTCACCAACTGTTGGGATATAGGTAGAGATGCCCAAAATCACTCACGCTGCTGAGACTAAGCACCAAAACCTATATTATAAGACAATGTAGCACATAGACGTATATGTGGATTAGTACTTTGAGGATGTACTGAGTATATAGGAGTGAATGCATAAGTAAAAGGAATATCTTAATGTTATTAAAATTTATAGAATATGCATATTGTATGTAATGACTCACATGGCTAGAATAACTAAAAGATGAAAATCATAAATCATGAATAATAAAACATACTGCGTAAATCTGGTGAGCCATCACATTTAAAGTCTAAAAACTGAACTGTTATTTGTCATTATTTTCTGATAAACTGTAGGGAAAATACTTCTAAAAACTATTCTGAAGATCTTTACTGTTAGGAAAATTCTTTTAAAAGTTTTTCTATTGTTCTTTACTAGTAGGGAGGTTCTCTTAACCGACATAAATCATGTGAGCTATCATGGAGTCTAACGTCTCATTCCCCTAAGGGAAAAATCTCACGTTGGGGAGAGGTGTCATACTCTTGCTAGGGAGTATAACCTTAGTTAAGTGATCACATCTGTAACTTTCGTCCATATAGAAATGGGAATACTAAATTTTTACCTATGTTAGATTGTAGTTCTATGAATGTAGGATGCATTAAACCCACACATTCCTCTCAGTGCTAAATACTACTACCTTTAATCTACTTTTAAAAATCATAATATTTCATACTGAAAGCTAACTATGCATTTGTTCATTCAAAACTGAATTTAAGCTGTAAAATGGATTTCATGTCTTAGCTAAAGATCAATAGATCAAATCTTTATTCAATGCTGTCTATAAACATAACATGGAATGCATAAAAGCATAATAATTTTTGAAATAGCAATATTCAACTAGGGCTTGATAACCCATGCATCAATTTCATGTTAAATCATCATAAAGTCCATGCTTGATAATGAAAATATTCATAATTCAACTCAAAATCTGGAGATTATAGTCACAGACATGAATTTACGAAAATAGACATGTAATTCAACATCCAAAGCACTTGTAATCTCATAATCTTCAAATAGTAATATTTTGGTATGAACCCTAAATTGAAATTCATGTAAAGTCATGTGAATTTATAATTAAAAATTAGTTTTGAGCACAAGGATGAAAGATTTATCCTTGTTCAAAACCCAACATACCTTAATTGATGAAATTGAATAGAAAGCTTAATCTTGAATTCCTAATTGTTCTTTTGAATAAGACCTCTTGAAGTTCTTGAATTGAGAATCTTTAAGTTTGATCTATCTTGGAAGAATAATCGAGGAAATTGGATTTCTTGGAGATTAAGTTTCAAGCTCTAAGGTTTTCTTGGAGAATAATTTATGAAAAGTGAGCATAAAATGCTTAGAATAGGTTTAATCTTGTGTTTTACTTGATTTGGGGACTTGGGAAAATACCAAACTACCTTTTTAAAATAAATTTCAGAAACTGAAAAATCCCGATTTGGCCGCCCACCGCGATGCACCACTATCGTGATGACTTACTGGAGAAAGGACGAATGCCAAATTGGCATCTAGCGTGATGCGGTGTAATCGTGTTGTGCCACTGAAAAAAGGATAAGCGGGAACTGGGACTTTACCGTGATTCAACATAATCACGGAGGTCTACTATAATTTGACAATTATTTTTTGCATGTCACCGCGATGCGGTGCTACCCATTTTGAGACACTGTCTCCACTAAAAATGTCATAACTTCTCAACTAAGTAACAGATTTAGGAAAAATTAGTATCATTGGAAAGCTGAGTCAATTATCTACATATTCCTGGGTCTAGAGCTTAAAAATTCTACATGTATCAAGATTTATTCATTTTTGAAGCTAATCCTTGACATTCTAAAAGCTAAATTTTTCTAGGAAAAGTATGGGGTATTACACTCTAGATCTTGTATTGTTTGGTTTGATGTTGGTGAGGCTTCTTTGATAGGGCTAGATTTAGAGTTTAAGTCAATAGAGAAAGTTCAGTTAGTTTGAGAGAGGCTGAAGATAGCCCAAAGTCATCAAAAATCTTATGCAGATGTGAGAAGAAGAGATCTTAAGTTTGATGTTGGTGACTTGGTTTGTTTGAAGATTTTGCCTATGAAAGGAGTAAAGATATTTTGCAAGAAGGGGAAACTTAGTCCTAGCTATGTTGGCCCATATATAATTTTGATTCGTTTTGGTAAGGTAGCTTATGAGTTAGAGTTTCCTGCAGAGTTAGCATCTATGCATTTGGTGTTTTATGTCTCTTTGTTAAAAAAATACATTGGCAAACCAACTTCAGTCGTACCTTTAGATAGTGTGGATGTAAAATATAGTCTCTCCTATAAAAAAGTCCCAGTTGAGATGTTTGACTGTCAGATTCGTAGGTTGGGGAACAAAGAGGTTCCCTTGGTGAAAGTTCTATGGAGAAATTAGTCTGTTGAGGGAGCTACTTGAAACAGAAGTAGATACGTGAGCCAATTACCCTCATATTTTCTCCATAAATTTAGACTCAGCTTGAGGTAATGATTTTCCTTAAATCGGCTCTTTCCAATCTCTATAACCATTCTCATGTCATTTCATGTATTCACGAAACCAGTTCAATCCATGTATTATGTCTCAGACTTAGTCACGTTTTAGTGCATGAACATTTAGTGTATGGTACACAATTATGTTAGTACTCTCAGCCTAACTAGTATCATTCGAGGATTAATCTTCCCAAGGGGGAGATATTGTAATACTCCATGTTTTAAAGTCACTGTACAATATACGACTCTTGTCTTTGAATCATTTGGATATCATATGAGTCATATGTTCAACTCGTACCCATAATAGTGTGTGATGGGTGATATTCTATTTAAGTTATGACTTAAACCATGGAATTCATAATGTATTCATATGAGTCGTACACGGTAAGTCGTAATCAAGTTAGTGTGAGGTGAAATAAGCCCTGTCTTAGTTACAAGAGGATGAGTGCTAGTCGTATGACTTGTTATGAGTCATAAGATGTTACTCGTATCCTGATCAGTGAAGGGTAAAAGAATCAAGCCTCATATTTTGATAGCTTTATAAGTTACTTGTAAATATATTAAGTCCTCAAATATCTCCAAACTTATAGACAAGTCAAAACAGCCCATAGCGACTAAAATCTTGGGATGTATATAAATATAGTCATATACAAACAATCATAACTTTTGTTATATGAATAGTTTATGAGCTAAAGACCCACCAATAGATAGATAATTGAATTATCTTTCCAACGACATCAATTTTTCCTTGATCCGAATCGAGTTGAAAAGTTATGGCCAAATTACTGAAGCACTGTCAAAGCTGCCAGTAGGGTACGACCCCTGATGACGACTTGTAAGCAGACCATATGATTCGTAAGGAGGAATCGTACCCATAATAGTAGGGGTCAAAATTTGGGTTCTTGGTGATGACTCAAGGTACGACCTGTACCCAAACATACGAGTCATACCCAAACATGTCTGGAAGGCTTCGAAGTGATTTCTAGAAGGTTTCTAAGGGTTTTTTTAATCTTTTCTTCCCTTATAACTCCGAATCCATGACATTTAACTCCAAGAGGAATTATCTTTCCTCTCTTTTCCATTAATTAAACAACACAAAATCCCGATTTCCATTATCAAGAACAAGTTAGGGTTCTTCTTAAGATTATCTCCTAAGTCTCAAAGGTCAAGTTTACTTCACCAAGGCAAGAAATTTAAGGTATGTGGGGTATTCATCAATGGTTTCCTTTCACCCATTGATTTCCAAAAATTCCCTTTTTATTCAAGTATGGTTTTTAACCTTTATTTGTGAAATTATCCATGTAAATCATAAATTTAATCCATGTCTTCTTAGAAATTTGAATTCAAGCCATGTCAACATGCCCTCCCATGTAAATTAGGTTACTTTATGTTTTAAAATTTCAATTACCCATGTCATGTTCAATTGATTTCAAGCTAAATCATCAAGTTATGAATTAAACCATGTAAGTATGTTGTCATCTCAAGTTTAACACATTCCCATGATCAAATTCATGTTTCTCACTCATTCATTGAAATGTCTTATGTTTTGGGTCTTTGAACTATGACTTTATATCACTGTTTTAAATATTATTATCATATTTTTGTAATTATTTTTTGCTGGAGGGTTATGAACACTGATACCTATCTATTTATACATATATTTATTTTATGTCACAAGTCAGAAAGATAATGATTTTATTACTATATTTAGAACATTATGTTCATGTTGAGCACTCATCATTACAGTACCCCATCATGTTAGACCCACAATAATAATACTTGTGTAATTTAGTTGGGAGTAGGATTTACCACCGAGTGAACCTAGGGATGAGGGCTCACCCACCACTTAGGATTGAGTTTTAGTAGTGATAACGCTCAATCTACAACTCTCGTAGGAGTGTAAAGCGGTCGCTAGCAAATATAGAACCCAACCTGGGTTGGGTGTCGATCCCACAGGGAATAGCTTGGCCAACAAGTAAGCAACGATTACTAGACTTTTAGTGCAAGTCTCGTAAAAAGGGGGGATTGTAATGTGTAACCGAAATAATAAAGTAAAAACTGACAATAGCAACGTAAAAAGGAAAGAATGTTTCGTAGGTTGTGAAACAATGAGAATTGAGGAGTTGGGGTTATGTCCACCTTCTGAGTTATACGTCTCTATTGGCTATGAGTGTGTTAAATTCAGACATGCATGTGCTTATAGAGAATTGTATTCGATGGTAAATCCGGGCGTCTTTCGACCTATTCGAGGATTATTTCACTTTAACTTTTTCAAGCTTAAAGCGTGTCTAACGGTACGAATTCTCCAAGAGGTTAATCCAGTTACGACACTAACTGTTTAATAGGGAATTTAGGATGTGACCCTACTACCTTAACACTATCTCTTTTCCAGATAAATAACCTTTCTTTCGAACAAGTTAAATGTTATACTGGCGTTATTCTATGCGTCTGCAGCCACAAGAATTTGCATT
The DNA here is from genome assembly GCA_030864225.1 of Capsicum baccatum var. pendulum. Classification (NCBI taxonomy): domain Eukaryota; kingdom Viridiplantae; phylum Streptophyta; class Magnoliopsida; order Solanales; family Solanaceae; genus Capsicum; species Capsicum baccatum. The sequence goes on along the minus strand of CM061553.1, from coordinate 58,882,609 downwards.
AAGATGAAGAGAATAATGATATAAGCAGCATACGTGTCACGAACTCACAAACTCACAGCAATAGATAGTATCTCATTCGGCTTCCATAACCCCAACAGAGAGGTTTAGTTACCCATGAGTGCGAAGGAAGTCACAATAAACATGATCATCATACCCCAATAAAGATTTGCACGTTAGGTGTAAGGGTGAGGATGGCGTGAAGTCCTTTGCAAAGTAACGTCTCTCTTGTTGTGGAATTTAATAGAAGAATAGAAGAAGAATAAAAATAGAATTAATGGAAGAATTAGAATTGTTGGAATAGTAAGTGAATGAATCTCTCCACTAAGGGAGGAATAAATGAAGATGTCTATATCCACTAAGGGAGGAATGTCTATCTCCACTAAGGGAGGAATGTATCAAAATCTCTAGAATAATAGGGTATTTATAATACCCATATCCTATTCCTACTAAGCTAATGAAATACTTAACCAAATCCTACTAAGCTAATGAAATACTTAACCCAATTGTACTAGGTTAATGTATCATTATCCTAATCCTAATAAGCTAATGAAATACTTAAACCAATTGTACTAGGTTAATGTATCATTATCCTAATCCTAATAAGTTACTGCTAGTCCCCAAAGTCTTCAGAAATGCTGTTTTATCCCGGGACAGATTTTCCATGCATCACTTTTGGTCCTTTAGGCGTCCAAGCTCCCTTTCCTTCCTTCATGAGATTTCTTTGGCGTCAAGTTATCCACAAAATGCTGAATTCTGCATCATTTATACCTGAAACTTTGCTAATCATGTTCTTTAGCTCACTTACAGGAAAAAGGACTAAAAGTGCATGAAATATATAATTTGTTCTCAAAACGTGGCACAAATATGGGCAAAATATATTGATATAGGCGTGTAAATTCGCCTATCATCAACACCCCACACTTGAAGCTTTGTTCGTCCTCGAACAAAATATCATGTCCCTCTAAACATCAACTTAGGGTTTCACAGCAACAACACAAAAGATTCGTCAAGACAAGCACAACAATTACCAACAAAGAGTAGTTTTCCTATCATTAGTAGAAACCATTTAACCTCTAGCATAGACTTGTGATGGTGGTCAACTCATATTCAAAAGTTAAGGCACAAAGAATTATCTACAACTATCCAAAACTCATCAACCATGTGTGTCTCACAATATATTACCCATAGTCACTCACAAGTATAGCATAGTTTTCAAACATGGGTATCAAAATATCCTTGCTCTCGCTCTCACAAAGAATTCGTATGCAGCAACTGATGACCATAGGCTTGTCCTTAGTGTAATACTCCACTAAATGTCAGAATGCTAAGATTAGGATCAAATAGGTCTTTTAATGGTTGTAATGTAGGCTAAGGGATGGGTAGGACTATTTTGTCCAGAAATAGTGAATAAGTTCCTAAGCACTTTAATACATCACATTGTATCATTGACATTTTTTTCTTTCAACCTTTCTTCTTTCTTTTATTCTACCACCCTTTTTCTCCTCTTTTGTTTTTCAATTTTAAGCATAACTCACTTTTCAGCTTTCTTTTTCCTTTTTCTTTTCATAACATTCTTATGATAGCACTTTCTTTTTCATAACTCATTCAAGCACCACTACAATTTAGAGCATCATACTCACCCAATTTCCTCTTATTTTGTCACATGACTTTTTCACTTTAAAGCACTTAGGATTTTGGATCAAATTACGGTTTTGAAAAAATGGATTAGGCTTACATATGAGGTTGTCAAAGAAAATAGGCTAAAGGCTCAAAAGGGGTTAACTAGGATAATGTCTACGGGTAGGTAAAAAGAAGGTAAACAAGTATAGGTTGCCAAAGAAATGCCTAAATCATCTCCTACACTTACACTCCTTATTTTCACTTAATGTACATACCAGACAAGTTCTAGCATCAGCCACAAACATAGAATATACTATTAATCTCTCACACACAAGGCACATGGTCGACTTGATTGGAAGTAGTATAGACTCTTGACCCAACAAGTGAAGGAATTGAACCACACAATATCACATAGTGAGTCATAATTAGAGCCTAAAATGTCTCAATAGTCATAATTGTAGCACATACTCTTGTTATAATCTCATGCTGCCTCTTAGAATAATTTCATGTGAAGCTACGTTAAAAAAAAATTTACTACTAAGAAAAACAAAATGAGAAAACTAAGCAAACAAACATGAATAAATGCAAAGGATAGAGAAGTATAACATGCAAATACCATCACCCCACACTTAGACGGGACACACTGTCCTCAGTGGGAAATAAATAAGAAGAACCTGGTTAGTCGGACTCATTCTCTATGTCTGGGGTCATACCCCTTGCATCGGAATCATCATCAAAGTCGTCATCCTTAGAAGTTCCTCATAAGTATCCCACTTAATTCCAAGAGTGAGTCGAGGTGTTTGCATCGAGGAGGGTTCTCCTTGCTCTTTTTGGCCTCTTTTCTTGCCTTTTTGTGAAGTGGTAGCCTTATCTTTGCCTTGTCTTTTGGTGCCATTGTACCTGAGATCTCAATAGAGTCATGTTAGCATCATCTCAATGGATACAATCTATGAACAAGCAGTAGGGGTACCACCCCACACTTAGGTTGTTGGTACAAACTAGTGAAGTGAAAGTGGTCGATTACTAAGACTTCATCGACATATGTTTTAGGGGCTAAATTCCGACAAGAAAATCAGAGATGTATCACTTCTTGGAACCCTTGCAATACTTTCATGTTAGGTATAACAAGACTACTACATAGGGATTACATCATGGTATAGTTTCTATCAATAATCTCAACCTCCTATGTCGGTAGGCACTTATAAGTCTTATTCCGATGAACGAGATATTCTAACATGCAAGTATTCAAGTGACAAGATTATGCAATGTTCATGACTATATCAATTTCGCAAGTAGTATAACAATGCATTAAAATCAGATTTAAGTCGGAAGTAAGTGAAGATCATCCTTACGTATTCATTCACTCACTTAGTTGTATCCCATTAATTCAAGCACATTCACATCACCAATACTTTTTCAAGTTTTAGCAATTCATAATAGGTGTAGTAACATAGTACTTACAAAATATAAATGAAGAACAAAGTAGTACTTACTTGGTTGAAGCCTTTGGATGATGTTCTTGTGACGAAAAAGAGCAAAAGGAAACTTTTTGATAGGTTTTGGAGACTATAGGTGGTGCATAAGCTAGGTTTCCAATGTGTTTTTGGTTCAAGACTAAGTCTCATATTTATAAGAAAAGGTTGGGTCGATTTTTGACCCATTAAAATCGGATTTGGAGACCAAAAGTGACCATAGGCGGTGCCTAATGCTTTGCCCAGCTGAGCAGAATGCCATAGCATATGCCATGCATTTTGAAAAGCATTTAGTGACCATATGTGGCGCATTTTGAAAAGCATTTAGTGACCATATGCGGCACATTATGAAATGCATATGAGATTCAGAGACCAAATGCTTTAGCATAGGCAGCGCCTATGCTATAGCATACTTGAGCATGGGCGGCGCCTATGTCTTTGCACACTAGATTCCGAGACCTTGGGCTATAGGATAGGTTTTGCATTGTTCGTGGCCTAGTTTTACCTAGGCCTAGCCTTCCTCGATGCCTATTTTGGCATGAGAAACGCTCAATCCATAGCCTTATGCATCACTATACCTAACTTACCACCTTTACCATACAATACATCCAAATCGTAGTTTCAAACCAATCTCCTCGTTGAATACTTCTCGCACCTATATTTGCTCAAAACCAATGAAAACGATTAGTACGATGGGTTGCCTCCCACCAAGCGCCTTAGTTTTGGTCATGGCACGACTCTTATTTTTGGATTTTTCAATTATCAAAAGCAAAACAAGTACTTAGAACGAAAGAAAAACAAAATGTAAAACGATAAACGATAAACGATAAACAATAAATGATAAATGATGGGTTGCCTCCCATCTAGCGCCTTATTTATTGTCGCGACACGACATAGTTACCTCGATTACTCAGACTTCATCGAGATAGATGGGTCATTGTTTTCTGAATGGATTCAGATGACGTTGATACTTACTTGTAGGCATGCAATCTTCTTCGAGATGACTCTTGTGCGTACATATCCCAGGAGGGATACCAATTATATCATCAATCTTCCTACCCATAGCTCTATTGTACCTCATCAGAGCAGAGATGAGAGCCTCTACATGCTGTTCACTTAAATCATCCGCAACACTCTCCGGAAGTGTATTTCCATATCCCAAGAAAGTATACCTTCGATAATTGGGGAGCTCTTTCGATTCTATCATTGGTGGCTCTACAATGGAAGTCTTCGCTGTTTATGAAGGTTTATTTGTAAGATCAAGGTCCAACTGTTTAGGAGTATGAGAATAGGACCTTATTCCTGTTAGAGCACCCATAAGTTCTTCATAATCTTCATCATCCTCATGCTCAACATTCAGCAGTGCAACAGCCAATTGCTCAACAGTAAGATATTTCTTTACAGATAATGCTTTCTTACCCTCATAAGCTACGGAGAACACATCCATATCGTTGGGTTGCTTCATTGCTTTGCATATATCAAAGCGGACCACTTCGTCATTCAACCGAAACAAAAGCTCATTATCCCTCATGTCAATAAGCACACTTCCAGTTGCAAGGAAAGGACGTCCCAAGATTATGGGGACTTCAGAATCCGCCTCATAATCCAAAATAATGAAGTCTGCAGGAAAGATGAATGAAGAAACCTTCACCAACACATCATTCAAGATACCCACAGGTCATTTTACCGACCTATCAGCCATCACGAGCCTCATATTGGTTGGTGTCGGATCGCCTAACCCCAACTTCTTGTAGACAGATAGTGGCATCAAATTGATTCTAGCACCCAGATCGCACAATGCCTAGGCAAATTTCAAAGATCCAACCGTGCAAGGAATAGTGAAGGCACCGGGGTCGGCTTTTTTCTGAACTAGCGATCTTGTAGCAATTGAACTGCAATGGTGAACATTATCTGCTGGCTCATAGCTTACTGCCCGCTTCTTTGTCAAAATATCCTTCATAAATTTTGCATACCCAGGCATTTGTTCAAGTGCCTCCACCAACGGAACATTAATGGTCAGCTGCTTTAGCATAGTCATGAATTTGCTGAACTTCGTATCATCCGCCACCTTCTTCAATCTTTGAGGAAAAGGTAGTGGTGGGTATGGGATTGTTCTCTCCTCGGATTTCTTCTCCTCTTGCTTCCGTTTTTCAGCTTTTTCAGGTTGCAAATTGTGAGGGGTGACGTTATGGACGTCAGGATCAGCTGCTGTGGCATCTTCCCCTTTCGCCTTGTCCACTACTTCGTCAACCACTTGCTTGCTTTTTGCTGAAGTTTCCAGCACCTTAGCACTTCGGGTAGTAATGGCCATGCATGACCCATAATTCCTTGGGTTTTGCACAGTGTTGCTAGGTAAAGTGCCAGCCTTTCTTCGATTGAGTGCTGCTGAAAGTTGGCTCAATTTCTGCTCTATTTGCTTGATTGAAGTGGAATGAGAATCAACTAATTGCTTCATGGAGGACAAATCATTTATTACCTCCGTTAATCCCGCGCTCGTTGCTTCCACTCCTTTCAATAGTTTAGCCATCATGTCTTCCATACTTCCAGAACTAGATGTGGTGGCGTCGCGTCTTCCAGGGGGGACGTACAAACCACTCTTTTCATTCGTGTTCTTCCAACTACCTTGGTCCTTGTTTCCAGATTTATCATAGTAGTTCCGACATTGGCTTCCTTGGGTATTGCCTCGGAAACCCCCCTGATTATTCAAGTAGTTAGCTTCTTCCTCAGAGTCAGATTCGTCTCTTCCATGTGATACCACGGCCTTAACTTTTTTATTTTTTCCTGATAATAAATGCTTTGTAAGAAGATCCATTTGTGTTTTCATGTGCGCCATGTCTTGAGCACGTTCTTCTTCTCTTCTCCTTTGTTCAACAGTCATGCCAATAGATAAAGTGGGGCTTGCTACCTCAGAATCCCCGGTATGCCAAGCTCTACTTTGCTTCGGCATCCGATCTAGCATATTGCTTGCCTGACCAAAGGTGAGGTCCATGAATGATCCTCCAGCCGCATTATCAACCATTGGCTTAGTCACCGAATTCAAAGCTCTGTATAATATCTCCATCAAGTGGACATTGGTCATATGATGGTTTGGGTACCGCATAAGCTTCATCTTAAACCTCTCCCATGTTTCGTGGAGAGCTTCAGTTGGAAGTTGTCGAAAATTGGTGATCTCATCTCTCAACTGTGCTCTTTTGGATGGCGGAAAGAATCTTTCTAGGAAAACGTCTTTCAATTGCCTCCAATTAGTAATAGAATCAGGAATCAGCCCATTCAACCATAGAGTTGCCTCCCCAGACAGAGACAATGGAAATAAGCGCAGTCGAATTGCATTCTGTCCAACGCCAGGATTGTCGAATGACTTGCATGTAGAAATAAAGTTGATCAAATGCATATTCGGATCATCGCCTGCTAGTCCACCAAATAATCCCTTGATTTGCAAAAGCTGAATCATGATGCTAGTGATGTTGAACTTGGCTCCGGGCGCTAATGGTGGAAGAATAATGGCTCCTGTGGCACCAACTTCGTCCAGATCATCATCATCATCATCGAACGGTATTTGCATAGCTCGACGTTCAGGCCTAAACCTAGCTTGATGATCTCTTCTCTGCATGGGTGCCGCCATCTCAGCAGTATGCTGTGGGTTTAGTAGCTCCTCATCGCCCAGGTCCTCATCATCAGGATTTGTTGCCCGACCTGGATTATTAATATTCTGTTGATGCACTTGAGCAGCCATCCTTTCAATTTCACGTTGTGCATCTATTGATGCACTGAACAAACCTGAATAAAACAAAAACAACAACTAAAAGTAAAAGTACGAGAATCTTTGACCAAAGGGTCTAGTAATTATCACAAACTTAATTGACACTCGTATTCCCCGGCAACGGCGCCAATTTTTGATAACGCTCAATCTATAGCTGTCGTAGGAGTGTAAAACGGTCGCTAGCAAATATAGAACCCAACCTGGGTTGGGTGTCGATCCCACAGGGAATAGCTTGGCCAACAAGTAAGCAACGATTACTAGACTTTTAGTGCAAGTCTCGTAAAAAGGGGGGATTGTAATGTGTAACCGAAATAATAAAGTAAAAACTGACAATAGCAACGTAAAAAGGAAAGAATGTTTCGTAGGTTGTGAAACAATGAGAATTGAGGAGTTGGGGTTATGTCCACCTTCTGAGTTATACGTCTCTATTGGCTATGAGTGTGTTAAATTCAGACATGCATGTGCTTATAGAGAATTGTATTCGATGGTAAATCCGGGTGTCTTTCGACCTATTCGAGGATTATTTCACTTTAACTCTTTCGAGCTTAAAGCGTGTCTAACGGTACGAATTCTCCAAGAGGTTAATCCAGTTACGGCACTAACTGTTTAATAGGGAATTTAGGATGTGACTCTACTACCTTAACACTATCTCTTTTCTAGACAAATAACCTTTCTTTCGAACAAGTTAAATGTTATACTGGCGTTATTCTATGCGTCTGCAGCCACAAGAATTTGCATTAAGATGAAGAGAATAATGATATAAGCAGCATACGTGTCACGAACTCACAAACTCACAGCAATAGATAGTATCTCATTCGGCTTCCATAACCCCAACAGAGAGGTTTAGTTACCCATGAGTGCGAAGGAAGTCACAATAAACATGATCATCATACCCCAATAAAGATTTGCACGTTAGGTGTAAGAGTGAGGATGGTGTGAAGTCCTTTGCAAAGTAACCTCTCTCTTGTTGTGGAATTTAATAGAAGAATAGAAGAAGAATAAAAATAGAATTAATGGAAGAATTAGAATTGTTGGAATAGTAAGTGAATGAATCTCTCCACCAAGGGAGGAATAAATGAAGATGTCTATCTCCACTAAGGGAGGAATGTCTATCTCCACTAAGGGAGGAATGTATCAAAATCTCTAGCATGATAGGGTATTTATAATACCCATATCCTATTCCTACTAAGCTAATGAAATACTTAACCAAATCCTACTAAGCTAATGAAATACTTAACCCAATTGTACTAGGTTAATGTATCATTATCCTAATCCTAATAAGCTAATGAAATACTTAACCCAATTGTACTAGGTTAATGTATCATTATCCTAATCCTAATAAGTTACTGCTAGTCCCCAAAGTCTTCAGAAATGTTGTTTTAGCCCGGGACAGATTTTCCATGCATCACTTTTGGTCCTTTAGGCGTCCAAGCTCCCTGTCCTTCCTTCGTGAGCTTTCTTTGGCGTCAAGTTATCCACAAAATGCTGAATTCTGCAACATTTATACCTGAAACTTTGCTAATCATGTTCTTTAGCTCACTTACAGGAAAAAGGACTAAAAGTGCATGAAATATATAATTTGTTCTCAAAACGTGGAACAAATATGGGCAAAATATATTGATATAGGCGTGTAAATTCGCCTATCATCAAGTAGCAGTCCCTAAGTTTCGTAACTATGTAGCCAGCATAGGATTATGAGATGTAACCCACCAGTTTAGGACTAACACTCTTTTTGGAGTCACCCGCTAGTTTAGGACTGACTCTCTAGTGCTTCAAGACATCAGCCATTTGGATCCACAACGTCAGCTATGTGTCAGTACTCGTGGCAAGGTACTGACACCCTTCTAACTGGGGTTACAGGTTGGACCCTGATTTTCTTAGATAGGGGCATGTCGGTTACATAATAGCTCCCACAGTTTCAGTCAGTACTCAATCTATATCAGTTCAGTTTTGTTTGACTAAGTAATCAGATTTTTAGTTATTTAATCAGTCAATATTATAGATTATTTTAGTACATGCTTACTTGGTCTTGCATTCTTGGTTTTACATGTATTTTAGTTAGTCTTTACCTCACGTACCAATACATTAAAAGTACCTATCACATACTTTTCTCTTGTGCTATGTTGTCTTATAACATAGGTTTAGATGTACAGTTTTCCGACCTTCCCTAGGCAGCTCAACAGTTCCTTACAACAATAGTGGTGAGTCCTCATGCATCGAGGATGTGACATATTATTTTAGTTATTTCAGTATTTCTTTTGGTTTATTCAATTGAGTTAGTTGGGGGTTTGTCCCATCAACTCTTTATGTTTTAGAGGCTTTCAGTCAGATAGTCTAGTTTTTAGTATTTATCAGATACTTTAAATATTTCATGTTATATATTTCAGTATTCCAGTTAATAACACTCTATCAGTTTATCTTCAGCACATTTTGTTTTATTATCATTTTATCCAGTTCTCATAGAAGGTACCAAATCATGGGTTAACTTAGGGTCACTTATTTCCTTAGCACCGTGTCATGACTAGAGGGTAGCCTCGGGTCGTGAGTGTCACAGTGTAAGAATAATCGAATACAACTCAGAAACTAGAAATACAACCAAAACCAAAAAATACAAGTCTGTCTTTGGAATATGAAATAAAGACATCAATTGAATAGAAGGAGGCCTAAGGTCGACTTTGAACGCATAGCGACTAATACCTTACAGTGTCATCAACCACCAATGCAATGTCAACTATTATGTGACACACTCATACCTAGATCTACACTGAAAAGTCATAGTAGGAATGAGTGTGGTCCACTTGTACTCAATAGGTATCATAAGTCATCTGAGCAAAGTATAAAATAATATATATAACTACATACTATGAGCATGTCACCTGTAATCAGAAAATATTTCAAATGGTAGCTCACACCATCAACACGAAGAGTTCCAAATATAACACATAGATAAGAAAACAAGAATGTAAAAGAAAAAATAGAGATACATTGAATTTAGCACAAAAGCACAATACTAAAATATATATAATGTAGATATGCAATGATGATGGTAATGATGATAGGATATATCTGAGGTTTTTGGATAGCCTCCGTATACAACTACCAAGCCTCAAAACTTTTAGGTAAGACCCATGGGGTATTCTCAACCAATATACTTTCTCAATATTTAATCCCAATCTCAATATCTATATGTCCTTTCTGACTCGTGGATTGCATAGAAGGTTTGAAAAAGTGTCTTATTTTTGTCAAAATCAGTGTGTCTACAATGGCACCAATGTCTCATAAATGTAAGTGTGATATGAGGATGTAATGCTCACAACCAAACTAGTATGAAGATCTCAATTCTATTCAATACACTTATTGGAGAGCTCGAAATCTACTCAATATGCCAACCATCAATGATTTCATATAAGCAGTGTACCATTGGAACAAATAAGAATGTAAGACATTATTAATTTCACATTAACCCCAACTTGGGTATTTCTCTTAGAAAGAAAGCAACCAATGCATATACAAGGATAATAATATTAGATAGAGTCCCCACATGGGCAACATGCAGTAGATATAATCTCAAGTCACCAATAACGACAATATAAGACCCCGCATAAACACACAACTATAATAATACATTGAAATACAATTTTTATAATTGTTACACACAGCGATTGAAACACCCTAGATTTTGGCCCTTGGAAAATTCTCGATCTTTGAGCTCACTGCCCTCATAATGACTCATCATATGATTCATATGGTATGGTTAGGGGTCATATGAACCTAGTCTGATGGTGGTTGGGTTTTTGGTCTTGGTAATGACTTAGTGGTATGAGTTATTAGGAGTGGTGATGAGTCATTTGGTAAATCCTTAATCAAATTAGTAACTTAGTGGATTGACTTGAATCTGAGTACGAGTGGCTCATTAAGAGTCATGAGGATTGGTTATGAGTGGTAGGGTTGAGTTGTATATTCTCCAGTGTCTAATTCCTTGGGTTCTGTCTTGAATACGGCTAAACCATATGACTCGTATGGTCAGGTCACGATTGGGATCATGGATTCATATGGTGGATAGTGTATGGATGTCCATATAGCTATTTTGGTGATGACTTAAAGGTATGAGTTGTATGTTGTGGTTACACGTCAAGGGGTCAACTCGTATCCACATGCAACCTTTTTACAGTTTTAAGTTGCGGGCATTCTGGACATTTTTCACTTTAACCACATGTAACTCAAATTCTCTCTCAAATGCTCTGTTCAAGCAAAATCTAGGGTTTCATTAAGCTAATCAATTAAGTCTTTCAAGGATGATTTATCTTCGTACTTCTTGGTGTCTAAGTATGTTAATACTCTCTCATTACTATTTTTACTTAAAGAATATGTTTTCATGTATGGTTTTCATGGTATTGTTATGGTTTTGAAATAAAGGTTGGGGGTTTTGGTTGTTCATGGATGAGTATTGTTTCTCATGGTTTAATTATGGTTTCCCTTGTTTTAAATTATGGTTTTGAGCATATGGATGTATGGTTATGGTGGTTGAACTTGATAATGGTAAATTGCTTTAAACTTGAGACTCTTTAAGTGATGATAACCCCAACCTTATTTTATAAAATTGGTTAATAGTTATGAGAAAGGTGAGAATTTGAATTAGGGGTATAATGCAATCCCTAAAATGTTTAGTTTGATTTATTACTTTGAACTAATGCATTGCATAAGTGGTAAGGAAACGTGAAATAGTTTGGCTTGGTTTTAGATTATTTTGGAAAGGCCTTGGTGGCCATAGTTTTGGTTTAATTGGAAACTTGGAGTCAAATTTGGTTTAAAAGGATTTGAAGAGACTGGCGGGCCATGATCTTGGGTAATGGTTCATACGGCATAATTGTAATAGACTTGCAAGCTCTAATTTTTGTATGACGATACCACGGTTAATGCCTAATTAAAAGACTCTTTGGTAAATGATTGAAAATGTGTAAATGATTTTAATTGGGTAATAATTTGGGTTGTGATATCTTGCCTTGAAGGTGTGAGTCAAAGGACGGACACTGAAAACTCATGTTTGCCGACATGAGGTTTGGTTTTGGTGACCTGTGTGCATGGTTCACACTATTGATATATATTTTTATCTTGGTTTGATGTGGGGTCGAGGTATTCCCTGATCTTCGTTGATACCTCCAGTTCATGCGGCTAACACGTACCGGGGCTCTTTCAGTATGAGGATCTAATCCCATATAGCCCATGGGTGGATAGTTATGATAGTAAAGCTACACAATCCAGGTTAAGATTTTAAATTCATGTTAAACCTTGTTCCCTATTCTGACACGGTATGTATATGTATAAATGTGATTGCATATGGTTATTTGATTTGGTTTTGAATAATGGAACTATTTTATATTTATCCCAGAGTTACATACTAGCGTTCACTCCGCTAACCATCTTCGGGAATTATATCCCCACGCAATGCAGGAACCGACTATACTACCATTACTCTTGCTTAGTGCTAGGATTCGGAGACAACCTTGTGTCATATTGAAGTGGTGAGCTTCGATACTCTGGAAGACTCCATTTTATGCTATGGAAATATTTATGTCATTTTTATTCTTTTGGTTTTGGTTTTGGCTATAGTCAGGGGCATGTACCAACCAGATATTCCATGATTTTGGTTAGAGGCTTTATCGGACAACTATGGGCATGGGCGGTATTGGTATTGGTGTTATCATTGGTATTGGTATTGGCATTGGATTGGTACAATTTGGATATTTGGTTGAAGCTGTTTGGTCATAGTTATACACTTACTTTATTGTCTTTAAACTTATATTGTTTTATCTTGTTATATTGTAATACCCTGTAATTATCCTAGCTTAAATTCGTCTCAAGAATTTTCTTCAAAGATGAATACCATTTATTTCACATGGTATTTTTAAGATTTCGAATTTTCATTGTGTGAAAAATTGAATAAGATTTCCATCGATACTAAATTCACCCAATTCCGACACTCAGTGAAGAAGTTAGAGCATTTTTAGTAAAACAGTGTGCCACTTGGACTCTCAGCGCGTCGTAGAGAAGGCAAAATTTATAATTATCAAATTCTAGTGACCCTCCTCTATATCCCCGCATTGCGGATAAGCCCATTTTCCTAATTCTCCCATTCCAGTAAGACTCCGTAATTTTGGCGTGTCGCACCAAGGGCCAAAATGGCAATCCAAGGGGCACCACGATTGTGGCTCATCGCGGTAAGCGCCTAGTTCCCGTTTGTTCTTCTCCAGTGAGCCACCACGATTGTGGCACGTCGCGGTGGCCAACCAAATCGGGAAAAATATTGCGTTTTTCAGTTCCGACTTGAAGTTTAAAAAGGGCTCTTTGGTCTTTTCCAAGCCCCAGGTCGTGAATAACAAAGAATTTAACCCATTCAAAGCTGATCATATTCACTTTTCATCTATTCAATCTCAAAAGAAAACCCTAAATCTCAAACTTTCACTCCAAGAAATCCAAATTCCCCTATTAATTCTCCAAGGAACTCAAGATTAAGGATTCCCAATACTAGAACTCTAAGAATTCATCTTCAAAGCATCAATAGAGATCCAAGATTCAAGTTTTAGCATCTAAGATCATCAATTAAGGTATGTGGGGTTTGAACAAGGATAAATCTTTCATTCTTGTGCCCAAAACTTTATATTTATTACAAATTTACTGCAATTTATATGATTTCCCATGAATTTCATGTTAGGGTTTATACCCATTGGCATTATTTGCAAGATTATAAGTTGAATCACATGATTATGTTTATATTTCTATGCATTCTTGAGATTTCCAGATTTTAAGATGATTTATGAAAGTTTACATTACCAAGTATGTATTTTGAGATGTTTTAACATGAGATTGATGCTTGGGTCACTAGACCTCATTTAAAGATTGTTGTTTCAAGATTGTTTGTGCTATAAGCAACCCATTACTAGATTAGTTTTAGATTTTAGATAAAGATTTGACCTTTTGGTCTCAAAATAGATATGAAATCCATATTTCAGATTTAGACTTACAGATTTAGCTCTACAGATTTATAGCTGGTTTTATTATAAACCATCAGATTACTTTTAAAGTAATTTCTTAAGATTTTAAGCATAAGATTGGGAGTATTATTTAGCTCCGAGTTGGGTGTGTTACCAAGGTTTCATACCTCAAAACTACGTGCCACTGTAGGTACAGATTTTCATATTATTTCCACTTCTATATGGATGACTCAGATTAGATTGTTCTACTCCGATGGCAAGGGTAGAACAACCCTACCTAACGGGGTCCAGTCGTGGGACTACATAGATGCTCACATGGTGTATGTCGGTTAGAAGAACCTCCCAAAAAGATATCCCCTATCCTTGAAAAAAGTCTATTGGTTTAAAGCCTTAAGAGAAAGTTTTTTCCTTACGGCTTAGTGGTAAAGATTTTTAGAACAGTTCCTCAAAAAAGAATAACAGAAAGATTTTATAATACTAAGTGTAAAGGCTCACAAAGCTTACTCAGATTAAGCTTTATAAAAAATATAGGTTTTAGATTTTAGATTTAAAGAGTGAGTCTTTTCTACACTTAGACAGTATAATTTAAAGAGAGAATGCAAGTACAACCTTTAGAACTAAATGTTATGACTCACTAGATTTATAAATTATGATTTGTTACTCATGATCTTCAGTATTTTAGATATTCCAACTTATGTTAGTCATTTACATTTAGCATGCATTGTCTTACAAATTATGATGATTGATATTATGTTTTACTTATGCATTCACCCCCATATACTCAGTACATCCTCAAAGTAATGATCCACATACACGTCTATGTGCTACATTATCTCATAATGTAGGTATCAGTTCAGTTGTAGCACGCATACCATATTCAGACATATTGCAGCTTTCAATTAGCAGGTGATGAGTTCTCTTGATTTAAGGGCTCGAGTCAGTCATATAGTTTGAGTAGTATTTTATTTTATTTATTTAGTCGTATTGATTTGGGATAGTTGGGGGTCATGTACCAGCTATCTATAGTCAGTAAGTAGAGGCTTCACAGATGTTAGTTAGAGTCAGTTATGTAATTTAGTCCCTCTTTTCAGATTTTATCAGAATGTACAAGTGTACCAGTATTGTATTTTTCTCAGATTCTATCATGGTTATGCTTCTGCATAGTAAACTCTATCATTTTATACATGTTTAATTAGTTTCTTATTAGTATGCTAGCTCATGGGTTAGCTTGGCATAACAATGGTCCTAAGCACCGTGTGATGTCTCTGGACCCGTTTTCGAGGCGTTACATATATTCTCAAAATTTATCCTACATTAGGTGTAGGATAATTAACAGTGGGGTATTGGGGGTGGTCTTTGATCCTAGTTGGACTTGAGATACCCGACACGCCTAGGCCCTGGTTCGGGCTGTGTCACCCATAGCATGATTTTATATATATATATTAACTACCCAAACACAGTGTAAAGAAAGTTAAGCCATAACCTACTTCACAACGTCAAAATTCATGCCTAAAGCCCTTCAACACAGAGTTTTTCCTTTCAAACAGCCTTAGAATCAGCTAAATCATACAAATTTTGAATCTAAGCATTAAAAGCAAGTGAACAATACCCATATTATCCAAGTTGGAGTCAAAATGGACCTCCAAAATGAGTTTTCAAAACAAAGGGCAAAATTAAAATTTTTACTTAGAAAAACCATACCTATAGTTAAATAAAGTCATATGTGAAAATCTAAGTAAAAACAAGTTAGAAATGAGGTTGAAATCAGAGAAATACCTTTTCAGGCCTTCAGGGCCAAAAATCTCAAAATGCCAATTTGAAATCACGTTTTAAAAAATTTAAATGACAAAAATCAAAGTAAAATAATTGAAATAATGATTTAGAGCTTTCCCAAGTTCGAGAAATAGAACAAATCACCCAAAATTCTCTCAAACCAAAGATCAAAGTCTCAAAAATGAAAGAAAAATTGAGAAAAAGGATTTTAAAACAACCAGCTATGGCTGGTAAAACGACTAAATGATTGCTTAAGCGGTTATCACTTAAGTGCGGGTTGGACGCTTTAGCATTCCAACCCATATGCAGGAGTGCAACCCCCTGAGTATGTACCCCAAATGCTACACGATGCTTACAACCCCAAAAGACCACAAGCTAACCCATGACTGATATCTGCTGTGAGCATTGAAAATATGATACTTTAATAATACAGAAAATAGGCTGAAATGCCATAAGGTGTAAAACTAAAATACTAATAAAATATAACATTTGTGATAATTTTTGTAAAACTGTAAGCTATCTGAAAGTCTAGTCTAAAAAGCCTCTAACTCAACTGTCTGAAAACAGAGTTGATAAGACAGGCCCCCAACTGACTCCGACTGCTGAAATACTGAATATACCATAATAATGAAATAAAATAATATCCTCGATGGACGAGGACTCACTACTGAATCTGAAATTGCAAATTGAGTCTGAATCTGTCTATGTGCGGTCAGGAACCTGAGTGTCCAAACCTATGATATGAGACATCATAGCGCAACAAATGAGTATACGTTAGTACGTGGAAAGTATTGGTATGCTAGATGAGGTAACGCTGAATGCACGGGTTCATATGCATGAACAATAACTGACTGAAATAATATAGAGTAACTGAACATGCGAGTATATGGATAATCTGAAACTATTATAAATACTGAGTATGTAATACTGTGCATACATGTTTACTGTAACTAAGCTTTTTTGAAGCTAAGTACTGAGTTTTGATACTGAGTAACTGATAATCTGAGTTACTAATACTGATTGACTGTATCTGACAGTTCTGATTCTGTAGAACTGAACTGAGTCCTATTTTGCAGACTGAGACTGAAACTGTGGGAGGTAATCATCTAACCAACATGCCCCTTTTCTAAATAAATTTGGGGTCCAACCTGTCACTCCAGTTGGGAGGGTGTCAGTACCATGCCACGGGTAAAGACACTAAAGAGTCACCCTATACTGGAAGGTGCCCTAAACGAGAAAAGTAGTATGCTCTACTGGTAGTAAAGCACCTCATCAACCCTCAACTGGCAGGTGATGTCTCAACCTATGTTGGATACGTATTTTTGGAATGCAAGGATTGCTTCTAAGGATCACACCCTCTACTGGCAGGTAAGTCCCCATCCTGGGGTTCACTCGGTGTTGAATCCTACTCCCAACTAAAAGACACTAAACTGATTATACTGAACTGGATTGGACTGATACTGATTTTACTGAATTTTCCTGAGTTTTATAACTAACTGAGTTCTGTAACTGACTGAGGGTACTACTAATCGTGACATGACTGATACTATTCTGTTAGTGACACTGGCTCTAGGCAACTAGCTAAATTATCATGTATTAAATACCCCTAGGAATCGATAGCATAAAAAGTAAAGCATCACATGATCTTGCAAAGAGTAACAATGTAGACATGTTCATATTTCATCTATAGAGACATTTTATCAAACACTTGTAGGGCATAATCTTGTACATATACTAACATGTCATGATTTCATCACTTTATTCTCGTGGACATTCTATCAAACACTTGGGGAGCACAACTTCATGCACATAATCACAATTAACATATAAGCATGGCAATTACAATGCCCAAACTTACAATTTCATGGGTTTAACATGCAATTCATATAATTCCCCCTAAATACTATCCTATTTTCCTGAATCTTATTATAATCCTAGATTGAAAATACAAAATTAACATCATAGACACATTAATCACTTTGTAAATTCAAGGGTTAATCAAGATAATCACATATTCATCACACATGCTATTAAATTTCATAAAACTTGCACTTAAATCATGGATTGAAACCCAACTAATATCATGAACATGAATTCAGTCTAATTCAAACATGGAAGTTCATAATTCAACAATCTTGTAGTTTGAAAATAGATTTGTGGACTCTATGGGTGAAAGGAACCCATAGATGAACACCTAACATACCTTAGAAGATAAATTCTTGGAGGTTCTTGGGGAAATTCTTGATCTTTAGCCTTGATTCTTGAAGCTAGGGTTCTTGCCTCTTGAGAGAGAATGCTTTTAATTTGGGGAAGAATGAGTGAATAATGAGCTAATAGGGTATTTAGGAGCTTAATTTCGTGTTTAGACTAATTAGGACATAAAACTGAAAGGTTTAGGACATGAAAGCTCAAGGGTTATAATGCATCTCCTCCTTGAGACATTATGTCCCTCGAAGAATGTTGACTTGGCTGGGATACTAAGGAAATGTTGAGATGATGCACGGAAACCTATGAATTGAATCGTGACTGAATATCTGGGATCTAAAACTGAGGAATGGTACATGAACTAGGTTGAACTCGTAACTACTAGGATGCTCTATCTTGGAGTAGTCATACTCATGAAACTTCAGATAGTTCGACTAGATGGAAAGATGGGAAACCATACGAACTTGTCCACCTGACTGCTAAACTAAATTGTTGGCTTCACAGACTAACTCATACTAAAAACTTATAATCAACTGGAGAATTTCTTTGACTCCCTTCATAAAAGGTTCTAATGACTATAGGGAGCAAGGGAATCTCAGCATGGGATGAATAAAACATTTGAATAAGAAATCATATCCTTGCTAAAATTCTGTAATAGGAGGCGAGGCCTATGAAACATCATCTAAGATAAAGTGACTAAGCCTTAAGAATTGCAACTACAAATTTTCAAGCTTAGACATATTCCTCGAATACTCTCTCAACTATACTCTCCACCTTAGTATGGTACTTCACCTGAGACTAATGAAAATATTCACATAGACACAGAGCATGAATACATAAATATACTAAATTATCTGATTAACTGAATGGCTGATAGCTGAATACTAGTCATGTAAGATTGAACTGTACTTAATCTGGACTGAAACTGTAGAGTATTATGCATATGAGGTAAGGAATGACTGAGCAATATGAGATACTGAGCATGAATGTGTGTAAATTGTATTATCTGAGAATGTTGGACCAAGTATATAACATGATTCTAAAATATTGATAGCGAAATAACAAATAACTATACGCTATGGTCAAGCAAACCTGAGATTGAACTGAGTTTTGAACTGAATGCTGAACTTAGATTGTAATTGAGTTCTGATAACTACATGATGGACGTTGACATAAATCGAGGATCTGAATAGACAATCACACTCTGCATTCTCTCAACTTCTCATCTCCTGAAAATTTTTAATTTCCCATCCCTCTATCAACTGAATACAACTTCTTGTTAACCATTTACTTGCACACTAACCTGATATTCAAGCCTATATTCATAACTAAAGCCTTGTGTAAAACAAGTATGTAACAATGTTTCTTAAAATGAAACATTTACTCTCTCCCATCTAAGCAACTGCTCATCACTACATTACTTCATAAGGAGAGTTCACCGAAGGTTAAAACATGAGGACCTGAAGCATGAATGAATATTATAGTAAACTTAACACCCTAGGGATGGATTATATCTAGAAATGGTTTGGCGTATTACAATATCTTCCCCTTGGAAACATTCGTCCTCGAATGTGGCTAGTTAAGTTGAAATTTTCAAGGAATCTGAGGATATAAGATAGAATGCACAGCAGAAATGAACTAAGCAACTGAATCTAAATCATTCTGAGCTTCTGAGTAACTTTATGAGTGCATGAACTTATATAAGAACATCTATATTGCTGAATATCTGATTAGAAAGGAACTGAATCAAGGAGGAGTATTACCTTCGACTAGATCTAAGTTTGCGGGGAAAAGGTGAGGATACTTGGCTCGCATATCTTCTTCTGCTTCCCAAGTAGCGCCCTCAACCGACTGATTTCTCCAAAGAACTTTGACCAAGGGAACTTCTTCGTTAATTAGTCTACGGATTTGATGATCTGAAATCTCAACTGGAATCTCTTCGTATGAAAGGCTATTCTGGATTTCTAAGCTTTCTACTGGAATTACAATGGTGGAGTCACTGATGCTCTTCTTAAGCATAGAGACATGGAATACAGGATAAACGACTGATAAGTTTGCAGGCAATCAAGCTCATGAACTACTTTCCCAACATGACTCAAAATGCTGAATGGGCCAATATACCAGGGACTGAGCTTCCCCTTCTTACCAAATCTCTTCTCTCCTTTCATGGGTAAACTCTTTAGATACACTAAATCACCAACTTCAAACTTAAGATCTCTCCTTTTCACATCTGCATATGATTTTTGATAACTCTGGGCTATTTTTAATCTTTCTCTAATCAACTTGACTTTCTCCATGGCTTCAAACACTACATTAGGACCAAGCAAAGCGTCCTCACCCACTTCAAACCAACCTATGGGTGACCTACATCTCCTCCCATACAGAGCCTCAAATGGGGCCATCTGAATGCTAGAATGGTAACTGTTATTATAAGCAAACTCAATCAATGGCAAATGCTTATCCCAACTACCCTTGAAATCAAGAGCACACACCCTTAACATATCCTCTAGAGTTTGGATGGTCCTCTCTGTTTGACTGTCTGTCTGAGGGTGGAAAGCTGAACTAAGATGGATTTGGGTACCAAGACTCTTCTAAAAGGCTCTCCAAAATTAGGAAGTAAACTGAGTACCCCTATCCGAGATAATAGATCAGGGAACTCCATGCAATCTGACTAACTCTCGGATGTACAACTTAGCATAGTCTTCAGCTGTATAAGATGTGTGAACTGGTAAGAAATGAACTGACTTGGTCAATCTATCTACAATAACCCATATCGAATTATGATAACGACGCGATTGGGGTAAACCAGTCATAATCTATATTCACCTCTTCCCACTTCCAAGTGGGGATACTGAACTCTTGCAACATACCGCTAGGTCTTTGGTGCTCTACCTTAACCTATTGACAAGTTGCACACTTTGCTACAAAATCTTCTATATCTTTCTTCATACACTCCGCCAATAAATGTTCTGCAAATCGTGGTACATCTTGGTAGCACCGATATGAATAGAATAACGTGAACCATGCGCTTTAGCCATAATTCTCTATCTCAAGTCATCAACACAGGGAACACACAACCTACTTTGGTATCTCAACACACCATCTCCCCCTTGAGAGAAAACCTCTATCTTTTGGTCCTTAACTGACTCCTTTAATTTGACCAAACTAGGGTCCATATCTTTCTTCTCCATCAATTTCAAAACTAAAGAGGATTCAGAACTACTCTAAACCCAAACATTTCTTTCAGCCGAATCAAGCAACCTAACACCCAATCTAGCCAAACGATGTACTTCTTACGCCAACTCTTTCTTATCTTTCTCCACATGAGCAACACTACCCATAGACAATATACTAAGGGCGTCTGCCACTACATTAGCCTTGCCTGGATGATACAATATGCTTATATCATAATCTTTCAACAACTCCAACCATTTTTTTTGATGAAGATTCAACTCCCTCTGAATAAACACATACTGCAAGATTTTGTGGTCCGTGAACATATCAACATGCACACCCATACAGATAATGTCTCTAGATTTTCAAAAGAAAAAACCACAGCAGCTAACTCCAAATCATGGGTTAGGTAATTCTTTTCATAAGGTTTCAACTGTATAGCGGCATAGGCTATGACCTTAACTCTCTGCATCAACACACAACCCAAACCAACTCTAGAAACATCACAATACACCATAAAACAATTGGTACCATCAGGTAATGCTAACACTAGGTCTGAAGTGAGTCGAGTCTTCAACTCCTGAAAACTCTTCTCGCAAGAATCTAACCATTGGAACTTAACATTCTTTTGGGTCAATTTAGACATAGGAGATTCAATAGATGAGAAACCTTCAACAAAACAGTGGTAATAGCCATCTAGACCCAAGAAACTCCTAATATCTAACGGAGAGATAGGTCTAGGCCAATTTCTTATGGCTTCTATCTTTTGGGGATCAACTCTAATGCTATCGGTGGAAATAATATGACCAAGAAAGGCTACTGATCTTAGACAAAATTCACACTTGTTGAATTTGGCAAACGATCGATGATCTCTAAGAGTTTGCAAAACAATTTTAAGATAATTACATGGTCATCCTCACTACAGGAGTACATAAGAATATCATTTATGAAAACTATGACAAACATATTATAACGCCCTGAATCTAGTACCCAAAATGCTATATGGTGCTCATGACCCCGAAGGACCACAAGCTAACCCATGACCGATATTTGTACCTGTATACTGCATAAAATACTAAATAATGCAGAAACATGAACTGAAAGGCCACAAGGTTCAAAACTGAATGTAATATAAATAATATAACATCTGTGTAGGGTAATAGTATATCCAGAACAAATTTGAAGATACAGAAGTCTAAAACATGATAGTGTAGAAAGTCTCTAACTGACTGAATTGTCTGAATGAGGAGTTGATGGGACATGTCCCCAACTAACTCCAACTAATAAACTAATTAATGAGATAATAGAGAAATAAGCAAATACTTGAAAGATAAGGACTCACTTCTAACTCTGTCTACAAATATCTGGAATCTATTGTTGCTCTGAAGCTCGTGTCTCTAAAACTATGGTATAAGAAACCAAAGCGCGAATACATTACTGGTATGTATGTGAGGTAGGCTAAATGCATGGGGTTCATAACATGAATAATAATAATAATGGACTAAGTATCATGAGCATGAGAATACATGCATAAGACATAATAACTGACACTGATATCGTAATACTATGATTACTGAATTTGAATACTGATAACATGACATACTGATAACTAATATAACTGATAACATAATTGAATGTATGTGACAGTCCTAAATCTGATGGAACTAGATGAGTTTCTTACTGTATCTGAGTTTACTGTATCTGACAGTCCTGAATTTAAAAAACTATTTGAGTTCTATTAATGAGATTGATTGACTGTATCTGACAGTCCTGATTATGTATCATGAAACTGTGGAAAGTAGTTATCTAACCGACATACCCCAAATGTGCTATAATAGCTGAGCTGGGGTCCAATCTGTACCCTAATTGGAAGGGTGTCAATACCACACCACTGGTAAGGACAACATGTGAGTAACCCTAAAATAACAGGTAACTCTAGTGAGAATGATGGGAACCCTCATATAACAGGTTAAGCCACCACATCTACCCTCATATAGCAGGCTATAATGTCTCAACCTATGTTGGATACATAGTTCTGGAATGCAAGGATCGGTTCTAAGAATCTCACCCTCATATAGCAGGTGAGTTCCCACCCTTGAGTTCACTCGGTGCTAATTTCTACTCCCATCTGAATAGGCGCTGAACCTGACTTACTAAACTGAGTATGGACTGAGTTACTGAATTTCGTTGACTGACAGAATACTACTGATATCTGACAACTGACTGAGTTCATGAGATCATTGAGATTTCCTGAGTCATAAGACTATCTGAAGTCTAAGGATCATAGATTTACTGAGAGTATCGTGAAAACATGACATAGCTCTAGGCACACAACTAATGGAAGGAAATTGACAAACATGACTTACTTAAACACATGACTAATAGCATAATCCATAATTCATTCATTAACTAGAGGGACTTCTTTGTTCCTTAATCTACGAGTCTGATAGTCTAGGATTTTGACTAGGATCTCTTCGTAAGAGAGGCTATTCTGAACATCATGCTCTGAATAGGGACTACAACTGCTGGGTAACCTATGCATTTCTTTAGCAAAGAGACATGGAAAACTGGATGAACTAAGGCTAGATATAAAGAAAATTCGAGCTTATAAGCTACCTTACTGAAGCGACTGAGAATCTTGAAGGGACCGACGTATCGGGGATTGAGCTTTCCCTTCTTTTCGAATCTCTTCACTCCCTTCATGGGAGAGATATTTAGATAGACATGATCAATAATCTCAAAATTGAGATCCTTTCTTCGAACATCTACATAAGACTTCTGTCAGCTCTGAGCAGCCCAGAGTCTTTCTCTAATCAACTGGACTTTTTCTAAGGCGTCGAATACCAAGTCAGGCCCTATAACTGAGGCCTCACTAACTTCGAACCAACCGATTAGAGATCTATATCTCCGACCATAGAGAGATTCGAATGGAGCCATATAAATACTAGAATGATAACTATTGTTGTATGCAAACTCAATCAAAGACAAGTGGTCGTCCCAACTACCCTTGAAATAAATTGCACACGCCCTTAGTATATCTTCTAAAGTCTGAATGGTCCTTTCTTCTTGACCATCTATCTGAGGATGAAAGGCTATATTGAGATGAACTTGGGTACCAAGACCCTTTTGGAATGCTTTCCAGAAATAGGAGGTGAACTGGGTACCTATGTCTGAGATAATAGATAACGTAACATCGTGCAATCTGACCAATTCCCTGACGTAGAGCTTAGCGTAATCCTTGGCTAAATAAGAGGTATGAACTAGAAGAAAATGGGCTAATTTAGTCATTCTATCTACTATGACCCAGACTAAATCGTGCTGATGATGAGTTCAAGGCAAACCCATCACAAAGTCCATGTTCACTTTTTCCCACTTCCAAGTAGGAATAATGAACTCCTGCATAGGACCACTAGCTTCTGATGCGTTATCTTAACCTGCTAACATGTAGAGGAGTTAGCCACAATCTCTGTAATATCTCTCTTTATCCCACTCACCAATAGATCTCTTACAAATTATGGTACATCTTAGTAGCCCCTGGATGAATAGAGTAGCACGCACCATGCACTTCAACAAGAATTCATTGCCTTAAGTCATCTACAGCTAGAACATATAGATGACCCTGACAACGAAGGACATCATCTTCCCTTGGGAGAAAACTTCTGCTTTCTGATTCTGAACTAACTCTTTCAACTTGACAAGGCTGGGATCTGTATCTTACTTTTCTTTTACCTTGAAAACTAGAGATGATTCTGAACTACTTTGAACACATACACCACCCTTTGAAGAATTGACTAAGTGAATTCCTAGTCTGGACAGTTGATGGACTTCCTGAGTTAATTTCTTCTTACTGTCCTCAACATGAGAAACACTGCCCATGGACAGTCTAATGAGAGCATCGGCCACTACGTTGGCCTTGCCCGGATGATAAAGAAAACTCATGTCATAATATTTCAAGAGCTCTAACCACCTTATCTGACGAAGATTGAGATCTTTCTGAGAAAAGACATACTAAAGGCTTTTATGATCTGTGAACACATCTACGTGAACACCATAAAGATAATGCCTCTAAATTTTCAAGGCAAAAACTATGGCTGCTAACTCAAGATCATGAGTAGGATAATTCTTCTCATGGGGCTTTAGTTCTTTGTAGGCGTAGGCTATGACCTTACCATGCTGCATGAGGACACAACCCAAAACTAGTATAGATGCATCACAATACACTACAAATCCATTTGAACCATCTGGAAGAGTTAGAACTAGAGCTGAGGTGAGTCGAGTCTTCAACTCCTGAAAACTCTTCTCATAAGGATCTGACCATTGAAACTTTACTTTCTTCTAAGTCAATCTGGACATAGGGGACGCAATAGAAGAAAATCCTTTAACAAACCGTCTGTGATAGCTAGCTAGACCCAAAAAACTACTGATATCTGATGGAAAGACAGGGCAAAGCCAATTTCTTACTACTTTGATCTTTTGAGAATCTACTCTAATGCCATCACCGAAAACTATGTGACAAAGGAATGCTACTGACCTTAGCCAAAATTCATATTTACTGAATTTGGCGAGTAGCTGATGATCTCTGAGAGTTTGTAGTACTATTCTGAGATGGTCTGCATGATCGCGCTCACTGCGGGAATAGACCAAAATATCATCTATGAAGACTATGACGAACATGTCCAAGTATTGCTTGAACACACAGTTTATCAAGTCCATGAAAGTGGATGGGGAATTGTTAAGACCAAAGGACTTGACTAAAAATTTGAAGTGACCATACCGAGTACGAAAAGTTATTTTCGAAATGTCAGATTCTCTAACTCTGAGATGATGACAACAGGATCTGAGGTCTATCTTAGAGAAACAGCTGGCACCCTGAAGTTGGTCAAACAAGTCATCGATTTTGGGAAGAGGATACTTGTTCTTAACCATGACGTTATTGAGCTAACGATAATCAATGCACATTCTGAGAGAACCATCTTTCTTTTGCATGAATAAGACTGGTGCGCCCCACAAGGAAACGCTGGGCCTGATGAATCCCTTATCTAATAGACCCTTCAACTATTCTTTTAATTCTTTGATTTATGTTGGTGCCATTCTATATGGCAAAATAGATATAGGCTGATTATCCGGAAGTAGGTCAATACTGAAGTCTATTTTCCTTTTGGGAGAAATTCTTGGAAGATCTTTGGGAAAGATATCTGAATATTCATTCACTACTGGGACTAAATCAATACTGAGACTCATGGAAATAGAATCCTTAACATGAAAAAGATGATAGACACATCCCTTGGATATCAATTTCCTTGCCCGAAGGTAGGAAATAAGCTGACCTCTGAAAGCAGATACACTAAACTTCTACTCTAGGATGGGTTTATTTGGAAACTAAAATTAGACTATTTTGTTTCTATAGTTGACTGTGGCATAGCAGGAATGAAGCCAATCCATGCCGAGAATGGCATCAAAATAGTCATCTCTAATTCGACTAAGTCTGCTGAGGTGACTTTCTAAAATATCATAATTGGGAAGTTCCTGTATACCCGCCGGTCTATGATGGTTTTACCCACTGCGGTAGAGACTGAAAAAGGCTCTACTAGAATTTTGGGACTGATTCCAAAATCAAATGCTATATAAGGAGTGACAAAAGACAAAGAAGCTCCTAGATCTAGCAAAGCATCAACATGCACATGAAATATCTATAATGTACTAGTAACAACATTAGGAGAATTTTCCTAATCCTGTTGGGACTGGAGAGCATAAAGATGATTTGGGAATTTCCCACTAGTAGCACTGGAGGTGGCACCCTACTAATTTGGGCGACCGGACTAAGCTGAGGAGCAATTCTGTTGACCCTAAGGACCTGGCTAAGGACAGTCTCTAACTCTGTGGCCTAGCTTACTACATCTAAAACAAATACCACTGCCATCTCTGCAAATACCCTGATGGTGCTTGCCATAATTCTGGCAAAGGGGATAGGTCCGGGCACTACTAACACTGCCCTGGGACTTAGAGCCTAGCGGTCTATATTTGTTACCCTTTTTGAACTTAGGAACTGAAGCACTGGCTGTAGAAGGAGCTGGAAATGATGACTTAGGATGAAACTGAGAATGGTTTTCTCCTTCTAACTTAGGTTGAGCAAAGTTGAGACTACCTATCTTCGCTCTCTTATTCTGCTTCTCCTTTATCTTACTCTTTGGCTCCTCTATCTAATGAGCATGAGTCATGAGCCTGGCTAAAGTTTGTCACTATTTATCATGGCGGATCTACACTCATTAACCATGCTGTTATTCACCTCTAAAATGAACTTACTCATCCTTGCCCTGCTATCTGCAAACACATGGGGGGCATATCTGGATAATTGAGTAAACTTAAGAGAATACTCTTTCAATGTCATATTTCCCTGCCTAAGGTTGATAAATTCTAGCACCTTAGCTTCTCTAAGCTCTAGGGGAAAGAATCTATCAAGGAAATCAGACGCAAACTCCTCCCACTCAACTGACCCTGCGTCATCTGCCCTCTCTGATTTCCACTGCTTGAACCAAGTATAAGCCACATCCTGCAATTGATATACAGCTAGCTCAGCACTTTCAACTGTAGTTACCCCTATGATGTCTGTCATATTATGTGCTGGATCTAGGAATTCCTGAGGGTCCTCATCTGTCTTAGATCCGAGAAAGGTTGGAGAATTCATTCGGGTAAAGTCCCAAATCTTAGCTGCAGCTGAATTGGTCACTGGGTTGGACGAAACGACAACTGGTCATTCATTTTGAGCAACAACTAACTGAGCAAGAATAGTAAATGCGACCCTAAACTCCACATGAGAAACATGTTTGTCCAAGGGATCTTCTTAGACGGGCTGGGTTCTTCTCTTGGGAGGCATGTTCTGAAATAAAGAGAAGAAGTAGATTAGACTGAGCGATTGACTTGAGATTATACTCATTGGCACAATATGAATATTGAAAGAGGGGAAACTATTTCCTAAAAAAGCTTATAGGTTTCTGCACATAAATGTGGCGCGCAACACACCCATGTATAAGACTCTACTAGATGCGACTTTCAGACTTCCTAGGACGTTATTGAACCTTAGGATCCGATACCAAGTTTGTAACACCCCGAATCTGGTACTTAGAATGCTACATGGTGCTCATGACCCTGAGGGACCATAAGCTAACCCATGACTGATATCTGTACCTGTATACTGCATAAAAATACTGAATAATGCAGAAACATGAACTGAAAGACCATAAGGTTCAAAATTGAACATAATCTAGATAATATAGCATCCATGTGGGGTAATACAATACCCAAAACAAAACTGAAGATACTGAAGTCTGAAACATGATAGTCTAGAAAACCTCTAACAGACTAGATAGTCTAAATAAGGAGTTGATGGGATATGTACCCAAATAACTCCAACTAATAAACTAATTAATGGGATAATAGAGAAATAATCATGTCCTCGAAAGATGAGGACTCACTTCTAACTCTGTCTATGGATATCTGGAATCTACTGTTGCTCTGGAGCTTATGTCTTTGAACCTATGGTGTAAGACACCATAGCGCGAATGTGTTAGTATGATTGAATATACTGGTATGCATGTGAGGTAGGATAAATGCTTGGGGTTAATATGCATGAACAATAATAATAACGGACTAACTATCATGAGCGTGAGAATACATGCATAAGACATAATAACTAACACTGATATCATAATACCATGATTACTGAATATGAATACTGATAACATGACATACTGATAACTGATATAAATGATAACATGAATGACTGTATCTGATAGCCCTGTATCTGATGGAACTAGCTAAGTTTCATACTGTATCTGACAATCCTAAATTTAAAGAACTATCTGAGTTCTATTACTGATACTGATTGACTATATCTGACAGTCCTGATTTTGTAACATAAAATTGTGGGAAGCAGTTATCTAATCGACATAACCCAAATATGCTATAATAGCTGAGCTGGGGTCCAATCTATGCCCTGATTGGAAGGGTGTCAATACCGTGCCACTGGTAAGGACAATATGTGAGTAACCCCAATATAAAAGGTAACTTTAGTGAGAACTGTGGGAACCCCCATATAATAGGTTAAGCCACCTCATCTACCCTCATATAGCAGGCTATGATGTCTCAACCTATGTTGGCTACATAGTTCAGTAATGCAAGGATTTCTTCTAAGAATCTCACCGTAATATAACAGGTGAGTTCCTATCCCTGGGTTTACTCGGTGCTAATTTCTACTCCCATCTGAATAGATGTTGAACATGATTTACTGAACTGAACATGGACTGAGTTACTGAATTCCGTTGACTGATAAAATACTACTGATATCTGACAACTGACTGAGTTTATAAGATCATTGAAATTTCCTGGGTCATAAGATTATTTGAAGTCTAAGGATCATAGCTTGACTGAGAATATCATGAACACATGACATGGATCTAGGCACACAGCTAATGTTTCGGGTACAAGTACCTCCAGGACTCGATGGAAGGAAACTGACAAACATGACTTACTTGAACACATGACTAATAGCATAATCCATAGTTCATTCATTGAAGCATTTCATCAAACATTTGATACACATGAACTTGTACATACATGGGGATTTCATGATATCATGCTAGTTGGGCACTTTTCCTTCATATAGAAATTTAATCAAACACATGGTAAGCAAGGCACACGTAGACAATATTATACAACAATTTAACATCATGATTCAATTCTAATTTCATCATACAAGAGTTTAGTTATAGGTTTGCATGAATCTATATCTATACAAATCAAACCTACATAGCATTTATCACCCAACATGGAATAAAATTCAATTACTCATTATCACCATGATCAAGAGAAGCCCCATCATGAAATCCATAAACTTGAACTTAGAAAATGAATTCTTGGGCTTCATAGACGAAAGGGGGTCCATGAATGAACACTATGCATACCTGGATTGAGTTTCTTGAAGTTCTTGAACTTGAAGAATTTGGATCTCTTAATTATTGAAGAAGATTTGGATTTTTATTCTTGGGGTTTAACCTTAGAGAGAAACCCTAATATTTGTTGTTGTGAAATAATAATGAACAAATAAGATGAAATCGGATTTAACTGGGTATATATAAGTGGGTGCTAAAATACCAAAATACCATTTTAAAAATCACCTAAAAATACTGAATGTATGGTGTGACGGGATAGGGTGACGGTCCATCGTTATTGCTATGGCCTATCGGTCCCGACCATCAGACCTGGGCAGAAACGAGTCTCACTGCCTCAGTGCGATGGCAGGCTCCGACGGTCCATCGAGCTAGTGACAATTCATCGGCTGATACCGTCGTTCTTGGGCAGAAAGTAGTTCTACTGCCTTAGTGCAACGACAGTCTCCAATGGTCCGTCAAGCTAGCGACGGTCCATCGACCTGTTCGTCGATTCTGGGCAGTCCGAACTGCTTTCAAAAAATGTCCATAACTTCTTCCCCCGGTATCGGATTTTGATAAAATTGATATAGATGGAAAGATTATTCAATTTCCCACATGATAGAAAGTGAGAATCTTAAAAATACCATGTGTACAAAAATGGATTCATATTTCAAAGAAAGTTCTAACATCCTTGAGATGATTTCAAGCTAGGAAAAAGGCATAGGTATTACACATATCTAGGTACTAGTTTAACACTTAATTCATGAGGTCCATGAAAGTTGTTGGAGTATTGGTTATCCCAAAAGACATGGCAAGAAACTCAAAATGACCATAACAGGTTTTAAAAGTCATCTTTGGAATATCACATTCCTTACTTTAAGCTGATGATAGTCGGATCTAAGGTCTATCTTTAAGAAATAACTTGCACCTTGCAATTGATCAAACAAGTCATCAATTCTAGGAACAGGATATTTGTTCTTGACTGTAACTTTATTCAACTGATGATAGTCGAAGCACATGTGCAAAGAACCATCTTTCTTTTGCACGAATAGGATGAGAGCGTCCCATGGAGAGATACTAGGCCTTATGAAACCTTAATCTAAAAGATCCTTGAGTTGTTATTTCAACTCCTTAAGCTCTGCGGGAGCCATATGGTAAGTAGGAATAGAACTAGGCCGAGTAACTGGGAGAATATCAATACCAAATTCTATATCTCTATCGGGAGATACCCCTTGGAGATCTTTTGGAAATACATCAGAAAACTCACTTACTACATTGATGGACTAAACTGTTGGAGTCTCAGACTTTGTGTCTTTAACTCGAAATAGATGGTAAATGCAACCTTTGGAAATCAACCTTCTGGACTTAATATAAGATAAGATATGAAATGACTCTTGGGAGACACCGAATTAACTGACCACTCAAAGACTGGCTCATCTGAAAACTAAAACTTCAACACTCTGGTGCGGCAATCTATAGAAGCATAACAAGAATAATCCAATCTATACCCAAAATAAGATCAAAATCAACCATGTCTAACTCTATTAGGTCTGCTAACATGACTTTATGAAGGACGGTGATAGGATACTTTTTATAAATTTTTTTAACAACAACTAACTCACCTACTGGAGTAGAAACCAAGAAAGGCTCAGGGATCTTTTCAGAACTTATCTTAAAATTTACAGCAACTAACGAGGTCACATAAGAGAAACTCGACCCAGGGTCTAACAACACATAAACATCAAAATAAAAGACACAAAGCATACCAGTAATAATATCTGGGTAATCTTTCTATTTCTGGTGAGATGGAAAAGCATAAAACTGATTTTGGTGCTGACTGCCACCAGTACTAGATGGTGCGCCCCGAGAAGGAGCTGGACGACCTACAGGGGTTGGTGCACTGGTAGCCTGAGTCTGAGGATAAACATCTCTGTTTCCATGCTTAGTATATGGATACTCTCTAATTCTATGTACCATCTTGCCACAACCAAAACAACCCTTCTGCTCGGCCAAGCACCCACCGAGATGTGTTCTACTACCCTTATCACATGGAGGATAATTGGGCTTACCACTCACACTATTCTGTGATCTAGACATAGAAGACTTACCCCACTACTCCTGCCTACCTCTGGGAGTGAGAGCACTAGATGAAGACAGTGCTGGCATAAATGAATAGATTTAAAACTATGGGTAATTCCCCTATGGGATCTAGTCTAACTATACTCAAACTACCCTGATCTAGCCCTCTTATTTACTCTCTCTCTTTCCTTCATATTATCTACCTCAATCTACTGAGCATGCATCATCAATCTAGAAATATCCATTTCTTTATTGAGCATAGCAGTTCTACACTCCTTAACTACTAATCCAGACACACTGGTCATAAATGTACTCATGCTTGACCTAGGGTCAGCCATCTGATCTAGGGCATACTTAGACAACTGGTTGAACTTGAGGAAATACTCTTTCACTACCATGGAGCCTTACCTTGAGTTCATGAACTCTTCTATCTTGCGCTTCCCCCATCTCAAGTGGGAAGAATTTATCTAAGAACACATCCTGAAACATCTGGCAAGTCATTGGAGTTGCATTATCTTCTCTACTCTTCTTCCACATCACTACCCAATCATAAGCAACATCTTTCATCCTATAGGATGCCAATTCTACACTCTCCTCCTTATTAACATGCATCACTTAGGTGATCTTCTTCACCTCATTAAGATACAACTGTAGGTCCTCACCTGCTTTCGACCCAAAGAATTTTGGCGGATTCATTCTCATAAAGTCTTGAATTCTAACTATGGCTAAATCCCCATCTTGCTGAGGTAGGACTGCATCCTGATGATCACCTTGAACATTAGAAGTCACAGCTTGGGATAGAGCCTAAAAAGCTGCCCGAAACTCTACATGTGACACATTCTCATTTACAGGATCTGCGAGCTGAGGCGGTTGGTTATCATTTCTACGTACATTAGCTCTGTGAGGAGGCATATTATGTCATAAAAAAGCATGAGTTAATAATAGATAGTGACAGCTGTAAGCACAATGGATTATGAAAGAAAGAGAGGATTTTTCTAAAATGCTCTATAGCCCCTTGCTCATAGATGTAGCGCACTTCACACCGATGAGCAAGGCTCTATGTAGCATGGTTTGTCTGACTCCCTAGGACTCTCTAAACCTTAGGCCCTAATACCAAGTTTGTAATTTCCCAAAATCTAATTTCGGGACGTCACACAAAGCTTAAGGCTACGAGTAGCCTTAAGCTAACCCTTTGAGCCTACCACTGAGTCCAAACCTTACTTCAAGATCATGTAGTTAAAAAATAATACTGTATCATACCAAAATTGAACTGAATAAACTACAGATAAGGTCTTAAAAAAAGACTGAAAGTCTGTAAATAAACTCATAGTTTGATAAGCCTCTACTACTAATAAAGAACTAGAGAGCCATTGGGACAGACCCCCAACTGACTCGGACTAAATTGAAAATGATAACTCAAATACTATAAAAGATGGAAATCTAAAGAAGTAGACCCTCAAATCATGAGGACTCACCAACTGTGGGAGCATAGATAAAGATGCTCAAACTGCTCATGCTGCTGATACAGAGCACCTGAACCTGTATTATAGGATAATGTAGCACATAGACGTATATGTGGATCAGTACTTTGAAGATGTATTGAGTATATGGGGTGTAATGCACAAGTAAACATCATCATAATTAGAAAGTAAATTAATATGGATGTATATGACTCACATAAGGTTGAATATCTAAAATATGAAAATGCAAAATCATGTATAAAAAATCATACTTGTAAATCTTGTGAGTCATAACACTTAGTTTTATAAAAGCTTTTCTATCATTCTTTTCTTTTGAAACTTAGAAGCTTTGGGACTTAGAGACTTTGGGACTCAGGGAATTTAGGCTTGGGAGTTTCTTTTAACCGATATAAACCATATGAGATGACATGGAGTCCAATATCTAGCCCACGTTGGGGAGAGTTGTTATACCCTTTCCATCAGAATAGAACCTTAACTTGAGTGTTCACTATCTAGGTCATCCACGTAGAAATGGGAATAATCTTAATCCTACGATGGCACGTAGTTTTGGGGTATGAGACCTTAGAATCATACCCAACTCGGTGCTAAATACTACTCCTATCTTATGCTCGAAACTTTAGGAAATCCACCTTGAAATAGCATAAAGGTTTATAATTTAAATTGATTATGCTTCTCTTCTTAAAAACTCAAACTATGTGAAAAATGTGGATTCCTTGTCTTAGCTTAGGATCAAAAGATCAATCTTTGATCTTGAAAGCACATATCAAAACTTGTCAATAAAACTTGAGATCATAATCTCCTTGTAAACTCATTACTTGTACTTTAGGACTCAAAGTATAAAGGTTTGATACATAAAAATCATATTTAAACTCCATGCTCCATAATTACCTTAGAAGCTTTCAACAATCTTAATCAAGATAATGGAAAATAACTCATAATATAAATCTCATAATTTCAAACATGGATATATGTAAATCTTTTTCAATTGAAGCCTTAAATAACATGATAATTTCATAAATAAAAAAATAATCAGAATTGGGTATCAACCTTAACTTGCAAATTATGTAATCTCTAATAAAAACCAAGTTTTGGGGTACAAGAATGAAAGATTTGTCCCTGTTCAAAACTCACATACCTTAGATGATGAACTAAATGAATAATCTTGCTTTTTGAGATGCTATTTGTGCTCTTGAATGAAGATTCTTGAAGCTCTTGGTCAAGGGATATTAAATCTTGAAATAATTTGGAAAAAGGATGCTGGAATCTTGAGTTTCTTGGAGATGAATATTGAAGCCTAGGGTTTTGAATGAGAGTAACTTCTATGAAACTTAGCATATAATGCTTCTAAAAGGCTTTAATCATGAGTTTGAATGGATTGGGGGTTGGGAAAAAGTCCAAAATACCCCTCCTTTAACTCATGAACGAAACTAGAAAAATAAACTAGGGTCCCAATTTTTGTCCTTGGCGTGACACACCACTATTGCTCCAAGCCAATGGAGAATGCCAACTGAGAAAATACTTGGTGGCGCGACGCGGAGGTATCGCATTGCCACCTTGGATGGGACCTGGAAACTCAGTGCGACGCACTACTATCGCGGACCTTCACTGGAATCGGACAATTGAAAATTTAGCTCTCTCCGTGAAGCATCAATATCATAGAGGGCCATTGGAAATTGACAATTAGGAATTAACACTGCTCCGCGATGCACTAAGGGTCCAAATGACTGTGTTTTGCATCTGGAACTTAAAATAGCCATAACTTCTTACCCGGTTATTAAATTTAGGCCAATATTATATCATTGGAAAGCTTATTCAATTTCCTACGAAATGGAAAGTCTAGATCTAAAGAATTCCATACAAATAAATAATATTAATTTTGGGAGCTATCCCTTAACACCCCAGGGATGGATTCTAGCTAAAAAAGGTATGGGGTATTACAAATGTGCACGAATATGAGCTATAATCTAGAGCTGACATGTAAGGCATGAGAAGATATCATGATAGATAAAGTGTAAAACTTTGCGCTGAGGTAAATATGGGTTGGGAATCATCCCCTCCTACTGCTATTCTACGCATACTGACATTACTACTAAATCTGAAAATCTGACTAGGTTACTTGTCCTACCATCTTCCCTTTATCTTAAAGTCATTATCTTAAGTCTGTGAATACTTAATAAACTCTAAGTCGAACTAAAATCACTTTAATCTAGAGCCTAAGATATAACAATACTCATAAACACTAAACTCATTCTGAAGGACTACCCTGATAATGGAAGGTCCACTACTAGTACTTCCTTTTGATACACAATTCTTAGCTTTCTATTGCCCCAACAATCATCATATAGCAACCTCAACACTGACTATATTAGAATTCTCAAATTCTTTTTCTACTAGTTCAGTCTAGAGATTCAAACTTAGATCAACTAAAGTTGAGGTACTACCCCTCCATTCAAGGGCTGGTTCATTTAGAAACAGAAAATGAACTATTCTGTTCAACAATCAACTGAGGCATAGCATGAATGGATCCAATCCATGCCGATAATGACATCAAAATATTTCATCTCTAATTATACTAAGTTTGTTGAAATGAATTTCTGAGATATCATAATCGGATAGTTTCTTATACCCGCCGGGCTATGATAGACTGACCTACTGGGGTAGAGACTACGAATGGTTCTATTAAGATTTCTATTTTGACTTTAAAGTCGACTGCTATGTAAGGAGTTATAAAATACAAGAAAGCTCCTGGATCTAATAATGCATAAATGTGTAATGGAAGATCTATAACGTACTAGTGACCATATCAGGAGGACTTTGCTGATCTTGTCTGGACTGAAGTACATAAAGCCTATTTGGGAATTGCCCACTGGTGGTACTAGAAGTGGTACCCTGATGATTCATGAGACCGGACCGAGCTAAAGGATGGTTGGACTGACCCTATTGGAACAAATCTCTTCCCCTATAAGACAATACTCTACACTCCCACATCCTATGGCCTGGCTTACCATATCCAAAACATACATCATTGCCAGCTCTACACACTCTTTTATGGTTCTTACCACATTCTCTGCAAAGTGGATGGGTACGACCACTGCTCACACTACGCTGGGTTTTAGAGCCTGGCGCCCGATCCCGACGGTCATTTTTGGACTTTGTTACTCGCACCCGGAATAAAAGCAAAACTAGGACTAAGGATCTCTGATGGAACTAGAAACGGTTAATACTTCCTGATCTTGGATTAGAACCATTTGTTCTAGCCCTCTTATTCTTCCTAGATCCCCTTCCTTACTATGTTGAGTATAATACAACAGTTTATAAATTATTTTGAGCAATTACTGAATAAGCTAAGGTAGTGAAAACAACTCTAAATTTAGCATGAGAGACATACTCATGCAAGGGATCTGCCTGAATGGGCGAAGGAGCTGGCTGGTTTTCATTACTTTTTCCATTAGCTTCTCTGGGTGGCATGTTCTGGAAGTATAAGGAAGATATGAATTAGACTGAGAGTTTAACTTGAGCTCATGCTCACTCATACGACATGAATACTGAAAGAAGGGAAAATTTTCCTAAAACATCTCATAGCCTCCTATCCATAAGTTTGGCATGCTACACACCCATGCACAAGACTCTATGAAATATGGCTTTCAGACTTCCTAGGACACTGTTGAACCTTAGGCTCTGATACAAAGTTTGTAACGCCTCAAGTCTGTACCCCGAACCATAAGATAACCCATGACTGATATCTGTTGTGAGCACTGAAAATAAGATACTATAATAATACTTAAAAATAGGTTAAAATTCCATAAGGTTCTTAACTGAAATACTGATAAAATATAACATCTGTGATAATACCTGTAAAATTGTAAGTTTTCTGAAAAGCCTCTAACTGAACTGTCTGAAAATGGAGTTGATAGGACAAGCCCCCAACTAACTCTGACTACTGAAATACTAAATCTACTATAATAATAAAATAAAAGAATATCCTCAATGGATGAGGACTCACTACTGAATCTAAAATTGCTAAGTAGGTCTGAATCTGTCTATGCGAGGTCATGAACCTGAGAGTCTAAACCTATGATATAAGACATTATAGCTCAAAGAAAGAGTATGCATTAGTACGTGGAATATACTGGTATGCTAGATAAGGTAAGGCTGAATACAAGGGTTCATATGCATAAACAATAATAGACTAAAATGATATAGAGTAACTAAACATGAGAGTATATAGATAATCTGAAACTGTTGTAAATAGTGAGTATGTAATACTATCCATATATGTATACTGTAACTGAAATTTTCTATAGATAATTACTGATTTCTAATACTGAGTAACTGATAATCTGAGTTACTGATACTGATTGACTGACAGTCCTAATTTTGTAGAACTGAACCGAGTTCTATTATGAAGATTGAGACTGAAATAGTGGGGGGTAATTATCTAACCGATATGCCCCTTTTATTAATAGATTTGGGGTCCAACCTGTAATCCCAGTTGGAAGGGTATCAGTATCGTTCCATGGGTAAAGATACTAAAGAGTCACCCTCTACTGGCAGGTGCCTCAAACGAGAATAATGGTACCTTCTACTGGCAGGTAAAGTACCTCATCAACCCTTAACTGATATGTTGATTTCTCAACCTATGTTGGCTACGTAGTTTTAGAATGTAAGGATTGCTTCTAAGTATCACACCCTCTACTGGTAGGTGAGTCCCCATGCTAGGGTTTACTCAGTGCTGAATCCTACTCCCAACTGAAAGAAATTGAACTGATTATACTGAACTAGACTGGACTGATACTGAGTTTACTAAATTTTCCTAAGTTCTGTAACTGACTAAGGGTACTATTGATCGTGCCATGACTGATACTATTCTGTAACTGACACTGGCTTTAGGCAAATAGCTAAATTATCGGGTATTAAATACCTTCAGGACTCGGTAGCATGAAAAGTATAACATCACATGATCTTGCAAAGCATAATGATGTACACATGTTCATATTTCATCTATAAAGACATTTTATCAAACACTTGTAGGGCATAAGCTAGTACATATACGAACATGTCATGATTTCATCACTTTATTCACATGGACATTCTATCAAACACTTGGGGAGCACAACTTTATGCATATAATCATGGTGAACATATAAGCATGGCAAATACAATAAGGGAATACTAGATCTTAATTTTTGGCGGATTTCAAATGAAAGTTAAATTTTATTTTAATTAGTTGTAGTAATTAATATTCTCAAATTGTCCTCTGTAAATGTAATATAAGTAACAAAATCCCAATTTTTCATCATCAAAAGTTGTTGCATGTGTCGGCATAAATAAAAAAGTATTGCAAGCGATGCGCCCCAATCCACTGTAGAGCGGTCACGACCAAATCTCAGGATCTTGATACACTCGTGTAGTTGATGAGAACAACTTGATTGAGTTGACTGAGGATGACTTGGGCAAATTGATGGTTGGGGATGATAGTTGTCTATATAAGGTGAAGGATATGTTGTCGGACAAACCCATGATACTTTTTATTTTTTCCTTCTCAATATTTCTTTTGATTTAAGATAAGGTCTTCTATTAGAAAAAGCAATAAGGAATTCCTCTATCATGCCAGTGAGAAATCTTAATCGGATATAGAATAACGAGAAAATGAGATATTTTATGCTCTTACAATTTGAACAAAAGAAAATTACTTTGTTAGATCTCTTATGTGTAAACATGAACAATCATAAAGATCGTAAAAATGAAATCTCATATGTGTAGAAATAAAGATCACTTCTGTGTAAAAATGAATATATAAAAAAGAAGAATTTTTCTTGTAAATAGAACATAAAAGTTTATTTAAAAAAATTGTAAGAGGTTAGAATATCATTTCTCCCTGTCGTAAACATTTTTAGACAATTTTAGACTAGATATCTGATACATTCTCATTTTAAAGTTGATAGGATAAGATTTGACGGACACCCTTAGTTGTGTATGTGTGGCGATGTTTTTCCCATTTTGGTGTCTAAAAGATATCTTGTGGTTTATTGAATGATTGAAGTTTCCAATAATGGGAAGGAAGAAACGTTTCATGTACAGGTCTATATAACCTATATATATCCTAAACTTTCTTTATTTGCATTGTTGCCAACTGTAAAGGTGATATAATAACTAAAATATTTGAGATCCCCCTGCATTTACCTCTATGATAGCCTAAATAGGAGTTTTATTTCCTTTAGTCAATAATATTCACTAATGAAAATTAGTAGGTGATCAAGATGAAAGACATAAGACACAAAGATATACACATATATATAGAGAGAGCATATATATGTCATGGCCAAGCTACTTCTTGGTTACCACAACCAAATCCCCCATCATTTGATAAAACACGACATATTTTAAACACCAAAATGGGTAAGATGTATCTACACATACATAATACAGGGTGTTCATCAAATTTAAATTCCTATAAACATAAAAATGCGAATGCATCAGATATATAGTCTAAAATTTCTTAAAATTTGATGTCGGGGAGAAATGATTTTCTAATCTTTTACAAACATTTTTTCTAAAAAGAATGTCTTTTTTACAAGAGACCTATTTCATTTTAATTTTATGCAAAACAAATATTCACTTTTACCCAAAAGTGATCTTCATTTTAACTCGTAAGGTCTTCATTTTTTATAACTCCCCGTATCTTCGGGATAGAGTTTAGACCGTCTTTCCTATGTATATAGATCTGAACTGAATTATTCTTTATTAACATACGTGTGGTGATCACTCCTATCGTAATGCCCCATAAAAAAATTCTCGAGTCGCTTTCATTTTTAGTGTTATGTTTGACAGGCTAACAACTAGAATATTTTTTTGTGTAGAATGAAGACTTAGTTTTATTTTTTTACTCTTAATCTTTGGGATACAACTTTTTAACCTTCCCGATATCCGTTTGTGGATTTTCTTGTTGCGTTCTGAAGGGGCAAGGTTTTAGTACGTCTCAGAAGAGTTTTAGAATTATTAGACGAGCCTAAGATCGCATTTGGGTTGGCAAAATAGTATCTATCTGCGATAAGGGGGCGCCGCCCAGCTTAGAGAGCCTCTCTAAGCAAGGCGCCGCCCTGGTTAGGGAGCCTCTTAGAGCAGGGCACCGCCCTGCCAGTCCCGGGGGTGCTCAATTTTCAGCTTTCAACCTCCAAACATTTGAGGATGTTTTAGTCATTTTACCCTACTCTATCAACTTAAACACAGGATTTAATCCCTCAAACACCAAAATATTAACACATTCATCAAAATATCTTAAGATAC
Organism: Capsicum baccatum var. pendulum; assembly: GCA_030864225.1. Classification (NCBI taxonomy): domain Eukaryota; kingdom Viridiplantae; phylum Streptophyta; class Magnoliopsida; order Solanales; family Solanaceae; genus Capsicum; species Capsicum baccatum. Next base: position 58,841,839 of record CM061553.1, on the reverse strand, counting down.
TCCTTAGGGTTTCAAAATAAAAACCAAAGCAACTCAAGATTCAGTCCTGGGTTTTTGAAACTAATTGCATATTTGAAATCCCCAGAATGTAGTCTTCAAGAAACATCCATTGTTTTCTAATTTCAAGGTACGCGGGGTTTTCATAAATTCTCATGGGCATAGAAATTATGATTTTAGAAAGAGTTTTCAGATTTATGAATATGATCATGTTTTAGAATACTTGAAGAAATTGTTTTTGTCTTTAGGCCTTCCCCAATTGATATATGTATATATATATGTATAGGTTTTACTATTGATGATTGATTTGAGAGCATGATTCATATGAATGCCCCTCTCTTGTTATGATCTTCCTTACTTATCTTATGATATGGACTATTTTTGAAATACATCTTGAAAAGTATGTTATGAAGTGTCTTAAATTACGAATGATTTGGTTCTGAATCTTTAATTTCAAAGCGAGGGTTGTTGGTATTGAAAAGAAATGTTGAAAATGCATGTAATGAAAGAGTGCATGGATTTTGTCAAACGCACATGACCACCTTATGTTTGAAGAGTTCTTGCATAGTTTTGACGTATGCTTTTAGAACATGAAATCTTTTATACTATTTGCATGTTTGGGTGGTCAGAACCATGTTTTAATGAAAGATCATGCATATTGCATTATGACTCAGAAATAGGACTTGCAAGTCTTGGTGTGACGACACCAATTCAGATTTTGCCATGATAATTTAGAACATATTTAATGCATGTTTGAAAGCAGACCTTACAGATGTTGAAATTAGAAACATGCATGATTCAGAACAGGATAAAAATTGGGAATAAAGAGATCTTAGGTGGTTCCTTGAAGAAGGCAGGAGTTCGGACAACTTATTACCCAAAACCATGATTTTTCGATTCGGGTTTATATATTATGCTAGCCTAGAGCCCTGTGGCGTATCATATTCAGGAACTCCAACCCTTGCAGTACACTTAGGTTGGAGGCTTCCCCACCGAGTCAATGGCGGATTCCATACCGCCCATGGAATATTAGATTTTTAGGGGATACCGCCTAACTCAGAAGTAATACGCAGATCAGAATTTTAGATTTACAGACAGGTTACATGTTCTTAGAAAGTGCCCATGTATTTTTAAAAACTACTTTATGCATGGTGTTTAGTGAAAACTTTGCTCTCATATTATATATATATGTTCAAATACTCTATTTTGGACTACTTCGCGTTCCAGTACTTTTGCGTTGACCCCTCCTTCCAGGTTTTGAGGCACAGTTTAGGGGTCCAGTTAATCATTAGATATTTTCAGATAGCAAACTGGATTTTCACAGTGGTGAGACTTCTATGATCTAGAGGGCCTAGTTATTTTAGACTTTTATCATTGGTTATGTTTTGGTATACTGGAGGCCTTGTCCCAGTGTTCAGACAATATGTTTAGTTTATAGTAGAGATTTTGCAGATTGCGTCAGACACTATTATTCAGATACATTTATAGATTGACCATGTTTCCGTACTAATTTCTATTTTTTGCATTATCTTTTATATGAATAGTATGCATGATTACCAGATATAGAAGGGTGTTCTGGGCCTTCATAGTTTGGGATGCTCGTCACGGATAGGGCCCCAATTTGGGTCATGAAAAACTTGGTATCAAAGCACGGTTATGGTCCCAGGGTGTCTACAAAATTGCATCGGGATGAGTTTTGTTTATGGGTGTGTAGCGCACTACACTTATAAGCAGGAGACAACTAGGCGTTTAGGAATGTTTCCCCTTCTTCATGTTCTAGTTCGTGCAATAGAGTCAAAATGTTCCCCTTTCATACTCAAATTTGTGCTATGGTGTCACCCATACGAAAATAACAGTCATCCTAATTCTTTCCTTACTCGGATATTCTCAGAGATGTCTCATTATTGGGATGATTCAAGTACAAAAGTTTAGAGTTTAAATGGTATGGTTCTTTCTGATCGAACCATATAAGATTTCTGCAAGGACTTGAGAAGACCCCGTTAGTACTTTAAAATATATTGATTCTAGTGTAAACCTTGATTTTAATGAAATCGTGCTTTTCAGCCTGCAGTATTAAGTGTATTCAGTCCTTTCCAGAACTTATGTTGCCAATGTCATGCTTCAGAGGTAATAAGGTATAGCAAAATGTTGGAACTGTATTTTCACCCGAGTAGAAGTATAAGTTAAAGTGTCAGTGTTATGACCTATTGGTAGTGAAGTCACAAGTTTAGAGGTCACAGTGAGGGTGACTTTTGTTTAACTAAATAGTTATAGTTGAATAAGTGATGTTTGAGGATGATTTAATATTTACTCCTTTATAGTGATAGACTAATGTGGTAGCTAGTAGCATGTGTGGATTGTATGGTAGTCTGTGGATGAAGTGTTTGACTCAGATTTTATTTATACAGAGTAAGATGTGTATCCTTAGATCATTTAATATTGTGTGTCAATTTTCTATCTCTTGTAATATGTAATCTTATTATCATGGTGTTTTTGAAAAATCAAAGTCTAGTGAAGCCGTGTGAGGCCTATTTTGATTCACTAGCAGCTTGCTGTCCAACTTGTTGTTCTTGTGTTGGTTTAATATATGTATAGCTGAATCTATTTGCATGAGATTGAGTAAGTAATTAGGAGGTGAGAGATTAGTATAAGTAGATAAGATTGTATGGGGTTATAATATCAGATTAAGATTGACCATGCCTATTATGTGACTTTAACTCCCCTTGACCTTCTTTTGTTGGTAGTTGTAAACCAGTACTACTTATGAGAAGGTATGTAGTAGATTTGTGAGGTATTTGGATAGAATGTTCAGATTTGACGGACTAGTATATTATGTTGCCTTCTTCATCGATGGTAGATAATTGATGCTAGACCATTGGCTTGAATTTAATGTAGAATGTGAATGTAGGAATAGTGGCATGAGATTGATGATGCATATTTTGTGAGATTAAATTAATAGGCTTGATGTGTTGAAATAGTACGTGCAAATGGATTATGATAAGAAAAGCCGTAAGGTCATGATCGATTATTGTGGTTGTGAAGTTCTAGCATACTATTGTTTCTTGATGTTTATTTCGTAGTGTCCGAGTGAGAATTATGTGTAAGGTTGGATTGTAAATCATGTTTAGCACTAGACATTAAGTTTGCATAGTTGATGGCCATTAAGGTAGATGTGATGATTGCTTGAGTAATGATACCAGATTTATAGAAGTGATCTAATAGGCTTGAACAGTGTACGCAAGAGATTAAGTTCATTTAAATTTGTAATGAAGTATGATGTTGTATGTTTGATGCAGAAGTATGACAAGGTGATATGAGGTAGTAGTATTTCTCTAAGACTATTACATGTTGTGTGTGGTTAGTATTACCATTGAGTTGCTAGATGGAGAAAGACTAGTAGATGTTATATGGGCTCTAAATAGCCAGGTTAAAGAGTTTTGATTGATAGTGTTGGGATTTTTTATATGATCTTGATTCTCATATTAATGAGATATAATTTTGGAGTCGCGATATTGGTAGGCTATGACGAAAGTGGTATGGTTTATCAAAGGATCGGTGATATCCATGTTAAGTGTTAGAAATCTAAGCTTGAGCTTTGAAGGTTGAACCGATAGAAATAAGTGTGCAAGCATTATACTATGACTATTGGGGCTATCGAAATATAGAGTGTATCTCAGAAGGTAGTATTAGCAGTGGGCTTTCCACTTTCATGTGTGGTCTTTCAGGTTAAATTTCTATTTAATTATATGTATTGTTGTATTCCAGACCCCAGAGTGTGGTGAGTGTAGTTCAGTTTAGAGTCTAGTAATAAGGGATCTCTTGAACTTAATATGATGGCTTAAAGACAAGGGGGAGATGATAGAACGAATAACCAAGTCAGGCTCTCAGATTTTAGTAATGATGTCATGATGATATAGAACGTTAGAAAGTGAGGGTGAGACTCAAACCATTCTTATCTCAGTATTTTTCAGTGATTCCAATGCCTACCCAAGCTTTACGTTTCAGTTCCATGATCATAGTTTATGTTCATGTATATGATAGAGAATCACGTGCTCTTCCAGTTCTAAAATGAGGAGTTCCAGTTCATTCAGTAGTCGGAATCACATTCCATATGTTATAAACTTCAAATTGAGGTCATACAGCTCATGATTCACATAGTCACACTTTATGGTGTGCTCAGTTCTCATAATTCATGCTATACTCTTTATGATTGACAAGATTCATCTTATAGTCATGTATGCCCCAATTCATATTTTCTTTGATAAATCTCGGATATTGATTTTCTATTCCTCAGGCCCCAGTTAAGTTTCAAGTTTCATATAATATCCTCCCATTGTTCAAGGTCTTATGTTCTAACCTTTTTGTGACTCTTTCTTATGTGATGATAGTGGTGATGAGTAAATGTTTCTTATCAATGAAAGATCATAGTATGCTTCTTTTAGATAAGTCCACAAGTGTAAAGTAAGATCTAGGGCCAAGTCTTTGGTAGATGTTATGGTTAGTGGAAATTTATGTGTGTATATTCTTGGGGTAGTGCATGGGAGTTATATTGACAATGGATTAGAGAATATGTGAACTATGTCCTTATGGGTGTTTGCCTTGGAGTTCATATGCGGTTATAAAGATAGGCTTGAATGACATGTTGAGATTTAAGTGGAGGGACGCAATATGCGCTATTGAATCCATAATAAGAGATTAGAGTTAGTCATTGAAGTGGTAAGGCATGATATGCGTAGGATGTGAACTTTAAAAAGATATAGAAGATTGAATAATATGGTTTGCACTAGTATCATAGTGTGGCATGTTGTAGTTTGTGATTTAGAGTTAGGCTTGACCACGGTGAAGGGATTTAAGCTACTTTAGACATTCATGGAAAGATTTATCAATGCCCATATAAGAATTCTAAGTTGAATCAAATGAGTATGGAATTTAAAGGGAATAATATAGTTAAGGGAATATTCGAGAAGTGTGCTAAGCTTAAACGTAAGAAGTGGCATTGCCTAAGGCCTGGTAATTCTATACTAGTTTATGAGTTATATGTTTATATTCCAGGTTGCAGAGTAAATGTCAATGTTGGGACCCAATAGTCGGATGTCTTGTGTGGCTCATGCCCAAGATCTTTTGCTATCTAATGCTACCAGGACTTCGTTAGGAAGAGTGTTGGTAAGATACTCCAAATTGAGTATAAGTTTCCAGTATAGTTCAGTCTATGTGGCCAGCAAATCAGTTTACCAGTCAGATTTGCATGACTTGTTTTCTCATCTTTTCATTTGTTCATGCTACTCAAAATCTCAGACATGCTACTATTCCAAGATAGAATATGCTAGTAATTAGGAGTATAGCTCAGTTCATGCGTCATACATTAGATTCAAATTTCGAATGTTCAGTTATGAATCAATTCATAGGTGCCCTGTGCATCGCCTCAGCTCCCCGAGTATCATAGTGAATTGAGCATTCATAGAGAGACATAGGGTCCCAAGGGGGGATACCTCATTCAGTTGCATGCATAGATTCTTATTACAAGCCTCGCACCAGTTATCATTGCGTATTCAGTCAGATATGCATGCATTAGAAATGCATGTTCAATAGAGAAAGTTCAGCTTATCAGTGTATTTAGTCCTGCATTAATGAGAACAACTCAGTCACAGATCAATGCATCGGGTATACATGTTCATTATGAGGATTCAGCTTATGAATAGCTTCAGTCGTGTATTCCAGCATCAGATATGCACGTCCGGTATAAGAATTTAGAATATCAGCAGTTCCAGTCTTATAGTCATGTTTCAGATCAGTGTATTCTTTCTTAGAGAACAGATCATGTCCGCGTTATTCCATACCTCTAAGGTTCAATATGTTCCTACCCATTATTTGAGGACGAATGATCCCAAGGGGGAGATAATGTAACACCCCATATCTTCGGGCTAGAGTTTAGACTGTCGTTCCTACATATGTAGACCTGAACTAAATTATTCTTTATTAACATACGTGTGGTGATCACTCCTATCATAATGCCCCGTAAAAAAATTCTCGAGTCGCTTTCATTTTTAGTGTTATGTTTGAGGGGCTAACAACTAGAATATTTTTCTAAGTGTAGAATAAAGACTTAGTTTTATTTTTTTACTCTTAATCTTTGGGATACAACTTTTCTACCTTCCTGATATCCATTTTTGGATTTTCTTGTTGCGTTGCGATGGGGCAAGGTTGTAGTACGTCTCAGAAGAGTTTTAGAATTTTTAGATGAGCCTAAGATCGCGTTTGGGTTGGCAAAACAGTAGCTCTCTGTGATAAGGGGGCGCCGCCCAGCTTAGAGAGCCTCTCTAAGCAAGGCGCCGCCCTACTTAGGGATCCTCTCAGAGCAGGGTGCCGCCCTGCCAGTACCGGGGGTGCCTAGTTTTCATCTTTCAACCTCCGAACATTTAAGAGTGTTTTAGTCATTTTATCCTACTCTATCAACTTAAACACAGGATTTAATCTCTCAAACACCAAAATATTAACACATTCATCAAATTATCTCAAGAACACTCCTTAGGGTTTCAAAATAAAAACCAAAGCAACTCAAGATTCAGCCGTGGGTTTTTGAAACTAATTGCATATTTGGAATCCCCAGAACGTAGGCTTCAAGAAGCACCCATTGTTTTCTAATTTCAAGGTACGCGGGTTTTCCTAAATTCTCATGGGCATAGAAATTGTGATTTTAAAAAGGGTTTTCAGATTTATGAATATGATCATGTTTTAGAATACTTGAAGAAATTGTTTTGGTCTTTAGGCCTTCCCCAAATTTATTTAAATTGATATATGTATATATATATATGTACAGGTTTTACTGTTGATGATTGATTTGAGAGCATGATTCATGTGAACGCCCCTCTCTTATTATGATCTTCCTTACTTATCTTATGATATGGACTATTTTTGAAATGCATCTTGAAAAGCATGTTATGAAGTGTCTTAAATTACGAATGATTTGGTTATGAATCTTGAATTTCAAAGAGAGGGTTTTTGGTATTGAAAAAAAATGTTGAAAATGCATGTAATGAAATAGTGTATGGATTTTTCCAAAAGCACATGACCGCCTTATGTTTGAAGAGTTCTTGCATAGTTTTGACTTATTCTTTCGGAACATGAAATCTTTTATACTATTTGCATGTTTGGGTGGTCTGAACCATGTTTTAATGAAAGATCATGCTTATTGAATTATGGCTTAGAAATTGGACTTGTAAGTCTTGGTGTGACGACACCAATTCAGATTTTGCCATGATAATTCAGAACATATTTAATGCATGTTTGTAAAAAGACCTTGCAGATATTGCAATTAGAAACATGCATGATTCAGAATAGGATAAAAATTGGGCATAAAAAGAGCTTAGGTGGTTCCCTGAAGAAGGAAGGAGTTCAGAAAACTCATTTCCCAATATCGTGATTTGCCAATCCGGGTTTATATATTACGCTGGCCTAGAGCCCTGTGGCATATCAGATTCAGGAACTCCAACCCTTGCGGTACACTCGGGTTGGAGGATTCCCCCCCGAGTCAATGACAGATTCCATACCGCCCATGGAATATCAGATTTGTAGGGGATACTGCCTAACTCAAAAGTAATACGCAGATCAGAATTTTAGATTTACAAAGAGGTTAAATGTTTTCAGAAAGTGCCCATATGTTTTCAGAAACTACTTTATGCATGATGTTTAATGAAAACATTTCTCTCATACTATATATATATATATATATATATGTTCAAATACTCTATTTTAGACTGCTTCGCATGCCAGTACTTTTGTGCTGACCCCTCCCTCCTTCCAGGTTTTGAGGCACAGTTTAGGGGTCCATCTAATCAGTAGATATTTTCAGATAGCAGACCGGATTTTTGAATTGGTGAGCCTTCTATGATCCAAGGGGACTAGTTATTTCAAAATTTGATCATTGGTTATGTTTTGGTCTACTGGGGGCCTTGTCCCAGTTTTCAGACAGCTTGTTTAGTTCATAGTAGAGATTTCACAGACTGTGTCAGACACTATTATTTAGATACATTTACATATTGACCATGTTTCCGTACTAATTTTTATTTTCTGCATTATCTTTTATATGAATATTGTGCATGATTACCAGATACAGAAGAGTGTTTCGGACCTTCATGGTTCGGGATGCTCGTCACGGCCAGGGCTTTGATTCGGGTCATGATATTTTTACATATAAGAAATTTTATTTTTATGATTTTGATTTTTGTAACGCCCTGAGTCTGGTACCTGGAATGCCACATGGTGCTCATGACCCCGAAGGACCACAAGCTAACCCATGACTGATATTTGTACCTATATATTGCATAATATACTGTGTAAATGCAAAAATAAAGGCTGAAAAACCATAAGGTTCAAAGATTTAATAAAATATAACATCTGAAGATATGGTATATCAATACCAAAACAACTGAAATAACTGTCTGAACATGCTAGTCCCAAAGCCTCTAAGCTATTTGAATAAGGAGTTGATGGGACATGTCCCCAACCAACTCTAACTACTGAAATAAATTAATTAATGAAATAATAAAGTAATGGTCATGTCCTCGAAGGATGAGGACTCACTGCTAACTCTAACTGCTGAGTATTGGAATGCTACTGATGCTTTGGAGCTCATGCTTCTGAACCTATGGTATAAATCACTATAGCATAAATGTGTCAGTACGATTGAATGTACTGGTATGCATGTGGGGTAGGATGAATGCAAAGGGTTCACATGCATATACTACACTACTGACTGGGTAACATGAACGTGAGAATACATGTATGAATACATAATAACTATAACTGGGGTCGTGATAACATGATTACTGAGTTTCAGTACTGATAACATGAGATACTGATAACTATATAACTGAAATAACTGATACTGAGCGACTGTATCTGACAGTCTAGTTTTTTATGGAACTAGCTGAGTTCCGTACTGTTCTGACTTGACTGTATCTGATAGTCCTGAATTCTGTAGAACTATCTAAGTTTTATTACTGAGACTGAATGACTGCATTTGGCAGTCATGATTCTGTAACTAAAACTGTGGAAAGTAGTCATCTAACCGACATGCCTCTAATATGCCATTATGGCTGAGTTGGGGTCTAATTTATAATCCCAATTGGAAGAGTGTCAATACCGCGCCACTGGTAAAGACAAAAGAGAATGGTGGGACCCTCATCTGACAATGTTTATCCACCTCATCAACCCTCACCTGACAACGTTGATGTCTCAACCTATGTTGGCTATATAGTTCAGGAATGCAAGGATGACTTCTAAGAATAACACCCTCATCTGATAGTGTGTGTTCCCATCCTTGGGTTCACACGGTGCTAATTTCTACTCCTATCTGAATAGACACTAAACATGGATTACTGAACTGAACTGGACTGAATTAACTGAGTTTCATTAATTGACAGAATAGTACTGAGATTACTCAATTATTAATCTTTCCTGAGTCACATGACTGACTGAGTTCTATGGATCATGTCTTGACTAAGGATATCATGAAAACATGACACTGACTCTAGGCACACAACAATATTTTTCTGGTAAGTACCCCAGGACTCGATGGAAAGAAACTGACAAAACATGACATTCTTGAATACGTGACCAACATCGATAATCCATAATACAATAAGTTGGAGAATTCATTAAGTACAAGTTCTAAAGCACTACAACAGCCACACATATATCCATAATTCATTGACTAAGACATTTCATCAAACACTTAACATGCATGAACTTGTACATGAATCGGGATTTCATATTATTATACTAGTATGGTATTTTTCCTTCACATAGTCATTTAATCAAACACATGGGGAGCATACTTTGGTTTTACCATCATCAATGCATCTAATTTTGATGGTTGCATAAACAAATTTTCAAATTTGAAGGGTTAATCATGATTATTAAGCAAATCATCATATACTAGGGTCAATCATTGGAATACGTAATTTAAAACATGAATCAAAACCCCATAACATCATGAACATGAATTTCAATTTAATTTACATCATGAACATTCATAAATACACAAATCTTAGATTTTGAAGGAGATTCTTGAGCTTCATGGGTGAAAGAGACCCATGAATCAACAAATGACATACTTGGGTGGATGATTTTATTGAAGTTCTTGGACTAGAAGAACTTGAATTTCTTAGTTTCTTAAAGGAGGATTTGGATCTTGTCTTTGGGGATTATCTTTGAGAGAAAACCCTAATTTGATTTTGTAGATGGATAGTGAACTTATGAGCCTTGATCTGATATAATTAGAGGTTAAAACAGGTGGAAAAAGACCCAAATACCCTTTTAAAATTGAATTTAAAATAACTTAACGAACTATGCGATAGTGAGTGCAATGGTCCATCGTTGGGTCAACAGTTCGTCGGTCCTGACCATCGCACCTGGGCAGAATAGGGGTTCACTGCCTCTGCTGCGATGGCTTGGGCGACGGTCCGTCGCTAGCTCGACGGTCTATCGGCATGATCCATCACTCTTAGGCAGAAAATAGTCTCACTGCCTCTGCTTTGATGGTTTAGAAGACGGTCCGTCGGCTCTCATCATCGCACATGGGCAGTTTTGACTGCTTTTTATATTTCGTCCATAACTTTCTACTCCGATACCGGATTTGGACGAAATTTGTATCATTGGAAAGCTAATTAAATTTTTCACATGACAAAAAGTGAAAATCTTAAAAATTTCACATGTATAAAAGTGGATTCATCTTACAAATTAAGTTTCTAATATTCTTGGGATGTTTCTAATATTCTTGGGACGATTTCAAGCTAGGTAGGAGTACGGGGTATTACAATTTTTATGATCAATCATTTCTATACTTAGGAGATCTAACAAGGTTTTTTTTGCATTCAAATTTTAAGAGTGCAATAGATCGTATTTTCTTATGTCCTACATTTTACTAATATTCCTTGATATACATTATAGAGAACTCCTTAGTGTATATTCTAATACAAGACCTTATCTTATAATATAAAATAAATCAAAAAAGGAGAAAAACTATTAGGGGTTTGTCCAACAACATATCCTTTGTCTAATAAATACAACTATTATCCACAAATAAAAACGTGAATATGAGCCCATTTGGATAAGATTAAAATCTAATCAAATCAGTTTGTAATCTCCGTTTTAGCTATTTTAGGTACTTGGCATAATTAAAAAGTGCTTAAAAGGATAAAAACCGATTAAAAAGGCAAAAAGTGGGAAGTTGTGTACCCCCAACTTTTTCTTTTTAGATTTAATTTTCTTTAGGTTTGACCAAAATATTTACCTTTTTATCCCTTATATTTTCATTCAATTCCAATAATATCCTGAACTTGTAGCCCTTATTTATGATGTTAGCAACTTTAAGGACATTTAAGTCATTTTAACAACAAAAAAGTGCTTAATATCACTTGTTTACCAAAAAAATCAACAATTTTTTTTCCAGTTTCAATACTTTTATCCAAACACTTATCTTCTTAATTGATAAGCACTTATTTTAAGCTTTTAATCACTTAAGCTAAAAAACTATTTTTTAAAATCATATTCAAACGGACTCGATATGATGTTGGCTCTAGAAATAGTACATTGCTAAACCAAATAAAAAGGTAAAATTGGGATTAAATTAGACGGTACCAAAGCCTAAGACCGATATTCTTTGACCTTTCTTTATGAGTTCATAGATAAGTTTTGTTTTAGCCCTATTTTATGTCACCCAAAAACTAAGGTCATGATGACACTAACCAAGACTTGATAAGTAAGTCAATCACCCAAAACTGATAAGTAAGAAGAAAACAATACAAAAATTCCCAAGGTAAAATTTTCTAACACCTCTGATTTTTGGTCCTTGAAATTTTTTAAAATTTTATCCTCACTGTCTTGACTACAACTTATCCCGATGAGTCATAGGAAGTCTTGATGGGTCCTAGGGACACAATCGTAACCAAATCACTAAGTAAGTAGCAAGGTTTTTCTCTGAGTACGAGTGGCTCACTAAGAGTCATAAGAACTCAAAACGAGTCGTTGGGTACAAATCCTAAGGTGTCTAATGAATATCCCAAATGGTTTCTGTGTTGACTACGGCTAGACCCTATGATTCGTATGGTCCAATTATGAGTGATACTAGTTGATTCGTAGGTTCAACGGTGTGTGGGTGTCCTGGGAACTATCTTGGCTACCACTCATGGTGATGAGTCATAATTAGTCTATATGAATTGTATAGTGACCCATAGTCATTGATGATAAAATTTCATCTTTTAATTTGGGGGCACTTTAGACAATTATCTCCTTACCTAATTAAAACCCCGTGTTCATAAAGAACGTAAGGGGGTTATTTCTCATTCATCACATACTTAAACACATCCAAGATCTCAAATTCTCACAAGCAGCCATACTTAGGGTTTCCAAGAAATAGGTCATCCAAGGGCTTAAGGGTTGAATTTTTTTCGTGAAACTTGGTATTTCAAGCATGTTACTCTTCACTAATTGATAATTTTGTAAAAACATATGATTTAAAATATTGTTCATGAAGTATTGATATTGGCTTTTGAAGCAAAGATTAAGGGTTTTAAATGCTTATTGATTGAACAATGTTTTTCATGGTTTACATGTAATTATTCAGGCTTTAATTATGGTTTTGAACTTGTGGGTTCATGGATATGGTAAATGAACTGTGGAATTTTGATTTTCTCCAAACTTGTGACTTTTGAAGTGGTTATGACCTCAACCCCATATTGTAAAATTGGTTATGAATATGAAAAAAGTTATGCACATTGAACTACTATTGAATTATTGCATGATGAAAAAGTTAATGAAGAATAATGATTTTGAATTGAACTTTGTGGGTTTTGTATTTTCACAAGCTAATTTATAATTAACCAAAGGGGTTGTGAATTCCCCAAAGTGATGTAGTTGTTTTGGCATGTTGTTACCATATAAGTGTAGTTGGTATGATGATACCAACAATGTATACATTAATGTTAAATATGGTTCAATGAATGGGAATGTGTGATAATTGTTTTAATTGGGATTTATTGAGGGTTATGTAGCTGAGTCGTAAAATTAGAGGTCCCAAGGGACCAACACTAGAAATTGCAATTGTTGAAGCGGAGGTCTATATGACTGGGAGGTTAGAGTCCCCCTTATTATTATTAATATCAAATTATTAGGAGGTTCAAGTCCCCCATATTATATTATATGATTTGATGCTCGTGTCACCTTGATATGCTGGGAGGTTCAAGTCCCTCATAGTACATATGTATACCCTTTGGTTCGTGTGGCCACACGCACTAAAGCCTACCAGCTGGGGGAGAGTTGGGTCCACATTGCCCCTAGGTACCTTTGTATATTATGATAGTTGAGCTACACAATCCAAACTTAGATTTTAAAGCGCATGTTAAGCCTTGTTCCCTATTCCAGCATGTGACATATGTATATGTATATGTATTTGATGATGTACTTTGGATTTGAATGATTTGAACAGTTAAAAATGGCATTATGTTATCCCTACCCCTGAGTTTCATACTAGTGTTCACCCTATTAACCATCTTTGTATGTTGTATCCCCACGTGATGCAAGCACCGAGAATTCATCTACTTTTCCTGCACAATTTAGGTGGATTGCCTCGATTTATCGATTCATTATGGTAAAGTGGTGAGCTTTCATTCTCCGAAAGGCTTGGTCATTTCATCTATTTCTATTTTTAGATTTTAGTTGATATTTTTCATTATCATCAGTATTATCATTATCATCTATCAAAGTCAGGGACATGTCCCTACCAAGACTTGTTTTGAATATTTATTTAGAAGGCTTTATTGGATTACTGTAGACTTGGGCGATGTTGGTAAGTTATTTTGGCCGGTCGTCGGTTATTGATCATATAAGTCTCTTTATTCTTTGAATTTATATTGTTATATGTTCAAAATTCATTTGACAGTAGAGATATCATATTGTTTGGTTAGGTAAAAATGGGTGGTCTCTGGTCTATGTGGGACTTGAGATGCCCGTCACTGATGATAGGCAAATTTACACGCCTATATCAATATATTTTGCCCATATTTTAGCCTAGTTTTGAGAACAAATTATATATTTCATGCACTTTTAGTCCTTTTTCCTATAAATGAGCTAACGAACATGATTAGTAAAGTTTCAGGTATAAATGATGCAAAATACAGCATTTTATGGCTTACTTGACGCAAAAGAAAGCTCACGAACAAAGGAGAAGGAAGTGGGACGCCTAAAGGACCAAAACTGCTGCATGGAAAATCTGTCCCGGGCTAAAACAACAATTCTGAAGACTTTGGGGACTTACAGACACAAAGCTGGATTTTGACAAAGATACATTAACCTAGTACAATTAGGTTATGTATTTCATTAGTTTATTTGGATTATGATAATGTTACCTTAACCTAGTACATTTGGGTTAAGTGTTCCATAGGCCTAGTAGGATTTGGTTATTTATTTCATTAGCATAGTAGGAGTAGGATAGGAGTATTATAAATACCCTATCATGCTAGATATTTTTAATTAACTCCTCCCTTAGTGGAGAGATACATTCAACAATTAATCTTCTTCCATCCCTCTCTTCTTCCACCACAACAATTCTACAACTCTTCTAATCTTCTTATTAATTCTATTTTTCTTCTATTCATCTATTCAATTCTTAATTTCCGCAACAAGAGAAACGTTACTTTGCTAAGGAATTCACGTCTAACACCTATCACTTGATCTACACGCCATTACTCAATATTGTGATATAATAACAATGTCAATCGTGATCTCCTTCGCATTCATGGGTAACTAAACCTCTCTGTTGGGGTTATGGAAGCCGAATGAGATACTATCTATTGCTGTGAGTTTGTGAGTTCATGACACGTATATTGCTTATATCATTATTCTCTTCATCTTAATCCACATTCTTTGTGGTTGCAAACGCAAGAATACGCCAGTCTAACATTTAACTTGTTTGAGAGAAAGGTTATTTGTCTGGAAAAGAGATAGTGTCAAGGTAGTAGGACACCCTTTCCTATTAAAAAACTAGTGCCGTAACTGGACTAACCTCTTGGAGAATTCGTACCGTTAGACACGCTTTAAGCTCGAGAGAGTTAAAGTGAAATAGTCCTTGTTTAGGTCGAGAGACGCTTGGATTTACCATCGACTACAATTCTCTATAAGCAATTGCATGTCACAATTCTACACACTCATAGCCAATAGAGACGTATAACTCAGAAGGTGGACATAACCCCAACGCTTCAATTCTCATTGTTCACAACTTACATAACAATCTTTCTCTTTTTACTTTGTTATTTTCAGCTTTTACTACATTACTTTGTTTACATTACTTGCAAGACAAGAATCCCCCCTTTTACGAGACTTGCACCAAAAGTTTAGTAATTTTGCTTATTTGTTGGCCAAGCTATTCCCTGTGGGATCGACACCCAACCCAGGTTGGGTTCTATATTTGCTAACGACAGCATTACACTCCTACGAGAGCTGTAGATTGAGCGTTATCAAAAATTGGCGCCGTTGCCGGGGAATACGAGTGTCAATCAAATTCGTGATAATTACTAGACCCTTTGGTCAAAGATTCTCGTACTTTTACTTTTAGTTTTTGTTTTTGTTTATTGTAAGTTTTTACTTTAGTGCATGCCCCATACTAGAAGTTCTGGTCAACCGTTATTACCAATCAATCCTGAACCACAACGAATTAGAAGAATGGAAGCACAAGCTAAAATCGACAGGATGGCTGCTCAACACGAGCAAGCAAGATTAGCTGCTCTTGCCGCTGCTCAAGTCCAACAACAAAACATTGATAACCCTGGGCGAGCCACAAATCCTGACGATGAGGATTTAGGTGACGACGAGTTGATAAACCCAAGGCATGTGGCTGAAACTACAACACCTGCCAACAGAAGAGGTAGACAAACGCGGTATAGGTATGATCACCAACCCATGCAGCCATCTTTCGACGATGATGATGATGATCTTGATGGTGTCGGAGCCACTGGGGCCATAATTCCCCCACCATTAGTGCCCGGAGCCAAGTTCAACATCACAAGCACCATGATTCAGTTATTGCAACTCAAGGGATTATTTGGTGGACTAGCAGGCGATGATCCGAATATGCATCTCATCAACTTTATTTCTACATGCAAGTCTTTTGACAATCCTGGTGTTGGTCAGAATGCTATTTGATTACATTTATTTCCATTGTCTCTGTCTGGGGAGGCAACTCTATGGTTGAATGGGCTGACTCCTGATTCTATTACTAATTGGAGGCAATTGAAAGACGCTTTCCTAGAAAGATTCTTTCCGCCATCCAAAAGAGCACAGTCGAGAGATGAGATCATAAATTTTTGATAGTTTCCCTCTGAAGCTCTTCATGAAACATGGGAGAGGTTCAAGAAAAAGCTAGCGAGATGCCCAAACCATCACATGACTAATGTTCACCTCATGGAGATCTTGTATAGAGCCTTGAATTCAATAACTAAACCAGTGGTGGACAACATAGCTGGAGGTTCTTTCATGGACCTCACCTTTGGTCAAGCAAGCAATATGCTAGATCGTATGACAAAACAAAGTAGAGCTTGGCATACCAGGGATTCTGAGGTAGCAAGCCCCACTTTATCTATTGGCATGACTGCAGACCAACGAAGAAGAGAGGAAGAACGTGATCAAGATATGGCGCACATGAAAACCCAAATGGATCTTCTTACAAAGCATCTATTAGGGAAGACTGAAAAAGTGAAAGCGATTGCGTCAAAAGGAAGAGACGAATCTGATTCGGAAGAGGAGGCCAACTACTTGAACAATCAGGGGGGTTTCTGAGGGGATACCCAAGGAAACCAAGGTCGGAACTATTATGATAAATCTGGAAACAAAGACCTAGGTAGTTGGAAGAACAAGAATGAAAAGAGTGGTTTGTACGTTCCCCCTGGCAGACGTGATACCACCATATCTAATTCTGGAAGTATGGAAGACATGATGGCTAAATTATTGAAAGGAGTGGAAGCAACGAGCGCGGGAGTTACAGAGGTAATTAATGATTTGTGCGCCATGAAACAATTAGTAGATTCACATTCCACTTCAATTAGACAACTAGAGCAGCAATTCAGTCAACTTTCAGCAGCACTCAACCAAAGAAAGGCCGGCACTTTACCTAGCGATACTGTGCAAAACCCAAGGAATGATGGGTCATGCATGGCCATCACTACCAGAAGTGGTAAGGTGCTGGAAACTTTAGAAAAAGGCAAGCAAGTGACTGACGAAGTTGCGGACATGGATGACAACGCAAAAGGAGAAGATGCCGCAGCTACTACTCCTGACGTCAACAACGCCACATCCAGCACTATGCAGCCTGAAAAATTGGGAAAACGGAAGCAAGAGGAGAAGAAAACCGCGGAGAGAACACTTCCATACCCACCACCACCTTTTCCCCAAAGATTGAAGAAGGTGGCGGATGACACAAAGTTCAGCAAATTCATGAATATGTTAAAGCAGCTCACCATTAATGTTCCATTGGTGGAGGCACTTGAACAAATGCCTGGGTATGCGAAATTTATGAAGGATCTCTTGACAAAGAAGCGGGCAGCAAGTTATGAGTTGGCAGATAATGTTCATCATTGTAGTGCAATCGCTACAAGATCGCTAGTTCAAAAGAAGGCAGATCCTGGAGCTTTCACTATTCTTTGCACAATTGGATCATTGGATTTTGACAAGGCATTATGCGATCTAGGTGCTAGCATCAATTTGATGCCACTATCCATCTACAAGAAGTTGGGGCTAGGCGATCCGACACCAACCAATATGAGGCTCGTGATGGCTGATAGGTCGGTAAAATGACCTGTGGGTATCTTGAATAATGTGTTGGTGAAAGTTTCTTGATTCATCTTTCCTGCAGACATCGTTATTCTGGATTGTAAGGAGGATTCTGAAGTTCCCATCATCTTGGGACGTCCCTTCTTTGCAACTGGAAGTGTGCTTATTGACATGAAAGATAATGAGCTTTTGTTTCGAATTAATGATGAAGTGGTACGGTTTTATATATGCAAGACAATGAAGCAGCCCAGCGATATGAATGAGTTATCTGTAGCTGATGTTCATCATGAGGATACGAAAGCATTATCTATAGAGAAACAGCCTACTGTTGAGCCATTGTCTGCTGTGCCACTGAAAGTTGAGCATGAAGATAATGAAGGTTATGAAGAACTTATTAGTGCTCTAATAGAAATAGAGCCTTATACTCTTAAGCAACCATATTGTGATCTCAAGAATCAACCAAAAGCGAAGACTCCCTTTGACGAGCCACCAATACTAGAATCGCAAGAGCTTCCCGATTATCTAAGGTATGTGTTCTTGGAAAGTAGAAATATACTTTCGGAGAGTACAGATGATTTAAGTGAACAACACGTAGAAGCTCTCATCTCTGCTCTGAAGAGATACAAGAGAGCTATGGGTTGGACTATTGATGATATAATTGGAGATTCTCTGGGAAAATGTAAGAGCCATCTTGAAGAAGATCGCATGCCCACAGGTAAGCCTCATTGTCATCTAAATCCTTTCAGAAAATGATCCACCATTTACCTCGACGAATTCTGAGTACTCGAGGTAACTATGTCGTGCCACGACAATAAATAAGGCGCTAGATGGGAGGCAACCCATCGTTTATCATTTTTCATTTATTGTTTATCGTTTTGTCTTTCTTTCATTCTAGTACTTGTTTTGTTTTGCTAAATGAGAAATCCAAAAATAAGAGTCATGCCACGACCAAAAATAAGGTGCTTGGTGGAAGGCAACCCATCGTACTAATCATTTTTGTTTGGTTTTGAGCAAAAATAGGTGCAAGAAGTATTCAACGAGGAGATTGATTTCAATTGACGATTTGGACGCATTGTATGGTAAAGTTGGTAAGTTAGGAATGGTGAAGCACAAGGCTATTGATTGAGCATTTCTCACACCAAAATAGGCTTCGAGGAAGGCTAGGCCTTGGTAAAACCAGGCCACGAACGATGCACAACCTATCCTATAGCCTAAGGTCTCGGAATCTAGTGTGCTATACACTATGCGCCGCCTATTCCTAGGTATGCTTTTGACTATGCGCCGCCTATGCTATGGCATTTGGTCTCAGTATC
The DNA here is from genome assembly GCA_030864225.1 of Capsicum baccatum var. pendulum. NCBI lineage: Eukaryota > Viridiplantae > Streptophyta > Magnoliopsida > Solanales > Solanaceae > Capsicum > Capsicum baccatum. The sequence continues at coordinate 58,822,709 of CM061553.1, read as the reverse complement.
TCATATGCCATAGACTATGCGGCGCATATGTCTACAAATACCATAGACTATGCGGCGCATATGTCCCATTATGCTATAGACAATGCGCCGCATATGTCATGACTATGCCAAGCATTATGCGCTATAGAGTTGAGCTATAGAGTCTAGAACAAGGTATCCTAATTGATCAAGGATATGTACATATTTAGAATTATGGTGTATATGCAACAAGTAGAAGAAGAAAAGAAGAAGCAAGCGAAGATAAGTGAAAGGCAGAGTAAGAAGTTAGGCTATTCAGATCAGGGTGGAGGTCAGGAACAAAGTGGTAAAGATGGTCTAAGAAGAAGTGGGGAAATTTTGGTTCCTATTCTACGGATAGTGCTTCTGATTCGAAGCCATAAAGTGATCATCTTTATCAGCATGATAGTGGGTTTAGAGCACTAAGATCCCAGTCTTAAGCAAGTAGGGCTCAATCAACTCCATCATATCCCTCTTTTAGATTCTGTGGTCAGGTGCATCATGGTGTTTATAAAGAGGGAAGGAATAAATGTTGTAAATGTGGTCAGACTGGTCATATGAAGAGGTATTGTCCTTCTTAAATTGCTTCCGGGGAAAATAATATTCATGTTTCTATGCCATCAGCTCCTGCACCAAAGGGTGCTACTTTTATTTCTGGCTTCGATACTGGTTGGAACTGTCTGTACGCTCTTGCCACTTGCCAAGATTCTAAGTCCTCCTTGATGTTGTTACCGGCATGCTCTAACTCATCTCTCATAATATATATTGCCTACTTGATCCCGAGTCTACTCTCTCTTATGTGACCCCTTATGTGGCTATCCATTTTGGTTTTGATCCTAAATGTATTTTGGACCCCTTTTCTATTTCCACCTAGGTGGGTGACTCCATTGTTTCTAGAAGGGTCTATAGGGGTTGTGTGATGTCGGTCCATGGTAGAGACCTTGGTGGATCTGATAGAGTTTGACATGTTAGACTTTTATGTGATTTTGGGGATGGATTGGTTGTATTCGTGCTACGCTTCTCTTGATTGTCGGACCTGAAGGGTCAGTTTCCATTTACCAAATAAGTCAGTAATCGAATAGGAAGGGATTTCCCTACTACCTAAGGGAAATATTATTTTGTATCTTACATCTCGAAAATTAGTTTCTAAAGGGTGCCTATATCAGTTAGTGCATGTTAAGGATTCTAGAGTTGAAGGTCCTTCTTTGCAAGTTGTCCCCGTGGTATGTGAATTTCTCGAGGTGTTCCTTGATGATCTTCCTGGTATTCCTCCCGATAGGGAAATTAATTTTAGGATTAATCTTCTTTCGGACACTCATCCATTTCTCTCCCTTCTTATAAAATGACTCCCATTTAGTTGAAAGAACTCAAGGAGTAGTTGAAAGATCATTTGGATAAGGGTTTCATACGCCCTAGTGTTTCCTGTGGGCTGATCCGGTTCTTTTCAAGAATAAGAAGGATGGGTCCATTTAGATGTTTATTGATTACCGCCAATTGAATAAGGTAACCATGAAGAATAAATATCCACTTCCGAGAATTAATGACCTCTTTGATCAACTTCAGGGTGCTAAGTTCTTTTCTAAGATTGATCTTTGATCTAGGTACCATCAGTTGAATATTAGGAAGGTGGATATCCCTAAGACTTCTTTTTAAACTCAGTATGGTCATTTCAAGTTTTTGGTAATGTTCTTTGGTTTGACAAATGCCAGGCACTATTTATGGATCTTATGAATCGGGTTTTCCTTTAGTTCTTGGATTTGTTTGTGATCATGTTTATTAATGATATTTTAGTATATTATAAGAGTGAGGTGGATCATGTCGATCACCTTTGCTTTGTGTTTCATACCTAAAGAATTAATGTTTGTATGTTAAGTTCTCTAAGTGTGAGATCTAGTTAAATGTTGTGACTACCTGGGTCATGTTTTTTATAGTAAAGGGATCATGGTGGATACACAGAAGGTTGTGGTGGTTAAGAAGTGGCCTAGACCCATGACTCCAATCGACCATCAAAGATGCTTGGGGTTAGCTGGATATTATAGAAGGTTTGTGGAAAGTTTTTCTTCCATTGTTTCCCCATTGACTAAGTTGACTCAAAAGAAGGTGAAATTCTTGTGATCTGATACTTGTGAGGATAGTTTTGAGAAGCAGAAGGATAAGTTGACTTCGACTCTGATTTTGAACCTGTTAGAGGGCACTGGTGGTTTTGTTGTCTATTATGATGCATCCTGGGTTGGATTAGGTTGTATGCTGATGCAGTATGGCAAGGTGGTTTCTTATACTTCTACATAGTTGATAGTTCATGAAAGGAATTATCTGACTCATGATTTGGAATTATTAGCTGTGGTGTTTGTATTAAAGATCTAGAGGCATTATTTGTATGGGGTCCATGTTGATATTTATTCTGATCATAGAGCCTGCAATAACCACATCAAGAGAACTTTCCTGATCTTGTTGGGACTGAAGTGCATAAAGTCTATTCTTATACTGACCTTGGGTTACACTAGAAGTGACGCCTTGCTGAGTCGAGCGATTGGATGGAACTGGAGAATGACTGTGCTAACTTCGTGGACCAGCCTTAGGATATTCTTGAACTCTGTGACCTAACTCACCATATCCAAAACATACATCACTGTCGGCTCTACACACACCTAGGTGATTTCTACCACATTCTTTGCAAAGCAGATGGGTATGACCACTACTCACACTATCCTGGGTTTTGGAGCCTAGCGTCCCATCCTGATGATCATTCCTTAACATTGGTATTGATGCACTAGTTGAAGATAGAGCTGGGGCTGAAAACTTCTAAATAAATTGAGTACGGTTACCACCCTCTGACCTTGGCTGAGCAAAACTAAAGCTACCCATTTTGGCTTTCTTATTCTCTCTCTTCTTCTTCTTAAGCTTTTGTTCCTCAATCTGTTGAGCATGGACCATAAGCCTATATATGTACATCTCCTTAATTAACATCGTAGTCCTACACTCTTTAAATGCACTATCAGATACCTCTGACACAAACTTACTCATCCTAGATTTGTTATCAGCCACCACATGAGGAGCATACCTAGCTAATTGAGTAAACTTGAGAAAATAATCTTTCACACTCATGTTGCCCTGCTTCAAATTAATGAATTCAAACACCTTACATTTCCTCAACTCCAATAGGAAGAATCTCTCTAAGAAAGCTATAGGAAACTCCTCCCGCTCTACAGGCCATGCGTCTTACGCCTCTATCTACCTTCCACTGCTTAAACCATGTATGAGTTACACCTTGCAACTGGTAAGCAACCCATTCAACACTCTCACTAGAAGTTACCCCCATAATATTTGTTACGTTCTGGACTATGTCTAAGAATTCTTGTGGATCCTCTTCAGGTTTGGATCTCGAAAATAGAGGAGGATTTATTCGGGTAAAGTCCCGAATCCTAGATACGGCAGTATTGGCCACTGGGTTGGCCAGAACAGTGGTTGGCTGAACATTCTGAGCCACTACCGAGTGAACTAGTGTAGTGAATGCAACTTTGAACTCTGTATGAGAAATATGCTCATTCAGGGGATCTTCCTAAATGGGCGGAGGTGTTGAATAGTTTATATTTCTTCTTTCGTTTGTCTTTTTAGGAGGCATGGTCTATAAATGGAAGGAAGAATTGAATTAGACAAAAGTTCAACTTGAGCTCGTGCTCTTTCACACGATATGAACACTGAAAGAAGGGAAACTATTCTTAAAATGCCTCGTAACCTCTTGTCCATAATTGTGGCACGCTTCACACTTATGCACAATACTCTACTTGACGCAGCTTTTAGAATTCCTAGGACACTTTAAAACCTTAGGCTCTGATATCAAGTTTGTAATGCCCCGAGAGAACACCTTGGGCGTCACATGGTTCTTACAGTCCCAAGGGACCACAAGCTAACCCATGAGCTGGTACCTACTGTGGGCATTGAGTAAAACTAATAACAAAAGATCATATGGGAAATTTAACTAAGGAATTCCATAAGGTTTTAAATCATAGTTCTGACAATATCTGTAAAATAATACTGATAATACTGAATAAAACATCTGATAATGACAACTAAAAAACTGATGACTGACTAACTATTTGTACTAGTCTAAAAAGCCTCTACTGACTGACTATAGAGCTGATGGGACAAACCCCCAACTAACTCCGACTAACTACTGAACTGAAAGAATGAAAATAAGTATATCCTGTCTTTGAAATATGAGGCCTCACCACTACTACGTTTGATAATCTGGAAGGTCTATGCGTGATTTGGGAACTGAGCGTTCGAACCTATTTTATGATACATCATAGTGCAAGAAATGAGTATGCGATCAGTACTTTGAATGTACTGGTATGCTAAATAAGGTAGGCTAATATGCATGATTTCATGTACACGAGTAATAACTAACAGAATGAATAGCATGAAGTACTGAATAGAATACATGAAATCTGTAAATACCGAGAATGCATGACCAAGAATAAAACATGTTCTGAATATAATCTGAAATATTGAATACTGATAACTGAATAACTGATAGACTGTGTGCTATGGTCAAGCAAGATTGAACTGAATTCTGAACTGAGTACTGAAATTGAAACTGTGGGAGGTATCATCTAACCGACATGTCCCGCTCTAAGATGATTGAGGTCTAACCTATGACCCCAATTGGAAGGGTGCTAGTACCATGCCACAGGTACTAACATTGGCTTTGTCAACCCTAAACTAGCAGGAAGACATCTTGTCAACCCTAACTAATAGGAAGACTCGTGACATATTTATCAACCCTATACTAACAGGAATGCCCCTATCCCTGGGTTCGCTCGGTGCTGAATCCTACTCTCAACTGAACTGACACTGATTACGGGACTGAACTAGGCTTAGCTGGACAAGTAACTGATCATGAAGGCTAACTGAGTGGTAATGCTCAGGATTTATCTGAACTGTTCTAAATATACTTAGACTAACTAAACATCTAAGTTTTGGGTATTCATAATCCCCCAGGACATGATAACAATAACAATAGGACCACTTGAAAGCTTTGAAACTATGGAAGGAAATCATTTTTCACAATTATTCACTCAAGCATTTCATCAAGCACATGGGGACTAAGACTTTAACTTGGAAATACTTTATAAATATAAAAAGATCGCACAATCACATGACCAAATCATAAACTGAGGATTGTATTTTGAATTTTCATGAACATGATATGGAAACCATAATTTTTAAAACATACTAAAGCTTTAGGCAAATATTAAGTAGTCATTGTTCAGCACCCTTTCATCTAGGCATTTTATTCACTACAACAAAATTGATATATAGCTACGAAATTATTAGCTACGAGATGAAATTCGTCACTAATTGTTTACCTTTTATGACAAAAATTAGATTTCGTATCTAAATACATGAAGCACATACTTTTAGCGACGAAACGTAAAATTTTGTAGCAAAATTTTGTCCTCTAAAGTTTCCCACCAAAAAATCTTTTGGAGCCATTTTATTGAATATCATTAATTACAAATTTTAAGTTTTCAGTGACACTCTTTTTTATCACCAATAATGGATCTAATTCGTGAAAAACTATTTTTTTTATTGAATTAGTTATAATTTTAGACACAAAAAAAAATTCGTCATAAAAAATAAGTTATCGCAATAGCGACAAGTTAGAGTTCGTAGTTAAATATTATAAGTTTTAGCTACAAAATTTGATATTTAATTGTGACCACAATTTTTGCCACTAATACTATAAACAATTAGTGACGCTCATTTATTGTCTCTAATAATGGATCCAATTCGTGACAAACTATTTGTTGTCTTGAATTAGTTATAATTTTAGACACAAAGAAAAAATCATCATAAAAAATACGTTATCGCAATAGTGACAAATTAGAGTTCGTAGTTAAATATTGTAAGTTTTAGCTACAAAATTTGATAGTTAATTTTGACCTCAATTTTTGTCACTAATACTATAAACAATTAGTGACGCTCATTTTATTGTCTATAATTAATCTATGATTCAGTGACAACATAATTTTGTCACAAAATATGTCATCGTTAAGTAGTGATGATTTAAAATTTGTAGCTAAATAATTTAGTTATTTTTTTCTACGAAAAAATTTTGTTGCTAAATATAAATTGATCTTTGGCTATTTTTATTTATGATTATAGAAAATTAATTGTATGTTGATATAGCTCTAGAAAATAAGACTCGATCTTATTGTGTGAAGGTTGAAATGAACTTATTGAATGAATTTTTCAGAAGGTATAAAGTCAATGTGTTAATCTTGTACATGTGAGAAACATTTTAAGTAGGCCGACGTTGAATATGATCAACTAATTAATTAATGTTTGAAGCTATCATATTGTAAGTTTTAGCCACAAATGGTTATCTACTCAATTTCTTTTAACATTCACAAAGAGTTCAGTTGAGACTTTCATCAAATCACATTGGTCTAATCAAATCATGTTGCTTTAAAGTAATTTGATGATCTTGTTCTTTGTTAGTTGCACCTTTCTTGGCAACTAGCCTCACAGAAAGGGCTGCACGTCTTGCTTTTACTATCATATTGGGAGTTCCTTCATATGTTTTGCTCTACGTAAAATGGATAGTGGATTCCTCTTTGGCGATTTAGGAAGACGCCATGGTGATATGTCCATGGTGCTTTAACCACATTTAAATAACTCTGAGGAATTGAGTCTTCATCCCCATCCGAAGCTTCCTGCACTAGACTTTGTGATCCAATCCCTCAAGGTGATTGCATTCACAACAAATAAATAACAAGACACTATAACATTTTAGTCTTTTGGCCACACTAATTCTAGACCACACTTGTAAAGTGTGATCTATATCATTAAAGACCACGCTTTTAAAGCGTAAACTTTATTTTTAGCTTTTGGCCACATTAATTTTGGCAACTCTTTGAAAGTGTGGTCCTTAATGGTATAGGCCACACTTTACAAGCATTGACAAATCATGATTTAATTGGCAATGCCTATTCACATATATGACTACACTTTTAAATGTGGTATCTATATATATATAAAAACAACACTAAAATCAAGACAAGAAGCCACATGGCAGCACAAGAATAAGTCTAAGTGATAATTTTAAGACAAAGTCAAAAAGTATGTAATAAAAATTTTGAATTGAAAGATTCAGCATTTGAATATGAAATAAATTCTCTTTTTTTTTAAAAAAAATATTATTTTAATAAATAAAAATTCATAATTGAAGAGTCCTTGTAGACTCATACTATTTCAAAGCTATATCTTATAAAATTTAAATATTATATATATAGTTTATTTACATAATAATAATAATAATAATAATAATAATAATATAGTGGCAGTACGTAACAGTAGTACTAATAATAATAATAATAATAATAATAATAATAATAATAATAATAATAATAATAATAATAATAATAATAATAATAGGATGAAGAGCACGTATAGTGGAGTGGATAGAAAACTTAAACGAAAGATAAATATTAAAAATATTATTTATCAATAATAAGAATAAAAAAAATTTAATCTTTGTGTGTTTAATTATTTTTATATTTATTAGAAAGGAAAAAAAATACAAAAAAATAAGAAAAGTAATTAAAAATAAAAAATAAATACTCTTATTTGAAAAAAATAGTAAAATACATGCTTTTTGAAAAAATTTAAATATAAAATAAAATTTAATAATTAAATTCAACATATATATCTACTTGAAATACCTTTATATATCTAAGTTGTCAATTTATTTATTTTTTTAAAAAAATAGCAAACAAAAAAAAGAAAGAAAGAAAGGAAAGAAAGAAAACAAAAGATAATAAAATAAAAAACGTGCAAAAAAAGAACATAAACTATCAAAATATAATTAAGTCTAAAAAATTTTAATTTAAAATAAAAAATAATTATAAAATAAAACTATTTATTAAAAATGGTTACTTATCACATTAGAGAGTTCTAATTGGACTCTTATCAAGTTTTGAATTGAAAAATTAAGTATTTAAATTTGAAATCACTGTCCTTTAATTAAAAAGATTTTCATTATCTTAAAAATAGAAACTCATAATTGAAGAGTTCTAATAGATACTTGCTATTTCAAACTTATCTCTTTAAAATTTAAATGGTATAAAATATATTTAAATATAATCTTATATTTCATAAACTTATCTATATAAAATATAATGATAAATATATTATAATCTTTATTATTGATAAATATAACTAATATATATTTGTGGTGGGTATCTAAAAGTTATTCTTACTTGCGATTATTTTAAAATGTTAAATATAAATTAAAATTTAATAATTAAATTCAACGTATATATCTACTTGAAATGCCTTTACAGATCTAAGTTGTCAATTTATTTTTATAAAAAATAATAATTAAAAACAAATAAAAGAAATAAAGAAAGGAAAGAAAAGAAAACAAAAGAAAATAAAATTTAAAAAAATAACGTGCAAAAAAAAGATAAACTATCAAAGAAATTAAGACTAATAAATTATTAATTTTAAATTAAAAATAATTATAATATAAAATTACTTATTATAAATATTTTTTTTAAAGTTATTTATCACATTAGAATGTTCTAATTGGACTCTTATCAAGTTTTGCATTGAAAAATGAAATATTCGAATTTGAAATACATTATCCTTTTGATAAAAGATTTTCATTATCTTAAAAATAGAAACCCATAATTGAAGAATTCTAATAGATATTTTGCTATTTCAAACTTGTCTCTTTAAAATTTAAATTCTATAAAACATATTTAAATATAATTTATTTATATTAATAAAATATGAAAATTTTATCCAAATAATATTAATAACAATAATAATAATATAAATTAATAATAGTAATTAAAACAAATTATTATTACGATTATTTGTGATTGACATTATTATGATTTTTTAAAACAAATAATTAAAAAAATAATTAAATATAAGAACACATTTGAACAAATGTCTTCTTTTTTATTTATTTTTATTTAAATCAATTAAATAAGGTAGAGTTCCTAATAAAATGCTAACTATGTAGTTTTCAAGTTTGAATGTAACTTCTCAAATAATTTTTTTTTTAACTTTAAATTATAAATTATTAGGTAATGATAATTTAGAATATAATTTTATCTTTTCTAACAAACTGATATATTTAAATTTTGAATTTGACTAAAATTTTGGTTGACATAAATATCCATATTTGTAACCTCCTATATATATCCCCTTGAATACATATATCATGTAAGTTTTCTTCATTTCTTCTTCTTTTTTTTTCTGTCAGTTATAATTATTTTCATATTTAAATTGTGTTTATCTCAGAAAAAGTTATATGATCATTTTATTCACAAGATATTGGTATAATAATATCAGAAAATAATTTTGCATTATTGTTATTAAAATTATCTTTAAATAACTATCAAAGTATGTTAATACTTAACTTAGCTTTTAATTTTTTTTATTGTTATTTATGATTAACATTATATCTAAATTTTTTCACAGATATGTCTACCATCGTTAAAAAGATTACAGGTAATTCTCATTAGATTTTTTTAATTAATTATTAATATATATTATTGAAAAAATACATAAAGTAGAATACTTAAGTATTGCAATCGATTTATTCTTTTCATGATTTTACTTGCAAATTTATATTTATACATAAAAAATATTTACTAATTTTGTTTGTCGCTTATATTTTCTAAAATCGTACAACTGAAATCTCAATATACAACAAGTCATATAAGCATTAAAATATAAAAATCAACTTAAATTTAAATTCACTATTTTATTTTTAAATATAAGAGAAGAAAAGTTAATTACATATAAAGTGTAACTTTGAAAAAGTTAATTAAAAAATATTCTATTGGCCACCTTTTCCCAGATATAAGCTCCATCAGTACCACACCAAAGCTATATACATCACTTTTCTCATTCACGTTGTGTGTGTATCCATATTCTATTACACCAAATCAACTCAAATATGTCAAGAATGATGCAAGCAATTAGAAACTCGCCACAACTAAAATCAGAGGCAGATCTAGGAAAGATTCTACATGTTCTGTTGAGCTTGCTGCTTTTGGCTAGAACCATACATATATACATATAATAATATCATAATTACTTTGAATTCATTGATTGTAAATCCTGAATTGGCCACCGACTAAAATGAATACATAATCTATATACACAAATCAACTATGGTGAATGAACTATCTTACCAAGAGAAATATAACCATGTGTTCCAGCAATGACATGAGTTGAATCTTTGGTTAAATCAGAATGACACCTGCAGACTCGAGTCATCACTTGTTATGCTAAAATATAATTTCACCCCATTCACATGTCGAATTGAGCTCAGTGTTTCAACCTCAGCCTCAAATTCTTTTGATTTCTTCCCAAGTTTTCCCAACATTGGCGATGTTGTTCCTGATATTTTCCTATTTACTGAATCAGAAGTCCAAATGTTTTTCACGGCAAAATCTGTTCCATCGAAAAGTTGCACTCTGTATACACTACCAGAACCACCTTTTCCAATCAAATTATCATGCTTGATTCTATCAAGAATCTCATCCTCCGTGGAGGTCAATATATGAAATAACTTTGTATTTCAAGAATTTTGCTTCAACGCTCTCATGTCCTTATAACCATTCTACTTCAGGTTCAAATAACCCACAAATGAAATGAGCACCACAATGAAAGCCACCAATATATAGACCAAAAGGGTGTGCCGTTCTTTGGGCTTTCCAGATTCATCATAACATCAACAAAAGTTCTTGATGTTTTTGCTACAAAGACCACTATTCCCCAGCAAAAATACCTTTATAAGAATCAAGTGATAGAGAATATGATATTGCTTCCGCCAATTGATTAGTCGAAAAATCAAGAAGATTTAACTTCAGATTTGATAAACTTTTTGAAATTTGCCCTGAAAGCTGATTTTCTGGAAAGTTTAATGAAATTAAAGTTGGTAAAGATCCGAAAGAAATAGGAATGGTACCACTAAGAGAATTTTTAGCCATGTTAATTTTTCTTAGTGAAACACAAAAACCTAAAGAATTAGGTATTGAACCAGAAAACTTATTTTTTTGTAAATAAAGATTACCAATCTTTTTAAGTTCCCCGATTTCCCTGGAATTTCACCCGAAAAATGATTGTTGCTAAGTTAAATTCTCACCAATGAAGTAGCATTGATATTTTAGTAAGCAATTCACCAGAATTTCTGTTATTAGCAACATAAATTTCACCCAAAGTTTTTGATCTTCCGATATTAGAAGTAATACTGCCTCCAAACTTATTTATTACAACATTAATGATCTCGAGATTTGGTAGCCCCCATATGCTTGCAGGAATCACACCAGAAAGGGAGTTTTTGCTCACTCAAATTTTCTCCATTGACATACAATTTGCATAACTTCCAGGGATTCCACCAATGAAATTGTTCTGCACTTCCTATCTTGCCATCAAACACACATAAGTAGTAGTGTGGCAAAAACCCAGGTTCTACGCCTTGGTCTCCTGCTTCCATACGCTCAGTTATGCAACACCTTCTTTATTGTTCAACTTTGTCTTAAAGTCTCAAAGCTGGTGAACAAAATCTTTCTTGGATAGTTGGGTGTTTTATTTGTCAGGAATCAGCTTTTGAGGGCTTATACAAGTTTAGGTAGTAGGTCATTTTCTACATTGGTAATTGATTACAATGTAACCAAAGTGTTTAAAGGACAAACCTCTTGGTTAAGTATGCATCTCTCGTTTTACCAAAATTAAATTACTTTTGTAAATGTTTGTTCTTATTGGCCAATAAAGAAATGCTATCATCCCTAATCTCTGCTTGTGGGATTACAGGGGGTATTATGCTGTTATTGATAAATAAAGAAATAAAATGATCTATGAATCGAATTGTTACTTTGACTTTTTTTTCATTCTGAGGTTTAGATGATTGAATATTTTTGTGGTTCGATGAGGGCTTTGACCAACTATTGGTCCAGGCTCCTTTTGACTTTTCATTCTTCTTAGATGTGATGCGAAAAGTTTTCCTGCAAGAGAGGCGAGGGAAAAGAGTTTCTGATTATTTGAATATTGGTAAAACATTATGGTTTCTTATTAGTATACATTTTTTTCTTTTTCTATAATCCTTACTACATACTATCCACAGAATGCACCCTCGGGGCATTCCTACTGTTTCCCCCCTCCAAAGTACGCTATAAATCATCTGAAAAAATTTTGATTTGTTCAATTCATTTTCTTGTTGAATAATGCATTGCATTTTTTCTCACGCTCTTAAAATTGCCGTAAGAAACTATTGAGGAATATTATTGTGGAAACATTTTGTGGTCATATCTCTTGAACAGATTTGAGTCTAAAATAAAAATAAGCACTTTCCAGTGTATCCCGGAACATAATTTCTATGGTCTTGAGAGTATCTATTTACTTTCCTTAGGAATTGTAGATTTAATGACTGTAAAAAAAATTCTTATGATGCCACTGGAGATCTGCGATTAGTCTAACACTTAGTTTAAGATTACAGTACTAATTATCAAAAAAAAATTAACACACTTAAGTTTAATCTTCATAGGACAGCTACTAAGAGCAGTAAAAGGATGTGAACAAATATATTTACTTAGTTTTAAATGTGCATCTTTGGCCGACCATGACGCTTATAGAAGCTTTAATAGCTCAACTGTGTGAAGAATGCTTCAGTCTATAGTTGTTTTTCTCATTATTGTATTAATGTGTTTTCTCCTTCTATAGTTCAGTTGTCCTGATGTATCATGCTATGGTTTTGAAGGAAATTTATTATTGTTGATCTCTAATTATGGAATGACCAATTGATAGGGTCAAAATATATATTGTTTCATGGTTCTTGTGCCACTTGGATTCAAGAAGAGTTATTTAGGAGCTTTCCTGGTGCACTTTGTCTCCTACATACTTGAAAGTTCTCGTTCTCGGAAAGAAGATAATCCTTTCATTTTTGTTGTCTTTTCTTTCCCACCAACCTTCTAATATCACGTAAAGCCTGTAATGTGTCATTATTATGTACTAATACTATTCTTTGGATGTTAGCTTGAAATTACTTTGTAACTAATTTCTGTATAAAGCGTTGGCCTGAGCCAGACCCTCATCGCCGTACTGGTTACATTATTTTGACTTTGAGATTCGTTTTTTCGTGACTAATGTGCAACTTGAATCATGAAGTTCCTATTTCTACTGGCATGGTTATGCATACATTTTCCCCAAATGGGTTCTTATTTTTCTCCTCCAACGTTCAATGATTAATCTGTGTCTTGCTTTTACTATGAACTTGGAGGATGATTGTGATTACAAGTTATAACAACTTATCCATTAAAATTCCTCAAGTGGGGTTTTGGGAGGGTGATGTATACATCTTACCTCCCTATCTTATGAGGGTAGAGAGGATGATTATGATCGAAGATTGAAATTATATTTCTGTTCTTCTGAGTTTTGGTCTAGTTGGACTGCATTTCTCAATTTTCTGTATTATTTGTGAAACATCCATCTTGAAATTAGACTGTTGTATGTAGTTGTTTGACTGGCTATTTCGTTTTGAGTTTCAAGTTTTCTGCACTGACAATAAGTATTTATATTATTAGATTACTTAATTGCAGGTAAGTCTATATAATTTATATTGATCTATAACCTAAAATAAATTGCAAATATCATGTAATATAGACTAAATTACATGAATGGCGTAAATGATTCATGCATGAGAGAAATAAAACCTTCCATACAAATGCTTTCCTTTGTTTTGTACTGCGGGAAAGTTGAGCAAATGTTATCTTATTGTTTATTTATCAAACAAAAATAGAATGAATATTATCTCCCTGGAAGATGTAGTATTTATCTGGAGATTCGCCTGGGTGTATTAGATAGTGTGTCTACTTACCTAATTTCCTTTATTTACATCCCTTATTCTGTGGAGAAAAGATTCAATAAGCTCAAACGTTATTCATTTTGGAAAGAAAATTCTGACTGGAGAAAGTTGTATTTAGTTTGGTGGACTCTGACTGGATAAAGTTATATTTAGTTAGGTGGCCAAATGTGGTATTCAATATACAATATGGTGGTTATGAGTGTGAAGAGTAATAAGCTCCAAAGCAAAAAATCTCTGAATAATGATTTGGATGACTTATGTATCTCCGAGAGTTGTCTGTTTTGGTTAGGTTGCATCTAGGGATGCTTTTTGTTTCATTATAAACTTCAAATGTGATTGGAGAAATTTTTGATTTCAACAAGTAATAAAAGAATTACAAAGCTACCATCTCCTTGGACTTTAGAACTAGTTCACAGTTGGATCTATATTCTCTAGATAAATAAATGAACTGCTAGTCTATGTCTAGGTAGGAGAAAAATTCTATCTATTCAGATTGTTTCTTGTAAAAATGTTGATAATACTTTTTATTGAGAATCACTAGATGAATTTCTTCTTGCTTTTACATAGTCCTGAGTTTGTTTGTTTTTTATCGTCTCGAGTGCAATACTGCTTAGGATAAGATAAAATTATCATGTAGGTAGGTATATGCAATTTTTGCATACTCTGTTTCTTTTTTCATAACTTATAAGGTAGTTTATTAATTTCTCAATATTGAGTTATCAGGCTCATCCGAAGAAATTCGTTATAACTTCCTCTCACATGATATTATCCATACCCCTCCTTTTTTTTCTTTTAGAGGTAATTGAACTAGAATAATAAACTGGAGGTTTCTCACATAGCTAGCTTGAGCCTTGAGCAGAAAAAAGAAAACCTCAGCAATATTGACAATCTAGTGTTAAATTAAAGAGTAGGTGTTGGGTTTATGAAAGAGGGAGTCAGGCCTTTTATTTTTTCTATCTTGAGGATTCTCTTTTCTGATCTGTAGTGGGGAATATTGTCTATGTCAGTAAGCTGATGGTTTTGTGTTAGTGAATGTCGCGTGTTGTTTCTACAGAGGAGATCATTGGTATTTTTTTCCTTTTGAAGTGAGTTCCTGATGAAGTTTCTTGTTTCAGAAGGAGATAGTTTGTTTTTGGAGTGGGGATAATATATGATAGTTCGTTTAGATCAGTAACTTATGAAAAGTATACACACTTTGCCCTCTCCAAACCGCACTTTGTGGGAATACATCGGGTATGTTATTGTTGTTGTTATAGAAGTTTGATGTGTTTACTGGATAGTATTTATCTAGTTTTTGGGTAGCCTAGCTTTTTATAATTACATGCTTAATGGATTCTAGTTGTGGCTTGGAGCAGCAATAGCATGTAGTTATTTTGACTATCAAATTTGAAAGCATCATCATCAACCTTAATTTTCCTCTCTTTTCCACAAGTGTAAAACTGAGAGTTGAATGAAGATCAATTGCAACCTCAACACGTTATTGGTACTTTGGAAGAAACCTCTACATATCTACCTTAGTTTAGAATAAGAGTAATATTTAATACTATATTTCAGTTAGATTTTCTTTGTGTTGGACTAGTTTTACTTTTCTTTGCCCTATGAGGAGATATTATCTTAGTACAATTTTAGTTTTTTAAATTGTATGATTGTGGGTGAATTTTATCAATCTAACATGTTTTATAATCTTATTTTTAATTTATTCAATTCTAATTAAAAAATAATATCAATATGAAATAATTAAGCGTTTTCTTGTAATTGGTGACAAAAGATTTAATTATCAAATATAATTTTTAGCAACGATTAAATTAGACTTTTAAAGACAATTATTTTAGTCACGAAATAAACTAATTCGTCATAAGTTTGACTATATTTAGTGACAAATGTATTTGTCTCAATATCTTCCTTTTTATTTGATACAAATTAATTTTGTATTTTATGACAATCATAATTGTCAGCAATCATAATAATTTAGTGACGATTCTACATTGTCGGTAAAAAATATTATTTTTAGTGATAAAATGGTAGATTTAACTACAAAATTATTAATCTTTATTAGAATAATAATTTTTTCACTAATTCATACATTTAAGGACGAAATTTTTTGTTGTATACAAAAAGTTGTCAATAGTGACGAAAATATATTTGTTCAACAACAATATATATACAACTCTAGCGACAATTGATGTCGTCGCTGATTGAACTAAATAATTTGCGACAATGAAATTTTGTCGGTATTGATAACTTTTTAGTGACAAAAGCATATCATCAACTACAAAAAAAAATATATTTATGACAAACAGATTAGTCATAAAAACATTTGGGGACGATTTTTTATTTTTTGTAGCCAATTTAATTTTTTTAGCGACTAAACACTAAATCGTCTTTGTTTACTTTTAGCAACCCACTTTTGGAGACGATTAATTGATGGAAATTTTTTTGTCACGCTAAATCTTTTGCGACGAAATATGACTTATAAGTGACAAAATAATTCATCCCAAATAATCAAATTTGTTGTAGTGTTATCAAACACTTGATATTCATAGTGTAAGCTAAGCATGGGAATAGTATAAAGCTTGTAGTAATAGCATGATTTTGATACTAAATCACCAATTAAGGTTTTAAATTAGCAAACAACGTCATTCACACATGTAGGGTTTAATAACAACAAAAATTTCGTGTAGACATGATATAAAATTTAAAATTCATGAAAGTTTATGGACATAATTCATAAAACATGTAAAGATCATACTTTTAAAACTTAAAAATAGATTCTTGGACTCCATGGGTGAAATGGACCCATGGATGAACATCTAACATACTTGAATACTTGAATTCTTGAAGTTTCTTGGTAATTTTCTTGAGAATTGAACTTGAATCTTGAAGGGTAGGGTTTCTATTTAAGAGAGAATGCTCTTTAATTGAGAGAAATTGAATAAAGTAATGACTAATTAGGCTATTAGGTCTTTAATCCCGTGTTTGGACTAATTGGGGTCATGAAAAAAGACTAAAATACCCTTGAAATAAATTAAATTTCTGTTGCTGAAAAATCCCAATTTTGGCCATCACCGTGTGCTGTGCCATCGCAGTGAGCCACTGAAATTTCACTGTAGGTGTAGTCTAAGAACAAGTGCAAAATTGCACTTTGACGCGACGTGGTGCTGTAGTGTTGCGTCACTGGAAAAGGACGAGTGCAAACTGGCACTTCTCTGTGATGCGATGCTTATTGCGGTGCCTTGATGGAAACTGACAAGTGTTATTTTGCCTGTCACCACGATACGGTACCATTGGCCCACTGTCAGGAACAAAAATATCATAACTCCTTACCCGGTTATTGGATTAAGGCAAGATTGATATCGTTGGAAAGCTAATTCAATTTCCTATAGTTTAGTGGGTCTTGAGCTATAAAAATCTGAGTAGAGCAAAAGATATGCTCATTTGAAGTTGACTAAGGCAATATTCTTATCAAAAACTCAATCAGTAAGGATTGTTTTGATTCGTCTAACTGCTGGGAGTTATTTAAGGCCTTAATATATGTCACAGTCACTCATAAAATTAGTAAAACACTATAATTTGTTTCTCATGAGCTTGAAGCATGGTTCTAATAATATTTTAGATTTTTGGGGTATTACAGTATAGGTCTCCTATTGGGTGGTTTGAGGTTGGTGAAAATAAGTTTTTTAGCCCTAATTTGGTTCACCAAGCCATAGAGAGGGTTAAGGTAATTTAGGATAAACATAAGACCACCCAAAGTCACCAAAGGTCCTATGCATATGTGAGGCAAAGGGAGTTGGAGTTCAGCATTGGTGATTGGGTGTTCTTACAACTCTCCCATGAAGGAAGTAACACAGTTTAGAAAGAAGAGAAAGCTCAATCCCCGTTATGTTGGTTCGTACTTGGTTATGAAGAGGGTTGGTAATGTTGCATATAAATTGGAGTTGTATTCTATCTAGAGCTCCATTCATCTAGTGTTTCATGTTTCGATATTAAGAAAGTGTGTGAGTGATCCTTTGATGATTGCTCTTTTTAAAGAGGTAGGTAATTCAGATTCCTTGTGAGGAAGTCCCGATTGAGATTTGGATCGACAAATTCATTGGTTACAAATAAAGGACGTGGCTTCAGTAAAGGTTCTTTAGAGGAACTAAAAAGTTGAGGAAGCTACTTGGGAAGCCGAGGAAGACGTAAAGTCCAAGTATCCATTCTTGTTCCCTGTTTTGAAAAGTTGTGCTTGAGATATGTGTATTCCTTAATATTTTGTTTTCTTACTTTGTTAAAGGAAATTGTGATTTCCTTAGTGTCTTTGTTTTCTGTCTTAAAGGTAAGTATGGTGGTGTTTGGAGTCAAATCGTGCAAATAAATACCTTGCGCTATCATTCAAGAACGAATGATCCTAAAGGGGGAGTATGTAGCACTTTGGGTTTTTGGTACTTGAAAATTTTTGAAATTTTATTCTCACTGTCTTGAATATGAATTACTCCTACGAGTCGTAGGGTGTCTTGACGGTTCCTAGGGACCCAATCATAACCAAATCAGTAAGTAAGTAGCAAGGTTCTGCTTTGAGTATGAGTGGCTTACTAAGAGTCATAAGGACTCGTTACGAGTCATTGGGTGCAAATAGTAAGGTGCCCAGTGAATGCCCTAAATAGTTTCTGTGTTGACTACGACTGAACACTACGACTTAGGAGTCGTACCAGTTGAGTTGTAGGGTCGACAGTGTTTGGGTGTCCTAATAACTATCTTGGGTACGACTCATGGTGATGAGTCATAATAAGTCTATACGAGTAGCACAGTGACCCATAGTCATTGGCGACTAAATTTCAGCTTTTAATTTGGGGGCACTTTGAACAATTCTCTATATACTCAATTAAAATCCCACATTCATAAACCACTTAAGGGGGTTCTTTCTCATTCATCACGTACTCAAAAACATCTAAGCTCTCTCAAATTCTCTCAAGTAACCATACTTAGAGTTTCTAAGAAGTAGGTCAACCAAGGGCCCAAGGGTTAAATTCTTTTCGTGAAACTTGGTATTTCAGGCATGTTACTCTTCCCTAATTGCTAATTTTGTAAAAACATATGATTTAAAGTATTGTTCATGAAATATTGATGTTGCTTTTTGAAACAAGGATTGAGGGTTTTGAATGATTATTTATTGAACAATGTTTCCCATGGTTTCCATGTAATTATTCGGGCTTTAATTATGGTTTTGAACTTGTGGGTGCATGGGTATGGTGAATGAACTAGGGAATTGTGATTTTCCCCAAACGTGTGACTTTTGAAGTGGTTATGACCTCAAAACCATATTGTAAAATTGGTTTTGAATATGAAAAAAATTATGCACATTGAACTACTAGTGAATTATTGCATGGTGAAAAATCTAATGAGGCATAATAGTTTTGAAGTAAACTTTGTGGGATTGCTGTTTTCATAAGCTAATTTATAATTGAACCAAGGGGGGTTGTGAATTCCCCCAAGTGATGTAATTTTTTGTCATGTTGTTGTTACCTTGCAAGTGTAGTTGGTATGACAATACCAACAATGTATGACTTAATGTAAAATATAGTTCAAATGAATGGAAATGTGTGATAATTATTTTAATTAGGCTTTAATGAGGGTTGTGTAGCTAAGTCATGAAAGTGGAGGTCCCGAGGAACCACTACTAGAAACCGCAATTGCTTATGTGGGGATCTATATGACTTACAGGTTTAAGTCTCCTTTATTATTATATCATATGATTGGGAGGTTCGACTCCCCTACATTATATTACATAATTTGGTGCTCGTGTCACCTTGATATGCCGGGAGGTTCGAGTCTCCTATAGTGCATATGTATACCCTCTGATTCGTTCGGCCACACGCATTGGGTCCCTACCATCTGGGGATAACTGTGCCTACATATCCCGTGGGTGCCTTTGCATGTTATGACGGTTGAGTTATACAATCCAGGCTAAGGTTTTAAAGTGCATGTTAAGCCTTGATTCTTATCCCGGCATGTAACACACACACACACATATATATATATATGTATATACATTTGATGATATGAATTGGATTTGAATGATTTGAATTGTTGAACATGGCATAATGTTATCCTTACCTAAGTTTCATGCTAGTGTTCACCCCACTAACAATCTCTAGATGTTGTATCCCCATAAGATGCAGGCGTCGGGAATTCTTCTAATTTTTATGTGTAGAATTAGGTGGATCAGCTCGGTTCATCGGTTCATTATGGTGAAATGGTGAGCTTCCATTCTCCGAAAGGCTTGGTCATTTGATCAATTTTTATTTTTATATTCAAGTTAATATTTTTCATTATCATCAATATTATCATTGTCATCCATCAGAGTCGGGGACATGTCTCGATCAAAACTGGTTTTGGTTCTTTATTTAGAAGGCTTTGTTGGATTACTGTGGACTTGGGTGATGTTGGTGGGTTATTTTAGCCGATTGTTGGTTATTGATCATAGAAGCCTCTTTTATTCTTTGAATTTATCTTGTTATATATTCGAAATTCATCTGACAATATGGATATCATGTTGTTTGGTTAGGTGCAAAGGGGTCCATGTGGGACTTGAGATGCCCGTCATAGTTAGGCCCTAGTTCGGGTCGTCACAGACTTCTAGAGCAAAGTCAGACCATACATGTAAAATAATAGTGAATGTCTGAACAATAAAGGTACCATAAACCATCCAAAAACCTGATCACAGTGTAAGAAAAATCTAATACAACTCAGAAACTAAAATTACAACCGAAATAGAAAAATACAAGTCTATCTTTGGAATACAAAATAAAGACATCAACTGGATAGGAAGAGGTCTGAGATAGAATCTGAAGGCATAAAACGACCAATACCTCGAAGTGTCAATAACCACCTGCGCGATCTCAACTGTCGTGCAATGCACTTGTATCTTGATTTGCATCAATAGGGCACAGTAGGAATAAGTACGGTCCACTTGTACCTAATAAGTATCATAGGTCAATTGAACAAAGTATTAAAAATGATATATAAATACATACTATGAGCATATCACCTGCAATCGGAAAATATCTCAAACGATAGCTAACACTGTCTCCACAAATAGTTCTAAATATGGCACATAAATATGAAAACAAGTGTGTAAAAGAAACAAAATAGATATACATCAAATTAAGGACAGAAGCACAACACTAAAGATGCATAATGTATGACACGCAATAATGATGAAAATAATGATGTGATATGTCTGAGGTTATCGCATAACCTCCATATACACCTATTAAGCCTCAACACTTCCAGGTAGGACTTATGGAGATTCGCAACCCATATGTTTTCTCAATACTTAATTCTAATATCAATATCATATGTCTTCTCCAACTCGTGGACTAGGGTGGAGAGTGTCTCATTTCTGTCGAAATTAGTGTTTCCACAATGGTACCAATGTCTCATGAATGTAAGTGTGACATGACGATGTAATGCTCATAACCAAACTAGTATGAAGATCTCAAATATATTCATTGTACATATAGGTGAGCTTCAAATCTACTCAATATGTCAACCATCAATGATTTAATATAAGCAATGTACCATTGAAATAAAAAAGCATGTAAGGCATTATAAATATCATATTAACCCAAACTTGGGTATTTCTCTTAGAAATAAAGAAACCAATGCATATACAAGGACAATAATATCAGATAGAACCCCCACACAGACAACATGCAGCAGATCTCATCTCAAGTCACAACAACGACAATATAAGCTCCCACACGGGCACACAACAATAATAATAACATGGAAATATGGTTTCCATAATTGTTATACACACCTGTAACATGTTTTCATATATATTAACTACCAAACCCAGTCTGAAGAAAGTTAAGCCATAACCTACCTCGTGATGTCAAAATCCAAGCCTAAAGCCCTTCAATGCGGAACTTTTCCCTCTCGAACGGTCTCGGAATCAACTATATCATACAAATATAGAATCTATGCATTAAAAGGAAGCCAACGATACTCATATTGTCCACTTTTAAGTCGGAGTCAAAACGGATCCTCAAAATGGGTTTTCAAAATAAAAAGGTAAAATCAAAATTTTTACTTAGAAAAACCATACCTATGATTAAAGAAAAAGTCAGAGGAAAAAACACCCAAGTGAAAACAGATTAATAATGAGGTTTAAATCAAAGAAATACCTTTTTAGGCCATTAAGGCCAAAAATTCCCAAATTCCAATTTGAAAGAACAACTTAAAGAGTTTTAAATGAAAAAAAATGAACTAAAATAATTAAAATAATAATTTAAAGATTACCCAAGCTCGAGAATGAAAGAAATCACCCAAAACTCTTTCAACACGGAGCTCAAAGTCCTAAAAAAGAAAGAAAAATCGAGAAAATGGGATTTTTAAACAACTAGATTTGACCACTAAAGCAGTCAAATGATCCCTTAAGGGTCATTGCTATACCGCAGATTGACCTCTTTAGCAGTCCAACCCATACGCGAGAGTCCGCTAAAGTGGAGACCACTAAAATGGTCATATGTCCGCTTTAATGGTAGTTTCCCGGCTACCAGGGTCGGCAAAAGCGGTGCCTAAACCGCTTAAGCAGCTACCACTTTATTGGTCCTTTGGCCGCTAAAGCGGTTGCACCAGATACAACTGCATCAGCAACTTTGGTATGTTGCAAAGTTGCCAATCAACCCCTTGAAATTTATTCAGAATCCCGTGAAGACAAATAAAATATGCTACTAGACCAAATTTAGAGTTTCGGACTCAATGGCGCCATCAAATTTTTGAAAAGAGATTGTTTTCACAAAATTGATCCTCGATAACCAATCTCACTAATTTTCAAATCGAGGATCGAAATGAGATCTAAAGGCCATAAAACTAAACCAACCATACTACTAATCCAAAATCAACGTTTTGGATCTTTTGAAACAGCCAGTTTTGTCATCAGACATACAAAATAACAAATAATAGCCGAAGTCGATTATGAGAATTTTTCAACCGCTAAAAATCACAAACTCGCATAAATCATTCCGACTCGCATCATGTGACATTTTAGAAGATGTACAAATATTTTTTTAAGAAAGAATAAATGGAAATTGAATTAATGCAAATTAATTCTGAACAATATATAGTGGCAGTTTTAGCTTTAATTTTGATGACGGAGGAGAGAAGGTCAGAATGCCTGTATTTATAGGACAATAATATGGAATCTCAAATGATTTCATAAACATGATTATTAATATAATTTAGGAGTTATGTGCATCAAAAGTCATGGAAGTAACGAAAATGAAGTCCAATAAGTTTTTGTATTAAATAATATGTATAAATGGAGGAGTGTAATTGATATATTCATTTTTGTAGAATGATAATAAATAAATAAATAAATAAGAAAAATTGTTAAACAAAAATGTGATAAAAGGATGAATATATCTTTTTACCAAAGGTGGGATATTACTTTGTCTGTCTTTACTCTTTGTTTTTACTATATTTACGGATAATTTAATAAAAATTAATGAAAAAAAGGGAGAATTTAATTAAAAAAATCTTAATTCTGTGAGAATTGTCGCCCATGCTAATTGTCATGGCCCTTCATTTCTTTTGTTTATTAAGATATCCAATAAAGAATATAATTATAACTGGAGGTGAAGATTTGATTAATTAAATTAATTATTGATTAATGAATAAAAAAAGGAAAATTCAAAAGATTAATAAAAAGAAAACAGAAAAATGAGAAGCATGCCACATCAGCATATTTATAACTCTATTATATATATATATATATATATATATATATATATATATATATATATATATATATATATTGATTGGGTGAGATTGTACCTAAAAAATTGCAAGTGTTTTTCTAACTAGAATTTTGAGACTTCCCCTACTATCATCTAATTTTTATAGGGGTGGACCAGTACACAGCTTTTTGGATGTTCGAGCACCCATTAGCTTCATATGGAACTATATATATTTATATAGAAATAAATAGGAATAGTATAAATACAAATATTGTGAACTCAAACAATAGATATTATGGTTGGTGCAATAGTTTTAGGTTGGTGCTTAAAGTTGGTTGTTTTTGTTTAGTACCAGAGTTTGATTCCTACTTTACATGTTTTTATTTTAAAAATAAATTTGTTCTAATAGTGAGCCTCCAGACAATAGATATTATGATTGGTGCATTGGTTTAAGAGTGGTTGTTTTTGTTTAGTACCAACAGTTGATTCCTACCCAACACGTTTTTAAATTTTTAAAAAATCTTATACAAACAATAAGCATCCAGAAAATATATATTGTGATTGGTGGAGTGGTTTTAGGGTGGTGCTTAAAGTTGGTCCTTTTTATTTAGTATCAAGGTTTGATTGATATTTAGCACGTTATTTTATTTTAAAACAAACTTTCTCTACTGATTTATTATTTACTTACAGTTTTTTTTCTGTGTGTTGACTGTTGATTTTTCTCTCTCTCCCTTTTGCTAACTTTTCGTAAAAAAAAAAAGATTGTCATTTTTCGTTATCAAAGATAATAGTTATTGTTTTTTTTTCTTATTACATTTTTTTTGTTGTTGTGTTCAAATACCATTGTCGTACTTATTATGAGTGTTAAATTTGTACTTATATTTTGTGATTGATAGTTAAAGGAGTACCCACGACCTTAAAATTCTAGATCCACCACTGAACTTTTAGTTTTTCTATTGTATGATACGATTCTTTTGATACCTATTTCATATTTTTAACTATATAGTGAATGAGGATATTCTCGCCTCACGAAGAGTGTGACTTGTGTGTTTTGCTTTCCCAAAATTATTATTATTGTATAAGTACAAATTTGTGTTGTATTCTTTCATGAGGGGGGATGTTAGCCCATATGTTATTGGGCCTTTAGTTTATGGACCTTTAGGTTATTGGCTATGTATATATAGCCTACTTTTGGTTTAGTCAGTTTTTATGCTTTTCAGATTAAATGGTAAACCTTAGCCTTTCTTTCTTTCAATAAAGTTCTATTAATATGGTATCAAAGCTAGTTCGATCCATGTCCTTTGATTTGTTGGTTGAAGATTTTGTAGCAGGCACCTACTGCGCGGATCGAACTCCGCGGTGAGTTCGCTGGGGGGTACGGGGGGCAGCGCGCCCCCGTCCGGGGTTCGGGGCGGAGCCCCGAATTTTATTTTTTGAGGTGCTGCTGTATTCGTTTGCTGTTTTCGTTGGATTGATTCGTTGCTGTCTTCGTTTGCTGTCTGGTATTGTTCGTCTTTCGTTCTTTTGCTTGCTGCCATTGTTGTTCGTTCGGAATTGTTCAACCTAGGGTTTTGCATCTTTTTTTTTTTTTTTTTTTTTGAATTATTTGTGTGTTGCTGTGTTTACAATGACTGGAAAGGATGATTCTCTCCAGTCCATTAGTACTCAATTAGATGGTAAGAACTATGCCTATTGGAGTTATGTCATGAAGAATTTTCTTCGTGGGAAGAATATGTGGGGTTATATCACTGGAGTAAAACCAAGACCTATCGATGATACAACTGAAAATTTTGATTTGTTGGTGGACTTATGGGAAACTAATAACTCCAAGATTATCACTTGGATCAACAATTCTGTAACTCAGTCAATTGGTATGCAATTGGCTAAGTATGACACAGCAAAGGAGGTCTGGGATCATTTGGAAAGACTGTACACTCAGTCTAATTTTGCTAAACAGTACCAGTTGGAGTATGATATCCGTGCTCTTCAACAGCATGACCTCAGTATTCAAGATTTTTATGCTGCCATGTCGGATTTGTGGGATCAATTGGCACTTACTGAATCTGCAGAGTTAAAAGGTTTTGGGCCGTACATTGCTAGACGGGAAGAGCAACGCTTGGTTCAGTTTTTGATGGCACTACGTTCTGACTTTGAGGGCCTACGTGGAACAATCCTTCATCGATCTCCCCTCCCTACTGTTGATTCTGTGGTTCATGAACTGATTGCAGAGGAGACTCGTATCAAGTCTCAAGTGGTTCAAGGGTCTAAAGTAACTACTACTCCTGTCGTGTTTGCTGCTTCAACTGATCAGTCTAGGCCACCACGTACTCAGACTCGACAATCTCCTAAAGTTGCATTTGATGAGTGTGCATTCTGCAAACAGAAAAATCATTGGAAGGCTCAGTGTCCGTTGTTACTTAACAAGGTCAAACAGCCTCAATCTGGGCAGCAACAGAAATATGGGCAGCAAAAGTCTCCGTCACGCTCCTCTGGTGCTCCTCCATGGTCATCTCGTCCTCCACAGTTCGCTGCTGCTGCACCATCTGTAGATGTTGAGTCTGTTAGCACTATGCCACCTTCTGCGTTGGATCCCCAGGTTTTCGAACAGTTCAGACAGTTCTTCGTTTCTAATCCTACGGCCATGTCAGCATCTATGTCTCATTCGGGTTCAGTCTCTTCTAGTACCTCAGGTATTCCTTCCTCCTTGTGGATATTGGATTCTGGTGCGTCTCATCACATGTCCCCTCATTTGTCATCGTTTGGTTTTTTGTCACCCATTTCACCAATTTCTGTTATGTCCGCGAGTGCTGTACCTATGTCAGTCGAGGGTGTTGGTTCTGTTACTACCCCTCACATTGTCCTCTCTGATGTTTATTACATTCCCAAACTTGCTTTAAATCTTGTTTCGGTCAGTCAGTTGTGTAAGGCTGGTAATTGGGTGTTTTTTTCTGAATCTGTTTGTGTTATACAGGACCAACACACTCAGAGGGTGATTGGGACCGGCCGTAGGTTGGGGGAACTCTATGTCTTGGAGAATCTCAAAGTGTCTGCAGTTGCTGCCTCTAGCATAGATTTATCTTCTTTTCGTTTGAGTCCTTTGTCTTCTCCGTTTTATCTTTGGCATTCCAGATTAGGACATGTGTCAGTTTCACGTTTACGTTTTTTGGTCTCTAGTGGTGCTTTGGGTCATGTGAACACTAGTGATATTTCAGATTGTAGTGGTTGTAAACTGGCAAAATTTTCTGCCTTACCGTTTAATAAAAGTGTGTCTTATTCTGTTGCTCCTTTTGATATTATTCATTCTGATGTATGGGGACCAGCGCCAGTTTCCACTAAGGGTGGATCGACCTATTATGTTTCGTTTATAGATGACTATACTCGTTATACCTGGGTGTATCTTATGAAACGCAGATCTGATTTCTTTGGCATTTACAACAACTTTAGAGCCCTTGTTAAAACACAACATTCGGCTGTGATAAAGTGTTTCAGGTGTGACTTAGGGGGTGAATATACCTCTAATGACTTCACTCAGTTACTTGCCTCTGATGGTACCATACACCAGTCATCTTGTACCGACACTCCTGAGCAGAACGGTCTGGCAGAAAGAAAACATCGTCATATTGTTGAGACAGCACGCTCTTTACTTTTGTCTGCAGAGGTTCCTAGTATTTTTTTGGGGAGAAGCAGTCCTAACTGCTGTATATGTGATTAATCGTATTCCTATTGCATTGACTTCAGGGATGTCTCCGTTTGAGAAACTATATGGTCACCCGCCGAATTATTCTGCATTACGAGTTTTTGGATGTACTTGCTTTGTTCTTCGTCCTCATGTTGAACGAAATAAGTTAGGGTCAAAATCAGCTATATGTGTGTTTTTGGGGTATGGTATTGGACAAAAAGGATATCGTTGCTATGATCCTGTAAGTCAGAAATTATATGTTTCACGACATGTCACTTTTTTGGAACATATTCCTTTTTATTCCATTCCAGCTAAAACCCATGATGTGACAAAGTCAGATATTCGGCTTATTGATCCCTTTGGGATTGACATAGAGGTTCCAGTTCCGGACTCATCCATGCCATCTGGTGTGCCACCTGATAGTGCTTCAGCCTCGCCTGTGCCTGAGTCTGCTCCTTCGACTGTTGAGACTGGAGACCCACCACCTCTGAGGCGGTCTACTCGACCTTGTAAGTCCACCAAACTGCCAGATTTTTCCTATTCTACATATTCAGCCTCATTTGCTTCCTTTATTGCAAACATACATCATTTGTCTGAACCTGAGTCGTATAGAGAGGCTGTGTCTGATCCTCTTTGGCAGAATGCTATGGCTGAGGAACTTGCTGCTCTTCATCATACACATACATGGGATTTGGTTACTCTCCCACCTGGTAAGCATGCGGTTGGTTGTCGATGGGTGTATAAGATAAAAACAAAATCTGATGGGTCTGTTGAGCGATACAAGGCGAGACTTGTGGCAAAAGGGTGCTCACAACAATATGGTATGGATTATGAGGAGACTTTTTCCCCCGTAGCAAAGATGACGACTGTTCGCACTATGATTGCTGTTGCATCCGTTCGACAGTGGAAGATATTTCAGATGGATGTCAAGAATGCTTTTCTGAACGGTGATCTCCACGAGGAAGTTTATATGACTCCTCCCCCAGGTATTGACCACCAGCCAGGTGAAGTTTGTCGGCTTCGAAAAGCTTTATATGGTCTCAAACAAGCCCCTCGTGCTTGGTTTGAGAAATTCTCCACTGTTATTACTTCCCTTGGATTTGTCCCGAGTAACCATGATTCAGCATTGTTTGTTAGATATACAAGTGCAGGGCGAATTCTATTGTCCTTATATGTAGATGATATGATTATTACTGGTGATGATCATAGTGGTATTGAGTTATTGAAGCATGATTTGGCTCATCGATTTGCAATGAAGGACTTGGGCTTGCTGCGTTATTTTCTGGGTATTGAGGTGGCTCAGTCTAAGAAAGGGTATCTTCTTTCTCAGACTAAGTATATATCTGACTTGTTTACACGGGCGCGTCTTTCTGACAACAGGACTGTAGATACTCCCCTTGAAACCAATGCACGTTACTCTCCTAGTGATGGTGTTCCATTATCAGATCCGAGTCTTTATCGGACTATTGTGGGTAGTTTGGTTTATCTTACGGTTACTCGTCCAGATATAGCACATGCAGTTCATGTTGTTAGCCAGTTTGTTACTGCTCCTACTTCTGTGCACTGGGGAGCTGTACTTCGTATTCTAAGGTATCTTCGTGGCACTCAGTTTCAGAATCTCTTGTTTCCCTCGACGTCATCTCTCGAGTTGCGAGCCTATAGTGATGCTGATTGGGATGGAGATCGCAATGATCGTAAATCCACCACTGGTTTTTGTGTGTTTCTTGGAGACTCTTTAATCTCGTGGAAGAGCAAGAAACAAGATGTTGTCTCTAGATCTTCCACGGAGGCTGAGTATCGTGCCATGGCTGTGACTACATGTGAGATTATTTGGTTACGTTGGCTTCTTGCAGATATGGGGGTTCACATTTCTATGCCTACTCCCCTGCATTGTGATAACAAAAGTGCGGTACAAATTGCAAAGAATTCTGTCTTCCATGAGCGTACGAAGCACATTGAGATTGATTGTCACTTCACCCGTCATCATTTGCAGCTCGGGACCATATCGCTTCCTTTTGTTCCATCGTCTTTGCAGATTGCTGACCTTTTTACGAAGGCTCAGTCGGCGTCTCGATTTCGTTTTTTGTGTGACAAACTCTCAATGCTTATTGCTGTTGCATTGTGAGTTTGAGGGGGGATGTTAGCCCATATGTTATTGGGCCTTTAGTTTATGGACCTTTAGGTTATTGGCTATGTATATATAGCCTACTTTTGGTTTAGTCAGTTTTTATGCTTTTCAGATTAAATGGTAAACCTTAGCCTTTCTTTCTTTCAATAAAGTTCTATTAATAATAATTTGAACAAAAGATAATGACTTTGTTAGATCTCTTATGTGTAAACATGAATAATCATAAAGATCGTAAAAATGAAATCTCTTATGTATAAAAATGAAGATCTCTTCCGTGTATAAATAAAGATATAAAAATGAAGAAGTTTTCATGTAAAAAGAACATAAAAATTTCTTTAAAAAATTGTAAGAGGTTAGAAAATTATTTTTCCCTGTCGTAAATCTTTTTAGACATTTTAGACTAGTTATCTTATACATTCTCATTTTTATGTTGATAGGGGATTAGATTTTACGGACACCCTTAGTTGTGTATTTATTGAGATGTTTTCCCCATTTTGGTATCTAAAAGATATCTTGTGGTTTATTAAATGATTGAGAGTTTGACTTCTGCGGTAACCAAGATATAATTTGGCCTTAATGTATCCATGCTTTCTCTATATATATGTATCTTGTGTCTTGTGTTCTGATCACCTATTGGTCTTCATTAGTGACTATTATTAATTCCATGGAACAGAAATCCTTAGTAAGGCTATCATGGAGGTAAATGCGAATCTAGATGTAACACCCCGCATTTTTGAACTAGAAATCGAACCGCCATTCCTACATGTGTAAAATCTAATCCCATGATTTATATTTAAATTCATGTGTCATGATCTTTATCCTAGTATGTGAAGTGACTATGGGGTGAAAAATATATTCATAGAAATCACTTAGAGCAAAGTTGAGCTAAGAACTTTCGATTCGTCCAAAGTTTGGTATTCGATTCTACAAGGATCAATTTTGAACGTGTATAACTTTTGATGTATGAGGAATTTTTTAACAAAAGACCCACCAAATTGTAGATAATTGAGTCAGCTTTCCAACGATACCAATTTCGCCTTAATTCGATACCCGAGAAAAAGGTTATGATCATTTTTGTCAGGACCAGTAAGCCACCGCGATAGTGACGCGTCGCGGTAAGCCTCTAAATCGGGTTTTAGTTGTGAATTTTAACTCTTAGGGGCAATGTTAAATTTTCCCTACAGTCCCTAGTCATGATAACTGAAGATTAAAGCATTCTTAGGGCAATATATGCCCAAAAACTACTCAAATTACCTCCCAAAACAAACCTTAACTTCTCCCCAAAGATCAAGAATTCATGCCTTTCAATTCAAGATTTTCAAGAAATGTTTCAAGATTAGGGTTCCATTCTTCAAACTAAATAACCTATTTTATGTGGTACTATCCTTAAAACTCCATGGGAATAGATTTTATCGTTTTATCAAATATAACGATTTATAATTATGTTGCAAATTAAGGGTTTTGAATATTTTTTTCAAAAAGCATATTATTAAACCGTTTTGATGAAAACATATATATTGTGTTGAACTCTTTTTGTGGTAATCAAATTTCGACCCCTTATGTATAGACTTATATAGTTTGGAATGTTTAATTGAGAGCATGAACAGTAAATTCCCTCTCTTGTTGTGAATAAAGTGTACATTTGCATTGTGAGAGACTTTGAATACATGAATTAAGATTTGAAAATAAGTTTCTCAACATCATGGTGTTTGACATGGTTTATGATATGATGAGAGGGAGTTTCTTGCAATAACTATATTTTTGTATTAAAAGAAAAGAATTGCATGTGATTGAATAAATTAACATGACCACCGAATGTTTTGAATCTTGCAAAAAAGGGGTAATTGCATAAGTTTTCTTGAGATTTCAAAGTGATAATTCGATTGTGATGTTATGAATCTTAGGTGGTCATGTGCATGTTTTGAATAAGAAGGGCTGTGAATTTGATATGATATTAACTTTTAAGTCTGGGTATGAAGATACCCTGTGATGATATGCCCTTAAGATTTTAAGCATTTGAATGATTTTGTATATGAAGCATGATGTTTAAAGAACTAAAAATTGGGCCTAAAGAGAGGTAGATGGTAACTCGAAAAAGACATTTGAGTGTAAGGGTTCATCGCTGGAAATCTTGTTTGTCGATTCGGATGATATGATTGGCTAATGCCAATGTATACTTGTCCTTGAGACACTGGTATACTAGAATAGTAATTAGGACTCCAATGTTTGCGGTATACTTGGATTAGGGGATTGGTCGCCGATTCAAGTACGGATTCTATATAGTCCATGGGATTGTAGAAATATAGGGTGTACCATCTATCTCAGGATTAAGATAAAGTGTGAGACTTGATTTTTAGAAAGCATTCAAAAATTCTAAAGTTATGTCCATGTGTTTTACTTATCTTATGTATAATGTTTTATAAACTACTCTCACCTATATTGTGTAATAAAATGCTATTTTGGCTTATGTCACATACCACTACAATTGTATTGACCTCCTATATTTCATGATCTGAGGCAAAAATCCTGGGGTCCCACTAAGCAGTAAAGTTGTTATTGTCAGAAGTTTGTAGTTAGTGAGCCTCCCTTATTTCGGAAGGCTTGATTTATGGGATATTGTTGTTTCATTTTGTCTTATGGTCCGACTGGGGGCCTTTTTCCCAGTTTTTAGAATGATGTTGGTTTTCATATTGTTAGAGATTTTGCAGACCGGTGTTAGGTGTGAAGGTTATGAACTTAATATAGTATTGTTCAGTCAAAGTAAGAGACTGACCATATTTTTTTTATTATTTTTTTCACATTTCTTTATAGTATATGAATGTTTTTCATAATTGTCGGATAGACAAGGGCGCTCGGGCCTTCATGGTTCGGAATGCTCGTCGTAGCAAGGGCCTCGTCTCAGCTCATGAAAAACTTGGTATCAAAGAACGGTTCATGGTCCCAGGGTGTCTGCAAAATCATGTTGGGTAGACTCCTATTTATAGGTGTGTAGCGTGCCACACCTATTAGTAGGAAGCTACTAGGAGTTTAGGAATGTTTCGCTTTTCTTCAAATTTTAGATCGTGCCATTGTGTTGTCCATGTGGGAGTTATCTAGATTCCTTCTTTACCCTGACTTTATTAACCATGTCTCATTATCGAGTTAGTTCAATTGCAGAATGTTAGAGTCTAAATGAGGTGGTCCCTTCAAATTGAGTTATAAAAGATTATAAAATTGCACAAGGACTTGAGAGGGGTCCATAAGTGATTTAAAGTACATTGATTTAAGCTTATATTCCTATCTACATCAATCGTGCATTTGAGCCTGAGGTATGAAGTGTATTCAGTTCCCTTCAAGATTCTTGTTGCAGATGTCATGCTTAAGGATAGTGATATATGTCAGAATGTTGGAACAATATTTTCACCCAAGTAGTTGTATGTGCTAAGGTGTCATACCCTATTGGTAGTAAGATGATCCCAAAGTTAGTGATATAACATCACAAGCTTAGAATTCAGAATGAGGGTGACTTTTGTGTAAGGAAGCTAGTTTAGTTGTATAAGCGTTGATTGAGGGATGGGTTGCCATTTGATAGTAATAGACTAATATGGTAGCAATATTTGTAGATTGTATGGTAGTCTATGGAGGAGGTGTTTGGCTATGATGTTATCTCTTCAAAATAGGGAAGGATCCTAGAGTGGATAGTTATGATGGTTATAGAAATCCCTTATAGGATGTGAATGAAAATGGTTAGATTAGCCAATAAGTTATAGGTATAGACTCATTGTTGTTTATGAAATTTTGAAGGTAGTTGTGATGTATGCGTGAGTAAGTAACTATGCTGTGAGAAAATGGAATATGTTGATAAGATCGTAATGGGTTATATTATAAGATTAAGATGGACTATCTTTTGTATGTGACTTTACCTCCATTGATTGTCTTTCTCTACTAGTTGTAAACTAGTACTACGCGGGAGAAGTTAGGTATTAGATTTTTGAGGTGTAGTAGTAATTTCATGGAAAGGATGAACTTATGGGCCATAGTTGAGAGAAATAAGAGACTTATATTGATATTTCTATTCTGACTTAACTCTTAGTTGTATGCATGGGATGTATAGGACCTGAAAATTATTCTAAGTGTTGGGAGATTT
This sequence comes from Capsicum baccatum var. pendulum, assembly GCA_030864225.1. NCBI lineage: Eukaryota > Viridiplantae > Streptophyta > Magnoliopsida > Solanales > Solanaceae > Capsicum > Capsicum baccatum. The sequence continues at coordinate 58,789,169 of CM061553.1, read as the reverse complement.
AGGCATATCTTTTTAGCCTCTTAACTTCAAAGATTTTTAAATTGGTCTTCCCAAACCCGAGACGTAGATTTTTGAGTTTATTCATGTTCAGGGGTGTAAAGAGCATGTCTCGGAGAAGTTTCAAATTTTTTGGACGAGGATTGGGGTATGTTTGAATTTCAATTTCAGAACCTCACCGTGATAGTGGCACGTCGCGGTAGTAATAATGGTAAGGACTTCACCACGTTGCGGTGACCTTGTCGTTGGTGTTCCAGTCGTGAATTTAAATTTCCAAAGGGACAATGTAGTCCTTTCCTCTCATTCCAATTCGTAAATAGATAAATTATATTATCAGTTAAGGCAAATATTGCCCATTAGTATAGTATATGGCATACTTCATATGATTGGTGTTGCTATAGGATTGAACTGTAAATGTGGATTGTGGTGATAAGAATAGTAACTTAAGATTTATGATGCATGTTTTGTGGGAGTAAGTGGTAGGCTTGATTTGATGCGTGCAATAGCCCAGGTTGGAAATTTATGGAATAATGAGTGGAGAATTGTGATGTATATGCATACGTGAGAACAAGAGTAAAAAACAATGAATTGTGGTTGAATCATTAAATAGATAAAAGTGTAAGGATATAAGAATAGGTTGAACCCCCAGGTAGCATGTTTTTAGATAAGGTTTATATATGTATAAGTGTCATATGTACCTAGTTTACATTCTTGAAATTTGTAGTATGAGGAAATCTGGGGAATTGTTGTATAGTGATCTTTAGAGTTGAATTGAGGAAATGTAGGTAGGAAATATGTGCCTTTGGTATAGTTTAACAAATTTTGTTAAGATTGTAAGTATGTGAGTAAAGGTCTAGCATTGGCGTGTTAAGTAGTAGAGAATGATTTATTATGTGATAAGGAGTGTGGATGTGTATTCTCGTGAGAGTGAAAGTGATATAGTGATGGCTATGAAGGCTAGCGAAAGTTACGAGTAGGATTTCCGGAAAGCAATGCCTTCAGAGTATAGTTTATCAGGGGGATTTTAGTGGTTACATGTATGGAAATACCCTATTGTGTTGAATGTTGTGCTGGTAGATTTAGTGAGAAGATATGTCCTCAAGTCTAGGATTGTGACTTTGATCTAAGGGGGTGATGGTAAATTAAGGTAGTTCCCAATTTTCTTGAGGTGTCCAGTTTCAGGAAGGAGTCATGAAAAAATCTATTCCTATGTAATCAAGCTCCTCCTATTTCAATTTAGTGGGGATATTCTACCAATGTTATATATTGAAGTCGTGCCTATGCCCACGGTCCGAGTTATCTATGCAACTTATGTTATGATCCGACCGCCAAACTAGAAACAATGACGTCTCAGTAACCCAATCATTTAAGCATTCAATGCCGTATGTTATGTTGCTGATGATCCATAAGATCTATGTCTCACAGCATTCTTGGACCTAGGAAAATATATTTCTATATGTCACCGAATCATTCTATGTCAGGTTTAGCCAAAGTGATAAGGTTTGTGCAAACTCATGACTATCTCAGGTCTAAAAATGAGAAACAATAGCTCTAGGTGCTAACCCTTGTATCAATCGTTGAATTTATGAATTCCAACTCTATGTTATACTACTTCTGATATATACTCACATGTTTCTCACTGTGTCCAGTTCTAAGAACTCATGTGTTGTAGGTTTACGTCCGAACGACTATCTATTTATGATCCAGATACTTTATATATGGAGCACTTTGTGTCTATTGTATTGAATTTTCATCTCATAAACCACCTTGAGTAGTGCAATAAGTATATGTTATAGTCGAATATTGTTACTCTGTTTTTTTCTTGATGCATATGCTCGGGTCCCTCAATGACCCTTCGAATGATAGTATGATAGTTGTTATGGAAGATTAGTAGTGACTTAGGAAGGGGGAGTAGATGTTCTTGAATGTGAAAATTTTGATTTGATTTCTTTATCTAAGGTTGTATGTGAGGGGGAATGAAGGAGGTGGACTTTTGTTATATGAAATAGTTAGGAAGGAGGTATGCATCAAAAATATTTGGGAGAGTGAGTGAGATTTTGGGTTTCGGTGGGAGATCCACGAAGTGGGTGTAGTAATGATAGGCTTGAATATTGTAATTGATGAAAATGCAAACCAATGTGTTATGTGGTTAGGACTTCTTGATTTAAGACCCAAGGGTGTTTGACGATAGTGATAAGGTAGGTAATATTCTTAATATGATATAGATTACAAGGTCCTATAGTTTAGGTTAGCACCTTGTTACTCTGAGTTAGGCTTCAACACAAAAGAACTTTGCAATGGGACTCAAACTCTTGTGGTTAGATGTGTGATGGAAAAATTGTAAGTTGGAAAGTGTAAAGTATGTTGATGATAGGCGAATTTACACGCCTATATCAATATATTTTGCCCATATTTTAGCCTAGTTTTGAGAACAAACTATATATTTCATGCACTTTTAGTCCTTTTTCCTATAAATGAGCTAACGAACATGATTAGGAAAGTTTCAGGTATAAATGATGCAAAATACAGCATTTTATGGCTTACTTGACGCAAAAGAAAGCTCACAAACGAAGTAGAAAGGAGCTGGACGCCTAAAGGACCAAATCTGCTGCATGGAAAATCTGTCCCGGGCTAAAACAGCATTTCTGAATACTTTGGGGACTGCATGGAAAATCTGTCCAGGACTAAAACAGCATTTCTGAAGACTTTGGGGACTTACAGACACAAAGCTGGATTTTGACAATGATACATTAACCTAGTACAATTGGGTTATGTATTTCATTAGTTTATTTGGATTAGGAGAATGTTACATTAACCTAGTACAAATGGGTTAAGTATTTCCTTAGTTTAGTAGGATTTGGTTATTTATTTCATTAGCATAGTAGGAGTAGGATAGGAGTATTATAAATACCCTATCATGCTAGAGATTTTAATTAAGTCCTCCCTTAGTGGAGGCAACTCCTCCCTTAATTCAAGAAATTCATTCTTAAACTATTAATTTTCTTCCATCTTTCTCATCTTCCACTACAAACACTTCTAATCTATTCTTCTATTCTTAAATTCCACAACAAGAGAATCGTTACTTGCTAAGGAATCACCAAAACCACACGCCAAACACCTACTATTCACGCCATCCACCATGCAAAACGTGATATCCTTCGCATTCATGGGTAACTAAACCTCTTAGTTGGGGTTATGGAAGCCGAATGAGTTACTATCTATTGCTATGAGCTTGTGAGTTCAAGACACGTATATTGCTTATATCATTATTCTCTTCATCTTAAATCTACATCCTTTGCGGTTCAAACACAAGAACACGCCATTCTAACATCTAACCTGTTCGAGAGAAAGGTTATTTGTCTAGAAAAGAAGACGCATAGACCAACGCCAGTCTAACATTTAACTTGTTCGAGAGAAAGGTTATTTGTCTGGAAAAGAGATAATGTCAAGGTAGTAGGACACCCTTTCCTATTAAAAAGCTAGTGCCGTACCTGGACTAACCTCTTGGAGAATTCGTACCGCTAGACACACTTTAAGCTCGAGAGAGTTAAAGTGAAATAGTCCTTGTTTAGGTCGAGAGACGCTTGGATTTACCATCGACTACAATTCTCTATAAGCAATTGCATGTCAAGACTCTACACACTCATAGCCAATAGAGACGTATACCTCAGAAGGTGGACATAACCCCAACGCCTCAATTCTCATTGTTTCACAACCTACGAAATACTCTCTTTTTACTTTGCTATTTTCAGCTTTTACTTTATTGTTTTGGTTACTTATTACAATCCCCCCATTCTTACGAGACTTGCACCAAAAGTCTATTAATTTTACTTACTTGTTGACCAAGCTATTCTCTGTGGGATCGATACCCAACCCAGTTGGGTTCTATATTTGCTAACGACCGCTTTACACTCAAACGAGAGCTGTAGATTGAGCGTTATCAAAAATTGGCGCCGTTGCCGGGGAATACTAGTGTCAATCAAGTTCGTGATAATTACTAGACCCTTTGGTCAAAGATTCTCGTACTTTTACTTTTAGTTGTTGTTTTTGTTTTTTTAGGTTTATTTAGTGCATCAATGGAGGCACAACGTGAAATTGAAAGGATGGCTGCTCAAGTGCATCAACAGAATATTGATAACCGTAGGCGAGCAACAAATCCTGACGATGAGGACGATCTGGACGGACCTGGTTCCACAGGAGCTATTATTCTTCCTCCCTTAGCACCGGGAGCAAAGTTCAATATCACTAGCGCCATGATTCAGCTTTTGCAACTCAAGGGATTATTTGGTGGACTCGCAGGCGATGATCCGAATTTGCATCTCATCAACTTTATTTCTACATGCAAGTCATTCAACAATCCTGGAGTTGGACAGAATGCAATTCGATTACGTCTATTTCCATTGTCTCTGTCTGGGGAAGCAACTATGTGGTTGAATGGGCTGACTCCTGATTCTATTACTCATTGGAGGCAATTGAAAGACGCTTTCCTAGAAAGATTCTTTCCGCCATCCAAAAAAGCACAATTGAGAGATGAGATCACCAATTTTCGACAGCTTCCAACTGAAGCTCTCCACGAAACATGGGAGAGGTTCAAGACGAAGCTAATGCGATGCCCAAACCATCATATGACCAATGTCCACTTGATGGAGATATTATACAGAGCGTTGAATTCGGTGACTAAGCCAGTGGTTGATAATGCAGCAGGTGGATCATTTATGGACCTCACCTTTGGGCAGGCAAGCCATATGCTAGATCGGATGACAAAGCAAAGTAGAGCTTGGCATACTAGGGATTCTGAGGTAACAAGCCCCACTTTATCTTTTGGCATGACTGCAGAGCAGAGGCGAAGACAAGAGGATCGTGACCAAGATATGGCTCACATGAAGACGCAAATGGATCTTCTTACCAAGCATCTATTATCAGGGAAGACCGAAAAAGTTAAGGCCGTTAGACCACGTAGAAGAGATGAATCTGATTCTAAGGAAGAAGCCAACTACTTGAACAATCAAGGGGGTTTCCGAGGCAATGCCCAAGGAAACCAAGGTCGGAACTATTATAATGAATCTGGATACAAGGACCGTGATCATGGTAGTTGGAAGAATAATTCAGACAGGAGTGGTGTGTATATTCCTCCTAGAAATTATGAGGCTGAGGCGTCTGGTTCTGAAAAGATGTCTATGGAAGATATGATGGCCAAGCTGCTGAAAGGAGTAGAGGCAACCAATATGGGCGTAACCGAGGTGAAGAATGATTTGTCTTCAATGAATCAGTTGGTTAACTCACATTCCATTGCAATACGACAACTAGAGCAGCAATTCAGTCAACTTTCAGCAGCACTCAACCAAAGAAAAGCCGGCACCTTACCTAGCGATGCTGTGCAAAACCCAAGGAATGATGGGTCATGCATGGCCATCACTACCAGAAGTGGTAAGGCGCTGGAAACTTCAGCAAAAGGCAAGAAAGTGGTTGACGAAGTGGTACGGTTTGATATATGCAAAACAATGAAGCAGCCCAGCGATATGAATGAGTCATCTGTAGCTGATGTTCATTATGAGGATATGAAAGCATTATCTATAGAGAAACAACCTACTATTGAGCCATTATCTGCTGCGCCACTGAATGTTGAGCATGAGGATAATGAAGATTATGAAGAACTTATGGGTGATCTAACAGAAATAGAGTCTTATACTCCTAAGAAACCGGATTGTGATCTCAAGAATCAACCAACAGCGAAGACTCACTTTGACGAGCCACCAATGCTAGAATCGCAAGAGCTCCCCGATTATCTAAGGTATGTGTTCTTGGAAAGTAGAAATATACTTCCAGAGAAAGCAGATGATTTAAGTGAACATCACGTAGAAGCTCTCATCTCTGCTCTGAGGAGATACAAGAGAGCTATGGGTTGGACTATTGATGATATAATTGGTGACTCTCCGGAGAAACGTATGAGCCATCTCGAAAAAGATCGCATGACCACAGGTAAGCCTCATTGTCGTCTAAATCCTTTTAGAAAACGATCCATCACTTATCTCGATGAAGTCTAAGTACTCGAGACTACTACGTCGAGCCACGACAATAAATAAGGCGCTAGATGGGAGGCAACCCATCGTTTTATCGTTTTATCGTTTTATCGTTTCGTCGTTTTAATTTTTTTCTTTTTGATAAATGAAAATCCAAAAATAAGAGTCGTGCCACGACCAAAAATAAGGCGCTTGGTGGGAGGCAACCCATCGTACTAATCGTTTTTATTGTGTTTTGAGCAAATATAGGTGCAAGAAAGATGCAACGAGGAGATTGATTTCAATTGACGGTTTGGTCACATTGTATGGTAAAGTCGGTAAGTTAGGAATGGTGATGCATAAGGCTATGAATTGAGCCTTTCTCACGTCATAATAGTCTTCGAGGAAGGCTAGGCCTTGGTAAAAATAGGCCACGAACGATGCACAACCTATTCTATCGCCTAAGGACTCGGAATCTAGTGTGCAATACACTATGCGCCGCCTATTCCTAGGTGTGCTTTTGACTATGCGCTGCCTATGCTATGGCATTTGAGATACTGAGACCAAATGCCATACCATATGCGCCGCATATGCCTAGATATGCCATACCATGTGCGGCGCATATGTCCCATTATGCCATGGACAATGCGCCGCATATACATGTGTTATGCCGAGGGATATGCGCCGCATATAGGGTGATTTTGTCCCCAAATCCGATTGTAAATGGGTCATAACCCGACCCATACTCTTCCTATATAAAGGGGACATAGTTTTACAACACAACCACATTAGAAAACACCCTAAAGGCGCCACATAACCTTCCAAATCTTCTCAAAATTTTCTTCTTTTGCTCTTCCAATTCACAACACCGTCTCCACAAGCTTCAAGCAAGTAAGTACTCTCTTATTCTTCATTTATTTATCGTAAGTACTACATTGCTATGCTTATTATAAATTGCTAAATCATATAAGATTGTTGGTGATGTTCATGTGTTTGAATTGTTGTTGCATAATCATGTGAGTGAACATATACGTAGGGAATTCTTGACTTATTTCCGACTTGAATTTGGTTTCAATAGCATTGTTATGATATTTGCTGAATAGATATGGCTATGAATATTGCTTAAGAGTGTTGTTTGGATGCTTACATGTTAGACTATCCCGGCCATCGGGATAAGATTATAGTGCCTATCGACTTAGGAGGTTGTGCTTGTTGTAAGAATATCGATTCCATGTGGTAACCCCTATGTCGTAGTGTTGCTATATCTACCATGAAAGTAGTCCAATGGCTGCAAATAAGTGATACAATGCTGATTTTCTTGTTGGAACACAATCCTAAAACGTATGTCGACGAAATCTGAGTAAATCGACTACGTTCACCTCGCTGATTTGTGCAACAAAACTAAGTGTGGGGTGGTACCCCTAGTACTTGCTTATAGATTGTATCAAGTGAGATTGTGCTGCAACTAACACTATTTCTAGTCTCAGGTACAATGGCACCTAAAGCGAGACAAGGCAAGGAGAAGGCTACCACCTCCCAAAAGGGCAAAAAGAGAAGTTGCAAGGACCAAGGAGAACCCTCCTCGCAGCAAATACCCCGACTCACGCTTGGAATTAAGTGGGATACTTATGAGGAACTTCTAAGGATGACGACTCTGACGATGATTCCAATGCAAGGGGTATAACCCCAGACATAGAGAATAAGTCCGACCAACCAGGTTCCTCGCATTTATTTTCCACTGAGGACAGTGTCCCGACTAAGTGTGGGGTGGTGGTATTGCATGCTATACTTCTCTATTCGCATCTATGTTTGTTTGCTTTTGTTTCATTTTTGTTTCGTTGTGTTTTTTTTTAGTAGTAAAATTTTTTTTTCTAGCTTCGCATGAAATTATTTTGATAGGCAGCATGAGATTATAACAAGAGTATGTGCTACAATTGTGACTATTGAGACGTTTAGGCTCTAGTTGTGACTCATTATGTGATATTGTGTGATTCAATTCCTTCACTTGTTGGGTTGAGAGTCTATATTACTTCCAATCAAGTCGACCATGTGCCTTGTGTGTGTGAGATAATAGTATATTCTATGTTTGTGGCTGATGCTAGAACTTGCCTGGTATGTATGCAAAGCGAAAATAAGGAGTGTAAGTTTAGGATATGATTTAGGCATTTCATTGGCAACCTATATTTGTTTACCTTCAGTTTTACCTACCCATTGACATCATCCTCGTAAAACCCTTTTGAGCCTTTAGTCTATTTCTTTGACAACCTTGTATGTAAGCCTAATCCATTTTTTTCAAGACCGTAATTTGATCCAAATTCCTAAGTGCTTTAAAGTGAAAAAGTCATGTGACAACATAAGAGGAAATTGGGTGAGTATGATGCTTTAAATTGCAAGGGTGCTTGAATATGTTATGAAAAAGAAAGGGCTATCATAAGAGGTATGTTGTGAAAAGAAAAAGGACAAGAAAGCTGAAAAGTAAGTTGTGCTTAAAATTGAAAAACAAAAGATGATAACAAGGGTGGAAAAAGAAAAAAAAAAGGGTTGAAAGAAAAAAGTGTCAATAATACAATGTGATGTATTAAAGTGCTTAGGAACTTAGTCACTATTTCTGGCCAAAATAGTTGATCCTACCCGTCCCTTAGCCTACATTACAACCATCAAAAGACCTACTTGATCCTAACCTTAACATTCCGACATTTAGTAGAGTACTACATTAAGGGCAAGCTTATGGTCATTAGTTGCTACATATGAATTCTTTGTGAGAGTGAGAGCAAGGACACTTTGATACCCATGTTTGAAAAATATGCTATATTTGTGAGTGATTATGGGTACTATATTGTGAGACACACATGGTTGATGAGTTTTGGATAGTTGTATATGATTCTATGTACCTTAACGTTTGCATGCGAGTTGATCACCATCACGAGTCTATGCTTGAGGTTAAATTGTTTCTACTTATAATCAGAAAGCTACTCTTCGTTGATAATTGTTGTGCTTGTCTTGAAGAATGTTTTATGTTGTTGTTGTAAAACCCTAAGTTGATGTTTAGAAGGACATGATATTTTGTTCGAGGACGAACAAAGCTGCAAGTGTGGGGTGTTGATGATAGGCGAATTTACACGCCTATATCAATATATTTTGCCCATATTTTAGCCTAGTTTTGAGAACAAACTATATATTTCATGCACTTTTAGTCCTTTTTCCTATAAATGAGCTAACGAACATGATTAGGAAAGTTTCAGGTATAAATGATGCAAAATACAGCATTTTATGGCTTACTTGACGCAAAAGAAAGCTCACAAACGAAGTAGAAAGGAGCTGGACGCCTAAAGGACCAAATCTGCTGCATGGAAAATCTGTCCCGGGCTAAAACAGCATTTCTGAATACTTTGGGGACTGCATGGAAAATCTGTCCAGGACTAAAACAGCATTTCTGAAGACTTTGGGGACTTACAGACACAAAGCTGGATTTTGACAATGATACATTAACCTAGTACAATTGGGTTATGTATTTCATTAGTTTATTTGGATTAGGAGAATGTTACATTAACCTAGTACAAATGGGTTAAGTATTTCCTTAGTTTAGTAGGATTTGGTTATTTATTTCATTAGCTTAGTAGGAGTAGGATAGGAGTATTATAAATACCCTATCATGCTAGAGATTTTAATTAAGTCCTCCCTTAGTGGAGGCAACTCCTCCCTTAATTCAAGAAATTCATTCTTAAACTATTAATTTTCTTCCATCTTTCTCATCTTCCACTACAAACACTTCTAATCTATTCTTCTATTCTTAAATTCCACAACAAGAGAATCGTTACTTGCTAAGGAATCACCAAAACCACACGCCAAACACCTACTATTCACGCCATCCACCATGCAAAACGTGATATCCTTCGCATTCATGGGTAACTAAACCTCTTAGTTGGGGTTATGGAAGCCGAATGAGTTACTATCTATTGCTATGAGCTTGTGAGTTCAAGACACGTATATTGCTTATATCATTATTCTCTTCATCTTAAATCTACATCCTTTGCGGTTCAAACACAAGAACACGCCATTCTAACATCTAACCTGTTCGAGAGAAAGGTTATTTGTCTAGAAAAGAAGACGCATAGACCAACGCCAGTCTAACATTTAACTTGTTCGAGAGAAAGGTTATTTGTCTGGAAAAGAGATAATGTCAAGGTAGTAGGACACCCTTTCCTATTAAAAAGCTAGTGCCGTACCTGGACTAACCTCTTGGAGAATTCGTACCGCTAGACACACTTTAAGCTCGAGAGAGTTAAAGTGAAATAGTCCTTGTTTAGGTCGAGAGACGCTTGGATTTACCATCGACTACAATTCTCTATAAGCAATTGCATGTCAAGACTCTACACACTCATAGCCAATAGAGACGTATACCTCAGAAGGTGGACATAACCCCAACGCCTCAATTCTCATTGTTTCACAACCTACGAAATACTCTCTTTTTACTTTGCTATTTTCAGCTTTTACTTTATTGTTTTGGTTACTTATTACAATCCCCCCATTCTTACGAGACTTGCACCAAAAGTCTATTAATTTTACTTACTTGTTGACCAAGCTATTCTCTGTGGGATCGATACCCAACCCAGTTGGGTTCTATATTTGCTAACGACCGCTTTACACTCAAACGAGAGCTGTAGATTGAGCGTTATCATATGTTATTTATTTTTGGGGCGTAGACGGGTAGTGTCTCTAAGTTTAAGTCTATTCGATGTACCTTGTAAGGAAAAGAATACTTCTAATCCTATGTCCTATGAAAAACTTATTTCATGATTAGTATTGATGTAAATCAGGCCTATTATAACCAAATTAACTTATGCATTATGTTGTGATGATTATGATTCATAGAATTCATGTGCAAGATCATCCCTATGTAAAGTCTCATTACCTCATGCTTCATGCTGACAAGTTTCACTAACGGTAATCATGAAGCTCATTTGATGCCTTTTCATATTCTGTTAAGAAAAAATGTTCAATGCGAGATTACATTCTTCATTCTACACTTTTAGAGCTTCAAGAAGTCCCTACCAATCATTCGGGGACGAATGATCCCAAGGGGGAGATTATGTAACACCCTGCATTTTTTAGCTAGAAATCGAACCATCGTTTCTACGTGTGTAAACTCTAATCTCATGATTTATATTTAAATTCATGTGTCATGATCTTTATCCTAGTGTGTGAAGTGACTATTGGGAGAAAAATATTCATAGAAATCACTTAGAGCAATGTTGAGCTAAGAACTTTCGATTCGTCCTAAGTTTGGTATTCGATTTTACAAGGGTCAATTTTGAACGTGTATAACTTTTGATGTATGAGGAATTTTTTAACACAAGACCCACCAAATTGTAGATAATTGATTCAGTTTTCCAACAATACCAATTTCACCTTAATTCGATACCCGAGAGAAAAGTTATGATCATTTTGTCAGGACCAGTAAGCCACCGTGATAGTGACGCGTCGCGGTAAGCCTCTAAATTAGGTTTCAGTTGTGAATTTTAAAATCTGAGGGGAAATGTTGAATTTTCCCTACAGTCCCTAGCCATGATAACTGAAGATCAAAGCATCCTTAGGGCAATATATGCCCAAAAACTACTCAAATTATCTCCCAAAACAAACCTTAACTGCTATCCAAAGATCAAGAATTCATGCCTTTCAATTCAAGATTTCCAAGAAAAGTTTCAAGATTAGGGTTTCATTCTTCAAACTAAACAACCTAATTTATGTGGTACTATCCTTAAAACTCAATGGGCATAGATTTTATCGGTTTATCAAATATAACGATTTGTAATTATGTTGCAAATTAAGGGTTTTGAATATTATTTCGAAAAGCATGTTATTAAACCATTTTGATGAAAACATATGTATTGTGTTAAACTCTTTTTGTGGTAACCAAATTTCGACCCCTTATGTATATACGTATATGATTTGGAATGTTTAATTGAGAACATGAACAGTAAATTTCCTCTCTTGTTGCGAATAAAGTGTACATTTGCATTATCAGAGACTTTGAATACATGAATTAAAATTTGAAAATAAGTTTCTCAACATCATGGTGTTTGACATGGTTTATGATATGATGAGAGAGAGTTTCTTGCAATAACTACATTTTTGTATTAAAAGAAAAGAATTGCATGTAATTGAATAAATTAACATGACCACCAAATGTTTTGAATCTTGCTAAAAAGGGTAATTTCATAAGTTTTCTTGAGATTTCAAAGTGATAATTCTATTGAGATGTTATGAATCTTGGGTGGTCATGTGTATGTTTTGAATAAGAGGGTCTGTGAATTTGATAAGATATTGACTTGCAGTCTAGGTATGGCGATACCATGTGATGATATGCCCTTAAGATTTTAAGCATTTGAATGATTTTGTATATTAAGCATGATGTTTAAAGAAGTAAAAAGTGGGCCTAAAGAGAGGTAGACGGTTACCCGAAGAAGCCTTTTGAGTGTAAGGGCTCATCACTGGAAACCGAGTTTGTCGATTCGGATGATATGATTGGCTAATGTCAATGTATACTTGTCCTTGAGACACTGGTATACTAGAATAGTAATTAGGACTCCAATCCTTGCGGCATACTTGGATTGTGGGCTTGACCGCTGAGTTAAGGGCGGATTCCATATAGCCCGTGGGATTGTAGAAATGTAGGGTTTGCCATCTATCTCAGGATTAAGATAAAGTGTGAGTCTTGATTTCAAGAAAACATTCAAAAATCTAAAGTTACGCCCATGTGTTTTACTTATCTTATGTGTAATGTTTTATAAACTTCTCTCACCTATGTTGTGTAATAAAATGCTATTTTGGATTGTTTCACATACCAGTACAATTAAATTAACCCCCTATATTTTAGTATCTGAGGCAAAAATCCTAGGGTCCCGCTAAGCAGTAAAGTTGTTGTTGTCAGAAGTTTGCAGTTAGTGAGCCCCCCTTATTTCGGAAGGCCTGATTTAGGGGATATTGTTGTTTCATTTTGTCTTATGGTCCGACTGGGGGCCTTTGTCTCAATTTTTAGAATGATGTTGGTTTTCATATTGTTAGAGATTTTTCAGACTGGTGTAAGGTGTTTTGAAGGTTATGAACTTACTGTAGTATTGTTCAGTCAAAGTAAGAGATTGACCATGTTCCATTTATTATTTCTTCCGCATTTCTTTACAGTATATGAATATTGTGCATGATTGCCAGATAGGCAAGGGTGCTCAGACCTTCATAGTTCGGGATTCTCATCCCGGCCAGGGCCTCTGCTCAGGTTATGACACTCAAATATTTAATTACTACATTATTTTTGAAGTTGCCAACAATGGAAAGGAAGAAACATTTTATGAAGAGGTATGTATAACCTCTTTATAATCCCTGCTTAAAAAGTTTCTTCATTCCCATTGTTGTGAACTATAAATTTAATATAGTAACTAACATATTTGAGATCCACCAGCATTTATGGCGTTCTATTTTATATAGTCAATAAGGAAAATCAGTAGGTGATCACGATGAAAGACAGAAAGCACAAAGATACACACATGGAGACAAAGAGCATATATATGTGCCAACGTACTTCTTGGTTACCATAGCAAAATACTCCATCGTTTGATAAACACATGACATCTTTTAGACACCAAAATGGGTAAGATGTCACTACACATACTCAATTCAAGGTGTTCATCAAATTTAAATTCCTATCAACATAAAAATGTGAATGCATCAGATATATAATCTAAAATTGTTTAAAATTTGACATCGGGGAGAAATTATTTTTTAGTCTTTTACAAACTTTTTATTTTTAAAAAATATGTTTTTTATAAGAGACCTATTTCATTTTAATTTTATAAAATTAGATCTTCATTTTACCCCAGAAGAGATCTTCATTTTAACTCATAAGAGGTCTTCGTTTCTACACATAAGATATTTTATTTTTATGATCATTCATTTTTATAAATAGGAGATCTAACAAGGTTATTTTTTTCTGTTCAAATTTGTAAGAGTACAAGAGATCATATTTTCTCGTAATTCAACATTCAATAAGATTCGTTGATATACATTATATAGGATTCTTTACTATACTTTCTAGTACAAGACCTTATCTTATAGTATCAAAAAAATATTGAAAAAGGAGAAAAGTATTAGGGATTTGTTCAACAACATATCCTTTGTCTAACAAATACAACTATTATTCTCAAATTAAAATGTGAATATGTGACGCTGGCTCATGAAATAGTGCATTGCTAAACCAAATAAAGGAAGGTAACATTGCGATTAAATTAGACATGATCAAAGCTTAAGACGGATTTTCTTGGACCTTTCTTTATGATGTCTTAGATAAATTTTGTTTTAGCCCTATTTTCTATCATGACCCAAAAACTAAGATCATGATGGTACTTATCGCAGCTAAGCCTTGATAAGTAAGTCAATCGCCCAAAACTAATAAGTAAGAAGAAAACAATACAACAATTCCTAAGGCGAAACTTCTAGAGCAAAGCCATATCATATATGTACAATAATAGTGGAAGTCTGAACAATAAAGATACCATAAATCATCCCAAAATCTGATGTCACGGTGTAAGAATAATCTAATATAATTTAGAAACTTCAAATATAATCGAAACGAAAAAATACAAGTCTGTATTTGAAATACAAAATAAAGACATCAACTGGATAAGAGAAGGTTAGAGGTCAAGCCAATACCTCAAAGTGTCAATAACCACCTGTGCGATCTCATCTATCGTGGGATGCACTCATACCTAGATATGCATCGAAAGGGCACAGTACAGATGAGTACGGTCCACTTGTACTTAATAGGTATCATAGGTCGACTGAGAAAAGTAGAAAATATGATACATAAATACATACTATGAGCACATCACCTGCCATTAAAAAATATCTCAAATGGTAGCTCACACTGTCTCCACTAACAGTTCAAAATATAACACATAAATAAGAAAATATGTGTGGAAAAGAAACAAAATAGATATACATTGAATTAAGCACAAAAGCACAACACTGATGTGCATAATGTATGATATACAATGCTGATGATAATGATAATGTGATATGTCTAAGGTTATCACATAACCTCCATATACACCTACCAAACCTCAGTACATTAAGGTAGGACCCATGGGGGCTTCACAACCCATATACTTTCTCAATACTTAATCTCAATCTCAACATCTATATCTCCTCTTTGACTCATTCACTACGACAAAGAATTTTGAAGAAGTATTTCATTTCTTTCAAAATCAGTGTCTCCATAATGGTACAATGTCTCAGAAATGTAAGTGTGATATGAGGATGTAATTATCACAACCAAACTAGTATAAAGATCTCAAATATATTTATTATACATACGGTTGAGCTCAGAATTTACTCAATATATCAACCATCCACTATTTAATATATGCAATGTACCTTTGGAATAAATAAGCATGTAAGGCATTATTAATATCTTTTTAACCCCAACTTGGTTTTTTTTCTAAGAAAGAAAGCAACCAATGCATATACAAGGACAATAATATCAAATAGAGCCCCCACACGAAAAACACGCAATGAATATCATCTCAAGTCACCAAAAAAGGCAATATAAGCCCCACACAGACATACAATAATAATAATAATAACACTGAAACACGTTTTTCATAATTATTACTCACACCCATCACATGTTTATATATATACACACACAAGCACACATATATATACATATATATATATATATATGTAGTTATATATATATTAACTACCCAACCCAATCTAAAGAAAGTTAAGTCATAACCTACTTCACGACATCAAAATCAATCCAAAAGCCCTTCAACACGGAGTTCTTCCCTCTTGAATAGCTTCGGAATCAACTAATTCATACAAATAAAAATCTACTCTTTAAAAGGAAGCCAACGATACCTATATTGTCCATTTTCAAGTCGGTCTAAAAATGGACCTCCGAAATGAATATTCGAAACAAAAGGGTAAAATCAAAATTTTTACTGAGGAAAAACTTACCTATGACTAAAGAGAGTAATAGGAGAAAACCCAGTGAAAATGAGTTTAAAACGAGGTTAAATCGAAGAAATACCTTTTTAGGCCTTCTAGACCAAAAATCTTCAAATTCCAATTTGAAATCATTGATTTAAAAAGTTCTAAATGATAAAAATCAAAGTAAAATAATTGAAATAATGATTTAGAGCTTATCCAAGATCGAGAATGGAAGAAATCATCCAAAACTCTATCAACCCAAACTCAAAGTCTCAAAAATGAAAGAAAAATTGTGAAAGAGGGTTTGAAAACAACCCAGCAATGACCGTTAAAGCGTCAAATGATCACTTAAGCGGTCATCGCTTAAGCGAGGGTTGGAATCTTTAGCATTCTACCCCATACGCGAGAGGCTGCTAAAGTGGTCCCCAACCGCTAAAGTGGCGACCACTAAAACAGTCACATGTCCTCTTTAACGGTAGTTGCTCGGTAGTCAGGGTCCGCTAAAGCGATGCCTGGGTTGTTAAAGCGGCTACACCAGATACAACTGCATTAGAAACTTTGGTAAGTTTCACAGTTACATATCAACCTCTCAAAATTCATTAAGACTCTCATGAAGGCAAACAAAATATGCTACTAGACTAAGTTTGACGTTTCAGACTCAATGGCGACATCAAATTTTTAAAAAGAGATTGTTTTCATAAAATTGACACTCAAGATCCAATTTCACTAATTTTTTAATCAAGGATCGAAATGAGATTCAAAGGCCATAAAATCAAACCAACCACGCTATAAATTCAAAATTGACATTTCAACTTGCTGGTGCTGTCCATTTTGCCATCTAACATATAAAATAATAAATATTGACCGAAGTTGACTATGAGGCTTTTCCAACCTCTAAAAATCATAAACTCACACAAATTGTTCCATATTGCATCGAAAATCGTGTCAACCATCCCTACACCCTAGAAACACTACATAGAAATCACAGAGATGGGCAAATTAATCAAAACGCATAAAATGAAAAAGTTCACAGAATCAAGCCATTATATTTTCATTGATATTATTAAAAAAATTATCTCTAACGTATTCTATTATGTACTTATTAATGGTATTTGACATGGTTTTTTCTCTTCCTCATAAAGGCTCAAACAAGGAGACACTCTCTGTTATAAACCTCATTATGGTCTTGGTAGACCAAATAAGTAATATGAAAGTAAACGATCGATGGATTTGAGACTGAGGTGAAGTTACAACACAATAATACAATGGATTTCCTCTTAAATCCCGACTAAGAGCAAGTTAAAGGGGGTAGTGACATATGAAAGATATTATGGTACTGTATTGTACTTAGGCAAAGTCTATACTTCTTAACTTTAGTTGTTATTTGTTTGTTGATACTTTGTATTCTTAGTGATTATAATACATATTCTAATAACTAGTGAATCCATCTACGCAAAGCGCAGATTAGTTAGATTTTCGAGTGCTCAAATTTTCTGAAGAGATCTTGTTAGTTGTCAATTATTTCATACTTCAACCAATTATATTATTCACTCTTAACTATAAACATGTATTTTTTTTTATAAATTTTTGTTGCTTATGTATTTCCATTCTTCTAAAATATTTGATTTTTGTATAATATATTGCAAGTGAAATAACAATAATTTCATTTTTCTTAAAAGAATGTAGAGAAATAAATAAAACTCCACAAAGCGTGATTTATTTTCATGCATATTTTTAATAAAATTTATAACTTATTAATTATTTTATATATATTTTTTAATCTTGTGTTGTCTTTGTAAATAATTATTTATCGTTAATGTTTTTTATTTTGTGCCTTTCCCCTTCTTCTTCCCTAATCCCAACCTGTTTATTTAGAAGATATCAAATCTTAATTTTTCTTTCTTCTAACTCCCTATAAGTATATAATTAGCCAAAACTAAATATTTTTCAAAATCACAATTAAAATATAAGAAAATACTAAATATCACACTTGGACATGTTATCGAATATGAAGAGGTATAGATAATATTATGCATTAGTTACTCAATTTGATTAAAAAATATGAAAAGAATCCTCAGTTGAAATATGAAAACTCAAACAGATTAATTGGAGAATAACTCATTAGCAATATGAAATTTAAAAACAAACACAATATTTTTCATCATCAAACTTGACAAAAAACTTTTAAAAACTTTATATTAATCAAATGCCTATATCTTTGTGTTGGTAATCATTTTCTTCTTTTTCATTTTGTTTTACTATATGTTTTGGTTCTTGTTCATTAATCTAATATGAATATTTGTTAAAGCAATTACGAAGTGATATATTTTTTTGAATAGATGCATAACTTAATTAATGTTAGATTTCAACCTTTCCAAATAATAATAAATAATAAATAGAAAGGAGAAATATATTAACAAATAATTTATATAAATTTGTACATATTTTTTTTTGTTAGACATCTACTTGTATACCGTAGCTTATGAGTCAAGGTTACTCTTGATAGGTATTCTATAATAAGGAGGATGCCTGAAATTAGTTAATATGTCATACCAAATATGAAATAAATCTAATTCAAAATTTTATTGTAGAATTATTTTTTGTATCGAGTGAATCAAACGACCATTGAAGTGGAAGCAATATCCAATTAATTAGTTCATTCCAAATATGTAACAAATAAAAATGTAAAAAATAATAATATTATAAATGTATCATATATAGTGAATGTCTATTTTACCATATATAGTGAATACCTACTTTACCATATATTGTGAATTTCTATTTATGGAAAAGTTACAAATCCCTTCCCCTATAAATAAAGGGGCTTTCCTTCGTTTTTATTCATCCCTCAAGAGAAATAAGAATTACTCTCTTATCTCTCTTCTCTTCTTTATTCTTTGTTATTTTATAACACTTTATCAGCACGAGACTTTACCGTCTCAAATTTGAAGGCTAAGGCTAAGATATGGATAATTTTTAAAGTAAACTGTCCAATTGTGAAGATATTTGTTTGACTAATTCTGGCACTACACATACGATATTCAAAGACGTGAAATATTTCTCTCATCTAAACATAGGCAAGATTAATATTACTACAATTTCTGGTAGTGCTAATTTGATTGAAGGCTTCGAAAAAGCCATTATGATCTTTCCCAAGGAAACTAAACTCATCATAAATAGTGCTATATTTTCTCCTAAGTCTCAAAGAAACTTGTTGAGTTTTAAAGATATCCATGAAAATAGTTGTCATATCAAGACAATTGATGAGATGAATCTTAAATATCTTGGTATCACCAACAATGTCTCTAGGCAGACATGTGTTATAGAAAAGTTCCCTGCTTTATTTTCTGGACTATATTGGATGAAGATTTGTGCAATTGAGGCACATTCTATAGTAAACCTGAAGTTTACTAATTCCAATACTTTCTACTTTGGCATGATCATATAGGACATCCTGGATCTAAAATGATGAGATGAATTATAGAAAATTCAAATGGGCATCCATTAAAACTTGAAGGTTCTTTCAAATAGTGAATTTTCATGTAATGCTTGTTATCAAAGCAAGATGGTTGCGAGTCCATCGCCAAAAAAAGTTAGGATTGAGTCCCCCGCGTTCTTGGAACACATACATGGGGATATTTATGGACCCATTCACCTATCTAGTGGGTCGTTTAGATACTTTATGGTCCTAATAGATGCTTCTTTTAGATGATATTATGTAAGCCTATTGTCATCTTGCAACTTGGCATTTGCAAAATTGTTGGCACAAATAATACGATTATGGGTTTGATTTTCTGATAATCAGATTAAGTCTATTCTCTTTGATATTGCTGTAGAATTTTTATCCCAAGCATTTAATGACTATTGCTTATCGATTGGGATAAGAGTGAAACATCCTGTAGCTCATGTTCACACTCAAAATGGCCTTACCGAGTCATTAATTAAACGTCTACAGTTGATAGCAAGACCATTACTTATGAAAACTAAGTTGCCCACTTCTATTTGGGGTCATGAGATTTTACATACTGCAACACTTATTTGTCTTAGACTAATAAATTATCAGAAATTTTCTCCATTTCAATTGGTTTTGGGTCAAGAGCCTAATATATTTCATTTGAGAATTTTCGAGTGTGGTATATATATGCCTATAGCACCACCAAATCATACTAAGATGGACCCCTAAAGAAGTATAGGAATTTATGTTGGGTTTGAATCACCTCCATTATCTGCTATCTTGAACCATTAACGGGAGATATGTTCACTGCTCGATTTACAGATTGTCAGTTTGATGAGATAATTTTCTCAAAATTTGGGGAGAAGATAGTGACATCAAAAGAGAAATGTTTTGAAAAAATTCATCACTATCTCATCTTGATCCACGTGCTTCTATTTGTGAGCAAGAAGTACAAAAGATTATTCATCAGCAGAAAATTACAAATCAAATGTCAATCGCATTTACAGATTTAAAAAGGATCACCAAATCACATATTCCTGCAGAGAATGTCCAATTCAAATTGATGTCCCTACAGGACCATCCACTAGTGTCATAGATAATAAATGCATGCTTGAAGCGTGGTAGACCATTAGGTTCTAAGGATCGAAATCCTAGAAAAAGAAAAACAAATGGTCAAGATGGCACTACGAAAGATCCTCATATGGAAGTTCAAGATTTGAGCAATGTTGATATCCCTGAAGGAATCAATGGGCCTGAGACTCAAGAAAATAAGGAACTATCCATAAATTCAAGTGATGTTGGAACTAATTTGAATCGATCTAAAATAGTAGCAGATTATGTATTTGCATCTAATATTGCAACAAAAATCATGCAAGATAAAATGCTACTAAAATAGCAAAAAGCAATTCAATCTGAATTGAATCCACTTGTCAAGCATAAAGTTTTTGGACCTATATCTCAAACACCTAATGGTGTTAAGCCTGTTGGCTATAAATGAGTCTTTGTAAATAATAAAAATGAAATTCAAAGGTATCAGGCACACCTTGTTGCACAAGAATTTTCACAACGACCTGGTGTCGATTATGACGAGACATATTCACCAGTTATGGATGCAATAATATTGCGTTATCTTATTAGTTTCACTGTCCATGAGAGACTTGAAATATATTTGTTGGATGTGGACTTGATAATAAGATATACATGAAAATTTCTGAAGGATTTGAAATGTCGGAAGCATATAGTTCAAAACCTCAAAAAATGTATTCCATTAGATTGCAAAGATCATTATATGATTTGAAGCAATTTGGATGCATGTAGTATAACCTTCTTAGTTAATATTTATCTAAGGAAGGTTATACAAATTATGAAATTTGCCCATGTGTTTTTATAAAGAAAACAATGTCAAAATTTGTTATACTTGTTGTCAATGTCGATAACATAAACCTTATTGGAACTCCAATAGAGCTTCAAAAGGCAATTGATTACCTAAAGAAAAAATTTGAGATGAAAGATCTCGGAAAGATAAAATTATGTCTTGATTTACAAATTGATTATTTGACAAACGGTATCTTTGTCCATCAATCTGCCTACATAGAAAAGGTGTTGAAATGATTCAATACGGATGGAGTATATCAATTAAGTACTCCGATGGTTTTTCGGTCACTTGATGTGAATAAGTATCCATTCCGATCTCAAAAAAAGAATGAGGAACTCCTTGGTCCTAAAGTACTATATCTTAGTGAAATAGGTGCACTAATGTATCTTGCAAATACTACAAGGCCTGATATAGCCTTTTCAATTAATTTGTTAGTAAGATATAGTTATTCTCCTACTAGGAGAGATTGGAATGGGATCAAGCACATATTATGGTATCTAAAAGGGACTACCGATATGGGCTTATTTTATTCTAAAGATTGCAATCCCAATCTTGTTGGTTATGTTGATGTTGGGTACTTATCTGACTAGCACAAAGCTCAGTCTTAAACAGGTTGTGTGTTCATATGTGAGGGTACTGTCATATCTTGGAGATCTACAAAGCAATCTATCATAGCCACCTCATCGAACCATGTTGAGATTATAGCTATTCATGAAGCAAGCCGAGAATGTGTGTGGTTGAGATCCATAATACATATCATTTGAGAAAAATGTGGTTTGAAATGTGACAAAGTACCCACGATTCTATATAAAGATAATGCAACATGCATAGCACAACTTAAGGGAGGATTCATAAAAGGATATAGAATGAAGCATATTTCGCCAAAACTTTTCTATGCACATGATCTCCAAAAGAATGGTGATATTAACGTGCAACTGATTCATTCAAGTGATAATGTGGCTGATTTATTCACCAAACCTCTTCCAACTGCAACTTTCAAAAAGATAGTGCGCAAGATCGGAATGCAAAGTTCAAGGATGTTCTCATTAGGGGGAGTTAATATGTGTTGTACTCTTTTTTCCTTATGAGGTTTTATCCCACTGGGTTTTCCTTGTAAGATTTTTAATGAGGCGACATATATGCGTATTTTCTATCAATTAGACATTTAAGGGGGAGTGTTATAAATGTACCATATATGGTGAATGTCTACTTTACCATATATAGTGAATACCTACTTTACCATATATTGTGAATGTCTATTTATAGAAAAGTTACAAATCTCAGGGTTAGTTTTTCCCTATAAATAAAGGGGTTTTCCTCCATTGTTATTCATCTCTCAAAACAAATAAGAATTACTCTCTATTCTTGCTCTACTCTTCTTCTTTATTCTTTATTATTTTATAACAAAGTAAAACTAATTGAGTAATGTAAGAAAGTAAGAAAATATACTTCATATAAGAGGAACTATCAAATGTTATTCAAATAAGAGATAATGCTTGAAACCCCCCCTGAACTTGTCTTCACAACTTACTTTAGCACTTAAACTTAACTTCTGTATATTTCACCCCTTAAAATCTTTAAAGTGAATTAATTGTCCCCCTTATGCTGACGTTTCATTTAAATTTTTTTTCTTTTTTTTTTTAAAAAAATGTCACGCCAGCATAAGGGGGAAAATTAATTCACTTTAAAGATGTTAAGGGGGTAAATAAATAGAAGTTTAGTTTAAGTGCTAAAGTAAGTTGTGGAGACAAGTTCAGGGGGTTTTGATGCATTATCTCTTCAAATAACATAATAATAATAAAGAACTCTACGAAAAGAGACATCTGAGCAAAAAATTATTATTCAAGTAGCATACTAAATTATTAATAATGAACATTATAAAACTAACCTAACTCAATTATTTTGACTACATGATGGCGATGAAGCTAATTACCCTTATATTTATATTAACATTTGTATCTCTTTTTAAAAAAAATAAAAAACTTTTTTATAAAAATATTTTTTTATTTTTTAATCTATAACATATTTTATATAAAAGTTAAAAATTATTTATAAGATAAATAATAATAGTGAGAAATATTTTTTTTGGTAACTATTTTTTTTATTACCAGATAATCGTTTAAACAAGAAAGAGGACTAGTGATGGACAGA
The DNA here is from genome assembly GCA_030864225.1 of Capsicum baccatum var. pendulum. NCBI lineage: Eukaryota > Viridiplantae > Streptophyta > Magnoliopsida > Solanales > Solanaceae > Capsicum > Capsicum baccatum. The sequence continues at coordinate 58,765,705 of CM061553.1, read as the reverse complement.
GTCCCATCCTCAGGCCATTACCACTACTTTTAATTTACTGCATATAGCTACATAATATTCTAAGGATAATAGTTGAGCTTTTTCATAACTCCTACCAACTTTGTATCCATATTTGCTCTATAGTGAAATCTTAGACAATCTGCCTGATGATCATATCACTTGTTGTTGACTTCTTCTGGAAGATTCTTTCATTCCTCTCCAGTCATATATAATACTTAGTACACCAATGCAGCCATTGTCATTTTGAGGATTACTGTTGTAGCAGTTTTTCCCCTTACATGCGTGGTAGCCCAATCAATCTCTTCATCCCATCCTAGGCATTGTCTGTTAATGTGTTGCCATTTCAGTAGCGTCCACCAGATGCTTGCAGAGTATTGACATTCAAAAAACAAGTGTTGATGGTTTTTAGGTGTTCCGGCACACAGAATATTGCATATCAATTCTAATGCCCCATTTCCTTAGCCTATCTTTGGTATAAAGTCTCTTGTTCACAGCGAGATACAATATGAAATTCCACTTAGGACTTCCCTGGTTATTGCATACTAATTTGCTCTATAAGACTTTAGGATGTTGACCTCTCAGCTGATTGTATATTCTTTGTATAGAGTATGCTCCTCTTCCCATCTCCTCATTCACATCAAGGCCAGCTGCAACAAGCCATTGTCCAGTTTGTAATATTTTCTTGACAATCCAAGAGGCTTGCTTGGTCTCAGCTTCCCATGGCCTTTGTCCCTTAAAGTAATAGGTGTGAACCCATACAATCCATAGCTTATCTTTCTTCTTTTCCAAACTCCAGGTGTGCTTCAGAATAGCTACTTTGTTCCATAGAGAAATATCAGTAATGTTGAGTCCGCTCGCTGACTTTGGTAAACACAGTTGCTCCCAGGCAACTAAATTTTTTCTCTTACTTTGTATATCTCCCATCCATAAGAATCTTCTACATAACATGTCAACACTCTAGAGTATCTTGTTGGTTAGAGGAAAAATTTGAGATCAAAAGCCTTGGATTGTATACAGAACACTTTGCAGCAACTGCAGCCTCCTTGCATAAGATAGGAACTTTGTTGTCCAACAAAGTGATTCTATTTATCTTCTTGTCTAGGAGAGGCAGACATGGACTAATGGTCAACTTCTTGGAGCTCAGTGGTACCCCTAGATATTTGAAAGGTAGGGAGCCCAGAGTGAGCCCTAGTTGTTGCAGGGTACTACTTTGCACATCAGCTGCTACTCCTTCAAAATACACACAACTTTTAGCATCATTTGCCTTCAAGCCAGATACTCTTGAGAACTGTTGAAAGCATTATAATTTAATGATAAACTATAATATTATAAACGAGCAAAATAGTAAAATATAATTTTATTAAAAATCAAAACTCTAATATATATATTTATATGTGAAAATAATCGGTAATAATAATTTTATAAATATATTTCAGTGTAGGTATACAAATAATTAATAGTCGAGGATCTTTCGAAAATAATTTCTCTACCTCTCTAAGGTAGTGGTAAGGTTTGTGTACCCCTACCCTCCTCAGATCTCACTTAAGAAAATTCACTAGATATAATGTTGTTGTAGAGGTATATTTATTACAAATCAAAAAATTATTGTTGATGAATTTTAAATTATAATTTAGAAAATAATTCATATTAACAACCAAAACTCGTTTATCTATATAGGCATTAAAGAATAAGAGAAAATTAAAATATACATCTATATGCATAATTATATACATTAAAGAATAAGAGAAAATTAAAATCTGCATCTATATACATAATTACAAACTCATATACACACTTAATACATATAATATAAAAATTTTGAATGTAAAAAGTACCTTTAAATTTGTAATTAATTATAAAAGAATTTATTAATAATGTTAAAAGATGGGCTTGAGAATTTGTATACCTACATTGAAATATATTTATAAAATTATAATTATCTATTATTTTCACGTATAAATATATATATTAGAGTTTTGAATTTTAATAAAATTAATTTTTACTATTTTGTTCATTTATTTCATTATAATTTGTCATTAAATTATATACTCAATTAATATTTCTCACTTTTATTTTTTATCTTAAATTTTGTTTTTAACTTTTATAGAAAATATGATATATATATTTAAAAATAAAAAAAATATTTTTATAAAAAAGGTTTTTTTAAAAACAAAAAAAGAAAAAGAAACAAATGTTGATATAAATATAAGGGTAAAATAGATATTTTAAAAAATCAAATATGAAAGAGGGAGAATGATTAATGTTCAAAGTTGAGGGGGTGTTTGATTTTTACAGCAAAGTTCGGGAGTGTAAACGATTTTAACCCAAAAAAATATGTCATTTTACCTCTTATAGGTTGCCTTTAATATATTATAAAGTATAAAATGGATATCAAAAGACCATATATAAATCATATATATTATTACTTTACTATACTATTAGATATAAGAGAGAATAATAAATTTTGATAATCCTCACAAGGCTACTTTTGTAATTTCATTTAATTTGTTAATCCACTAAAATTATGGCATGTAATTGATAAAGATAAAACTACTTTATCTCTTTACTTGTCAAATGGACTTTGTATGTGATGTGTCATGATATGAGAAGTCATTGTTGAATTTTTCCTTGAATATTAATTGTTTAACTAATTTTTATTAAGAAAAAATAGAAAATTCGGAGGAAATTACAAAGTGTGAATCATACCTTCATTAAAAAAGGGAGAGTTCAGGCTGATAATCATCTGAATTATTTAGATTCTCCCATTGTTTAAATAATTGTAAATCTGTTAACTAATTGTATAAGGTTATATTTATTTCTGATGAACTGAGTATGATTCCCAATACTTTCTAAATATTTTGTGTGAATTGAATTTTTTTTATGGATAATTTTATCTTGCTTTAGAAATTATTAATAAAATATTTTAAATATTGAAAGTTGAAAGTATTGATAAAGTTAAAAATGAAGATAGTGATAGCAACTAAGATCATTTGGATGAATTTAGTTTTTTTCCTTAATTTAATGTAACACTAAGCTTAAATTATTATATCAACTAGCTAAATTCTTGTCACGTGAAATTTATGGTTAAAACTAAAACTTAATATATATCTGAAGAAATATATTTTTATTTATAGCTATAGAATGTATGTTCGTAAGCTCATAAAAATGTTAATGTATTTAATTTATGAGCTTTACGAATTGTAATTGTTTCATAGATTTAATCATATAATTGTAGGAAATATTAAATTACTTTAGTTTGAGCCCCATCCTCATAAAATTAGTACTACTATGTAGAAAGATGAGTAATGAAACGACCAAGGGTAAAAGAGTCTTTTAACTCAGTCATACGAAGATAAAATTGAAATTGCAAGTACATAATAATCTTCGGTGCATATTCTAGAAGTATCTTGGGATTTCCTTTCTCCAGTTGCTCTCTCTGAATTTTTCCTTGATTTTGGGTGTGTTTGGTATGACGAAAAATGTTTTTCATGAAAAATGTTTTCCTAGAAAATATTTTCTAGGAAAATAAGTTATTTTCTTACTTATTTTCTTATGTTTGATTGGTGAGTGAAAAATATTTTCTAGAAAATATTTTTTGGTGTTTGGTTGGTGTGTGAAAAATATTTTTAAAAAATATTTTCTAGTGTTTGGTTAGTGATAGAAAAATATATTTCAAAATATACTTTTTTGTATTAGGCCAGAATGTAAATACTTTTTAGGAAAATAGTTTCATGCTCCTCCATTCAAACCCCAACAAATCCATATGCTTTTCGATACTCCCCAACCCGAATAGTAACTTGCCCAAACGCATGAAGCAATGAATTTAGTAAGTTTCCAAATATATATTCCACACGGTAAATATAATTTTGAATACTTTAGTAATGCTAGTAACACTAATCAAAACTAGCTAACTATTAAACCAGTAAGCCAACAGTACTTATATAAGATCATGCTTCTTGTCATAAAATACCAAATAATTAAATAATTTACGACTGAGTAATCAAATAGTAGTAACTAAAACAATTGCATCGCATATCTATCTGGTAGCCAAATCCAAAATGATCCACAAATTAAAACAGAGTATTTAGGTAGCAAATACACAATACATTTTCAAGACATAAGTGCACGAATAATAATTGTTTCCATACTTTATCAAGCTATGTTCTTCCAACCCATTTGTTTATCTATCTTTGTCGTTTGAATCTTTCCAATCATAACTTTCAGAGATTTTGACTTTTCACCATAAACGCCTTGGCTAAAGTATGAAACCTATTACATAGATTTTTGATAAATTTTCATCTTTACTTGATTTAACTGATTCCATAGATACACCACTATGTACAAATTCATTCGCCGTGAGATCCATTTCCACTGTTGTAGACACATCTTTGATGGAATTTTGCCTAGAGGTACTTCTGTCAAGTATGGCCCTCTCTTGATCGGTGTGCTCCTTCATGTCCTCCTTCCTTTTTTTTCCACCACATCATTGGGAGAAATAGTATAAGCATGATCGTTTTGATAAGAATCTAGAAGCGTTATAGGGTCACCTTCTAGGGGCAGTTTAGAACGGTGAGCAAGATCATGTCTAACAAACACATTCTCTAGGATTATTTCATCTTCAGAAAGACTAGATGGTAAGGAATGAGCACTATACCTCTTCTCAAGTTCAAAGGAATTTGATTTTCAACTCTTGGAAGGTGACGCTAGCTTAGAATCATTGAAATGGTAGCTAGAATTATCATAATCATCAGACCATGGGATCATATCATTGTTCACCAAACAACCAGTAGCATTTTGAAGATTCTCATTTATCAAATCACTAGTACCAGGAGCAAACTCAGCAGACAATTGTTTCACTTATGTAGGAACGGTTGCACCCAACTCATTGCTACCAAGTTCAAATTGAATTATAGCCAAACAGGATCTACATCTCATTCTCTTCTCACTCTTTCCTGTCATTGTTAGTTTCTTAGGCAGCTTCAGCAGCTCAAAGAAGATACAATACGTAATGAAAGGGGCACTACCTTGCTATAGCTTGACATACACATCCAACTCTATGGTCAACAACCACTCTTCTAGGATAACGCCAATGACCAAGGCCACCGTTTTCTGACTCCAGGTCACTAGAAGTTCTTGTAAGTCGCCATCATCAAAAATTCCCTTATTTTTTGTTGCACAAAAGATTACAAAAAAGTTCTACCGTACTGAATATGGGAATACCAAAGAAATAAATGTGCAGGGAGAAAGTGTTCGGTTACTATGTTAAAAGTCTCATCTAAAATCTTGAACCATTAAAAATGTCATATTTACTTGATCATATTCAATTTATCCCCTTATTCGAGGGCTGATTTTTTTCTTAGAACAAGTAAGTTGACAATGTTTTTTGGTGAATCAGTAAAGGTGAGACTTAGAAAAAGAAAGCTCAAAAAAAAACTATCTGGTATGAGAATTGATCCAGTAGCACACAAGTCATTTTCTCACTTAATAAGTGAAATTGCAACATTATCTCCACCACAAGTCCCTCATTTGGCTGAAGAAGCACTTGGTTGTTTCAAAGATGAATAACTGCAGGATCACTTTATGCCCAAGAATTTCATAAGCTTCATGTGCAACATCACATGAACCAAGGTCCAAAAGAGTCTTTTTCCTGAGCACAACACTGACATTAATCATTTGCTTGCCTTTGGATGCCATTTTCTTTTTCTTACTAACAAACCACTGGGTTTGGACTTATTATGAGAAAAACAAAGGCAGGGGACTCTCATTTTATAGGTGAAGAAGAATGGCTAGTCTTGTAATCCACTTTCAAAGAGTTGTTTGTTGTATTCCAAAAAGACTTCTTAATTACCAAGACTAATTGATAACTGTGTATTTACTAAATGTATAGTTGTGACCCTTTGTATTTTGCATTGAAATTCATTCTTAAGCAAAAAATCAACAACTGAACAGAATCTCAATCTTACAAAATCATGAATAATAGAATCTGAGGTATAGGATATTTCTATAGGCAGAATCAGTGATCCCAAAATAATCAGTAAAATATCCTTTATAGACATATTCATTAAGCATGAAATAAATTCGAATCAAAGTCCTAAGATATTCATATAGCTTGAATCCACTGCTAATTGTTCAATTAACTCACAATAACTTACTAATTTTCATTGAAAGTTAAACACAAAGTTCAATTTTTAAATAAAAATGAATTCAAATCAGAAACCCAAATGAGTAAAGGAGAAAAAATTAAAGAAATTTTTGACCAAGCATCATAGAAGACATTAGTTATGGAACATACCTTTGAAACTCTTGCAGTGGCAAGAATAGAGAGAGACAGGAGAAAACCCTGACATTGAAGACCGTAGTGAAAACTGTTGTAATGTGAGCTCAATTTTGTTTGAGGTGGGGATGTAGAAGAGGGGGTGAGGGTGGAGTATAGCGTTTTCTTAAAATTTTCATAGGGAAAATGACTTCCCTTGGCTGATCAGGGAAGTCATTTTCCCTCAAATGAAGGAAAATAAGCTTCCTTGGAAAATGTTTTCTCCATACTTTAATATAACCAAACAAAGGAAAATGAGAAAATATTTTCTAGAAAACATTTTCCATCTTTCTCTTTCTCAGATGACTTTGTTTCTCGTTGATCATCTTGACAAAACGGAAGCGTAGTTGCAAGAAGATATACAATTACTGAAATACATCACAAATTGTACAACTCTCCTCAAAAGCTTTTCTCTTCATCTTCCCCTAATGCGGATGTCGCTGGTTATGTCTTCTTTTCGGTCTTTGTTAAATTTATTTCTTTTAGCCTTCGTCTATTTTTCAGTTTTTGCTCAACTTTCTTTCCTTTAGCTTTTTGTCTTCCCAATTTTGGTTCTAGCTTTGTTGAATCTGTTTTTATTTCACTTATTTCTAGAATTCCTTTGTTACTATGCATGTTCATATGTTTCAAGTGCGAAACCCAAAAAAATTTTCCTCTATGTTATATGTTATTGTAGGTACAAGTACAACTCATAACTCACAAGCTATGTTGGAGAAGAATCCTTCATTGATACTCCTTTGTATTTCATGTAACCAGGCTAGGAAAATTTATTGTTTCAGGTATCATTTTCCAAAATTCAAGGCTACCATGTTTAAAATTTATGTTTTTTGTTAAATTATAGTTTCAATAAGTTGCGACAGAAAATTTGACAAAATCTCATGTGCAGAATAGGATGAGTCATACCCGGAAGTTTACTTGTGGTGGACCAGTAGAAAATTTAGTAGAGGGACCAATAAGACTCTGACTAATAAAAGAGTTATGGCATATGAAGTTTTTATTCAAAATTTCAGTTTTCATGAAGAGGTTATTATTCAATAATCCCTATGGATAGTGTAGCAACAGCATATCCAATATAATATCATAAATGGTAGAATTGGGGAGGATGGTGTAATCCCTATTGATAATAATCCCACTAAATTCAATATTCAGGGATCAACGATTCATTAGTCAAGAATCATACCTTGACTAAGTATGAAATTCTTTTGTGATTCTTGTGGATTTATGCTCTGCTAATTTGGTATTAATATTTGAGTTCTTGAACTAACTCTATGTAGTCGAATCATTAGTATGTTTACTGAGACTTGAGAGTTAGGACTCGTTTGGTCATAAAAAAATCACTTTTTTCAAAAAATTATTTCACTTTAGTGAATATTGGGGTGTTTGGTCATGAGAATTTCAAATCCAATTTCAAATTGTTTTTGAAAAAGTGAAAACAAGTTTGAGTTTTACTCACATCTCGAATGAATTCAAGAACATATTCGAAGAAATTCTGACCCCCGGTCGGGATTTTACTTGTTTTCACTTTTTTCCAACTTCAATTTCAACTTTATTTATTATTACAAATGACCCTGTTTTTATATTTTTATAAAAACATCCTATTAATTTCATTCAATAATCAGAGCTAAATGTCTAAATACTATCCTGCCCACTTCTTCCTACTTTCATCGATAAAAGACTTCAAAATTGAAGGCAACTTCAATTTTTTTCTTCTTCCTCAAAATCTCCTCATGATACAACGAAACCTTAATCCATCCATTCTTGCGACTGTTTATGCAACACCAATAACAAAGACAACATTATTGTCACGACCCAAAAACGAGGGTCATGATGGCACTTGTCGCGGCATACCTTGACAAGTAAGCCTATCACCCAAACTGATACAGAGAAAAAGACAAAAATATCCCAAGGTAAGGCTTCTAGAACGAAGTCGAACCATATAAGTAATCATAATAATGCGGAAAGAACTTATGCAAAATACCAATCATGCCCAAAATCAGGTGTCAATAGTATAAGAACTACTAATACAATCTAAGAGTCAAATACACCGAAAAAATAACCACAAAAGAATAATATCTGTTTCTGAATACTAATAAAGACATAACTACTATAGAAAGATAGAGGTGAACTTCAGACGCATGAATGTCCAACCACTACTTTGGAAGCTCCAACAATCGCCCGAGTCAAGCAAGCTGAGGCGCACTCGAGCTAGGACCTACACCGAAAGAGTGCAGTAGGCATGAGTATGGTCCACTGACCAAGCAAAGTAGAATATAAAGCATAAAAAATATACAATAAAGGCACGTTACCTACAATCGAAAAATGTCCCACAACGGTAGCCCACACCGCTTGCACTAAGAGTTCTAATGTATATCACATATATTACAACAACAAACCAAGATATAGAACACAAGTATACATTATGTCACATATAAATAACACAAGGGAGAACATGTAGATACAAGATCATCAAATACAAGTAAAGGAAGGTAAGACAAATACATAGATGACAAGTCAATATGACAATACAACACAACATAAACTCAATAAAGTAAGTGCAATGTATATGATGATGATGATGATGATGATGTACGAGGTCGCCGCACAATCTTCAGGATTGTCACACAATCACCGTATACACCCATGGAGCTAAAGCTTCCGGATGTAGGACCCATGGGGGGGTTCGTCAACCTGTATACAATCCACATATCTCATATTTTCTTTCCAGCACATCCCTCGAAAAGAGTTTTATAAGGTGTTATAAAATCTTCTCTCCGACACATCCCTCGGAGAGGATTTTAAAAAGGTGTTGCTAGTGTTTCTCAGATGTTACCACGGTGGTACCAATATTTCATGAATGAGTATGATATGAGGATGTAATGCTCACAACCTATCACAATGAGTATTTTCACAACTAACCACAATGATATATTTTCACAACCATGTGAGCCAATATTCTCTCATTATTTCAGTTTCATCCATGAATTTTCACATGTCTCATATGTCAAATAAAATATGAATATAATCACAATACACCAATGGTACCATATTAATCATCTTAACAACACAATATAATTATTCGCATGTATTCAGGGCTATTAATATACCACATAGAACCCCACACAGTCAAACATATCACATAATAACTCAATTTCGACAATCACATCACATATAGGCCCCCACACGGACACAACACATAGTTAGATATTTTTTCTGATTAGTTCTAACCCTTAACATGCATTTTGTATCATCATTTACTGCAGTATGAAAGAGTTAAGTCATAACATACCTCGAAAGTCGAAACCGATCTGCTACACTTGAACCTGCGACCTTATTTTTCACGAGCAATGTCAAACTACACTAAAAATATCAAATATAAAATCTACACATTAAAATAAAACCAACGACACTCATATTGACTACTTTTGGTTCATTGTCAAAACGGACCTCCGAAATGAATTTTCAAAAAAAGAAGGGCAAAATTGAAACTTTACTTCAAAAATACATTTCCCATAATTTTAGAAACCTACTGTTGAAACCAAGTTAAATCGAGTAAAAAAAACGAGGTTCAAATCGAAGAAAAATTATTTTTGAGCCTTACCGAGTAAAATATTTGAAATCCGGATTAACATCAAGAATCAGAGTTGTTTTGAAGGTTAAATTGATGAAAAATTCGTAATTATAAGATAAAAATATTATTCATGTGAAAATGAGTGAAATTTTGGTTTAAAATCATACCCTAAGATTTTTGGAGTTTTAAAAATTAATTAAGAAATTACTAAGAAAAATACTTACCTTAAATCCATAATAAAACCAAGAAATAGGTGTTAATCTAGCGTCCCAAGCTCCCACAAACTTTATTTTTAAGCTCCCACACTATTTTTGAGTTTAATTCTAAAGATGCAAGATGAAAATGAGCAAAATGGGTCAAAAAGAGGTGAAAATCTGCTATTTTATAGCAGATTTTCTGCAATAACAATTTTTTCTTTGGTCGATCGGACTTTGATGGGGTGTCCAAAATTCGTTCGAGTTCGATACATGCATACGAACTATGCAACCATACTAAATTCGGCGTTTTGGACGCAATGGAGATATCATATGTTCAAAAAAATATCGTTTTTACAAAGATGATCTCCGAAATTTGAAATTACAATTTTCCAAACCGAGGGTTGAAATGAGATTTAAAAGTCGTAAAATCATACCAAATATGCTAATACCTTAAAATCAACATTTTGGAGCTGCTGACAAAGTCAGATTTTCAATTCAAGGTCGTTTCGATTAAATATGGGTCCCAAGCCCACATTTTTAAATTTCCAATCAATAGGTCGAAATTAGATCGGGTGCACCGGACCCGAACCAAAGGTCTACCTAGCCTAAAATCGATATTCTGGAGTTGTTGGTGCAATTCATCCGGCCATTCATCGCACGGATCAAAAGATATTCCCATAAGTCTAAAATAAGGCTCTTGAAGCCATTAAAACCATAATATCACATAAATGGTATCAAAATGCATCGAAAATCATGTCAATCACTCCCACACCCCAGAAATACCATAATGCAACTACAGAAAGGGGTAAAATAGTTAAATCATACAAAATAACAAATTTCACATATTGCATCAAACTTTTAGGTCATTACATCATCCACCACTAAAAATCTAGTTCGTCCTCGAATTAATAAAAAGAAATACTTGAATCAATGAAGAGCAGGGGATAAAAACTATGCATATCAGACTCGACCTCTCAAGTAGCTTCATCTACAAGTCGATGTCGCCACTGGACTTTAACAACAAGAATCAACCTAGAGCGCAACTGCCTAACATCACTAGCCAAATTGTTAATTAGCTCCTCAACAAAAGACAACAGCTCATCTAACTCAACCGAATCCCAATGAATGACATGAGACTCATCAGGAATATAACAACGAAGTATAGAAACATGAAAAACTGGATGAACAGCTGATAGATCAAGGGTAAAAGCCAACTCATAAGCCACATCACCAACAGTCCGAAGAATCTCAAATGGAACAATATACCGGGGGCTAATCTTGCCCCTCTTCCCAAACCTCATCACACCTTTCATGGGTGAAACTCGAAGAAAAACACGATCTCCGATGCCAAATCTCAAGGCACAAAGTCTACAATCAGTATAGCACTTCTGCCTACTCTAAGCTGCTCTAAGTATATCCTGAATGACATAGACTCTATCCAAAGACTCACGGATCAAGTCCACACCTCGAGGTCTCATCTCTAAAGCAACAAATCAATCCATTGGGGAGCGACAACGCCTACCATACGATGCCTCAAAAAAAGCTATATCAATACTGAAATGGTAGCTATTATTATTTGCAACCTCTACTAAAGCCAAATGTTGCTCCTACTGTCCACCAAAATCCATCACACATGCATGCAAAGCATACTCAAAAACCTAGATAGTTTGCTCTGATTAACCATTAATTTAGGGTGATATGCTATGCTAAGATCAACTCGAGTACCCAACTCATCCTGAAAAGTCTTCCAAAATTGAGATGTGAACACAGAACCTCGATCTAATATAATAGACACTGACGCACCATGCAGACGCATAATCTCATAAATGAAGATAGGGGATAACCCCTCAACAGTGAATAAGACCTGAAACGGAATAAAATGAGCTGACTTGGTCAATCGATCCACGATGACCCAAGCACTATCAGAACCATGAGATGTATGAGGTAAACCAATCTCAAAGTCCATAGTGATCCATTTCTACTACCACTTAGGAATGGGTAACCTCTGAAGCAATCCACCAGATCTTATATGCTCGGCCTCACCTGCAGACAACATTGGCAATGAGCCACAAAATATGCCATATCTCGCCTCATAACAAGTAATGTTGCCTCAAATCATGATACATCTTAGTCACACCTGGATGGATAGAATACTTGGAACAATGGTCCTTCTCCAAGATCAACCTAATCTAATCACCACTCTCAGCACAAAAACTCAACCCCCAATCCTCAAAACTCCATCTAAATTAAGTAAGGCTTTCTTAGCCTCCCCACTTAACATCTTATCTCGAATTAACCTCAATCCAACATCATCAAGCTGATGAGCTGGAATCTGCTCTATCAAAAAAGATCTAGCCTCCACAAATGCCAAAACATGCCCCGATGTTGAAATATCAACCCTAACCATATGGTTAGCCAAAGACTGAACCTCTAAGGCCAACGACCTCTCCTAGGTCAAAAGATGCGCCAAGCTACCCATGCTAGTCAACTTTTAGCTCAAGGCATCTGCAACCACATTAGCCTTGCCCGGATGATAGAGAATAGTCGAGTCATAATCCTTAAGCAACTCAAGTCAACGATGCTGCCTCATATTAAGATCTCGCTGTGTGAAGAAGTACTAAAAGCAACGATGATTTAAGAAGATCTCACAATGGTATTCATAACTTCAAGGCAAACACAACTGTGCACAACTCCAAATCATGCGTAGGATAATTCCTCTCGTAAGGCTTCAACTGACGAGACGCATAAGCAATCACCTTGCTCTCCTGCATCAACACAATACCTAACCTAACACTTGAAGCATCACAAAAGACGACAAAACCTACGCCCTCTTTGGGAAAAGTCAAGATAGGAGCTGAAGTTGACAAATTCTTAAACTTTTGGAAGCTCACCTCACAAGCATCAGACTCCTGGAAGGAAATCTTCTTCTGAGTCAACGTGGTTAACGGAGCTGCAATGGAAAAGAAACCCTCAACAAAACTCCAATAATAACTTGCTAAGCTAACAAAACTCTGAATCTTGATGGGTGAAGTAGGTCTAGCCCAATCACGAACCACAACAATCTTGGCTAGATCAACCATAACACCCTTCTTAGTTACGACATAACCCAAGAAAGAAATAGACTTCAGCAAAACCTCTAACTTAGAAAACTTGGCATACAAGTTCTCATTCCACAATATCTAAAGCACAATCCGCATATGCTCCTCATGCTCAGTCTCACTCTTGGAATACACCAAGAAATCATCTGTAAACACAATAATAAAGGAGTCAAGATACAATCAAAACACCTTATTTATCAAGTCCATTAACGCAACAGGGGCATTAGTCAACCCAAGGAACATGATCGAGAACTCATAATGACTATATCGAGTCTGAAAATCTATCTTCGGAATATCCAAAGTTCTAATCCTCAATTGGTGATAATCGAACCTTAAATCAATCTTTGAAAACACTACAACACCCGAAGATGATCAAACAAATCATCAATGCAAAGAAGAGGACACTTATTCTTAACTGTCACCTTATTCAACTATTGATAATCAATACATGACCCATTATTTTTCTTCACAAACAAGACAGGCGCACCCTAAGGTGAAACACTAGGTTAGATAAATCCCTTATCAAACAACTCCTACAACTAATCCTTCAGTTCCTTCAACTCTATTGGGGCCATCCTATAAGGAAGAATAGAAATGATCTTGGTGTCTAGCTCAACATCAATAATGAAATCAATATCTCGATCCGGAGGCATACCAAGCAAGTCCGTTGGGAATATATCCATAAACTCATGACTAACACGGACAAAATCTAAGAAAGGAGGAAAAACAACACCGGTGTCACGAATATGGGCCAAGTTAGATAAACATCCCCTCTCAACCAATTTACGAGACTGAACATAAAATGTGACCCTCTTTGGACCCGAATGAAGTATACTTTTCCAAGCTATCCTTGGCACACCCGGTGAAGCTAAAGTCACAGTCTTAGCAAAACAATCTAAGACATCATGATAAGGAGTCAACCAATCCATGCCTAAAGTAACATCAAAATCGTCCATATCTAATACAAAAAAATCTACCAAAAGTCTCATGCCGGCAAAAATCACAACACAAGATCGATATGCCTGATCCACCACTAAAGATTCACCTATTAGGGTAGATACACGAATGGGCATGGAAAGAGGCTTACTAACATAATCAAAACCCAAAGCAAAATACACAGACACATAGAAAAAAGTCAATTTAGGATCAAATAATACAGATGCAGGTCTAAAACATACAGGAATGATACCTGTAATCACAACATCAGAAGCCTCTGTCTCAGGTCTGGCTGGTATAGCATAACACGGACCATGACCACCAACTATGTGGGTGGCCCCACGACTACCACCACGGGCTCCACCATCTTTACCTCTCGCATCTCTGGTAGAACCCCCACCTCTCACAACTAAAATAGGAGTAGCCCGAATCATCCGTCAGGGACAGTCCCTGGCCACATGGACAATCTCATCACATATATAAAATCTCTCTAACCAGCCTCAATAGGAGAAGGTACAATTGGGCCCGAATAGCCACCCTAAACTGCTGCACTAGAAGATCCACCAGCTGGACTCTATAAAGTCACCTACACTGGCCTACTATGGTATTCACGAGAACCTTTAAAATCTCTACCTCAATAGGTATGACTCCTGAACTCACCAAAACATCATGCTTTCTTGGTGCCTCCCTGATATGCACTAAGAATATCCTATGTCTTCTTAGCATGATCCATTATACTTTGTAAAGAAACCCTAAACACAACCATATGAGACATAGCCAACTAAAAAGAGACATCCAAACCTTTCACAAACTTCTGAGTCTTCTCAGACTCGATGGAAATACTATCATAGGAATATCTGGACAGGATAAGAAAATATGCCTCCTACTCAGCAACTGTAATAGAGCCTTTCTCTAAATAATCCGACTCGTTCAGCATTCGATCCCTCAAACTGTAAGGAACGAATCTCTCCAAAAAGGCATCAACAAACTAATCCCATTACAACTCAGGAGCATCAATAAGCCAACAACCAACAAATAATCTCCACCAATCTCTCAACTGATAGTAGTATAAGCCATACCATTCACGCAAAAAGAGTGAAACATAAGTCAGAACACAAGGTATGAAAGAACTTCGCACAATAAAGAATAAAATGAGGGAAGTTTCCTCAAGACGTCCTATAGCCTCCCGATAATAGATATGGATGTCTACGTACCAATCTACAAGACTCTATTAGACATCCCGTTCTTACACTGTTGAGACCAATGAAACTTGGCTGCACTAATACTAATTTATCACAACCAAAAAATGAGGGTCGTGATGGCACTTGTCGCGGCGTACCTTGACAAGTAAGTCTATCACCCAAACCGATTCAAAAAGAGAAAAGGACAGAAATATCCCAAGGTAAGGCTTCTAGAATGAAGTCAAATCATATACGTAATTATAACAATGCGAAAAGAACTTATCCAAAATACCAATCATGCCCAAAATCAGGTGTCGATAGTGTACGAACTACTAATACAATCCAAAAGTCAAATACATAGAAAAAATAACCACAAAGGAATAATATTTGTCTCCGAATACTAATAAAGACATAATTACTATAGAAAGATAAAGGTGAACTTCAGATGTCTGAATGTCCAACCGCTACCTTGGAAGCTCCTATAATCACCCGAGTCAAGCAAGCTGAGGCGCACTCGAGCTAGGACCTGCACCAAAAGGGCGCAGTAGGCATGAGTACGTTTCACTTGTACTCAGTAGGTATCAAAGGCTGGCCAAGAAAATTAGAATATAAAGCATACAAAATACACAATAAGGACACATCACCTGCAATCAGAAAATGTCCCACAATGGTAGCCCACACCGCTTGCACTAACAGTTCAAATGTATATCACATATATTACAGAAACACACCAAGATATAGAACATAATTATACATTATGTCACATATAAATAAAACAGGGGAGAACATGTAGATACAAGATCATCAAATACAAGTAAAGGAAGGTAAGACAAATACATAGTGACAAGTCAATATGAAAATACAACACAACATAAACTCAATAAAGTAAGTGCAATGTATATGATGATGATGATGCACGAGGTCATCGCACAACCTCTGAGATCATTGCACAATCCCCGTATATACCTACGGAGCTAAAGCTTTTCGATGTAGGACCCATGAGGGGTTCGTCAACTCGTATATAATCCACATATCTCATATCTCTTTTCTGGAACATCCCTCAGAAAGGGTTTTATAAGGTGTTACAATTTTTCCTCCCCGGCATATCCCTCGGGGAGGATTTTAAAAAGGTGTTGCCAGTGTTTCTCAAATATTGCCACGGTGGTATCAATGTTTCATAAATAAGTATGATATGAGTATTTAATGCTCACAACCAATCACAATGAGTATTTTCACAACCAACCACAATGATATGTTTCCACAACCATGTGAGCAAATATCCACTCACTATTTCAGTTTCATCCACGAATTTTCACATGTCTCATATGTCAAATTAAGTATGAATATAATCACAATACACCAATGGTACCATATTAAGCATTTTACAACACAATACAATTATTCACCTGTATTTAAGGCTATTAATGGCACATAGGACTCCACGCGGTCACACATATCACATAATAACTCAATTTCGATAATTACATTACATATTGGCCCCACATGGGCACAATACATAAATAACCATTTTTCATTATTAGTTCTCACTCTTAACATGCATTTTGATCATCATTTACTACCCAGCCCAGTCTGAAAGGGTTAAGTCATAATCTATCTCGAAAGCCAAAATCGATCCACTACACTTGAACCTGCGACCTTACTTTTCACGAACAATTCCAAACTCCACTAAAAACATCAAATATGAAATATATGCTTCAAAATAACACCAACGACACCCATATTGACTACTTTTAGTTCTGCGTCAAAACAGACCCCCGAAACAGATTTTTGAATAAAGAAGGGCAAATCAAAATTTTACTTTAAAAACATGTTCTCCATATTTTTAGGAACCTACAATTGAAAACTCAAGTTAAATCGAGTAAAAATCGAGGTTCAAATCGAAAAAAAAATTATTTTTAAGCTTTACTGAGTAAAATATTTGAAATCGGGTTAAAATCAAGAATCAGAGTTGTTTTGAAGGTTAAATTGATGAAAAATTAGTAATTTTAAGATAAAAGTATTATTCAAGTGAAAAGGAGTGAAATTTGGATTTAAAATCATGCCCTAAGATTTTTGGGGTTTTGGGAAATTAATTAAGAAATTACTAAGAAAATGGTGAATTCGTACCTTAAATCTGTAATAAAACCAAGAAATAGGTATTAATCTAGCTTACGAAGCTCCCACAAACTTTACTTTTAAGCTCCCATACTATTTTAGGATTTAACTCGCAAGAGGCAAGATGAAAATGAGCAAAATGGGTCAAAAAGAGGTGAAAATCTGCTATTTTTATAGCAGATTTTCTGCAATAACAACTTTTTCTTTGGTCGATTAGACTTCGACGGGGTGTCCGGGATTCGTTCAGAGTCCGATACATTCAAACGAACTATGCAACCATACTAAATTCGATGTTACAGACACGATGGAGATATCAAATTTTCAAAAAAAATATCTTTTTCACAAAGTTAGACCCCCAAAATCTGAAATTACAATTTTCCAAATTGAGGATCGAAATGAGATTTAAAAGGTGTAAAATTATACCAAACATACTAACACCCTAAAATCAAAATTTTGGATCTGCTGGCAAAGTTGGATTTTTCATCCGAGGTCGTTTCGATTAAATGTGGGTCTCATGCTCATATTTTTAATTTTTTAACTTTTTGATCAATAGGTCGAAATGAGATCGGGTGCACCGGGACCCGAATCAAAGGTCTATCCAGCCAAAATATATATTTTGGAGTTGCTAGAGCATTCCGTTTGTCCATCCATCACGCGGATCAAAAGATATCCCCATAAGTCCAAAATAAGGCTCTCGAAGCTATCAAAAACCACAATATCGCATAAATGGTATCAAATTGCATCAGAAATCATGTCAATTACTCCCACACTCCAGAAATACCATAACGCAACTACGGGGTGGGGTAAAATAGTCAAATCACATAAAATCATAAATTTTACATACTTCATCAAATTTGTAGGTCGTTACAATTATTGTCTCCTCTCACATTTGGTTATATCTTGTAGGTAAACTAGTTAAGTTGGGTGATTTGATAGTTTTAAAAATTGGTGGTATAAAATTATATTTAAAAAAGTCTTTTCAAAAGTCTAAAAAAATATTTCAAGAAGACATGACTAAACACAACTCCAACTCCAAAAAGATTTAGTTTTCATTGTCAAACGCCTACATATATTCAATGATAGGCCAATGCCTACTTTTCTACAAAAATAAATAATCTCTAAAAAATATAGTTGTTTGATTCATCTTTTTGCTCTTTATTAATTATTAATCTTGAGAAATTTTTGTAGTTTGTTACTTGACCATTTAAAAATGCTTGCTAGAGAATATTGTTTTATCACAAATACAACAAGCTCAGATATATAATAGATTGAAGTAATTACTTAACAAAAAATTTGGGCTCCCTTTGTTTCCAAGTTATTACTTTGATTGTGGTTTGTTGTTGACATATATAACTTGGTAATTTCTAATTACAAATGTTATACCTAATTTGGTGCATACTCGTGTATGAACTATAAATGATACATTCAACGTTGATGTATAAGCATAGAAAAGGCTCTTATATGCTTAATCTAGCTTTAGAATCTAAAGCATAAGCACATGATCTCACAAGTTCTATGGTTCAAAAAGGAAGTTGGTAGTCAACAAGTAACACATGGGACTAACCAATACATTTAATTTACCACCAGTTTTTTTGAAATAAGCAAGTCATGTTTTGTCGGGGTGAAGATTATCATTAGTGTTAAAGTTTTATAGTGTGTATCTTAACTTTAATTCATAGTTGTTCGTGGAATTTTTTATCTTTTGTTCTAGAGTCCACGTTGTTGTTCTCCACCCTTCTCAGATTTGATCTTCTCGACTTGCTGCTTTAATTTATAAGTTAGCTATTTCTTTCAAAATTTCACCAAATGTTGTTCTTCGGATTTTGAAAATGTGAACTTCTATTTTTTAGGTGTAGATATCTGAATCGTCAAGTCTTTTGAGCTACATATAGAGTTCCTAGCCGATTGATTTAGTGAAAAAAAGCCAACTTTTTGAATTAATTGACTCATAATTTTGATATGTGGGAAAATATAAATTTAACACCATATAAAGTAATGTGTAGCTTTTCAAAATCGATGTCTGAAGCAAAAAATATTAGAGGTTATCTCAAGGCACTGTACCGACAGCAAACTCTCAGGTTTGACTTTTCTTTTATTGACTTTCTTGAGTAAATGTCATATGTCGCTATAAAATAAGAAGACCCATTAAAACTGAGTCTAAACTTATCAAATTTATTTTCACATAAATCATAGTCGTCTGACATTATTTATGTTGTGATAATAATTGGCTCTCTCCAATGGTAATTGTCATAATTATATGAAGAAGAATCTGTTTAGGAAATTCCCCATGTGGCCACCTATATAATTCTGCTCTTATGACGACTTTGTTTTTGTTTATCAATTTTATCTATCTATTGTTCATCTATAGTTTAAATTTTTTCATAATCGTGTTGAAGTACATTCTTTTTTGCTGCTATTTATCCAAGTTGAGTGCCATGTTTTTATTTTCTTCTCTTATAAGTTGTAAATGATATTAGTTGCAAGTTTTCAAGGTGATTGTTCATTGTTGTATGGACACTTTGTGAAAATGAATTTTCATATTAATGGACTCCTCACAAAAAAAAAAAAAAAGTCCCATGATAAGAATGTCAAACGCAGTAAAAGTATGATTATGTGATAATGTCCAAGAAGAAAACCACTTTTGTAGCAAGGACACCTCCAAAATTGAGAGGCAATAATCATCTACTTGTAAAATAAAATAAATGTCAATATCCTCTGCTTCTTGTTCCATTTTCAAAATAGGTTAAACTATTAGATTTTCTATTTGTTAATAAAACTTTATACTTTTATCAAAAGCTGAATGACAATCTAAGAAAATTTTAGTGTGTATCCATCATCTCTAGATTATTGATAAGTCTCTGGTCCTTATTTGAATGTGAACAAGTACTTAAAGTTCTTAAATTCATCTCTATAACTGCATTATAGAGTGATTGTTGTTATTTTGCTATTTTGAGATAACAGTTTACTCCTTAAAATACCTTTTTCATTACTCAGACATTTTTTTTAAGTGAACACAATATTTGACACTATTAGTATCGAATGATACAACTATTTTAATTGGATCGTCAACCAGAATAGACCCATCTTTGTGATTTTATATCAACTATAACAATTGACCACATTTAATTGATAGTGACAGATTAGGTCGTGAAGGTTATTTGAATTGCATCGAGATAATGTCACCCTTCAACATGATTTTTAAGCCATTAACAAGTACAACAGTTTAGGCCTCAGGAAATGCCCTTTGGAGTGAAGGCTCATACTTCCACATCTATGACAAAAATGTTTTTCTTCTTATGCACATATTTTCGAAGAGTTCGAAGGAGATGAATCAATTTCCATTCGCACTGTAGGCATATTTTTTTCATTAATTAATTTAAGAGGTGAAACTGTTGGTGCATGCTCAAATTAAAATGTTCAATAAAATACATGTATTGAGTACAGGTGCAAGTGGTCTTTGCTGCTTATGCATTCTGCCTTATCTAATTTTTTTTATTTATCAAATTTAATTGTGTAGAGTAATATTCATATTTATGATATGAATTGTGTCATTTTTTGAAAACTTTTTATCTAAGAAGCAGTGAGTTCCTGAAATTTTATTTGGTACTTTTAGAGGTAGTATTTGAATTGAACTAGTTGCAGCTATATGGCTTCAAGATAAGTAACAAAATCAGCACAACTCTATGCTAAAATATGAATGTTGTTTTTGCAAAACAAGCTATTAAGAAAAGAAATTTAATTGAACATGTTGGGTCGTGCAGAGCACGGCTTCACTTATCTAGTAATAATAATATATAAGGGAGGATCTTTGAATTTGGTAGTCCTCACATAATTTTTTTTTTTCATTTTAATTTTAATGACTTTACAAGCTTTCACATATTTTAATAAATTTGAATAATTATATGCACTTATTAAATGTTATGCAAAAAGTGATGAGTCATAAAATAAGTGAACGTGACATCATAAAAGATCTTTATCTAACCAATTAAAAATTAATTCAGAATTTATGGTCTTCTTTTATGTGAAAATATAGTAATAAGAGACTTAATTTGCTTAGTCCTCACAAGGAATTTTTTATTTATTTTATTCCTCATTGAAGTTTTAATAACCTTGTAAGATTTCATCCATCGAAGGAACATCTACCAAAATATTTTTTGAATCGGACCTTTTAATTATTCTATTTAATTTAAATTCTATCTAAATTTATATATTAACTTTATTGACAGGATCATACAATAATTCGTAGGATCAAATATTTTTATATCATTTAAGTATTAAACTTTTTTAAAACGATGGTTAGCCAATATATGTTTAATTGAGAAAAATAATGAAGTTATGTTAACAGAAGACAACAAATTAATTTAGATCGCTAAAGTCTTTAATTTAAGACCTTCCAATAAAATAAAAAGGAGAAGAGTTTTCGTTCGTGCATTTTCTTGAAAAATTAAAATAAAGTCTATAATATACTCTTAAAAATTATTTTTAAACTGACAAAAAATTTTACTCCCTTCCGTTCATTTTGTTTGTTTGATTTTGACTTAGCAAAATATTTTAAAAGTAATGAAGATTTTTGAATTTCGTGTCTTACTCTAAAGAAATGTAAAAAGGATCATAATTAGGATTATTCAAAATCAAACTATAATCGATAAATCAACCGCAAAATTAGCTTTAGATTGTTGGTAGTGAGTTATCGGATTAATGATTGGTGAATTAAAATTTATAGTTAGTGACTTATCGATGTGGGCAGATTACTCAATTTTCTCGTCGAACAAATCGTTAACCCGTTAAGAATTGTCACATTTACATGTTTACTCCTAGATATATAAAGTATCTCTTGTATAAACTCAAATATTAGAACCTCAATCAGTATTCTATTTACTTCTTAGATTAGGAAATAAGTAACTTTTTGTGACTTCTAACCATAAAGTATAGTCAGTTTCCCTAAAATCTAAATGAAATCTGAAATTAATTCTTAATTGAGAATATAAATTATTCTTAATAACATGAAGAACAACAACAAAAATGAAACAACTCCAATGTGTTCTTCACAAGGTTTAATATAAAACTGAAAAATTTCAAACCATATTAAAGTTTTGATTTTCATAGTCGACCCAATATTAAAAAAATATTTCTACATAATTGATTTTATGTTATAACCTATCAAAAATATTATACGAACAAAACTCAACAAGCCTAAACAATTGATAAATAGATTGACACTATATACAAACAAATTAGTCAGTGAAAAATGGAGGACATATAAATAACCTCTCAATATTTCATTGTCACTTAGATTTATCCAATTCACCACCTAATAATCATCCGTTCATTGTTAATTAATCTAATATCGAACCAACCGTTATCTTATCAATTCTCTTGGAATCTGGCATCATCGTCTCAATTGTATGACATTTTAGAAGATGTAAATTATCTTTTTAAAGAAAGAATATATGGGAATTCAATCAATACAAATTCGAATTTTAAACAATTATAGCGGAGATTTAGCTTAAATTTTGATGATGGAGGGGAGAAGATTAAAATGCCTCTATTGATAGGATAATAATATGAAATATCAAATTATTTCATGAACATGATAATTAATATAATTTTGGAGTTATGGTCATTAAAATTCATGGAAGTAATGAAAAAAAAAGTCCAATAAGTGTTTGCATTGAAGAATATAAATAAATGAAGGAGTGTAACAGATATATTCATTTTTGTACAATGATTAGAAATAAATAAATAAATAAATAACGAAAATTGTCAAACAAAAATGAGATAAAAGGAGAAATATATTTTTTTGACTAAAGATGGCATATTACTTTGCCTTTGTCTTTACTTTTTTTGTCTTTACTATATTTATAGATAAATTAATAAAAACTAATGAAAGAAAGAAGAATTTAATGAAAAATTCTTAATTCTGTGATAACTGTTGCCCATGCTAATTGCCATGGCCCTTCATTTCTTTCATTTTTTAAAATATTCAATAAAGAAGATAATTATAATGGGAGATATTAATTAAATTAATTAAATTAATTATTGATTAATGAATAAAAAAGAGGAAAATTCAAAAGAATAATCGAAAAAAATCAAAAAAATAAGAAGCATGTCACATAATGTAAAGCCCCGAGAGTACACCCTGGGCGCCACACGGTGCTTATAGTTCCGAGAGACCACAAGCTAACCCATGAGCTGGTACCTGCTGCGAGCACTGAACAAAACTGATGACAAAGAGAACATGTGCAGAATTGAATTGAAACACCATAAGGTTTTAAAAACTATAATCAGTACTGAATCATGAAGTTAACATTTAAAAACATAATGAAAAGCTAACTAACTGTATATACTAGTCTGAAAGCCTCTAACCGAATAACTGAGGAGTTGTGGGACAAGCCTCCAACTAACTTCGACTGTCTGCTAAAACTGAGAAAACCTGAAATAACATAACTGGTCCTCAGAACATGAGAACTCACCAATGTTGTTGCCACTGGTGCGCTGAGACATCTAGGTAGGTCGAGAACCTGAGCGTACGAACCTATGATATTAAACATCATAGCGCAAGAAACGGGTATGCGGTCAGTACTTTGAATGTACTGGTATGCTAAATAAGGTAAGACTAAGATGCATGGATTTATATGCATGAATGATAACCAACAGAATGAATAGCATGGGATAACTGAACATGAAGTAATAACTAGCTGAATGATATAAAGTAACTTAGTAAGCATGCATGGAGCAAAGACTAATTGATTTTCATGAGAATACTGAATATAAATACGTAAAAGCTGTAAAATTTGAGAATGCATGAACAAGCATATAATATGATTTTGATGTAATTTGCAACAGAAATACTAAAATCTAATAACTGATAAACTGTATGCTATGGTCCAGCAAAACTGAACTGAGTTCTGAACTTAACGCTGAAACTAAAATTGTGAGAGGTATCATCTAACCTACATGTCCTGCCCTAAACTAATTGGGGTCCAACCTGTAACCCCAGTTGGAAGGGCACTAGTACCGTGCCACGGGTACTAACAATGGTTGTGGAGTCAGTCCTAATCTAGTGGGTGACCCCTGAGATCAGTCCTAAGCTGGCGGGTGATCCCTGAGAGTGTCAATCCTAAACTGGCAGGTGACGTCTCATAACCTAGCTGACTACGTAGTTCTAAAACTTAGGCATTTCTTCTAAGTACTCAGTCCTAATTGATGGGTGAGCCCCCATCCCTAGGATCGCTCGGAGCTAAATCCTACTCTCAACTGAACTGACACTGATTTCGGGACATAGCTAAGCTTAACTGAAGAGAGAATTAAGTCGGATTAATGAACTGAACTAAGTTTGACTGATATGATAACATACTGAATTGATAATGCTCAAACGTGTTTGAAACTATTCTGAAACTACTGAGACTAAGTAAACAGCTAAATTTCGGGTATTCACAACCTCAGGACTCGATAACAATAACAATAGGGTCACATGAAAGCTTTGAAACCATGAAAGGAGATCATTGTTTGCAATTATTCACTTAAGCATATCATCAAACACATGGGGGTCAAGACTTTAACATGAGGATACTTCTGATCATAATGAGATAGCACGATCACTTGACAAAATCGTAAGAGTAAGGATTTATTTCGAATTCTCATGAACATGATATGGAAAACATAATGTTTAAAACATACTATAATGCATTCCACTTGAAAACAAATTCCAAAATCTTAACTTGTAAATATGTAATAAGTAATCATTGTTCAAAACCCAATAATTTAGGCATTTCATCAAACGTTTGCAATTCATGGTTTAAACTAAGCATGGAAATAGTTCAAAAACTTGTAGAAATAGCATGATCTCACTTCTAAGATCACCAATTAAGGTTTAAGTTCAACAAACAACCCCATTTAAACATGTAAGGTTTAATATCACTAACAATTTCATGGAAACATGATAAAGATTCAAAATTCTTGTAAGTTCATAAACATAATTCATAAAATATATAATTAGGGCTACTTTCAATGAAAATAGACTGTAAACATCATGTATAATAAAAATTCATAATAGCTTCTTGGAGATAAATCATTATAAACATGTAATTTCATGATTTAAAACATAAAAGATGAATTCTTGGACTCCATGGGTGAAAAGGCCCACAGATGAATATTTAACATACCCCAAAAGTGTAAATCTTGAAGTCTTTTGACTGGTGACGCTTGGATTTTTGTTCTTGGGAAAGGAGAAGGGTTTTTGCGTGAGTTGAGTTGAGGAAGATGGGCAAATAATGCCCTATTGAGTGTTAAAATTCGTGCTTTGGACGTTTAGGGTTGAGGGGAAAGGACCAAAGTGACCCTTGAACCTTAAGAAGCTAAAACTGTGGGGGAATAGCCCCCACGTCACAACTCCTAGTTGGGTCAAACAGCCCTCGCGTCCCGGGGTTATCGCGACCCTTTACTGCCTCACACGAAAAATAGCATAAATTTTTACTCGGGTATTGGATTAAGGCAAAATTGGTACCGTTGAAAAGCTAACTCAATTATCTATATTTTGGTGGATCTTGAGCTGAAAAATTACACGTATATAAAAAGTTATACACATTTAAAGAAGATCCTTGTAGAATCAAATTCGAAACTTTGGGCGAATCAAAGGATCTTAGCTCAACTTGGCTCTAAATGATTTCTATGAACATTTTTAACCTCATGAGCTTTTCATACACTAGTATATTTACATGAGAATCACTTGGATTATAACTTATACACGTAGGAACGACGGTTCATAGACTAGCCCAAAAATATGGGGTGTTACATTATCTCCTCCTTGGGAACATTCGTCCTCAAATGAGACTAGTTAGACTGAGAGTACTGTTCGAAGGTAACTGAGATCATATTCTAAACATGCATGACTTCGAACATGATTGCATAACTGATTCTGAAATATGATACATAAATTAAATATAATAAACTGGACTGATTTCTTGAATACATGCAATGACATGAGAATATTATGAGGCTGAGATAGAAACAAGAGAGTCAACTGATGAGTAGCCATTACATAAAGATAGATCCTATTTCGTGAAGAAAAATGAAAGGTTTAGGACATGAATACTAGGGGTATTACAATACATCTCCCCCTTCTCTTAAAGCCATAATTCTAAGTCTGTGAACCACTTAAACAACAAGTCTAAACTGAATTGTCACCAGTTTACTCTAGAGCCTGGGGTATACACCGGGGAGGGCTCTACTAGAGTATCGATACTGACACCAAAATTAACAGTTATATAAGGGTTACAAAAGAAAATAAAGCTCCGGAGTCAAATAAAATATACACACAAAGATTAAAGGTCGGTAACATACCAATGACCATATCAAGAGAGCTTTCCTGATCATCATGAGACTGGAGTGTATAAATTCTGTTCTGGCTTTGACCACTAGTGGCACTGGAAGTGACGCACTGCTGAGTCAGGCGACCAGATGGGACTGAAGGATGGTTGAACTGACCCTGCTGACGCAAATCTTTTCCCCACTGAGCCATTATTCTACACTTTCGCATCCTGTGGACTGGCTTACCACATCAAAAACATACATCGCTGCCAGCTCTACACACACCTAGGTTATTTCTACCATATTCCCCGCAAGGTGGATGGGTATGACCACTACTCACACTACCTTGGGTTTTGGAGCCTGGTGCCCCATCATGACCGTGATTCCTGAACCTTGGTACTGGCACACTAGCTGAAAAGAAGTTGGGGATGGAAACTTCTGATGGAACTGTGAAAGGTTACCACCCTTAAACTCGGATTGAGAAAAATTAAAACTACCTATTCTAGCCCTCTTCTTCTCTCTTTCCTTCTCCTTAGCTTTCTCTTTGGGCATGGATCATAAGCCTAGACAAGTCCATATCCTTAATCAACATATAGTCCTACTCTCCCTGGCAACACTATCAGCTATACCAAAAATAAACTTACTAATTCTAGACCTGTTATCAGCCACCACACGAGGATCATACCTAGCTAGCTGAGTAAACTTGAGGGAATACTCTCTCACACTCATGTTTCCCTATTTTAGATTTATAAAATCTAACACCTTAGCCTCTCTCAGCTCCAAAGGGAAGATTCTATCTAGGAAGGTTGTAGCAAACTCCTCCCATTCTACAGGCCTTGCATCGGCACCCCTATTCTCTTTCCACTTCTTAAACCAGGTATGGGCTACATCCTGTAACTAGTAAGCAACTAGCTCTGCACTCTCACTAGACGTCACCCCAATAATATTTGTTACCTTTTGCACCATGTCTAGGAATTTGTTTGGATCCTCTTCAGACTTAGATCCCAAAAATTAAGGAGAAATTATTCGGGTGAAGTCTCGAATTCTAGTGACGATAGTATTGGCTACTGGGTTGGGCGGAACAACATTTGGCTGCATATTTTGGGCTGATACGGAGTGAGATAGAGTGGTAAATCCAGCTCTGAACTCTGCATGAGAAATATGCTCATTCAGGAGATCTTTCTGAATGAGTTGAGGGGCTGACTGGTTTCCAGTTCTGCTTTCGTTAGTCTTTCTGGGAGGCATATTCTGTAAAGGGAAGAAATAGTTGGATTAGATAAAGAATTTAACTTGAGCTCTTTCTCATTCGTACGACATGAATACTTAAAGAAGGGAAACATTTCCTAAATTGCCTTATAGCCTCTTTTCCATAAGTGTGGCGCGATTCACACCCATAAACAAGACTCTACTTGATGCGGCTTTCAGACTTCCTAGGACACTTTAAAATATAAGGCTCTGATACCAACTTTATAACACCCCGAGAGTACACCCTAAGCACCACACGGTGCTTATAATCCCGAGAAACCACAAGCTAATCCATGAGCTGGTACCTACTATAAGCACTGAATAAAACTGATGACAAATAGAACATGTACGGAACTAAACTGAAATGCCATACAGTTTTAAGAAATATAATCAATACTGAATCATGAAGTTAATATTTAAAAACATACTGAAAATCTAACTGACTATCTGTACTAGTCTGAAAGCCTCTAACCAAATAACTGAGGAGTTGATGGGACAAACCCCCAACTAACTCCGACCGTCTGCTAAATCTGAGAAAAAACTGAAATAACATAACTGATCCTCAGAATATGAGGACTCACCACTACTGCTGCTACTGGTGCGTTGGGATATCTAGGTACGGTTAGGAACCTGAGCGTACGAACCTATGATATGAAACATCATAGCACAAAAAACGGGTATGCGATCAGTCCTTTGAATGTACTGGTATTCTAAATGAGGTAAGGCTGAGATGCATGGGTTTATATGCATGAATGATAACCAACTAAATGAATAGCATGGTTTAACTAAACAGGAAGTAATAACTATTTGAATGATATGAAGTAACTTACTAAGCAGGCATGGAGCAGAGATTGTCTTATTTGCATGAGAATACTGAATATAAATGCGTGAAAGCTGTAAAATTTGAGAATGCATGACCAAGCATATAATATGATTCTGATGTAATCTGCAACTGAAATACTGAAATCCAATAATTGATAAGTTGTATTCTATGGTCAAGTGAAACAAAACTGAGTTCTGAACTGAACACTGAAACTGAAATTGTGGGAGGTATCATCTAACCGACATGCTCTGCTCTAAACTAATTGGGGTCCAACCTGTAATGCCAGTTGGAAGGGTTCTAGTACCATTCCATGGGTACTAACAATGGATGTGGAGTTAGTCCTAATCAGCGGGTGACCCTTGAGATAAGTCCTAAGTTGGTGGGTGATCCCTGAGAGCGTCAGTCCTAAAATGGTGGGTGGCATCTCATAACCTACACTGTCTACATAGTTCTGGAACTTAGGAATTGCTTCTAAGGACTCAATCCTAACTTACGGGTGAGCCCCCATCCCTAGGCTCGCTCGATATTGAATCCAACTCCCAACTAAATTGACACTAATTTCGGGACTGAGCTAAGCTTAACTGAAGAGGGAATTGACTCAGATTAATGAACTGCTCTAAGTTTGACTAATATAATAATGGACTGAACTGATAATGCTCATACGTGTCCAAAACTATTCTAAAACTACTGAGACTAAGTAAACATCTAAATTTTGGGTATTCACAACCCCTAGGACTCGATAACAATAACAACAGGGTCACATCAAAGCTTTGAAACCATGGAAGAAGTTCATTGTTCACACTTATTCACTTAAGCATATCATCAAACACATGGGGGTCAAGACTTTAACATGAGGATACTTCTAAATATAATGAGATAGCACGATCACATGACAAAATCTTAAGATTGAGGATTTATTCCAAATTCTCATGAACATGATATGGAAAATATAATATTTAAAACATACTATAATGCATTTCACTTGAAAACAAATTCCAAAATCTTAACTTGTAAATATGTAATAAGTAGTCATTGTTCAAAACTTAATCATTTAGGCATTTCATCAAACACTTACAATTCATGGTTTAAACTAAGCATGAGAATAGTTATAAAACTTGTAAAAATAGCTTGATCTCACTTCTAAGATCACCAATTAGGGTTTAAGTTCAACAAACAACCCCATTTAAATATAAGGTTTGATATCTCTAACAATTTTATGAAAACATGATAAAGATTCAAAATTCTTGTAAGTTCATGGACATAATTCATAAAATATGTAATTAGGGCTGCTTTCAATGAAAATAGATTATAAACATCATGTATAATCAAAATTCATAAAATTTTCACGAGATAAATCATTATAAATGTGTAATTTCATGATTTAAAACATAAAAGATGAATTCTTGGACTCCGTGGGTGACAAGGATCCATGGATGAACATCTAACATACCTCAAATACATAAATCTTGAAGCAGAATAAATTTTCTTGAAGGGTCTTAAATGTTAACGCTTGGATTTTTGTTCATGGGAAAGGAGGAGGGTTTTTACGTGAGTTGATTTGAGGAAGATGGGCAAATAATGTCCTTTTGGGTGTTAAAATTTGTGCTTTGGACGTTTAGGGTTGAGGGGAAAGGACCAAAGTAACCCTTGACCCTTAAGAAGCTAAAACTATGGGGAAATAGCCCCTGGGTCGCGAACCGTCAAGCAGCCCTCGCGCCGCGGGGCTATCGCGACCCCTTACTGCCTCACACGAAAAATGACATAACTTTTCACTCGGGTATCGAATTAAGGCGAAATTGGTACCGTTGGAAAGCTAACTCAATTATCTATCTTTTTGTGGGTCTTGAGCTAAAAAATTCTATGTATATAAAAAGTTATACACATTTAAAGCAGACCCTTGTAGAATCAAATTCCAAACTTTGGGTAAATCAAAGGATCTTAGCTCAACTTGGCTCTAAATGATTTCTATGAACATTTTTAACCTCATGATCATTTCACACACTAGTATAAATATCATTAAAATTATATTTACATGAGAATCACTTGAATTATAACTTATACACGTAAGAACGATGGTTCATAAACTAGCCCAAAAATACGGGATGTTACACATCAGCATGTTTATAATTCTCATTTATATATATTTTGATAGGGGTGATATTGTACCTAAAATATGAAAAGTATTTTTCTAACTAGAATTTTGGACTTCCCCTGCTAACATCTAATTTTTATAGGGGCGGACCCACACATAGATTTTTAAGTGCTCAAGCACCCATTAACTTCGTATCAAACTATATATTATTACTATTATATATTAGAGATAAATCAAGGACTTTGGTAGTCCTCACAAAAGTTTTCAACTTAATTTTAATATTTTCAATTAATTACTTTTATGTCATAGTATTATCTTTTAAAGTCAAATTTATCTTTTGTAGTTTATTTTTGAAAGTTCTCTTACCTTGTCATTTTGAAGGCCTTCTTTATGGTAATTCTTTATTTTCTAAATTTGATAGACATTCATTGACATGATTTAACTTTTAGGCATCAAGTTTAATTTTGTGTGCCTAAAATATTTGTAGTCCTCAAATACATCGCTCGAGTGGGTCAATATTTTCTTTAGGAAAACTTCACGGCTTAGAAAACATAAGCACTTAATTAACCTACTCAATTAAGTTTTAATTAATTATAATTCATAGCTTGACTTAACTAAATTCCCCCCCCCCCCGCCCCCCGCTCTCACCACTCTCCTCCCATCTCTATCAATTTTATCGTGTATTATTGTATTTGTATCAACTATATATAATTCTTATGACTACCTTCAGATGATCGTATTTTTGTATTTTTTGAGTTTGTAATTGTGTATATTCTGAAAATGCTTGAAAAGGTTATAGTTAGAGAAAATATAATTTGATCTCCAAATAATTTATGATAAAAGCTCAATTTGAATCATCAGAGGTTAGAATCTCAAAGAATTTCAGTAAATAGAAGTTAGAACTTTCATACATGCATTTATTTTGATAAAGGATTTCAGTAAATAGAAGTTAGAACTTTCATACATGCATTTATTTTGATTTTCTTTTTTTCTTTTTTTGAAAGTTTGATATTTTAACTAAGAAAAATAATATCCTTTAACTTTTCAATATCATTTGTACTGTACTATTTTAGAACTCCTTAAAATATATCATACTGATGTCACAAAAAAATAAAAAACAAAAAAGATTAAGAAGGAGAAAATTTTTAAAATATCTATAAATTATTTTTAAGTTTAGTTCATATAGTTTTTAAATATTTAAATTTTAATTTAAAATATTAAATTAATCTAACTGAATTTAGCGAAAATACGATGAGATGACGAAAGTATATGATCTTCACCGAGTTATAAATATTTTACATACTTCAGAGATTAAATCATATTATTTTACAGAATACCAAATTTCTTGTATCTCTTTATTTTGGTATTACTAATTCTCCAGTCAAATTTTCTTGCTATTGCATAATATTTTCTTTAAGAAGTACCTAATTATGTGGTTACTTTTATTGTGAAGATTTGTGAATAAGACATGGCTAACTGCTACTAAATTATATCAATTATAAATTATAAATTGTGACACAAATTAGACTTTTTTAATTGAGTTGCACAGTCCTCATAAAACTAGTATTTATATAGAAATAAATAGAAATGGTATAAATACAAATAGCGAGCACTCAGACAATAAATACTGTGGTTGGTGCTTAAACTTGGTTATTTTTGTTTAGTGTCAGAATTTGATTCCTAATTTGCACGTTGTTTTTATTTTAAAAAACAAACTTATACTAACAGTGTGCCTCCTGACAGTAGATACTATGGTTGGTGCAATGGTTTAAGAAAGATTATTTTTGTTTAGTATCATAGTTTGATTCCTACCTAGCACATTATTTTTATTTCAAAACAAACCTTATACAAAGAATAAGAATCCAGACAATATATATTGTGGTTGGTGCAGCAATTTTAGGCTGACTCTTAAAGTTGGTTGTTTTTGTTTAATATCAGGGTCTGATTTTTATTTAGCACATTATTTTATTTTAAAACAAACATTTTTTACTTATTTATTACTCACATAAAGTTTTTTTCGGCGTGTCGATAGTTCATTTTTTTCTCACTCTCCCATTTGCTAACTTTTCCTTACAAAATGATTTTTATTTCCGTTATCAAAGATAATAGTTATTGTACTTTTTCTTATTATATTTTTTTTGTTGTGTTCTCATTCAATTGTCATTTTTATTATGAGTGTAAAGTTTGTACTTATATTTTGTGATTGATAGATAAAGGAGCACCCAAGACCTTAAATTCTAGATCCATCATTAAATTTTTAGCTTCTCTATTGAAAAATACGTTATTTAGATATTTATTTTATATTTTTTTCATATTTTTAATTGTATGGGGAATGAGGATGTTTTTGCACCGAGAAGAGCATGACTTGTGTGTTTTGCCTTCCCAAAAGTATTATTACTGAGTAATTATGTTGCATTCTTTCATGTATAAATATCTATTCAAAATTTTATCTTCATAATATTATTGATCTTATCTTTACAAAATTATATACTACATTACTTGATATACACGTGAAATGGACGTGTTGAAAAACTAATATATTAAAAAATTGAATATATCTTCTTCCTTTTTAACATAAGAGGATACTAAATCTTATTATTGGCGAATTTCAAATAAAGTTAAATTTTATTTTATTTAGCTGTAGTAATTAATATTCTCAAATTGTCCTCGTAAACCTAATATAAGTAACAACATTCTAACTTCTCATCATCAAATGTTATTGCTTGTGGCGGCGTACATAAAAAAGGATAGTAAGAACTTGCAAGCGATATGCCTTGATCCAATGTAGAGCGGTGACGAGCGATATATCGATCGAATTGGAGTGTGGACCATCATGGATTGGGGGCGACCAACTCTCGAGCTCTTGATATGCTTGTGGAGTTGATAAAGACGGCTTGACTGAGTTAACTGAGGATGACTTGGAGAAATTGATGTACTGAGGATGACTTGGACAAATTAATGGTTGGGGCTGATCGTTGTCTATATCAGGTGAAGGATATGTTGTCAGATGAAGTCATGGTACTTTTTTGTTTTTCCTTTTCAATTTTATTTTTATTTTTTTTTAATTTAAGATAAGGTCTTGTATTAGGAAAAGCAATAAGGAATTCCCCAATCATGTCTGTAAGGAATCTTAAAATGGAATTACGAAAAAAATGAGATAGCTTACGTTCTTACAATTTAAACGGAAGAAAATGACTTTGTTAGATCGCTCATGTATAAACATTAATATTCATAAAGATTGTAAAAATAAAATCTCTTATGTATTTAAATGAAAATTTCTTTCATCTAAAAATGAAGATACAAAAAAAAATTGTAAGAGGTTAGAAAATCATTCTTCTCTGTCGTGAAAAATTTTAGACTATATATCTGATACCTTCTCATTTTTAAATTGATAGGAATTTAAATTTGACAAACATCTTTAATTGTGTATGTGTTGCGATGTTTTCCCCATTTTGGTGTCTAAAAGATATGTGGTTTATTAAATATTTGAGGATTTAACTTCCGTGATAACCTAGATGTAATTTGGCCCTAACATATACATACTTTCTATCTATATATGTATATTGTGTCTTCTGTGTTGATGGTCTTCATTAGTGACTATTATTTACTGTATGGAATAGAAAGCCCTAGTAAGGCTATCATGGAGGTTAATGCGAATTTCGAATATTTAGTTACTACATTACCTTTAAAGTTGCCAACAATGGGAAGGAAGAAATATTTCGAGTAGAGGTCTGTAAACCCTCTATATAATCCCTGCTTAAAAAGTTTCCTCACTTCCATTGTTGTCAACTATAAAGGTAATATAGTAACTAAAATATTTGAGTTCACCTGCATTTACCTCTATGATAGCCTTAATAAGGTGTTTTATTCCCTGTAGTCAATAATAGTCACTAATGAAAATCAGTAGGTGATCAAGACGAAAGACAGAAGACACAAAGATACACATATATATAGAGATAGCGTATATACGTCATGGACAAATTACTTCTTGGTTATCATAGACAAACCCTCCGTCATTTGATAAAACACATGACATCTTTTAGACACCAAAATTGATAAGATGTCGCTACACATACACAATTCGGGATGTTCATCAAATTTAAATTCCTATCAACATAAAAGTGTGAATGCATCAGATATATAGTCTAAAATTATTTAAAATTTGACGTTGGGGAGAAATTGTTTTCTAGTCTTTACAAGCCTTTTGAAAGAAAAATTATGTCTTTGTTACAAGAGGCCTATTTCATTTTATTTTTATACAAAAGGAACTTAATTTTTACCCGGAAAAGATCTTCATTTTAACTCATAAGAGGTTTTCATTTATACACATAAGAGATTTTTTTTTATGATCTTAATTATTATGATCATTCATTTCTATACATAGGAGATCTAAAAAGATTATGTTCTTCCGTTCAAATTTTAGGATTGCAAGAGATCGTATTTTCTCGTAATTCTACATTCGATTAAGATTCCTTGATAATAGAAAATTCCTTATTGTATTTTCTAATACAAGACCTTATCTTATAGTATCAAAAAAATGAAAAGGAATAAAAAGTACTGGGGTTTTGTCCAACAACATATTCTTTGTCTAATAAATACAATTATTATCCTCATGAAATAGTGCATGACATTGCTAAATCAGGGTAACACTGCAATTAAATTAGACATGACTAAAGCTTAAGATGGATTTTCTTGGACCTTTCCTTATGAGGTTTTAGATAAATTTTGTTTTAGCCCTATTTTCATTGATATTATTAAACAAATTATCTCTAACATATTTTATTCTGAGATTATTAATGGTACTAGACAGGATTTTTTTTCTTCATCACAAAGACCAAACAAGTAATATCAAAGTGAACGATAGATGGAATTAGGCCTGAAGTGATGTTACAACACAATAATAGAGTGAATTTTCTCTCGCAGATCTCAATTAAGCGCATGTTAAAAGGGGGCAATGACCTATGAAAGATATTATGGTACTGTATTGTGATTCGGCAAAGTCTATGCTTCTCACTATTAGTTGTTATTTATTGTTGATATTTTGTATTCTCAATGATTATAATACATATTATTAAACCTAGTGAATTCGTCCGTGCTTCTTGCATATTAGTTAGATTTTCGAGTGCTCAAATTTTATGAAGAAATCTTGTTAGTTGTCAATTATTTTATACTTTAACCAATTATATTATTCACTCTTAATATACATGTAACTTTTTATGAATTTTGTTGCTTAAGTATTTTCAATCTTCTAAAATATTTGGTTTTTACATAATATATTGTAAGTGTAATAATTTCGTTTTCTTAAAAGAATGTAGAGAAAGAAAAAAAAATCCATAAAACTTGACTTATTTTCGTCATACTTAATGTATTTTTGGAGAATGAATTGTGGCCATTTTACAGGATTGTGGATGAATTTTTCTCTTGACAAGTATCAAGCTTAGTGACAAAATTTGTGGTATATAAGCTGACATCACTTATTCAATTGCTAACCTCTCCAAGTAATATAATCTTTCCAAGTACACTTTTTATTGGCTTCTAAAGTAAGCTTTTTAATTAGCTTCTAAAACACATTTTTGAATACCTTCTCAAATACATTAAAAATAGATAATTATTTTTGAAATAAACATATTTTACCTATAGGTTCATCAGAAAAAATATAAAAATGAAGGTGTTGGGTCTCTTGTTGGTGATGGTGGAGGTCTGATCGGAGTTTGATAGTGGTGGCTGGTCGGCAACGACGATAGATAGAGGAGGTAGGTGGTCGGAGTTGTAGTTTGGGTGTGTTATTTTCCTGATTGTTTGTCTTATTTCAGTGGCTTAAGTTTGGAGAAGACAGTGATGTCATAAGTGGAGTTTGCCGGAGTTGACAGTG
Organism: Capsicum baccatum var. pendulum; assembly: GCA_030864225.1. NCBI lineage: Eukaryota > Viridiplantae > Streptophyta > Magnoliopsida > Solanales > Solanaceae > Capsicum > Capsicum baccatum. Next base: position 58,728,956 of record CM061553.1, on the reverse strand, counting down.
TTGTTGATTGTTTGCGGAATAAAGTGGGGGCATGGTGGTGCTGATTCACCGGAGAAAATGTAGAAGTTTTTAAAAGTTTACCAAATTTGTATTAAATACAAATAATTATTATAATACATTTTGAACAACGTAAACTAATTTAAATTGTAACTGTATGTTTGAAATTCACATATAATACTTATAAATTTGTATTAAAAATGTTTTTGTTATATATATTCACCACTTGAGAATACGTCTATAATATGTATAATATATTGAATTCAAAATGTATTTTAATTATACTTATTTTTTTCTTTGATGTTAAAAACGTATTGTATTTGAATGTCAACCATTTAATTAGTATCAAAATTAGTTTATGCATGTGTTATTATAGTAAAATTGTATTAGAAATATATTATATATGTATTTGGCTATATCTGATAAAAAAAATTAGGCTATAATATGTAAAGTAAGAGATGTACTATATTTCGTAAATAAAGCTATATAATATGCCATTTATGTAATCACCCTATTACTGCTACTGTCTTAGGCTTCGAGGATATAACTCTCCCCCGCTTCTAGATAATTATATATAATTAAAAGAAACTTTGCATATAGGTAACGAAGGGAGACTTGAAAGAACTAGTAAATTACATTTATGTGATCAGGGGGCCACGAGTTTAAGCAGTGAAAATAGCTTACGGCAGAAGTATAGTAAAAGATTGCGTACAATAGACCTTTGTGGTTCGGCTCTTCCCCGAGTCCTTCATATAGCAGACACTTTAATGTACCGAGCTGCCATCTCTCTGTGCTTATAGGTAGGTAACGTTTTTGACATTATATTGCAACTGTTCTTAACGTTCGATGCTAGAGAGTGGAGATTATATTGCAATGTACTGTTATTTGATGTGATGCGATAGGGTGACAATTTTTCTTGAAGCGTGAAAGTTCCCAAAGTTCGTAAAATAAAAACAAGTAATACGTACTACTTATTAATTTCAAGTTTGCCACATCTAAATTGATCTTATATATTATTGCTATCCAAGTATCCGTAATGGAACAAAGCATTGGCGAACGGTCAAATGATTTGGTAGTATTTTTTATCTCCAGATAAATTTAAATGAGAAAGTCAAAACCTAGAAATATTAATTAAGGGTGCCAAAAAGGTTTCAAAACTAAAAAATAGTGATATAACTCTTAAGCATTAAGTAGATGTGATAATTTTAAGATTATTGTTAACTACACAACTCTTAAATCCCTCAAGTTTTATTATTTATACAAGGATTCCTACTTTCTTCCACCGTACCCCACCCCCTCCACACCTCTTCTATCATTGACGCTGCCGCCGCCACCACTCCTCCTCCTACATTACCCCATCTATCCCCTCCACATCTTTTTTGTCATTGCTGCCGCTGCCATCGCCACCATCACCTCCTCTTCCTTCACCACCACCATTGTCATCTCATCCAAATCCACCACTATTTCCTCCCTACACAACCATCATCTATTTTTCTTCTTCTCCACCATTACTACTATAAACACTGCAACAACCATCACCTGCTCCTTCGGCGTCATCACCTCCTCCTTTACCATAAATATTAGTCTCTTCATGGGCTCCTCCTCCACCATATTTTTTTTTTAGAAATTAAGTAAATATAGAAGTTGATGCAGCAACACTCATATTTGCTACAACAACAATCATAGTTGCTGCAACAACTTTGATAGTTGCTACAACAACTTTGATAATTGCTACAACAACTTTGATAGTAGCTACAACAACTACAATAATTATTGTAACACAATAACTAATCGTACTTGTTACAGTAATTATTGAAATTATTGCAAAAACTAATAGTAGTTATTGTAGCAAATACCATAATTGTTGCAGCAACTACTAGCAACTATGGTAGTTGTTGAAGCAGCTATTGTAGTTGTTCAATTTTCTGCATTATTTCTTCAATTATTTTTAAAAAAAATCAAAATTTTCTTGTCAAACTTCTTAAAATTAAAAAAAAAGTCCATAAAAATTAAAAAAAAGGAAGAATGATGATGGAAATGGAAAGAAAAAAGAAGAAGACGGAGAAAGAGGAAAATATGGAGAGAGAAAGCAAAAAATAAGATGAAGAAGAAGAAAGGTGAGAAAGAAATTTGGAGAGTGAAAGAAACAATGAAAAGATACGAGAAGGGGGAAATTCTAAAATTTAAAATTTGAAATGGGAGAAAATACTTCTTAAAAAGATAAATAAGTTTTAAAAAAATTACACTTTACACCCCAATTAATCTATATAATAATAAAGGAGACATTGGAGGCTACTGATGTAGCACCTCTCAATGGTCTCCATTCTCATTTTTTTGGATTTTAAATGTCAAAATATTTTGGTTAATCCTTTATTCTTTCTCTATAATTAGTGTCATTAATTTGTATTCATTTTTTAGTAATGACAAAACAACTTTTACCCTCCACCCACTGTAATACCCCATACTTTTTCTAGCTTGATTTCGCTCCTAGAATGTCAAAGAATAGCTTCAAAAATGAACATCTATTTATGCATGTAAAATTTTTCAGATTTAGACCTTTCATTGTGTGGAAAATTAAATAAATTTTCCATCGATACCAATTTTGAGCAAATCCGACACTCAGTTAAGAAGTTAAGGCGTTCTTAGTAAAGCAGTGTGCCAACTAGGCAGTCACCGCATCGCGGTAAAGGAAAATTTCATAATTGTCACATTTCAGTGGACCACCGCGATTATCTTGCATTGCGATGGAGTCTAATTTCCTATTTGTCACATTCCAGTAGACCAACGTGATCTTACCGCGTCGTGTTGGTGGCCAAAATAGCATTCCAATAGAGTACCGCAATGGTGGCGCATCGCGGAGAACTTTCAGTTCCTACTCTATTTTCCAGTGAGCCACCGTGATAGTGGCACATCGCGGTGGCTTGCCAAATCGAAAAAATTTTGCTTTTTCAGTTCCGAATAAAATTAAAAAGGGGTATTATGGTCAATTCCCAAACCCCCAATTTGTCCAAAATATGAGATTAAACCCATTCTAAGCCTATTATGCTCATTATTCATCAATTCTCTCTCAAACAAAAATCCTAGAGTTCAAAGCTTCTTCTCCAAGAAATCAAGTTCTTCCATATTTTTTCTCCAAGAAAGCTCCAAATTGAGGATTTCCAAGACAGGATAATCAAGAACTCATCTTCAAGAACTCAAATAGGAATCAATAAACCAAGTTTCTTCATCTAATCATCTACCAAGGTATGTGGGGTTTATAAACAACGATCTTCTTCCATCTTTATGCCCAAAACCAAGTTTTTATTTACAAATTCATATGATTTTGAATGAATATCAATGAAATTTGAATTAGGGTTCATACCCAATATGTTATTTGCAAGATTATGAGATTTCAAGTGTTTTAGAAGTTGAATTGCATATTTATTTTCATATTTTCATGCCTATTGCAGTAATTTCCAGATTTTGAGATGAATTATCATTGTTTTCATTATCAAGTATGATTATTATGATGTTTTAATATGTATTTGATGCATGGGTTATCAAGCCCAAGTTTATATGTTAATATTTCAAGAAAGATGATGCTTTAAGCATCTTATGATCAGATTATTTACAAAACTCTCAATAAAGCTTTGATATTTTGATCCTCAGATAAGTTTTGAAATCCCCTTCACAGATTTATTATAGATTATAGAAATTAGAACAATTTTATTTACAGATTTTGTCCAGATAAATGCATAATTGGTTTCATGATGAACCCTTATGCTAGTTTTAAAAGTGGATTTCCAACAGAGTGATCATACAAATTAAAATAAAGTAGTATTTAGCATCGAGCAGGAAGTGTGGGATTAGTGTGCCCTATATTCCACAGAACTATGTAGCCAACGTATGTATAGATTATGAGATTATTCTCATTCCAATATGGGTGACAGTTACAGATGCGATCACTTAGCTTAGGTTATACTCCTTGGCAAGAGTATAACATCTCTCCCCATCATGAGGTTTTCCCCCTTAGGGGAACAAGACATTGGACTCCATGTTAGCTCACATGGTTTATGTCGGTTAGAAGAACCTCCCTTACAGATAAGCTTCAGATAAAGTATTTTTCCTAACAGTAAAGACTTTCAGAAAAGAATAACAGAAAAGATTTTAGAAAACCAAGTGTAAAGGCTAAAATATTTATTCAGATTATGTTTTACACAAGGATATTAGCTATAAATTTTAGCTTACAGATTTCAGATATAGAAGTAAGTCCTTTTACACTTAGACAGTATGATTTACAGACAGAACATTAGTGCAGTTTTTAGAACTAAAGGTTATAACTCACTAGACTTATAAAGTATGTTTTGCTATTCATGATTACAAATTTTAGCATTTTAGATATTCCAGCTTATGTGAGTCATTTACATTTAATATACATTATTTTACAAATTTCGATGATGAGATAATGTTTTACTTATGCATTCACCCCCATATACTCAGTACATCTTTAAAGTACTGATCCGCATATACGTCTATGTGCTACATAGTCTCATAATGTAAGTTCAGGTGCTCAGTATCAGCAGCGTGAGTAGTTCGAGCATCTCCATCTATATCTGACAGTTGGTGAGTCCTCATAGTTTGGGGACTTATTCATTCAGATTTTACAGCTTATTAGTCTATATGATTCAGTATTTCTTTTTAGATAGTTTGAGTTAGTTGGGGGTCTGTCCCAGTGGCTCTCTAGTTATTAATAGTAGAGGCTTGTCAGACTGCTAGTTTTGATTCAGATTATTCAATATTGAGGTTTCAGACATTATTTTCAGATATTATATTTAGTCAGTTTTCCGCATATAGTATGAATTTTATGTTTATATTTTCACTATTATGAGATTCAGACTTAGTAGAACGCAGACAGGGATAGGTTAAGGCGACTCGTAGTCTCGAGCATCGTGTGATGCCTCGGGACCAGGTTTTGGGGTGTTATAAACTTGGTATCAAAGCCTAAGGTTCATAAGAGTCCTAGAGAGTCAGACATACAACGTTACGTAGATTCCTGATCATGGGTGTGAAGTGCGCCACATTTATGAGCAAGAGGCTATGGGACGCTCTTAAGAAATTATCTCTTTCTTTCATGATCTATCATGCTTACAGTATCTCTATCTTTTTTTAAATTGTGCTCTTATGAGATAGTTAAATATGCCTCCTCGTCGAGCTACTGCCCACAGAAATGATAACCAGCCACCCCAGCCTGCTAATCCTCTGAATGAGAATGTATCCCAGGCTTAGTTTTGGGCTGTGTTTTAGGCATTGGCCAAGTTATGACTTCTAATGTTCAGGGCAACCATCAGGCTGCATTCCCACTTCATCAGAATGGTGACTTAGCAGCAGCCAGAATCAGAGACTTTATGAGAATGAATCTGCGAGAGTTCTTTGGGTCGAAAGCAGGTGAGGACCCGTAGCTTTATTTAGATGAGGTGAAGAATATCACCCAGATTATGCATGTTTCTAAAAAGAGAAGTGTAGAGTTAGCATCCTATAGATAGAAGGATGTAGCATATGATTGGGTAGTTATGTGGAAGAAAGGTAGAGGTAAGCATGCAGCTCCTATGAGTTGATAGGTATTTTGAGATACTTTTCTAGATAGGTTCTTTTTGTATGAAATGAGAAAGGATAAGATAGAGGAGTTTATGAACCTGAGGTAGGGCTCGATGATAGTGAAAGAGTACTGTCTTAAGTTCAATCAGTTGTCTAAGTATGCCCTTGATACGATAGTTGATCCTAGGGCAAGTATGAGTAAGTTTGTTACTGGAGTGTCTATCTTTGTACTCAAGGAGTGTAGGACTACCATGCTTATTGGAGACATAGATCTTGCTAGGTTGATGTTTTATGCTCAGCAGATTGAGGCATAGAAGTTGAAGAGAAGAGATAAAAGTAATAAGAAGGCTAGAATAAGGCAGTTTGAGTATGGACAAGCTAGGTATTAAGGGGAAAATCATTTGCAGTTTTACAATCATTCGTCTATGCCAGCACCATCTTCAGCTAGTGCTCTCGCTCCCAGAGCTAGACAAGAGCAGTGGGGTAAGCCCTCTATGTCTAGATTTAAGAGTAGTATGAGTGGAAGGCCCAGTTATCCTCCATATGCTAAGTATGGTAAGAATCATCCTGGTGCATGTTTAGCTGGATCAAAAGGTTGTTATGGTTGTAGTAAGTTGGGTCATGGAATTAGAGAGTGTCCACATGCTAAGCAGGGAAACGGAGATGTTCGTCCCCAGACTCAGGTTACTAGTGCACCATCTCCTTTAGGTCGCCCAGTCCCTCCTCAGGGTGCATCATCAGGTACCGATGGCGGTCTGGGCCAGAATTGGTTTTATGCTTTACCATCCTATCAGAAGTAGGAGGATTCGACAGATATTGTTACTAGTATGCTTCGTGTCTTTTATCTTGATGTTTATGTGTTTTTAGACCCCGGGTTGAGTTTTTCTTATGTGACCCCATTCGTTGCAGTGAATTTTGAAATAAGTTCTGAAAGATCCCTGAGCCTTTCTTGGTTTCTACCCAGTGGGTGAGTCAGTTGTTGCTAAATAAATCTATAGAAAGTATCCTATCACTGTCCATCATTATGTTAGGATACTTAATAGAGTTATATATAGTTGACTTTGATCTTATTCTTGGTATGGATTGACTCCATTCCTGTTATGCATCCATAGATTGTCGCACCTGAGTAGTGAAGTTTTAGTTTTCAAATGAGCCAGTCTTTGAGTGGAGAGGTAATTCAGTATCTCCCAAGAGTTACTTTATATCTTATCTTAAGGCCAAAAAGTTGATCTCTAAAGGGTGTATCTATCATCTAGTTCGAGTCAAGGACACTAAGTCCGAGACTCCAACAGTTCAGTCAGTAAGCGTAGTCAATGAGTTTCCTAATTTTTTCCTGAAGATTTACCAGGGGTACCTCCCAATAGGGAAATAGAATTCGATATTGACCTTCTATCAGATACTCAGCCCATCTCAATACCTGTATATCATATGGCTCCCACTGAGCTCAAAGAGTTAAAAGAGCAACTCAAAGATCTTTTAGATAAAGGCTTCATAAGGCCTAGTTTCTCCATGGGATGCTCCCATCCTATTCATGCGGAAAAAAAATGGTTCTTTCATATGTGGATTGACTATCGTCTACTGAATAAAGTTATAGTCAAAAACAAATATCCACTCACTAAAATTAATGACTTATTTGATAAACTCCAAGGTGCAAGTTAGTTCTCCAAGATAGACCTTAGATTCGGCTATCATTAACTTAGAGTAAGAGAGTGTGATATTCCAAAGATAGCTTTCAGAACCTGTTATGGTCATTTTGAGTTTTTAGTCATGTCCTTCAGGCTAATGAATGCCCTAACAGCCTTCATGGACTTGATGAACAGAGTGTTCAAACAATATTTTGATATATTTGTCAGTCTTTATCGATGATATACTTATCTACTCTCGTAGTGAGAATGACCATGTAGATCATCTTAGAATTGTGTTGAAAACTCTTAGAGATCACCAATTGTTCACCAAATTCAGTAAATGTGAATTTTTTCTAAGGTCGGTAGCTTTCCTTGGTCATATCGTTTCCAGTGAGGGTATTAGAGTTGATCCCCAAAAGACAGAAGCCATAAGAAATTGGCCTAGTCCAATCTCCCTATCAGACATTAGGAGTTTCTTGGGTTTAGACGGCTATTACAGACATTTTGTTTAGGGTTTTTCTTTTATTGTGTCTCCTATGTCTAGATTGACACAAAAAAAAGTTAAGTTTCAGTGGTCATATTCCTGTGAGAAGAGTTTTCAAGATTTGAAGACTCGACTTACTTCAGCCCTAGTGTTAATGTTACCTGATGGTACAGATGGTTTTGTTGTGTATTGTGATGCCTCTAGAAATGGTTTGGGTTGTATTTTCATGCCGAGAGGTAAGGTCATAGCCTATTTCTCTAAATAGCTAAAGCCTCATGAAAATAACTACCTGACCCATGATCTTGAGTTAGCTGTTGTTATGTTTGCTTTGAAAATCTGGAGACATTATTTGTATAGGGTGCATGTTGATGTGCTTACGGATCATAAAAGCATACAGTATGTGTTTATTCAGAGAGATTTAAATCTTATCAGAGAAGGTGGTTAGAAGTATTGAAAAATTACAATATGAATGTGTTGTATCATCTGAGCAAGGTTAATGTAGTGGCAGACGCCCTTAGTAAATTGTCTATGGGCAGTGTTACTCATGTGAAGAATGATAAGAAAGAGTTAGTTTGATAAGTTTATCAGTTATCTAGATTGGGTGTAAGATTGGTTGATTCAGATGAAGAGAATGTTTGGGTTCAGAGTAGTTTCGAATCTTCTTTAGTTTCGGAGGTGAAGGAGAAGCAAGGTAAGGATTCTAGTTTGGTCAAACTAAAGGAGTCAGTTAAAGACCAAAAGGTAGAGGTTTTCTCCCAAGGGGGAGATGGTGTGTTGAGTTACCAGAATAGAATGTTTGTGCCATATGCTGATGATTTGAGACAGCGAATTACGGCGGAAGTGCATGGTGCATGTTATTCTATTCATCCAGGAGCCACCAAGATGTACTGCGACTTACGGGAAATTTATTAGTGGAGTGGTATGAAAAAGGATATAGCAGAGTTTGAAGCCAAGTGTGCAACTTGTCAACAGGTTAAGGTAGAGCACCAAAGACCTAGTAGTACATTGTAAGAGTTTGGTATTCCACTTGGAAGTGGGAAGAGGTGAATATGGACTTTGTGGCTGGATTACCCCATTTGCGTTGTCAATATGATTGATTTGGTTTATTGTAGACAGATTGACTAAGTTAGTGTATTTCTTGCCAGTTCACACGTCTTACATAGTTGAAGATTATGCCAAGCTTTATATCAGAGAGTTGATTAGATTGCATGGAGTTCCTTTATCTATCATCTCATATAGGGGTACTCAGTTTACCTCTCAGTTTTGGAAAGCCTTTTAGAAGGGTCTTGGTACCTAAGTTCATCTTAGTTAAGCTTTTCATCCGCAGACAGATGGTCAAGCAGAGAGGACCATTCAGACTCTAGAGGATATGTTGAGGTCATGTGTTCTTGATTTCAAAAGTAGTTGGGATGAGCATTTGTCGTTGATTGAGTTCTCTTATAATAACAGTTACCATGCTAGTATTCAGATGGCTCCGTTTGAGGCTCTTTATGAGCGGAGATGCAGATTGCCAGTTGGTTGGTTCGGAGTGAGTGAGGCCGCTTTGATTGGGCCAGACATGGTGTTTGAGTCCATGGAGAAAGTTCAGTTTGTTTTGCGGAAATTTTGACTTTCACAGCCGCCACTTAATTTTTGAAAAGGAATTAAGAAAACCTTTTGAAATACTTAAATGATTCAAAACAGAAAAATCATTGAAGTTAGAAATTCTAAGTAAGCGGTTCCTATTAACATTTTAGAAAAGCTTTTAAGGCACCTAAAATGGTCGCTAACTTGCGGTTATCCGGACTGTTTGAAAACTATCTTTGACTAACTTTAAAAAAAGTTGGTTTTTTTTTAAAAGAAAGTGATTTTAGGAAAAGATTTGTATAAAAAATAAATTTTGACGACTTAGCAGGGATTTAACCAAGTCTAAGCAAATGAAAATAAAAATAAGCACGTAAAAGAGGAAACGGAGAAGTTAGAAGATTTAAGCCGTTAGGCCTAAACCAATAAATTTGTCCTAAACTAATTTGGGCTTTCAGCCCATCATCACCTATCCTAATCTATATTTTTGAGCCTTTTTTGTCCCACAATATGCTTCACCTGTATAAGAATACAACCATGGCTTCGAGGCCTCAAATAAATGAATAAATAAATGACTAAGTAAAAAGAAGAAAATAATAAAAATCGAGACTTTTCAAGTCTCTTAGTGACCTCATCAATGGGTTTTGACCCATTTTTCTTTTTCATCTATCTTCTAGCACCCGCGCGTCATATAGTCGACCTTGGGTTTAAACTTCGAACTTGACTCAGAGAGGTGGACCTCATTGGCCCATTACAAAATTCAAGAGGAGAGGAGTCCATTTGAACTCGAGACATTTTTTGCATTCAAAGAAAAGATAAAGAAATTAATATACGTTCAAGGCATAAAAGTGACATATTTCAAAGCGAAAAAAAATATCAAGAACCAATTTTTGAATGACAATGATAAGCACATTTTCACAAGAATGAGAGTCAACAAATAAAATGCAAAGCAAAGACACCCACTTACATGCCTCGTGATTTATGTTCATACAAGAATGAATAAAGGTAAAACGAAGAATTTCATATTCAATGAACTAATGCGAGAAACAAACAACGTAAGCTTGCGAAAGTAAAGGGATGAGGAAACAAGGAAAATACTCATGACTTCTAAAATTGAACTAACATAGACACTAATCCATATAACAAAAGAATTAACTTTTCGAGAAAGAGAATCTTTAAATTTCAATTAAGGCGACATTAACGAAAATTCTTACATTTAAATTACAACCAAAATTTTATAAAAAAACGTGTAATGACCTATGGTTTATATTGCTAAGACATCATTGATTCTCTTTTGATATTATGAATAAAATAGAAACATGAATCAAGTCTTTACACACACAAAGAGCATATATAACAATCCAGAGTAAGAAAATAAGAATAAAAGTTTAGCATCTCTAAAAGTGAAATATCGTTCAACAATCATACTATGCATGAGTCAAAAATATCCAAATAATTCTATTTACCAACAAAAGTCCGAACTTTTTCATCATTTTGACAAGACAACATGCAAGAAAAAGAGAAATAAACATCTTAGATGGAAAATAAAGCTAGCACTTCATCTCTTATATGAGAATTTTGAAATCCATTAAAATAATTAGCAAGCAAATTACAAATTCTTGACTTAACTAATTACTATTTTTATATAGTCAAAACAAACAATAATAATAACTTTTTCAACATCAAAGAAATAACTTTACATGCTAAAACAAATATATTCGCCAGCAATGAATTTAAACAAGGCATGAGTTCGTCTTTTGAGCAAAGATCAAAAATTTATACATCACAATCAAAGAATAAAGTCAAAAGGCAAAACAATCAATATTAACTATTCTTTTCAACATAAAGAAAATAACTTTACATTCTAAAAACAAACATATCTACCAACAATGAGTTTAAACAAGACATGGGTATGTTTTTCAAGTAAAGATCTAAACTTTATCCAAAATAATTAAAGAATAAGGTCAAAAGGCAAAACAATCAATATTAACTATTATTTTCAACATAAAGAAAATAATTTTACATGCTAAAAACAAACATATCCACCAACAATGAGTTTAAACAAGACATGGGTATGTTTTTCAAGCAAAGATCTAAACTTTATCCAAAATAATCAAAGAATAAGGTGCAAAACAATCAATATTAACTATTCTTTTCAACATAAAGAAAATAAATTTACATGTTAAGAATAAACATATCTTCCAACAATGAGTTTAACCAAAGCGTAAGCACATCTTTTAAGCAAAGATTGAAACTTTATCTATAATAATCAAAGAATAGAGTCAAAAAAGGCACGTACAACTATTGTTAGCTTATTTTTATATCATGAACATGAAAATAATTAAAATATCGATACCACAATGTCCTATGGCCTTCAAGGTCATCTACAGCAAACAATCCCAGCAAACAAAACTATAACTACGAACTACGAAGAAGAAAAAGATAAAAACGATAATAAAACTAAAAAAAAGTGTGTTTACCTTTTTGGGGGTAGCAAAACGAGACTACGAGCTTCGTCGAAATCAACCACCACCGAAAAACATCGCCGGCAACTCAAAAATTTTGATTAGCCGACCAACTCTATGAAACAAAAATTTTTACTAAATAAAAATAACTATTTTGCTCAAAAGGATTTTTTTCACCTTCCTAACCTTTTTTTTTTTTTACTTTTCCACCCCCTTTTCTACCAAAGTAGTGGTAGTATTTATAGGAGAGAATGAGGTTTTATTTCCTTTCTTCCATCAATGTTGGAGAAAAGTATTTATAAGAAAGGATGAAGATTCATTTCTTGTCATCCACCAATGTGGGAGAAAAAGCAATTAAGGGTGTTTTTGGAATTTCAAAATTGAAGATAAGGTGAGGTGAAAGATAATGTGGGGGGAAATTGTACAATGTAGAACAACTTTTGAATTTCAAAATTGGGAAAGGAAAAAATTGGGGGGAAATAGTATAATGTAGTACAATTTAAAATTATTTTTTTGTGGAAATTAGGTAGAAGTTATGAGAAATTTTGGAAATTTTTGGGGTTATTTAAAATATAACCCCAATTGGGATTTAAAATTTAGCCATATTTATTTAATTTTGACCAAATTAAAAATCAATTGACGGATTGCATTGCAATTAAGGCCAATTTGATTTCAATTATGGCCAAATCTAATAGATTGGCTAAATTAAATTAAAATTTGATATGAATTAATACTTCTTTTAATCCCGAGCTTCTTAATTTAATAAAATCAAATGCATATTTATCCAAATAAATTATTTTGATGATAAATTATATTAAAATCAAGATTTTAATTATTATATTTATTTTTAAAATAATCCTTAATTAAAATCCAATATTTCATAGAATAAATATTTAAGTAGTCAAATAATATAATCTCGTATAACTGAACACTATAATATATAATTTCTACTTAAAATGATAAAATTATGTACAAAAAATAGTTTGAAAAAGTTTTATTCGGATGAAATAAATATTTCAATTTTATTAAAAACCGAAGAAACTCAAGATTAAATTTAGTCGTGGAGGGAAAAAATTAGGTGTCAACAATTGCCCCCACTCTTTGGGTAGGGTGGATGCAAGTAACCCTGGGCAAAGGGAGGTTGACGTTCCTTATTTTTGTCCGACCACAAATTTAAATCTGAAAGAGGTTGGCTTTCGCAAGAGTTTCATAAAGTTATGGCTGGACCTTGGTATCATGTTTCCTACATATCTCAGATTACATGAGAATTCAGGCCACTTGTAGTTCATAAATCTTGATTTAAAGCACGATTTCAAAAAATTCACAAGTTATATCGGTTTTAGAGTTTTTGATGAAACCGAAAAGCTGGAGAATAAAGGGATTTGGTAAGAGGTTGGAATGCATTCGAGTTTTCACAATAGATCCCAACCTACATGTCCCCAAGACTCAAGGAATCAGACTACTTGTAGTTTGACTCAATCGGTAGAAAAGATAGTCTCTTCTTTCAGACGATCTTTAGATCAGGATGAGTGACAAGTTGATCGAATTATGGAAAAGAGGTTTGTCACCTCTTAACCATTAATGTGGTATCCTTCACATCCATAGGCAAGAACTTACCCAGACATAATTTCCAAACTCTAGGTGTACTATCACTCGAATTTGAAAGAAAGAGAAGTTTACCCTCGGTATGAGTTTAGAAAATCCCAAAGTGAAGCTGAAACTAGAATATTCCAAAATTTCCACATGCCTTCTATCAGGGGTGTGGTTAGATGGTGGCAGTTATCATCCTTTAGCTCGTGTCCAAAGAGTTTGATGAACCTCTCTAAACTATGTCCCATCTTGTTGCTAATAAAGAGTTCCACGTTGTGCTGCGTCCTATCTGGAGACGTCTGCACCTGTGGTTTTGATTTGATATTTTTCTTTCTCTCGGATGCTCTCGTCAATTTTTTAAGCAAAAGTGTTAGTGCTATACATAATTCACGAAAGATGTATATACTCCTTTATAATATCTCTACGTGGGTTGTCACCTGAAAAATAAAGTCATCCCTTCGTGTACCTGTTTGGAAGGAAACAACTTGCAATAACAGACACAACAACCATCTTGGTTGTTGCATTCTTATCTCATCTGTTAAGTGAACATGTTTTCTAAGTGGGGTGGCCCTTTTGGATACCGACGATACTTTATATAGAACGGTCCCTGCAATCATGCAATCCTGTGTTGATGTGGCAACCCTTTTGAGTCACCTATAATGCTTGTGAAATGATAATCTCTCCGGTTATTGCCAATAATTCTTTGTAGATGTTCTTGAGTAAGTCTTGCACATCTTTTGTATCGACATGACTTATAGATTTTTCTTGAATTAACAGTCTTTGGATGATCTTGCATATTATTTGATGTTGGATACGAGGTGACTTACAGATATCCTTTGAATTTCTAGCTTCTAGGTGATCCTACACATTATTCGACCTTGGATAAGAGATAGTTTGCAGATATCCCTCCTATCGCTAGCTTTGAGGTATTCCTGCACATCATCCGACCTTGGATACAATATGACTTATAGATATCTCTCAAATTAGTAGTTTTGGGGTAATCCTGCACATAATCGATCTTGGATATAACGCAGCTTATAGAGAACCCTTGGACTTATCAATTTGACAATCTCGTATATTCTCCGGTAAGGATTTAGTTGCGACTTACGGATAACCTTTGGACTATCAATTTTTGGGTAACCTTGCACACTATCCAGTTAGGATATTGTTACAGCTTATGAATGACCTATAGGCTATCAACTCATAGGTAATCTTGCACACTATCCTATTTCAAATAATATAACTTATAGATGATCCTTAAATTGTCAATTTCAAAGAATCTCATATGTCGTTCGTTTTTAGATTATGACTTATAGACGTCCCTTTGAGTCATGTGCTTTTGATGCATTCAGATGTTGATTCATTAAATGATAAGATATTCTTGAAGTCCGCATATGTTGTCTTGCGTGTTAACAGATATTAGATGCTGATGATATCCTCAACGCCGGCGTGTTCTATCTTTAAATATTAGATATTAATGATATCCTCAACGCCAGCATATGATATCTCACGCATCATCAGATATTTAATGCAGATTGTACCCTCGACTCCAGCGTATGATATCTCACGTGTCATCAGATATTTAATGCAGATGATACCCTCAATGCCAGCGCATGATATCTCACGCATCATCAGATATTTAATGCAGATGATACCCTCGACGCCAGTATATGATATCTCACATGTCATTAGATATTTAATGTAGATGACACCCTTAACGCCAGCATATGATACCTCGCGCGTCATCAGATATTTAATGTAGATAATACCCTCGACGCCAATGTATGATATCTCGCGTGTCATCAGATATTTAATGCAGATGATACCCTCGATGCCAGCATATGATATCTCATGCATCATTAGATATTTAATGCAGATGTTACCCTCGACGCCAGCGTATGATATCTCATGCATCATTAGATATTTAATACAGATGATACCTTCGACGCCAGCGTATGATATCTTGCGCATTAACAGATATTGATGATGATGATATCCTCGACGCCAGCATATGATATATCGCGTGTCAACAGATATTAGATGATGATATCCTCGATGCTAGCATATGATATCTCGCATGTCAAAAGATATTGATGATGATGATATCCTCAACGTCAGTGTATGATATCTCGCGTGTCAACAAATATTGATACAATGGCCCTCTCGGCAATGAGATTATATGAAATGGTTCTTTCGGTGATTTGAAAATAGTTTCACCTAAGTTCGTTTGTCTGAGTCTTGCTTTCTATATGTACCTGTACTCAAGGTAGACAATTAGTAGACACAATATCACTCTCAGTGGTAACCAAAGTCAAGCTTTATGATAGTTTAATGACAAATACTGAGCATCATAATTTGAATGGCTTATTCTGCTATTAATCTTCTCTTTTTAAAGAAATGATTAAATAGCAAATCCACCGGATGCAAGTAAATGGGGCAAAACCCTTGTTTAAGGATTACTCAAATACCGTTTGCTTCGCTTCAAGGCAAATTTTAAGGATGATTTTCTGCTCTTCCTACTATTGAGTGATCCTTTGGTTGTTGTATTAATTATGCCAACTCCCTTGAATGTACCTGTGCTCAAGGTAAATATTTAGTACACACAAATTCGCTTTTGCTAGCGACTACTTTTAGAAAAATTCTAAATACAATATTCATGAAGAAGATAAGACGCCTTTGTTTGTCCTTCATGATCTTAAGAAATGAGATAATCAATTCAAAAAGCCCTCGATAAATGAGTATTAAACCCATTTTTGGGGCTACCCAAAAATACCGTTCTTGAGCATTATATGCTCTGGTGTGGCTCCCAACTTGCTCGGGGATTTTTGAAAAAAACTCTCATTTTTGTGTGTTGATCCTTGCATCCATAGAAAAATTGATTAGTTTTGAATGAAACTACTCCGTGTTGAACTTCTTCGATCCTTGGTTTGCTCCTCACCATTTTTTGGGTACTCCTTCATGTTGGGACTTCCACCCGGACTCTCCGTCCCAATAGATGCCTAGGAAATCACTAAGTAAAAATATTTGCATAGATTTTCGAAAGTAGTCTTAATTTTAAAAACTAGTTTTAAAACTTCTATAAAAGATCTAAAAGATTTGTGCCAATCATGTCATGTACAAGCCTAACGAACACCTTTATCTTGGTTCTGACTATGTCTAACGTTTGAAGGAGGTTTTCCAAAACTCATCATTATTTCTGGTGGGTTCTTCAAAAAGTTCTATCACAGCCGAAGAATTAGTCTGCCTAAACTTTGTAGCAGCTGGTGACTTATAAAGCTTAACTTTGACCCCTGTTGCTGGGGGATTTGAAATATATTCCAGTATTTGGTGGAAATTTTGAGACCTTCCTCAAAATTTGCTATCCCAGTTTAAATTTTTGTGAGACGATCTCAACTCAAGAGGACCCGAAATTTTTGTTGGTCTTCGTTCTCTTTGTTGGATGATGATCTTCCTCTTGTGAATTTTTGACATTCTTTCTTGAAAACTCTGCCCCAGCTTCTATTTTCTAGGTTATATGACTGAGCCGTTGGGGCACCTACGTATCTCGTTGATGCAAGAATCAGGTCAAACATAGTTCAAGACTACGCTAGGGATATATATACAATTTTAATGGGTTGACCGAAGCTGACATAGGCCGCCTACGTATTCCTTTCATGGGAATTCAGGTCATCACGTAGTTCATACATAAAAAGAAGTGATAAATTATCCTAAGGGATTGACCGAAGCCGACATAGGATGTGCCGCCTACGTATCCCTTTCTTGGGAATTCAGGTCAAACTTAGTTCGAACATAAATTCATAATGGCCCTAAAATACTCTTATCCATATTACTAGGATAGAAATAAGAACTTCTATGGATGAAATAACATTTGCATTGCGTTAGTCTTGATAGAGCGAAGGATCAAATGTCCAATTCCCTTAGTCATCGCCTTCCTAGTTAATCACCTCGGTTTCCTCTAGATTAGGCTTCTTTGGTTCTCGAACTCTTTTACTCTTCTATTGACTATTATAGGGATATCATTATCTTGGTTCCTGACATGACATGACATAACAATGGCAGGTTTTAAGTTATTGTTATGCGATGGCGATGAATCATGAGTGGAGTGGAGGTCCAATTCAACAATGTTTCCTCCAATTAATTGTAACACCCCGCATTTCGGGCTAGAATGCAAGTCATCATTTCTACGTGTAGATGTTATAAAATCCATAAATCCTATGCAAATTTGGTATGTTAATCAATTATGTAGTGTGGGAACCTATTTTGGCATGAATTGAGATCATAGAGATCCCCTAACTCAAGGTCAAGTTGAAAGCTTTCCTATCGTTCGAGTTTTAGTGAGCGTCAAAACTTTAGTCAACTTCAATCGACCATAACTCCTTTTATATGATGAAGTGGGTGGCCTACTATATATCAAATGAAATCTCTTCAAATTATCTTTTCAACGATATCAATTTAGCCAAAATCCATTATTAGAGCAAAGAGTTATACCCATTTTACTCCAGTGTATTAGCCTGGAAATTTTGTGATAACATTTTGTGATGACTTGTCACAAGCCTGACGGCTTGTCTCAAAATGTCGTCACCATAAGCAGAAAGTCACAAAATCCAATATTTTATGATGACATTTTGTGACGACTTGTCACAAGTTTGACGTCTTATCACAAAATATCGTCAACCTTAAGCCGAAAATCATAAAATCTACCCTTTTGTGACGAAATTTCGTGACGACTTGTCACAAGTCTGACAATTTGTCACGAATGTCGTTAGCTATTTTTTTCAGCGATTTAATGACATTTTTGCAAGGGTATTTTGGTCTTTTTCTTGTACTTTCCATGACTTATAACTCAGAGAACGCATTTTCTTCTCTTTCTCTTTAGTTAAATATCTCAAAATTCTCTGCACACCTTCAACCACAAGGTTAGGGTTTAAATATAAAAACCCAATTATCTAGAGATTCAACCGTGAGAATTTAATAATTCTTCAAAATTTAAATTCCCCGTTAATAGGGCTACGAGGGACACCCAATAGTTCGTGAATAACCTTCCAAAATTTTTTAAGTCATCCAAAAGCTCCAAGTTTAAGGTATTTGGGTTTTGAACAAGAACACCCTTTCGTTCTTGTGCCCAAAAGTTTTAGTTTTCTTAAATAATTTCGTATTTCCAAGATGAATTCATATAATTTTGCTATGTTTCAAGTTTATGAGATTATGAAATTGTTCAAGTCTTGAATTGCATGATTATCTTGTTTAATTATAAGATAAATTGAGAGTTCATGATATAAATTGCACATTCCTATATTGATTTCATATTTTCAAGTATTCCTAAGACTTGTTGTTATGAGTTGAGCCTTATTATTGAATTATGAGTTTTGAGAATGAGTTGTTGATGACTTTCAAAGAATTGCAAGAAGTATGTTCATATTTCCATTATTATGAGATATTTAAAGCTTTAAAGATAAGTCTATCAAGATTTCAAGAAAGAAGTGAGTTTTGACCCTAAGTTAAGAAAGAAATCCACATTCTTGATTTTGAGATAAAGGGGATGCGTTTTGGCTCCCATTGCATATTATTGAAATATTTTAAGGTGGATTTTCTAAAGTTCTGAGCTAAGTAAGGGAGTAGTATTTAGCATCGAGTTGGGGTTGATTTCGAGGTTTCATGCCCCAGAACTACATGCCTCTATAGGTTTCTGATATACCCCAAGTAGGTTAAGATAGTGATCACTAAAGTTAAGGTTCTATCCAATGGCAAGGATAAACAGCTCTCCGACGTTGGACTCCATGTAGCTCACATAGTTTATGCCGGTTAGAATAAATTCACAAAGTAGTCACCCACTCTAAGATACAAGTATATGTATTTTGAAATCTATGAGTCCAAGATTTATAAGGCTCTCAAGTGTCAAATCTTTAAGTTTCCAAAGAAGTCCCCAGTTTTCATGAGATTTAAGTGTATGATCTGAAAGATGTTGTTTTAAGACTTTATATATCTTACAAGTTTGAGAATAAAGAAAGAATGTAGATTTAGAATGAAGTGCAATGACTCACGTGATTTGCATTACTTATTTTTTTATTCATGATTATGATGGTTTTAACTCAAACTATGTGAGTCATCTATACTAGCATGCATGTTTTCTATAAGGATTTATGATATTGATTATTTAATTGCATACACCCCCATATATTCAGTACATTCCCAAAGTGTTGATCCACATATATGTCTATGTGCTACATTACAAGACTTAGTGTGCGCATTCAGATTCAGTCAGCTCGCAGCTTCCAGTCAGCAAGTGATGAATTCTTTTAATTCAAGGGTTTGATCCAGATGGACGATTGATCAGTTCTTTGTTTTCCTATTTCAGTCGTATTGAGTTAAGATAGTTAGGATTCATGAGCCGACTATCTAAAGCCAGTACTAGTAGAGGTTTCATAGACAGTCAGTAGAGTTAATGTATACAGTTTTAGTTTTATTTTGGTAAAAACAGAGTTGTAATCTTGTAAAGTTCAGATTTGTATTGATCAAGTTCAGAAAAGTTTTATGTTCTCGCCGAATTTATATAGATTTAAGCATTTTATTCAGTTGCTTATAAGTTATGCCAATAAAAGGGTTAGCTTGGGGTCACTTGTGTCCCTAAGCACCGTGTAATGTCTCGGGACCCGATTTTGGGGCTTTACACTAGTCTTCCATGATCTCGGTTGTCTTAGAAAATAATTCCCTCATATTTTTCCTTATTCCATCCTCGATACGATTTCTTATAGGTTTGAAATGATTGGTAGAGTCCAGTTTTACTACTAGTCATTTTTCTTTTCCTATAACAAAGCTATAGTCAAGAAGAGGATCTCTTATTCATTTTGATCTGGTGGAGTAGGGTTATTTTGTGCCAATACAAAGTAGTTTCTATTACCTGCAAAGTAAAAATAACTAAAACACTGACGTGTTAGATTCCGTTAGTAATAAGTAAAGAAAAAGATAAGGTAGGAAGTAAACACATAGAGTTGTTTCTTATCTCGTGAGAATTGATCCATGAAGTAATGATGGCTCAAGAATTTCAATGAACAAGATTTTTCTCAATGATATGGATAGGTGGAATTTGTCAGGAAGTTTCAACTCTTATTCTTCCTTCAAGAAAGTGGAGGACAACAAAGTTTTTGAAGATAGAGGTCGGGCCGAAAGGCTGCCTACGTATCTCACGGGGGGAGAAATCAGGCCCTACATAGTTCAAACTATAATGGTTTTTTCTGATTCTAAAGTCAACTTTCGTAAAATGGTAGCGATCATTTCGGAAGTTTTAAGAATGACTGCGGACTTTTCTGAGAAACTTGGGAGACTTAGAGTACGTTTGGTCGGACTTTTGTATAGTGGGGTATATTTCTGCCTAGAGATGTTTTATGAAAAATGGGATTGGATCAATTCGCCTTTGATTCGAATCAACATAACACGTATAAGCACATAAATAGTTATATTACACAAGTATATTGTAATAAATGTGCATCCTAATTGGGTGACTCTTTTGAGCCATGGGTTTAGGCCTAACGAATTTTGAAGAAAATATACGCCTTTTTAAAGCTAATCCATTATCCCCAAAAACCTTCATATGTATACATAAATGACATAAATGTCTACAAAAGTTGCACAAAAAGGGATACAATCTTTAGGGAAAGGAAAAATAACATGAGAAAAAAAATAATGTCCCGCGCAGGGGATATGAATGCTCTTCTATCGGCCTCCGCCCTCTTAGATTTATCCACTTTCTGTCATTAGAGAGATCTGTTGATGATCAAGCAATTTTTGTATAGCTGTTCCCTAGATGCAACTGTCCAAATCGATCAATTTCTTGCTTCGTTTACTTTAATTCCTCTCTCAATTGGTGTATGATTGAGGCATCCTTACACGAAAGTAAGCAAAGCAAGCTTTCTCCTGACCCCCAAAGGATGATTCATTGGATTAAATAAATATATATTTCTTCAACACATAAATATGATTTGTCTGTAATTTACTCGAGGTCACAAACGCAGTGCAGGTTTTCGAATGGGCCCAATACCCCCTCGGGTATTGGGTCGTCCTAGGATTGTACCTAAATAGGATTTTGTTTTCGCTCTATCCTAGGTGTCTAGAGTGGGTTTGAACCAGGTTCCCAAGCGGACGACTTTGGTTTGAAAATACGAATGGAAATACGAATATCCATCAGACGACTCACGTGCTAATAAACCGTCGTATTTCCAATACCTTAATTGGAATTGAATAACAAGGGCCGAGATATCCATGAAACCCCAAAACAATTTAATAAATCAATGCAAGATTATTCTATGATATGCAATAATTAAATACCGCAAAATCAAAACATATAAACATGTAAAGAGTTAATCAAAAGACGGAATCAAACATTTGGTTAGAACCTAGTTAAATATCCCCAGCAGAGTCGTCATTGTTGTTTTGCAGAAATACTGACTTTCAGAGTCGCCACTTAGTTTTTGAAAAGAAATTAAGATAACCTTTTGAAATACTTAGATGATTCAAAATAGGAAAATCATTTAAGTTAGAAATTCTAGGTAAGCGGTTCCTATTAACATTTTAGAAAGGATTTTAAGGCACCTAAAATGGTCGCTAACTTGTGGTTATCCGGACTGTTTGAAAACTATCTTTGACTAACTTTGAATAAAGAAAAAGTAGATTTTTTTGAAAAGAAAGTGATTTTAGGAAAAGATTTGTATAAAAAATAAATTTTGACGACTTAGCAGGGGATTTAACCAAGTCTAAGTAAATGAAAAGAAAAATAAGCACATAAAAGGGGAAAGGGAGAAATTAAAAGATTTAAGTCGTTAGGCCTAAACCAATAAACCTGTCCTAAACTAATTTGGGCTTTCGGCCCATCATCACCTATCCTAATCTATATTTTTTAGCCCTTTTTGGCCCACAATCTGCTTCACCTATATTCCAATACAACTTTGGCTTCAAGACCCAAATAAATGAATAAATAAATTACTAAGCAAAAAGAAGACAAAAATAAAAATCGAGAGTTTTCAAGTCTCTTAGCGACCTCATCAATGGGTTTTGACCTATTTTCCTTCTTCATCTATCTTCTAACACCTGCACACCATGTAGTTGACCTTAGGTTTAAACTTCAAACTTGACACAAAGAGGTGGACCTCATAGGCCCATTACGAAATAAAAGAGGAGAAGATTCCATTTGGACTCGAGACATTTTTTCATTCAAAGAAAAGATAAAGAAATTAATATACGTTCAAGGCATAAAAGTGACATCTTTCAAAGCAAAAGAAAATATCAAGAACCAATTTTTGAATGACAATGATAAGCACACTTTCACAAGAATGAGAGTCAACAAATGAAATACAAAGCAAAGTCACCCACTTACATGCCTCATGATTTATGTTCATACAAGAATGAATAAAGGTAAAAGAAAGAAGGCTATATTCAATGAATTAATGGGAGAAACAAACAACGTAAGCTTGCGAAAGTAAAGAGATGAGGAAACAAGGAAAATACTCATGACTTCTAAAATTGAACGAACATAGACACTAATTCATATAACAAAAGAAAATAAAGGATAACTTTTCAAGAAAGAGAATCTTTAAATTTCAATTAAGACGACATTAACGAAAATTCATAAATTTAAATTACAACTAAAATTTTATGAAAAAACCTGTAATGACCTATGGTTTATATTTCTAAGACATCGTTGATTCTCTTTTGATATTATGAATAAAAGAGAGATATGAATCAAGTTTTTGCACACACAAAGAGCACATGTAACAATCCGGAGTAAGAAAATAAGAATAAAATTTTAGCATCTCTAAAAGTGAAATATCGTTCAACAATCATACTATGCATGAGTCAAAAATATCCAAATAATTCTATTTAGCTACAAAAGTCCGAACTTTCTCATCATTTTGGCAGACAACATGCAAACAAAAGAGAAATAAACATTTTGGATGGAAAATAAAGCTAGAAGTTCCTCTCTTATATAAGGATTTTGAAATCCATAAAAATAATTAGCAAACAAATGACAAATTCTTGACTTAACTAATTACTGTTTTTATCTAGGTGAATCAAATAATAATAACAATTTTTCCAAAATAAAAGAAACAACTTTATATGCTAAAACAATTATATCCACCAACAATGAATTTAAACAAGGCATGAGTTCGTCTTTTGAGCAAAGATCAAAATTTTATACATAAAAATCAAAGAATAAAATCAAAAGGCAAAACAATCAATATTAACTATTCTTTTCAACATAAAGGAAGTAACTTTACATTCTAAAAACAAACATATCTACCAACAATGAGTTTAAACAAGACATGGGTATGTTTTTCAAGTAAAGATCTAAACTTTATCCAAAATAATCAAAGGATAAGGTCAAAAGGCAAAACAATCAATATTAACTATTCTTTTCAATATTAAAAAAATAACTTTACATACTAAAAACAAACATATCCACCAACAATGAGTTTAAACAAGACATGAGTATGTTTTTCAAGCAAAGATCTAAACTTTATCCAAAATAATCATAGAATAAGGTGAAAAGGCAAAACAATCAATATTAATTATTCTTTTCAACGTAAAGAAAATAACTTTACATGCTAAAAACAAACATATCCACCAACAATGAGTTTAAACAAAGCATAAGTACAACTTTTAAGCAAAGATTGAAACTTTATCTATAATAATCAAAGAATATAGTCAAAAATGGCACGTATACTATTGTTAGCTCATTTTTATATCATGAACATAAAAATAATTAAAATGTTGATAAAACAACGTCCTATGGCCTTCAAAGTCATCTATAGCAAATAATCCTAGCAAACAAAATTGTAACTACGAAGAAAAAAAAGATGAAGAAGAAAATGATAATAAAACTAAAAAAAGGTGTGTTAACCTTTTTGGGGATAGCAAAACGAGACTACGAGCTTCGTTGGAATCAACCACCACCGAAAAACGTCTCCGGCAACTTGAAAATTTTGATTCGCCGACCAACTCTATGAAACAAAAATTTTTACTAAATAAAAATAACTATTTTGCTCAAAAGGATTTTTTTCACCTTTCTAGCCTTTTTTTTTTTACTTTTCCACCCCTTTTCTACCAAGTAGTGGTAGTATTTATAGGAGAGAATGAGTTTTATTTTCTCTGTTCCATCAATGTGGGAGAGAAGTATTTATAGGAAAAGATGAGAATTTATTTTTTGTCATCCACCAATGTGGGAGAAAAAGTAATTAAGAACGTTTTTGGAATTTTAAAATTGAAGCTAAGGTGAGGTGGAAGATAATGTGGGAAAAAATTGTACAATGTAGTACAAACTTTTGAATTTCAAAATTGAGAAAGGACAAAGTTGGGGGGAAATAGTACAATGTAGTACAATTTGAAGTTATTTTTTGGTGGAAATTTGGTAGAAGTTATGAGAGTTTTTAGAAATTTTTTGGTTATTTAAAATATAACCCCTATTGGATTTAAAATTTAGCCATATTTATTTAGTTTTGACCAAATTAAAAATCAATTGACGGATTGCATTGCAATTTTGGCCAATTTGATTTCAATTATGGCCAAATCTAATAGATTGGCTAAATTAAATTAAAATTTGACATGAATTAATACTTCTTTTAACCTCAAACTTCTTGATTTAATAAAATCAAATGCATATTTATCCAAAAAAAAAATTTTGATGATAAATTATATTAAAATCAAGATTTTAATCATTATATTTTTTTTTAAATAGTCCTTAATTAAAATTCAATATTTCATAGAATAAATATTTAAGTAATCAAATTATATAATCTCGTATAACTGAACACGATAATATATAATCGTTACTTAAAATGACAAAATTACGTACAAAAAATATTTTGAAAATTTTTTATTCAGATGAAATAAATATTTCAATTTTATTAAAAACCGAAGAAACTCAGGATTAAATTTAGTCGTTGAGGATAAAAATTAGGTGTCAACACAGTTAATTTGAGAGAGATTGAAAGCAGCTCAGAGTCATCAAAAATCTTATGCAGATGTAAGAAGAAGGAATCTTGAGTAAAAATCTTATGCAGATGTAAGAATAAGGGATCTTGAGTTCGAGGTTGATGATCTTGTGTATTTGAAAGTTTCACCCATGAATGGGGTGAAGAGATTTGGTAAAAATGAGAAGCTTAGTCCCCGGTATGTAGGCCCCTTCAGGATTTTAAGTCGTGTTGGGAAGGTGGTGTATGAGCTTGAGCTACTGCAGATTTATCCTCAGTTCATACAGTGTTCCATGTATCCTTGTTGAGAAAGTGCATGGACGATTCAGCTATTGTAGTTCCTCTAGAAAAAGTACAGATATTCAGAATAGCCTTTCTTATGAAGAAGTTTCAGTAGAGATTCTTGATCGTCAGATCCATAGAATAAGGAACAAAGAAGTTTCCTTGGTCAAAGTTCTATGGAGAAATCAGTCTGTTGAGGGTACTACTTAGGAAGAAGAAGTAGACATGCGTACCAAGTATCCTCATCTCTTCTCTAGGAACTCAGATTCAGTCGAAGGTAATAGTTTTCCTTCATTCAGTTCTTTTCCAGTCTCAAATTCAGCTATACAGTTATTTTATGCCACCCCAAGCACTCGTAGATCAGTTTAGTAGCTTAGTATGCTTGAGATTAAGCTATACAGTTTATTTCAATTATGAATGATAGATTATAACCTCAGATTTCTCAGAATTCTTAGCTTAACTAGCCACATTCGAGGATGAATGGTCCCAAGGGGGAGATATTGTAATACCTCATACTTTTCTAGCTTAATTTTGATCCTAGAATGTCAAAGATTAGCTTCAAAAATGAATATATTTTTATGCATGTGAAATTTTCCACATTTAGACCTTCCATTGTGTGGGAAATTGAATAAGCTTTCCATCGATACCAATTTATCTCAAAGCCGACACTCGATTAAGAAGCCAGGGCATTCTTAGTAAAGAGTGTGCCAACTAGGTAGTCACCGCGTTGAGGTGAAGGACAATTTCATAATTGTCACATTTCAGTGGACCACCGCAATTAGCTCGCGTCATGGTGGAGACCAATTTTCCATTTGTCACATTCCAATAGACCAACGCGATCTTACTGCATCGCGTTAGTGGCCAAAAATGGCATTCCAATAGAGTACCGCGATGGTGGCGTGTCATGGAGAACTAACAGTTCTTACTCAATTTTCCAATGAGCCACCAGCGCATCGCGGTAGCCTGCCAAATTAGAAAATTTTTGCTTTTCCAGTTCCGAATAAAATTAAAAAGAGGTATTATGGTCAATTCCCAAACCCCTAATCCATCCAAAACATGAGATTAAACCCATTGTAAACCTTTTATGCTCATTATTCATTAATTCTCTCTCAAACAAAAACCCTAGAGTTCAAAGCTTCTTCTCCAAGAAATTAAATTCCTCTATTGTTTTCTCCAAGAAAGCTCCAAATTGAGGGTTCCCAATACTAGATAATCAAGAACTCATCTTCAAGAACTCAAATAGGAATCAATAAACCAAGTTTCTTCATCTAATCATCTACCAAGGTATGTGGGGTTTATAAATAAGGATCTTCTTCCATCCTTGTGCCCAAAACCAAGTTTTTATTTACAAATTCATATGATTTTGAATGAATATCCATGATATTTGAATTTGGGTTCATACCCAATATTGTTATTTGCAAGATTATGAGATTTCAAGTGTTTTAGAAATTGAATTGCATGTTTATTTTTCATGCCTTTGCAGTAATTTCTAGGTTTTGAGATGAATTGTCATTATTTTCATTATCAAGCATGATTAATATGATGTTTTAACATATATTTGATGCATGGGTTATCAAGCCCAAGTTTATATGTTGATATTTCAAGAAAGATAATACTTTAAGCATCTTATGATCAGATTATTTACAGACTCTCAATAAAGCTTTGATCTTTTGATCCTCAGATAAGTTTTGGAATCTACTTTACAGATTTATTACAGATTATAAAAATCAAAACAGATTTATTTATAGATTTAACTAGATAAATTCATAATTGGTTTCATGATGAACCCTTATGCTAGTTTTTAAAGTGGATTTCCAACAGAGTGAGCATACAAATTAAAAGGGAGTAGTATTTAGCATCGAGCGGGAAGTGTAGGATTAGCGTGCCCTATCTTCCATAGAACTATGTAGCCGACGTAGGTACAGATTATGAGATTATTCCCATTCCAATATGGGTGACAGTTACAGATGTGATCACTTAGCTTAGGTTATACTCCTTGGCAATAGTATGAAACCTCTCCCCATCGTGAGGTTTTCCCCTTAGGAGAATAAGATGTTGGACTCCATGTTAGCTCACATGATTTATGTCGATTAGTAGAACCTCCCTTACAAATAAGCTTCAGATAAATTATTTTTCGTAATAGTAAAGACTTTCAGAAAAGAACAACAAAAAATCTTTTAGAAAGCTAAGTGTAAAGGCTCATGAATTTATTCAGATTATGCTTTACAAAAGATATTAGCTACAGATTTTAGCTTTCAGATTTCAGATATAGAAGTGAGTCCTTTTATGCTTAGACAATGTGATTTACAGAGAGAACATTAGTGCCATTTTTAGAACTAAATGTCATGATTCACTAGACTTATAAAGTATGTTTTGTTATTCATGATTACAAATTTCATTATTTCAGATATTCTAGCTTATGTGAGTCATTTACATTTAGCATGCATTATTTTACAAATTTATATGATGAGATAATGTTTTACTTATGCATTCACCCTCATAAACTCAGTACATCATCAAAGTACTGATCCATATATACGTCTATGTGCTACATTGTCTCGTAATGTAGGTTTAGGTGCTCAGTATCAGCAGTGTGAGTAGTTCAAGCATCTCTATCTACATCCGATAGTTGGTGAGTCCTTATAGTTTGGGGACATATTCATTCAGATTTTACAGCTTATTAGTCTACATGATTCAGTATTTCTTTTCACACAGTAAGTGTTAGCTGGGGGTCTGTCCCAGTAACTCTCTAGTTATTAATAGTAAAGGTTTGTCAGACTGCTAGTTTTGATTCAGATTATTCAGTATTGAGGTTTCAAACATTATTTTCAGATATTATCTTCAGTTAGTTTTCCGTATATAGTATGACTTTTATGTCTATATTTCCACTATTATGAGATTCAGACTTAGTAGAAGGCAGATAGGGTTAGCTTACGGCTACTCATAGTCATGAGCATCGTGTGATGCCTCGGGACCTGGTTTTGAGGCGTTACACCCACGTACTCATTGTCCGTCTTATTACCTAATATAAAATTAACAAAGCATAGTGTTACTGAATCATTCTATGTCTTTTAGTTTTGGGTAGAATGCAGAGGACCCACGAAGGAGAAAGATTAAGATTAGGCTCTTGGGACGATGTTAATGCATGCTTGTTTTCTGATAAATTGATGTTTGTGTTTTGCAAGTCCATGTTAACATTTGCTTGATCAAAAAGTCCATGTTTTCATTTGTTAGATTCAAAAGTTTTTCAGTACTTGCTATTTGTATAGGGTGAATCATGCATGTACTTCAGCAAATATGTTCTTATATGTTGATGCAGCCTGTTGTCGTCTGCCTCTTAGTATTCAGTTCTGCTGGTTATTACTTTTTGTTTTTCTTTTTATATTTCCCTTCTTATCTAAATGCTGCTTCCTTTTTGGGATTCTGGTTTATCAATCCAACTTTGTGAAAAATGCTCCATAATTCTTTGGTGGTGATCTTGGTCTAAACATTTGAATCTGATTACCTGTACTTTTCTAATTTTGCTGATTTGACTATTGTTGTTATGGGTGAGTATTTCTTCTACCCCTTCTTCTTGGAACTTGCCATTGATCTTGAGCTGGTGTACTGCTATTCCTTTGGATCGAATTTTCCTCACTTATTTTAGAGGAACTAATTTCTCAGGTTGAGTTTTGTGAACATCACTGCTATCTGTTATAGTTTGCTGCATTTCAACATTTTTGCCCACCTGATCACTCTTTTTTCTTGTTTTTACTTTATCATCCCTTATCTTCAATGTGCAAGTCATAAGACTATGCCCTTGATGTTTACAATAACTTCAGTAATCAGGCACATCTTCGTATTGAATATTTTGTCACCTACCTTCTCCATTCTCAACTTCAGTATATTCAAACCAAACATGATCAGGTCTATCTTTAGTAAGATCAACCTGAAACCTTCACCTTAGCTATACTTCCTCTTGTCTTTTTATATGTTGCTAAGCTTTGTTTGAGAGATAAATTGTTTTTGTAACACCCCGTACTTTTTCTAGCTTAATTTCGCTCCTAGAATATCAAGGATTAGCTTCAAAAATGAATGCCAATTGTTGCATGTAGAATTTTCTAGATTTAGACTCTCCATTGTGTAGACTATTGAATGTTTTTCATCGATACCAAATTTGCCTAAATCCGATACTCGATTGAGAAGTTATGACATTTTCACTAAAGCAGTATCCCAACTGGAGAAGCACCGCATCGCGGTGGATGTCAAAATGGCAATAGTCAATTTTCAGTGGACCTCTGTGATAAGCCTACATCATGGTGAGGTCCAATTTCCCATTTTTCATATTCCAGTAGCCCAACGTGATAGTATCGCGTCCCGATGATGGCCTAAGTGGCATTTTAGTAGTGCACCGCAATAGCTCCACGTTGTGTTAAACTTCCAGTTCCCACTCATCCTTTTTTCAGTGAGCCACCGCGATAGTGGCGCATCACGGTGGCATGAAAAATGGGAAAATTTCATTGTTTTCAGTTCCGATTAAAAGTTTAAAAGGGGCACTTTGGTCAATTCCCAAGCCCCCAATTCGTGAATAACACAAGATTAAAGCCTATTCTAAGCACTTTATGATTATTTTCATTCATTCTCTCTCAAAAATAAACCCTAGAACTCCAAAGCTTACTCTCCAAGAAATCAAAATCCTCCATTGTTTCTCCAAGAAAACTCTAAATTAAGGATTCTCTCAAAATAATCAAGAATTCATCTTCAAGAACTCAAATAGGAATCAAAAGTTCAAGTTTCTTCATCTAATCATCAATTAAGGTATGTGGGGTTTATGAACAAGGATCCTCTTTCATCCTTGTGCCCAAAATCAAGTTTTTATTACAAATTTATGTGATTTTGAATGATTATACATGAGTTTTAAATTAGGGTTCATACCCCTTATTGCTAATTGCAAGATTATTAGATTTCAAGTGTTTATGAAGTTGAATTGCATTTCTATTTCTATATTTTCATGCCTATTGCAGTAAATTTCAGATTTTGGATTGAATTATTATTACTCTTAATATTAAGCATGAACATTATGATGTTTTGACATGAACTTAATGCATGGGTTATAAATCCCAAGATTACATGTTATGGTTTCAAGAAAGATTATGCTTTAAGCATCCTATAATTGGATTATTTTTAGATTTTTAGAAAGCCTTGATCTTTTGATCCTCAGATAAGACTTGGAATCCACTTTACAAATTTATTACAAATTTTAGAAATTAGAATAGTTTTATTCACAAATTGATCAGATAAATGCATAATTGGTTTCGTAATAACCATTATGCTAGCTTTTAAAGTGGATTTCCAACAGAATGAGCATACAGATTAAAAGGAGTAGTATTTAGCATCGAGAGGGAAGTGTGGGATTAGCGTTCCCTATCTTTCACAGAACTATGTAGTCAATGTAGGTACAGATTATCAAATTAATCCCATTTCTATATGGATGACAGTTACAGATGTGATCACTTAGATTAGGTTATACTCCTTGGCAAGAGTATGACAACTCTCTCCATTGTGAAGTTTTCCCCATAGGGAATAAGACATTGGGCTCCATGTTAGCTCACAGGGTTTATGTCGGTTAAAAGAACCTCCCTGCTAGTAAAAGTAAATAAACAGATTTTGAGTAAAGTTCCCTACTAGTAAAGAAAAAATTTAGAAAACCAAGTGTAAAGGCTCACAACTTTATGCTTTACAGAAAAATATTAGCTACAGATTTCATCATTCAAATTTCAGATATAGAAGTGAGTCCTTTCTACACTTAGACAACATGATTTACCGACAGAACACTAGTACAACTTTTATAACTAAATGGTATGACTCACTAGATTTACAAAGTATGATTTGTTATTTATGATTACAGATTTCAGTATTTTAGATATTTCAGCTTATGTGAGTCATTTACATTTGGTATGCATTGTTTTACAAATTATGATGACTATTAAGACTATGTTTTACTTATGCATTTCACCCTCATATACTCAGTACATCATCAAAGTACTGATCCATATATACGTCTATGTGCTACATTGTCTCATAATGTAGGTTCAGGTGCTCAGTTTCAACAGCGTGAGTGATTTTTGAGCATCTTTTTCTACATCCGATAGTTAGCGAGTCCTCATAGTTTGGGAACTTAGTTATTCGGATTTCTAGCTTTCTAGTATAAACGATTTCAGTATTTTTCAGACAGTTCAAGTAAGCTGGGGGTTTGTCCCAGTGACTCTCTAGTTATTTGTAGTAAAGGCTTGTCAAACTTCTAGATATAATTCAGAGTATTCAATTTTGATTGTCCAGACTCCTAAGTCTATTATTTCAGCGATTATGATTCAGATATTCTGAGTTAGTTCAGACAGATTTCTGCATTTTGAATGATTTTATACCTATATTTCCGCTATTATGAGATTCAGTCTTAGAGACGGCAGACAGGGTTAGCTTAAGGCTACTCATAGTCTTGAGCACCATGTGACATCTCGAAACCAAGTTTTGGGGCGTTACAATTTTCTGATGACTTCCATTTTAGGCATAGTATTAGCAAATTTACCTATCAAATTATATTTGTATCTCACAACTAATTTTACTTTGAAATCATCCGACTTAAAAATAATATGAGGCTTACCTTTCTTGGAAGTAACTTTAGGAGGTGTAATATCAATTGTAGTCACCTTTATTTCTTCTTGAGCTCTTAATTTAGTTACCATAGCATGAGTAACAACTGGAGCTATAGGATTAGGATTTTTAGTAGTCCAAGCATTAGGTTGAGCTTGAAATTTGCTAGCAGTAATGGAAAATTTAGCTTTTTCTGCAAACTTATCATTCCACACTTTGGTATCTTTGAGTTTTGGGTTCACAGCAGTTGTAACTTTAAAATTGTTTGAAACTCCATAGGTTTGTTATTAGGCATATAAGGTTTAGAACCAGATTTTTAAGCATTTTTTTATTTCTCTCTGGTCCTAATATCCTTATCATGATCGGTCACATAAGCTTGAAGTTCCAAATCCATCTCACCAGCTTTATGACTGCTCACATTATCCACAATCACCTCTTTATCACGTTGTCGATAAGACTTAGGCTCTAGAATAATCGACTCACCTAAATTATCCTCTAACGAAGCCATGTCTTCACCATCAAAATTGTTGGAATCAGAATTCTCATCTTCAGAGTCATGAACACTAATCAAATCAGCAATAACCCTATTGTTTAAATTGGTTGACCCTTTGGTATAATTTGATGGGGCTTTTGCATAATTCACCTTCCCCATATCATTATCAATAGAAATTAATTTTTGAACATAATTCACATTCATCGGAGTACCTACGTAGGCCAAATCAGTTGAAGAAGGACCCTTGGAATCGAAACTGGATGAATTAGATGATGTTTCTGATGGGATTTTCAGTAATTCTGCATTACTCTTATCATCTCGCATCAATCCATGTTGGGAATTTTGATTTAATCCCCTTGAATTATTATTTTCCCTAAAATTTAGAGAATTAGGGTTCATACCTCTAATTTAAATTGAACCCATCGAAGCATTATAAATTGCTTCTTAGTTAATTACCTTTCTTACCTCGCCGTCAGTCGATTTGCACTGAAAATTTTTCAAAATTGTCAAAATAATTGGTCGCTGGAATTTCAAATTTTTTCGGCAGTATTATCGATTTGTACATGTGAATTTTCGACTGGTAAAGGAGTAGTTTGTGCGATTTGGTCTGTACTTTCACCCCCAATCACTAATTCTACACCTATTTGCCCAAGAATTGCTTAAACTTAGTATCCATTACTGGTGATTTAATCGCACCAGTTCCCATTTTGTTGTAATCAATTTGATCGATTTGCATAACAGAGCCGCTTGTAATTTTAGCTGGTGCACACTCACTTAATTTGGATTCAATTCCACTTCTTGGATGCATACCAACATTAACAAAATTGTCTTGTGAAATATTTTTTTGCACTACCGACGGCTGTGAAGCCATTCCGACAGAAAAACACTAGCTAAATTCTAGAGAGAGGAGAGCCGTTTTTTTAAATAGAGAAAAATTCAAAAAAATAAAAAGCGATCTCCAATATATTTACTATCGTTTTTATTCTTTTTTTATCTTCCTCGCCTATTTTAATTCTTTTTTAAAAAATGGGGGTAGGGGAAAGGGAATGGAGGAGGGGATTACAATGTGGGGAATATATTGTATTGTATAAAAAATCAGAAAGTTTTAATATATGTATTTACTTTATCTATTAAACTTTGAGTATTTACTTAAACTCTCATTACTTATAAAAATGCAAAAGTCACTCTTTCAACTCTCTTAATTATGTTTAATGTATGAAGAATTGTTACATATAATGAAGAGTCATCCTGTAACAATTAAAGGGTCGTTTGGTTGGCAAATAAGCTATGTTGGGATTAGTTATATTGAGATTAGTTATATTGAGATTAGTTATATTGGAATTAGTTGTCCTGAGATTAATTATCCTGATATTATTTTTTAGTGATTATTTGATTTGTGGTACTAAAAATGATATGCATTGCATTCTTTCTAAGAATAGATAGTTTGTTTACAAAAATACCCTTCACCTTATTTAGCTTAATATGTCATGTTAAATTACTTATTTTGTCCTAGATTTTATAAAATGTTGATAATACCATTATTTTCAAAAAAAAGATTCATCATCAGAAAATATGAAAAAGAATTAATCTCATTTTACATTATTTAGTATCATTAATATTTGAAAATTTGAATTATATTTTAAAAAAATTAAATTTTTAAACATTATTAACTATATGTAAAAAAATATTTTTTTATTTAATAACTAAGCATGTACTAAGTTAGAAAGAGAATGTCAAGATACTTTAATTACTTGTACCTAATAAATTTGTTAGGAAAAATAAAAATTTGAAGTAAGATTAATAGCTACAAAATAAGAAGACAATGAACCCTTAGATCAATTTTTAATTTGATTGTACAAATACTTTTTATGGTATCACTATCATTTAGTTTTTATGGTATCACTATCATTTTCATGACTCGTCACTTTTGTAGCATTTAATAAGCCCATATAATTGTTCAAATTTACAAAAATAGATGAAAATTTGTAGAGTAATTAAAATTTAAATTGGAGATAAAATTGAAAAAAAATTGATGTGAGGACTATCAAAAACTCACGTTCTCTCTTATATATAGTAGTAATATATATATATATGTATATATATATACATATATGTATATATATATATATGTATATATATATATATAAAGTGATAATTAAAAGGTTCGGAAGGTAATTTTGTCATTTTATGACTTTGTCCCAAGGTAAATTATGGTGGAATCGTTTATATCACTCCTTGGGTGGGATAACTTATCCCGATACTATTTGTTAATCTAGAAATAAGTTATCCCGAATTTGACAACCAAACATAGCACCAAAAATATTATTCCGGGACTATATGTTTTAATACCTTACGCCAAACGACCCCTCAGAGTATTACATTTGATGATGCTAATAGGTTAGTCTTTTCCGTTCCTATTCTTTCATTTCTTACAAATATTGAATGTGTAAGCTCCCTCTTTAGCTTTTTTTTTTTAGTTTCATTACTTTATATTTCAACTTTTAGTAATTATAGATACAATTCGTTGCTACTTGATTTTTGATTGAGTCGTTGATTCTTCGATCGAGAAACTTAATAAAATATAATTTTTTTCTTCACGTTGTTGCTCTGTAACATTTTACTGCTTATCAAAAAAATAAATCTTTACAGCTTTACTTTGCCTCTTCATTATGTAAAACAAAAGCATACATTTTCAAGAAGAAGGATCAATGGGTCAAATGACAAAAATATGAAGATCAAATTTAATAAGGTGAAAAATAAGAGCGGGGCATTAATTTTAGAGAGCAAGTGAGCATGACAACACTCAAATCCGTGATGGACAATGTTTTTTCTTTTGTTTCAATTTCCTTAATAGTTATAATAATCCCATGTAATTTACTTTTGTGTTATCTTGCTAATAAAAAAATAGAAGAGGTGGGTTTTTATATTTCTTTTTGTCAACATTAAATGGTATGTATCATGCAATTTTGTAGATATCTAGGATTAATAATAGAGTATAATATTATAATTCAATGTATTCTCATAAAGTGGGATTCGGAGAGAGTAGAATGTATGCATATCTTTTCTTTATATTAGAGATGAGGTAAATAGGTTGTTTTCGATAGACTCCCGGCTCAAGAAAAAAATATATTTAAATATTTTTTAGCCCTTCAAAAATTTACTTCTTGTTACTTTTAATGTTCAAGTAATATTAAAGATCTTTCATAAATTTAATAAATATTTTATGATCGCACAAAGCGCGGTCAAGTTTACCAAGTTTAATCATAATTTAAGTGAAGCTTTGACCTTAGCTGATCAAAGTTATCACCATTTTTAATTTAAAGACTTTTTTGTCACCCTCTTCTCAATTTTCGCTCAAAACTTGTCTTCATTGAAATATTAAGAAAAAATGTACTCTCTTGTTGGAAGAAAGAATTGGCTATGTGGTGATTTTTTATATAGGCTTAAGTCATTGATAGGCCGTTAAAGTTGTTTGTGAAATTCACTTAGACACCTCAACTCGATCTTCTACCCATTGAACACCTTTATTATTGGGCTTTTACCCATTGAACACTTTTACTACTTTGAATTTGAACCATTTAAACACATTTTAAACAATCAACTATAAATATAAAGTGTGTGTAATATAATTGTGGTGATGTGGCAAAATGACAAATTAAATGATGTCATTTGGCATATGAATCCATAGAAAATATTAAAAAATTAATTGTGAGAAGAAAAAAAAAAGAAAATCTATTTTAATTCACTATTTAATTCAATAAAACAACTAATGTACTCTAATTAAAGAAAATAACATAAATTTACTTAATTAAGAAGTAAATCACTCTTCATATCTTCAAATTAACATACAAAAATTTCAAAAAAACATAATTAGATATTATTAATATTTTCAAAATATCCTTCTCCCTATTCTATTTGCAGAATCAATCTTTTCCTTTTTTCTCTCTACTTTTTGTTGCTGAGATTTTTTTTCAATGATTCACCAAAGCATGTCTTACTAAACATCTCAATTACTTCTTTTGACAAAATTCTTCAAACTCTTCTAGAAATTTGGCATAGCACGAGCTGTCAAACCTTAGAGGATGTTGTGAAATCTCATCAATGACATACTTCATACCCTGAAAATAGAGTTACTCATTAATTAAACGTATCAGTCAACTAAATCATATATTGATAGATAAAATACATGAGATAATTAAAATATATATTTGTAAATATATGAATAAAAACAGAGATATATATTCTATGTATATATGAGTCACATAGAACAAAGATATGTTATGTATCTTTATATTAAAAATGTATCTTCTTCAATTGTAAAATGTATCTCTTTATAACATATCTTGGATATACTATGCATCTATAGCTCCTACTTATGTATCTCAATGTATCTTTAGTAAAAAAATACAAAAGATACATTACACTAATCCTTTTAAAAATACATAACTAATAGAGATATACATAAAAAATATTTATGTAACATATGCATAGATTTGAGATGAAAGATATATTTGATGCAATCCCAACATCTTTTTTCATGTGCACAGCTTCATGTGTTTGGGATTGAAATAGGAGAAAAAGTAATAAAATCTTTGAGATTGTTTGAGGTTGAAATAGAAGAAAAAACAATGAAATCCTTGACATTGTTTGAGGTTACAATAGAAGAAAAAACAATGAAACACATATATACATTTATACAAGAAAAAATAACAAAAAAACTATCAAAAACTGTAACGACCTGAAAATTTGATGAAATATGTGAAACAAGTGTTTCTATGTGAAATGATTATTTTACCCCTCCCCATAGTTTCATTATGGTATTTCTGGGGTGTGGGAGTGATTGACACGGTTCTTGATGCATTTTGGTGCCTTCTGTGTGAAATTGTGATTATTGGTGGCTTCGAGAGTCTTATTATGGACATGTGTGGTAATATTTTAATCTGTGGGATGGATGGCTGAACAAACTGCGCCAAAAGCTCTGGATTATCGATTTTACTTTGGGTAGAACTTTGGTTTGGGTCCCGATGCACCCGAGTTCATTTTGACCTGTTGGTCAGAAAGTTGGAAAAATTGAAAATAAGGGTTTGAGACCCACATTTGGTTGAAACGACCTCAAATGGAAAATTCAACTTTTCCAACGCATCCAAAACATCAATTTATGGAGGTAACATGTTTGGTCTGGTTTTACGACTTTTAAATCTCATTTCGATACTCGAGTTGAAAAATTGTGATTTCAGGTTTTGAGGGTTAACTCCGTGAAAATGACGTCTTTTCAAAAATTAAGCTTCTCCATTACATTCGGAACGTTGAATTTAGTGGGTACATAGTTCACTTATATAAATTGGATTCTGAACAAATCTCAATGTCACGACCCAAACTACTGGACCATGCGGGTACCTACGCTATTCTAAGCATCAACAAGAACCCTTATTCCCCAACAAAAAATATGTGGAAGACTTCTGTTTTTATGAAATACTGAATTAAATATAATAAAGTAAATTAAATATTAATAAATAATTTTTTTTATAAAACTTCTTACAAGTGTTCTTCACTATCCTAAGACTTAGTCAGACATGTACAAGAGTTATCTACTACAACATACACTGACAAAAAATAAATAATACGAGACTCTAACATCTGCCAGGAAGAAAGTGCAGAAGTTAATGTTGAATATCGTCATCCATCTAGTAACTACAAACTAACCTCCATCCAGTCTACACCTCAAGAAGGAATGTAGAAGAGTAGGGTCAGTACAATCACACGTACTGGTAGAAATCATTAGCTGACCATGTTAGTCTATATA
The DNA here is from genome assembly GCA_030864225.1 of Capsicum baccatum var. pendulum. Classification (NCBI taxonomy): domain Eukaryota; kingdom Viridiplantae; phylum Streptophyta; class Magnoliopsida; order Solanales; family Solanaceae; genus Capsicum; species Capsicum baccatum. Next base: position 58,690,490 of record CM061553.1, on the reverse strand, counting down.
ATCATAAAAGAGAATTAAAGAAAATAAATTATGACATCTTAAATAGAATATAATTCGACTAAGGTTGTAATAACATTATTACTTTACCTATATAACTTACATCATCCAACTACTCTTCCAACTCCATCAATATTATATTCACTATTAACATACTCTAGCCTCATTAATTCACACAATCAACCACAACCCAATGCTAATACATCACAATTTCTCTGTATTCACCTTATCTTTTTCGTTACTCATATTCACAGAACAAACCCGTAATCATGACAACCCACACTAAACTCTCGGGCTAACAACTAAATACTCTCTTATAATATTAAAGAATAATAACTAGCCATTCTGGCAAGCTACGATTAAAAGACATATAAATGAAGCAAGTCAACCAACATATAAGTAAGTACAAAGTTTCACTTTTTAAAATTCATATCACACAATTAAATACCCAATGAATCAACAATACAGCAATAACAAATCAAACAGTGCTCACAAAGAAGCCACATAACCATCAAGAGTATCAGTCATACTGTAAACATCCACAGACTTAACACAAATATGTACACATATGCTATGGGACTTAGTTTTGCCCAAGTAGTCATGACTGCAGGGAACAATCTATGTTCATGTACCGTACCGGCGTGGTACCTGATCCACTATATATATATATATGTACCAGCGTGGTACTCGATCAATCATATACATATCGTACTAGCATGGTACCCAATCCAACATATACATATTCGTACCAGCATGATACCCTATCCAACATATTCATATCCGTACCGACATGACGCCTGATCCATCATATACATATTCGTACCGACATGGTACCCGATCCATCATATACAAATTCGTACCATCGTGGTACCCGATCCAACATATACATAGCCGTACTGACGTGGTACCCAATTCAAGATATACATATATGTACCGATGTGGTACTCAATCCATCATATACATATCTGTACCAGTGTGGTACCCGATCCATCATATACATATCCGTATCGATGTGGTACCTGATCCAACATATACATATACATATCGGTGTGGTACCCAATCCAATATCTACATATCCGTACCGGCATGGTACCTGATCCAACATATACATATCCGTACCAGCGTGGTACCTGATCCAACATATACATATCTGTATCGGCGTGGTACCCGATCCACCATAAACAAGTAATATCAATATCAAATTTACAATTCCCCACAACATACAACATAATGTATCAAGCTTACAAGTACACTTAAAGTCATGAGATAATTTCATCAAGTAAATTTCAATAATCATTTACACACGCATCAACAATCCAAACATCAACAATTTCAAGCATGTCCGAATACTAATCAACAAGTATCCAATTTAGGGGCATACACACAATTAAGTCGAGTCTAAACTCCAATTAAATTGTAACCTACTATATATATTTTATTAAATTCACACTATCTTTCGGAATGCAATACGACGTATTAAATTTATAAGTGTACTTAAAATCATAAAGAAATTCAATCAAGTGCTTTCATTTATAAATATTTTGACCCTCTCACGGGTATTATTTCAATAATTTATCACGTTCATCAACAAGCCATTCATGACATTAATACAAGGAGTTATCATTATCAAACAAGCCTCTCATAGATACATTTTAATAAATCATCATTATCACAAATTTATCCTCTCATGGGCATCCAATAGATAAAGTGCTTTTATCAATACAAAAACAAGAATATCATAAAATAAATCACAATTTAACACTTAAGCATACAAGTCACTATTGGAGCATTACTTACTCATTAATTATTAAAATGTCTCTACCTTTTTCCGTATAATACAATCATTACACTTATTCAAGTCATGTATCCTTTAGATATTACTATGCTCATCAATACTTGATCCTATCATGATTCTCCTCTTCATATCATTGTCCAGTACATGCAACTTAATATCATTATAACTCAACAAGGTTCATCACTAGAACAACTAAGAACTATCATGTCCACATACTTCATTTACAACAATCTCCTTGCAGGGACATAGTACAACAATATCACAAGTAGCACATAATTAATCAATAATAAATTTTTTGGGATCAAAGCTAAGTTCTCATGTCTTTATCCACCTCAACTCCATGCCCGCAGGCCTAGATATGCTTTCTCCCATCAATTTTAAATTGTGAAAATATAAAATAACACAATCTTCTACTCATTAAACCTAGCCTAGCAGGACGCCAAGATTTGGAAGAAACAAGTTGCTGCAACAAAGATGCTCTTTCCTTTCCTTCATGCCTTGGAATAATCAATCATCAAAAAATCAAGCAATTATAAGAGTAATTAAATAATTACTCTTCAAACAAATATATTGTGGATTCAAACCCACTAATTCTACCCATAATTCAAGGTCTATATCATTCCCCAAGTTTAATTAATCATTAATTAGCTCTTTCAAGCTTAACCGATCTCCATTAATGGAGTTTTTATGCTAAAGGACTCATCTTTACCGAATTCAAGGTTCCTAACCATCAAAATTCATAATCTAGTTTATGAAATTCTTGTTAGAAAACTTAAATTTAGAGTTTAGAATCAGTTCTAGGTCATATTAAAAACACCCATGAGTATTTCCCAAATGAATTTCACCATTAAAGGTCTTTTTAAGGATTCCAAGATGTTAAAGAATTAAAAGACGGCGAAAGAATGAAAAAAATTACCTCAATGAAGAAATTTCACCTTAAGCTTTGGAAAATCACCTCTCTAGGGTTGGGGAATGAAATTTGGGGTTTTTAGACCTAAAATACAGCTGAATCTAATTTAAACATCATCAGAATTTTTGCTATAGCGAAATCCCGTTTCAGCCCGGACAATGCTCAGTAAAACAGTCATAACTTTTTACTCCAAATTCGAATTGAGGAATGGTTTATTGCATTGGAAAGAGGACTCAAAGATATTTGATTTTGTAGGCACTGGGACACCTAACTTCTTATATTCTATGAGATATGATTGTCTAAACTTCGCACTAATAGAAATCCATATCGAAACTGTATCAGAAAGAAAGTTTTATACTTAACTTTGTGTTAGGAATATTGTATAACCTTAATTCATACCTAAAGAACTTTCAAACTAAAGCATCGATATTATCACTCATGAATAATTAAATTCATCGGGCTTAAGTCTATCTTGACACATTGGAAGGCTATAATCTTCGCCGAAAATTTTGAGGTGACCTAATAAATAAAATATTAGTTATTTTGGACACAAGTTAATATTGAGGAAATTTATTATGAATTATTTAGTAACAACAAAATGGGTCGTTACAATCAGATACAAATTTACTATCCATTCGCCCCAAATGGGCATTCAGTGGAGAAAATCACGAGGTTGGAATTAGAGAGACATTACTAATAGAGTTGCTTATACTGCACCCTAGTCACTCACTTGATATCCTTATCGACCAACCCACATTTTACACTCAATTATTCTATCAAAGCTTTTCAAAATACGAAGATGCATAGAAAATTTTTTACATACGAATCACTTATTCTCCTTTCAACGGCCTAAGTCTTAAACTTGAGTTTTACAAAAGCAAGATAAAGATGGTTAAAAGATTTACCTTGAAGAAGATATATATTCAAAAATACCTTTTCCTTTTTACCGAAGTTCTAGAGCCCCAAATTCTATTCTGGAAATTTCTACGAGATGCTACATGAATCTACTACTCAAATTTTCAATACTAGATAAGTCACATCTAATCCATCGAACACAAAAACCCTCCCTGAGACACCTGACTCGGTTTCTAGCCAAGATTGCCCCATAGAGAATCTACATTTGATCATTTTTAAGCCACCGTACCACTTACAAGTCACATAACTTATATATAAACTCAATCAAGACTATGAAATACATTCTATAAAGCTAGCATCAACATTTCATAAACACCATTATTTTCACCTCAAGATTACCCACGATTCAAGCTTAATATTTACTACTATACATAGATGACAACATAACTTCTCAATTATTACACAAACTTACACTATTAGCCATAAAGATCCCACATAATTATAGCCTACAACACATTCTCCTCCATAAAATTGTTAATATCCATCTAATCATCATATCTTAATCACTCAACAAGCAATATCCACCAAGTATCACCTAAGGAAAGATCAATCATGTCATTTAATAACTCATTTATTCTTCCATTCAGGATCATTCTTAATTATTTTATGAATGTAACTAAGCCATTTGATTTTGCATTGCCACTATCATGGAAATTACTATCCTCTAAAAGTGTCATATATCAGCCAACTCCGTGGGACATGCAAATGTATAATTCAGCCACAAGGTCAAGTCAATAATAATTGATCTTCTTAAGATTTTTTCTAATACATAAATCCACAGCTACAACTTCTGTCCTGACAATCACCAACTCAATATGTTTCAACGACAAACACTTCATGGTTAAGCCAAACCACTCTTATATCACTAACACCAATTTAAGATATACAGAGTCATTCTTATTTTTACCTAACAATATTTTTATTATGGGATTCACTTAACTCTTAACAACCTCAAGAATGGTCCCCACACCAGTAGCACATAAGCAAGGTCAAACAAAATAAATCGATTACAGGTCATTAACAGTGTCATCACCAATATTATATTCCAGACCAGTCATCGATCAAATTTTGTAAGTATCAACAACCTATACTAGTTTATATCATTTTTATTTAAAACTATTAATTTTTCAAGAATTAAGAATTCGTTCACATAAGGAACTCAAAGATAATGTCACTTAGCTAGTCCTCACAAGGAACCCATTATAATTTCAATAATAGAACTGCACAAAAATTTTAAATACAGTCTCAATGCTCTAACCACACAAGGATCCCCAAATAATATCAAATAATCGAACTACACAAGTATCCATCCATAAAATCATTTACAAGAACCTCTCATTACGAAAAACACATATCACCTCAGTCTTTTATTCATGTCATTTTTTCACCATCTTCTCTTGACATCATGCTCTCATATCATCCTCTCAATTCTCATACTAATAATTCCATCAGTATAATAGTACCAAAAATAAGTAAGCATCATATTTGATAGTTTCACAATAACAAGAAATTAAATAATCCAATCACAATTATCAACAAAAACAACCTAGTCAATTTTCATCACTTAAATTCAAACAAAAATATTTCACAAAAATGACAAAAATCTAGCAACACAAGTTTAGCCAAATATCAAACACAAGCAATCAATAAGTTCACAACTTTCACAATTCTTTACCTATTAACAATAGCTTTTAGACCTTACTAACAGATACCAATTGAAATCTCCTAGATTTTTATTCAAAATTACTAAGATACCATTTGGAATCAACGGTATTCCAATTGAGGTCTGTTAAGATACCAATTAGAACTGTCTAGATACCAATTGGATTCAATCTAATAGTCCAAGATTAGGATGGCACGATGGAGAGAAAGAAAGGAAAATGACTTCTACATGCCTCGTTGCCTTCTGAAGATTGGGTGTGGGGCCTACACACCAATCTACGGAACTCTACGTGACATTGCTCTTGTACTTGTGAGACTGATGAACCTAACGCTCTGATACCAACTATCACGACCCAAACTACTGGACCGTGCGGGCACCTACTCTATTCTAAGTAGCTAGGAGAACCCTCATTACCCAACTAAAAATATGCGAAAGACTTCTTTTTTTAGGGAAATACTAAATTAATTATAATAAAGTAAATTAAATATTAATAAATAATTTCTTTTATAAAATTTATTGCAAGTGTCGTTCACTATCCCATGACTTAGTTAGACATGTACAAGAGTTATCTACTACAACATAGACTGACAATAAAATAATTAATACGAAGACTCTAACCTATGGCGGAATGAATGTTTAGAAGTTAGTGCTAAATATCGTCATCCATCTAGTAACTGCAAACTAACCTGCATCCAGTCTACATCCCAAGAAGAAATGTAGAAGAGTAGGGTCAGTACAACCCCACATACTGGCAGACATCATCTGCTGACCATGTTAGTCCATATAATCATAAATTAGAATTAAGGTAAATAAACCATGACATCTTGAATGGAATATATTTCAACTAAGGTTGTAATAGCATTATTACTTTACCTATATAACTTACATCATCCAACTACTCTTCCAACTCCATCAATATTATATTCACTACTAACATACTCTAGCCTCATTAATTCACATAATCAACCATAATCCAATGCTAATACATCACTATTCCTCTTTATTGATCTTATATTTTTCATTACTCATATTCATAGGAACAAACCCATAATTATAGACAACCCACACTAAACTCTCGGGCTAACAACCAAATGCTCTCTTATAATATTGAAGAATGATAACTAGTCATTCTGGCAAGCTATGATTAAAACACGTATAAATGAAGCAAGTCAACCAACATATAAATAAGTACAAAGTTCTACTTTTTCAAATACATATCACACAATCAAATACCTAATGAATCAATAATACAACAATAACAGATCAAAGAGTGCTCTCAAACAAGCCACATAACCATCAAGAGTATTAATCATTCTATAATCATCCACAAACTCAACACAAATATGTAAACACATGCTATGGGACTTATTTTTGCCCAAATAGTCATGACCTGCATGGAACAATCTATGTTCATGTACCATACCGACGTGGTACTCGATCCACCACATACATATCCATACCGGCGTGGTACTCGATCCATCATATACATATCCATATCTATACTTTCATGGTACCCGATCTAATATATTCATATCGGTACTGGCATGGTACCCGAGCCAACATATACATATCCGTACTGGTGTGATACCTGATCCATCATATATATATCTGTACTGACATGTTACCCGATACATCAGATACATATTCATACCAGCATGGTACCCGATCGAACATATACATATCCGTACAGGCGTGGTACCCGATCCAATAAATACATATATGTACCAGCGTGGTACCCAATATATCATATACATATCCATACCAATGTGGTACCCGATCTATCATATACATACCCAGAGCGGCATGGTACCCGATCTAATATATACATATCTGTACCGGTGTGGTACCCAATCTAACATATACATATCCATACCAGCATGGTACCCGATACAATATATACATATTTATACCGGCGTGGTACCCAATCCACTATAAACAAGTAATATTAATATCAAATTTACATTTCCTCACAACATACAACACGATGTACCAAGTTTACAAGTACACTTAAAATCATGAGACAATTCCATCAAATAAATTTCAATAATCATTTATACACGCATCAACAATCCAAACATCAACAATTTCAAGTATGTCTGAATACCAATTAACAAGTATCCAATTTGGGAGCATACACATAATTAAGTCTAGTCTAGACTTCAATTAAACCATAACCTACTATATATATTTTATTAAATTCATACTATCTTTCGAGATACAATACGACATACTAAATTTATAAGTGTACTTAAAATCATAAAAAAATTCGATCAAGTGCTTTAATTTATCCATATTTTAACCCTCTCACAGGTATTATTTCCATAATTCATCACGATCATCACCAAGCCATTCGTGGAATTAATACAAGGAGTTATCATTATCAAACAAGTCTTTCATAGACACATTTCAATAAATCATCATTATCACCAATTTAGCCTCTCATGGCATCCAATAGATAAAGTGATTTTATCAATACCAAAATAAGAATATCATAAAATAAATCACAATTTAATACTTTAGTATGCAAGTCACTATCGGAGTATTACTTACTCATTAATTATTAAAATGTCACAACCTTTTTCCATATAATACAATCATTACACTTATTCAAGTCATCTATCCTTTAGATATTACTATGCTCATTAATACTTGATCCTATCATGATTCTCCTCATCATATTATTGTCCAATACATGCAACTTAATATCATTATAACTCAACTAGGTTCATCACTAGAACAACTAAGAACTATCATGTCCACATATTTCATTTACAACAATCTCCTTGCGGGTGATAACGCTCAAACTACAGCTCTCGTAAGAGTGTAAGCGGTCGCTGTCAAATATAGAACCCAACTGGGTTGGGTGTCGAATCCCACAGGGAATAGCTGGTCACTAAGTAAGCAAAGATTAGTAGAATTTTGGTGAAAGTCTCGTAAAAGGGGGGATTTTGTAGCGTGCAATAGTGTAATAAAATAACAAAGTAAAAATGGAGGATAGCAAAGTAAAAACAAAGAATGTTTAGTAAGATTTTAATCAATGAGAATTGGGAGTTGGGATTATGTCCACCTTATGAGTTATACGTCTCTATTGGCTATGAGTTATGCAGGATTCAGACATGCATGTTCTTATAGAGAATTATATTCTATGGTAAATCCAAGCGTTTTTCGACCTAATAAGGACTATTTCACTTTAACTCTTTCAAACTTAAAGCGTATCTAATGGTACAAATTCTCCAAGAGGTTAATCCAGTTACGGCACTAACTTTTTAACAGGGGTTGGTGCCCTATTACCTTGATATTATCTCTTTTCCAGACATATAACTTTTCTTTCGAACAAGTTAATGCTATACTGGCGTATCCTATGTGTTTGCAACCACTAGAATTTGCATTAAGATGAAGAGAATAATGATATAAGCAGCATACGTGTCAAGAACTCACAAACTCATAGCAATAGATAGTATCTCATAAGGCTTCCATAACCCCAACAGAGAAGTTTAGTTACTCATGAGTGCAAGGGAAATCACAATAGTCATTATCATTATACCAAAATAAAGATCTCACGTGTGGTAGGGTTTGGTATGGCTTGTGGCGTGAAGACCTTGCAAGTAGCGTTTCTCTTGTTGTGAAAATTTAAGACGAATAGATGAAGAGAAAGTAAATAAGAATTAATTGAAAGCAAATTGTTTAGAGTTGTAGATGAATGAATTAGAATGTGAATGATGAGAATAATGATGTGTGTCTAAAAAACTGCAGCAAAATAGGGTATTTATAATACCCATATCCTATTCCTATAAGGCTACTGCGTACTTATCCTAATCCTAATAAATTACTGCATCATCATCCTAATCCTTATACGTTACTGCTGATCCCCAAAGTCTTGGAAAATGCTGATTTTGCCCGGGACAGGTTTCCCATGCGTCACTTTTGGTCCTAGGCATCCAAGCTCTCCTTCCCTTCTTTCGTGAAGCTTCCTTTGGCGTCAAGTTGTCCATAAAATGCTGAAATCTGCATCATTTATACCTGAAAACTTGCTAATCATGTTTGTTAGCTCACTTACAGGAAAAAGGACTAAAAGTGCATGAGTTATATATTTTGTTCTCAAAACTTAGCTAAAATATGGATAAATTAAAGCACTTTAGGCGTGTAAATACGCCTATCATCAGCGGGGACATAGTACATAAGATCATAAGTAGCACTTAATTAATCAATAATATAGGTTTCAGGATTAAAGTTAAGTTCTCCTATCTTTATCCACCTCAACTCCATACCCGCAGGCCTAGACATGTTTTCTCCCATCAATTTTAAATTATGAAAATATAAAATAACTCAATCTTCTACTCATTAAACCTAACCTGCCTGGATGCCAAGCTTTTGGAAGAAACAAGCTACTGCAACAAAGATGCCCTTTCCTTTCTTTCATGCCTTGGAATAATCAATCATCAAAAAATTAAATAATTATAAGAGTAATTAAATGATTACACTTCAAACAAATATCTTGTGGAGTCAAACCCACTAATTCTACCCTTAATTCAAGGTCTATATCATTCTTCAAGTTCAATTAATCATTAATTAGCTCTTTCAAGCATAACCCATCGCCATTAGTGTAGTTTTTATTCTAAAGGTCTCATCATTATGAAATTCAAGGTTCCTAACTATCAAAATTCATAATCTAGTTTATGAAATTCATGTTAGGAAACTTTAATTTATAGTTTAGAATCAGTTTTAGGTCATATTAAAAACACCCATGGGTATTCTCTAAGAGAATTTCACCATTAAAGATCTTTTTAAGGATTCCAAGATGTTACGAATTAAAAGACAAAGAAAATAATAGAAAAACTTACCTCAACAAAGGAATTTCACCTTAAGCTTCCAAAAATCCCCTCTCTAGGTTTGGGGAATTAAATTTGGGATTTCTAATCCTAAAATATGGCTAAAGATGATTTAAATATCATCAGCATTTTTGCTATAGAAAAATTTTATTTCAACCCTGATAGTGCTCAATAAAATAGTCATAACATTTTACTCTGAATTTGAATTGATGAAGGGTTTACTGCGTTGGAAAGAGGACTCAGAGATATTTGATTTAGTAGGTATTGAGACCCCTAACTCCTTATATTCTATGATATATGATCTTCTGAACTTGGCTATAGAAACCCATATTAAAATTGCATCAGAATGAATGTTTTGTACTTAACTTTGTGTTTGGAATATTGTACGACCTTATAACCAGAATGCTACACGATGCTCATGACCAGAATGCTACACGGTGCTCATGACCTCGAAGTACCATAAACTAATCCATGACTAATATCTGTACCTGAATACTACATAAAAATACAGTATAAATGCGGAAATAAAGGCTGTAAGGCCGTAAGGTTCAAAACTGAGACATAATATCTGTTAAAATATAACATATAGATGGGGTATGAAATACCCAAAACAACTGAAATAAGAATCTAAACATGCTAGTCTGAAAGCCTCTAAACTGTCAGAATAAAGAGTTGATGGGATATGTCCCCAACTAACTCCAACTACTGAAATAAATTAATTAATGAGATACTAAAGTAATGGTCATGTCCTCGAAGGATGAGGACTCACAGCTAACTCTAGCTGCTGAGACTGTAATGCTACTGATGCTCTGGAGCTCGTGCTTCTGAACCTATGGTATAAAATACCATAACCCAAATGCGTCAGTATATTTGAATGTACTAGTATGCATGTGAGGTAGGCTGAATGCAAAGGGTTCACATACATGAACTAAACTAAATGACTGGTTAACATGAACGTGGGAATGCATACATAAATACATAATAACTGTAACTAAGTTCGGGATAACATGATTACTGAATCTGAGTACTGATAACAAAAGATACTGATAGTTATACAACTGAAATAACTGATATTGATCGACTGTATCTGACAGTCTAGGTTCTGATAGAACTAGTTGAGTTCCGTATTATTCTAATTTGACTGTATCTGACAGTCCTTAAATTTGAAGAACTATCTGAGTTCTTTATTTGAGACTGAATGACTGTATCTGACAGTCCTGATTCTGTAATTGAAACTATGGGAAGTATTCATATAATCGACATACCCCAAATAATGCATTATAGTTGAGTTAGGGTCCAATCTGTAACCCCAATTGGAAGGGTGTCAATACCGCATCATTGGTAAGGACAAGCTGTGGGTAACCCTCACCTGACAATGTCCCTAAAAGAAAATGGTGGGGCCCTCATCTAATAGTTCTTATCCACCTCATCAACCCTCATCTGACAGTGTTGATGGCTCAACCTATGATGGCTACTTAGTTCTGTAATGCAAGGATGACTTCTAAGAATTACACCCTCATCTGACAGTGTGTGTTCTCATCCTTAGGTTAACTCGGTGCTAATTCCTACTCCCATCTGAATAGAAACTGAACATGAATTACTGAACTGAACTGGACTGAATTATCTGAGTTTCGTTGACTGATGGAACACTACTCATATTACTAAATTTCTGAGATTTCTGAGATTACTGAGTTTTTCTGAGTCACATGACTGACTGAATTTCTATGAACATGGCTCGACTGAGAGTATCTTGAAAACATAACACTGGCTCTAGGCACATAGCTAATTGTCGAGTACAAGTACCCCCAGAACTCGATAGCATAAAACTAAAAAAGCATGACTTTCTTGAATACATGACCACATCAACAATCCATAACTCATTGACTAAGACATTTCATCAAACACTTGGCATGCATAAACTTGTACATGAATGGGGATTTTATATTATTATACTAGTATAGTACTTTTCCTTCACATAGGCATTTAATCAAACACATGAGGAGCATTCTTTGGTTATACAATCATTAACACATCTAATAATAATGGATACATCAATCAACTTGTAAATTGAAGGGGTTTATCATGGTTATTATGCAAATCTTCATATACTAGGGTCAATCATTGGAAGAATGTAATTTAAAACATGAATCAAAACCCCACAACATCATGAACATGAAATTTCAATTCTATTTAAATCAAGAATATTCATAAATACACAAATCTTGTATTTCGAAAAGAGATTCTTGAGCTTCATGGGTGAAAGGGACCCATGAATCAACACATGACATACCTGGGTTGTGCGTTTCTTGAAGTTCTTGGACTTGAAGAACTTGGAATCTCTTAGTTTCTTGAAGAATGATTTGGATCTTGTTCTTGGGGATTATCTTTTAGAGAAAATCCTAATTTGATATTGTAGATGGATAACGAACTTATAAGCCTTGATCTGATATTATTAGGGGTTAAAAAGGGTGGTAAAAGAACCAAATACCCTTTTGAAAATGACTTTAAAATAATTGAACGAGCTATGTGATGGTTACTGCGATGGACCATCGATGGGTCGACGGTCCGTCGGTCCTGACCATCGCACCTGGGCAGAATAGGGGTTCACTGCCTCTGCTGCGATAGCTTGTGTGACGGTCTATCACTAGCTCAACGGTCCATCAGCCTGAGCCATCACCTTTAGACAGAAAGTGGCCTCACTGCCTCTGTTGTGATAGTTTGGGAAACGGTTCTTCGCTAGATTGATGATGATAGGCGAATTTACGTGCCTATATCAATAAATTTTGCCCATATTTTAGCCTAGTTTTGAGAACAAATTATATATTTCATGCACTTTTAGTCCTTTTTATTATAAATGAGCTAACGAACATGATTAGTAAAGTTTCAGGTATAAATGATGTAAAATTCAGTATTTTATGGCTTACTTGACACAAAAGAAAGCTCACGAAGAAAGGAAAAGGAGTGTACACGCCTAAGGACCAAAACTGCTGCATGGAAAATCTGTCCCGGGCTAAAATAGCATTTCTGAAGACTTTGGGGACTTACAGACACATAGCTGGATTTGGACAATGATACATTAACCTAGTACAATTGGGTTATGTATTTCATTAGTTTATTTGGATTATGATAATGTTACATTAACCTAGTACAATTGGGTTAAGTATTTCATTAACTTAGTAGGATTTGGTTATTTGTTTCATTAGCGTAGTAGGAGTAGGATATGGGTATTATAAACACCCTATCATGCTAGAGATTTCTATTCATTCCTCCCTTAGTGGAGAGAACAATCTTCTATTCAACAATTAATCTTCTTCCATCCCTCTCTTCTTCCACCACAACAATTCTACAACTCTTCTAATCTTTCCATTAATCTTATTTTCTTCTATTCTTAAAATCCGCAACAAGAGAATCGTTACTTTTGCTAAGGAATTCACGCCTCACGCCTACCACTTGTGCTACACGAAAATCATCAATCTTGTGGTATAATAACAACAATGCAAATTGTGATTTCCTTCGCATTCATGGGTAACTAAACTTCTCTGTTGGGGTTATGGAAGCCGTATGAGCTACTATCTATTGCTGTGAGTTTATGAGTTCGCGACACGTATACTGCTTATATCATTATTCTCTTCATCTTAATCTACATTCTTTGCGGTTGCAAACGCAAGAATACGCCAGTCTAACATTTAACTTGTTCGAAAGAAAGGTTATTTGTCTGGAAAAGAGATAGTGTCAAGGTAGTAGGACACCCTTTCCTATTAAAAAGCTAGTGCCGTAACTGGACTAACCTCTTGGAGAATTCGTACCGTTAGACAAGTTTTAAGCTCAAAAGAGTTAAAGTGAAATAGTCCTTGTTGAGGTCGAAAGACGCTTGGATTTACCATCGAATACAATTCTCTATAAGCAGGTGCATGTCAAAACTCTACACACTCATAGCCAATAGAGACGTATAACTCAGAAAGTGGACATAACCCCAACGCTTCAATTCTCATTGTTTACAACTCACGTAACATTCTTTCTTTTTATTTTCAGCTTTTATTTTGATACTTTATTTAAATTACTTGCACGACAAGAATCCCCCCTCTTACAAGACTTGCACCAAAAGTTTAGTAATTTTGCTTACTTGTTGGCCAAGCTATTCCCTGTGGGATCGATACCCAACCCAGGTTGGGTTCTATATTTGCTAACGATCGCTTTACACTCCTACGAGAGCTATAGATTGAGCGTTATCAAAAATTGGCGCCGTTTCCTGGGAATACAAGTGTCAATCAAGTTCGTGATAATTACTAGACCCTTTGGTCAAAGATTCTCGTACTTTTATGTTTAGTTTTTGTTTTTGTTTATTGCAGGTTTTTCTTTTAGTGCATGCCCCATACTAGAAGTTCTGGTCAACCGTTATTACCAATCAATCCCGAACCACAATGAATTAGAAGAATGGAAGCACAAGCAGAAATCGACAGGATGGCAGCTCAACACGAGCAGGCGAGATTAGCCGCTCTTGCTGCCGCCCAAGTACACCAGCAAAACATTGATAATCCTGGGTGAGAAACAAATTCTGACGATGAAGATTTAGGTGATGACGAGTTGATAAACCCAAGGCATGTTGCTGAAACTACAACACCTGCCAACAGAAGAGGTCGACAAGCTCGGTATAGATATGATCGCCAACCTATGCAGCCAGCTTTCGACGATGATGATGATGATCTTGATGGTGCCGGAGCCACTGGAGCTATAATTCCACCACCATTAGCGCCCGGAGCTAAGTTCAACATCACAAGCACCATGATTCAGTTATTGCAACTCAAGGGATTATTTGGTGGACTAGCAGGCGATGATCCGAATATGCATCTCATCAACTTTATTTCTACATGCAAGTCGTTTGACAATCCTGGTGTTGGTCAGAATGCAATTTGATTACGTCTATTTCCATTGTCTCTGTCTGGGGAGGCAACACTATGGTTGAATGGGCTGACTCCTAATTCAATTACAAATTGGAGGCAATTGAGAGACGCTTTCCTAGAAAGATTTTTTCCGCCATCCAAAAGGGCTCAATTGAGAGATGAAATCAGCAACTTTCCGTCAGCTTCCCTCTGAAGCTCTTCATGAAACATGGGAGAGGTTCAAGACAAAGCTAGCGAGATGCCCAAACCATCATATGACTAATGTTCACCTCATGGAGATCTTGTATAGAGCCTTGAACTCAATAACTAAACCAGTGGTGGATAATGCAGCTGGAGGATCTTTCATGGACCTCACCTTTGGTCAAGCAAGCAATATGCTAGATCGTATGACGAAACAAAGTAGAGCTTGGCATACCAGGGATTCTGAGGTAGCAAGCCCCACTTTATCTATTGGCATGACTGTAGACCAAAGAAGAAGAGAAGAAGAACGTGATCAAGATATGGCGCATTTGAAAACACAAATGGATCTTCTTACAAAGCATTTATTATCAGGAAAGACCGAAAAAGTGAAAGCTATTGCGTCAAAAGGAAGAGACGAATCTGATTCGAAAGATGAGGCCAACTACTTGAACAATCAGGGGGGTTTTCGTGGGAATGCCCAAGGAAACCAAGGTCAGAACTATTATGATAAATCTGGAAGAAAAGACCAACGTAGTTGGAAGAAAAACAATGAAAAGAGTGGTTTGTACGTTCCCCCTGGTAGACGTGATACCACCACATCTAATTCTGGAAGTATGGAAGACATGATGGCTAAGTTATTGAAAGGAGTGGAAGCAACGAGCGCGGGAGTTACGGAGGGGATTAATGATTTGTCCTCCATGAAGCAATTAGTTGATTCTCATTCCACTTCTATCAAGCAAATAGAGCAGCAATTGAGCCAACTTTCAGTAGCATTCAATCAAAGAAAGGCTGGCACCTTACCGAGCGATACTGTGCAAAACCCAAGGAATGATGGGTCATGCATGGCCATCACTACTAGAAGAGGTAAGGTGCTGGAAACTTCAGCAAAATACAAGCAAGTGGTTGACGAAGTTGCGGACAAGGATAACAACTCGAAACGTGAGGAGTCCGCGGATGACATTTCTAACGTCACTCCCAACGACGTGCAAACTGAAAAAGTGGAAAAACGGAAGCAAGAGGAGAAGAAAGCCACGGAGAGAACACTTCCATACCCACCACCACCTTTTTCCCAAAGATTGAAGAAGGTGGCGGATGACACTAAGTTCAGCAAATTTATGACTATGTTGAAGCAGCTGACCATCAATGTTCCATTAGTGGAGGCACTTGAACAAATGCCTGGGTATGCGAAGTTTATGAAAGATCTTTTGACAAAGAAAAGGGCAGCAAGTTATGAGCTGAAGGATGATGTACATCATTGTAGTGCAATTGCTACCCGATCGATAGTTCAGAAGAAGGCCGACCCCGGAGCTTTCACCATTCCTTGCACCGTCGGATCTTTGAACTTTGCCAAAGCACTATGTGACTTAGGAGCCAGCATCAACTTGATGCCATTATCGATCTACAAGAAGTTGGGGCTAGGCGATCCGACACCAACCAATATGAGGCTCGTGATGGCTGATAGGTCGGTAAAAAGGCCTGTGGGTATCTTGAATAATGTGTTGGTGAAGGTTTCTTCATTTATATTTCCTGCAGACTTCGTTATTCTGGATTGTAAGGAGCATTATGAAGTTCCCATAATCCTGGGACGTCCTTTCCTTGCAACCGGAAGTGTGCTTATTGACATGAAAGATAATGAGCTTTTGTTTTGAATTAATGACGAAGTAGTACGGTTTGATATATGCAAAGTCATGAAGCAGCCCAGTGATATGAATGAGTTATCTATAGCTGATGTTCATCAAGAGGATATGAAAGCATTATCTATAGAGAAACAGCCTACTGTTGAGCCATTGTCTGTTGCGCCACTGAATGTTGAGCATGAGGATAATGAAGATTATGAAGAACTTATGGGTGATCTAACAGAAATAGAGTCTTATACTCCTAAGCAACCGGATTGTGATCTCAAGAATCAACCAACAGCGAAGACTCCCATTGACGAGCCACCAATGCTAGAATCGCAAGAGCTCCCCGATTATCTAAGGTATGTGTTCTTGGAAAGTAGAAATATACTTTCAGAGAGTGCAGATGATTTAAGTGAACAGAACGTAGAGGCTCTCATCTCTGCTCTGAAGAGATACAAGAGAGCTATGGGTTGGACTATTGATGATATAATTGGTGACTCTCCAGAGAAACGTATGAGCCATCTCGAAAAAGATCGCATGCCCACAGGTAAGCCTCATTGTCGTCTAAATCCTTTCAGAAAATGATCCATCACTTATCTCGACGAAGTCCAAATACTCGAGATTACTATGTCGAGCCACGACAATAAATAAGGCGCTAGATGGGAGGCGACCCATCGTTTTATCGTTTTATCGTTTATCGTTTTTCCTTTCATTCTAGTACTTGTTTTGTTTTGCTAAATGAAAAATACAAAAATAAGAGTCCTTCCACGACCAAAACTAAGGCGCTTGGTGGGAGGCAACCCATCGTACTAATCGTTTTCGTTTGGTTTTGAGCAAAAATAGGTGCAAGAAGTATTCAACGAGGAGATTGATTTCAAGTGACGATTTGGACGCATTGTATGGTAAAGTTGGTAAGTTAGGAATAGTGATGCATAAGGCTATGTATTGAGAATTTCTCATGCCCAAATAGGCATCGAGGAAGGCTAGGCCTTGGAAAAACTAGGCCACGAACGATGCACAACCTATCCTATAGCCTAAGGTCTCGGAATCTAATATGCTATACACTATGCGCCGCCTATTCCTAAGTGTGCTTTTGACTATGCGCCGCCTATGCTATGGCATTTGGTCTCAGTATCTCATATGCCATAGACTATGCGGCGCATATGTCTACAAATGCCATAGACTATGCGGCGCATATGTCCCATTATGCTATAGACAATGCGCCGCATATGTCATGTCTATGACAAGCATTATGCGCCGCATATGTGGGATTTTTGTCTCCAAAACCGATTGTAAATGGGTCATAACCCGACCCATTCTCTTTCTATATAAAGGGGACTTAGTTTTACAACACAACCACACTAAAAATTGACCTAAGGGCGCCGCATATACATCCAAATCCTCTCCAAATTTTCTTCTTTTGCTCTTCCAATTCACAAAACCATCCCCACAAGCTTCAAGCAAGTAAGTGCTCTCTTATTCTTCATTTATTTCTCGTAAGTACTACGTTGCTATGTCTAGTATGAATTACTAAATCGTATAAGATTGTTGGTGATGTTTATGTGTTTGGATAGTTGATACAAAATCATGTGAGTGAACATATACGTAGGAAAATCTTGACTTGTTTCCGACTTGAATTTGGTTTCAATAGCATTGTTATGATATTTACGGAATTACTATGGCTATAAACATTGCTTAAGATTGTTGTTTGGATACTTACATGTTAGACTATCCCGGCCATCGGGATAAGACTTATAGTGCCTACCGGCATAAGAGGTTGTGATTGTTGTAAGAATAACTATTCCATGTGGTAACCCCTATGTAGTAGTGTTGTTATATCTACCATGAAAGTAGTCCAATGGCTGCAAGTAAGTGATGCATTGATGATTTTCTTGTCGGAATACAATCCTAAAACGTATGTCGACG
Source organism: Capsicum baccatum var. pendulum (assembly GCA_030864225.1). Taxonomy (NCBI): domain Eukaryota; kingdom Viridiplantae; phylum Streptophyta; class Magnoliopsida; order Solanales; family Solanaceae; genus Capsicum; species Capsicum baccatum. The sequence goes on along the minus strand of CM061553.1, from coordinate 58,671,755 downwards.
AAATCTGAGTACTCGACCACTTTCACTTCACTGATTTGTGTTAACAAAACTAAGTGTGGGGTGGTACCCCTAATGCTTGTTTATAGATTGTATCGATTGAGATTGTGCTGCCACTAATACTATTTCTAGTCTCAGGTACAATGGCACCTAAAGCAAGGCAAGGCAAGGAGAAGGCTACCACTTCCCAAAAGGGCAAAAAGAGAGGTCGCAAGGACCAAGGAGAATCATCCTCAGCACAACTACCCCGCAGAATGTTTGAAATAAAATGGGTTCTTGAGGAGGAAGCCAAAGAATGGTATAGGAACAACAAAGAACGAAAATATGTTCACGTCGACTTGATCAACAAGGACACCTTAGCAAAGAAGGAGCCGCGTATGTTGGCAAAAATAATGGCATTGAAGCTGGATTTCATCTTCCACGACATGGGAGAATGCAACCTTGATTTAACAATAGAGTTTTATGCCAACTGGTCGTCGAACACAACAGGCAATGAAGTCAAAATTCGGGGCCAAGTGTTACAGCTCACCGCGGATTGGATCAACTCTTTTCTTGGCTTACCTTCGGTCGACACAGCACCATTCAAAGAGCTGTACAGCAGGCCTCCTTATAGAGCAATACAACACACACTTTGTGGAAGCAGATCGATGGCAAGGTAGGGCAGACATAAAGAAACCGGCCGACACAACACCTTCCCCTATGCTCCACTAAATAGGGAAGCAAGAATCTGGATGCGCATTGTCAACTCATGCCTTATTCCTGGGACTCAATACACCAAGATATCAAGAGATAGAGTGTGTTTAGTCTACGCTTTGATGACGAATGTCCCTATCAACTTTGGGGTAATAATTCGATCTACCATGAGGAAGGCCAGACTTCACAAAAGGTCCCACTTCACATTTGGAAATTTGTTGACAGCAATCTTGCGGAAGGAGGATATCCAAGAGGAACCAGCTGACCACAAACTCCCACATAACCCAAAGAAGGTTGACCTCACCAAGGTCAAAGATGCTGAAACAACTCATGGTGTCAACCTTACTACTGCGGAGAGACATGCTCGTGATGAGAGTTTCTTCCGTCATCTCTATGGCATGACACGATTCACTATGATGAGTGGTGGACGTGTTCCAACTGCTGAAGAGCTCCAACAGCTGGACCACGACTACCCAATGAACATGCATGCACGGGAGATGTGTGGAGTGGGCGTATACTTTGAGGAACCTCTAGAGGATGATGTGCCGACTGATGACAATCGACGCTTGCCTAATTCTGACGAGGAGGAAAACTCTGACGACGACTCTTATGATGATTCAGATGAAGGGGGTATGACCCCCGACATTGAGGAAGAGTCCGACTAACCAGGTTCTTCGTATTTATTTTCCACTGAGGGCAGTGTCCCGTTTAAGTGTGGGGTGGCGGTATCGCATGCTATACTTCTCTGTTTGCACCTATGTTTGTTTGTTTACTTTGTTTATTTGAGTTTTACTTTGTTTATTTGAGTTCGTTTTTTTTGTTAGCTTCGCATGAAATTATTTTGACAGGCAGCATGAGATTATAACAAGAGTATGTGTTACAATTGTGACTATTGAGACGTTTAGAATCTAGTTGTGACTCATTATGTGATATTTTGTGGTTCAATTCCTTCACTTGTTGGGTCGAGAGTCTATATTACTTCCAATCAAGTCGACCATGTGCCTTGTGCTTGTGAGATAATAGTATATTCTATGTTTGTGGCTGATGCTAGAACTTGCCTGGTATGTATGCAAAGCGAAAATAAAGAGTGTAAGTTTAGGAGATGATTTAGGAATTTCTTTGGCAACCTATACATGTTTAGCTTCATTTTACCTACCCATGGACATCATCCTAGTTAACCCCTTTTGAGCCTTTAGCCTATTTCTTTGACAACCTTGCATGCAAGCCTAATCCATTTTTTTTCAAGACCATAATTTGATCCAAATTCCTAAGTACCTTAAAGTATAAAGTCATGTGACAAAATAAGAGGAAATTGGGTGAGTATGATGCTTTAGAATGTGTTGGTGCTTGAATTTGTTATGAAAAAGAAAGTGCTATCATAAGAGGTATGTTATGAAAAGAAAAAGGAAAAGAAAGCTGAAAAATGAATTGTGCTTAAAATTGAAAAAATAAAAGAGGAGAACAAGGGTGGTAGAATAAAAGAAAGAAGAAAGGTTGAAAGAAAGAATAAGTGTCAATGATACAATGTGATGTATTAAAGTGCTTAGGAACTTAGTCACTATTTCTGGCCAAAATAGTCCTACCCGTCCCTTAGCCTACATTACAACCATCAGAAGACCTATTTGATCCTAATCTTAGCATTCTGACATTTGGTGGAGTATTACACTAAGGGCAAGTCTATGGTCATCAGTTGCTGCATACGAATTCTTTGTGAGAGTGAGAGCAAGGATATTTTGATACCCATGTTTGAAAAATATGCTATACTTGTGAGTGATTATGGGTAATATATTGTGAGACACACACGGTTGATGAGTTTTGGATAGTTGTATATGATTCTACGCACCTTAACGTTTGCATGCGAGTTGATCACCATTACGAGTCTATGCTAGAGGTTAAATTGTTTCTACTTATAATCGAAAAGCTACTCTTTGTTGATAATTGTTGTGCTTGTCTTGATAAATATTTTGTGTTGTTGTTGTAATAACCCTAAGTTGATGTTTAGAAGGACATGATATGTTGTTCGAGGACGAACAAAGCTCTAAGTGTGGGGTGTTGATGATAGGCGAATTTACGCGCCTATATCAATATATTTTGCCCATATTTTAGCCTAGTTTTGAGAACAAATTATATATTTCATGCACTTTTAGTCCTTTTTCTTATAAATGAGCTAACGAACATGATTAGTAAAGTTTCAGGTATAAATGATGTAAAATTCAGCATTTTATGGCTTACTTGACGCAAAAGAAAGCTCACGAAGAAAGGAAAAGGAGTGTACACGCCTAAGGACCAAAACTGCTGCATGGAAAATCTGTCCCGGGCTAAAACAGCATTTCTGAAGACTTTGGGGACTTACAGACACATAGATGGATTTGGACAATGATACATTAACCTAGTACAATTGGGTTATGTATTTCATTAGTTTATTTGGATTATGATAATGTTATATTAACCTAGTACAATTGGGTTAAGTATTTCATTAATTGGTTATTTGTTTCATTAGCGTAGTAGGAGTAGGATATGGGTATTATAAATACCCTATCATGCTAGAGATTTCTATTCATTCCTCCCTTAGTGGAGAGAACAATCTTCTATTCAACAATTAATCTTCTTCCATCCCTCTCTTCTTCCACCACAACAATTCTACAACTCTTCTAATTTTTCCATTAATCTTATTTTCTTCTATTCTTAAAATCCGCAACAAGAGAATCGTTACTTTTGCTAAGGAATTCACGCCTCACTCCTACCACTTGTGCTACACGAAAATCATCAATCTTGTGGTATAATAACAACAATGCAAATTGTGATTTCCTTCGCATTCATGGGTAACTAAACTTCTCTGTTGGGGTTATGGAAGCCGTATGAGCTACTATCTATTGCTGTGAGTTTATGAGTTCGCGACACGTATACTGCTTATATCATTATTCTCTTCATCTTAATCTACATTCTTTGCGATTGCAAACGCAAGAATACGCCAGTCTAACATTTAACTTGTTCGAAAAAAAGGTTATTTGTCTGGAAAAGAGATAGTGTCAAGGTAGTAGGACACCCTTTCCTATTAAAAAGCTAGTGTCGTAACTGGACTAACCTCTTGGAGAATTCGTACCGTTAGATACGCTTTAAGCTCGAAAGAGTTAAAGTGAAATAGTCCTTGTTGAGGTCGAAAGACGCTTGGATTTACCATCGAATACAATTCTCTATAAGCAGTTGCATGTCAAAACTCTACACACTCATAGCCAATAGAGACGTATAACTCAGAAGGTGGACATAACCCCAACGCTTCAATTCTCATTGTTTACAACTCACGTAACATTCTTTCTTTTTATTTTGATACTTTATTTAAATTACTTGCACGATAAGAATCCCCCCTCTTACGAGACTTGCACCAAAAGTTTAGTAATTTTGCTTACTTGTTGGCCAAGCTATTCCCTGTGGGATCGATACCCAACCCAGGTTGGGTTCTATATTTGCTAACGACCGCTTTACACTCCTACGAGAGTTGTAGATTGAGCGTTATCAATTGACAATTCGTCGGCCCTCATCATCGCACCTGGGCAGTTTTGACTGCTTTCTGTAAAATGGCCATAACTTTCTACCCCGATACTGGATTTGGATGAAATTGGTATCGATTTAAAGCTAATTCAACTTCCCACATGACAATAAAAGTAAAATCTTAAAAATTCTACGTATATAAAAGTGGATTCATCTTAAAAAGTAAGTTTCTAACATACTTAAGATGATTACAAACTAGGTAGAAGTACAGGCTATTACAATATCTCCCCCTTAAGAACATTCATCCTCGAATGAGACTGAGTGAGAGGGGAGAAGATAAATTGACGTACATACTAAACATGAATAATTAGAACATGATCTCATGACTGACATGATTGATAACTAAATATATCATACCAAACATGCATATCTAATGCATGTGTAACTGATTCATGAATGCATGACTGAGTGTTCTGAGGAACTAAGTTTCTTACAATGAGAATGCTTATCTGATGCATGATTATATGACTGAACTGGTGCATGAATGCATGACTGAATATGCAATGGTATTTAATACCAAGTTTATAATGGAATTCTTACCATAAAATGGATACCAAGCTTGTAACTGAAATCTGAACATGAAATTAAAAAACTTAAGAAGAACTGTTACCTTGAGCTAGATCTGAGTTGGCGGAGAAGAGGTGAGGATACTTGGTCCGTATATCTGCTTCTACTTCCTAAGTAGCTCCCTTAATTGATTGATTCCACCAAAAAACTTTGACTAGAGAGACTTATTTGTTTCTCAGTCTACGAGTCTAAAAGTCTAGGATTTCGACTGGAATCTCTTCATAAGAGAGGCTATTTTAAATATCTATGCTCTGAATAGGGACTACGAATGCTGGGTCACCTATGCATTTCTTGAGAAAAGAGACATGAAAGACTGGATGAACTGAGGCTATATCTGAAGGCAATTCAAGCTCATAAGCTACCTAGCCAAAATGATTGAGACTTTTGAAGGGACCGACATATCGGGGACTGAGCTTTCTTTTCTTGCCGAATCTCTTTACTCCCTTCATGGTATAGATCCTTAGATAGATAAAGTCATTAATCTTGAACTCGAGATCCTTTACTAAACACGCATGAATAGGAACATGAGAACATGACTGAGTCTGTAACGTGTGACATGGACTGAGTATCATAAACTAAACTGAGCCATTGCGTACATGGCTTACGGATGAGATTGGAGATTGAGGGTCCACCCATGAGTACACACTACTCCAAGATAGGTTCCTTACATTAAAAGGAGATGACATGTTTAGGTAATAAAAGTTCAGGGGATTATAGTGTATCTCCCCTTTGGGACACTACGTCTCTCGAAGAATGCTGACTTGACCAAGATACTGAGAAGAGACTGGAATGATGCACAGGGAACCCACAAATGGAATCGTGATTGAATATTTGAAATTTGAGATTAAGTCATTAAACATGAACTGAGATGAGCACGCAACTGCTTGATTGGTCCATCTTAGGATGGTTACATCCATGACACTTTAAATAGTATGGCAAGGTGGACAGAATAGAAAAATATATAAACTTGTCTGTCTGACTGTCGAACTGAAGTACTGGCTATTCAAACTAATTCCTACTGACTGATTCATCTGATCTGCTGACTAACTGATAGCTGGGTACTGGGCATAAAGACTGAACTGTATTTAGTCTGAATAACTAGACTGAGAATTTGGAGTTTCTATGAATATAAAAAGGGACTAACTGAGTAACATGAGATAGCCGAGCATGAATTCATGAAATACTCATATTGTCTGAGAATGCAAGACCAGGCGTATAACATGATTCAAAACTATTCTATAAGCTGAAGTACTAAAACACTGATAATATGCGTAACTAATAACTACACGCTATGGTCAAGCAAACCTGAAATTAGACTGTGGTACTAATCTGATTTCTAAACTGAGGCTGAGGCTGACACTATATCTAATACTGTAGCAAAGACTGCAACTAAATTTGTAATTGAAACTCATACTGGGACTAAATGTTGGTTTCTAATAATTGAGGTTTAGACTGGTATTAAATTATTGAATTCTGATGGCTAAATAATTGATAACTGAAAGCCATGGTCCTGTAGGACTATCTGAGTCCTTTACTGAATACTGATTACTGAACTGATGCTATATAACTGAGGCTTGAGATATGGAATATTGACACCATGGATTCACCAAGAGGTCTAAACTGAGGGTATACGTGACATAACCTGAGTTTGGTTGATCACTGGGAGTGGAACATGAGTCATGTGGGCTAAGCATACTGTAAAGCATGAAATGAGTACATGAGTCAGGAGCTTCATGACCTGAATCTAAAGGTTTTGTATTCATGGGACATGATCCATACTATTGAGTAAACTGGAACTCCTTATACTGGGAACTGGAATCATACATGATTTTCACTAATGTGCACAAATATGTGCGATGATCACGGAGCTGACAGGTAGGACATAAATAGATATCATAATAATTGATGGGCTTTGATGATCTGTAATACTATTCTGAGATGGTCTGTATGATTATATTCACTACAGGAATAGATGAGGATGTCATCTATGAAGACTATGATGAACATGTCCAAGTACTGCTTGAACACATGGTTCATCAAGTCTATGAAGGCTGCTGGGGCATTGGTAAGACCAAAGGACATGACTAAGAATTTGAAGTGACCGTACCGAGTTCAAAAAGTTGTTCTTGGAATGTCACATTCTCTAACTCTGGGTTGATGATAGCCTGATCTGAGGTCTATCTTAGAGAAAAAGCTGGAACCCTGAAGTTGGCCAAACAAGTCATTAATTATGGGAAGTGGATACTTATTTGTAATCGTGAATTTATTGAGTTGATGGTAGTCTATACACATTTTGAGAGAGTCGTCTCTCTTTTGCACGAATAGAACTGGGGCACCCTATGGGGACACACTAGGTCTGATGAAACCCTTATCTAGGAGATCCTTCAACTGATCTTTCAATTCTCTAAGTTCTTCTGGTGCCATTCTGTATGGCGAAATAGATATGGGCTGAGTATCTAAAAAAAGATCAATGCCAAATCTGTTTCCCTTTCGGGAGGAACTCTGAGAAAATCTTTGGGAAACACATCTGAATTTTCATTCACTACTGAGACTAATTCAAGACTGGGAGTTTTAAAACCAGAATCCTTAACTCAAACAAGATGATAGAGACATCCCTTAGATATTATTTTCCTAGTACATAGATAAGAAACAAGCTGACCTCTGAATGCTGAAATACTAACTTTCACTCTAAGACGGGTTCAGTCAAAAACTTGAATTAGACAACTCTATTTCTGCAGTCGACTATGGCATAGAAGAAATGAAGCCAATCCATGCCGAGAATGACATCAAAATCCGTCATCTCTAATTTGACTAAGTTTGCTGAAGTGATTTTCTGAGATACCTTAATCGGACAATTCCTGTATACCTGTCGGGCTATGATGGTTTTACCCACTGGGTAGAGACTGAAAAGGGCTCTTCTAGAATTTTAGGACTGGTTCTGAAATCACCTGCTAGATAGGGAGTAACAAAAGAAAAAGAAGCTCATGATCTAGCAAAGCGTAAACATACACATGAAAGATCTATAATACACCAGTAATCACATTAGGAGAAATTTCCTAATCCTGTCGAGATTGGAGAGTATAGAGTCTATTTGGGCGTTGCCCACTGGTAGCACTGGAGGTGGCACCCTGCTGATTCGGATGACCTGATTGAGCTGAGGAATGATTATGCTGACCCTGAAAACGTGACAGGGGACAATTTCTAACTCTATGGCTTGGCTTGCCACATCCAAAACAGGCATTGTTGCCAGATTTGTAAATACCCTGATGGTTCTTACCATAAGTCTGACAAAGGGGATGGGTTTGGGCACTGCTAACACTGTCCTGAGGTTTAGGTCCTGGTGCCCTATCCCTGTAGCCGTCTCTGAAATTCAGCACTGGAACACTAGCTGAAGAAGAGGCTGGGACAACATCCTATTGATTGCTCTAAGCTACTACTGAGTAAGATAAAGTGAGGGAGTTGGTTCTAAATTTGCCATGAAAGGTACTAACTGATTTCCGATTCTCCTTTTGATAGCCCTTTTGGGAGACATATTCTATAATTTAAATAGAAGAACAGATTAGACTGGGGGTCTACATTTGAGCTTATGCTTACTGTCACGACATGAATACTGAAAGATGGGAAACTGTTCCTTAAACATCTCATAGTCTCTTGTCCATAAGTGTGGCGCACAACACACTCATGTATAAGACTCTACTAGATGTGGCTTTTCAGACTTCGTAGGACACTGTTGAACCTTTGGCTTTGATATCAAGTTTTTAACGCCCCAAATTTAGTACCCAAAATGCTACACGGTGCTCATGACCCTAAAAGACCATAAGCTAACCCATGACTGATAGAGATACCTGAACAGTGCATAAAAATACTATATAAATACGGAAATAAAGGTTGTAAGGCCGTAAGGTTCAAAACTGAGACATAATATCTGTTAAAATATAACATCTAGGTGGGGTATGAAATACCCAAAACAACTAAAATAGCTGTCTGAACATGCTAGTCCAAAAGCCACTAAACTGTCTGAATAAGGAGTTGATGGGATATATCCCCAACTAACTCTAACTACTAAAATAAATTAATGAGATACTAAAGTAATGGTTATGTCCTCAAAGGATGAGGATTCACTGCTAACTCTAACTGCTAAGACTGGAATGCTACTAATGCTCTAGAGCTCGTACTTCTGAACCTATGGTATAAAACACCATAGCGCAAATGCATTAGTACGTTTGAATGTACTGGTATGCATGTGAGGTAGGCTGAATGCAAAGGTTGCACATGCATGAACTATACTAATTGACTGGATAACATGAACGTGGAAATGCATGCATGAATACATAATAACTGTAACTGAGTTCGTGATAACATGATTACTTAATCTGAGTACTGATAACATAAGATACTGGTAGTTGTATAACTGAAATAATTGATACTGAGCAACTATATCTGATAGTATAGGTTCTGATGGAACTAGCTGAGTTCCGTACTGTTCTAAGTTGGTTGTATCAGACAGTTTTGAAATCTAAAAAACTATCTAAGTTCTTTTACTGAGACTAAATCAATGTATCTGATAGTCCTGATTCTATAACTGAAACTGTGGGACGTAGTCATCTAACCAAAATGCCCCAAATAATGCATTATAGCTAAGTTAAGGTCCAATCTGTAACCCCGATTAGAAGGGTGTCAATATCGCGCCACTAGTAAGGACAAGCTGTGGGTAACCCTCATCTGACAGTGTCCCCAAAAGAGAATGGTGGGGCCCTCATCTGACAGTGCTTATCCACCTCATCAACCCTCATCTGGCAGTGTTGATGTCTTAATCTATGATGGCTACATAGTTCTGGAATGCAAAGATGACTTCTAAGAATCACACCCTCATCTGACAATGTGTGTTCCCATCCTTGGGTTTACTCGGTGCTAATTCCTACTCCCATCTGAATAGACACTGAACATGAATTATTGAACTGAACTGGATTGAATTATCTAAGTTCCGTTGACTAGCGGAATACTACTGAGATTACTGAATTTCTGAGATTTCTGAGATTACTGAGTTTTCCTGAGTCACATGACTGACTGAATTTCTATGAACATGGCTCGACTGAGAGTATCTTGAAAAATGACACTGGCTTTAGGCACACAGCTAATTATCGGGTACAAGTACCCCCAGAACTCGATAGCATGAAACTAACAAAGCATGACTTTCTTGAATAAATGACCACATCAACAATCCATAACTCCTTGACAAAGACATTTTATCAAATACTTGGCATGCATGAACTTGTACATGAATGTGGATTTCATATTATTAGACTAGTATAGCACTTTTCCTTCACATAGGCATTTAATCAAACACATGGGGAGCATTCTTTGGTTATACAACCATCAACACATCTAATAATCATGGATACATCAATCAACTTGTAAATTGAAGGGGTTTATCATGGTTATTATGCAAATCTTCATATACTAGGGTCAATCATTGGAAGAATGTAATTTAAAACATGAATCAAAACCCCACAACATTATGAACATGAAATTTCAATTCTATTTATATCATGAACATTCATAAATACACAAATCTTTTATTTTGAAAAGAGATTCTTAAGCTTCATGGGTGAAAGGGACCCATGAATCAACATATGACATACCTGGGTTGTGAGTTTCTTGAAGTTCTTGGACTTGAAGAACTTAGAATTTCTTAGTTTCTTGAAGAATGATTTGGATCTTGTTCTTGGGGATTATCTTTGAGAGAAAACCCTAATTTGATGTTGTAGATGGATAATGAACTTATAAGCCTTGATTTGATATTATTAGGGGTTAAAATGAGTGGAAAAAGACCCAAAAACCTTTTTTAAAATGACTTTAAAATAACTGAACGAACTATATAATGGTGGGCACGATGGTCCATCGCTGGGTCGACGGTCCATCGGTCCTAACCATCGCACTAGGCAAAATAGTGGTTCACTGCCTCTGCTGCGACAGCTTGGACGACGGTCCGTCGCTAGCTCGACGGTCCTTCAGCCTGAGCCATCGCCCTTAGGCAGAAGCTGGTCTCACTACCTATGCTGTGATGGTTTGGGTGACGGTTTTTCGCTAGCTCGACGATCCGTCGGCCCTCATCATCGTACCTGGGTAGTTTTGACTGCTTTCTGTAAAACGGTCATAGCTTTCTAACCCGATACCGGATTTGGACAAAATAGGTATCGTTGGAAAGCTAATTCAATTTTTCATATGACAAAAAGTGTCAATATTAAAAATTCTATGTATATAAAAGTGGATTCATCTTTCAAAGTAAGTTTCTAACATACTTGGGATGATTTTAAGCTAGGTAGAAGTACTGGGTATTACAGACCTTAATTCATACATAAAGAAATTTCAAACTAAACTATTGATATTATCACTCATGAATAATTAAATTCATCGAGCTTGAGTCTATCTAGACACATCCGAAGGCTAAAATTTTCGCCGAAAAGTTTGAGGTGACCTACTAAATAAAATATTGGCTATTTTGGACACAAGTTGATATTGCAGAGATTTATTATGAAGAAATGGTTCATTACACTCGGACAACCCATCACAGTTTATTTTGGACTTAGAAAATTTGGAGCACCAAGTTGTTGGTGCTACCCGGAGCACAAAGGGTAAAATGCATTTTATGCATATGTTTTATGCTTTAAAGTGTAAATGGCATATGGGGCATGAGATTTATGCTTTATACACCTAGTAACCTGATGAGTATATATAGCTCATTTTTACTCATTTTTCACCTTGACTTTTAAGAGATAAACCCTAAAATAGTGTGAGGGCTTAAGAGTGAAGCTTGTGGGTGCTTAGGAAGCTAGATTAAAGTCTGTCTATTGATTCATTTACGAATTTAAGGTGATATTTTATTTTTTTTCTTACTTTAATTCTTGATTCATTATTCAAAAATTCCAAAAACTTTATTACTTGATTAATCCCAAAATTTCACTCCTTTTTACTTGAATAATGCTCTTAATCTTACAATTACTTGTTTTTTATTGATTTAATCTTCAAAACATCTTTGATTCTTGATTTTTAACGAATTTCAAAGTTTTACCCAGAAGAGACTAAAAATAGTTTTTTTTTCAATTTGAACCTCATTTTTTACTCGATTTGACTTGGATTTTCAACTGTAGATTATTAAAGGTATGGGGAATATGTTTTTGAAGTAAAGTTATGATTTTTCCTTTTTTTAAACAAAATCATTTCGGGGGTCCACTTTGACCCCAAACCAAAAATTGGAAATATGGGTATCGTTGGCTTTGTTTTGATGCATAGATTCTATATTTTTTGTTTTAGTTGATTTTGGTATCATTCGAGAGAAGTACAGTTGCGGTATCAAAGTGTAGCGGATCGACTTTGTCCTTCGAGGTAGGTTATGGATTAACTCTTCAGACTGAAGTGGGTAGTCAATTTGTATAGCAAAATGCATGTTAAGGGTGAGAACTAATCATGAAATATGGTTATCTATATGTTGTGCTCGTGTGAATGCCTAAATATAATGTAATTGTTAAATCTGAGATATCATGTGATATGTGTGATCGTGTGGGGTCTTATGTGATGATTAATAATCTTGAATACATAAGAATAATTGTATTGCATTGTTAGAAATGCCTATTGTGATGGTTTTGGTGTATTGTGATATATTCATACTTTCTGGACATGTGAATCATGTGAAAAATTCATGGATAGTGGAAATAGTGAGTGGATATTGGCTCACGTGGTTGTGGAAATATAACATTATGGTTGGTTGTGGAAATACTTTATATGGATTAATTATGGAAATACACCATGTGGATTGGTTGTGAAAATACGCATTTTGAATGGTTGTGAATCTTGCATCATCATTCTCGTGTCATCATATGCATCATTTCACTTGTTAGATTTATTGCTTTATTTTACTTGTTATGCGTGTATACTTGATTTAAGTCTTGTTCTATGCATGTTGTATTGACCCGAGACTATCCTCTAGACGTAACACGGTACTTAAGGTCACAAGTGACCCCAAGATAAGTCATGATCTGGCACAAGCTCTAAATGCAAAGAGAATGTAACTGAAGAACATCACTGAAGAAAATCAAAACAATTTAAAAGTATCTGACAATCAAAACAATATTCAAAGGTAACTGAAGAACATCACTGAAAAATGTGTCTAACTGTCTGACTATCTGAAATCCTCTAAACATGATGAGCTATTAGGACAGGTCCCCAACAAACTCTGACTAACTGAAATGAAATAAAGTAAAAGTACTGGAATGAATAACTAATAAAATAACTAGTCATGTCCAATGAGGACTCGCCAATATTATAGTTGGGTGGCACGAGCATGAAAAGTGCGATTTGAAAACCGAGCATCCAAACCTATGTTATAAGACAATATAGTGCAAAAGAGAGTATGTGGTCTGTACTTTGAATGTACTGGTATGTAAGATGGGAAACTAGATGAGATACATATATACTGCGCATGAATGCATGATCATGAAAATCGAATGCAAGACCAAGTATAAATATGTACTGAAGTAATCTGAATAACTGACTAACTATTATACTGAACACTTGGCCAAGCAAACCTGAACTAAATATAATCTAAATACTGAACTGAAAACTGTGGGAACAAACATGTAACCAACATGCCCCAATCTGAGCTAATCAAGTACAGCCTGTAACCCCAGTTGGAAGGATGCTAATACCTTTCCAAGGGTACCAACACTGGCTGGTGTAGATATACTAAACTAATGTCCCGAAGGACTAAAGTGTTAGTCCTCTACTGGAGGATGACCCCTATTAGGGTGTCAGTCCTCAACTGGCGGGTGAACCCTCATAACCTATCAGGCAACATAGTTTTGGAACTTAGGTACTTCTACTAAAGATATCAATCCTCAACTGGTGGGTGAACCTTCATCCCTGCATTCACTCGGTGCTAAGTCCTACTCATAATTGAACTGACACTGATGTTGATTAAATGTTTAACATGACTAGTGTTGACAAATACTCCACATGATAATATTCTGAATTTAATGATACAAGCATGCTCTTAATAACTTGTAACCTAAAATCTGTAACATGTATAAATATCTATGTATCGGGTATTCACAACCCACCAGCACAGACTATTGCAACGGAACATGATAAGGAATAAACTAACCATGGTATAGAAAATCATGAAGAGTACTCAATATTTCAATAACTGATCATGTTATAGACAAGTGAATATTGAATTTAATCCTGATTGTATCATAATCATTCCTATTTGGGTCATGCTCCCTAAACTACCAATGGATTACTGACCGAGTAATGCTTTGAGTAAAATCATGAGTGCAATAAGAAAGCCATTATACTCGGATAGGATTACTGAAACTATGGAAAGATTCTCTTTTGCCCGGGTTTTAGTGAAGGAGGATGTAGCTCAGCCACTAGTGGAATTAGCGGAGATATCCTCCCGGATGGAAATTATACCCAACGAGTAGATTATAAGTGGAGACCAAAGTATTACCATCATTACATATATTTGGGGAATGAAGAGGAGGACTTTGAAATTAAGCAGGAACAGCTACAACATAATAAGGATTTTCAAGAGGCTTCATGAAGAAGAAGAAGAAGAAGAAGAAATAAAGGTCAAAGAGGAAATAGTAGACTTCTGCATCAAAACTGGGTTGGCCGCAAGGAGGAAGAAGATACAAATGTAACTACAGCAATTTCTCCACCACTTGTGGAGCAATCTATACCCATAAGAGTCTCAAACAAGCAGGGTGGCTCGCATGAGATAACACCTAGTGTGCAACAGTCCACTCCGGTGAACCAAAATAGGATTCTAATGACAAACCTGTACCATTATTTAAGTGAGGTGTTAATAGAAGGGACCTCTGGTCTGAGCACTGATCTAGGGGGAACATATACCCCACACCTTACCCCCTCCCTATGATCATCTCTACATGGAATATTAGGGGCTTAAATCAGCACCAAAATCTAAAAGAAATTTGGTTTTTTTCCATAAATATAAAGTGGAAGTATTTGGATGTCTGGAGACTAAAGTTAAAGAACATAAAGCCAATGCTATATTAAGTAAGATGGTAAGGTTGGAATACAAAATACAACTATCCTATGGATCCCTATGGCAGGATTTGGGTCATATGGAAATCCCAAATTCAGCTGTAAATCTTACACACCAGTGTGCAGTTTATACACTGCAAGGAGATGTCTACCTCCTTTAACTCTCTTCTTACTATAGTATATGAAAATAATGAGGCTACAAATTGAAGATCATTATGGAAAGACCTGATTCAGTTGGGACACAACATTATGGAACCCTGGCTACTTAGTGGTGATTTTAATGCTATCCTTAGCTCTGAGGACAGGTTTGGATATAGTGTGAATCTAGTGAAACGCAGGAATTTTGGGATTGGGTAGATGAACTTCAACTTATTGCACTAAAGTCTAAGGGATGACATTTCACTTTTTGTAATAAACAGGACCACGGATCCTGAGTTTATTTAAAAAATAGACTGGTCCTTTGGAAATGTCTATTGGTTACAATCTTATGGGAATGTACAGGCAGAATTTCTAAACCCTAAAATCTCTAATAATTCTCCAATTGTTATGGAACATAGACTTGTTGTAACCATGAAGTCAAATCCATTTAAATTGTATACAACTGTGTTAAACTATCCTAATTTTCAGGGTATAGTGCAGTGGGTATGGAATCAGCAAATTAGGGGCTCTCATATGGTACAACTGTGGATCGTATTGAAAACTCTGAAGCTAGAACAAAAGGGGTTGAACACCTATTTGGCATCCTATGCTAAAAGGCTTCAGTTAGCAAGAGTACACTAGGAGGTTATTCAATGTCAGATAAATTATAGGCCATAGGATTAGGTTTTGATTGAAGAAGAATAAAAGGTTCTGCAGGAGATCACTAAATGGAGTTTGATTGAGGAACAAGTACTTCGACAAAAATCAAGGGACACATGATCACTAGTGGTGATGCAAATTACCAAATATTTTTATGCCTAGTTGAATATAAAAACTTTTATGAATAGTATACATTCCATTTATGATGAGGATAGAACTTTGCTCGCTGAACCTGAGAAGATAGAGCAAGAATTCATTTCGGTCTTTCAGAGACTTATGGATACCACAATAGGTGTTGTTCCAAGTCCAAATGCAAAAGTAGTTACGAATGGTTATTGCCTTACTCATTAAAAAAAATCTTACTGATTCAAATGGTGACTGATCAGGAGATTTTGGATACTGTTAAAGAATTACCTTTAGATAAGGCCCCTGGAATTGATAGGTTTCCTATTAAATTTTTCAACCAAAATTGGTAAACAGTGCAACTATCTATAAACAATGCAGTGAAAGAATTCTTCTGGGAAGGTAAATTGTTCAAGTCCTTTAGTCATACAATTATTTCCCTCATTCCAAAAGTACCAAATCCAATTGTTAGTAAAGACTTTAAGCCTATTGCATGTTGTATCATAATTTATAAGATTATTACTAAGATCTTGACTAAGAGAATTAAGGGTATAGTCGGGTTACTAGTGAATCACCCCCAATTAGTATTTATTGAAGAAAGAAGTATTGTAGATAATGTGATCCTTAGTCATGAAATTTTGAAATGGTGTACGAGGAAAGCGATGTCTACTAGGTGTGTTATGAAAGTTGATCTTCGCAAAGCCTACGATCCTATTGAGTGGGATTTCTTAAAGTTTATTCTGCCAGACTATGGTTTCCCCCTAAAGTTCATAAATTGGGTGATGGAATATGTTACTTCTATGTCTTATTCCTCGGTGATAAATTGCATCCTAACAGAGCGATTTCAAGGTAAGAGAGGCATTCGACTTGTGATCTTATGCCACACTATCTCTTTGTCTTAGCCATGGAGTATTTGAATAGAGAACTAGCAGCAGTGGCACAAAACCCTGTTTTTCAGTTTCATCCCAGATGCAAAAATTTAAAATTATTGCACATTTGTTTTGATGATGACTTTTTAATGTTTTTTAAGGAAGAGCAGCAATCAGTGATCCTTATTACGCATGCTTTTAAGAAATTCTCAAAGGCATCTAGTTCAAGTTGTGAGAAGAGCTTTATCTATTTCTTTGATGTTCAACCTGGGGTAAAGCAGGATATTCTCAAATGGCTATAGAAAAGGTTCACTACCATTTAAATACTTAGGAGTCCCCTTGTCATCAAAAAACTCTCTCACTCAATGTATGCCTGTGGTGGATATGATTACAAAAAGAATCAAATGTTGGACATCAAAACTTCTAAGTTATGCTAGGAGGCTACAACTTATCAAGTCTTTGGAATGCAAACTTTTGGTATCAAATGCTCCTCATTCCCAAAAAGATTATGAAACTGATAGAACAAGTATGCAGAACCTACTTGTCCACTGGATTTATGGATAACTCAGAGAGCCCTAGTATCTTGGGAGAAAATATGTCAAACCTAGAGGAGCAGGAGGGATGAATGTAATCCACTTATGTAAATGGACAGAACTACCATACTAAAACAATTTTGGGCTCTTGCTTCAAAGAAAGGTTGTTTATGGGTAAAATGGGTTAATATTTATTATATGAAACATAAGGCAGTTGAATATTGTTTAATCCCTGGTAATGCTACTTGGATTATTAGGAAAATTATAGAATCAAGAAGGTTTATCATGGTTGTTCGAACCCTATAGGGTGATCTGTACAACAGGTTACATATAATGATACAAAGAGAAAAGTTTAGTGTTAAGAAAATATATACCACCCTTAGACATCTCTTCAAAAAGGTGCAGTAGAGATGTCTTACATCCTACCCAACTGTTCATCCTCAATAAAAAGTTTGTCTATCGTTAGCTTTGCATAGAAGACTGCCTACAGTTGCTAGATTGCAGAAGATTAGTATTGTAGTGTCTGGTGAATGTTGATTTTATGGTGACCATAAAGAAACACTGGAACACTTGTTTTTTATTATCAGATTACAAGGAGTCTATAAAGTAGAATACTACATTGGCTGGGTGAAAACAATACAATGAGAAGTTGGCAGGATGAAATTTCTATGGCCATGTATTGGGCAAAAAAGAGATATAGTAATGAAGGCATTTTTAGTTGTACTTTTGCAATGATGGTGACAGTAATCTGGAGAGAAAGAAATTTAATACACTTCCAAGGGTATCAATTCCAATTATTGAGAATGATCAAGGAGATCTCCATCCATATCCACATTAGAGGTGCAAGATTAAAAAAGTGGCAACCATATCTGCAGTTATTAAAGCACACGCCTTGAGTGGGGAGCTATAAAAGTTTCTTTTCATGGCTTTAGTTGTATAGATTATATCTTATTGTACTTGATATGGTCTTTTACATAGCTAATAAGGAAGGGAGAAACAGGAGTCAGGCCTGTTTAGCTTTGTAATGAGTTTCACTTTGTGGAATTAATAAAATCATTAACTACAAAAAAAAACTATGGAAACACAATTCTCATGGGGAATCATATTATCATGGTTCATGACCATAACAACTAAGATAAAGTTGATGAATCTCATATTTGACTTGGAACCCAATAAAAGAGACAAGGGTTTTTACTTCTAAATTAATGAAGTTCATAGGACTCAATGGGCGGAAGGGACCCACCAATAAAATTCCATATACCTGAGTGAGAAAACCTTGGGGAAATTACTTGGGATTGAACTTGAACTTTAAGAATCCTAGTTGCTTCTTAGGAGGAGAGAAAACAACCCCTTGTAACCGCTTTGGGTGGAAATTTGATTAATGCATGAATTACGAAAGTTTGGGCCTTTTATACCATCCTTTGGGAAACCTAAACGACATTGGCATGGCTTTTAAAGAAGTAGGAAAAGGCTTAAACATCCCTGAGAAATCGTGATGGAAATCCTACTCCCAGTCGTTACGGCTCACCTTATGACTCGTTACGACTGGTCACGAGTCGTGGTCTGAGTCAGAACCTAGAACTTGAAAGTTCAAGCCTTCACTATCCTGACTACGATTCCCCTTTTTATGAATCGTAGTCACTAATTATGAGTCATAAGATAGACTCATCATCACTGGGCTAAGGCTGGGGGACACCCTACTATTTTGACTACGAGTCTTTCCTATGACTCGTAGTCACTGGTTACATTCGTAAGGTAGACTCATCATCCCTAGGCTAAAACTGATGGTCCTTTATGTTGTGACTACTACTACTCATAACAGCATGTAACATCAAATTAAGGGTTGTCACATGAGTCGTATCCACTAGAAGTTGAATGATACAAAAGGGGAAAATTTGCATAGTCGAGTCTTCAACTCTTAAAAACTCTTCTCATAAGAATCTGACCACAGAAGTTTTCTTCTGAATCATTATGTACATAAGAGAAGCAATAGAAGAAAATCCCTCAATAAACTGTCTATATTAACCGGCTAAAAAAAAGAAAATCCTTATATCTGATAGAGAGGCGGGTCTAGGCTAGTTTCTTACTGCTATGGTATATTAAAGATCAACTCAGATGCCATTACTGAAAATAATGTGACCAATAAAATCTATTTATTTCAAACAGAATTCACACTTTTTGAACATAACAAATAATTGGTGATCCCTAAGGGTCCGCAAAACAATTCTCAAATAGTCTGCGTACTCACCTTCACTATACTAAAAAATGAGGATGTCATCTATGAATAATATGATGAACATGTCCAGGTACTACATGAACACTCTGTTCATCAAGTCTATAAAAGCTACAGGAGCATTCATTAGTCCAAAAGTCATAACTATGTATTCAAAGTAACCATACCAAGTTCTAAAGACTGTTTTTAGAATGTCACATTCTCTAACTCTGAGTTGATGATAGCGGGATCTAAGTTCTATCTTAGAGAAATAATATGCACCCTGAAGTTGGTCAAACAAGTCATAAATTCTAGGGAAAGGATACTTATTCTTGATTGTAACTTTCTTCATCTGACGGTAGTCGATGCACATTCTGAGGGAACTGTATTTCTTGCGCACAAAAAGAACTGGGGAACCCTATGAAGAGACACTAGGTATAATGAATCCCTTATATAAAAGTTCTTTTAAATATTCTTTCAATTATTTAAGCTAATTTAGAGCCATTCTGTCAGGTGGAATTGAAATAGGTTGGGTATCTTGAAAGAGATCTATTTCGAAATCAATTTCCCATTCGGGAGGAACTCCAGACAGATCTTCAAAAAATAATTTTGGATCTCATTACCTACCAAGACTAACTCAATACTTAAAATCTCATATTTTGAGTCCTTGATAAGGATAAGATGATAGATGCAACCCTTAGAGATTATCTCCCTTGCTTAAGGTTGGAGACGAATCGACTTATAAGCACTGAGGTACTATCCTTCCATTGCATCTATGGATCATTAGGAAGCTAGAACTAAACTATGTTGTTTGTATAATGAAATAAGGTATAACAAGAGTGGAGCCAATCCATGCCAAGGATAACATCAAAATTGGTTATTTTCAACTCTACAAGATCGACTAAGGTAACCTTTCGGGATACTATGACTGGAAATTTTTGTACACAGGTCTAGCTATAATGGAACTACTTATGGGAGTCAATGCTGAGAAGGGTTCTATAAGAATTTTAGGACTAACTCCAAAATCTACTGCTATAGAGGGAGTCATAAAGGAAAGTGTGGCTTCGGGGTCTTAATCCATATACATGAATGTAAAGAACTTGTAACATGCCAATAACTACATCAGCAGAACCTTCCTGATCTTATCGATTTTGAAGGCCATTGAGTCTATTCTAATGCTTTCCACTAATGGCATTAGAGGTAGTGCACTGATTAATCGGGAGACCTGCTGAAATCGAAGAGTAATTAGTCTGACCCTGTTGATGAAGATCTTTACCCCTCTGGGAAACCACTAGGCAATCCCTAATTCTAAGACCTAGCTTGCCATACCAAAAACATACATCACTGTCATCCATGCACTCACCCTTGTAGTTCTTACCACACCTCTTGTAGACTGGGTTAGTGCAACTACTATTCATACTACCTTAGGAGTTAGAACCTGGCACTCTATCATGAGTGTCTTGTCAGAACTTAAGCACTGAAGCACAGGTAGAACATGGGGTAGGGGCTAAATATTTATAGAAAAACTTAGAACGATTCCCACCATCTAACCTCTACTGAGAAAAGTTAAAACTACTAGTTCTGGACCTCTTATTCTCCCTTTCCCTTTCCTTAGGCTTCTCCTCCTCAATCTATTGAGCATGAACCATTAACCTGGAGAGGTCCATATCCTTAATCAATATAGTTGTTCTGGAATCTTTGACAACATCCTCTGAAGTATCTGATACAAACTTACTCATTTGGGCCCTTGAACCAGCCACCATAGTCAGAGTATATCTTACTAACTGAGTGAACTTAATTGAAATACTCTTTCACACTCATGTTACCCTACTTAAAATTAATGAACTTGTGCACCTTGATCTCTGTTATCTCGAGTGGAAAGAACCTATTTAGAAAAGCAGTAGCAAACCTCTCCCACTTTATATGCCCTACGTTGACACCTCAATCTTCCTTCCACTTGTAAACCCGGGTGTAAGCCACCCCTTAAAACTGGTAAGCAGCTAATTTAGTACTCTCACTCAGGATAACTCCCATAATATCAGTTAGTTTCAGTACACAGTCTAAAAACTCTTGTGGATCCTCCTCAGACTTGGATCAAGAGAACACTGAGGGATTAATTCAGGTGAAATCTCAGATCCTTTTATTGCCATATTTGTTGTTGGGTTGATGGGGAAAACAACTTATTGGTTATTTTAGACATCCATGATTAGGCTAGTGCTGTGAAGGCTGCCCTAAATTTAGCGATAGAGACCTACTCACTCAAAGGGTTTTTAGGAATAGGTGGTGTTGGATTATCCTCATTACTCATTCCATTAATCCTTAGGAATTTTATATACAGGGTAGAGAATGAATTATAAGGAGTTTATCAGAGCTTACTCTCCATCACGCGACATGAATACCAAAAAAATTGAGCCTTTCCTAAAACATTTCATTCCATGTTTCACACCCCTAAATAAGACTCTACTTAACGCAGCTTTCAGACAACCTAGGACATTTTAAACCTTGTTCTCTAATACAAAGTTTGTCACGACCCGAGATAACCCCCTAGTCATAACATGATGCTCAAGGTCACAAGTGACCCCAAGCTAACCTATGATCTAGAGCAAGTTGTAAATACTGAGAGAAGGTATCAAAATACAGTGCAAAAGTCATTTAAAAGTATCTTACAATCAAAATAATATTTAAAGGTAATTGAAAAACATCAATAAAAAATGTATCTAACTGTCTGAAAGCCTCTAAACATGATAAGTTATGGGCACAGGTTTCCAACTAAATCTGACTAACTAAAATGAAATGAAGTAAAAGTATTGGAATGAATAACTAATAAAATAACTAGTCCTTGCCTAAGGAGGACTCACCAATTCTACAGTTGAGTGGCATGGGAATAAACTAAGTGCAATTTGAGAGTCGAGCGACCGAACCTATGTTATAAGACAACATAGCGCAAAAGAGAGTATGCGGTCAATACTTTAAATGTACAGTCGTGTGAGATGGGAAGCTAGTTAAGATACATCTATATTTAACATGGATGTATGATCATGAAAATCGAATGCAAGACCAAGTATAAATATGTACAAGTAATATGAATAAGTGAGTAACTATAATACTAAATATTTGGTCCAGCAAACTTGAACTAAATAAAATCTGAATACTAAACTTGAAACTATGGGAGCTAATATGTAATCAACATGCCCTAATCTGAGCTAATCGGGACCAATTGTAACCCCAGTTGGAAGAGTGCTAGTACGTTGCCAAGGGTACCAACACTAGCTGGCGTGGATCCACTAAATAGATGTCCTGAAGGACTAGGGTGTTAGTCCTCTACTGATGGGTAAACCCTATTAGGGTGTCAGTACTCAAATGGTGGGCGATACCTTATAACCTACGTTGGTGACATAATTCTAGAATTTTGGGACTTCTACTAAAGGTCTCGACCCTCAATTGGTGGGTGAACCTTCATCCACGTATTCACTCGTTGTTAAGTCCTACTCCCAACTGAACTGACATTGATGCTGATAAAATGCTTAACATGACTGGTACTGACAAACGCTTAACATGATAATTTTCTAAATATAATGATATAAGCATGATCTGAATGACTAGTAACCTAAAATTTGTAACATGTATGAATATCTAGGTATCGGGTGTTCACAATCACAGCACAAACTATTACAAAGAAACATGATAAGGAATAAACTAACCAAGGTATAGCAAATCATGAAGAGCACTCAATATTTCAATAACTAATCATATTATGGACAAGTGACATTATCAAACATATGGAAACACAATTCTCAAGAGGAAGCATATATTCATAGTTCATGACCACAAAAACAAAGATAAAGTTGAATCTCATATTTGACTTGGAACCCAACAAAAGAGAAAATGGTTTGTACTTGTAAATTAAGGAAGTTCTTGGGACTTAATGAGTGAAAAGACCCACTGATGGAATCCTACATACCTGAGAGTGAAAACCTTGGGGAAACTTTTGGGATTGAACTTGAACTTGACGAACCCTATTTAATTCTTAGGAGGATAAAAAATCACCCTTGGTAATTGCTTTGGGTGGAAATGTGATTAATGTATAAATTGGAAAAGTTTAGGTTGTTTATACCATCCTTTAGGAAGCCTAAACAACATGGGTTTGGATTTTTAAGAACTGGAAAAAGACTTAAAAGTCCCTAATAAATCATGTTGGAAATCTCGCTCCCAGTCTTCATGACTCACCTCACGACTCATTACGACTGGTCACGAGTCATGGTCTGAGTCATAACTTAGAATTTGAAAGTGTAAGACTTCACTATCCTGACTAAGACCCCCCTTCTTACGACTCAAAGTCACCGATTATGAGTTGTAGGAAAGACTCATCATCACTAGGCTAAGGCTTGGGGACACCCTACTGTTTTGACTATGAGCCCTTCCTACAACACGTAGTCAATGGTTACGGGTTGTAAGGTAGACTCTCCATCCCTAGGCTAAATCTAAAGGTATTTTCTGTTGAGACTACGACTACTTGTAATGACTTGTAACATCTAATTATGGTTCATCACATTAGTCGTAGCCACTGGCAACTGACTGACACAAAATGGAAAAATTTGCATAACTTTTTGCCACGATCTAGGATTATGGTGAAAATTGCGACTTCGGAAAGCTAACTTAGTGGACTATCTTATAAGGGGTCTAAAGCTTTAAATTTTAGGGTATTCCATATGTGCAATAGAAACACTAGAAATACCAAAATTATAGGAAATATTGAAATTGGAAATACTAGAATAATTGGAAATGTTAGAAAAAACTAGAAATACTAAATATTACTTAAGGTTGTGTGCCAATCTCAAGTCTATGTGTCAATCTCAAGGTTGTGTGCAAACCTCGTTCATCATCATCATATTATTATTATACATTGCATTTGCTATATTATTATTGATGTTGTGATTGTATTTCCATATTGACTTGTTGTATGTCTAGTTTCTATGTATCCTTTTGCTTATACTTGACCATCCTGTATGTAAATGTTTTACTTTGTTTATACTTGAGTGTGATATAAAGTATACTTGTGTTATACTTGTTATATTATTATTGTATTTATGGTATTTATTAAAACTATTAGTGTAAGCGGTGTGGGCTACCGTTGTAGGATATTTTTTTATTATAGGTGGCGTGCCCTTAGTGTGCATTTTGTGTACTTTATTTTTTACTTTGATCGATCGGCCTATGATACCTACTGAGTACAAATGGATCGTATTCATTCCTACTGTACCCTTTCGGTGTAAATTCTAGTTAAGGTGCGCCCCACATTGCTTAACTCAAGAGATTATTGGATTTTTTAAGGTAGTTGATGATTTTTAGGCGTTCAGATATCTTCCACTACCTTTATCTATAGACTATGTCCTTACATTCACTTTGGAGACAGAGTTTCTCTTATATTTGGATATCTTATGTATATGTATGGATTCGAGTTATACTAGATACGTTCTTATATTGTTGACACCTGGTGCTGGGACTTATGGATAAATTGTTATGTTTTTTTCCGCATTTGTTATACGTGT
Organism: Capsicum baccatum var. pendulum; assembly: GCA_030864225.1. Lineage (NCBI taxonomy): Eukaryota > Viridiplantae > Streptophyta > Magnoliopsida > Solanales > Solanaceae > Capsicum > Capsicum baccatum. Next base: position 58,646,800 of record CM061553.1, on the reverse strand, counting down.
ATGATGCAGATTCATTCTAGAAGCCTTACCATGGGGTTATTATTATCTTTTTTCCTATTGTATATTAGTTAGGGTGATAGTCTTATATGTCAAGGTTCACCGCGAGAAGTACCAACATGACCCTTTGGATTTTGGGTCGTGATAAATTGGTATCAAAGAAGCCACATTTTATCAGTCTCAATGGTGTAAGAACAAGATGTCTAATAGAGCCTCGCAGATCGGTACATAGGTATCTGTATCTACCTTTGAGAGGCTATAGGATGTATTTAGGAAAACTTTTCTAATTTTATTCCTTATCGTGTGAATTTTTTGTATACTTTAAGTTTTGAGTTGTGTTTGACTCTTTGTGTGAAGAACGTGTTGACTAGGTCCTGCAAGGTTAAAGATGCGAAGCCTTCTCCCAGAGGTCGAGCTCGAGTTGTGGACGGACTCGAGTGGATAAGCCCATGGATCAGCCCTATCTAGGAGGAGTGCTAGGGGACTCTCCCATGAGCCTTGTGTTGGATACTTCTCATATGGTTATGTTTGGAATGTCTTTTTAGAGCATTATGGATCTTAGAGCATCGCAGGGAGGCTCCAAGAGGGTGTGCCATTTTGGGGAGTTTAAAGGTCAGGCTCCCCATGGTAGAGATTTTAGAAGTTCTCGTGGATATCAGGGTAGGCCAGTGTAGGCGGCTTTATAGAGTTCAGGTGGTGGATTTTTTGGTTCAGAGGTGCAGGAGGGCCATCAGGGCAAGTTTGAACTTTACTACGTATGTGATGAGACTATCCATATAGCCAAGGACTGTCCCTGTCGTATAATTAGAGCTACTCTTATTTTAGTGGTGAGATGTAAGGGTACTACCAAAGGTATGACCTCGAGGTAGTGAAGCTTGTGGTAGTATTCATGGAACTATTCATCCAATTAGTGGTCATGGTTAGTGTTATGTTATACCTACTAGGCCAGAGAAAGAGCCTTATGATATTGTGATCCCAGGTATAATCCCCATTTATTTCAGATCTGCATCTATATTATTTGACCCCGAGTCAACTTTCTCCTATATGTCTGTATATTTTACTTTGGGTTTTGATTTTGGTAGTGAGCCTCTTGTCATACTATTCATGTATCTACCCCTATAGGAGATTCTTTAATGGTGGATCGGGTGTACCAATGTTGTGTTGTGACCTTTTATGGTTGTGAGACTTGGGTAGATTTGATTATGTTAGATAATGTTGATTTTAATGTTATTTTGGGTATGGATTGGTTGGCTTCTTATCATGTTGTCTTAGATTATTTTACTAAGACTGTGACTTTAGCTCCGCCGGGTGTACTAAGGATAGCTTGGAAGGGTACGCTTTATTTGGGTCCTAAGAGGATCATATCTTATGTTCAGGCTTGTAGATTAGTTGAGAGGGGATGTTTATCGTATTTTACTTATATTTGTGATACTATTGTTGTTTCACCTCCTTTATAGGATTCTGTTTGTGTTGTCCATCAGTTCGTGGATGTGTTCCCTACGAATTTACCTGGTATGCCTCCAGACCGGGATATTGATTTCGCTATTGATGTTGAGCCGGGAACCAAGCCTATTTTTGTTCCTTCTTATAGGATGGCCCTAGTCAAGTTGAATGAATTGAAGGATTAGTTGCAGGGATTATTGGATAAGGGATTTGTCCAGCCTAGGGTATCGTCTTAGGGTGCACATGCCTTGTTTGTGAAGAAGAAGGATAGGTCTATATGTATGTGTATTGATTATTTATAGTTGAAAAAGGTGACGGTTAAGAATAAGTATCCTCTTTCTCGTATTAATGATTTATTTGATCAGATTTAAGGTGTTGCGGTGTTTTTAAAGATTGATTGGAGATTTGATTATCACCAGTTGAAAATTAGAGCTTCGTATATTCTGAAAATAGCTTTTCAAACTCGATGTCCTTTGGGTTGACTAATGCCCCTGTCGTGTTCATGGGGTTGATGAACCAGGTGTTCTGACCGTATCTCGACTCATTTGTTACTTTATTTATAGATAATAACTTAGTTTATTCCAATAATAAGATGAAGCATGAGAAGTATTGGGGGTTGTGCTTCAGAGATTGGGGGATAATAAGTTGTATGCTACGTTTTCCAAGTGTGAGTTTTGGTTGGAGTTTATTTCTTTCTTGGGTCACATGGTGACTAAAGATGGTATTATGGTTGATCCATCTAAGATTGTAGTGGTTCATGATTGGGTTAGACCCACTTTGCCCACTAATATTTGGAATTTTATTGGCTTTGTAGGTTACGCTCAGTGTTTTGTTGAGGTTTTCTCATCTATTGTATCTCCATTGACTAAGTTGACTCAGAAGAAGTTTTTTTTAGTGGTCCGATGCTTGTGAGGTGAGCTTTCAAAAGCTCAAGGATTTATTGACTTCAGCTCCTAGTTTGACTTTGCCTAAGAAAGGTTGGGTTTTATCGTCTTTTATATGCTTAAAGAGTTGGGTTAGGTGGTTTGTTGATACAGGAGGGTAAGGTGATTGCATATTATTCTCCTCAGTTGAAGCCCAATGAGAGAAATTATCCTACCCATGATTTGGTGTTGTGCACGATTGTTTTTGCTTTAAAGTTGTGGAGGCACTACGTGTATGGAGTTCGTTGTAAGATTTTCTCAGATCATCATAGCCTTTAGTACTTTTTCACCTAGCGATATCTTAATATGAGGCAGCATCATTGGCTTGAGTTACTTAAGGACTATGACTTGACCATTCTCTACCATCTAAGCAAGGCTAATGTGGTTGTGGATACCTTAAGCCGAAAGTCAACTAGCATGGGTAGCTTGGCGCATCTTTTGACCCAGGAGAGGCCTTTAGCCTTAGAGGTTCATTTTTCATCTAACCAGATAGTTAGGCTTGATATTTCGACCCCTGATATGTGATGGCATTTGTGGAGTCTAGGTGTTTTTTTATAAAGTAGATTCGAGCTCACCAGTTTGATAATGCGGGATTGAGATTGCTTTGAGATAAGGTGTTGAGTGGCAATGCTAAGGAATCTTCACTTGATTCAGAGAGTATTTTAAGGATTGGTGGTCGAGTTTATGTGTCGAGGGAGGGTGACTGGATTAGATAAATTTTAAAGGAGGCTTATTAATCTAGGTATTCTATCCATTTGGTGTAACTAAGATGTATCGTGACTTGAGGCAGCATAACTGGTGGGGTGATATGAGGAAGGATGTAGCGGACTTTGTAGCAAGTTTCCTTTGTTGTCAGTAGGTAAAGGTCAAGCATATAAGACCAGGTGGATTGCTTCAGAGGTTACCTATTCCTGAGTATAAGTGGGAATGAATCACGATAGATTTTGAGATGGGTTTGCCACATTCTTCTCATGGTTCCGATAGCGTTTTGGGTCATTGTGGATCGATTGACCAAGTCTTCTTATTTTCTACCAGTTCAGGTTTTCTTTAGTGCCGAGAAGTTGGCTTGTATCTATATTCATGAGATTGTGTGTCTACATGGTAACTCGTGTCTATCATCTCGAATTATGGTTTTGTATTCAAATCTCACTTTTGAAAGAATTTTTAGGATGATTTGGACACTCGGGTTGATCTTAGAACAGTGTTTCACCCCCAAAGTGATGGTCAGACAAAGCGGACTATTCAGTTTTTAGAGGATATGCTCCGCCCTTGTGTGATGGATTTTAGTGGCTAATGGGAGCAGCATTTGGCGTTTAATAACAGCTACCATGCCAATATCGATATGGCTCTTTTTGAGGCATTATATGGTAGGCATTGTTGCTCTCCAGTTGGTTGGTTTGATGTTTTTGAGGTTAGACCTCGAGGTACGAGCTTGCTTTGTGAGTCCTTGGATAGAGTTTGGATCATTCAGAATAGACTTCGAGCGGCTCAGAGTAGACAAAAGTGTTATGCAGACCGTAGACTTTGTGCCTTGAGATTTGGGGTAGGTGACCAGCTTTCCTTTGAGTTTCATCTATGAAGGTGTGATGAGGTTTGGGAAGAGGGGCAATCTCACACCCATGTATATTTGTATGTTTGAGATTCGTCAAATTGTTGGTGTTGTGGCCTATGAATTAGCTTTGCCCCTAGATTTATTGGTTGTTCATCCAGCTTTTCATATTTCTACGCTTTGCCATAACATTCTTGATGAGTCCCATGTAATTCGTTGGGAGTCAGTTCAGTTAGATGAGCGGTTGTCTTTTGTTAAGGAACCGGTCTCCATTTTGCCTAGAGATATTAGACGGTTGCGTTCTAGAGTTATCCCTGTGGTTAAGGTTCAGTGATGATATCGACTTGTATATGAAAATATCTGGGAAGTCGAGTCTGATATACATAGTTCTTATCCCCAGTTCTTTATTGATTCAGGTATTTCTTTACCTTAGTTCGAGGACGGATTAGATTTTTAGTGGTGGATGATGCAATGACCTAAAAATTTGATAAAATATGTGTTTTTGTGTGAAATAAATATTTTAGCCCTCCCCTGATTGCATTGTGGCATTTATGGGATATGGGGGTGATTGACATGGTTCTCGATGCATTTTGGTGTCTTCTGTGTAATATTATGATTTTTTGTGGCTTTGAGAGTCTTATTATGAACATGCATAGTTATATTTTGATCCGTGTGATGGATGGTTGAATGGGATGCACCAGCAGCTCTGAATATTGATATTAGGCTAGGTAGACCTTTGGTTCGGTTCTCGATGCACCCAAACTCATTTCGACCTATTGGTTGAAAAGTTGGAAAAATTAGAACTATAAGTGTGGGACCCATAGTTGGTCGAAATAACCTCGAATGAAAAATCATACTTTGCCAATGCGTAGGGTGGTAACATGTTTGATATGTTATTACGACTTTTAAATCTCATTTTAACCCTCGATTTGGAAAATTGTGATTTCGTATTTTGGGAGTCAACTCTGTGAAAACATCTTTTCAAAAATTTAACTTCATCAACACATCTGGAACGTTGAATTTAGTAGGATTACATAGTTTATTTGTGTAAGTTGGATTTTAAATGAATTCCGAACACCCTGTCGAAGTCCGTTTTAGACTTAGAAAATCTGGTGCATCAAGTTGTTGGTGCAACCTGGAGCACAAAGGGTAAAACGCATTTGGTGCATGCGTTTTATGGTTTAAAGTGTAAATTTCATATGGGGCATATGATTTATGCTTTATACACCCGGTAACCTGATATGAGTACAAATAGCCCTTTTTTGCCCAGTTTTGCTCATTTTTCACCTTGCCTCTTTAGAGATAAACTCTAATATAGTGTGAGAGCTGAAACGTGAAATTTGTGGGTGCTTAGGAAACTAGATTAACATCTATTTCTCAATTCTTTTACGGATTTAAGGTGAGATTTCATCCTTTTCTTACTTTAAATCTTGATTCATTATTTAAAAAACTTATTACTTGATTTATCCCCAAATTTCACTCCTTTTTACTTGAATAATGTTCCTAATACTATAATTACTTGTTTTTTCTCGATTTCATCTTCAAAATATCTTTGATTCTTGATTTTTAAATTAATTTCAAAGGTTTTACCCGGTAAAGACTAAAACTAGTTTTTTTTTCAATTTGAAACTCGATTTGACTTGGATTTTCACCTGTAGATTCCTAAAGGTATGGGAAATATGTTTTTGAAGTAAAGTTATGATTTTTTCATTCTTTTTCAAAAATTCATTTTGGGGTTCCATTTTGACCCCAAATCAAAAATAGGCAATATAGGTATCATTGGCTGTGTTTTGATGCATAGATTCTATATTTCTTGGTTTTACTTGATTTTGGAATCATTCGTGAGAAGTAAGATTGCGGTATCAAAGTGTAGTAGACCGATTTCGGCCTTCGAGGTAGGTTATGGCTTAACTCTTCAGACTGGGCTAGGTAGCCAATTTGTATACCAAAATGTATGTTAAGGGTGAGAACTAATCATGAAATATGGTTATTTATATGTTATATCCGTGTGCGGGCCTAAATATGATGTAATTGTTGAATCTGAGATATCATGTGATATGTGTGACCGTGCGGGGCTTATGTGATGATTGATAGCCTTGAATACATAAGAATAATTGTATTGCATTGTTAGAAATGCCTATTGTGGAATCTTTGATGTATTGTGATATATTCATACTTTTTGGACATGTGAATCATGTGAAAAATTCGTGGATAGTGAAAATAGTAAGATGATATTGGCTCACGCGGTTATGGAATGATAACATTGTGGTTGGTTGTGGAATACTTCATATGAATTGATTGTGGAAATACATCATGTGGATTTATTATGGAAATACTTATTTTGAATGGTTCTAAATCTTGTATCGTCATTCTCATGTCATCATATGCTCATTTCACTTGTTTGTGTTATTGCTTTATATTTACTTGTTGTCATGTATGTGTACTTGATTTGTGTCTTATGTTATGTATATGCTATGAAAATACTGGAAATACTGGAATTACTGAACATATTAGAAACACTAGATATAGTAGAATTACTGAAAATATTGAAAATACTGAATATTGCTCAAGGTTGTGTGTCAACCTCGTACATCATCATCATCATAGTAATCATAATCATATTGTTATACATTGTATTTTCTTTATTGTGATTGATGTTGTGATTGAATTTTCATATTAACTTGTTATATGTCTACTTGCTCTATATCATGTTACTTATACTTGACCATCTTGTATATACATGTTCTTTTCTGTTTATGCTTGTGTATGATATAATGTATACTTGTGTTATACTTGATATATTGTTGTTGTCTATTGTTGTATATATATATATATATATATATATATATATATATATATATATATATATATATATATATATATATATTAGATTTGTTAGTGTAAGCGGTGTGGGCTATCATTGTGGGACATTTTCTGATTGCGGGTGATGTGCCCTTAGTGTATATTTTGCGTACTTTATTTTCTACTTGGATCCTTTGGCCTATGATACCTACTGAGTACAAGTGGATCGTACTCACTCCTACTGTACCCTTTCGGTGCAGATTTAGATTCAGGTGCACCCCACGTTGCTTGACTCGGACAATTGTTGGAGCTTTCAAGGTAGTTGATAATTTTCAGGTGTCCGGATGTCTTTCACTACCTTTCTCTATAGACTATGTCTTTACTTTTACTTCATAGACAGAATTTCTCTTGTATTTGGATATTTTATGTATTTCTATGGATTCGAGTTGTACTAGACACGTTCTTATACTGTTGACAACTAATTTTGAGAGTTAAGATTGAATTGTTATATTTTTTTCCGCATTTATTAAACTTGTATAGTTCGATTTCATTCTAGAAACCTTACCGTGGGGTTATTATTGTCTTTTTTTCATTTGTGTATTGGTTAGGATGATGGCTTACTTGTCAAGGTTCACCGTGACAGGTGCCATCATGACTCTTTGGATTTAGGATCGTGACAAAAACGTCAAGGAGGAGAAAGATATGTGAGATACAAAGAAGGAGCGGGGGAGGGGGAGGGGGGCAGGAGGATAGGTAGGGAAAGTTTTCTAAAAAATAATTTGAAGGAGATTAGACATTAATGATATTAAATTGGTGAACAGAAGATATTCATGCAAATTTGTAGGGGGCAATTAATATATAATAATTTTTATGGTAGAAGTTATGTATCTGAAAATTTAAAGAGAGAGAATGTAAATTAGGGATATTTATAATTTTTACTAAGTGAAGAGATTTTTAGTATTTTAGGTAACTTAAGTTGTGGTTTGTGAAATTTTTTCATTTATTTATGGGAAAGTTTGACAAGTAGCAAACTTAATCTCATAACTAGACGTTTCATAGCAGCAGTTTCTTAATTACTCGAAATAATAACTTGTATTTTGTATTTTAGGTCATTTTTAATATATACAAAAGGATCAATGCCCCTTATTTTTCTCGAATATGTTGAGATAAATAAGGAATGATTTAACCACTACAATTACGCCATAAATTTAAATTTAAAGATTTATTGTTTTCATAAATGATTTTTACTAAACGAATACCTACTTTATTTTCAACAACTTAATTCAAATTCAAAATTGATTTAACTGTATAGTTTCTTTCCTTCATGGTCTTCAAAATAAATCACATTTGTTGATACAGGTATTTAATTTAGAACTTGATTTTGAGATTTTTTGTATATCTATTTCACCAAAACTGATTTTGAGATTTGCCGTAAATGTATTTCACCAAAATATATGTATTTACAGAATTGACTTTGAATATACTTATAGATTAAGTCCACTTTATTATTTTGTTCAAACTCAATTTTGCTACATTCAAATTATTCAATTCAGAGGGTAAAATATAAAACAAAATACAACATATATATACATATATGTATACAACTTATAAAAATACATAATTGATAGTTTACAAAATATATATATGACGTTGAACTATACAATACCCAGCAATTATATACATATACATATACAATACACAAAATATATATATATGACGCTATAAAAATACAATACAAATACATATGTTACACTATAAAAGACACAACACAATCCAAATACACACCTGACATTGTACAAAAAAATACATATACATACATACATACATATATATATATATATATATACATATACATGTGTGTGTATACATATATATATATACGAAAATCAGTACTCACCGACAATATATATACAAACCAGTGACGTGCCAGACAACGAGGAGCTTAGAGGCAATAGCAATGGGCCCCGACATGCTATGGTGGTCACTTCAAAGCTTACCAAAAATGAAGATAAAGAGGCAAGTTAAAGCTTCAAAGGGAGAGATATTGAGCAGGTACTAGATGTTACTATACCAAGCGACGTCGTGATTGAAGTAGCTGTCTCCGAAGGTGGATGGCGGAGGAGAAAATATGGAGTTGGATCCCATGGAAGGTGGGTCAACAGAGAAAGTGGATGTGATCTTTGTAGAAAACGTGGGAAAAAATAGTTGGAATTGAAATCTGAAAAATAGGAGAAATTTGAAAAAAGAATATAAGAGATAAAGTAATAAAAGGAAAGAGATAAATGTAGTAGCGTGAAAAGAGAAGAAGTTACACATGATAACTGTAAAAAAGTCAGTAGTGACTTGGTCCTGCTGAAAATATTGTTATTTTTACAATAAAACTTAATTTTGTTAAAGTATTGCTATTTAGCTTAATGATGAGCTTAAGTTTGTTACTTCTTATATTTTTTCGTTTATTTAAGGGGAAGGGACATTGTATGACTTTTTTCAAAACAAAAATGGCACAAGTTTGAGCTTTTGGACAAACTAGACCACTCGACCCATTTTAATTCCACTTATTGGCCATTTTCTTATATGATCCATTTTTTACCCTTTATTTCATTTTTAAAAAAAAAATATTTTTGCTACTTTTTTGGGCAAAAAACATCTGGTTTTCTTTTTTTGAAAAATAATTGAATATGTATAAAAATTGTGTAATTATTTTATAAAATATGTATCTTATATAAAAATTATATAGAACGTGCATAGAAAATGTATAGTTATTATATAAAATATGTATCTAAATAATAATATAGCTAAAGATTGTATAAAATTTGTATAAAACCGTATAGCTATTGTATAGAATCTGTATATGTATATAATATGTATAGAAACTACATAATTATTGTATAGAATATGTATCTTAATAGTTACTATAGATACATATTGTATAGAATAGATCCCTCAACTATGACTTGTACCTATCGTACCTCTAAACCCCTCAAATTTTGTTTCAATTGGGTCTTTTTTGCCTACATGGCATACTGCGTGCTATGCAAATGCTAGGGGCGTGTAAAGAGTATTTTTTTTACTAAATTCCAAATAAAAAGATGCCAAGTGGTATGGGGGGCCAAAAATTATTAATAAAGCAAAATTCTTTTTTAAAACAAAACCTCAATCATTTTCTCCCTAGCCCCCCTCCCCCATTCTGATACCCGTTTCTTTATCTTTTTCCCCCACTCTTCTTCCCCCTTTTTTTTAAAAACTTAATTAGTATATGATTACCCATAAAAATACTATCAAACTCTCATTACTAATTATATTCTTTTCTTTTATACTTTCAGGAAATTAAATGCAGGTGATGTATTGTTTAAATAGATTTTTATCTTATTCAAGATTTTGGCATAATCATCTAAGTTAATAACAAAAACTGACACTACTTCTCTATCGATGGGATTTTTTATGTTTTACCAAAAAATAAAAAGATTGGAGAACTTAATTTTTTTTTAAAGTTCTGCTTGCAGAACAATGGAGAAGAGAACAAGGGTTTGATTTCACCATTATTAGCTGAAATTAACTGCTTAAGAGCTTCCAATTTTTCAGAAACGGAAGTGCATTAGCCAATTCTACCGTCGTCCCCATCAACGTTGACAAGCCTCGATGTATTTTGAGATTTGCATATTTTTTTGTGAGTGGTACAATTCTACCGTCTCATTGATAAGTTAGCAGAGGGAGAACCCATTATCGAATTGTGATGTAAATTTGGAGAAGATGAATTTTAAGTTTTCCAGTGGAGCGAATGACGGGGGGAGATTATAGTTAAATCTGTTCCGTGATAATATAACGAAGAAAGCAACGCGATTTTAGGGTTTAAGTAATGGAAACTTTTCTAATTGCCACTTCTTCGACAATGCATTACAGAAATGGCATTACCATTTTTTTTTTAAGTTCATCTTCTATAAAAAAAAAAATAGAGAAGAGAATAGAAGGGGTGCTGTGGGGGGACGGGTGGGGTTGAAGGAACCAATATTTATTTTTATTTTTAAAAAAATTTATAATTAATTTTTAATAATTATTGGACCCACAATGCCACGTGTCAACTTTCAATTAGCCCTTTTTGCAACATCATCGTGTGTGTGCAACACACACTTTGAGCTTTAAGCTGATTGAGAAAAAAAGGCCCAATTGGAACAAAATTCAGGGGGTTTAGGGGTCTAATAGGTACAGGCCATAATTGAGGAGTCTAAGTGAATTTTCGAAACAAGTTTGAGTGTATGTCGATGACTTTGGCCTATAGAATATGTATAAAAGTAATATAATTATTGTATATGATATGTATATGTATATGATCTATATGAAAATTATATAATTATTATATAAAATATGTATCTAAATAATTATTGCAGATAATATGCATAAAAGTTATATTATTGTTGTATAAAATATGAATCTCGTATATGATATGTATAGAAATTGTAGTGGTATAAGATGTGTGTATAACCTATATCTTTGATGTTTAAAATATGTATGTGTATCATTGTTGTATAAAATATGTATTTCTATACGATGTGTATAAAAAGTGTACTATTATTGTATTGTATACGAGGTGTATAGAAATTATATAATGATTGTATAATATATATATATATATATATATATATATATATACGGGGGAGGGGGGTATTTGATATGCATTGATACATTCTTTTTTACCTGTATTTGAAAAATAAAATTTATGTAATTTTTATAATTATTGATTGTTCTTTTTTGGTAGAATTAGAAAAAAAAATGGATGAATTATTTTTTAAAGGGCAAAATTCAGAAATAACATATTTATCCCCTTATAAGTTTCATGGCAACAGTTTCATAATTACATAATATAGCAAGTTGTATTTTGTATTTTTGCAAACTGTTGCTATAAAAATACAAATACATATAAATATATATGCTACAAAATATAATTTGATAAAAGTATTACTATTTTTTATAATTTAATATTTAAATATGCTATTTTATGTATTTTTTTCTTTTTTAAATAAAGGACCAAAATGTAAGAAAGCAAAAAAATGGGGACATGCGTCAGCCCAAATGGCTATAATATGACATTTGCAATTCATGGGTCATTTTTGGAGAAATATTTTTGGCCGACAAGTCATGCTTTCGCCTTTATTTACTTCATTGTTTTGGGTTATAGATATTTTAATTTTTAACGAGTTGGTGATATGAATTTGTTAATATTGAAGTGTCTAATCGGTATAACATTAAATTCAATTGTCCAAATGGACTATGTAAATAAAATGGATGATGTTTTCTATTTATTTCTAAACTATTTATCCCTCAAAAGAGAACTACAACAAACAACATGGAGCTTGCATAACACCATGAAAATAGTAAAATTTATTAAAAATTTTACAAAATTATAATCTAAGATATTTAAATTACTAAAAAATCCTTCACTTAACAAAAATTATAAATATTAATAAAAATTATAAATATTCCCTATTTACATTCTCTTTCTTTAAATCTCCAGATATATAACTTCCACCTTAAAAATTAGGATATATTTATCGTTTTCCTAAAAATTTGTCTTAATATCTTCACTTCACCAATTTAATACCATTAATGTCTAACCTCCCCCAGCCCCTCCCTTCAAAGTATTTTTTAGAAAGCTTTCGCCTCCCTAACGACGGTGATGTATGATGTCTCTGACCACTGTCAATCCTTAACCCAACAAACAATGATTCAATAGACGGCTAAAGATGAAACTCAGTGAACTCTGTTAACCCATTCCGTAGAAGAAAAGAGAATCTGACACTTCTAGATGAAAAGGTGTTGTGTCGAAAAGATAAGTTGTTAAAGTCACAACGAGAGACATTTTATCAAAGGTTTGATAATTTTTTGTATCTGAGTGTTTTAATTTGAGATACATTTTTTTATTAGCTGAAGACACATAACTCAGCTTAGTTTTATATGTATGTTCCAGGTGCATATTCTTGTATTTATACGCCTGATACATTTTTTTGATATGTATCTTTTTTATATACATGTATATAGTTAGAAGTTTTCTGTATGTATCTCTGCACCTGATACCTTTTTTATATTGTGTATCTTTACCTTTTATTTCAAATCTCATTCTTTATACTTATACATCATGTCTTACCATGATACGTTTTTAATCAATATTTGTATCTCTTTTTTAAGGGTTTAAAATTCATTGCAAAAAGTTAAAAAAAGAAAAATAATACCAAGAAAAAAGAGAAAACTAAAGAAGAATGAACGTGGAAGTTGAATATGGAGAAGAATATTTCAAAATAATTGCATTATTAACTAAATACCATTTTTGAGATATTTAGATACTAATTAAAAGATCTACAAAGTAAATTGCTCTTTAAATGAGTTAATCACCATTACTTTTTATAATTATAACAAATAAATTAATTTTTAACATGTAACATTAATTATGTATCTCTTTTAATTTTATGTATCTGTAAAAAAAAATAGAATTTTCCAACATTTGAAAAATAAAAGGATATAATTATGAATAAACTAATCAAATTTATGTAGAACTCACTTCTTCTTACAATCCCATTCCTATATCTCGTCCTCCATCAGGCCTCTCTAAAAAATATTAATTATAAATATTTTATTACAATATTTATATTAATTTATATATAGTCCTAAGATTTAAAAATAATTTAAAAATAATTAATTAATGTTGAGGATAAATAAAATATAATTATTTTTAATTTATATATTAAAAGTGACAGTCTATTTACAAAATATTAAACAAGTAAAAATAAATAAAGTGACTATATTTTTATTTTATCCCTCAGCAAGGTTTTATTAAGAAGAGATAATATATAAAATTCCCCTCAAACTTGTGACGTGGCAAGTAATTATTTATCCTCGTAATTTCATTTCAATCAATTGAATGTCCCCTTAAGGGTGATGTGGCAAAGAAGATGCAACTACCCCTACACGCGTGTAACAAAATATAAATATTGTAAAAAATGATTCAACTGTACAGATGATATCTTTTAATTGGAGAATATTATACACTTATTATATTTTTCTTAATTATTGGAGTATATTTTTCATTTTAGTTTTTTCTTTTCTTTTTCCTTTTTCCTTTCTCCTTTTTCCTTTTCTCTTTCTCATACTTTCTCCTTTTATCTCTTTATTGTTTTCCCGACTCTTCAACTCATTTGTCTCTTTCAATATCTTTTCTCCTCCTCTACACCACTAACTAAAAATTCTTTTTTTGTTGTCTTGTAAATAATTTAGTTAATGAGTTGGATATTACATATTAACAAAAGGTCAAATATGTTTCTTAAACAGATTGATGTGGGTGTGGTGGTTGAAGAAATTGTTAACTGGCACTATTTTTTCCAGTGAAGTTGACCACATATATGTTTTTACTAAAATAAAATATTAGTTAAAGTCTTTTTCTAAGATCTTACCCATTTCTTTTATAAATTGAAATTTAAAATCTGAAATTAGAGATTGAAATTGTCCTACCCTTACCAAAAACTCAGATTCGAGGACGACCTTGCTTTTGTCTTGTACATAATCAGGGGCGAATTTATATTTATTTGTGGGGTGTTTCGACACCCGTTAAACTAAACATAAAATAGATAAAATTACATAAAAAATATACAAAAATAGATATATAATATGTAAAAACACCTACTAAACAAAAAGTTAGTTGAATGCATTTAAGTTGACTTTAAAATTTATGTCATAAATATGTAGTAGCTCTATAAGCTGCCAAAAATGCGTGTACAGTTACAGGTGTCACATGCGCGTACAACACTCGTATACATGTATGAGATTGTGTTGGGTAGCGTCTATTAAATTCACATTAAAATAGGAAGGTAAAAAATATTTTATTTTTGTTTTGTTTTTTTAAGATATCCCCACAATCGGCAGTCGTGAGACTAATTCTTCATTTCTCTGTCAGCGCACTAAGCAGTAGGGAGTTAACTGGCCATAGAATTTACTTTCATTTGTCAGGTAAAAAACACTTTAATTAGTTATAGTGCAGAGTTATACTCCTAACAACTTTCACCAAGAAGGTGGGAAACTATTTATATTTTTATTTTAAAATTAAAAAATATTATGAATTATCTATTTTTAGCAAAGATAAATATTTAGACATGAAAGAATATTAAAATATGTTTTATTTTTTTATTTTTCCTCTTTCTTTACTCTTCTTTTATTTCATATTTTCAACACCATTAATGCTAAAGGCTGAATTCTTTTTCGGCGATATTGTTAACAAGTTGAATTTGTTCGTGAGTCAAGAGACATGCTATTATCTTAGCTTCGGATTAACAATGTAAGTTTACAAAAACATAAATAACATAAATGAAAGATCAAACAAATTAATTAAGGCAAAAATTGAGAATAAACCTATAATAGCAGTCGAGTATTGGACCCTTTTAGCTAAGGGCGATACGTGAACGAGCTTGTGCACAATAATGAAGAAACAATAAAGAAACTAAAGAAATCAAGAATGCTTAGGAACCATGCTAGAGATATTTTATTGCTTATAGAGTAAAGATGAACCAACGTTTCACAATGGAACAAATATTGCTTTTCGGCAATAGAATAATGTTATTCTCTGAGTCCATAGCACCACATCCAGAGACCCTTGGCCACTTGTCCTTGAACTGTTGGGGGATGCCAGCTCAGGACTGTGCATGTGACAATGTTCAACCGAGAGTTGCCCAGGCACCTATATTGCCTAACACATTATCCTCTTAATCGGTCCTTTGTATGCAATCACCATCTCTAGCTGATCTCGAGCGCTCCTAAGTATATATCTCACCATGTTGGCATTAACCCCAAAATGGTGATATTGTGGGCCAACTCCACTTATATTGTAACACCCCAAAAATTCAAGTCGATATTAGAACCATACTTCAAGTTCATGAAAAATCAAACATCATGTTTTCATAGTTTGATAAGTGATTTAGACATATATTAAGGCCCCAAATAACTCCTACCTTATAGACAAGTCAAAATATCCCTTATCAATTAAATTTGAGTGAAGAATATTGTTATAGTCAGCTTTAAACGAGCACAACTTTTAAAGTACTAAGTATTTCTAAGCTCAAGACCCATTAAAAAATAGATACTTGAATTAACTTTCCAACACCATCAGTTTTGCCTTAATCCGATATCGAAGTAAACAGTTATGGCCAAATTACTGAAACACTGTCAAAGTTGTCAGTGACGATGACTCGTAGTCAGACCCTACGAGTCATCAAGAGTACTTGTCGTCATGAAAGTAGGGACCAAAATTTGAGTCCTTTGGCCACGACTCATGACCAATAAGTCGTAGTCTAAGTCGTTGGGGCTACTTCCAAGAATTTTCTAAATGATTTTGGAGGGATCGTTTGGTCTTTTTTCACCCTTTTAACCTCAAAACTAGATCGTTTCAATTGTTACAAGAGGTATAAGTCTATTTAATCATCCAAAATCTCTCATTATTTTCCCCAAATCTATTGTAAGTCAAAAAAATCAAGTGATTCAACTCTCAAATAAATCTAAGCCTAGGATTTTTTTCAAAGCCAAATTTTCAAGGCTTCAGTCCAAGATTTCATCAGTCCAAGCATGTGGGTATTCAATAAGGGATTCCTTTCACTCTTATGCCCAAAGCCTAGTTTTAAAATATGAATTTCAATTATGATTCTATGATTCTCATGAACTAGAATTTTTACCCAAATAGAATTCCAAGCCTAAATTCAGTTCTCTTTAATATATTTTACATTCGTGAGCATGTTTTCATGATTATTTATAATTTCTTATGACTATATTATGACATTCATAATATTCTCATGTTCATGCATGATTTATATGATAATACTTCAGATTTAAAGTATATAATCAAGATATGTATGATGTATCAGTTTTCAAGACTATCAAACTTTATTTAACATGATTTTACAGATTTCAGTCGATATTTGTTGACTATCATATTTTCTCATAAAATTTAGTATCTTTGTATACTTAGAATTATGAACCTTCGGTATATTGATAAATTTATGATTTTGAACTTGTGTTACGAAATTTCACATTTCTCTTCAGATTATAAAATTTATCATGATAATTGCATTTTTTAGAGATGGCGGGTTATAAATACCCGATGACTTAGGATATCGTGCATTGTCAGTCAAACACTCAGTCATTCAATTTTCATGATTTAAATATTTTCAGGAACAAAACTTTTCTTTCAACATCAAGACTTCAGTATTATTGAGTTGTTTTGTATATTAACTTAGACTCCGTTGGGAGTAGTACTTAGCATCGAGTGAACGCAGGAATGGGGGCTCACCTGTCAGTTAGGTTGGGACCTTTAGTAGAAGTCCCTAAGTTCCAAAACTACTGTGCCACCTTACGTTCTAAAGGGTCACCACTCATATCAGGATTAACACCTTAGTCATTTTGAACATCAATTTAGTGGTACCATGTCAGATCAACCTTTTATACTTTGGCAAAGTATATTGGCCATTTTTTGATAAAACTTATACATCGAATTCGCATAGTTATATGTCGATTGATAGTTTCTCCCGCATTCAGACTCAGTTATAGCATGATCTGGAAATCAGTTTATTCATTACAATATTGATCAGTTATATATTTATTTACTTGGTCGTTGCATTAGTTCACATCCCACAGTTTCAAACCCAATATTCATTCATGATCCTCAGTTTAGCTATACTTTATTTTATACTTTGAATTTTCAGACATCACTGTACATGTCTGTATATATGTATTTTATATAAGGTTACTGTACTACAGTTTAGCTCCATGCATTCAGTTTGCTCTCAAGTTCATCTTCTTTGAAATTAGTTAGCATTCAGTATAATTTTATAACATATTCATCATTAACTTGAGATTAAATATAATAGTTATATTTCTACCGCTTCCCAGTTTACAAAATTGTTTTAACTCATGATTTAGAGATTTCACTATGCTTCATAACTTTTGCGTACATGCATGTTTTAAATGCATATTTCAGCAAATAACTTATATCCTCAGTTTTAAAGCATGTTTTAAGTGTTTTCATGACTAGTGCATATCTCACATACTCAGTACATTTCAAAGTACTGATCAAATATCTCTCCTGCCTATATTTTTCATGTGATATAGATTCAGGTGCTTACTATCAGGATCATAGTTAAGCAGATCATAACGTTCAGCCAGCAGGTAATAAGTTCTCTTGTTTTGAGGACTCAAATCAGTTGAAGTTTCAATATTTCATTTTCTTATTCGTATGTATTGATTAGGGATGGTTGGGGGTCATGTACAAACTACTTATAGTCAGTATTAGTAGAGGCTTCATAGATGGTCAGTTAGAGTTATTCTATGTAGTTTCAGTTCTTCTTTCTTTCAGGGTACAATGCTGTAAATTTTTAACAAAACATATTGAAACAACTTAACTCATGATTATGCTTTTGCTCAATTAATTTAGCATTTATATATGTTTTAATCAATTGCTCAAGCAAAATGTCAGTATTATGGGTTAGCTTGGAATCACTTGTGGTTCTAAGCAACGTGTTATGACTAGGAGGTAGTCTTGAATTGTGACATACATGTACCCGACCCAATCTAGCTCAATCGGCCCAAATCCATATCAAGCCCTTTTCACCCATACAAATATTTTTACTTTACCACTCTCTCTAACCACCATATATCGATAGATAGCATCAACATCATCGACATCATATGGACACCCAAATTTATATCTTATTCTAAATTTTCCACCTAAAATAGAAGTCCATCAGTATAACAACGTGTGCATAATCTATTCCGAGATATTGACAGTTCAATTTTAAGATGATACTTGTTTTCAGTTAAAAATATTTTTTTTTTAAAAAACGTAAAACCCTCCTTATGCAACTAATAATTTTTATAATTCTGATGTATTTTTATGTCTTCTCCAAATAAAAACCACACCAAACCCTAATTCCCCTACCAACCTCATAGATCACATGCCACTCCATACTTGCTCCTGCAGTCACGCAGCAAAATGATAATAAAGCACAAATATGCATTAAAGTCCACATAACAGTCCATCCACAGCTCAGAATGACTAACTTTTTCATCGCAAAAATTGCTCTCTACTACATTATCCTGCACATTCTATTGTCCCTCTGTCTCCCTTTTTTCCAGCTAACACAACTGAAAAGTTTTAAAAAAGTCTCTTCTTGGCATTCTGTTGGCTCACTAATCCAGCAGAAAATATACTAGTAGTACAAATATAAAATTCTTTTCCAAAATTAAAAAAAAAAAATCAACTGGAAATCTAACTTTTGGGCCATTGAAAAAATAGGACCTTTACTTTGAATATTCTGCTACCAACTAAGCATAATCCTACTAAGATATTTACATTATTTTTCGATTTCACAATCCCTATGGCATTTCAAGATTCTGACAAGTGCCAGCTAGTCACTGAATGAACAAAATATAAATCTGAATATAATTAATTAAATTATTTAAATCGCTGTCAAACATGCGTGCTATAATTGGCTTACTACTAAAAACTATTTTTTCCCACTTTATTTCCCTGTTTATTTACATTAAATAAAATCTCATTCTTTGATATTTAATGCAAACAATCTAAAAAATCACAGATTTTTGTTTCACCAACTAACAATTGTTTCATTTTAATAGTATGTATTATTATTACTCCCTTTTATTCGTTTTTACCTGTGCACTAATTAAGGTTATATGTTCACTTTCACTTGCTCAATTTAAAAAATTTAAAAATAATATTTTATTCTATCCATATTACTATATTGCTATTCATTTATCAATATATATTTTTATAATATTTAAAAATAGACATTGTATATTTATTATTATTTTATTTATTAACTAGGAGTAAATTTATGTTGTTGACTCTTCAAAAATGTCAAAGAATGTGTGTGAAATAGTTTACTTTTAGATACAACAACAATAATAACAAACTTAGTGTATTTCAGATGTGGGATTTGGGAGGATAAAATATACGCAGTTCATACTGCTACGATATTATATTTACTTTTAGATAAATATAATATCGAAAGTAAAATGCAGCACAACTTATGGTAAAACAGTAAAAACGAACTCAAGTAATAAAAACGTTTCCATTTCCAACTTTATTTCCTTAATACACAATACATTAGTCTTGGATTAGACAGAAAACAATAGAAAAGTCTTGAGACTCTTTGTCATCAGCATTCAAAATTGTTTCTAATCCAGTGACCATTTTGTTTAAAATTTTACACAGGATGATGCTTAATCAATGAGTGTTCCTCCACAACCCAACAAGAAGTGAAGCTTCTTTTTCAACAGACTCATACGCCATCCTTTTTAGCTTCCCTCCAAAACGGTTTCAACAATAATTGCTGGTAAGTTTTATACCATAGTTGTTTATTTCCTAGTTCTAATTAGCCTTTCCAATTAGATTATAGTTGAAACAAGTATCTTTTCTTGATAAATTTATCTGCTTGAGTAGTATTTGTTTTCTTTAATTCTTGAATTGCCAAAAGGATTAGCAAGATTCCATCTTTTTAGCAAAAAAGATATCTTCTGTTTTGTGGGGCATGTTCCTTTTCACGTTTTAACTTATTTGTTGTTTTGTACTGTTTCTCTTGTACTCTGTTGATATAACTAGGGCGTGTATTGTGTGAGGTTCCTGTAGCTATTATTGTCTTTTTGATAACTGTGTTGTCCGGACAACTTTGGCATCTTGACTAATTCCACGGTATACGTGCCAGATAACTCTGTCCAAGGCTTGGAAAAATGAGAGAAAATCACCTAGTGTGTTTTGTCAATGTTGGGGGTGTAAACATGAGACCTCGTGATTCTTGAAGTTCCTGTAGCTATTAATTATTTTACTATTATAGATTTTGAATTTTGTATTGATTTTGAACTTGGCACAACAATTGTTTTAGGCGTGATGTTGACTGTTTGGTTGTGTTTTTTTCTGATTGGTCTTCGCAGAGGACAGATTAGCATTTCACATTGACTATCTAAGTGCTTGTGGTGTAGTTTGGAAAATTTCAGCCTTAAAACTTTGGGGAATTGTTCAGTTTCTTGCATCAATATTTTTTTTTCCCTTGTGGGGTTGCTGAATTTTGGCTGTATCCTGGCTGATTTTGGTGTATTTGGGGAATTGTTCTGCATTTTGGGGTTGCTGAATTTTGCCATTTCTGAGCAGATTTTGCTGCACAGGATTGTTATGATTTCTGGGGTTGCTGAATTTTGCAAGTTGTCAGAAGATATTTATGTTAGTTGCTGAATCAGGAGTTCAGTTGAATTTGAGTTTTCTTGTGTTGGATTAAAATTATTTGCAACGTTTGAACTTTGGAACCCTAGGTGAGTGAGTCTGGTGAAATTTCAGTGTTTCTGGAGTTCGTCAGATGAAATGAATAGTAATGGGCCTAATGGCACTACTAAAACCTTGCAAGTGTTAGAAGACAGGGTTGAAACTACTGGCCAGTTGGGGAGCAGTTTGGACTGGACAAGTGATGTTGGTTCATCGGTTCAGTCGGACAGAAAGTCCCTTGATAAAGAGTTGACCGGGGCATTGGATCAGAGCACAAGTCCTTTAGAAGTACCTAATAATGCTGATGAACGGTGTGATGCTTCTTTTTCCGATGAATTAGATGGCTGGAGGACAAGTTCTTCATCACTTGTGGACATTAGGTCTTCTGATGAGCATTCTGATGAGTGTTTGACTCCAGAACTGAAACATCAGAGAACACATCCGCTTCAGCCTTCTTTAGTTTTGGAGAGTCCTGAGTCAAATGATCGGAGTTCTAGTGCTCCACCTCGAGCTCGGAAAGGTTAGTGCTTTTAGCTTCAGCTTTTCTCTGTTGCTAAATTAATGAGCTTGTGAAAATCTGCAGTAGATTCTTCCTTGTGCATTTAGTTTAGTCTTCTCTTGGACTAACAAATTTAGAATAGGAGTTATGGTCCTTGGCAAAATGTCATTGACAAGTATATAATGAAAGTTAGAGAGGAAATGTATCAGCTAAACTCAAGTGACTGGGATATTAGGACTTCAGAATGATCCCGTGGACTTTTTTCTTTACTTCTTTTGTTTCATAATGCTGTTCGTTAGGGGTGTAATTTGATTTCCTTTATGTCCCTCGAGTAGTTTCTGTTTTCTGGAGGACTTCAACAACATTACGAGTATATTCCCACAAGTGGAGTTTGGCTGTTTCTGATAGACCCTTTGTTCAAGGAAATTGTTTTTAGGAAAAACTGTTTGAAAGAAATGCTATAGTAAAAGCTATAATAAAAAATTTGAATAAAGAAAAGTATGGACAGGCAAATGATTATAGATAACCAAAGTAAAAGAAGCAATAGTGTTAGTAGAATCAAACCATAAGATAAATGCTAACATAATAGTAGTATAACTGATAAGGGAGTTTTCTGGAGGACTGTATTCTGTATTTGTAGCAATGACGACCTTTCCATAAGTATCTTTCACCACTTCCAATGGATAGTTGTTGATAATCTTGAACTAAACATAAACTTTGCAACTTTCATATGATGAATTTGTTTTTAATGGTGTCATTAATAAACCTGCTAGACTTTACATTCTTTTCCCTCTTGAATTATCTTCTGCTCAATGTGAAAATGTTCCCCTAGATAGATTAATTTTGTACACATCTCTGATCCAACTCATATTTTCTTTTTCTTATTTTTGTGTGAGATTGCAATTTCTTCTTCAGTTTAACACTCTATTGATGTACTAGATATAATCTCGTTCAGGATATGAGGCATGCCTCTCTTGGTAGGAATATAACAATATTTTTAGAATTGAGCTACAGTGTGTTCCTTGTCAAAAAAAAATGAGCTACAGTGTTCAAGCTACTAGTCACAGCCGTATTTCTCAGATTTGTGCCATCTAAGGTAGTAACATACTCCTTGATGGTCATGAATCATGATGGACAATGTCCATCAAGCTCATATGTTTTCTTGATAACGAATGTGAACTTGTCTTTTCGTGAAGCCCTCATGGCATAGTATTCCTTTTTTCGTTCAGATAAGTATCTCATGGCATAACGAGTTATTAAGCATCATTTACATAGCAGTACACATCAAATGGGTGTGCTATTCCTTCATGTACAAAACTAAAATTTTTTCTTGATAGATACATAAGCTTAGGTGTCAATGTCTGATGACATCCTTTGGATTCCAAATATGTCAGGAAGCAGCAATATGCTCACCAATCTCTCCAAGGCATAGTAGCAAGTTAGTTTAACGTCAGTTGTCTGTTACTCTGTGGGATGAGTATGTTAATATAATTCTTCTTTGATTGATAGTAAAACTATTTCTTGTGTTGTATCTTTATTCTATCTGACAAAAAATGAAACTATATTTGTGTATTAATTTACTTGGGATGACAAAATGGTCTAGTGAACTGTCGGATTTATGATGCTAAGCATCATGGACTGGTTGGTTTGAGCATAGGAGCATTTGAAGAAGGTAGTCGTGCGTGTAAGCACAACAATGAATTGACGCATATATTCCAAATACCTATCTAAGATTAGATGGAGTGCCGATACAAGTTCTGCCTCATATCTATATTAATATATGGGCAGATAAACCGTCAACTTGGCTGGACTATGATTAGATATTGTACCGTCTTAATCTTCCCCTGTACAGAGTTGATGCTTACTGCAGGTTGAGTTGCTCCAGAGATGGAATTTGCGATAACATTTTCTGCTAAAATGTGTCCTTGTTTCATCTTATCCTTATTTTTCGTTTCATTTTCATCCAAACTTTCAGAAGGTATTTAATAGAACCGTGCCTCTTCTTGCTACACTCTTCCAAAAGGAGGGTTCATTGACCTTTTTCATCTCAAGGTCAAATTTATGCCCTTTGTCATCTTTATCTGTCTCAGGAAATCCTTGAGTTATATATGTGTACAGGTCTGTTGAACGTCTTGCTTCCTTGTAATCTACCATCCGCTTTTTGATTGTAACTGAAGTAACTTTAAGGGTCATAAGGATGAACTCTTTTTGGGGATGCAGTATCTTGATAGAGTTCCATGAGCTAAATTATATTCACCTGCTTCTTTGGCCCAAATGTCAAGAATTCTGCCCAGTGGTCTATATTGGCAAGTTTCACCTCGACCATAAAAAATATAACTTCCAAAATAACACAGAAGTAGAACTTCATATCAAAAGAAAATTAGCAGTAGGACATGGAAAAAACAATGGTCAGTGAAATTAATAACAAGCAAAACAAACGTTGGTTTTGGAGGACAGGTTTTGAAAGACAAAGATGTCAAGCCAAGCTACTAAAAGACAGAACTGCGATATAACACTAATGTTGGGAAAACAATTGTAAACGTGAAAATATCAAATGTCCAAAAGCCTCCAGAGTGCTAACTCTAACTTCCCCTTCTCCATACAACTACAACAACATACCCGGTGTAATACCCCAAGTCTTCTGTGCTTCCTTCAAAGCCAAGGTATGTTATAGACTTTTTAATATGTTGCTCCTCACATCATTTCCACTTTCCTCCCTCGAAAACCAAAAGCTACATCCTGTATCACATTTATGATACTCTGCCGGTGTGCTTATAGTGCTGACAATGATTTCATATCTAGAGTGGAAAAATAATCATGAATGAAGCTTGAGAATCTCTGAGTATTGTTTTTAAAATATTTGGTAATATTACGGGTCTTCTATAAGCAACTGAAGCAAATCGTTGAGTAGCTGCAAATAATTCTGGTATTCTTTTCATTTTCCATACTGGCTTCGGGAGGGATTAGACATTTATATCTCTGTTGATGGGGATAAAGCTGGCCATTGCGGTTTACTGGTTTAGATGTTTTTCTTTCTCACACAAGACATCTGCATTTTTTTTGGGTTCAACTTGTAGGTTTGGAGCACAGCATTACTGCACCTGTGACGACTCACAGAAGTCTTTTCCTTGAAGGCGAGGGTATGGCATTTTCAAGATCTTTGACTCAGAGGAGGGATAGTCCAAGGCGTAATCTAATATTGGATAGACTTTCTGAACGTGAAAAGGTAAATGTTGGACAATATATCTATATCTCCAGTTTTGAAGTGCCTATTATCTGATAACCAATTGTGTAGTGCTTCCCTGTGAGATTCTATAATAGTCACATGACGTAGGAGTTGATATAATTTCTCGTCTTGATTATGATATGCATGTCAATTTGTTAGAAATTGTTGCAAGTTGTTATCAGAGTTTAATCTTTTGTCCTTTACTCTTTCTCGTTTTTAAACCAAAATTATCCTTAACACTTTTTTTTTAAAACCAAAATTGTCCTTCACACTAGTGTTGGCTTGACTTTGGTTTACAATTTCTCATATTTCCTTCTGTTCCTGATGTCACCAGCAAAAGCTCATTGTGGAGATGGTAAGGATTCAAAGGGATGGAACTGTGGAGGTTGACCTTACTAAGAGTACACCTGTAGCTTCTGAATTGTTGGAGCTGCGATCTGTTGAAGAACCCATTCCTACTGTAGACAGGATTATCACAGATTTTAATAAGTCAGTTCCAAAGTTGAAAATTGTGGTGCTTGTTGTTGGAACTAGGGGAGATGTTCAACCATTTTTGGCTATGGTCAAGAGACTTCAGGCATGTTGGGAGTTCTAAATTACCATATTTATAACTGCACTAATCATATATATTCTCTGTCTTTTGCTTCTTGACTATCTATACTTGCCTATATGATTATATCACTTCATCAATGTTTTCCAGCATCCTTTCCAGAAATTACCTAAGGATACTGCAGTACCCAAATTTCAGCTTTGACTGACACTTTGTTGGAGAGGTCTGTTTGATGGACTTCTAAGTCCTATTTAACTAGACTCTAGTTTCTCTGCTTTTCCAGTCTTTTTAGTCACCTACTTTTAAAATTGATTAAGGTTAAGATGCTATAAGGTAAAAGCATTAGATTGGCTTGCCTTGGACCTGGGCAAACCAATTGAGATTTCATTTGATTATATGCCGATGGAGATAGTTTTTAGGACCTATATTGTTGAAGCAAGTATTAAAAACAAAGGTCACTTTAGCCTTGCAATTAATATGCACAAGGACAATTTTGTCTGCTTGAGAGTTGACCACTTTTGCTGCTTGATTCTAAATATGCTCTTTCCAGTGTTGTTGATACCATCGGATTCAATTTCTTTTCCTGTCTAAGGTTGGATTAGCTTTATTTCTTGGTGTTGGCCCCTTCTGGTGCACATTGATTTATTGTTTATTATTTAAGATGCTTGTCATTTTTGTGGTTAATATTGGATTTTCTTGTGAAATAATTGATAATATTTCAACTATGTACTTTGGGTTCCCATCTTTCTAGTAGTAATTTAAGTACTTTTTTTTTTGTTTCACTCACTGGCTGTAGAATTTTGTTGGTGTTTTCTCACCTTTATATCTTCATATTTTGGTTGAGAAATTGTTCACTTGTCGAGTTAATAATTTGTTCAGTTTCTAATCAGTTTTATGCATTGACAGGCATTTGGTCATCGTCTCAGGCTAGCAACTCATTCTAACTTCCGCGATTTTGTCAAATCAGCGGGCATAGACTTCTACCCATTGGGTGGTGATCCTCGGATATTGGCAGGATGTAAGAGGTCTTTGGCATGCTTCTTTATTTTTTCACTTTCTTGTTTTTGTCTCTGTTATGTGTACTTTGCCGTGGGTATGTATTAGGCCTGGGTGGGTAAGTATCCTGTATGGGTAAACATAGTTTTGCTGCAAATTTTTGGTGTCTCGAAGAATCTGCATTAGTTCTTACACCTGTTTCACACAGGTTTGACTCAAGTACGTACGCTAAGGTAAATGAAGGATTCATGTAGCATAGATTTGGCTACCTATGCCTGTGGTAATAATATTTCCAAGCGCTTGGCCTAGAGAAGAGAAATCTCTCATTAAAAAAAAACTCTACATGTGAGGATGAGTATTATAGGCCTAAACTAAATAAATAAAAGTGTCTCATCACTAACATAAAAGTGTCTCATCACTGACATGCGGTGATCCTTGTTATTTCATGACATTGACAACTACGATGGTGGTAAATTGGTTTTCAGAGCTTTCTCCTTAGTAGGGATATATAGCCTTGTTTACCAAAAAAAGGGATATATAGCCTTAAGGGTCATTTAGTATGCTGGGCAAACATACGTCCTGGGACAAAAATTTAGTGCTTGCTAATCCTGAATAAATTATACTCCATTTAAAAAAGAATGACCTAGTTTGACTTGGCACGGAGTTTAAGAAAATAAAGAAGACTTTTGAATCTTGGGGTGTTAAATTAAAGATATGTCAAATGTACCAAAATGCCCTTCAATCTTGTGGTCGTAAACATGCCATGTGGAAAGTTCAAATTAAAAAGTTGCTAAAAAAGGAAAGGGGTCATTCTTTTTCAAAAGGAACTAAAATGAAAAGTAGGTCATTCTTTTTTAAACGGAGGGAGTACTAGGATTAGTAATTAGTACCAGGATAAGTTATCGCTTCTAGAGGTGGAATAATAGTATGGGATTATTTATCCTGGGATAAAATAATGAAAAATGACAAAAATACCATGCGGTCCCTCAAACCATTTTTCTACTAAATAAATAAGGTGGAGGGTATTTTTGTAAACAAACTTCTTTTTAGAAATTATCAATGCATGTTTTTTTTAGTACAACAAAACAAGTAGTCAATAAGAAATAATAACAGGATAATCAATCCCAGCATAACTAATCTCATTATTAATAATCCCACCAAAACTTGTTTTCAAACCAAATGACCCCTAAGAGTGCTCCTTAATTCTTATCCTTGCTATCCTGTTAATGCGTGAACTGACCTGGAAAACTAGCTCATGATTTTAGAATTGCCCAAGATAATATTAGGAGACTGCATCCTATACATGCAACCAGTGTAGGACACTCTAAGCCCCCTCCTTCCCTCACTCTTCATTGCACACCCAGAACTAAACGAAGCATGGATATCATAATGTAGGGCCCTACAGTAGGTAACACAACAATGATGATGAGTCTGGCTCTAATACCAAGTTAAGTAGATGAACTTAGGCCTAACTCAACCTCAAAAATTAGCTTGTGCGGTGAAGGGTCGCCCTAGTCAAATGGAGATAATAGCCACACTGCCACCAATGTGGAACACTAACATATCCTATGAGCAATCATGGTTATAACAAGCTTCTCGTTTTCTTTTAGTTATTACTTAATGCACAGTTTGGAATTTCTCCTAAATCTTGGAAACTTTTCAGCATACATAAGAGACAAGTTTGTATTGGAATCTAGTATGAAAAAAGTGGCTCATTCAGATACTTGTACAACTAGAAGAGAAGTTTTGTGACATGTTAATATGGAAATTCTGTTTGCTGATAAAATCGACTAATATGGACTAAGTTTCTATGTTCTGTGGAATTGTAGATATGGCCAGGAACAAAGGTCTCATTCCTTCTGGACCAGGAGAGTTGTCTGTACAACGAAAGCAGATAAAGGCTATAATTGAATCCCTTCTCCCGGCTTGCACTGAGCCAGACACTGAAACTGGTGAACCTTTCAGAGCACAAGCCATTATTGCAAATCCTCCTGCATATGGTGAGTTCAGAAAGAACCTGTGCACGTAGACATTCACCACTCATTTCACTCTTTTAATATCTGGAGTTCTAATTCACGTTTGGTTCGTGATTTATCACATGCAGTTGTAAAGTCATTGCTTGTTCTCTGAAAGATTGCCTCTTTGGGGGTCATTTTTCATTCAGATGTTTGATTCAAAATCTGCCTTCACAGGCAACGCATGTTTGACTAAATTAGAAAGATGTATTAACCAGTAACCATGATACATTTCTCCCAGTAGAATAATCCAAGTGGGGGAGCTAATGCAGCTACTTGAAGTCTCTTAGTCATGTGTGGAATTTATCTTAGAAGGGATTAACTTGAAGTCAACAAATATGAAATTAAATAAACAATTACTGTGTATGAAGAGAGGGATGGGTCACTATACGCCTCCGGACACAAGAATCTTAAGGATAACTTTGACTGTTCAGCTGTTTCATATTTAATTGCTCTGCCTTCACAGTGCTCCTCTGCTTCTTTCCAATCAGAGTAGTATGTGCTCGTCTGTAGATTGACTTCTTCTTGTCTCAAGAAGTTGGATTATTGGCTACATCAAGAAGTTGGGCTATAAAGAAATCCACCTGGTTGTATTTTCTGTATCAAATTTACTAGTTGTGTTAAACTGCTTCTAACAATTAAAAGTCCTTCTAAGCTAAAAAAAACTTAATTGATCTTCTTCGAGTAATCCCAAAATGTTGTCATAGCATGCATTTTTATTTTGGGAGAATGCATTAGCTGTATCTTAGGAAGTGTGTATTCTGCACAACTTTGGCAAGTTGGATATTGGTCTGTGAGGAGTTCATTTGTTTGTCAGTCGTTATTATTATTTAGTAATTACAAAACAAGGAGTTTAGAGATTCCATTCTCTTGGAA
This sequence comes from Capsicum baccatum var. pendulum, assembly GCA_030864225.1. Lineage (NCBI taxonomy): Eukaryota > Viridiplantae > Streptophyta > Magnoliopsida > Solanales > Solanaceae > Capsicum > Capsicum baccatum. The sequence continues at coordinate 58,617,625 of CM061553.1, read as the reverse complement.
ATCATTGAAAACTAAGAGCTTAGGAGGAAGAAGACTTAATTTTGAGCTTATGCTCTGTAGATGGATGTCAAAATATAAACTGCTTTATATGGTTTTCCTCAATGGTGAGCAAAACAATATTCATTTTTATGCTTTCCTGGACTCTATAGGCTCCTTGCATTGTAGATAGTGCTACTCCATCATTTTACAGATTTCAGCAACCTCTTGGCGCTATTTTTGTTAATAATATTTACTTATCAAAATTAGTCAACAGGATGGTATTTAGTCCAAGTCAACTTATAAGCATTGTTTTATTTTTCTGGAACACTCTTTGTGACAGGACATGCACACGTTGCTGAAGCCCTTGGGGTACCCCTTCACATCTTCTTCACAATGCCCTGGACGTAAGCTCTGATTGACACTTTCTTTATTATTTTGGAAATATCATATTGACGATTAGACAAGTGGATGCACCTGCAATTTCTGTCTTGGTCAATGTGCAACCTTGTAAAATTCATTCCTCATATAAATCTGTGATGAAACAAACTACCGCTTTCTGATTTCTATTATTTTAAGTTTCCTCTTTGAGAAAAGCCAATATATAACAACAGGTAGATGTTCTGCGCTATGTGAATGTTTTTCAGATTTGATGTTGAATAGACCATTCTAACGTGGCAGTTGATAAGATCATGTGGAGAATTTGTTCTTACCAGCTTAATATCTGATACATGGACCACTGGCCACTTGATATCTACCATGTCGCATTTGGTTTTAAAAAATGAAAAACAGGTTTTGCGAAATTCTTCAAGTTACAAGAATTACACCAAAGAAAAGTACTAGTTTTGCTTCTTTTATTTGGTGGAATGTGTTGGAACACAATTTTTGGAAAGACTCAAATATTTCTTTTGATGGGGCTGCGTTGAACACAATTTTTGCTGAAATTTGAAAAAGTTTTTGCAGAAACCGCTTTGAAATATTTCAAACCAAGCACCTAATGTTTTGTGACATACAAAGATTAGATGCAAGTAGTAGTCGGTTATTCTGAATTAAGAAGTTTTATAGATCAACTGGAAGAACTATTATGCATAGAGAATATAATGTGAATCAGTTGCTGGGTTCAATGTCATTCTTCATCAAATTCTCCCATTTAATATTTTCAACAAGATACTTTCTCACACACTGTTAATAGACAGGCCAACTAAAGAATTTCCTCACCCATTGGCTCGTGTACCTCAAACTGCTGCATATTGGGTATGTTATCAATTTATTCTTGTGAAAAATACTTTGCCATTAATGCTACGGATTCTTATTAAACTCTATATCTTTTTCTGCACAATCCAGCTTTCCTACATAGTTGTGGATTTACTTATCTGGTGGGGCATAAGAAGTTACATCAACGAGTTTAGGAAAAAGAAGCTAGACCTTCCTCCTATCGCCTACTTCAGCACGTACCACGGATCAATTTCTCACTTCCCAACTGGCTACATCTGGAGTCCACATGTTGTTCCAAAGCCTAAAGGTATATATCAGCTCTTCAATGGTATCAAGATGCTGGTTTCATCATGTTGGTCATTTCCATTTTTCTTGTTGAAGAAAAACTAATGACTTATAAATGTCAAGTGAATGGCTTTCAGTTTCTTGTGGAGTAGAGGGATTCTCCATTTAAAATAAGAGTATTTCTACGTTTGTAATCTCTCTCCCTTCACTCTCATTAATCCCCCCAACCGTCCCTGAATTCATGAAAGCTCTTTTCTGCCTTTTCTAGCTCTACTTCACCCATTGGCTTAGCAATAATGTGTGCTCATAGTACCAGTCTACTTGATTTATCATAAAAAATATTGACAAATTTCATTAATTTTGCAGATTGGGGCCCTTTGGTTGATGTTGTTGGCTATTGTTTCTTAAACGATGGGAGTAACTACCAACCTCCTGAAGAATTTATCAAGTGGATCCAAAATGGGTCTAAACCTGTATATATTGGGTTTGGGAGCATGGTAAGGTTTTCTAGTATAAATTTGCAGGAGTCTTAGAAATATCAGACAATCCTTTATCCCATCATCCATTCTTGCAACATATCTATGAGTCCGATTCCTTGTATAATTTGGAAGCAACTTATTTCTAGGCTTACTGCCATTGCTGGAATTCTTAGTTTTCTACTGGCAGTCGAGTGAAAGCATCAGTTTCTAAATGATCCAATCCATTCTTGATAAACTTGCATCAATAGTGGATTCTATCAATCTAACTGTATTTTCTTCTCACCCAAATTTATTTGTTAAATAGATCTGTAAGGTGGCTGTGTTAGTGTCAATTAATACCTAAGCAATGTGATCTATTATCATCATCACTTTGGTCTCCTGCTTCACTTTGTTTTTGAAGACGTCCAACTTGTTGATTCCTTTTGTCTGTCTGTAGCCTCTTGATGATTCCAAGAAAACCACAGAGATAATTTTGGAGGCACTGAAGAATACCGGACAGAGGGGAATTCTTAACCAAGGTTGGGGAGATCTTGGTACTTGTAAGTTCTCTCGTCCTTTGCATTTTTGTTCCTCTTATTACATTCTACATGTTTCTGACTGACCATAAAATTGATCATATGTAGGCTGCAAAATAAGCTAAATCTTTTGACGAATGAATAAGACATAGGCATCAACTCTCCTTATTTAGCGCATATGTATCATATTGAAGCTCTAGTGCTTTACCATTTGTTCACTGGAATGGTTAAGACCTGGATGAACCTCAAAAGTACCATTAGAAGAACCTTGGAGGGGATGGTCTATTAAATAAAATTCTCTACAAGTCATTTAACTGGCGCATAATAAGTTTCCCTTAGCTTCCCTTTTGGCCTTCCCCCAGTCCCCTGACATACAATGTTAAAAACCAATTCCAAGGCCAATTACTTTCTCGAGAAGCAGAGAGAAATTTGAGGGCATAGGATGCTCGGAAGGAGTTGCAATTTCGGTCAAAAAACAACATAAACATTTAGTGGATAGATCAAGAGACAAGTTCATTTGTCATTATATTACTGGAAGGAGCCACATACACAAGTGCACTTTTGTAGCATTTGTAAATAATGTTGATTCATCCTTACTTTCATCATTGGATTGCATTTGGGAATGTTCTAACGCCAAGAAATATTTTCTCTTATTTGTTTTTCTCCTATTCTGTTCCAGTTCAAGAGATTCCAGAAAATGTTTTCCTTCTCGCGGAGTGCCCTCATGATTGGCTTTTTCCTCAATGCTCAGCTGTGGTAAGTATCATTGATGTGCAATTTAGTCCTAGCTACTCATGTTATGTATCTTTTGAATGCTTTTCTGGATAGCAGACTAGGGAGATGGGATCAGTTATGATAAACTGATGACCGATGCTTGGTTATTAGGGATTTTACACGCACTAGTATAACTGGCCTTCTAAGCTCCAGTCATCTCAATGTCTGGATATTGAAAAATATTATCTTCTGATGGGCTTGTCGGAAATACCTGCTTACAGGTTCATCATGGTGGCGCTGGAACCACAGCTGCAGGACTACGTGCTGGGGTAATGTTCTTTCTCAATCTTATATCGGTAGTATTATTCTAAATGGCTAAGCATAGATGCCAATCAGATCTGGATCTTTTGCTCTTTAGTTATATTGAAAGCTCAGATGTTTTTATGCCGTGTCTTTTTAATCCAGTGTCCAACAGCTATAGTACCATTCTTCGGTGATCAATTCTTTTGGGGTGATAGAATTTATCAAAAGGGACTGGGACCTGCTCCGATTCCTATTTCACAGCTTAGTGTGGAAGGACTCTCCGATGCTATAACATTTATGCTCCAGCCTGATGTAAGTGTCTATGCATCTCCCTACCTGAATGACATAGTCCAAATTACCAATCTCTGTCACTGCAGAACACAAGCGTGTTTTTGGAAATGCTCGCTACAGCCTTTGCTGGCTATGAATTTTTTTATTTTCTACGTGTAATCTGATGGACAGCTGCTTATACAGGTGAAATCCCGAGTAATGGAACTAGCTGTATTATTAGAAAACGAAGACGGTGTTGCTGGTGCAGTTGATGCATTCCATCGGCATTTGCCTTCAGAAATACCACTGCCAACCCCGCCTCCTGAGGAAAACGATGGTCCAAATCCGTTACAGTGGCTTTTTACAAGGATTGGAAAAATCTGTTGCCTGCCTTGTGGTTCTTAGTCCAGCGACTGCATTGTAGAATAGTATAGTTTATGTTTTTATTTCATATTTTATTTATTAATTGGTTCTTTTTTCAGGGGTCCTATTTTCTTGGCTTGTAAAGAAATAAATCAAGTTACGTGGTAGAGCTTTATATACATATTTATTAGCATTTTCACAGTGATGCTTGAAATAGCACCATGCACATGATTTCAGGGGAAAATGTCCTTCAACCCCCCCCCCCCCTCCCCCCCAAAGATACAAGTGTAGTCATTTTTGTAGTTACATGTGTCATTTGCTAATTTGTTCATTTTACAAGTCATAGGCAATTGGTTTTACAGTCACGGTTGTCCACGAGACACGCTTCGGTCCAATAGAAGCAGAGTCTATATGGTCAATAGTCACACTTGCAAAACATGCAGAGTACAATGGGCTCTGAGTGTCTTGTTAAATGACGTTTAATGTTTGATCATCCTGCAGTAAGCTAGTTTCTTTTACTTGTGATTTTGAAGCCTTTTAATGTGGTACTTAATTTAGTAAGTAATTTCTCATCCTTTTGTCAAGCATACTGTAATATCTGATCACTTCAGAAGTTAAAGTGCTGAGTCGAGGTTATGAAACAGCGTATATTTCTCCTTTTCAAGTGAATCTCCTTCAACATTGTCCCATACTAAGTTTGATGCTATACACTTCAGCACTTTTTGTTACTTATGAATTATCATTTAGTTGTAAATTTTTTTATGTTTCTTTTAATCTCGATTCCCTGCAATTTCTTGTAACGGCAGGAGCAGCATAAACCCCACACTTGAAATACAATTAATTCTCCATGCTCTTGATCTTTCCATCAATTTATGTGTCCTGATTTAAAATATGACCTTCCATCAATTTATGCGTCTTCATAAATAAAATGAGGGTCAAACTTACTATTTTTCTTTTTATGAATTTGGATATAAAGTCTTCAATTTTTATTTTTATTTTGCAATATTTTGACTTTTGAAAGGAAGCCTTGGAGTAACTGGTAAAGTTGCTGCCATGTGATCAGGAGATTACAGGTTCAAGCCTTGGAAACAGTCTCTAGTAGAAATGCAAGGTAAGACTGTGTACAATACATCCTTATGGTGGGATCCTTCTCCGGACCGGACACCGCGCACAGCGATAGCTTTAGTGCACCAGGCTGTCCTTTAATATTTTGACATCTAGAAATTATATAAAAAGTGATGTGAATCACAATAGTTAACTAATCAAAATATGTAAAAATAAAATAAAATTGTAGTTTAACAATACATTCTTTGATACTATCTCTGGATTTTTTACTGCTTCCCAAGTGTTATCAAACTAGATAGCTTTAGTATTGTGTGGTTCGCTCGAAAAAAATGTCATACATCGTCTCTCTATACCTTTTTGATCTTCCACAGATGAAAAGTACTATTGAACTCGATTTTTTCTTAAAAATTCTCCCACAAACTCAAACATCTAGTAGTAGTACATTAGCTTTTGTCATGTCTCGCTCACGATTTTTTTTTTCCACAATACTATCATCAATTTATTCATTACGGACATAAAATGTCCAAAGGTGCGTAAAATATCATTTACAATTCAGTTTGAAAATACTCTTTTCTAAGACAACTTGTACAAAATATACATTAAAAACTTAGCTACATTATGAGCTACAACACTAAAACTTTTAGGAATATGTACAAATTCTACATGCTCTAAATATGCTGATATATTCCAAATATCTTCAGAAGCTACCTCTATATCCCAAGTAGTCTTCACATTTTTCTTCAATATATCTACTACACCTTTGGCACAAGAGAAGACAGAGAATTTCTTCCATCCATTTTGTATCACTTTTTTCACAGCTTTTCTTATTGCAAACATTTCAGCAATCATACACCTTTCAACAAATTGAATCGCGGAGCCATGGGCATGAAGCAAAACACCCTTGCTATCCATACAATCAAATCAATACTTGCCTTCTTTGCCTCAACACTTAGCCCCGCATCATAAACAAATCCCATCTTCCGGCACTCTTAGTTGGCATTAGGGGTGACAAACGGGCGAATTGGATTAGATTTGGACGGATTAAATATGGATCGAGCAAAAATGGTTTGGATTGCAATCCGCCCATATAAATATGAGTAAATATGAATTGGGTAAAAATGATTTTAACCCACTTTAACTCCTAAGTGAAAAACTTAAAACTTCTATATCATATTGACTTGATTTTTTTTCCATTTCCTTTTTTTTAGTTTTTTCTTTTTAGTTTTTTTGTCTCTCTTCTATATGTAGCCTCTAGTTTTTTTTTTTTTCATTTTTTTTGTCATTTTTTTCTCCCTCTCTTCTATCTCTACCCTCTACCCTTTGTTTCTCTTTCTTTTTTCTTTTTTTTTTTCCTTTTCCTTTTTAGTCTCATTTTTTTCTATTTTTTATTTTTTTGTTTTTACATCTTTCTCATTTTTTCTTTTTTATTGTATTTTATGTTTTATATTTTTTTTTATTTTCGAAGAACATGGTTAAATCGAGTACAAATTATGAATGATGACTAAAATATCGTAACCACTCAGTATATTTGTTTTCACCATCATCTTTTTGATTTTTGATTTTTTTTGTATTTTTTTTCTTCAATTCTCTCTTTACGTTTTTTTCTCTCTTCTATCTCTAACTTCTACCTCTCTTTCTACTTTTTTTTTTCTATTTTTGGTTTCCTTTTTTTTTTTTTTTATGATAACGAAAATACCATAAGCGCATATTGATTTATATTCGCTCAAAATTTATAATTCGAGGGATATGTGGATCCTCAGTCATATATATTTTAGTATCAAGAAAATACAATTAATTCATATATATATTTTTTTTGTTTTTCATCCGGTGTCTGGTGCCTGCATTGGAGCTCCGACTAATCCGGATCGGGCGTTGCAGGGCCCATTAAGGTGGTAGCGCTCCCAACAGAGTTTTCTCCATAACCAGGGTCGTACCCTCGACCTCTGGTTAAGGGTGGAGCAGCCCCATCCACTGCACCACAACTCAGGTTGATTTTAATTCATATACTTATTTGTATATAAATACAAACGATAAATTGCACATATTGACAACTAAACTATTCCAATACAAATAATAAATTTAGTTGAAATATATAGTATGATACAAATAAATTTAAAGTAAAAAAATATAAAATGCAATGACAAAAAAAAGATGAGAAAAAGAATATAAAAAAATAAGAAAAATGACAAAAATGACGAACCAAGAGTGAAAAAGGGGGAAACGGAAATACAAAAAAAAAAGGAATGCAAAGAAATAAAATTGAAAAAGAAAAAAATGATGAAAAATAAGAAATAAAAAAATGTAAGAAACGAGGAAAAATAAGTGGAAAAAATGAAAAAGAAAGAAAATTAAATTAAAGGAAAAAAGATTATATTTAATTGATAAGAGATGTTATGAATTATATAGGCTAAATGAAATAATTAGAAGCTTATATTTATTAACCCATGTAGGTCTCAAGCGAATACGAATGATGAAATAAGAATGAGAAAGGGGAAAATGAAAAAAAAAAGAATACAAAGAAAAAAGAAATAAAAATAAAAGAATAAAAAAATAGATGAAAAAATGAGAAAGAAAAAAAGAAATTATAAGGAATGAGTAAAAAAATAAGAAAAAATGAAAAAGAAAAAAAGTAAATTAAAGGAAAAAAGAAAGAAAAAAAGAAGAAAAAAAGAAACTAGAAAAGCAAAAAAATTGAAACTTTAAACAGAAACTTTAAACATAGGTGGATGGTCTCTGTGTTTAAATAGGTACCCATATTTTACCCATTTTATCTATATTTGTATGAGCTTTTAAAATGAGTTGAAGTTCATATTTAACCATTTGAAATGTGAGTGATCCAATTTACTAAATATGAGTTAAATAAATTTTTTTTATAAATATGGACTGAAATTATCATCTGACATGCATAATTTTCTTGAAAATTACCATATGAGGAAGTAGGAAGCACTACATCAATAAATTCATTGTACTCAAATAAAGCTTTTGCTACTCTATCAGTAGGTCGATTAATTCATTATTAAAACTCTAGCATTCCTAGATTTTCATATATTCCACATTATCGTTACTGAAAAATTCAGAATGGTAGCAGAATTAGAACATTTTTTATCCATAAAAATATGATCATTCATTCCACCACAAAGAAAAGTTGGTAATATTTTCAAAATCATTCCAATTAGTTGGGCTCAATTTTCAAATTATTTGAGAATCATGACTATGGAAAAGCAAGTGCTCCACGGTCTCATTTTCTAAGCCACATCTTCTACACACACTATTGACATGATTTATTCGTTTCCTAATTATATTATTTATTGGTAAGGTATTTAGAACACATCTTCCTAGAAAATGTTATGCTTATTTTTTATTTTCATAGCCCATAAAAATTTCAAAAAGCTTTTGGGAAAGCATGATTACTAGATTGAGCAATATTATCATTGTTGTTCCTCTGTATGTGTAGATTTTTTGCAAGGTGATAACTTGATCTTACCTCATAATTACTCGATTTTGTAAAATGTCAAATTAGTTTATCTCGACAACCTTAGTATATAAAAGAATAGACAAACTAATATCTAAATTTTCGGCTCAAGCAAAATAATCTATTCAGTTCATTCATCTTCCAAGTGTGGGACTCAATACTTATTAGATCAAGCACTTTTAAACCTAAATTTACAGGGGTGATAGTACTATGAGGTTTAAAACCAATGGAATTAGAAACCCAATATCTTTCCACACATAAATGTTCTCAAGGTAGAAACTCTCCATCTTAGTCGTCCTTTTTCTAAGAATTTCTGACCCCACACTATACTTTTTCAAATTCAAGACGCTGATGAATTTGTAGTAGCATTCAAAAAAGAAACATTTGAAAAGTACTTCATCTCGTTAGGAGTAAATCTGGAGTAAGCAAAATTCTTCAAGCCATCTTTGCTAACATAGCTTTATTAAAGACCTTAATGTCTCTAAGCCTCACTCCCCATGATTTTTTGATTCACACAATTTATCCCACCTTTCAAAATCATTTTTTTCCCATCGTCTTGACACCACCAAAAGTGTGAAAGTATGGATGTTATTTCCTTACATAGGCCACTGAGAAATTGAAAACAAGATAAGGCATTAACATGATTTCTGTCCCTGCTGAACTTGAAAAGACACTTTTCAGCTTTTAATTTTTACGCGCACTTTGTCTTCTTTTTAGTTTTTCCTATCACTGCCGGTAATCCAAAGTACATACCCACATGATTTTCTTGGCGTTGTCCCAATATAGAGAAAATGTTTTTCTTTTTAGCTTCTAGGATATTCTTGCTAAAATATATGATAGATTTTTCTACAGCCCAACAAAAAATTAAAGAACCATAGCAAAAAGTAAATGTGAAACAATAGGGTCATTTCTATTTAAACTTAAACCTCGAATTTGATCTCGTTCCTCAATTTTTTTTATAAAAAGTGTTGATAGACCTTCAGCACAAATAAAAAATAAGTAAGGTGATAACTGGTCACCTTATCATAGATCCCTTGTTGGTTTAATCCAACCAACTACTTCTCTTAAATCTATAAGATGTAGAGGTAGCACATTTCGTAATCCAGGCAACAAAGGTTTGCTCAAAATCCATTCTTAAAGGCATTTCCTTAATAAAAATCCATTCAACTCTATCATAAGCTTTAGACATCAATTTTCATAGCATAAATTTTCCTCTTCCTCTTTTTTTTTTTTCTTTTTAACAAATGAAAAAATTCATGAGCTGGCACAACATTATCAGTAATATGCCTATTACCTATAAAAGTTGACTGGTTTGGAAAAATTACCATAGGAAGAACTTCCTTCATTCTAGCAACTAATACTTTGACAATTATTTTATAGAGTGAATACATAAAAATGATCTTATACTTGACATCAAATTATAACTTTGACATTAAACTTTGACAGTGTACAAATATGACCTTTAACTATTCAAAATTGCACAAATATGACCTTCAATCCTACGTGGCAAAACGCGTGTTCAACAAGCAAAACTGGGCGCGTCCAGCTTAAAATCTAAGGGCATAATACATAAATATGATCTTAAACTTTGACATTGCACAAATATGACCTTTAACTATTCAAAACTGCACAAATATGACCTTTAACTATTCAAAACTGCACAAATATGATCTTTAAATGACTCTTCACTATTATTTTTTCATTATTTTCTACTCAAGATGAAAATGACATCTAATTTCTTTTGTCATTGCAGAAAAAGAGTAATATTGAAGATTTATTAATTAGGCGGGTCGGCCTCATATGAAAAAATAGAGCGGGTATGTATATATATTATAAAGCAGAGGACGAATTTAAATTATATAATATATCTAAATATTATTTATTTAAATATTAAATTAAAGATGAAACTATACTAATAACAAAAAAATTATAGTTTTAATAAAACGTTAATAAATTAATGTTATTAAGGATAGTAGTAGTAGTATATTAAATTAACGTTATCAAATTAACGTAATTAAAATGTTATTAAATTAACGTTATTAAAACGTTATTAAATTAACGAGGGGCGGACCTACGTGATTGCCATGGGGTTCACCCGAACCCCCTCGGTAAAAAAATTACGTTGCATATATATAAGATAGAAAATGTATATTTATGTACGTATATTAATGTTGAATCACATGAAACAAGGCACTTAGATAGCTCAGTAGTGATATTTGCTCTTCTTGGGCGCTTCCTTCAGCCTACTGTGCGGGTTTGATCCCTGTTAGTGGTTGTTTTTTTTTTTAAATTAAAAAAAGTTTAGGTACTGCTGCTATAGAAATAAAATAATAATAATAACAATAATAATTTTAAATTTAAAAAAAGTTTGGTGCTGCTATTATAGAAATAAATAAAAAAATTATTATTATAATAATAATAATAACAACAACAACAATAATAATAATAATAATAATAATAATAATAATAATAATAATAATAATAATAATAAAAACGACGTCGTTTTAACACAAAAAGCAAAACTTTGACAGTGCACAAATATGACCTTTAACTATTCAAAACTGCACAAATATGACCTCTCTAAATCAGCCCTTTTAACGACGTGACACCGTTTGATTGGATTACCTTTCCACGTAGGCGCGAGTAAGACTCACGCATGGGGTTGCAAAATCGGAGGTCATATTTGTTCAGGTTTTGAATAGTTAAAGATCCTGTTTGTACACTATCAAAGTTTAAGATCAAAGTTATAATTTGATATCGAGTTTAGGATTATTTTTATGTATTAACTCTATTTTATAACCAGTAGTGCATAAACTTATAAGCCTAAATTGAGCGACGGACATGGGTATCTTGACTTTGGAGATTAAAGTAATTAAAGTTTTGACTCCATTTTGATATTAAGATTCCCGGAGAAGGGAAACTACTTACTTCTTCACAAGTGTCTTTACCAATAATATGCCAATGTTTTTGAAAAAATTAAGGGGTCATTCCATCTATTCCTGGGGCTTTTAAAGGATGCATAGAAAATGCAACCTTTTTAATTTCATCATCTGATCTTCTCTAACCAGCTTTCAATTCATACTCATTCAATATAACGAATCAAATCATTGTTACGTATGAAGATGCCTCAATAATATTCTCCCGTTTCGAAATAAGTGAATTATTGGAGTATTTATTGGTGTTTAAAAATAAGTGAATCATTTTTTTTTCTTCTAAATTTACCTTATGATTTGACAATCAATTAACTTTTGAAAAGGTATTGCAAGGTAATTTTTTTTTTTTTGGTAAAAATAGAAAATTGTGTTAAATTTATGTCTTTAATATTTTTTTCTTAATCTGTGTGTCAAAATTTAACAATTCATTTATTATGAAACGGAGGAAGTAATTTACAATGAACAATAGGCTCAAAATGAATGTGAGAAAAATAAAATTGGAAAGAAAAAAAGTATAAATAACATAAATACCAATAATTTTAGAAGTAATTACACAATTTTCCACTTTTTTAATTACTTTACTCTCTCTCCCTATTAATATACATAACATAACCGGCATATACAAAACATTCTATGTATATGTTGAGATTTTTGTAATATGTTTAGGGAGTTGTGATTTTTTGTAATATTGAAAACATAAGTTGTGTAATTGTGTAATTTTTAGAAGAAAAAGTGAGTCCCAAAGAAATTGGGCCAAAAGGCCCAAGAAGGGATTGGGCTTAACTGTCGCTAACCGCTCCAACAGTAGAAGAAATTGCTGTAACGATAGGTAGTAGTAACCCAACCGAGAAATTTTTTGTCATATTTTTACTTTTCATAATTTATTGATAATTCTCTGTATATTAGGATTTTTATCAATTCATTATCGTTTTTAACATTTTTACAATCATCTGCACAAGACATGACATGGTATTTTTTATTTTTTCAAGTTAATTACATTTTCAGTGTTTTCAATATTCTTTATATTTTTTTGTAATTACATATCAATATCAATATTTTGTACATTTATTATAGCCCACAAATACTGAGTCAGATCATTTATTTTAATATGCAGTATAATAGTTCGATGTTTTATCACATCCGACAAGACTACATAATAATATCTTGTCACATCCGACAACTACCACACAATGATGTCTTGTCACGTCTGACAATGACTACTCAATGACACTATCCTTTAGACAATAACTTTGTGTGTTGATCAAAAGGATGAAAAATCCTTTGGTCAATAAGGATCGAAGAGTGTCCTATAATAAAAAAGAGCACACCCTTTTATCCTTTGAATAATAAGAGGTGTCCAATGTTATTATAAACAGGTGATGGTGGAAGACAAATAGACACAAAAATTTTTATTCATCTTTTTTCTTTCTCTCAAAAACACACATTTTCCACTACCCACACATATTTTTCTTCTTTCTCCTCTCTATCAAACACACCCACAAATACACAAAATTAATATATGTTAACACAAAAAATACACACAAATTTTTTCTTTTTTTTCACCTTCTCTCTCAAAAAATACACAAAATTACACACAGTTAATTTTTATTTCTTTTTTTCAATCCAAAACATACAAAATATATACACACACAAAAAAAAAAACATGCACACTAACGCATACACACATAAATCATCTGATTTTTAATTTTTCTCTCTCTCATAAATTCACGTTACTGCCATCAATAGCCATGGCCGGCGAACTTCTCGCCGGCAAACCACCACATCACCACCACCAACATCCATCCTACTTTATTCCCCCTTTCCCCTTCCGTCCCTAACAACCTTGGCCAGCAAGTTTCTCATCGGCGACCACGCTCTCTTCTTTCTTTCTCTCACTTTTTCGTCGCTGCTTCATCGGAGGTGATGACCGGCGAAGCCTCACCTTCCACCACAACAAAATAACTTTCTTTTTCAGTCAAAACATCTCCTTTTCCAGCAAATTAGATATCCCAGCATCCCCAACTTTGGTGGAGCAAGCCACCGCTCCTCTCTTTTCCAAAGAACAAGGCCTTTTTCGAATAAGCCAATTCATTTGGGACCCTGCTAGCTAATCGAATATTTTAATTTTATATTATTATTATTATTATTATTATTATTATTATTATTATTATTATGCATAGATTTGGTCACACTTTGATATTTTTAATTTTTCAAGCGTTTCATTACATTTTTGTTGACTGTTATTATCGTCTCCGGCGAAGTTTACCTCCTCCAACTAGTTATATAGATTTTATTTTTTTATTGTGTTGTTTCATTATTGGTTATCTTTTCTTTATTTTATTATTTTATATATTAACTCACTATTCGATTACATTTGTTTGAGGTAGGATGCTTCCTTTTTTTATCATCGTTAACTTTGTAGTAGTTTTATCCTTATTTATTGACTTTGCGAATGCTTCCGATAACATGAAAATTTATGATGATATGCAATTGTTGTCGATTTTAAATTTTATTTTTTTATATAGCTTCTTGTCAATTTTGACCTTACCCGTTTATTATTATTTTTAAGTTATATATATTGAATAGTGCTATTATATATGGTCGATGATAATATCTCTCCGTCGATTTTTTGAGTCCACCCCATAATAAAAGAAGAATTTTTCTTTTCTCAAGTTTAGTCATTTTATATCAAGTCTCAATACACGGTCGATGACAATATCTCTCGGTAGAATTTTTGAGCCACCTCATTACAAAAGACGATTTTTTATTTCTCAAGTTTACTTATTTTATATAAAAAAAAATACACGATCAATGAAGAAATTCTCTGTAAATTTTTGAGGTCTTTTCAAATAAAAGACTGACTTTACATACAAATACGTAACAAAAATAAATAAATTCAGGTGATGATGAAATCTTTATAAGATCACGGCAAAATAAAGGGTTTTACGATTTGTATCTTAGCAAGACAATTTAAAATGACCAATAAATCGAGCAACCACTTTGGAGCCATGGCATATCTAAAATCTAATTCGAGCCTACACTTTAACAATTTTTTTTTTATATTTTTATGTATATTTTTATACACATATGCACACATAATTCTTAATTTATTTTGCTTTGTTACTAACGTGTTTGTACATATTCTCGAAAATACTTGCCAAAAATGACATTCAAAAAGAGAATTTTATATTTGTATTTTTCCTTATAATTGTACACATTAAACGTAATGAAAATTTTACTTTTATGATGTCGGGTAAGGACATTCTTTACTTACATATTTATTAACGTATGTTTAGGCAAACTTAGGTCATTTACACAAACAAATTAAATTAATCAATTAATTCATATATTTACATCATAAACATTATTTGTTTTTTCTTTTCAAGTAAAATCTTTATTTTTCTCTCCGTAATTTCGATCAAGTAGATAGTATTATTTGCAAAATATCTTTTCTTTTTATAATATACAAAAGATACTTTTCTTTTTATACGCCACAAAATACTTTTTATTTTCACATGAAATATGTATATTTTTATACATACTTTTTTTTTTTTACGTATTTTCATAAGGACAAGTTTATTTATATACTTAATATACATATGCATTTACATTATTTAAATATTTATACCTCCTCCCTCATTGATAAATTTAATCTAGCCGGGTACCACATTTGTGGATTCTGAAGGGTGCCTAACCCCTTCCCTTTGAAATAATTTGAACCCTTACCTAAAATCTAAATTAATTTTCGTAGACTAAAACATAAGTCACACGTATTAACAAATAAATAGTTTTTATTATTTTACTTAAAAATTAGGTGGCGACTCTGTATAAAAATTTTAATTTTTTTAGAGTCCGTAAGTCATTTTTTGTTTAATCTTGGCAAAAATAGGACACCACAGAATGACGACTCTGCTGGGGATGAACGACAGGTTCTAACCACAATAGACTCAATTTTTCAATTGAGGAAGGTATTTTACATTTTTGCATATGCTAGTTCTTTGATTCTTTATTTGTTTCACATTTTAAATTGTGTAGATTTGTTCATAAATTTTTACAGTATTTTCACATTAGGTTTGCTGTCTTATCAATTCTTTTATTCATTACTTGTTTAATACACTATATCTATACATTGGAAAACTGCTACACAATATTCATTTAATCATAATGACAATTTCATCGAGTCTTCGATCGTACACTTTAGATATTGTGGTTCACGCGGGGGGTGTCTTACACTCTCTCAAACCTTCTTTGAATTTCATAGTTTTAGAATTGACATATTTAGGTTAGTGTGCCTTTCACAATTATTCAGTCCTCTCTCGATTATTTAGGAAAAATTTCTATTGTAGAAATAGGTCATGCCATATACTAATTCACATATAAGTTTGAACTACATTTTAACCTAATTCTTATCCCGGCAAGATACGTAGGCAACCTTGTATTAGGGTTTGGTCTCTTCACTATTTCAGAATAATTTCTCTGATATTCAAACTGGGACAATTTTCTGGAACAGTTCAAAGACGCTCTTCAAAAGTCTTCAAAGAGCGTAAATAATTAACTCCTCAAAATTCAAATCTCAAAAACAATACTGCCTAGATGACCTACCTCCAATCCTCACCCAATTTTTTGGGTTCGAGAATACCTAATTTCTTCTTTCAAACGTCATAAATCATTAAATTTGTGATGTATCGAGCTTTCCTTTCAAAAGCAAGGTTCAACACTCTTTCAGTCATAACGATCCTGCTAACTACGACAAAATTAGATCATAAATTCTTCAATGTCTGACCTTTCCAATTTCATTGACATATTGAAGTAGTTTCAAAACTCTCCTCATTCTTGACATCCATCCTCTCGATCGTCTGATCAAAATAATTTTGATGCTACGAGCAGTTCCTCTCTAATCGTCTTTCACGTCATTTTCAAGGACGACCATCACCTCTTGTACATGCTACATACAAATTTATAAATTTTCCTAAACTATGCATACCTGATTCTTATTTTCACAAGATATGTAGGCAACCCTCATTCAGGTCCGGTCCCATTCTTTTTACTAAATAAATAATAAAAGTCAATTTTGACTTGGTTGGTACCAACATAGTTAGGGGTGTGCAAGAGAAAAAACAAAGTGGTATGATGGAGAGGATGGACTTCATGGTAAACCATAGGTTCTTTTGGTACCTTTTAATCAAACCTGAGTGACACTTAAAAAATTCTCTTGCATACATCTAAGACAAGAACAAAGTCAATCTCATCGTTTCAAGTGCATTATGTGGTGAGCTTTTGATTAGTTCATTTCATTGCATTGTTGACTTAGAACTTGACCTGAATGTCTGTTGAGGCAAAATTCTGAGTTACACTTAGTTTGGAAAAGAATTGTAGGCCTTCTTTGACCCGATTATGCTTTCCATAGCCTACCAAATGACATTAATCTCTAGCATTTCCCTATTTGAGCCTGAAACCTTTTTTTGGATAGCTATATTTGAGTCTATACCTTTTGAGTGCTTACATGCACTATCCCTCTCTTGGCCTACTTCCTTGAGTGCACTATATACGGGTAAATTGTGGATAACTATTCAAGGTCAAAATTGTCAAAGGCAAAGAATATAAATTCCCAGAAGAGCAAAGACGAAAAGATGACTTCAAAGGTGAAGGAGCAAAACCCCCCACAAAAAAAGAAGACAACTTCGACAAAGAAGGAGAATTATCATAAAAAAAATACATTTATTGAAAAGAAAGAGAGAAAAACTCTAACATAAGATTTAAAAGAAGTCGAAGCAAATACAAAACAAGGGACAACGAAGCACAACAAAGATCAATCATCAAAGCATAACAAATGTCAAAATCACAGATATAGTACAACACTCATCGAGGAATTAGTCATTTTTATCCCAAATATCATCTACCCATCCCCAAAACTACATTATAAGTCGATAACAAGTCCTACCAGATTTTAATCTAAGTGTTCTCACATTAGTGGATACTTACATGAAGGTCAAGCCTATGGTATCACAATCGCATTCATTGAACTTTTTCTGAATATGTCTGTATATCTCTTCTAAATTCAAAAAGAAAAATACTTAAATATGTGTGAAAAAGAGATATTTTGTCCGGAGAGGACACTTGAAACACAAGAATAAGCATAGTTCAAAATCTTTGTTGGAAGTAAGATGAATAAATCTTGTCGATACTTAGGTATGTCTGAGATACCACTTGAAAATATAGGAGTTACCCTGAAGTCGATATCGAATAGCTGGGAAAGAAATAGTGAATTCTTATACACTCCACTAATTGTCAGTACTAATTGCAGTCAAGGCACAATTACATCTTTCTTACCTTTCAATACTTCTCACAAATAAAATACAAAATAATCTTCTGTATTGTCACCTTTCAATATTTTTTACAGAGAAAATACAAAATAATTTTTTGCATTTTTCACCTTTCAACATTTCGTACAAAGGTAAGCTTGCTTACCGTGGTGTGCCAGGGTCAGGGGTTTGAAACGCCCCTCTAGCGAAGCTGGGGTGATGGCGCGTAGGTCAGGCTCGGAGTGGTCCCCCCCTCCCTGATACCTACGGAGTAGGTATGAACCGGGTCGTCCCCTCAACATTTCTTACAAAGAAAATACAAAATAATCTTCTGCATTTTTACCTTTCAATATTTCTTACAAAGAAAATACAAAATAATTTTCTACATTCTTCGTCTTTCAGCATTTCCAACCAAGAAAATACAAAACAATTTTTTTTGCATGACTCTCATCTTCAAATACATGCATTATACTTTTCATTCAAGGTACCCACCTTCAAATACAAGTAGTTGACTTTCCTTTTCAATGTCTCGCCTTCAAACACAAACATTTTGCTTTTTTGTTGGGTGTTCTCCTTCTAATTTGGCTATCTTACATTTTCATAGCCCCGTCAGTTGAGAGGCTATTACTCTTCAAGTAGCTCCGCTAGTTGAGAGCTCTTACATTTTCATAGCCCTGCCAGTCAAGAGACTATATTTTCATAGCTCCACCAATTGAGAGACTACATTTCATTAGCCATGCCAGTCGAGAGGCTATTACCTTTCAAATGATCCGACAGTTGAGAGATCCTTTATTTTCAAAAAGCACCGAGGCTATTACCTTTCAATTGCTTCACCAGTCGAGAGCTTCTTTATTTCAAGTATCCACGCCAGTTGATAGGTTATTACCTTTTAATTGCTCCGTCATTCCAGAGCTTCTTTAATTTCAAAAGCCCCGCTAGTCGAGAGGCTATTACCTTTCAATTGCTCCACTAGTCGAGAAATCTTTAATTTCAATAGCCCCGCCAGTCGAGAGGCTATTACCTTTTAATTGCTTCGCCAATAAAGAGCTCCTTTATTTCAAAAGCTCCGACAGTCGAGAGGCTATTACTTTTCAATTGCTTTGCCAGTCGAGAACCCTTTTATTTCAAAAGGCCCGTCAGTTGAGAGGTTATTACCTTTCAATTGCTCAGTCAGTCTAGAGCTCCTTTATTTCAATAGCCCCGCCAGTCAAAAGGCTATTACCTACTAGTTGCTCTGTAAGTTGAGATCTCTTTAGTTTTAAATAGCCCTGCCAGCTGAGAAGCTACTACCTTTCAATCGCTCCGCTAGTCGAGAGTTCTTTTATTTTAATAACCTCGCCAGTGGAGAGTCTATTACCTTTCAGTTGTTCCACCAATTGAGAGGCCATTAGAATTAAATTACCTCACTATTTGATGACCTTAGTCTTCATAGACAATTGAGGAAAACCATTAACATCAGTGTCCATAGACAATCGGATACATCATGCACTAAGTTCCCCAAAGACAATTGGAGGACTCTACCACCATCAAAATCCGTCTCCATAGATAATTAGAGACGTCATCAAGTCTTCTTAGACAATTGAAGACATCATCATGAATCACATAGTCTACATAGACAATTGGAGATGTCGCCCATTAAGTCCCCGTAAATAATCAGAGATGCCATTCATCCTCAAGTCCCCGTTTACAATCGGAGACATCATTCATCCTTAAGTCTTCATAGATAATCGAAGGTATCATACATCTTTCCAACCAAAAACTCAATCAGAACAAAAATACATTCTATCAAATCCCATTCAAAGAGTCTAATGCATGGCGTAAATCATACACTGAACAAATTTTGAGAACCGCCTAAAATTTTTTCCTATTTTATCATTACGAACAACATTAACCTGATTCTCATGACAATCGAGATATGTAGGAAGCTCTATGTAGAGTTCGATCATCACAACCCCATAATCATTCTTTCTCCTGATCAAGTATACAATCTTGCATTTTCGATGTTTTGTGGAGAAAATAACTATTGCAATTTTTATGAATTCGAATACTTTTGAAAAAAGTTTTCAAACTCGAGAATAAAGTCACCACTTAATTTATTTAGAAAAAATCAAGAAAACCTTTAACAAATTACTTAAACGATCCAAAATAGAAAAATCATTTAAGTTTGAAAATTTTGAGTAAGTGGTTCCTATTAATGCTCTTGGAAGGTTGTTAAGGCACCAATAGTATCCACAAATTTGCGGTAATTCGAACTATTTGAAAATAATTCTTTGACTAGCTTTGAGGAAAGAAGTTGGTTTTTGAAAAGAAATTGATTCAATTTTTTTTTTTTTGAGGTTTATGCAAAGTTAGCTTTTGGCGACTTAGTAGGAAATTTAAATAGGCCTTAGGAAATAGCTAGCAAATATACATAAGAAAAAGGAAGTAAGGGGAAGGGATTGAGAAATTTATACCCCTTGGACCCAAATATATGAAACATGTCCTAAACTATTTATTTTGGATTTTGACCCACTTGCACTTGTCCTAGACTAATCATTTGGGCTTTTGGCCCACCTGCACCTGTCCTAAATTATTTATTTGGACTTTTGACCCATTTTCAGCTGTCCTAAACTAGTTTTCAGGCGTTGAAGATCCAAAAATTCGCTTCACCTATATTAGATTACAACTTTGGCTTCAAGGCCCCCATATGAATGAATAAATAAATAACTAAATAAAATATATAAAAAAAAGCAATAAAAATTGAGACTTCCAAATCTCTTAGCAACTTCGTCAATGGATTTTGATCCATTTTCTTTCTTCTTCCATCTTCTTGCATCTGTACGATATCTAACCAACTTTTGGACTTAGTCTTCGAGGAGATGGACCTCATTGGCCTATGATAAAATGCAAAGGGTAAAGTGTCTATTTGGACTCCAAAGCGAGTCCGTGCAAAGAAAAAGATAAAGAAATTAACATGTGCCCAAGAAAAGACAAGAAGATTTACTATATACTCTCAAAACACTTGATAAGAATAAGTAATGTAATTTGATCAACTTTACAAACTAAGGCATTCAAATTCAGTTAAAAAAAATTCAGAAGGGTCCCAAGTTAAGTCCCATGAATTTTCATCCCAAGAACTCAGTAAAGCTTTTTCGGGGCAGCAAAACGGGACTCGAGTTGTCATTGGAATATCCTCGCCACCACCGGAAGCTGAGAATTTAACCCAAAACTGACTAAGGGAAATTTCAATCGTAATTTCCCCTTTCTCAAAATATTTTGAGATTTTTTACTCAAAGGCATTTTTTCACCCTTAAGACTTGGAATTTTCAGCTCAATAATGAGCCTTATATAGAAGGAACTTTGGGGATGAAATCCCACTTTCATCGATGTGGGAGAAAAATAAAATCAAAGATATTTTGGGAATTTTTGAATTTGAGGTAAGGGATAAGGATAAGATGAGGTGGATTCTGTACTATTCTTTACAAATTTGAATTTCAAATTAAAATAGGATAAGATTTGTTGAACCAGTTTATTAATGAGCTTGGGTCAGATTTTTGGATGGATTTGCCATTTTAAAATTAGAATTGGGTTTTTTCGGATTGGTTTTTGGTGCCGCTGCTATTGACATCGCGGGTGTTACTGTTGGAATTATTGTGTATTGCTCTGTTGTTTCAGCTGTTGTCGTTGGTACGACTGTTGTTGAAGTTGTTTTGGGAGAAGTTGCTTACTGTTATTGTAACGGTAAAGAGAAAATGAGGTGGGCCGGGTTGGTCTTGGAATGAGCCGCTGGTGCTGTTGTTGAATTGTGTTGGTGTTGGGTTAAAATTGGAATGGGTTATTTTTTGGATAGATTATGGACTTTTTAGGGTTATTTAAAAAATAACCTCAATTAGTTTAAGAGTTAGCCAATTTTATTTCATTTCTGATCAAATTAAAAATTTATTGGCCAATTACATTATAATTGTGGCCAATTTGGTTTCAATTATGACCAACTTTAATAAATTAACTAAATTCAATTGAAATTTGATACAAATTAATACCTTGTTTATTCCCGTGCTTCTTGATTTAATAAAAATCAAACAAATATTTTTTCAGATAAATTATTTTTAAGAACAAACTACATTTATATCAAGATTTTAATCATTTGAATTTATTTTCAAGATAAGCCTTCATTAATAGTCGATATTTCGTAAACTAAATATTTAAGTAATAAAATTATATAATTTCGTATAATTGAATACGATAATATATAATTGTTATTTACAATGACAAAATTACCCAGATAAAATACTTTGAAATGCTTTTTATTTGGATAAAATAAATATTATAATTTTATTTAAAATCAAAGAAACTCGGAATTAAACTTAGTTGTGGAGGGCAAAAATTGGATGTCAACACTCGACATCTCACAGCTTGATATTGGGGCAATTTCAAAAGGAGCATCAGGAATATGTGAATACTTCCATTCCCAAACAGTCCCCCTCTCAAGAATCATTCCACATGATCATTCACCCTTAATAACAGGGCAAAAATCAATTGGCCTATTCTTTTGAACTACACCTGACCCGATCCTTGTGCAACTCGAGGTATGTAAGCAACTCTAAATTAGAGTTCGATCAAATTTTCATCAAAAATCATCTTTTGTCAAACAAAATTAGCTACACGTCAATATTTTTATCTGAAGACTTCTACATCATCTTCAAATGAAAAGGAGCAACTGTTGACATCCAATTTTTCCTCCCCGTGCTTAAAACTAACGTTTTCAGGCTTTCTGATCGTTAAAGGGCACGAAATATAATTTTTATGTATTTTTACAATTGTTAAAAAATTATTGATAATCATCCTTACTTTAGGATTTTATCAATTTATTGTTATATTTTTTGCTTTTCATAATTTATTGATAATTCTCTGTTTATTAGGATTTTTTATTAATTTATTATCATTTTTAAATATTTTTACAATCATCTGCACACAACATAACATCACATTTTTTTATTTTTTTAAGTTAATTACATTTTCAATGTTTTTCAATATTCTTTATATTTTCTGTAATTACATATCAACACCTATATTTTATACATTTATTATAGCATGCAAAATGCTGAGTCAGATCAGTTATTTTAATATGCAGTATAATAGTTCGATGTCTTGTCACTCCGACAACTACCACACAATGATGTGTTGTCACATCTGACAATGACTACTCGATGACACTATCCTTTAGACAATAACTTTGCCTGTTGGTCAAAAGGTTGAAAAATTCTTTGGTCAATAACTTAAGAACCAAAGGGTGTTCGATAATAAAAAAAGGACACACCCTTTTATCCTTCGGATAATAAGGGGTATCCAATGTTATTATAAATAGGTGGGGTTGAAAGATAAATAGACACAAAAAATTTATTCATCTTTTTTCTTTCTCTCAAAAACACACATTTTTCACTATCCACACATATTTTTCTTCTTTCTCCTCTTTATCAAGCACACTATACACAAAAATAATATACTTTAACACAAAAAATAGGCATATATTTTTTCTTTCTTTCTCACCTTCTCTCTCAAAAAATACACAAAATTACATACAATCAATTTTTATTTCTCCTTTTCAATCCAAAACATACAAAATACATACACACAAAAAAAATATACACACTAACGCATACACACATAAATCATCTGATTTTTAATTTTTCTCTCTATAATAAATTTACGTTACTGCCGCCAACAACCATGGCCGGTGAACTTCCCGCCGGCAAACCACCACATCACTACCACCAACATCCAACCTGCTCTCTTCCCCCTTTCCCCTTCTGCCGTCAACATCTCTGGCCAATGAGTTTTTCGCTGACGACTGTGCTCTCCTCTCACTTTCTCCCATTTTCCCGTCACTTATTCGTCGGAGGTGATGACTAGCGAATCCCCTCCTTCCACCACCACGAAATAACTTTTTTTTTTTAGCCAAAGCATCTCCTTTTTCGGCAAACTAGATATCCCGATGACCCCAACTTTGGTGGAGCAAGCCACCACTCCTCTCTTCTCCAGCTAATCGAATATTTTGATTTTATATTATTATTATTATTATTATTATGTTTATTTTGCACAGATCTGGTCGCACTTTGATATTTTTATTTTTTCACGCGTTTCATTGTATTTTTATTGACTGTTGTTTCATCTCCGGTAAAGTGTACCTCCTCCGACTAGATATGTAGATTTTATTTTTTCACTGTGTTATTTCATTGTTGGGTATCTTTTATTTATTATATTATTTTCATTTACTAATCCACCATCTGATTACATTTATTTGAGGTAGGGTGCTTTCTTTTTTTCATCATCTTTAACTTTATATTAGTTTTTATCCTTGTTCATTGACTTTTGCAATTTTTTCAGTAACATGAAAGTTTACGATAATATGAAGTGTTTGTTTTCATTTTCGATTTTTATTTTTTTACATAGCTTCTTGTCAATTTTGATCTTACCTGTTTATTATTATTTTTAAGTTAAATATATTTAATAGTCACCCCATAACAAAAAGATAAAATTTATTTTTCTCAAGTTTACTCATTTTATATCAAGTATCAATACACAATCGATGACAATATTTCTTCGTCTGATTTTTGAGGCCACTCCATTACAAAAGATGAATTTTTATTTCTCAAATTTACTTATTTTATATCAAAATAAATACATGATCGGTGAAGAAATTCTCCATCTCTTTTCGAGGCCTTCCCAAATAAAAGACGGACTTTATGTATACAAATACGTAACAAAAATAAAATAATTCCAGCGATGACGAAATCTTTATAACATAACGATAATAAAAAAGGTTTTACGATTTGTATCTTGGCATGGTGATTTAGGATGACCGATAAATTGAGCAACCACTTCGTAGCCATGGCGTATCTCAAATCTAATCCGAGTTCATGCTTTAACAAAAAAGATTTATTTTTTGTGTATATTAATATACACATATGCACACATAGTTCTTAATTTATTTTTCTTTATTACTAATGTGGTTGCACAGATTCTCGAAAATACTTGTCGAAAAATAACATTCAAAAAGAGAATTTTATATTTGTATTTTTTCTTATAATTGTACGCATTAAACATAATGAAAACTTTACTTTTAGGGTGTCAGGCAAGGACATTCTTTACTTACATATTTATTAACACATGTTTAGGAAAACTTTGTCATTTACACAAACAAATTAAATTAATCAATTAATTCATATATTTACATCATAAACGTTGTATAGTTTTTTCTTTTCAAGTAAAATATTTATTTTCTCTCCATAATTTCGGTCAAGTAGATAGTATTATTCGAAAAATACCTTTTCTTTTTACAGTACACAAAAGATACTTTTCTTTTTCATATGTCACAAAATACTTTTTCTTTTCACATAAAATCTGTACATTTTTATACACACCTTTTACCTATTTTCATAACGATGAGTTTATTTATATATTTAATATACATATGCCTTTACATTATCTAAATATTTATACCTCCTCCCCTATTGATAAATTTAGTCTAGCCGGGTATCACGATTATGGATCTGAAGGGTGCCAATCCCTTTCTTTAGAATAATTTGAACCCTTACCTAGAATCTAAATTGATTTTTGTAGACTAAAACATAAGTCACACGTATTTATAAATAACTAAGTTTTCTTAAAAATTAAGTGGTGACTCTTTACAAAAATTCTAATTCTTTTAGAGTTTGTAAGTCATGTTTTGTTTAACCTTGACAAAATCAGGACATGACAGAAAGGTAAACAAAATCGGATGATGATTTAGAATACAAATGTCAACCGTGGTGAAATGTGAAATCCTATATGGATACCCATTTGATTGGTCTTCGAATTTGTGGTGATTAATTATTGAATTGATAATGCTCAATCAAATAAGTGGTGAACTAGTCTTCAGATATACTTGTGATTTCTTGTGACAGTGAATACTCTTTGTAATTCGAGATGATGATATTGTGATTTGATTACATTCTCATAGTCTTCACTAAATCTAAATTCTATTACGATCTTTGTTGCTTGCTTCTTACTTATTGGGTGCCCGCAATTTGCCTTCAGGTAATATTTATAGTTGTTGACCATGTTGCACATTCATACACATTATGGATGATTAATGGTTATGAAGGATCGGGTACCACATCAGTATAAATATGATATATCGTGATATGAGTTGGCTACCTTGCCAATACAAATATGGTATCTTGTGCTATAAATTGGGTACCATGTCGGTACGATATAAAGTTGATATGTTGATAAGACGGATGAAAACTGAAAGAGATAATTGCACATTTTGTATACACACATTCATTCATATGCAT
Organism: Capsicum baccatum var. pendulum; assembly: GCA_030864225.1. Classification (NCBI taxonomy): domain Eukaryota; kingdom Viridiplantae; phylum Streptophyta; class Magnoliopsida; order Solanales; family Solanaceae; genus Capsicum; species Capsicum baccatum. The sequence continues at coordinate 58,591,418 of CM061553.1, read as the reverse complement.
TGAGTATTTTTCTAATGATTATATATGATAATGAGTTGTTGATGAACATGACAAAGTATGGAAGCTTATGAAAGTGAACCTATGCATTTTACTATATGATGATACATAATGTGCTCAGTTGATTGATATCATTGGTTATGAGTTTTGATATGTCATGGTTCCTTGTGTGGACTCGTTATTTAGTGAGATATTATGGTCCCTTGAGTGGATAAGTTATGTTGATGGCTGTGATTTGACATTATAGCAAAATCTAAAGATAATGTATGTCATGATTTATGTAAGTCTTATTCCTCCGATGTATATATTGGTTATGTGAAGCATATTTTTGTGCCTATTGTCCTTGGCTAGGGAACAAGATTTGATTACCTAATTATACATAGCCTGAGGTTCCTTGAATCTTAAGGAATTAGAAATTTGATTACTATCAACGACCCAAAAACATTGATATAGTGAACCTTACAGAGCTACCCGTACTAGGCTAGAATTGATGTTATATATATATATAAGTGGAGAAATAATGTAAGTGTAATGCCCCGAGTCTGCACTCCGGACGTCACATGGTGCTCATAATCTCGAAGGACCATAAGCTAACTCATGACTGGTACCTGCCGTAATCACTGAATAATAATAACTCTGTAATAATACGAAAATCAGGTTGAATCTACCATAAGGTTCATAACTGAAATCAAATACCAAATACTGATAAATAAATACTGAAAACCGAACAACTGTCTAAAATAATCTAGTCTAAAGAGCCTTTAACTAACTATCTGAATATGGAGTTGATGGGATAAGCCCCGAACTAACTCCGACTACTGAAGTACTGATAACTGAAATAATACTCTATCCTCGAACTATAAGGACTCACCACTAAATCTGCTTCTGTAATCTAGGCTTCTAGGTACGATTAGTAGCCCGTGCGTCTGAACCTATGATATAAGACATCATAGAGCAAAAGAAAGTATGCGTCAGTACTTTGAATATACTGGTATGCGAGGTGAGGTGAGTCTGAATGCAGGGGTTCATTAACTACGTATATTGTAACTGAGGTCACATTAACACTGGATAATGGGTTCTGAAAACTGAATGACTGATATCTGAGTTTACTGATACTGTATTACTGTTAATTGAGTGACTATTTTTGAAAGTCCTGATTCTGTAGAATTGAACTGAGTTCCATACTAGGTTGGGTGACTGTATCTGATAGTCCTGATTCTGAAATTGAGCTAAGTTTTCATTCTGAGTCTGAAACTGAAACTAAAATTATGAGAGTGTTCATCTAACTGACATACCCCAATTATGAACTGAGTTGAGGTCTAACTTGTGACCCTAGTTGGAAGGGTATTAGCACCTTGCCAAGGGATACTAACAATGGTTATGAGTTAACCCTCTATGGCAGGAAGCACTTTCATCAACCCTCGCTGGCAGAAAAACTCATACGAGATGTATCAAACCTAGACTGGTAGGAAGATATATCAACCTATGCTGGCTACGTAGTTCTGTAATGCAGGGACTGCTACTAAGGGTCAAACCCCTTTTTACTGACAGGAATGCCCTCATCTCTGAGTTTGCTCGGTGCTAATTCCTACAAATAATTGATTAGACACTGAATTAGTTTCTAGATTGTACTAGGCTTGACTGAACTATTACTGATCGTGCTTCCTAATTGAACTGGACTGAGTTCACTGAGTTTTTTTAACTGACTGAATACAATTAGTTCTGTTAACTGACTGAATACACTGAGTTTTATTAACTGACAGAATACACTGAGTTCTGTGACTGACTGAGTACTAGTGAATGTGACATCACTGAGTCTATTCTGAAACTACTGTAAATCTAGGTAAACAACTAGATTGTCGGGTATTAGATACCTCCAGGACTCGATAGCATAGATCGTAAAAACATATCACAGTCTTGAAAGCATAATAACTAGTCACTTTGTCATAATTTATTCATTGAGACATTTTAGTAGACACTTGCATGGCATAAGCTTGTACACCTACTATTATGTCATGATTCACTATTCACTCTCATGAACATTACATCAAACACTTAGGGGGCATAGTTTATGCACATAATCCTAGTTAACATGCAAGTATCGTGATCACAATTCCAAACTCACAAATTCAAGGGTTTCCAACATGAATCTACATCATACCACACACATGCTATTTAAATCACATAAATTTTTTTAATTAATCATGGATTAGAACCCAAATAAAATCATAATTATGAATACAATTTAAATCAACATGGAATTCATGAAAACAATTATCTTAAAATTTTAAAAGAGGTTCTTGAACTCCAAGGGTGGAAGGAAACCCTTGGATGGACACCTAACATACCTTGGTAAGTAAATTCGTGAAGATTGATGGTGTGTTCTCGAAGATTGACCTTGCAATTTGAATGCCCTAGGGTTTGTTCTTGAGTAAATTTGAAAGAAAATGAGAGATTTTTCCTTTAGAGTAGGTTAATATCGTATTTTTGGGGCTCATTAAGGGTGGAAAATAACCCAAATACCCTTCTGGATGCGGAGTTTTAATGACTGAAAATGTGCCCAGTGATGCATTGAGCAACACACCGCGTCGATGGAATCAATGCGATGATCAACGCATCGCGTTGAGTTTGCGTTGGTTCACTGAAATTGCACTGAAACCTGGAAAAAAATTATCCATCAATGTAATGGGCAACGCAACGTGTCGACCCACTATTTTGGTCACGTAAATATGATTCAAACGAGGTTCGAAAAATTCAAAACTCACCCGAAGTAACCTATTGACACACTTGATCATGATTCAACCCAAGGATCGACACTTTAAGGTCATAAGAGTCGTAAAATAAGATCTCCAAATTATAGAGGCTAAAATAATTCTAAGTATAAACACTTCGCTGAAATTTCTAAGTTTGGGACCTTTTTTCAAGCTTTAATTCCCCATAATTCCTTAGTTCCCATTAATTCCCAATCCTTAATTCTCCCTTATTCTCTATTCCCTACAACATAAAGAAAAACGTTAAAAACCCTACAACTTTCAAGCAAAAAAAGTCAATCTCACATCAACCAAGAAATTTATCAAGTTTGTTGCTTGTTCTATTCTCTACTTTTGATCTTTTATAGATATATAATTATTGCATTTAATTTTGATTTCTTCAACTTAAAAAGTCCTTACCACTTAAAATTGAAGAAAATTACAATTGATTTTCTCTTCAATTTTGGTCCATTTTTTTAAAAAACTTTCAAAATTCAAATGCTTACAACGATTATTACTTTTCTAATGAGACTTTTAATTTGGCAATACAAGTTTTAAATTTAATGAAGAGATATTTCGCTCTGGTATTATCAAAGTTGTCACAATCAAGTTCACTCACTTATAATACTCCTCGTGTGAAATAGAACTTGAATCAATTTGAAGAAAATCATCATTTTGTTAAGAAACAAAAGGAAGGAGTAAACTTGAATTCTTTATTGTCATGTCCAAAAGAAAAAAATCATTTGGGACTATCATTTGAATGATTTTGATAAGATTAGGTGAGCATATATTCGAAGAGGTCCTCATCAACCTTGAGGTTTCGAGTTTTCTCAAGGAGACATTTCTGAATTAATACCTCATTTTAGTTGTAAGTGATTTAAAATATATCATGATTGATTGGAGTATGGTGAGATTGAAGATGCCGCTTATTATTTGTGTTGTTACTTATTTCAAGATGAAATTATTTATTAAGGTAGAGGTGAAGCATTTTTAAGAATATGGTTCAGAAGTTGGTATAAAAAAATATTAGATACACACGTTGGAGGATTGAACAATGATCACAATCAGACAAAGACGAAGTGTCAATATCTAGTGCGACAAAAACAGTCAATTCAAACTGAATTTGTAAAGCCATCCAATCATACCAAGCTTGAATACAAATTCATTTATAAGCTTCTGTTGATGTGGTGTGACTCCTTTTGTATCAGGGATTGCCATTCCATGGACATCTTGAAGATTGAACAAGGATAACTTTTTAATTTTTTTTTTATGGTATCCAAGTCAGTGTAAGAAAATTAGAAATCTTGTGTTGAAAAATGCTCCAAAAAATAATCAATTAAAGCTATTATGGATGATCTAAATAGTGATTATTTCTCATTGCTAGTTGATGAATCTTATGATGTATCACGTAAGGATAAAATATAATTATTTTGCAATATATTGATTGGGAGGATCTGTTGGGGAACAGTTTGTAGGAATTGTTCATATTTATGATACTAGTATTTTATATTTAATAGAAGTAGTTGTTAACTGTATTATTCAATATTCTTTGAGTTTATCTTGTATACGAGGGTAATGTTATGATGGAGCAAGCAATATGCAAGGGCATCTAAGTAGCCTTAAAGTTGTAATTCAGCAACAAAGTAGATCAATTCATGCAATTGATTATTTTTCTCATTTACTTCAGTTAAATCTTGTTGGTGTAACTAAAAAATGTCTTCAAATTGGAGAACTTATATTATTGATTTTCAATGCCTTAAATATAGTGAGAGGTTCTTTTAAACATATGAACGAACTTCGACAAACTCAAGCAGAAAAATTTCAAGAAGCGCTAGATATGAGTAAGGTTGAAACTGGTAAGGACTTGAATCAAATACTTGATCATGCTAGAGCTGCTAATACTCGTTGGCGTTCACACTATAAATAGTTTACGAACTTTAGTAGAATGTTGGTTTCTATTACTAATGTCCTTGATACTATTGTTATTGATTAGGATATCTTAGAGCTTGTCAAACATTTGAGGTTGTTTTCATATTGCACTTAATGAGAGATATTTTAGCAATCACAAATGATCCTAATGAATTCTCACAAAAAGAAAAAAGATATTTCAAATGCCGTTCTATTTGTTAACGTGGTGAAGAAACGATTGCAAGATTTAAGGAATAAAAATGGGATCTAGTTAAGATAAAAAAACACTTAAATTGTCCTCTTATGTTTTGTATTGTAAAGTTTGCATTATTTCTATTAGTTTTCACTGCTACAATTGAAAGAGCCTTTTCGACAATGAAGTTGATCAAGAATGAATAGAGAAATCGAATGGATGATGGTTTCATCAGCAGTTGTATGGTGCCTTATGTAGAAAAAAGAATATCTAATACTATTCCTGATGAAAGTATTATGAATACATTTCAAGATATTAAAACTCGTAAAATAGTATTGTAATAATATGTTTTAGTTAATCAAACTTTATTTTGTTTCCTTCATTGCATATTTATTTTATATATATTGGACCGACATGGTGCATAGGTCAGCCACTAATTACTATGCTTTTAGTATAATAAATTATTAGTTATCATAAGAACTAACAAATACATGAACATAACAGTACCATCATGTGAAAGTGTTTAGCGTAGAGCAACTTCATTCGTAGAGCAGCTTCATTCTGTAGGTGGTGTTAGCCGGGAAAACTTTGTAATTTTTGATAAATCAGATAATTACAATTAGTTTGATCTATTTCTCGTTATCCGGTTGAGTAGATATCTGTTTTGTTGTTTCGTTCATTTCACTTATGATATCAATTTTCAAAATGTACCTAAATCTTTGGTTATCATAAAAGATACATTGAAATTCAATTAATTTTCTTTTGTAAAGAATTGATATGTTATTTATTTATACAAAGATAAGAAATTCAATGTGTATTCTTTTATAGAATTGACACTTTCCTTACTTTGTCTTTCTCAAGATTTATTATTTTTTCAGAATAATATCAATGTACTGCTATAATATTTCTTACAAGACATAAACTCATTAAGTTTATGATAAATATTTGATAATGGTGTTACTAATATTTATATGGCAGAGGATTAATTCAAATTATAGGTATTATTCTTGTATTTGTGATACATTACGTTGAATTTTGTTGTAAGAAAATTCATTTGACAATACAAAGATTTAACTAGATTAAGTGAAGATCTAACATATTTCTATTGTTAAAAAAAAAAACTTTCCTTCTTTAATTAATTAAATTTTTATCCTTTTTTTTTTGTAAAAAAATTTAATGTTTTCAAGCAAAAGTAAATCACAAAATCACTATTAAAATACTTTCAGGGCCTCAAAAAATTAGGAGCTTAAAATAAGTAAAGGTTACATAAATCTCAACCCTTTTGAAGTAAATTACTCCCTATCTCAATTTTTTCCAAAATTATTAAAACTTTTAGATTTAGTCCATACAGATACATCACATTCTTCTAGATACATCACTTAATTTTAACGGATACATCACACTCCTCCAGATACATCATTTAATTTTACACAGATACATCACATTTTTTCGAATACATCACTTAATTTAACACGGTTACATCATATTCTTTTGGATATATCACTTGTTTTTTCGTGAATACATCACATTCTTCTATAATGTATTTGAGCTTTAAAGTAAAATTAGAGATTTGTGTAATTATTTAAAAGGATTGGAATTTTTAAGTAGTTATGATAAGTTAGATTGTGGTATGATGTAATTTTTTCTTAAAAAATGAAGACTTTACTACTTACTAGCCTTACTCTTGAAATATCCCCTTTAACAAACTCAAATAGTATGCATATAAGGTATACATAAGAGTAGACCCATATTAGGGGTGTTTAAAATCGAAAGTGGATAAGTAAAAGTGAAGGAGATATCATATGGTAGAAGAGGCTTTCACTGAGTATTGTGCTCAACTTTTAAATAGTTAGCAACATGGGCAAGGTGCAGGAGTGCAGGGACTCGAGAGAAATAGGAGAATCAAGATTGAAGGAGTTAAAGATTAAGAGTAGGGTTGTTTAAAATTGAACCGTAACCAATAAGTTAACTGCAAAAATGGCTTAGCTTATTGGTGTTAGGTTATTGGATAAATGGTTGATGAACGGATTAAAATTTTTATAATTAACAGCTTATTGGGGCGAATTGCTCAATTTTCTTATCGGATAAGTCGTTAACTAGTTAACAATTATAAGAATTATCATACTTATACGTTTACCCTAGGTATGTAAAGTACATAGTATTAACTGTAATGCCTCCAGTAACCCATCTATACTTTGATTCTTGTAGCTCCTTTTATTTTCTGCTTTGGTGGTTTTGAAGTGCTAAGTGTTTTTAGTACTACTATTCCCATTACTGTATTTAGGACAGTGAAAAAGTCCTCTTTTTTGTTAGGGGCATACATTTCATTTAAAAGAAGGTACCATGGAGGTTAGCTGATACACCGCCTGTTAACCATCGATAGAAGTAGAAATTTTATGGATAAATCCATTTTAAATTTGAATTAAATCTTATAATCATGATGTGTTGACCAAGTTAAATTATTGGTTAATAAATTTGGATTGAGTTTTAAGTTAAATTAAATAACTTAAATGAAGTCAGTTACATTTGGGTAGGATGAGCCTAATTCATGCTTTGGGCCCAAAATTCACTAGAACTACTTGGAGACTAAAATACCCATAATCCCTAGCTCACACCTATATAAAGGAATTTTAATCAAAGAAAATGACACACAAATCTGCTCTTCATTGGTTGTTCGTGTTGGGTTCTAAGTTGATGTGTGAATGGAAAATGGAGGGAACAAATTAGAGAAAAAGTGAAGTTTCACTTAAGAAAGTCAAGTTCACCCACATTGGTGGAAGAAAGGAACTTTCTTGTGTTTTTGTTGAGAAACACTGCTTCAAGTGGATAGTGAGGCAAGAACAAGAAATGCTTCATGCTGTCATCATCATCGTCGCTCGACTTCGGATTTGGATTTGGATCGAGAAATTATTTTTTTGGATAAAGTTTAACTGAAACTTGAAAAACAAGTGAAGTTTTAATCCAAAAATCAAATGAAAATATTTTTCTCCATTTGCAGACGCAGTGCAAATGCATACACAATGCACCTCGAAGAGACGCAAGCCATTGAGGTAAGAGACACACTATTTCAACAAAAATATCGGCATATACGCATAGGTCGGGCGTACACCTGGCGCAAGAAGGCTTTGCCTGGAGTAGGTCTAGTTAGGAGACACTAGTTTACGGAAAATATCACCTGTGGCCGCAGGTCTAGCGCATATCTAGCACAAACTGAGCGCAGATGATGTATTATTTTCAAAAGGTGTCTCTTTTTATGAATCATTGCTTCCTGTCTGAAGGGACACTTAAAGACTATAAATACTTAAATATTTCCTCAAGTACAGGTATGATTTTTTTAGTTGAAAACAATTTTCTTCTTCTTCTAAAACTCTCGTATGATCATCAAACTATTGAGTGCGTTCAAAGTTTTTGAATGTTTGAGGTACCACTACTTTCAGAAAGTGAATCATTTTATCTTGGGAGGAAAGATTTCACAACCTCTATTAATTAAGGGGAATAAATTCCTTAAGGATACACCGTGAAGTCGGTGGAATTGGTTCTTAAATTTTTGCTTTATCTTTATTTCTTAAAAGTTGATAAAAACTTCATTTTGTTAGTTTATTTGAATATTCATTTGAACTTGTATTTGAAGGTGTTGAACTTCATTGTAGTTCTTGAAAATTATTCTTGAACTTAGTTTGAAGTTTTTATAGAAACATAGAAAATTTGTACCCACGAGACAACAATCTTAAGGAATTTATCTAATTTGTATTTTTTTTTTGGAGATTAAAGCTTATTGTTTTTACTCTGTTTGGATTTAATAGTGATTTGAAGATATGAAAACTTCATCACGAGTTAAAGTTCATTAAATTGATGATTAGAGGAACATAAAAACTTCGTCGTTAAACTACAAGTTGGTGTTTAAAGTTTTTAAAACTTTACAATTAGTATTCTGACATACTAAGTTTGTTATCTTTTGTGATAGCAAAATGAATGTTGAAAGTCATGAAAATAATTGTATGTCAAGTGTATAAGCAACAATTATTCCTACGACAAGCTGTACAAGTTGTACGCCTGCAATGACACTTGTAGAGAAACCCAAAAAAATTTTGGGTATAGATTTCAAACGTTGGCAGCAAAAGATATTGACGACTCTAAGTCTTCAAAGGTTCATGTCTGAAAATACTCTAGAATTTCCTGAAGAGACGCAATATAAGGAGCGGTTTATTGTAATGGAGGCATGGAAACACTCGGACTTCTTATGAAATAATTATATACTGAATGACCTTCAAGACAATCTGTACAATATGTACAGTGGTATGAAGACCTCGAAAGAGTTGTGGGATGCTTTTGAGCAAAAATATAAAACTAAGGATGCAGGAACTAAAGCGTTCTTTATCGCAAAATTTCTTGACTTCAAGATGATTGACAACAAGACTGTTGTATCTCAAATGCAAGAACTATAAGTTATCATCCATGATCTCCTGGTAGAAGGTATAAATATAGTAAATACCTTATTTGAACATGTTAAATGTGTTTTGAATGAGGCTTTCCAAGTAGCAGCTATAATAGAGAAGTTGTCACCTTTGTGGAAGGACTTAAAAAACTACTTGAAGCATAAAAGGAAAGAGATGTCAGTTGAAGATCTCATTGTGAGGTTTCATATTGAATAAGATAATAAAGCAGCCGAGAAGAAGTCTAAAGGGAATTCCGCAATCAGTAGAGCTAACATTGTAGAGGATGATCCTAACAACTCAAGAAATAAAAGAAAGCATCGGGACAACAAAGTAATCCTTTAAAGAAGAAATTCAAAGGGAATTTCTTTAATTGTGGCAAGGTTGTCCATAAGTTCGTAGATTGTTGGGCCCCTATGAAAGACAAGAAGAAAGATCAGGCCAACACGACTGAATTCAAAAACAAAGTGGATGATCTATGGTCCATGCTTTCAGAATGCAACTTGGTGGGTAATCCTAGAGAGTCATGGATTGATTCCAGTGCGACCCTCCATGTCTATACCAACAAGAAGTTGATTACTTCATATGCTTTGACTCATGATGAAGAGAAGATTTATATGGCTAACTTTGCAACAACAAAGATTGAAGGAATAGGAAAATTTTATTTGAAGATGATATCTGGCAAAGTGTTGACGCTCAACAACATCCTTTATGTATCAATTGATAAAGAATTTGGTTTCTATATCACTTTTGACCAAAAATGGATTCAAATGTGTATTTGTTTCTGATAAGGCTGTAATTAGCAAAGGAGAAGTATGTGTAGGAAAAGATTACCTCACTAAGGGCCTATTTAATATCAATTTAATGATTGTTGAGATCAATAAGAGTTCTAATTCTTCTTATTTACTTGAGTTTAATGAATTGTGGCATGACGATTAAGACATGTCAATTAAAAAATATTGCAAAAACTGATTAACTTAGAAGTTTTAACAAACTTTGAGTTCAATAAATTAAAGTGTCAAACGTGTGTGGAATAAAAGTATGCTAAGTATCCGTATAAGTTTGTTGGAAGGAATTCCAATCTCTTAGACTTAATCCACACAAATATTTTTGATATGAAGTTAACACCATATCATGGTGGGAAAAAGTATTATATAACTTTTATTGATGATTGCATTAGGTATTGTTATGTTTATTTTCTAAATAGTAAGGATGGAGCAATAGACGCGTTTAGGAAATGCAAAATAGAAGTTTAAAATCAGTTAGAGAAAAAGATCAAAATGATAAGAAGTGATAAAGGTGGATAATATGAATCTCTTTTTGCAAAGATATGTGCAGAAAATAAAATTATCCATCAAACTAATGCCCCGTATTCACCTCAATCAAATGGAATTACGGAAAGGAAGAATCTAACATTAAATAAAATGATGAATACCTTACTCATAAGTTCTAATTTACCAAAAAACTTGGGGGGAAGTTTTTTTTTATAGCTAACCAAATAGACAATAGAGTTCCCCATAGTAAGACACTTTCAATTCTATATGAAAAATAAAAATAAAGAAAACCCAACTTGAAATATTTCAAAGTGTGAAGTGTCTAGCGAAAGTTCTGTTCCTATGCCTAAAAGGATAAAAATAGGACCTAAGACTATGGACTGCGTGTTTATTGGATATGTTAAAAGCAGTAAAGCATATCGATTTTTGGTTCATAAATCCAAAAATCCATGTATCAATGAAAATACGGTGATTGAATCAGATAATATCGAGTGTGTTAAACATATTTATTCGTATAAAAATGGACATGAGCAGTCTAATGGAAGGTCTAAATGACCTTGAGATGAACTAAACGAGAATGTACTTAATGATGAGAATCCAAGGTGTAGTACACGCCAAAGAACGTCAACTTCCTTTGGATCAAATTTTATAACATTTCTCCTAGGAAATGAGCCTCAAACGTTTAAAGAAGCGATGCCATCTGTAGATTCATCCTTTTTAAAAGAGGTAGTCAATAGTGAGATTGATTCAATCTTGAGCAATCACACTTGGGAGTTGGTTGATCTTTCTTTAGGAAATAAATCTTTAGGTTCTAAATGGATCTTCAGAAGGAAAATGAAAGTTGATGGTACTATTGACAAATACAAGGCAAGACTTGTAGTGAAAGGCTTTAAACAAAAAGAAAGCCTTGATTATTTGATACATACTCACCTGTAATTGAAACACTTTAGCTTTTGACCCTTAGAAATTTCCTGAGTTTGGACTTTCTGATCATCATACGACTCATTCTTACTTATCGTATGATGAGGGCACGATTCGGGGTAGTATGTTACTCAATGTAATTTTAGTTGTTTTACATCCAAGGTATGAATGGACATCATAAGGATCGTATGGTGATAGTACGATATAGGAGAGCCACTCGTATGTTGCTTAGTGCGCCAAGCCCTTGGTAGGTTACCTAGGGTACGGTTCTAGGGTACTAATCATGTGTTGTGGATACTAGTTGGTCTATGAAGTCGTATGTTGGAAAGTATTGGAGTCCAACTTTCTATATAGGGTACGAGTGGTGGGTACCACTCGTATGTTGTGTGTATGAGTTAGGTGGCCAAGTCGTACCCTTCTGCGTATATTTTAACATACTTTAAAGGATCAAAACACTCTCAAAATCCTCTCTAAACTTTCTCTTGAAGATTAGGCTAGGGTTTCTACAAGGTGTTCATCTAGAGGCTTAAAGACCAAAATTTCTCTTTGAATCTTTGTGAATAAGGTTTGTGACTCTTCCCTCATTGTTAGTTCATGAAAATCATAGTTTAAACTTTTATTATGATTCATTGAAGGTGCTTTTGAAAACCAATATTGAGGGTTTTGTTGCATATTGTTGAGTATTATTTACTATTGGTTTAATTTTTCTTTATACATGTTTTGCTAAAGGTTTTGCACACGTAGGTGCTTGGTAATTGTTGTTTAACAATTGGGTCATGGTTAACCCTAAACTTGATGGTTGTTACTTTATTTTTGGTCTTGATTAATAGTATGCCCTCAACCTATTTGTGAAAATGTCAATGAGAATAACCTTGTCACTTATGAATTGTGTTTTTAACTAAGGCATTGGTCTATAAATGTTGATGATTTGTAAATTGTTTTATGAAGGTCTTTATAGACATAAATTGATTTGAATTTTAACCTTGGGTTTTGAATTGGCTAAGTGGGTTTGAGTCCCAAATGTCTAAGCTACAAAACCCAGGCTAAGATTTCAACGGTTCATGTTAAACCTTGTTTCCTATCCCGACATGATATATATATGTATATATGTGGTTGCATATGGTTACCTAATTTGATTTTGAATGATGGCATTATTTTATTTCTCTATCCCTGAGTTACATGCTAGTGCTCCAACTGCTGACCGACCCTAGATGTTGTATCCCCACGTAATGTAGGTGCCTGAATGTCTTCTACTTTTTCTGCATAGTTATCGAATGCTCTAGTTAGTTCGTGAGTTGACTTTAAAGTGGTGAACTTCCATACTTTAGAAGACTTTATTTTATGGTTCTTATTTCCTATGTCTTAGGACCCGTTTGGACTTTGTTTTGTATGCTATCGGGGGCATGTCCCAAAACTTTATTACTTTCGATATCGTAGAGGTTTTGTTAGATTATTCTGGACTTGGGTAGTTTGGTGGATTATTTTAGTGAAGATTGTTTGGTTATCGATGTTTGATGTAGACATTTCATGAATTAATATTAGTCTTATATTTACACTATCTTGTTATATGTTTGAAATTTATCTGACTCAGGATATATGTTAGATGGTTGGATTGGGTATCAGGGGTGGTCTCCGGTCCTTGTTGGACTTGAGATGCCCATGACGATAAGGCTCTGGTTTGGGTCGTGTTAAGTTGGTATCAGAGCCTAGGTTCATGGTAAGTTGAGTGTCCATAAAGCCATATCAAGTAGATTCTCTTTTATGGGTGTGTACCGCACCACACTTATAAGGGAGAGGCTACGAGGCATTTAGGAAAGTTTCTCTTTCTTGATGTTCTATTTCGAGCTATATAGTCTAAGGTTTCAAATCTTTTTAATTTTTGTTTGTTCTCCTTTCAGATCATGCCTTTAAGGAAATCTGAAACTCGTTAAAACTCTTATGTCCCTACTTAGGACAATGTGAATGGAGCTCGTCCTACCCATGGGGTATAGAATCGGTCTAGGTTCGTTGCTTCTGATTGCCCTTATGGAGTCTCACGGGTTCCTACTATTTTTTTCCAGGTGGTAACACCCCTGACCAGTCATCTCTAGGAGACATTTCTAATGTGGAGTTCTATCGTTCTATTCAGTTGTTAACCTAGATAGTGGTCTCTCTGTCACACCAGTCTGACCTTGTGGGTGGGATGAGGAGTCAGACAATGATGGGGGAAAGACAAAACAAGAAGCTCAGGTATTCAAAGTAGGGCGGGGGTCATCACAATAACGGTAATCATGGGAGACAATGGACCAAGAAAGAGAGTTGGGAAAAATCTGGTTCTTACCCGTCGGCTAGATCCCCTTACCATAGAATATCCAATGAACACCAATTTCAAAATTGTAGTGGTCCTAGGGTACGAAGTGCCTAATACTAGTCTAATAGGGCCTAGTTAGTTCCACCCTATCCTTCTTGCCAATTTTATGGCTAGTTACATCACTGGTTTTGTCATGAGGGGAAGAATCAATGCTTCACTTATGGTCATACTGGTCATATGCAGTGGAGTTTACCTTCTAGAGTTGCTTCTAGGTCCAACAGAATTCTCGTTGCCTCTTCATCAGCTCCTGCAACAAAGAGTGCCACTTTTTGCTCCGACACTGGTCAAAGCCACCCGCATACTCTTACTACTCGCTAGGAGTCTGAAGCATCTCCTGATATTGTCCTTGGTATGTTGAAACTCTTTTCTTGTGAGGTTTACTAATTTCTTAATCTGGGGTCCACTCTCTCTTATATGACCCTCTTTTGTTGCTGTGAGTTTTGATTTTGATCCCGAGTTTTTGTCAGGCCCTTTTTCTATTTCTACCCCGGTAGGAGACTCTGTGGTTGTTAAAAGAGTCTATAGGGGTATGTGTGGTATCTGTTAGTGGTAGAAAAAACTCTTATGGATTTGATAGAGTTTGATATAGTTGACTTTTATGTCATATCGGGGATGGATTGGTTACATTCGTGCTATGCTTTTTTAGATTGTCAGACCTGTAAGGTTATGTTTAAATTCACTAATGAGCCAGTCATTAAATGGGAAGGGTTTTTTAGTGCCTAAGGGAAGGTTCATTTCATATCTCAAAGCCCGAAAGTTGATTTCCAAAAGGGTGTTTGTATCATTTGGTCCAGGTTAAGGATTCTAACTTGAAATATCCTTCTCTAGAATTCTTTTCAGTGATTAATGAGTTTTCTGAGGTTTTACCTGATGATCTTCCTGGTATTCCTCATGATAGGAAAATTGATTTTGGGATTAATCTTGTTTCGGGCTCTCGTCCTATTTCTATTCCCCTATATAAAAATGGTTTCTGTCAAGTTAAAGAAATTGAAGGAGCAATTGAAAGACCTATTAAACAAAGGTTTCACCCATCCTAGTGTGTTCCCATGAGGTTCACCAGTGTTGTTCATGCTCAAGGAATATGGGATTCTTCGGATATGTATAGGTTGTTATCAATAGGATAAGAAATTTAGAGTGATCTCTCTGTTGGGTAGACTAGTGTGTTTTATGGTTGTTTTGTGGGTGATACATGATCATTATTAGATGCTAAATTTGGGATTTTGATGCTAATTATGGTGATAGGAATGTTAACTTGAGGATAGTGATGGAAGGTTTGTGGAAGTGAATTAGTAGGGTAATGTAATATGTGAGAGAGCTTGGGTTGATGCCTTATAAAATAGTGGAACATGTAATTGTGATATAGGTATGAGGCCTAAGTGTTGATGTAGAAGTGGCGGCTAAATTATTAGTTGGATAAGAGTCTAGGGTTGCAAGAGTAATGTATACTCAGTTCCAAGCTAGGGGTACCATGTATGCCTAGCTTATGTCCTTAAGGTTTCTTAGCATGAGGAGTCTAGGGAGTTGTTATATGGTGTTATGTAGAGCCGAACTGGGGGAGAAGTAGATATCCTATGTGAACTCTTGGTATAGGTTTAAAGTTTATTGAGATGTGAGGACAAGATATTAGAGGAGTAATATTGGTATTCTTAGGGGTTGAAAATGGAGTGTTGAGTGTTTAGAAGCATAGATGTCCATGCCTCTAATTAGTAAGTTGCAAGGTAATGATTTTAAAGGTTACTGGATCCTTGGTGGGGTAGATCATACAATGGGTATAGTAAAGGTAGGCTTGAATGTTGTGATCTATAGATAAGCCAATCGTTGTATTCATTAGAAATCTTAGCGAGAGCAATGTATAAATAGACTCAGGCTCTCGTAGTGGTGTATTTGTGGGAAATTATAAGGTTAAATTGGTGAGGCATAGTATTCATAGCTGATTTTATAGTTTGAGGACTGAAGGTGAAGGTGATTCAGGATAGGATTAAGACCGCCCAAAGTCACCAAAAGTCCTATGCGAATATGAGGCATAGGGAGTTGGAGTTTAAAGTTGGCGATTAGGCGTTCTTGAAGGTATCTCCCATGAAGGGAGTGATACGGTTTGGTAAAAAGGGGAAGCTCAGTCCCTGGTATGTTGGTCCGTATTTGGTTTTGATCTTATCATCTTTGTTTTCTAACTTTGTTAAAGGGGAGTTTGATGGGTAATATTGTGTGGTACTCGTGCTTGTACATTCCTTTATCCATCATTCGAGGACGAATGATCCTAGTGGGGGAGAATTGAAACACCTTGGATTTTGACCCTTAGAAATTTCTTGAGTTTGGGGTTTTCTAATCATCATACGACTCATGCTTACTTGTCATATGATAAGGTTACAGTTTAAGGGTCTTGATTGTATGTTACTTTGTGTGGTTTTGGTTGTTTTTGTCCAAGGTATGAATGGACATCATAAGGGTAGTAAGATGATGGTACGAGATAGGAAAGCCACTTGTATGTTGCTTAGTGTGTCAAGCCCTTGGTAGGCTTCCTAGGGTATGATTCTAGGGTACTAATTGTATGTTGTGGATACTAGTTGGTCTATGAAGTCGTATGTTGTAAGGATTGGAGTCCAAATTTTTTTTCTAGGGTACGAGTGATGGGTACCACTCGTATGTTGTGTGTATGAGTTAGGGGGCCAAGTCGTAACTTCTTGTGCACATTTTTCAACTTTTAATCGAGGGGTATTCCGTTTATTTCCCACCCCAAAACTCTTAAGGCCCCATGTCTTATAACACTCTGTGGTCTCTCATAACATACTTTAAAGGATCAAAACACTCTCAAAATCCTCTCTAAACTCTCTCTTGAAAATTGAGCTAGGGTTTCTACAAGGTGTTCATCTAGAGTCTTAAAGACCAAAATCTCTCTGTGAATCTTCGTGAATAAGGCATGTGACTCTTCTCTCATTGTAAGTTCATGAAAAATCATGTTTTTAAACTTTACTTATGATTCATTGAAGGTGGTTTTGAAAACCAATATTGAGGGTTTTATAGAATATTATTGAGTATTATTTACTTTTGGTTTAAATTATGTTTATAAATGTTTTGCTAAAGGTTTTGCACAAATGGGTGCTTGGTAATTGTGGTTTAACAATTGGTCATGGTTAACCCTAAACTTGATGGTTTTTACTTTGTTTTTGGTCTTGATAAATAGTATGCCCTCAACCAGTTTGTGAAAATATCAATGAGAAGAATCTTGTCACATATGAATTGTGTTTTGAACTTGGGCATTGGTCTATGAATGTTGATGATTTGTAAATGGTTTTATGAAGGTATTGGTAGACATAAATTGGTTTGAATTATAACCTTGGGGTTTGAATTGGCTAAGGGGGTTTGAGTCCCAAATGCTTAATGGATTTAATGTCTTGCTTGGATAATAGGGTTCGTGTCCCAAAATAATGGTCTATTTGGTTATCTTTTGAATGATGGATTTGAGTCCCAAGTGGTTGATTGGATAATATATCAAGACGACGTCAACTTGCTAGTGATATTAGTATGACGATAGCAATAAGGTGCAATGGTGTATAATTAGTTTAATAAAATAAGAATGTGTATGAAATTTTTTAATTGGGCTTTAAAGAGGGTTGTATAGCCGAGTTGTGAAGGTGAAGGTCCCGAGGGATCAACACTGGAAAATGCTTTTACCGGCGGGGGTTAAAATAGCCTGAGGTTCGAGTCCTCTTGCTTACTATAACTGGGAGGTTCAAGTCTCCCATAATATATGATATGGGAGGTTTGAGTCCCCCATATCATACTACATGATCGGGTAACTAAGTTACCTTAGTATATGAGTGGGAGGTTCGAGTCCCCCATGTATGTATGTAAGATTATTCTATGGTTTGTGCGGCTACCCGAACTGGGCCCTACCAGGGGTGAAATATAGAGCCCATATAGCCCGTGGTTATTACTAACATTGCAGCTAAGCTACACAACCCAGGCTAAGATTTCAACGGTCCATGTTAAACCTTGTTCCCTATCCCGAAACAATATATATATATGTATTCATGTGGTTGCATATGCTTACCTTATTTGATTTTAAATGATGACATTATTTTATTCCTCTATCCCTGAGTTATATACTAGCACTCCAGCCCGTAACCGTCTCCGAACATTGTATCCCCATGCGATGCAGGCATCGGAATGCCTTCTAATTTTCTTGTGCAGTGATCAGGTGCTCGAGTTAGTTTGAAAGGCTTCATTTCATGGTCCTTTTTTCCTATGTCTTAGGCCCTGTTTAGACTTTGTTTTGGCTATTGTCGGGTTCCCAATACTTTATTGCTTTCGGTATTGTAGAGGTTTTGTTGGATTACTATGGACTTAGGTGGTTTGGTGGAATATTTTCGGTGACAAATGGTTGTACAGTTACCGGTGGTTGATATATACATTTCATGAGTTAATATTAATCTTATCTTTACACTATCTTGTTATATATTCGTAATTTATCTGACTTGAGATATATGTTAGTAGGTTGGATCGGGTATCGGTGGTGGTCTCTGGTCCTTGTTGGACTTAACATGCCCATTACGATAAGGCCCTGGTTCGGGTCATGTCATTAACAAGGATAACATCCTTATGGATGTTAGTTGCTTTAGCGGCGGTATATGGTCTTGAAATCCATTAAATAGATGTGAAAACAACATTCTTAAATGAAGAATTGGAAGAAGAAATTTACATAGAATAACCCGAGGGTTTTGTGGTTCCTGGTAAAGAAAAGAAAGTGTGCAAACTTGTTAAGTCACATTATAGACTAAAACAAGCACCCAAATGGTGGCATGCAAAGTTTAACCAAACCACGTTGGCAAATGGATTCAAGATAAATAAATGTGATAAATGTGTTTACATTAAAGACACTTAAAGTCACAATGTCATTTTTTGTTTGTATGTGGATGATATATTGATCATCAGTAGAGACATTTCTGACATGAATACTACGAAATGAATGCTTGAGAGCAAGTTTGATATGAAAGACTTTAGATTTGCGGATGTGATCTTAGGGATAAGAATTCATAAAACTCCACAAGGGTTGGCGTTGTCACAGACTCATTATATTGAAAAGGTACTTGACAAGTTCAAGTATTTGGATTTCAGTATTGCCAAGACTATATTCGACATGAGCTTTGCACTTCAAAAGAATAAAGATGAAAGTGACTCACAGTTGGATTACACGACAATGTTGGGAAGTTTGATGTATATCATGAATTGTACACCACCAGATATAATATGTGTTATTAGTAAATTGTGTTGGTACACGAGTAATCCCAATCAAACTCATTGGATGGAAATGAAAAGAGTTTTGGGGTATCTAAAATATACTCAAGACTATATTTTGCATTATAATAAATATTCAATGGTAATTGAAGGATATAGTGATGCAAATTGGATCACCGAATTGAATGAGGTAAAATCCACGAGTGGATATATATTTACTTTAGGTGGAGGAGAAGTCTCTTGGAAATCATCCAAACAGATATTATTTCCCGCTCTACAATGGAATTTAAATTTATCATGTTAGATAAAGTCGGTGAAAAAGCTGAGTGGCTTTGAAATGTCTTGGAAGATATTTCTTATTGTCCCAAAACTTTGGCACCAGTATGTATACATTGTGATAGTCAAGCGACGATAGATAGGGCAGGGATCATGATGTACAATGATAAATCTTATCGTATATGACCGAGACATAATACCGTTAGAGAACTAATCTCTAGTGAATTATCACTATTGACTATTTAAAGTCAAAGGATAATATGATGGATCCACTTACAAAAGGCCTATACTTGAGAGAACATTGAAGGGAATGGATTTACGACCTAGGATAAGTCAACATAACAGTAACTCTACCTAACAGACTAGAGATCCCAACAGCTAAGTTCAAGGAGATCAAACAAAGTTGTGACTGATGGTTCGACATTTTCAATATACTCAGTCCATTCTCATGATGAAGAAAATGTTCAGAAAACAAGGATACTTATGGTTTGAAGCTTTATAATCATTTCTAAGTATGGCAGATTTAACCAAATAGTTTGATCTAAGGATTAAAAGTTTATGAATCACCTATGTGAGACTGAAGCGGAAGCCAGTTCAAGGAGAATGTTAGTAAAAGCCTATTCTCTAAGCTCTCATGAAATCAAGACGTGTTCATGGCTAAAATATACAAAACCGTGAGAACCATAAACGGTAAAAGACTGGTTGTGTGACTTGTGTTGTCTAGGAGTACATTAAAGTTTGATGGTTCAAGAATATCAAATCTATCAATTGACTGAATGTATTCGATACATGTACACTGTGGAAAGTTCAAAGGGAGACCCACTTATCTAGATTCAATCAGTCTTTACTTATTGATCACTCACTTGTTCGTAAATTTTTTGATAAGATAGTCATTTCCCATTCATGTGGGGGAGTTTTGGGTTTTAAGTTGATGTGTGAATGGAAATTGAGGGAACAAATTAGGGAGAAAGTGGAGTTTCACTTAAGAAAGTCAAGTTCTCCCACATTGGTGGAAGAAAGATTTTTTTTGTGTTTTTATTAAGAAACACTCCTTCAAGTGGATAGTAAGGTAAGAACAAGAGATGTCTCGTATCGTCGTCGTCATCTCTCGCTCGACTTTGGCTTTGGCTTCGGCTTCAAATTTGAAAAATGATCGACAGATTAATTTTTGGACAAAGTTTAATTGAAATTTGAAAAACAAGTAAAATTTTAATCCATAAATCCAATGGAAATGTTTTTCTCCATTTGTGGATGCATTTCAGATGCAAAGCAAATACATACACAATGCACCTCAAAGGGACGCAACCCTTCGAGGTAAGAGACAATCTATTTTGACAAAAAAATCAAACTATGAAATATTTTTCTCCATTTACAAATGCATTTTAGATGAGTGAAAATGCATACATAACACACCTCGAAGAGACGCAACCCTTTGAGGTAAGAGACATGCTGCCTCGATATAAATACTGACCTGCACATGCAGATCGAGTGCAGACCTAGTGCAGGAAGGCTTTATTTTGATAGTTCATTTGAATATTCATTTGAAGTTGTGTTTGAAGGTGTTGAACTTCATTGTAGTTCTTGAAAATTATTCTTGAACTTAGTTTTGAAGTTTGTACAGAATCACAGATTTATACCCATGAGACAACAATTCGCAAGTCTTCCGCATACCAAGAAGTCTTTGTTTTCAAGTGGTGAGCCACAAATATCCATACCTCCATAATTGTGAACAAAGCTTGGCTCCGAATTGGTAGTGAAATTCTAACAAATATTCTATCAATTAAGGACAAATCAAAGAATGTGGGGAGAAGAATTAGAGGATTACATCTTTTTATTTAAGATTTTATAAATATTGTAACCTCAAACATAATTTAAAATAAAAAATTATTGTTTGTCGCTATTTTCTTTATCTTGATTGTTGTTTTTCAAGAAAAAAAACTTAACCGCTTACAAATTGGGACGCGCAGTGGGATCATTTTACCTCTCATCTCTTCTCTTCAAAGTTCATCATATCAATATGACCGCAGTGAATATCAACCCTAAATTTGATTCTATTGAGGATGCCGACTCCACAAATGGCTTGAAAATTGTCATGGAAATTGTTGGCCAAATTAGGAGTAAATCTGAAAAATTGGGACAAAGGTACTTCATGTACTGTCCTAGTCATCTCATGTTTTGGTTCATCTTCTCCAAAAGAATGGTCCTCTCCGTATATGCTAGAACAAGGGAACAATATTGTTGAAGTGGTAGAAAAAACTTTGATTTGACTAAGGCTGTCAGAAGAATTCTATCTCCAGTCCAACAATCCCATAATGCAGAAAGGTGGTAATGTTTTGAGCATTAGGTCTGCTCCAATATTACCTTGTGTCACTTCTCAATCCAAGATCTATCCAACTAGTGATCCGTACTATTATTCATCCTCTACGGTGGTAGTACAAATGATGGTGACTGAAGTTTCTACCCCTGAAAAACAACTTGAAAATTTTATAAAAGTGGTTGAAGGCTTATCAAAGTGCGTCAAGGTCAAGTTTCCCAAATTATCAAGTTGATGTATATGATGGAGAGCACGGAGAATGGAGAATCCACTCAACCACATGCTAAGATTCATGAAATACAAGACAAAGGATCCACTCAACCGCATGCGAAGCTTCGTGAAATACAAGACAAAGGAGAGCCCTTGACAAAACAAGAAACAATGATCAAGGAATTTCAAGTATCTGTAGAAGATATGGTTCCTGTTGATCAGTTGAGTGACTTCATCATAGAGGCGATCAAAGATAAATCAGAGTCCACATCTAAATTTAACAAAGGAGTATTTTAGAGTCAAAAAAACTACCGAAGAATATTTTCGCTCTAGTTCAAATAGTTCAGGAATATTTTTGTTCTTTTTCTATTTTTATTTTAAGTCATTAGTATCTGGTGATATAAATCTTCCAATAAATAAAGAGAAAATACATTATTTCACCCTTAAACTTGTTTGCATAACTTACTTTAGACCCTTAACTTCACATGTAATTATATACCTCCCTTTACAACTCTTAAATAGCTCCCTAAGCAGAGAGAGTGTATCCACATTCCAAAAAGCGTGTGAGAAGAGGAAAAAAATTGAACCAATATAATCATACACGTGGCATTATTTTATTTGGCAACATATAACTGATATTTTAAATATTTTTTTAATATATTAGTTTTTTGATTAGTTTGAATTTTTATTTAAAATAAATGAAATATATGGACCAATTTTTTTATTTTTTTTTAATTTTGATTGTCTTCTCCAACTTATTTTTTTCTTCATTGCAAGTTCTGAGTTGAAAGCTTCCAAACATAAATGAATTTATTCAGCCCTCTAAGCTTCTCCTTCTTCATTTAGTCTTCTTCTTCTCCTCCGATGCAATTTTTGATGCGGCATTATGAACGATCAATGATCAAAATATATATTTAGCAGAAAACACAAGAATCAATCATTAGTTTTCCATGATAGTAGTATCCCTATGCCAAAATTCGAGTTGGGTTCGAAAGATGAAACAATTATTACTCAACAACTCAAAATGCAATTTCACAACACCAAAAAGGGTGATTGTGAGACCATCAAATTCAATGTGAAAAATATGAAATCCACAGCCAATTCACTAACAAAATACGATCTCATCAAAGTTTTCTTTGCCCGATTTTCAGAGGCTTGTTCCTTGCTCTACATGTACGAGACATTATAAAACGACGACAGGAGTATTGTTGAGAATTTCTCAACTACCAACATCACCACTGGAGCAATCTAACTCCACAACATTCACCATTTGGGTGAAATTGAGTGATATGAGAAAACAAAATAGCAATTTTAGACGAAGAAAGAAGAGAGATGAGTTTAATTTGAGAATTAGGAGTATTTATTTGGGTTGGATCGGGTTATAATTAGGAGTGGGTCGAATATTAATAATTTTGTAAACACATGATTTTTTATCCTCCTCAAATTTTAATTTATTTTCTAATATTAAATATTTATATTTGATCAGATATTATTTTGATTCTTATTTTATTTTTAATAAATTTTAGTCCAAAAAAATAAATAAATAAAGTTAATTTTGAGATATTTTATTTATAAAAAATAATACAAAACTTCAAAAAATATTTTTCTTTTTAAAATTTCAAATTAACAAACTAGTAGTTTTCGTACTATCTCTATTATATTTATTTAAGGCTATTTATAATTTTTTATTGTATTTTGTTAAAATAAAAAAATTAATTAGTTATATTTATATTTATTATTATTATTATTCTATTATTTAATTTATTCATTCATTTAGTTTTATTTATTATTTATTATTTATTTCTATTTATAATTATTAATTGGCAAAAAAAAGAAAAGAATTTTATTTTTAAAATTTAAATTCCCACCCCTTTATCTGAAGTAACTTTTCCCCCCAAGAATCCTTCTACTTAAAGACTCCCTCAACCCCCAGGAAAAGTTACATACATTCTATCATCAGACACTATAAAATCAAATAAAAGAAAAACCAGAAAGAAAATATCAAAAAAAAAGAGCAACATCAGAGAAAAATGAAATCGGAGAAAAAGAAAACATCAGGAACAAAGAGAGAAAAACGAAAAAGCTTTGAATATAGGTTCCGTATTTTCATTCGAGTTTCGGTTTCGGTGACGATTTCATGTTTCATCACAG
This sequence comes from Capsicum baccatum var. pendulum, assembly GCA_030864225.1. Classification (NCBI taxonomy): domain Eukaryota; kingdom Viridiplantae; phylum Streptophyta; class Magnoliopsida; order Solanales; family Solanaceae; genus Capsicum; species Capsicum baccatum. The sequence goes on along the minus strand of CM061553.1, from coordinate 58,567,406 downwards.
GTTCTATTCAATAATTAATTATTTGTTTCTGTAAACTTTATTATGAACGCATGAATGAAAAATGTTTAAGTAAAGATTATGCATTATTCGGTGTATGCAGTTGATTGATTACATAAATTTTCTGTTATTATATGTTATTCGATCAAATTACTGGATATTTATATATTTGTACTGTGTTAGATATAAAAATACTGAGTATGATACTGTCCGATTTAGAAAAATAGTAGAAAGAAATAGATATAAATAAACATTATACCGACTATTTTCATACTTTGTAATTTTTTTAATATAGTACATACACCAACACATTATACATACTACATACTGTTCTTATTTTTACACTCACTGCACACTAGATACGTACACTCATAGCCACTCATGTAAATCAGAAGAGACACAAAGTATGTGAGAAAGGAAAAGAAAAAGATTTGATTGGAAAAAATAAAGGAAGAGCGATCGGAGAGGAATAAAATTGTAGAAACTAAAAAACAATAACTGAGAGAAAGATCGGAAAGGAGAGAAAATTGGCCGGAAAACGGGACTGCCGTCCCTTTTTTTTCGCATCTCCCTCACCGGAGCGTCGGCCCTCTCCCTTCGTTTCTTCAGTATGGAAAACCAGCCATCACGGCTAAGCAACTTGCCGTCGGCGACACCACCGACGGCAAAAACACTAATGCCGGCCACCCCACAACTGCGTTGTTGTTGCTCCCCTGTTCGTCCAATCCCTCACCGGATCCGGCACCACCAATGGCGAAAACACGGACAAAATTTCTCTCTTCCTTTCCTGCCGCCGGTGACGTCACCCTCACCATTGTGCTGCTCCCTTCTCCCCTTCTCCTGACATCGGCCATATTTGGCCACCGCTATCTCTCCTCCATCTCCAGCCAACGGCGAGCCAGTAGGTGAGCCATGACCGTCGCGCCACCCCCTCTCCCTTGTTAGTAACAAATCTGGCCAAGAAGGTCATTTTTTGGCTGACTCTCATTAAAATTGATCCATTTTAATTTGTTATATTTATATTTATTATTATTATTATTCTATTATTTTATTTATTTGTTTATTTATTTTTATTTATTTCTATTTATTATTATTGATTGACAAAAAAAAAGAAAAGAATTTTATTTTTAAAATTTAAATTCCCTTCCCCTTATCTGAAGTAACTGTTCCCTCTAACTTTCCCCCCAAGAATCCATCTACTTAAAGACTCCCTCAACCTCCAGTAAAAAGTTACGTACATTCTATCATTAGACACTACAACATTAGATAAAATAAAAACCAGAAAGAAAATATAAAAAAAAGAGCAACATCAGAGAAAAAGAAAATTAGAGAACAAGAAAACATCAGGAATAAAGAGAGAAAAAAGAAAAAGCATTGAATCTAGGTTCCGTATTTTCGTTCGAGTTTCGGTTTCAGGTTCTATTCAATCATGAATTGTTTGTTTCTGTAAACTTTATTATGAACAAGCATGAATGAAAAATGTTTAAGTAAAGATTATGCATTATTCGGTGTATGTAGTTGATTGATTACGTAAGTTTTCTATTATTATATGTTATACTATCAAATTATTGGATATTTATATGTTTGTACTATGTTGTATATAAAAATACTGTGTATGATATTGTCCCATTTAGAAAAACAGTAGAAAAAATAGATACAAATAAATGTTGTACAGACTATTTACATAGGCTGTAATTTTTATAATACAATACATACACCAACACATTATAATACTGCATACTATTCCTTTTTACACTCACTGTACACTGGATACATACACACATAGCCACCCACATAAATCAGAAGAAACATAAAGTATGTGAGAAATAAAAAGAAAAAGATTTGGTCGGAGAAAATAAAGGACGAGTGATCAGAGAGGAACAAAATTGTAGAAACTAAAAAAAAATAACTGAGAGAAAGATCAAAAAAATCGATCGAAAAAGAGAGAAAATTGGCCAAAAAATGAGAGTGTCGTCCTTCTTTTTTTTTCATCTCCCTCACCGGAGCGTCGGCCCTCTCCCTCCGTTTCTCCAGTCTGGCGAACCAGCCATGACGGCTAAGCAACTTGCCACTGGCGACACCAGCGATGGTGAAAACGCCAACTCCGGCCACCCCACAACCACGCTGCTGTTGCTCCTCTCTCCGGCCAATCCCTCACCGGATCCGCACCACCAACGCCGGCGACCCGACTTTACCCCTCTCCTTTTTTCGGTGTTGCTCCATCAGCCGACCAACACCAGCACCGATGATCCATCACCATCCCTCTTCCTTTCCCACCGTTGCTCTAGCAACGGAGCCTCCACTGCTTCCATAGACGTTGAAAGTAGAGAGAATTATTGTTTTTTTGAAATACTGAATATGTATATGAAAGAGGAGATATCTTATATTTTTTTATTATTATTTTCTTTTTGAATAAATACACATGTTTCCATATTTGTGTATAATATAATTTTTTTTTTATTTAATAACTAGTAAAAAATGAAGTATGAACAAATTTGATTCTAATAAAATTAATTATTATTTATATTTTGCTTAGAGTGACATATTGTATATTTCAAGTTGTTTATTTTTATTTATTTATTTATTTTTGAAGAATTTATGTTCGAATAATATTTCAAAAATTTTTGTGTTTGATTTGTCTTATAATATATGATTTAAGTTTATTTAATTTAAAGTGATTAAATTTTGAGGATAATATTAAATTTAGCATAATATAATAGATTTGTATATTTTATTTATTTTATTATTTTATTAGTAGAAATTAATTATTATTTATTGATTTAATTAATTGTGTTAAATGAATTTTGCTTTAGTTTATTATTAAAAATTTAGGTAAATTTTAGATACGTTTAAAAATATTTGTCTCAATTAAGAATGCGGCATACACATCTTTTTGAGACCTTTTAAATTCAAGGATGCAATGATGCACCTTGATAAATATTTTTCTAAAACTAACTTTTCACCGATTTATTTAAATAAGATAATAGACAAATTTTAGATATTAAAAATGAGTAAACCTAGGCCCTTAACATAATTTAGCAAAATAGTTTAAGTATGTATAGGTCAATAAAAATGACCATGCTGGAACCATGGGACTCGAGGGGTGTCTCACACCTTCCCCTCAGTCAACAGAATTCCTTACCCGGTCTTCTATTTTTGCAGACCAATTAAGAGTCATTTCTTTTTTATTAGGGATTCATAAGGCGACTTGGAACACCATAACTCAATTCCAAGTGGCGACTTTAAAAATAAATAAATTAATATCTATTCAAAACCGTCACTTTAATTGGAAAAATCTTTCGACTTGGCCCTCGAGCGAAAAAGGGGTGTGACATCTCTGGCCACTTCGCTGGAGAATAACCCGAATTCAAGCTTTTAATATTGACTTTTACTTACTTTAATTATTTTGATATTGTGTTTGTTAGCCTTATGTGCTACTTGTTGCTTATTTACTGCTTTAATATTGTTGAACTATTTTATAAACTGTCTTCTCTTGTGCTCCCCCTCTAAGTCTCTGAAATAGGATAGAAGGAATGCAACGTATGCATCTTACTATCTTTTTTAGAGAGACGAAGTGTCAAGGCACCTGGTGAAGGATTATAGTCACACATGTTAGGCGGGGTTCGGATCGACAATGAAGGCGGAGTAGCACTGCTGCCAAATAAGTTGTCCCTCCCCAACTCGAGTGTCTGCTCGAGTAAGATAGTCTAGACACCTATCCCTATTAGGCTTAAACTTAGAAGAACTAAAAACTCAGAATCTGGTTATCCCTATTAGGTTCCACTTTATTTGCATCATCTATATTTGACGTAGCGGGACTCGGGACAAGGGTTGGGTCTGTCTAGGACAGGTGTCCCTCTTTTGACCAACATGTGCATCCTACGTGCTCTTTGACATTTATTTGAAAGGCTATTTGATGGTTGATCGGCTTTTAGGCAACTTGGCAAAATTTAAGAGAAGATTTTGACCTCAAATTTAATAATTTCCTTTTCAAAGAAATTAAAATATATACATAGTTTTTTTTAAGATCTTCATGAACTAAGAGAGTCTGATTCTCACTCTTTAGCGAGATACATAGGAAATTCTACTCGGGATACGACCTTGTATTTTAAAAAAATATTTATTCACAAGTTTATTAAAGGATATTTAAAAAAAAATAATAAAATTAAGAAAATAATTATTTTCATGAGTATTATTATCTTTATCTTATTTCTCCCTTTTTATCTTCAAAATTAATTTTAATACAAATCCCAATAGCCTGAACCATTAGGGGTTGTGAGCTGAATTTTTATAAAGTAATAAAATATGTAAGCATATATCTTAACAGTCTTGAACCTTTAGGGGTAGTGAGCTGATTTTTTATAAAGTAATAAAATATGTAAGCATATATCTTAATAGTCATGAACCTTTAGGGGTCGTAAGGATGAAACTTTTATACAACTTCATACATAAAATAAATTTTTTTTTTAATTTCTAAGTCATTTTATTTTATTTTTTTCTTTAAAGTGTACTTAGGGGGTATTTTCTCCAAACACATGGTCAAAATTGTCTAGAGGCCTGTTGATGTAAAATCTTCGATAGAGTCGGTATACATAAGTGCTCTCTTTTAAAAAAAATAAAAATAAAATCTTGTCATTCATGTTTATCTTAATTTTTATTTAAAATTATTTACATCTAAGTTCAATTTAGTGGTCACATTAGCGAGTTAAGTTCAAAAAAGTCAAAATTAATGAATGAAGTTCTGCCTAAATCTAGACATTTCCTCATATTGTCTTTCTATCCATAGGTATAATATGCCTCCTCCAGTTCGTGGAAAGTGTCAAAAGAGAAAGAGGAATGGGAGTGTACCGCTTCAGGTTGTAGATTGCATTCCTTTGTAGCTTTGGTTGTGGTAGAATAGAATGAATACATTCGATTATGATGAGATACATAAGTATTTGAGTTTTTTGACAAGTGTCATGACAATCAACCCTAGTAGAAAGGTGGTTGATGCATTGCTGACTTTCTGGGACCCGAGGAACAATGTATTTCACTTTTCAAATTTTGAGTTGACCTAGACTTTAGAGGAGATAGCGGACTATGTTGGATATGGGGATATGCATCGGAAAAACCTTATAGCCCCAAGACTCATCTCGATGAACAGGTTCTGTAAGATTATGAACATACGAAACTCAAAAGAAGAATCAATGAAAAAGGTTAGGTCTTCTTGCAGTTTTTGTATCACAGATATGGAAGGCAAGAGGGATTTGAGAAGTATGGTAAACAACTCTATAACAAGGGAAGTTTTGAGGATTGGAAAGTTCATAGACAATTTGCATTCAAGGTAGCCTTTTTAGGCACTATGGTCTTCCCGAGGAGAGAGAAAAATTAATATTCATTTAGCTGGAGTGGTACATATACTGATTAAGAAATATTACACTATGGTACCAATGATCATGGCCGATATTTACCATGCTCTGATCGTTTGTTAGAAAGAAAAGGATTTTTTCGAGGGATGTAATATCTTGCTACAGATGTGGATTGTGGAACATCTTTACCAATATCTTACAGTGGCAAGGTTTGTTCCTGAATGATTCAATCGTATCAAAGATTACGAAGAGAGGTTAGAGAAATATAAATGCCCAGAAGGAATTATAGATTGGGATAAGCTTTTGTGTTCTCTGACGGCAGATAAAATCACTTGGAATCTCCCTTGGTTCCCCTGTAGAAAAGTCATACATAGTTCTATCATTCCGTCGTCCTTGTTATTAATAGGTATTAGGGGTGTTCAACCTTATGTTCCATTGCGGGTCTTACATCAACTAGGCGGACATTAAGTAATTCCCATAACAGAAAATATGGTTGAGTTTTTATTTGAGGTCAGACTAGAGACTCTACTTTTGTAGGGATTGTCCTAGTAGATTTGGGATGGTTGTCATATCATGGGAACTGAAACAATGGTCATAGAACGTGAGAAAAGAGTACACCCAGACTACCGTGAATGATTTAAAAAACAGTCAAGTTCCCTAGTCAGACCGAAAAGATCGATTAAGGGACCCATAGATCAAGAAGATGAAATTAGGATAGGGATCCAGAGAGCCATGCGAGAACATCATGCAGCCAACCAAGCTTTGAGAGCATATTTAGAGCATGCCAGTGCAAGAATAGAAGAACAACAAAGGCAGTTGCTGAAGAGAAAGCTAAGTTTGCGGATATTGAGGTCACACTTCAAGGACAAATCAAATTGGCTACAACTAGGGGTCACATGTTGCAGAACTTGCCGCATCTCGCCGACAGCAGTTGCAAGAAGTTGAAAAGAACATGTAAGAAGAATTTGATCGAGAGAGATCTCAGTAGATATGTGAAAGAGAGATATTGTGAGAACAGCTGGAGGTTGCTTCTGCTAGTGAAAACCGTGTAAGAGAGATGATTGATTCTTGAGACCGACAAGCCCAAGAATGGGATCAGTCCTTCAGTTCCCTCTGAGGTAAGGTACGCCGTGTAAGGCAGGATACTGCCAGAATAGGTTTACACTACCAACAATTAAATCGTGAAGAATTTTTCGCACAAGTATCAGTTTTTGCTCAGCATCTCACCACTTCATTGGAGGTCATATATTTGGGTTTGGGAGGTCATATTAAGCTGGAGTATCCTTGATTGAGCATGTTGAAGCTACAAGAATTAGTTGAAGACTTTGAGACATTGGGGTTCAGTTGTATGAGTGGATAGTTGTTTCCTTTGTCATAGTTTTTCAATTTCAGTTTAAAAACTTCTTGTTCAGATGTTATGTCTTTAGCTAATTGTATTTGTTTAAGTCAGATGTCAGTTAGTAGGTTTTATCTTAGGAGTTGGGTCATATATTTTGTTGTATTTGTATTTGAAAATTATGGAATGTAATGAAGTTGACTGTTTATTTCTATATATATTCTATATATATTCTATATAAATTTTACTTCACCTACTTTATTTATTTTCTTAGAAAAAAAAAGAATCAACCTTTTTTTGTTAAAAATTTTTCCCAAACTACGCAAGATCTGATTCATGTCCTGAAATGATACGTAGGCAACCCTCCAAAGGATTCGATCATAACTTTTTGAAAAGTGTGCCTAGAAAAGCCTGGATGAAACACAAAGCTTTCCATGATAGGTTGGGAAATGGATATAGAAGTATAACATACAACGTGACGTTATAATGTGTTAAATATATAACACTCACCCATTTGCTACTTGGTCTCAGAAAGATAAATTAGTTGGTAATTGGTTTGTGGTTTAAACTGACATCACATCCGTACAACACCAGATATAAAGGAAAGAGAAAAATGACCCGCAAAGAGGGTGTAGGGTCTAACAGTGAGGAGGAGCAGAATCAGTTAATTTCGCAAGAATCAGCATCAATGGAAGATATTAAGTTATTGAAACAACGGATGACAGAAATGTACCAAGCTTGGTTGAATGGACAAGTCTCGCCTTACTCAATCCCTGGACTTGCGAATACAAATTATCCAAATCTTGCTCAAGCTCAAACTAGCGATCCATTTTACCCACCTGGATTCGGCCCATATGCTAATGTGTTTGGCATTGCAGGTACTTTTACTATGTACCCACCAAATACGTCTGTCACAAATAACCCGCTTTTTACTTTTGTAGCACCAGCTACTGCAGGCCTTCAATCGTCAATACAGAAGAATATGGGGAACCAAGTAATGATTTGTTGTATCCTCCTAAAATGACTTTCAAACCCCAAAATCCACATTATCATGCTCATCAACACAATTCTCCTATTGTGATTGAGAAGATTATTGAGAATGAGGAACAAAAGGAGATGGCTAGAAAAGTAAGAATATTGGAGCAGAGTATCAGAAATATACAAGGATTAGGATGACCAAAAAGTGTTTCACAAAAAGATTTGTGTATGTTTCCAGATGTTCATTTGCCATTGGGGTTCAAAATACCCAAGTTTGGAAAATACGAAGGTTATGACGATCCTGTGGCTCATTTGAAAAAGTTCTGTAATCAATTAAGGGGAGCAGGAGGAAAAGAAGAATTACTCATGGCTTATTTTGGAGAAAGCCTCGCAGAAATAAATTTTGAATGGTTCATTGACCAAGACATTTACCGTTGGCACGTATGGGATGACATGGCTCGAGATTTTGTTCAACAATTTTAATATAACATTGAGATGGTGACAGATCGCACTATGCTTGCCAATATGAGAAAAAAGACAACTGAAAATTTCTGAGAATATGCTATCAGATGGAGAGAACAGGCTGCAAGAGTTAGACCATTGGTAAAGGAGTCTGAATTGATTGATATCTTTCTACAAGCAGAAGAACCTAATTATTTCCATCATTTACTTTCTACTATTGAAAGCACATTTACTGAGGTTATTAAAGTTGGAGAGATAGTAGAGAATGGAATTAAGTCAGGAAAGATTATCAGCCAAGCCTCTTTGAAAGCAACAACACAAGCAATTCAAAGTGGTGTAGGAAGTTTTGGTGGAACCAAAAGAGGATGTAACTACTGTTGTGCTAGGTCTCCGACAAAATTGGAAAGGTGCGCGTCAACCATTCATACAATCTCAATCCAAAATGTATGTCCAAGACCCATATAACCATCGACGATAATATGTTCCTTCATAAAATTCATTATATCTATTCCATCTCCTCAGTATTCTACTTATAATGCACAACCATATGTTTGGGTTCCTTCTTACCCACAATGGCATGCACCAGCCATCCAAAATCATCCACCAGTCCCGTAAGTTCAAAGAGGCCTCCTAGGTCTAATTTTTGGCCTAGAGCGAACTACAATAAGGATAACATGCACAAATATAATTTCACTTCTATTGGAATATCTTACGCTAGCTTATTTAGAGGCTGAGGAAAATGAATATTCTAAGCCCAATTAAGAGAAGGATCTCGAATCCTCCCCTGAATAACTTGGATTATTCTAGAAAATGTGAATACTGTTTTGATGCCCCAGGGCACGACACAGAGAAATATTGGTACTTGAAAAGAGCAATTCAAGAGCTAATTGACTCACAACAAATCATGGTGCAAAGTCCAAACGCACCAAATATTAATCAAAATCTACTGCCAGATCATAATGAAACTAACATGCTCGAAGTGATACTTGGTGGTGAAGATGTTGTGATTTCCTTCAAGCCAATCATTAAAATTAAAATTGATTTGGAAAAATTAGCAAATATTGTAGATTTGATGAAAGAAAAACCTGCAGAAATGGAGGATGTGATTACAAAACCTAAATCATTGAATGTTCCCTTGGTCGTGGGGAAAGAAATTCCAGAAAGCGTTGGGTCAGGTCAAGTAAAACCAAAGATCATTGTTCCTGGAAGATCCACTAAGCCTCTTTTAATCATAAAAAGAGCTCCCATAGCTCCTATTGTTTTTAAACCAGTATCACAACTGCCTATGGTTAATACCAAGGCAGTCCCCTGGAACTACAATCATATTATGGTGATATACAAGAGGAAAGAAATAATCGAAGAGGTGGATAAATTAATCCTTCTAGGAAGTTTTATGCCCCAGTGGAGTTAAGAAATAATAAATAAGGCAATGAAGAGTGAATGACAGTGAAGCCAGTTACCGAAGAAGAGGCTGAAGAATTCTTGAAGAAGATGAAGTTACCAGAATATTTTGTTGTAGAACAATTGAGGAAGACACCAACACATATTTCTCTATTATTTTTATTGATACACTCGAAAGATCACCGCAAGGTCATAATGAAGATTTTAAATGAGGCATATGTTTCCAGTGAAATTAAGGTAAATCAACTGGAAAAAGTTGTTAGTAGGATCCTTGAGGTAAATAGCATCACTTTCTCGGATGACAAATTACTTGTAGAAGGCACTGGACATAATCGAGGTCTATACATTATGGTGAAATGTGATCATTCTTATATAACTCGAGTGTTGATTAATGTAGGATCAGGTGTTAACGTTTGTCCTATGTCAACTTTGCAAAAGTTGAATGTTAACGTGGAAAAGATCCGACCTAATAATATATGTGTCAAAGGATTTGACGAAGCAAAAACAGATGACATTGGTGAAATAAAGCTCATATTGACAATCGGGACTGTGGATTTTGCTGTGGATTTCCAAGTGCTGAATATTGATGCTTCATATAATATGTTATTGGATAGGCCGTGGGTTTATAGGGCTGGAGCAGTCACATCAAAATTGCACCAAATGGTTAAATTTGAACACGACAGGCAAGAAATAGTTGTTCATGGTGAAGGAGACTTATCCATGTATAAATACTATTTCATTTCCTCCATCAAAGTAGATAATATAGATAGAGTGCTAATTCATCAAGCTTTTGAGGTAGTGGCCGTTGAGCATATACTCGAGGGGAATCTCATCGCAAGACCACAACTGTCCTCAACATATATTATGGTAGTGAATGAAATGTTAAAGTATGGGTTCGAACCATTAAAGTCTTAGGAATGTTTTTGCAAGCAGTGCTCATCCAGTAAACCTTCATGAGAAGCCCGGTACCTTTGATTTGGGATATGAGCCCACTGCTAAAGACAGAAAAAATGATAAAAAGCCTAAGAAAGAGTCATGGTCACTTAACAAGCTGATACCGCCACTTCATTAGTCTTTCATGAAAGTCAGTGTTGTTGGGTCCTCCATGTTACCTGCTGCAGAGTCAATGAATGATGATGATACAGAGTTGATTCTCCTTTTCCAAAATATGTTCAGTGAAGCTGATATATTTAAAATTGGGAAGGGTATCAGCAATGCAGATGTGAAGTTTATTGGCCCTGATATCTAGCTTAACAATTGAGAGGCCACTCCTCTCCCTACTATAAAGGAATCTTGGTAGTTTTTTTGATTTTCTTTCAGTCTTGGTAGTTTGTTTGTTTTTCTTTCTGCAATTTAAATCATTCTAGGATTGTAATTCAGATCTTTACCTTGGTATTTTAGGTTAAAACTCTTTCTATCGGTATTTTTAATGAAACGTAATTTTCCTTTATTTTATTTTATGTCTAATATTTATTTATTTATGTTCTATCATATAGTTTTTCTATGCCGATTCAAATGATATGACATACATGAAGAATTATCAACCAGATTTAAAAACCAATCTAATTATGAAATAATGAATAAATAAGTTGAATACGATGAAGAGGAAGCATTTGAGGATACAAGCAAAGATTTCAAATAGTTTGAGAATAAGTCAAACCCCAATTTGGATGAAACTGGGGCGATCAATTTAGGAGATCATGAAAATATTAGAGAGACCAAGGTAAGTGTACATGCTCGATCATAACAAAAGAAAGCTATAATTGAAGTTCTGTTTGAGTACAAAGACATTTTTGTGGCCTTACATGATATGCCCGATTTGAGCACTGATTTGGCAGTTCATAAGTTGCCAATTGATCCTACTTTCCCTCCTGTCAAATAAAAGTTAAGGAAGCTTAAAACTGGCATGAGTGTAAAAATCAAAGAGGAAATCATGAATCAACTTGAGGCTAAAGTCATTTGACTAGCTCAATATCCTACTTGGTTGACAAATATTTTTCCTATTTCAAAGAAGGATGGCAAAGTTTGGATGTGTGTCATTATCGTGATCTAAATAAAGCAAGTCTGAAATATGATTTTTCACTTCCCAATATCCATATTTTGTTGGACAATTATGACACACATGATCTTGCATCTTTTGTGGATTGTTATGAGGGGTATCGCCAGATCATTATGGATCTAGAAGATGCGGAAAAGACATCATTTATCACGTCATGGGGGACATATTATTATCGAGTTATGCCATTCGGACTAAAGAATATTGGGGCAACTGACATGAGGGAAATGACCACAATGTTTCATGACATGATGCATAAAGAGATTGAAGTTTATGTGGATGACGTGATCATTAAATCAAAAGAGCAGTCTGACCATGCCAAGGATTTGAGGAAATTCTTTGAAAGACTTCGAAGGTATGATCTCAAACTTAACCCAGCGAAATGTGTTTTTGGAGTCCCATCGAGAAAAATCTTGGGGTTTATAGTCAGTCGATGTGGCATTGAGTTAGATCCTTCAAAAATAAAAGCTATTCAAGATTTGCCTTCACCAAAGAACAAAATGGAAGTGATGAGTTTACTTGGAAGGTTGAATTATATCAGTAGATTCATTGTCCAACTCACGACAACCTGTGAGCCAATTTTCAAGTTGTTGAAGAAGAATGCTAAAGTTTAATGGACTGAAGAATATCAAAAGGCATTTGATAGAATTGAGAGGTACTTGTCGAATCTGCCTATTTTGGTTCTTCCAGAGCCAGGCAAACCCTTGATATTGTATATGTCTGTGTTAGACAATTCTTTTGGTTGTGTATTAGGTCAACATCATATGACAGGTAGAAAAGAACAGGCCATCTACTACCTTAGCAAAAAGTTTACCACTTATGATGCTAAGTATACTCTTCTTGAAAAAACATGTTGCGCCTTAACTTGGGTAGCACAAAAGCTGAAGCATTACTAGTCATCTTACATTACTTACCTTATTTCCTGTATGGATCCCTTAAAGTATATTTTTTAGACGCCTATGCCCACAGGTAGACTCGCGAATTGGCAGTGCTACTCACAGAGTTTGATATTGTCTATATGATGTGAAATGCAATGAAAGCTTAAGCCTTAGCGGATCATTTGGCTGAAAATCCTATCGATGAGGAATATAAGCCATTAAAGACTTACTTTCCAAATGAAAATTTCTTGTGTTGATGAGGTTATTTCTGATAATTGCCATTCAGGTTGAAAAATGATTTTTTATGGAGCTGCTAATATGAAAGGGGTAGGGATAGGGGCAGTTATTATTTCTAAATCAGGATAATACTATCCTGTAATAGCCCAACTTCGATTCTATTGTACTAATAATATGGCAGAGTATGAAGCTTGCATTCTGAGATTGAGACTAACCATTGACATGGGAATCCAAGAACTGTTGGTGTTAGGAGATACAGATTTACTAATCCACCATATCCAATTTCAAAAATCCTACCATACTAAGGTTGTTTACAAGATCTTTGTCAATGATTTGTATCAGTAAATTTCAAGAATATTCCTAGAGCTCATAATGAGATTGTTGATGCTTTGGCGACCTTATCTTCGATGCTCCAATATCCCGATAAGACTCATATCGATCCCTTGCATATATAGATCCGTGATCAAAATGCATATTACAATTGGTTGAAGAAAAACTTGATGGAGAGCCTTGGCTCCATGCTATCAAATAATATATTCAGACTGAAAAATATCCCGTACATATCGATGGTAACCAAAAGAGAACCATTCAATGTCTGGCTAGCGAATTTTTACTAAGTGGGGGAATCTTGTATAAGAGGATTCCATATTTGGGACATTTAAGGTGCATAGATGCTAAAGAAGCTTCAAAAATAATGACTGAAGTATATTCTAGGATTTGTGGACCACACATGAGCGAGTATGTTTTGGAAAATAAAATACTTTGATCAGGTTATTATTGGCTCACCATGGAGCGAGATTCCATCCGTTTTATTCGTAAATGTCAGGTACACGGGGACTTGATACATTCTCCTCTATCTAAGTTGCATACAATGACTGCTCCATGGCCTTTTGTGGCTTGGAGAATGGACATAATTGGACCAATTGAACCGAAGGCCTCGAATGGAAATAGTTTCATATTAGTAGCCATTGATTATTTTATGAAATGGGTGGAAGCAGCAACTTTTAAGTCAATGACCAAGAAAGTGGTGGTTGATTTTGTTCACTCCAACATTATTTGTTAGTTTGACATTCCAAAGATAATTGTCACAGATAATGCTGCAAATCTCAACAGTCACTTGATCAAAGAAGTGTGCCAGCAATTTAAGATTATGCGTCAAAATTCAACTCCTTATCGCCCAAAGGCAAATGGGGCTGTAGAAGCTACCAACAAGAACTTAAATAAAATATTCCGCAAGATGATGCAGGGTTCCCGACAATGGCATGAAAAGCTACCTTTTGCTTTGTTGGGTTATCGTACTACAATTCGGACTTTAAATGGTGCAACTCCTTATTCATTGGTGTACGAAACTGAAGCTGTTATACCTACAAATATTGAGATTCCATCTCTTTGAGTTGTTGTAGAAACCAAAATTGATGATGATCAGTGGGTCAAAACCCGATTGGAGCAATTGAGTTTGATTGATGAGAAAAGGCTGGGATCGGTATGTCATGGCCAACTGTACCAAAAGAGAATGGCTCGAGCCTATAACAGAAAGGTGCATCCCAAACAATTTAAAGCCGGTCAGTTAGTACTAAGACGCAACCTTCCCCATGAGATTGAAGCCAAAGGCAAGTTTTCCCCTAATTGGCAAGTACCGTTCATGGTGAAGAAGGTGTTACCTAATGGTACGTTATATAACTAATGTAGAAGGCAAAATAAAAGAAATGCCGGTCAACGTTGATGCAGTTAAGAGATATTGTGTATGATATTCATGTACAATTATGTTATGTATGTTTTGTACTTGTATTTTAAAAGATTGTGATGATGAAGGCATTTTGTTCTGCTATCCGAATAAAATATCAGCTTACCCTCTTTGAGATTTTATCTTTCTTTTGTACCTCTCTTTTGGAATCAATTAAAGTCAAAAGTTTCAAAAAAAATAAGATTGAAAAAAAATAATGTTGATGATGAAAAAAATGAAAAAAAAAAAAGCAAAATCAAGCAAGACAATGATTTTTCTAAACTGCGTTTGACCTGATTCTTTCTATGACAAGATACGTAGGCAGCCTCACTCTGGGGTTCAGTCCAACCAAAAGAAAATTCAAGTTACCCAGAATGAATTAAAACTGGGGCAAAAGTTTATTTCCTTAAAGAGTTGATTGCAAAAGTTGTATGCTTCACCCAATGTTATGTAAATTTTTGAGCCTCATGCCACCCTTTCTTTCTAACCCTTTTCAAAAGCCAAATTACAACCAAAGAAAGACCTTCAGATCAATCTTTTAGAATGTCAAGGTTTAACATCTTATGGGTGCATGATATTTCATATTTGGGTGTTATATTTCTTTTTAAAAAAATGAAACGAAAATGAAAATGAGAGAGTCTTATTGGTGAAAACCCTCTTGGGCACCATAAGGCGACAGTGAATTGTGAGAATAATAAAATGAGAGAGTTTTATTGGTAAAACCCCAAAGGGCACCATAAGGCAACGATGAGCTGAATGAGAAATAAATTGAGATAGGTTTATTGGCAAAAATCCATTGAAGTGCCACTAGCCGAAGGAGAATTGTGATCTAGAGGGAGTATGTTCAAGAACGGCTTCATTTTAAACTCAATATGTGTGCAAAAGTTGTAATGATTGATATGGGTAGATCTGGTTGTTTAATTCATAATGCATGTCATAATCACTGGAATTAGCTTCCACATTCAGATAAGTTTTTCTTTTTGTTTTGAAAAAGAGATGCCTATTGTCTTTTCCTTTTCTTTTTTGTTTTATTTTGATTTTTAATTTTTTATGTCCTTGTCGTCAAACGAAAATTATTGTTGTCTTTTGTGTATTTTTGAATCAAATTCATGTCAAGTCAAGTGAGAAAGAACTCCAAACTTGCTACCAACTTCTTCAATGGTACAAAGCAAGACAAAGGATCGGCGCACAAGGACAACATTTCAAAGTATAATAAAGTACTCAGAATGATTGTGATCTGACAATTTTGGACTCTTAGAAAGATAAAAGGTGTATTGCAAGTTAAACCCAACGACATCATACAAGAGAAATATGTTTTGAGTTGAGAGTCTCAGTAGTTAGAATTTGGGGTCATAAGTATGACAAGTCAACAAATATTTATTAAGGATTTGAAAAGGAGTTAAGCATGGCAAGTGCAAGAGTAGTCACTTCAAAAGCCAAATGCCACAAACCAACCACTACATGTTTTAAAACTCATACTTTTTCTTTGTTTGAAATAGAGATGGAATATTATTTTCATATTAAAGTTTTCAGATGAAGAATGCAATTTCACACTTCTGTCAACGCAAGAAGCATGGTTACACACACGATGCTGGATCTCGGTTATAGTAAATGTTATTCTTTGCGAGATGTACTTGCTAAAGCTATTTCAGGTTTTGACTTATTTTTTCACTATATTTTTTAAAACATTAAGATCCGGTGATATGCACAAATTTTTTCTGTACAAACTGGGACAAAAAAAAAGGTTCCTTGTATGAAGAATGAAAATTTATTTTATGTTCCGGACCCTCCTGAAGAATGGGATAAGACCCTCTTGAAGAATGGGAATTTGTTTTATGTTCAGGACCCTCCTGAAGAATGGAAATTTATTTTTTCCTCAGGACTCTCCTGAAGAATGGAAATTTATTTTTTGCTCAGGACCCTCCTGAAGAATGAAAATTTATTTTATGTTCAGAACCCTCCTAAAGAATGGGATAGGACCCTCCTGAAGAATGGAAATTTATTTTTATGTTCACTACCCTCCTAAAGAATGGGACAGGACCCTCCTGAAGAATGGGAATTTATTTTTTTCTCAGGACCCTCCTAAATAATGAGAATTTATTTTATATATAGGACCCTCCTAAAAAATGGGAATTTATTTTTTGTCCAGGACCCTCCTGAAGAATGGGATATTATTTTTTCTGTTTTACTTTCATTTTGAGTTCAGGGTCATATTCGAAAATCAAGAAAAATAAGCAGGAGCCCGCCTGAAGAATAGGGCAAAGGAAAAACAAGTCAGGAGCCCGCCTGAAGAACAGGGCGAAGGAAAAACAAGTCAGGAGCCTGCCTGAAGAACAAGACGAAGGAAAAACAAGTTAGGAACCCGCCTTAAGAACAGGGTGAAGAAATAGCAAAATAGGAGCCCGCCTGAAGAATAGGGTGAACTCTATGAGTTGCAAATTAGGAGCCCGCCTGAAAAATAGGGTGAATTTTTAAGTTCAAGTCACGAAGATTCGAATCAAGATTTTAGAGAAATTGCATTTTTCACTTGTATTTTTGTTTTGATTGTGTTATTCATGTGGATGTAAAAAGCAGAAATCGTGAACCAAAAACTCGAGGGAATCTCACTCGATGTCTAACTCATTCTCTCACCATGTTATCTTTGAACTACTCGTGATCTAATTCCCTTATAACTCGGGATAGGTATGAAGTCCAAAACTAGGATTCAGTCACATTTTTTCTTTTATTTAATTTTATTTTATCCTTACCTTTCAAATAATCGGAGGGTCAGAAATCATATCTTGTTTACTTCGTTTTATGAAAATCTTCGAGATTCCACACAAAGAAGGGCAAAAATGTAGACACGCGATTTTTTATCCTCCTTGAATTTTAATTTATTTTTCGATATTAAATATTTATATTTGATCAGATATTATTTTGATTCATATTTTATTTTTAATAAATTTTTAGTCCAAAAATAAATAAATAAAGTTAATTTTGAGATATTTTATTTTTAAAAAAATACAAAAATTCAAAAAATATTTTCCTTTTTAAAATTTTAAATAAATAAGCTAGTAGTTTTAGTACTATCTCAATTATATTTATTTAAAACTATTTATAAATTTTTATTATATTTTCTTAAAATATAAAAATTAATTAGTTATATTTATAATATTTATTATTATTATTATTCTATTATTTTATTTATTTATTTATTATTTATTATTTATTTCTATTTATTATTATTAATAGACAAAAAAATAATTTTATTTTTAAAATTTAAATTCTCTACCTCTTATCTGAAGTAAATGTTCCCCCAACTCCCCCCTCCCCCCCCCTTCCAAGAATCCTTTACTTAAAGACTACCTCAACTCCCAAAAAAAAAATGTGTTAAGTACATTCTATTATCCGATATTACAACATCATATAAAAGAAAAACCAGAAAGAAAATTAGAAAAAGAGAGCAACAAAGAAAAAGAAAATTAGGGTTTCTTGTTTCATCATAGGTTCTATTCAATCGTGAATTATTTGTTTTTATAAACTTTATTATGTACAAGCATGAATGAAAAATGTTTAAGTAAAGATTATGCATTATTCGGTGTATGTAGTTGACTGATTACGTAAGTTTTCTATTATTATATGTTATACTATCAAATTACTTGATATTTATATATTTGTATTGTGTTGGATATAAAAATACTGCATATAATACTATTCAGTTTAAAAAAAACAGTAGAAAAAAATGGATATAAATAAATACTGTACAGACTATTTACATACGCTGTAATTTTTATAATACAATACATACAACACATCATACATACTACAAACTGCTTTTTTTTTTTACACTCACTGCACACTGGTACACACATAGCCACTCACATAAATCAGCAGAAACACTAAGTATGTTAGAAAGGAAAAGGAAAAGATTTGGCCGGAGAAAATAACGGAAGAGTGATCAAAGAGGAACAAAATTGTAGAAACTAAAAAAAATAATTGAGAGAAAGATCGAAAAATCGATTGAGAAAGAGAGAAAATTGGCCAGAAAACGGGACTGTCATCCCTCTTTTTTCTTTTCCCATCTCCCTCACCGGAGCGTCGGCCCTCTCCCTCCGTTTCTCCATTCCGACGAACCGGCCATCATGGTTGAGCAACTTGCCTCCGGCGATACCACCAACGGCGGAAACGCCAACGCCGGCACCCCATAAATGCGCTGCTATCGCTCTCCTCTCCGACTAATTCCTCACCGAATTCGCGCCACCAACGCCGGCGACCCGTCGCTACCCCTGCCCCTTTTCCGGTGTTGATCCATCAGCCGGCCAACACCATCGCCGGCGACCCATCGCCATCCCTCTCCCTTTCCCGTCATTGCTCCAACAGCCTCCACTGCTGCCATAAACGTTGAAAGTAGAGAGAAATAAAAAAATTTGAAATACTGAATATGTACGTGAAAGAGAAGATATTTTATATTTCTTTTTATTATTATTATAATTTTTGGATAAATACCCATTTCTCCATATTTGTGTATAATATAAAATTATTTTTATTTAATAACTAGTAAAAAATGAAGTCTAAATAAATTTGATACTAATAAAATTTATTATTATTTATATTTTGCTTTGAGTGACATTGTATATTTTAAGTTGTTTATTTTTATTTATTTTTTATTTTTAAAGAATTTATGTTCGAATAATATTTTGAGGATTTGTGTTTGATTTGTCTTATAATGTATGATTTAAGTTTATTTAATTTAAAGAAATTAAATTTTGGAGATAATATTAAATTTAGCATAATATAATAGATTTGTATATTTTATTTATTTTATTATTTTATTAATAGAACTTAATAATTATTTATTGATTTAATTAATTGTGTTAAATGAATTTTGCTTTAGTTTATTATTAAGAATCTAGGTAAATTTTAGATACGTTTAAAAATATGCATCTCAATTAAGAATGTGGCATACACATCTTTTCGAGACCTTTTAAATTCAAGGATGCAATGATGCACCTTGATAAATATTTTTTAAAAAATAACTTTTCACCGATTTATTTAAATAAGATAATAGACAAATTTTAGATATTAAAAATGAGTAAACCTGGTCTACGATCTTTTGTCTTGAGCCGGGGGTCTATCGGAAACAGCCTCTCTACTCCTTCGGGGGTAGTGGTATGGACTGTGTATATTTTACCTTCCCCAGATCCCACTATGTGGGAATATACTGGGTTTGTTGTTGTTGTTGTAAAAATGAGCAAACCTAGGCACTTAACATAATTTAACAAAATAGTTTTAAGTATAAGTCAATAAAAGCGACCGTGCTGGAACCACAGGACTCGAGGGGTGTCTCACACCTTCCCCTCGGTTAACAGAATTTCTTACCCGATCTTTTATTTTCGCAGACCAATAAAGAGTCATTTCTTTTTTATTAGGGATTCAAAAGGTGACTTGGAACGCCATAACTCAATTCCAAGTGACGACTCTAAATATAAATAAATTAATCCCTATTCAAAACCGTCACTTTAATTGGAAAAAACTTTCGACTCGGTCCTCGAGCGAAAAAAGAGTGTGACAAATTTTATAAAAATAAAATATATATGAAATAATATATAATCACATTAAATGACGTGGACGAATCAAACCGCGCGTGGTCCAACAACACGCAACCTTGACTTTATTTAAGCTTCGCGAGGTTTAATTTAATACACTTTAAAGTTGTTAAGGGATATATAATTACTCATAAAGTTAAGGGTCTAAAGTAAATTGTGCGGACAAGTTTAGAGGTTAAATGATGTAGAAGGGGAGGGACGACCCGATTCATACCTACTCCGTAGGTGTCGGGGAGGGGGGGGACCACTCCGGGCCTGACCTACGCGCCCTCACCCCAGCTTCGCTGGAGGGGCGTTTCGAACCCCGACCCTGGCACACCACGGTAAGCAAGCTTACCGCTGAGCCAAGGCCATCCCTCAGCATGATGGAGGTTAAATGATGTATTTTCACATAAATAAGCATGGTCATAATCTCTATGGCCATCTCGATGGATCTATTCATGCCCCTTCTCCCACGCTATCTCAAAACTAGCAAGATAACAATAAATTTTCATTGAGCAAGCTATCTAGATGTACAATAATACCTTTGATGATCATCAAAGGTTTGCCCGATAACAAAAGTTTTCATGACAAATACAAGGATGACTCAATTACAATTGACAAAGATATGCACTAGCAAAATAACTAGAGACTACATTCTGACCTCATTAAGATTTTTTCAAGTTTTATGAAATTTTAACAATTTCAACAATACATCATTGATACTGCATGTTACACCTCTGTTTAGATTTCCCCCCATGAAATTCACAAAAGTTCCAGAAATCCGTCAGTCGATGAGTTTAACTACGCAAAACAGTACAAAATTGAGTTTCTTGTCTGGCCTCGCAACCAAAAAAGCTCTCCATGAATAGAGTTTGAGTACCATGGGAAAAAGGGGGGGAAAAAAAAAGCAAAAGGAGAAACCAGCCTCCATTCCAATGGATTCACAAGTATATACTTGTAGGTAGACTAATGATAGTCTAACAAAATACATTGTGCACACTGTGTATACATTTGTCCAGAACATTGTAGATTAGGAAATTCTAGTGCACTATTTCTCCTGCTAGAAAGAATAGTTGAACTACCATTGACCCCGGTGGCCGGTGAAAACTTTACTTTGAATTAGACTTGGGTTTTAACATGGCTTCTTCCAAAGCAAGACAAGATGGCATCCCTTGTTCATATTTCCAGGAAGACAATAGTGGAGTCTCCGAATTTATCCAAGTTGCCCACATGAATGCATGCCTATCACCTTTGACGATATCTTCGGCAGCACAGGACTCCAACTTCAACATCTCACCTGCTCTGAGTTTTACAGATAAGGCTTCAATATTTTCGTTAAGGTTCTCAATCTTGGTGGTACCTGGTATGGGACAAATGTCAACTCCATTGTGAAGAATCCAAGCCAATGCAAGTTGTGATGTTGTGCATCCTTTTATTGATGCTACTTCCTTGAACTGCTCGAATATTTGTTTGTTGTGCTCAAAATTTTCAGGCTTGAACCTTGGTATATTCTGGAAAAATAAATGATAAAAGCAACATAAATAATAGGCTTGAATGGTTGGATCTTGAAAATGATCCCATGGCTGAATGACTTTTACAAACTACAGTATCCTCGAATAGCAAAATGGCTCAAGGGATACACTCTTTGTGCAATGACTAAATATTAATCCCTCCCGATCAAAAAGAATTGCATCACTATTATCAACGGAGTCAACAAGCTTTTATTTGAATGATTTGTTTAAATATTTTTCAAAATATCGAGTAATACAGAATTATGATTTATAGTACTCTATTGCAACAAAAAAGGAATATCTATCACTAGCATTCAAGGATGTGGCCTAGTTGTCAATGGACTGCGCTGAGAAACATAAGGTCTCAAGTTCAAATAAAAAACACTAGGTGATTCTTCCTATCTAAAGCCTTGGTGGATACTACTGGATAGAGTTACCCAGTACATGTGAGTCGAATAGTTTTTTCTTTGATGACAACTTCTTTTAACAACTCTACTATTGTATCTTTCAAGTTACAACTTATAACTAATGTGATTTCTAGTAAAGTTTCTACAATTTAAAAATACGAAAAAGTATTCACTAATGTCCATATTTACACAAAAATTTGGATGTGTTGACCATGACACTGTGACCAGCCATTCTTTCTGGGATAAGGGTACTCTTTTTTACTCTCTAAGCATATCTATTTATATAAAGAAAACAAAAAATAGTTTTCTTTTATGATGCCCAAATTTGCACTTTTGGTTAAGACTCATTTATCTTGTATTCAGATCACCTAATTCATTTTCGCATGGAGGGAGTACGTGTTTCATAAGCTTAATTCATCAATACTGGATAGATCTCATTAAGATCAGTGGTAGACTGGTCGAGCTAAGTCAATTTTTAAGGCATTGATTTAGAGTAGGACGCATTACCACCTCACATTAAAAGAATATAAAGCATATGCTCGAGCACTACCTTATAAAATATTGAATCCTAAACATAGCCATTCATATATACACTTTAAGACAAGGAAAGAGACAAAGTTGATGCTAAAGTTCAGCTCTCCCAAGCAGATTTGACACATGTTACAGCATTTAAGTTTAAAGAAAATGCAAATGATGATTAATTGAGATCAAAGACAGTGAAACTAACTCGACCAACCTTGCGGAAGTCTCCCTCGGCCAAGCTCTCTATCAACTCTGGACCTGCTGAGAAGAATCCTCGTCCAAGAGGACTATATGGGACAATCCCAATTCCTAATTCTCTGAAAAGGGCATTTACTCAGAAGAACCTTCATATTATTTGAAAGAATGAACTCCAATAAGAGACAGATTACCTGCAAGTAGGAACTATTTCTTCCTCCAGATCTCTTGTCCACAAAGACCATTCCATCTGAACAGCTGTTATTGGATGCACTGTGTGTGCCCTTCTGATTGTTGCTGCACAAGCCTCAGATAAACCTATATATTTGATTTTACCCTCTTCAACCAGTTTCTTCAGTTCTCCTATCTACACACTATAACACACAATATAATAACAAAAAAAAAAAGCAAAAATGACAAGCACAATCAACACAACGTCTAGTTATACCACTTTATGTCATATAAGGCATCAGGATACTCCATTGTCTGGGGTGTGAGGTAGAAGCCCAGATATGATCATACGGTTTTGGCCAAAAAATTCACTAAGTACGTACATATGTTAAATTTAGAACCCAGATATTAGCACCTGAAATCGTTGAACTAAAATTCAGAACCCACAAATTTGAAATCCTAGCTCCGCCTATGCCATTGTTCAAATGTTGATTCTTCTATTTGACAAGAGTATCATCTTTATTAGCACTCTTTCCTCCATCCTCCCATTTCCTCCCTATGTTTACATTACTTGTTGATAGTAAATTAAGGTTAATTTCGTCCCAATGATGCTTTCAAAAATGATAGTTACAAACAATTATGCATCTTCTTTTCCTTTAAATTGTCTATTGTCAAAATAGCATCTCACACTACACACAATACAAAAAACTTCACCTTCTTTAGAGCCCTGAACTCCACAATGATTTCCGTACAGGTCTCAGCTGATCTTTGTTATACAGTTGACTAATGAGATTTCACCGTAAAGCATATCTTTGGTGAAAGAGTGTCGAGCGGAGTTAGTGTGATGTAAAGAGAAGAAATTTTCCTTCTGCAACAGCATGTAGGACTATAGGTTGATTTTTAGATTGAATTCCACGGGAAAGGGGCCAAAACCGGATATTTTGGGAGAAACTATGAAGTTATAGCTGCATAGATAAATATTTCATTTCTTCTTATTTTGCAAAGAATCATGTCCAGGAAATTCTCTCCTGTTAGAATTTGAGTAGGAATAGGAATAGCATATAAAATCCTACTTGGAAAAGGATTGTAATGTAGTGTTCTATTAGGAAAAGAATTAGAATAAATTGTCTATAAATAGAGCCTCAATGTAATAATATAGTTACAACAATTTAATAATATTTTTCTCTTATATTTCTCACATGGTATCAAAGCTTCCACGATCTTGGTAAAGAATCAAAGAGTTTCCGCTGCCGGCGGGCGGCTATAATCCATATATGCCGCCCGTCTGTCCAATGATTATGTTAGCAAAAGTTGGGTCACTGACTCACTGTGCATCTGTCCAGTGACTCCTCAGATTTAATTTACATAGTTCCGTACGTCTTTTCGGTGACTCCTCAGATCTTTTTCAGTAGGGTCGTGCCAACATTCCGACCCTGCCCATATAATTTCTCTTTTCTAGTAGGATTGTGCCGTCATTCCGACCCTACTCATATAATTTCTATTTTTCAATAGGGTCATACCATCATTCCGACCCTACACATATTTCTCTTTTTCAGTAGGGTCGTGTCATCATTCCAACCCTACCCATATACTTTTTTTTTCCTCAGATTGTAGTCACTTTTCAGCCATCAAATCTAATAATTCGGCGTGTGAGCATGTTTCGGCTAAGTTTCCGGTAGGGGTGGGCGTTCGGTCGGTTCGGTCTGATTGTTTAATATCGGTTCGGTTTATCAGTTTTCGGATTGACAAAAATGACATCCGTAACCAAACCGAAATCGATTTTAACAAATTTGGTTCGGTTATTTCGAATTTTTATCTAGTTTGAAATATTAAAGTAGTTACTCTCTTTTTCATAATTGAGCATTTAAAATTGATGGGCTTTTTAAGAAAAAATATTTTTTTCAAACTTGTTTTTCATTCCCAAATATAAATAGCTATAAATAACTCAATATGGACGAAACGAAATGAAATAATCATAAGCTTAACATAATATATAACGTCATTAATCATTACATATAATATAACCTTGCATAAATAGTCTACAAAACAACACAAAACTCATAAAAATAATCCATGAAACAACATACTTTCTGCATAAATAGTCCATAAAACAGTCCAAAATCACCAAAATAGTCCATAAAATATTTGAGTTACTAAAACAATCCATAAACAGCCTACGGCGTATGTGAATTTATTGTTAATTGTGAATGTGAATAACTAAATATTATATATATAATAATATATATATATAATACAATATAATATTATATATATATATAATAATATATATATATATAAAATTTATTTATTTATTTATAAAATTTTGGTTTTTCGGTTTATTTTAAAAAAAAACGAAATCCGAACCGAAAAACCGAAACCAAAATTAAATTTCGGTTTGGTTTTTTGGTTTAACCAAAATATGCCCACCCCTAGTTTCCGGTGAATTTTATGTTCAAGATCTACTCGTCTCTTGATTTCGAGATGACCCGTATATTTTATATCAGTTTTCGGCAATTTTCCAGCGACATATCGACTTTACGACAATATTTACTACTTTTCGGATCATTTTTCCAGTTTGTTCCGTTTCAATTGAGGTCTCCCAGACGTCCAAAGTATTATTTCCACAATATATTCGGGTATGTAGAATCTGTATAGCAGAACAATAATTTCATCTAGTTCAAGTTTATAAACAAGAACACAATGAAGAATATCAATACCCTCAACACAAGATCAAAATGATCTTTTCAAGAGGTGTATTTATTTTTCCAGAAATAATAGATGAAGTAGAAATGAATAAGGTCAAGTAGTCCGAATTCATGAAGTTTCCTTAAGGAAATAATTGCCCTTACTGTACTTGAGGTTGTGAAATTTTTCCTCCCACGATAAAATGAACTTCAATCCGACTATAGCGGTACCTCAAATAGGTTGATTCTACGAACGCACTGAACGATTTAATGATCACACAGAATAGTTTTTTCAAGAGAAAAAGAAGAGTTTATAATCTGAAATTTCTGTAATTTCTATCTCTAACCTGTGGATGAAAACCAGGTTATTTATAGCCACAAGATGCCTTTTTAGAAAGGAGGCAATGGTTCACTCCAAAGGTTGCACCTTTTGTTGTAAGTTCATGTCTGTTCATCAAAGATTGCATCCTTTCCTGAATAGTCATATCTTTCCATGAATCAGTGTGTCTTTTGCTGAATGGTTGCATCTGTTTGTTCAACCAGTACATCAGTTTAGTTAAAAAGCAGAAAACAGTGCATTAGTTCTGAAGCAATGCAACATTTCCGAAGCAGTGCAACTGTTCTGCGTCACTGTTCACGTAAAACAGTAGCATCAGTTCCTGCGTCACTGTTACTGCATGCATATATACATACATAAATGGAGGATTAAACACAGAAAATATTTACTGCGTTTTCTTTTGGCGTTGTTCGGAATTCAAATAAAGTTTGTCCAAAAAGATAGATCTCATCGATTGATCATTTGACAAATCCAAATCCAAATCCGAGGCCGAGCCGAGCGACGACGGCGCGAGGCATCTCTATTTTCTTGTCTCACTTATCCATGTGGAAGTGTGTTTCACAATATAAACACTTTAAAATTCTCTTCTTCCACCAATGTGGGAGAAAGAATAAACTTTCCAATTTTTGAGTGTACACTTTCCATTTTAGTGTAAACTCAATTTTCTTCTTCCACTTGATCTCTCCATTTTCCATTCAACACACATATAGAACCCAACAATCCCCCACATGAATGGGAATGGCTATTTTTTGTAAAACTTTTACGGACAAGTATGTGATCATCAAGCAAAGACGGATTGCATCTGGATAAGTGGGTTTCCCTTTGAACTTTCCTATTGACCATGCATCGGATGCACTCGGTCAATCGGTAGATTTGATATCTTTGAACCGTCGAGCTTTAATGTACACCTAGACAACACATGTCACACAACCAACCTTTTACCGTTTATGGTTCTTACGGTTTTGTTCTTTTCAGCCATGAACACGTCCCGATTTCATGAGAGCTTAGAGAATAGGCCTTTACTAACATTCTCTTTGAAGCGGCTTCCACTTCACCCTCGCATAGGTGATTTCTAAACGTTCAATCCTGTAGATTAAACTATTTGGTCAAATTTGCCAAATTTAGATAATCATTAAAAGACTTTTCACCTTAAGTCTTATCCTAGTTTACTATACATTGTCTACATCATGAGAATGGGTTGGGTAATTGACAATGTAGAAACCTGTCAGACACAACTTTGTTTGATCTCCTTGAACCTAGCTCTTGGGATCTCCAGTTTGCTAGGTAGAGTTACCGCCATGCTGACTTGTCCTAGGCCTTAAACCCATTCCCTTGGATGTCCTTTCTACTCCTTCTCTAGATAGGCCTTTTGTAAGTGGATCCGACGCATTATCCTTTGACTTTACATAGTCTACAGTGATAATTCCACTAGAGAGAAGTTCTCTAACGGTATTAAGTCTTCGTCTTATATGACAAGATTTACCGTTGTACATCATGCTCCCTGCCTTACCTATTGTCATTTGGCTATCACAATGTATACATAATGGTGTCACTGGCTTGGGCCAATACGGAATATCTTCTAAGAAATTCCGGAGCCATTCTGCTTCTTCGCCGGATTTATCTAATGCGATAAATTCAGATTCCATTGTAGAGCGAGCAATACACATCTGTTTGGATGATTTTCAAGAGACTGCTCCTCCACCGATAGTAAATACATATCCACTTGTGGATTTTACTTCGTTTGATCCAGTGATCCAATTTGCATCACTATATTCTTCAAGTACCGCAGGATATTTATTATAATGCAAAGCATAATTTTGAGTGTATTTAAGATACCCCAAAACTCTTTTCATTGCCATCCAATGAGTTTTGTTGGGATTACTCGTGTACCGACTCAATTTACTGATAGCGCATGCTATGTCAGGTCGTGTAAAGTTCATTATATACATTAAACATCTCAATACTCTTGCGTACTCCAATTGCGAGTCACTTTCACCTTCATTCTTTCGAAGTGCAAAGCTCGCATCCAATGGAGTCTTGGCAATACCGAATTCCATATACTTGAACTTGTCAAGTACCTTTTCGATATAATGAGACTGTGACAATGCCAACCCTTGTGGAGTTCGATGGATTCTTATACCTAAGATCACATCTGCAACTCCAAGGTCCTTCATATCAAATTTACTCTCGGGCATTTGTTTTGTTGCATTTATGTCAGAAATGTCTCTACTGATGATCAACATATCATCCACATATAAACATACAATGACTTGGTGATTTGGAGTGTCTTTAATATAAACACATTTATCACATTCATTTATTTTGAATCCGTTTGCCAACATGGTTTGGTCAAACTTCGCATGCCATTGTTTTGGTGCTTGCTTTAGTCCATTACACACCTTGTTTTCCTTTCCTGGAACCACAAAACCCTCAGGTTGTTCCATGTATATTTCTTCCTCCAAATCTCCATTTAGGAATGCGGTTTTCACATCCATTTGATGGATTTGAAGATCATATACCGCCGCCAAGGCAATTAACATTCGAATCGAGGTTATCCTTGTTACTGGCGAGTATGTATCAAAGTAATCAAGGCCTTCATTCTGCTTGAAGCCTTTTACTACAAGTCTTGCCTTGTATTTGTCAATAGTACCATCCGCCTTCATTTTCCTTTTAAAGATCTATTTAAAACCTAAAGGTTTATTTCCGAGAGGAAGGTCAACCAATTCCCATGTATGGTTGCTTAAGATTGAATCTATCTCACTATTGACTGCCTCTTTCCAAAAGAATGAGTCTGACGATGACATTGCTTTTTTAAACGTTTGAGGCTCATTTTCTAAGAGAAATGTTACAAAATCCGATCCAAACGAAGTTGACGTTCTTTGACGTGTACTACGTCTTGGATTTTCTTCATTATGTACATTCTCATTTGGTTCATCTCGAGGTCGTTTAGATCCTCCACTAGACTGTTCATGTCTAAGCTTATACGGGTAAATGTTTTCAAAGAATTCAGCATTGTCTGATTCAATTACCGTATTTTCACTAATATCCGGATGTTCAGATTTATGAACCAAAAATCGACATGCTTTACTACTTTTAGCATATCCTATGAACATACAGTCCACCGTTTTAAGTCCTATCTTAACCCTTTTAGGTATAGGAACTTGCGCCTTCGCTAGACACCCTTACACTTTGAAATATTTCAAGTTAGGTTTCCTTCCTTTCCATTTTTCGTAAGGAATTGATTGTGTCTTATTATGGGGAACTCTGTTGAGTATACGATTGGCCGTAAGGATAGCCTTCCCCATAAGTTTTGCGGTAAACCAGAACTTATAAGTAAGGCATTCATCATTTCCTTTAAAGTTCGGTTTTTCCTTTCCGCAATTTCATTAGATTGAGGTGAATATGGGGCAGTAGTTTGATGGATTATTCCATTCTCTACACATATTTGCGCAAAGGGAGATTCATATTCTCCGCCCCTATCACTTCTTATCATTTTGATCTTTTTGTCTAACTGATTTTCAACTTCAGTTTTATATTGCCTAAATGCATCTATTGCTTCATCCTTACTACTTGGCAAGTAGACATAACAATATCTAGTGCAATCGTCAATAAAAGTTATGAAACACTTTTTCCCACCACGTGACGGTGTTGACTTTATATCACAAATGTCAGTGTGTATTAAGTCTAAGGAATTGGAATTCCTTTCAACGGACTTATAAGGATGCTTCGCATACTTCGATTCCACATACCTTTGACACTTAGATTTATTGCACTCAAAGTTTGGCAAAACTTCTAAGTTAATCAGTTTTCATAACGTTTTGTAATTAACATGGCCTAAACGTTCATGCCATAAATCATAAGACTCAAGCAAATAAGACGAATTCGAACTTTTATTTATTTCAACAGTCATTACATTCATCTTATAAAGGTCTTCGGTCAGATAGCCTTTTCCTACATACATTTCTCCTTTGCTAATTACATTTTCCCAGAAACGGTTACACATTTGAATCCGTTCTTATCTAGGAGTGAAACAGAAATTAAATTCCTACGTAACTCTGAAACATATAACACATTGTTCAGTGTCAAGACCTTGCCGGAAGTCATCTTTAAGCAAATTCTTCCTGTTTCCTCCACCTTAGCAGTGCGGAGTTGG
Source organism: Capsicum baccatum var. pendulum (assembly GCA_030864225.1). Classification (NCBI taxonomy): domain Eukaryota; kingdom Viridiplantae; phylum Streptophyta; class Magnoliopsida; order Solanales; family Solanaceae; genus Capsicum; species Capsicum baccatum. The sequence goes on along the minus strand of CM061553.1, from coordinate 58,537,443 downwards.
CCATGTAGAGCATTTCTTCTGCTTGAGCCGGAGCAAATGACGAGAACAACTCTTTGTTTGCGCAAACATGGCGTGTGGCACCCAAATCCATCCACCATTCGCGTGGATTCCCCACCAAGTTGCATTCCGTGAACATAGCACAAAGATTATCATATTCTTTGTTGGACTCAATCATATTCGCTTGTTCCTTTTTCTTGCCTTTCTTCGGGGATAGACAATCCGTGGACTTATGGCCAATCTTGCCACAGTTGAAGCATTTTCCCTTGAATTTTTTTTTGATTGATTGCTTCCTTGTTCAGCTTTCTTTCTCTTCTTAGAATTGTTTCGATCATTTTCTACAATATGTGCTCCATTAATTGTAAAATTTCCCTTTGACCTTCTTTCGGCAGCTTTATTATCCTCTTCAATACGGAGTCAGACGATAAGATCTTCAATGGTCATCTCCTTGCGTTTATGCTTTAAGTAGTTTTTGAAGTCTTTCCACAACGGTGGTAGTTTCTCAACTATCACTGCTACTTGGAAAGCACCATTCACAATTAAACCTTCTGCTAGGAGATCATGTATGATAACTTGCAACTCCTGTACTTGAGAGACAACAGATTTGCTATCTATCATTTTGAAATCAAGGAACCGTGCAACAAGGAATTTCTTAATTCCCGCATCTTCCGTTTTATATTTCCGTTCAAGTGCCCCCCACAGTTCCTTTGATGTCTTGGTTCCACTATAGACATTGTAGAGGTCGTCTTGGAGACCACTCAGAATATAGTTCCTGCAAAGGAAGTTCGAATGTTTTCAAGCTTCTACAATAACGAAGCGGTCTTTGTCCGAAGTTCCCTCGGGCACCTCAGGAGCGTCTTTGCAAGTGAACCATTGTAGACATAAAGTGGTGAGGTAAAAGATCATCTTTTGCTGCCACCGCTTGAAGTCAATGCCCGAAAATTTTTCGGGCTTCTCCACTGGTGCCATTGTTGGCGGAGCATTTGTGCGGCTTGATGAAGCAATATTGTTTGCCCTCACAGGCGTAGCCATGTCATGCATTTGACTTTCAGTTGTCATTTTTCCTGTCACCACAAGACAGAAAAATTTAGTATTTTTCAGAATAATATTTATAAAGTTAAATCACTTGAAACTCTTCTTCTTGTTTCTAGTTAGCGATGAAGTTTTTATTACTTCGAATCGTCAACCGAGTGAACCTTAACTTGTGATGAAGATTTTATATTCTAATCACTAGTTAAATTCAAGCGGAGTAGAAAGCTTAAGCTTTAATCTCCAAAAACAAGTAATACAGACTTTGTAAACGTTATTTTCTTAAGATTGTTATTTCCACAATATATTCGGGTATGCAGAATCTGTATAGCGGAACAACAATTTCATCTAGTTCAAGTTTATAAACAAGAACACAATGAAGAATATCAATACCCTCAACACAAGATCAAAATGATCTTTCCAAAAGGTGTATTTATTTTTCCAAAAATAATAGATGAAGTAGAAATGAATAAGGCCAAGTCGTCCGAATTCACGGAGTTTCCTTAAGGAAATAATTGCCCGTACTGTACCCGAGGTTGTGGAATTTTTCCTCTAAGGATAAAATGGTCTTCAATCCGACTATAGCGGTACCTCAAATAGGCGGATTCTACGAACGCACTGAACGATTTAATGATCACTCAGAATAGTTTTTTCAAGAGAAGAAGAAGAGTTTATAATCTGAAATTTCTGTAATTTCTATCTCTAACCTGTGGATGAAAACCAGGTTATTTATAGCCACAAGATGCCTTTTTAAAAAGGAGGCAATGGTTCACTCCAAAGGTTGCACCTTTTGCTGTAAGTTTATGCTGTTCATCAAAGATTGCATCCTTTCCTGAACAGTCATATCTTTCCATGAATCAGTGTGTCTTTTGCTGAATGGTTGCATCTGTTTGTTCAACCAGTACATCAGTTTAGTTAAAAAGCAGAAAACAGTGCATTAGTTCTGAAGCAATGCAACATTTCCGAAGCAGTGCAACTGTTCTGCATCATTGTTCACGTAAAACAATAGCATCAGTTCCTGCGTCACTGTTACTGCATGCATATATACATACGTAAATGGAGGATTAAACACAGAAAATATTTACTGCGTTTTCTTTTGGCGTTGTTCGAAATTCAAATAAAGTTTGTCCAAAAAGATAGATCTCATCGATCGATCATTTGACAAATCCAAATCCAAATCCAAATCCAAATCCAAATCCGAGGCCGAACCGAGCGACGACGGCGCGAGGCATCTCTATTTTCTTGCCTCACTTATCCCCGTGGAAGTGTGTTTCACAATATAAACACTTTAAAGTTCTCTTCTTCCACCAATGTGGGAGAAAGAGTAAACTTTTCAATTTTTGAGTACACTTTCCATTTTGGTGTAAACTCAATTTTCCTCTTCCACTTGATTTCTCCATTTTCCATTCAACACACATATAGAACCCAACACAAAGCAATCCTTATCAGTTTTCTTGCAGATATCTTCACCAAGTCCCTCACCGATTCTCATATTAGTTACATCCATAACAAGCTTGGTACATATGTCTTCTATGCACCAGTTTGAGGGGAAGTGTTAGAATATGAGTAGGAATAGGATTAGGAATAGCATATAAAATCCTACTTCGAAAAGGATTGAAATGTAGTGTCCTATTAGGAAAAGAATTGGAATATATTGTCTATAAATAGGGCCTCAATGTAATAATATAGTTACAACAATTCAATAATATTTTTCTCTTATATTTCTCACATCTACCTTATGCGAGAATTTTTCCTTTTGCTAAGTGAAATTTAATATCACACAAATTTCAAGGCATTGGCTTATCCTACGAGAATACGGAAATTTCAAATAGCATGAGATTCAACTCCATCTTTTTTGTACACCATTTTTTTCTGTACTGTCGGTATAACATAAGCCTGGCTCTGACTATAGCAAGTGGATTGACAATGCAAAAAGTGCATCAGAAAGATCTTCATGTACATATAGCATAAGATTCAATCACTCCATTTTCTTAAAAGACTAGAAGATTTCTGTTGTTTCCACATGCTCAACAGTAAATGCATAATCAGATGGAATCGCCTTTTATCCAAGTGATCAACTGGTTATCATTCTCTCTTTACACAAATCACACAATCCAACTATTTGCTAGAATTCCTCGAATATAATAAATGAATAGAAAGACTGGAATTAAGATGTCAAACCGTGATTTCAATAGGCACTCGGGTATCAATTCGATGAACATAATAAAGATCGATGCAGTCGATGTCCAGTCGCTTCAAGCTAGATTCACAACAAGCTCTTACATACTCTGGTTCACCACGAATGTCCATTTTCCCATTTTTGAAACTTATGCCAAACTTGGAAGCTATTTGTACTTTTTCTCTCATTCCTTTGATGGCCTACACAAATCAGATTTATAATGCATATATTTAACTTCTATCAGCATATATACTATTGAAAATACAAATAAGTAATCTGATGAGAAGGAAACTAATATATTTTCCTCAATTAAAGTTGGACAAAATGTTTATTAGACTTCAAACTACAGAAAATGTTGTTGTTTAACACAAGAACAAAAAAAAATCCATTCTGAATCCATTTCCTCACCATTTAAATCTGAAAACTATTGGAAACAGTATAAAAGAAATATGTCAAGAATTCATTTATTCCCTGAGCCTTCCTATATAACTTTTGATTTTCTGTTTTATATATTGGTGTATTGGTCTGTATGTTGTAAGAGAGTATACTTTGTCATCCTTTCTTTCGCATATTGTCTTGTCTTCTTCCCTCTAGTTGTTTTCCATTTTTTAGAACTGTTTTTTAATGCTTTAACTTGAGCCGAGAGTCTATCAGAAACAGTCTCTCTACCCCCACAAGGTAGTGGTAAGATCTATGTACACACTACCCTCCCCAAACCCCACTTGTGGGATTATACTGGGTATGATGTTGTTATTACTCCCTCAGCCAGGGTCGGACGTAGCGTTATGGCGCCAGGTCCATCTGAACCCCAAGTTTTGGAGCATAAATTTATGTGAAAAAAATAATTAAAAATCCAACAAATGGTTGATCCAAACCAATAATCTTATAAATATAATGGTTCTATGCTAAGAATGTTAAAAGTTGAATACATAGAGTTTAAATCGTGGATGTGTCTCCGCCCTCAGCTCACTTTAGTCAAATTAATCAATTTAAATGGTGACATTTTACCTGACTTCTTAAAAAAAGAAAATTAGGAAAACAATACAAACTAATTAAACTAGAATCAAAGCACGTTATCAAATAAAGTCTTGCAACATTGCAAAAAGAGAAAAAAGCATGTTTAGTTCGTTGATCGCATTTACTCATCAAGAAAAAAAAATGATAGTAATTTGTATTTTGAATTACAAAATGGACATAGAAAGAATTAATTAATTTGAGAATTATGAATGTTGAAGCATACTGAAAGTCCAAAACAGAAGGTACAACAGGTTTAGCAAGAGGTACAGCAAATTAAAGAAGTAATTGCTACATTTTTACCTTGCCAATGAGAAGTTCATTAGTATGGGGTCCATATTGATCGGAGGTGTCAAGGAAGGTGACGCCTTTATCAATGGCGTGTTTGATGAGGTTGATCATTTCGGGCTCGGGCTTGGGCGGGCCGTGATTGGGAGACATGCCCCTACAGCCCAGCCCGATTCTAGAAACTTCTAGACCTTGTGAACCTAGCTTGACCTTCGGAACCTCACTCACCGGCGTTGACATTTTCTCCGGCGCATATCCGTCTGAACAGTGAAGATATTTTGACCAAAGTTTGACTAGCAGGTGTTGACTATTTGTGAGTTGGTCCAACCCAATACTCTGCTCATTTCTAAACACTTCCTCTGTTTTTACTTATCATTATTTTAAAATATATTTTTCCATCATTTTCATACGAAAAAAATTACAATTTATTTCACTTTAAATCATCTAAATTTTAAATATAAAATATATAATTATATATTTTAAAATATTAATTAAAATTAATATAATTTAAAAAAAATAAAATAATAATAAATAAAAACGAACAGAAGGAGTAAGTGATTTTTAGTCTTAATCAACAAGATGCTAATACTAATATTCTTTCAATTTTATCCCAAAGTGTTTTACATAAGTAAGAAAAAAAGACAGAATATTTGAAATTGAAATTGAAAAAGAGTAAAAGTTGTGTTTTTGGACAAAAATTTAAGTTCAAAAACTATAGGCCAAAGTCATCGATAGGCACTCAAACTTGTTGCCAAAATTTCTTAGACACCTAAACTAAGGCTTGTTCCTAAGTAAATTTCTTAGATGGTCATTCATGTTTGAAAAAATACCTACAAATATCATTTTTGTTTCATTTAGGACAAGAATATCACCCAACTCTTTTTATTTTTCTTAAAATATACTTAACACCTCAAAAACCTTCTCTCTCCTACTTGAAATATCATGTCATTAATTTTTTTTTATATATAAATAGATATATTTAACTTATCAAACTTATTTAACTAAAGTTTTATCCTAATTTAAAAAAAAATAAAAAAATTACACATGATATATTAATCATTGAAGATTAATTTAATTACATAAAAGCTTGAATTATTTTATTTAATATGTACTTTTCAAAGTTTCTTTTATTTACTTATTTATTTCACCACTTAATAATATTTAAAACTCAAGTACTTATAAAATTTGGTACTCATTTAATTCTTTTTTGTTATTTATTTTATATATTAAAGATTCTTAAAATATAAAAGAAATAAAAACGATAGATTTCATATATTTTAGACATTAAATTTGTTATTTATATGAAAATAAAAGAATAAAATTCATTTTTTTGGATTATACAAAAGAATTTTTGAATTAATATAATCCAAAGATATTATATTACCTTCAAATATAGAGTAATAGAGAGTAAAAGAATTAAATTTGTTATTTCAAAACATTGATGGCAAACCTACGGTATTTTTTGTTGCCAAACAAAATTCAATAAAAAAAAAATTAATATGTATTATTACCTGAAAAATTTAATTTGGACATAGATTAATTGCAAATTTTTATGCAAGATAATTTTTTATAAATATAAAGTGAAAAAACTGATTTTTTTTCTTGCAAAATTTTTACAAGTTATTGTCCATAAATAAATCAAGTAAATCCGTAAGATAAGACATAAAAATTTAGAAAAAAATATATTATTTTTAATTTAGTTTCTTTACTTTTTTTTATGATCATTATAGTTATATTTTATTTTATTTTATTATACAATTAAACGCTAATTTATATCAGTACTTCATTCTAAATACATCAAAAGCAAAGAATAATTGATTGAGTAATATTTTAAAAATCCATTTGTAATAGTACTGAAGAAGGTATCATTTTGTTAATATTTCTTTAAAAAATTTATTTGTTTCAAGACTACATAATTTTTCTTTCCTTCAAAAAAAGGGATATTATTCTTTTATTCTCATATAAATAACAAACTTAAGGTTTAAAATATGAAACCCATCATTTTATTTCTTTTACGTTTTAAGAATTTTTAGTATATAAAATAAAAAACAAAAAAATTATTGTACCAATTCATATAAGTACTTGTATTTTAAAACTATTATTACGTGGTGAAATAAATAATTAAGTAAAAGAAATTTTGAAGAGTACATATCAAATAAAATAACCTAAGTTTTTGGTGTAATTAAATTAATCTTTAATGATTAATATATCATGTGTATTTAAAAAAAAATTAGGATAAACCTTTAGTTAAATAAGTTTGATAATTTATACATTTATTAAAAAAAAAAAATTTAATGACATGATATTCCAAGTAGGAGAGAGAAAGATTTTGAGATGTGAGTATATTTTAAGGAAAACAAGAAAAGTTGAATGATATTCTTGTCCTAAATAAAACAAAAGTAATATTTGTAGGTAATTTTTCAAACATGGATAACTATTCAGGTAATTTACTCCTTGTTCTTATTAGGCACCTAAACCCCCCACATTTTGTTCCAATTGAGCTTTTTTTGCACAATCAGTAAAAAAACACAAAGTGTGTGTTGCACACACGCGATGATGTGGCAAAATGAGCTAATTGGAAGCTGACACATGACATTGTGAGTTCAATAATTATTAAAAATTAATTATAATTTTTTTAAAAAAGTATATACAAATGGCATTGAGCAAATTATTAAAAATTAATTCTATAATTAATTAAAAAATAAAAAATTATTATTTAAAAAAAATTATCATGTTTTTTAAAAAATGAAATAAATTATTAAAAAATTAATATTAAGAAAAATTATAAATTTTGGTAAAAAATGAAAATAAAAAATGGAGAGGATATAAATTATGAAAAAATAATTATAATATTATTTGAAAAATAAAAATAAAAAACTGATTATATAAAAAAAATTATAATTTTTTTTAAAAAATGAAATAAATTATTAAAAATTATATAAAAATAAACAATTATTTATTAAAAAAATTATAAAAAATTTTAAAAAATGAAAATAAAAAATGGCATTGAGGATATAAATTATGAAAAAATAATTATAAAATTTATTGAAAAATAAAAATAAAAAACTTATTATTTTAAAAAAATATAATTTTTTAAAAAATAAATAAATTATTAAAAAATTATTCAAAAAGTTATAAAAAAATTTAAAAATGAAAATAAAAAATGGCATTGAGGATCCAAATTATTAAAAAATAATTATAAAATTATTTAAAAAATAAAATCCTAATTATAAAAAAGAAATTATAAAATTTTTTAAAAAATAAAAAGCTAATTATTAAAAAGAAATTATAAAATTTTCAAAAAATAAAAATAAAACTCCCCCACCGACCCCCAGCCCCCAGCGTATTGTTTTATTAAAAAAAAAAATTGTGACCCCCTAATGCTTTTTTGCCTAATTATAAAAAAGAAATTATAAAATTATTTAAAAAATAAAAACCTAATTATTAAAAATAAATTATAAAATTTTTAAAAAAATAAAAATAAAACTCCCCCACCTACCCCCGAGCCCCCCAACCCCCAGCGTATTGTTTTATTAAAAAAAAATTGGGACCCCCTAATGCTTTTTGTTTTATTAAAAAGGGCCTTTAGTGTTTAAAAAAAATAATTTGTTATTAAAAAAATTTTGAGGCCCTCAATGCCACTTGGCATCTTTTTATTTGTAAATTAGTAAAAAAAAATGCTCCTCACGCGCCTTCCACAATGTGCAGTGCCACATAGGCAAAAAAGGCCCATTTGGAACAAAATGTGGGGGGTTTAGGGGCCTGATAGGAACAGGCCTTAGTTTAGGTGTCTAAATGAATTTTGGCAACAAGTTAAAGTGCCTATCGATGCCTTTGGCCAAAACTATACATACATACATACATACATACATGCATATGTATGTATGTATGCGTGTGTGTGTGTGTGTATATATATAAGCTAAGTAGTGTGTTGATGTGGCACCTCGTAGGTTCAAGAAAATCTATTTATCTTTTTTACTCTTTTTTTTGAACTTTTTTCTTCATTTTTTCATTTATCAATCAATTTGTTTAATAATCAAAATAAATGCATCAATTACTACTTTACTTATATCCTTTAAAATAAAAGTTTAATGTTTTAAATTTCCATTACTCTCATAACCTTTGATGATCATAACTCCTTTCATGATATCATTTCATATTCCATATTGTTGTCCTATAAATAAAAGTATTATAAGTCTTCTTCCTCCATCAACAAAATTAAGAATATTTCATTCACTATATATTTTTTGAACTTACATATATTCTTTTTAAAAAATTCATTTGCGTACCTTTTAAAATGTCCTCTTTATTCTTTTCTTTTGGATAAGTTGTTTTTTCTTCTTCATGTATTGTTCTTTTGGGATTTTAATTGATTTGCTTTATGATAACACTCAAACTACAGCTCTCGTAAGAGTGTAAGCGGTCGCTGTCAAATATAGAACCCAACTGGGTTGGGTGTCGAATCCCACAGGGAATACTCGGTCACTAAGTATGCAACTATTAGTAGACTGTTGGTCGAAGTTCTCCGAAAAAAGGGGGGATTTTATGCGTGAAGTAAAATTATCAAAATAGCAAAGTAAAAACGGAATGTTTAGTAAGATTTTAATCAATGAGAATTGTAAGTTAAGGTTATGTCCACCTTATGAGTTCTACGTATCTATTAACTATGAGTTATGCGGAATTCAGACATGCATGCACTTATAGAGATTCGTATTCTATGGTAAATCCTAGCGTCTTTCGACCATCAAGGATTATCTCACTTTAACTCTTTCGAGCTTAAAGCGTATAACTAATGGTACGAATTCAATTAAGAATAAGCAGCATACGTATCAAGAAATCACAAACTCATAGAAATAAATAGTATTATCAAAAGGCTTCCATAACCCTAACAGAGAAGTTTAGCTACTCATGAGTGCAACGGAGATCACCATAAACATCATCATCATATCAAAACTAGAATGATCTCACGTTGGTCACAAGAGCCGTGCTTTCTCTGTCAGAAAGTAACGTGAAGAACTAAATGTCGAATAAAAGAAAAATAGAATTGAATAGAAAATAGGATGAATGAATTGAATGCTGAAAAATTCAGCAAATAAGGGTTTTTATAACACCCTTGTCCTAGTCCTACTGAAATAGGGTTTTTATCCTTGTCCTACTGAAATAGGGTTTTTATCCTTGTCCTAATCCTACTAAGTTACTGCTGATCCCCAAGTCTTTAGAAATACTGTTTTTGCCCGGGACAAGTTCTCCATGCATCACTTTCAGTCCACCAGTTTCCAGAAGCCGCTGTCCTTCTTACGTTGAGGTTCCCTTTGGCGTCCAACAGTCCACAAAATGCTGAAATCTTCATCATTTATACCTGAAAACTTGCTAATCACGTTGGTTAGCTCACTTACAGAAAAAGGGACTAAAAGTGAAGGAATTATATATTTTGTCCTCAAAACTTAGCTAAAATATGGGTAAATTAAGGTACTTTAGGCGTGTAAATACGCCTACTATCACTTTACACTAAATTTGTTATTATTATTATTATCTTATATTATCTGTAACTTATAAGCAAGAACATGTGTGATTTAAATCTATTTTCTTATAATTCTTATTCATGAAGTATTAATTTTGTGATGTATTATTTTGTATAGGGATAAGAAGAAGATCAAATAGTGAATGGATGAAATGATGACTATGTGAAGATTTGAGGAGTGGGACATAAGAACCAGTTGACATGAATGTCTTTTGTAGAATTTTTTTTTTTTTTTATCTAAATAGTCTGAATTACTACACATAATTTGTTCACTTTATTGGTCGTTATACTAAAAACATATATAAAAGAGAAACACAGATAAAATGATGTAACACCTTTTTTTAAATATTTTTTCTCATTTCTTTCAATTAGTTTATTTTACAAAATCATGTTCTTAATTTATACATTCAATTACATAAATTCTAATCTTAAATATTAGTAATGTCCATAACTCTCAAGTCTTTCATATTCATAACCCTCAATTAGTTAATCTACAAGAAGATAATTTATCGTTTCTCTTTTTATTTTTTATTTTAATTATTTTTATCTTTCTCTAGAATTTATGTGATTGATTTGTATTAGATTAAATCTATAGAGAATAATAATAATGAATAAATATAGAGAAGGTGACGTAACACTTCTCTAGAACCTCCATTTTTATTTACTAAAAATTACACAAACCCACAACTTAAGTTTTACTTATTACAAAAAATCTCATCTCTCCAAACATATTACAAAAATCTCATTTTTCTCTAAAAATACATATACATAACTTTCTATGTATATGTCGGCCCTATTATGTATATGAATCGACTTTGTTTTGTATATGTCGGCCTTATTATGTATATGTCAGTCTTATCATACTTGTTATGTATATGAATCAGTCTTGTTATGTATATGTCGGCCTTGTTATATACAAAATTTTTTATGTATATGTCGGCCATGTTATGTATATAAATTGGGAGAAAGAGTAAAGTAATTAAGAAAGTGGGAGAGAGTGTAAATAATTTTAATAAGGTTGGAATTTATGTAATTTTTACTTTTATATCCCTTTTCTCACTTTTTGACAATTTCTTCTTCATTTATTCTTATTTTATTTTTCATATTTCAAAAATTAATTATTCAATTCATCAACTTTTCACCTCTCACTATGATTACTTTCTTTATTAGAGATTTTAATATGTATTCATGTATTCTACCACCTTCAATCTTTAATCTTAATTAATTTTATTAATGTGTAGTAATAATGTGCTAAAAATGGGAGATAAAAAGACAAACTAATCTATATATATCTCACACTATCGAATTATGCATACATGAATAACTCATTTTAGTTGTTATAGTTACGCGTATAAAATGCTTCAACTTGAGTTCTAGGTAATCTTTTTATTTGAATAGTAGCAAATTATCTTATGAGATTCATGTATTGATGAATATTTTGTCTTGATTAAACTTACTTATATATGTACTCTATTGTCAATAAATTTAAATGAATTTATTTCTCTAGAGGCTAAAATTTCTCATCTTTTTTATTGTAAAGTTCATATTGTTTCGTTTCATAACTTTTTGTTGCTAAATATTTGCTAAATTTTGATGACTCGTGCTATGTCATTTGTATCAAGAAGCTCGGTACATACGATGAATCTACTTCAATATTAAATATATTTTTTTAAAAATAATTTTATACGCTCGAGCAATTTCTTTTATGATGTATAATATTTTTAGATTAACTTTGTTCAAGAATATTTTCTATTTTAGTTATTTCACTACTTTGTTAAAATGATCATTATGCCACTCTTTTCATGTGTATTCAAGAAAAAGAAATTTTGCCAGTATGCAAGAATTCGAAGCGATTAGGTGAGCCTCTGATTGTCCCTACATCTCAAAAAAAGTTAAAGAATTTATTTTTTCATCTTTTTTTTTTTCATTCTATTTTCTTCTTTGATTTTTAATTAGTGTTTGAACTCATTTATGTAAAAGTGCAAAGTTAATCCTAATCCATTTAATTACGTGACAAAAAGATTCTAAATTTTTATATTGTCATAACAGTTACATGGAAAAAGAAGTAAAAAAGGAGAAATTGAAAAAAAAAAAGAGTTATAACGACGAAAAGAAAAAATTGAAAAGACAATCTATATAGGAATGAGAGAATATGGAAACAAAGAAGAAATGCAAAATTATAACCTACAAGATGAAACTTTTTTAGTTTGATTATGTCGATAAAGAGATTTTGGCATGACTAAATACTTCCTCCGTTTCAGAAAGAATGACCTACTTTCTTTTTTAGTCCGTTTAAAAAAGAATGACTCCTTTCTTTTTTTGGCAATACTTCAATTTTAACTTTTCACATGGTATGTTTAGGACCACAAGATTAAAAGACATTTTGGTACATTTGACACAACTTTAATTTAAGGCCACAACATTTAAAAGTCTTTTTTATTTTCTTAAACTTTGTACCAAATCAAAATAGGTCATTCGTTTTGAAACGGAGGGAGTAATACAATTTGAAATTCATTCAATTATTTTCACTCTCTCTCTCTTGACTTTTGACATTCATTTATCTTTTTATCTTAATTTTATTAGACAAAAAAGTTACTTAACTGCAATTTAATTAATTAATTTTTAACTTTTACTATAATGATTTATTAATTAATAGTATTTTCATATATATATATATATATATATATATATATATATATATATATATATATATATATATATATATAATCTATATCTATAATATATTAAAAGTGTGAAGACCCTTACAAAAGTGATTGAACTTTTTGCCCTTCATTAAAAGACAATTCTTTAGAGAAAACTGTCTTTTCAGTATTTTTTAAATTTATTATTTAATTATTTTTTATTATATTAACTAGACTTTTTAAAATATATGGAACTCCTAAAATATATGGTAGGAGAATTAATTAATATCTTCTTTTCTACTAGACTTCCTAAAATATATGAGACTCTAAAAACATATGGTAGGAGAATTATTTAATATTTTTCTTTCTACTATCAATTAAAAAATATACTCCTAAAATAGGACTCTATTAATTAAGAAGATACTTCTATAAATATTGAGATGTACGTTAAACTAGAGAACAAACCGGTTTGCCTATTGAAAGAATATGATTGATGCTCATCTTACTTAATTCGATTGTATGTCTAAATTAGTAGATGCTTGATTTTCTTAACCCTCAACTTATTCACCATTTTTATCAGCACAATAGAATATTTTCAACGTGTATATATATATATATATATATATATTTGTTTTCATTCAAAATCATTCTTTATGGTTAAAATTTTCACTCAGACAAGAATTAATTGGATCAAAATCGAAGTTTTATGATCACTATTATATTATTTTTTTTATAGTTTACAGGTTGCAGATGAATGTCGGTGTACTTTGAAAATTTTTTTGTGTAAAGGTTAGGTTTAATTGTATTGTTTTGATATCTTTATTATCTTATTGTTTTATTTTAATTTACAGATGCTAGATGAATGTGGGTCGGCTTTAAAAATTTTTTTAGGTAAAAGTTAGTTTAATTGTATTATCATAATATCTCTATTAGTTTGTTATTTTGTGGTAGTTTACAGTTCGTAGATGAATCTCAGTCGGCTTTAAGAAATTTTTGTGTGTAAACTTTAAGTTTAACTGTATTATTTTGATATCACTTTCATCGTATTATTTTGTTGCAGTTTACAGGTGATAGATAAATGTTGATCGGCTTTGAGATTTTTTTTTTTTATGTAAAGGTTAGGTTTAATTGTATTATTTTGATATCTCTATTATCGTATTATTTTGTTATTGTTTACAGGTGGTAGATGAGTGTTGGACGATTTTGAAATTTTTTGTGTGTAAAGATTAGATTTAATTATATTATTTTGATCTCTCTATCATTGTATTATTTTGTTGCAATTTACAGATGGTAAATGAATGTCGATCGACTTTTAAAAATATTTTAAAGTGAGGTACACGCGCAAGGCGCGTACACCTAAACTAGTATATATATATATTCGCTTTCATTATGTATCCCTACCCCTCTCTCCTTTTCATGTATCTTTGATTTTTTGTCTTCAATTTAAAATTTTAATATATATTTGAAAGTTTCGAATGGTAACAACACAAGAAAACAATCTCAAAAGAGATTTGTAGTGAAGACAAGTTATGGCAATAGGTTTCAAATATTTGATGACTTTTGGTTGGTATTTAGACTTAAGAAAATTACTCCAAGTTAGCATATAGAGTTTCAAAAAGCAAGTTCATGGTGAAATTTAATTCCATGAATCATTGTCTTTACTAATAAAGAATTGTGGCTTGCAAATAGGATAAATTTTTATAACTTATTTTAAATTTTGATTTTGTTATCTTATAACTTCATAAAAATAGTTTTTTTTCGGTGTGTGCCAAAGATTAGAACTAACATCCCACTATTTTAATTTTTGTCGTTAAAAAAATAATTCAATTTATGGTAGGGATATAAATCGAGCGAGGCATACAAGATATGTCTCGACCTGCTAAGCTTTTGACAAAAACTTAGAGAAAAACAAAAATGGCTTCAGAGAAAAAAAATTATCCAAGCATATTGTATTTTAATATTTTATTGTTGAAAATGAGTATTAAGTTACCTAAACATTTAAAAGGATGTTATTGAAACTATATCCCCTCAAGAAAAAAAAAACAAAAAAACAGGTGCTTAGTTATTTCCCATTAATTTTTCTGTTTCTATGTTCTTTCCATGCTTGTCATAATGCAATGGGGTCGCATTTTATTTATTAAAAATATCTATCTCTTTTTCGTTTCTCATTCACCAACATCTATTCAGAGTGAAATAATATTGATCATTACACGAAATATTTAAAGAATAAATTACTCATCAAACGTATATATACGTCCAAGGAGGTTGAATATAATAAAGATAAATTTCAATAGACACCCGAAAAAAAAAGCTAGATGATTTTTTTTATTTGTCTAAATTTTGATGGATAGAATTAATGCGATATTTGTGTCGATGCAAAATAAGTAATTGTTAAAACTGGATTTTGGGTTTTGGTTCAATCCAAAAACTAGTTTAAAAGGTGAAATTGCCCAAATTGTATTAAAGGAGACCCTTCATCCCTTTTTAAGGCCGATGTTAGACTACTCACCTCTTTCACATTCAATGCTGGCTAGACATTTGATGCATGAACAATTTAGTTATACGGGGACGCCGCCAACGTTAGAAATGAGAATCGAGATGGATCCCACTCTAATACCATGCAAAAAAAAAATATATATTAAAACTAACTCAACCCCAAAAGCTAATACTTTTTCCGTCTATTTTTACTTGTCCATTTTTTTATTGACATAGGAATTAAAAAATAATAAATGATAGGGATAATTTTACCATATTACCTTTTGAATACAATGCTTTGGAAATACATTAGATAATGAATCATATTTATTGCTAAATATAAAATAGATAAAAATAAATAAATTATTCATTAATTTTATAAACTATACAAATATTATTGGATATCTCAAAATGAAAAAAATAATCGAATAAAGATGAAATATCTAATAAAATAGTTAAAGTCAATAAATGTTAAATTTTCTCAACCTACAAGCATTATTTAATTAGTTACATAAACACAACATAAAAAGTTCTCAATATTATTACTATTAATATTAATAAGTGTGAAGAAGTAGGAAGTTCTTCGTCAACATGCCTGCTTCTTCATCTGCTTCAGTTGCTCTGTGATTTTACTATATTTTCCTTAATTAATTATTTTAAGTCATTTATATATACAAAAATAATAATTTTACTATATCACCCCTAATTAATTATTATATGTCATTTAGGTATTAAAAAATTAATAATATTTAATAAAAATAAATTTGTCATAAAATGACAAATTAATTTTTAATATTTTAAATTAACATGACATTTTATGTGACACTCATTTTTCTTATAGTAATTTTGCTATATCACTTCTAATTAGGTATTATAAGTCATTTAAGACATATTCACTTTGCTACTTCAATCATAAAATTTGATTGATGCTCGAATTTATTTCAGTGCCACTTAAATTGGAATAGAAGAAAAAATATTATAAATCATAATAATTAAAAACTTAAATTATTTTAAGAATATAATTGACTATTAATGCCACAAAAATTTGGATATGGAGAGTAACATATATTATTTGAAAATTGCATAAAAAATATTATAAATTATAATAGCTAATAATTTAAAATATATTAAAAATATGATTGATTATCTAAATTATATTTGTTTCACATAATTCGGGGGTAGTTTTGGAATTTATAATTTCCATGTTTTAATTTTTTAATTTACTAATTTGTTGATCCAAATGATGTTTTCGAATTTAACATGTTTTGAAAATTTAGTACTTTGTTTATTTTAATTTATTTATTTTATTTTAGTAAAATATTATATATTTTAAAAATTATGCAAAAAAATATTTATAAGTCATAACTATTACTATATTATAATATTTTCAAAATATATAGTAAAAAATATGATTAAGTTTTGAAATTCTAATAGTGTCACATAAATTGCAATAAAGCAAGTAACATAAATTATTTGAAATTACATTAAAAAATATTAAAGTCACAACGATTAACAACTTAAAATATTTTAAAAAATATATTAGTAAATATTTGATTGACTGATCTCTAAATTCTAAAATTGGGAAAAAACGAGTAACATAAATTACTAAATTATGTAAAAGGTACTATAAATTACAATGATGAACAACTTCAATTATTTAAAAATGTATATTAATAAAAATTTGATTGATACTCCAAATGCTATTTGTGCTACATAAATTGATATAACGTAAATAACATATATTGAGCCCGTGCTGACACGAGTTAAAGTATCCAGAGAAAATTGAAGGAAAAATGTCTTTTAAGTCTTGAATGATGGATCAGTGACATTGACCAACTTAAATGGTCAAACATCATTAGAAAACTTGATTAAGTTAGTTATGGACTTGATTAATATTTTCCAAATTTTCTAATCTTTTCAAAAATACAAATCAACCCACACCCCTCTTCAATCCAAATCAACCAGTCTCTCTCATCTCTCTCTCGACAACTTCTCTCAACTCTCTCCCAATCAATAGTTCTGCAAAATTCTCCCTTCAATCCCTGATGACTTCAACCTCCGGCGAAAAAAGTTGGGCGAGTTTCTTTTCGACTTTCAACCGTCAATCGATGTGAAGACTTCTCCAGCGAAAACAACTTCGAGTTCTTCGTTATCTCATTTCCTTTTTTACGGGTAAAAAATTATGAAGAAACAAAGGAACTTGAGTCAACTACTCTTCTAATATAGAAATATGGACTAAATAAAACCCTAATTTCTGGCATTTCTTCTTCTTGTTGTCGTACTGCTGATTTGGATTTGTTCGTGATTTTTGTTCACAGTTGATGTTCTTAGTGTGTGTGTGTGTGATGTGTTGGTGTTGCTGGGTTGATTTATTATTTATCTTGGTAAAAATTATGTTGCAATAGATGAAATATCTGATGCAACAGATGAACAATCTAACAGATCATTCATCTGTTGCGACAGACGACTCTTCTATTTGGAAAAAATCTAAACAATATTGATCTAACAAATAACTGATTTTGCAACAGATGAGTGATATGTTTCAACAGTTCAGTGATCTATTTTTATTATCTCCAATGATTTTCTCATCCATTGCAATAGGTCAGTTATATGTTGCAACAGATAACATACCTGGTGCAATAAATTAGTGATATGTTTTAATGGTTTCCAACAGATTACTCATCCATTACAATAGGTTGGTTATGTATTGCAACAGATAAACTATCTGGTGCAACAGATTAGTGATCTATTTTTATGGTTTCCAACGATTTACTCATCCATTGCAATAGTTGGTTAGATGTTGTATCAAATAAAATACCTGGTGTAACAAATTGGTGATCTATTTTTATTATTTTCAACGGTTTAGTCATCTATTACAACAAGTCGGTTATTTATTACAATAGATAAACTACCTGGTGCAATAGATTAGTGATCTATTTTTATGGTTTTCAATGGTTTACTCATTCTTGCAACAAGTTGGTTATATGTTGCAATAGATAAACTACTTGGTGCAATAGATTAGTGATCTGTTTTTACTGTTTTCAATGGATTACTCATCATTGTAACAGGTTGGTTATATGTTGCAACAGATAAACTACCTGGTGCAATAGATTAGTGATCTATTTTTATGGTTTCCAACATTTTACTCATCCGTTGTAACAGGTCGGTTATATGTTGCATTAGATAAAATACCTGGTGCAACAAATTAGTGATCTATTTTTATTATTTTCAACGGTTTACTCATTCGTTGCAACAGGTCGATTATATGTTGCAACAGATAACATACCTGGTGCAACAGATATGTGGTCTGTTGGAACTGTTATTTTACCATTGTGCATGTTAATTTACTATTATCCTTTTTAATGATGCATTAATTAATTATAATTTATTTTATATTCCTGTTAATTTAAGATAATATGGCTTTCAAAAGAAAAGAAACCGAATCAAGTCCAAGTGAAGGAACAAGTGCAGCAGCTCGGCTATATCCACCACTCTATGAGCTTGCTTTACAAGTGTTATCTCAATCAGGAGAAAAATATAATAAACACGGGGAGGAGGAATGTCTCAAAAGAGATGATCCAAATGCTAATAGCCCTTCCATCGAAGAGTTGGTCAAAACCTTCAGCATTGATCGTTATCCTGTGAGAATGTAGTGTGATGGTGCCAGAGATTTAACGGGTGATTTTGTGGTTTAGTCAACCATGGGAAAATCTTTCGACGCCTTCAGAAAAATACTTTGAGAACAAAAATTGGATGCTTATTTTAGGGAAAGCTGTTTTGGGTAATATCTTGATTTGCCGAAGGACAACAATGCTTGTTTCCAGATGAAAATGGTATACGATCTTCTCAAGAGTAGGTTTATGTATGAAAACAAAGACAAGATGGATGAGGTGTGGATAAATTACTCTGGCATGCCTGTTTGTTTTGGTTGGAAGGAGTTTGCCATAGTTACTGGACTAAAGTGTTATCCTCCTTCTCCTTCTCAAGTTATACTTACTCTGACCCAAAAAAGTACCCCGCACACCCAAAAAAGGTAAAGGAAAGTTGAGTGATCGTAAGGACCTGGTGTCCATTGTTGGTCCAAGCTTCAAAAACAAAAATTTGAGAAAAGCGTTGAAAGGTAAAGGGCTCTCAAAGAAGCACAATCAATCATTGTGCTTGGTTTGGTTAATACATATTATTCTTTAGGCGAGAGACGTTAACAACAACATAAGTCCAGTTTAATAAATCTCTCTGAGGATCTTGAGGCATTTAATAGCTATCCTTGGGGTTATGAAAGCTTCAAAATAACTGTCCAATATTTGTTGACTCCGTTAACGCCAAAGATAGTCAACTTATATGGATTTCCTAGGCCTTCATGGTAAATATTTATTTTATCACGATATGATTCATCATTTTTTTTATTCAATAATGCTTTTGATTTATTGGTATTATGTTATAGGCTTGGGCATTTGAAACCATTCCTTATTTGAGACAACAGGTGCACTACCAGGAAGAAGTTTCCTGTCCAAGAATCCTGAGATAGTTGTCGGCCAAAACTGATAAAAATGAAAAATTTCTTGATCTTTTCAACCCCCCAAAGGAAGCAGTAAGTCTAATTATAATCAAGTTTTTTTTTAATTAATAATTATTTTAAATAATTTCATTATCATTCTAATATATGTACTAATTTATTTTAGATTGTCCATCCGTGGCTTATTTTCGACCAACCGAGAGTTGAAGATGTCATTTTTTCTTACTTTACGGTATGTGCAAACTTTATCGGACCCTAAGGTCATTGATGGAATAAAAATAAAATTGTTTGGAGCAACAACCATCAGAAGAAAAATAATTTTGGCGGGTGGGCTTGTTGTTATTGATGATGGTAGTGGTAATGCTGCTGTTGGGGCTAATGATGCTCCTCTTACAGTTTTTGAAATAAAAAGCCATTATGATTATGATCATACTGGTTGTACAGATTTTTCTCCAGATTTTTCCACATCTAGCGAATATTCTGCATGTAAATGTCAAGACTACAAGGCGAAACACGATGGAGTGATTAATGCTATTAATGCACTAACTGCTTCTATAAAAAAAATAGCCTCTAAGAGGGGTATCATTCCATCAAAGAGGATTTCATATCCATACACTCCACTAGAGATCAAGGTGGCTAAGAGAAGAAGGAAAGATACTTCCAAGGCATCATCAAGCATCGAAAAAAGTAAAATTACAATGCCTTTGTCTTTGTCTTGCATCGTTGTTTAGTATGCAAGGGCCATAAGAGAGCAACATGAGATGAAAAAGGTGAATGTACATCACCTATTCCAACAAACAAACAGACACATATCTGTTTCAACAGATGATACATCTACTAAAAATTATCAAATATATATATACATCTGTTGCAACTGTTGTCTAACCTGTTGCATCAGATGCGTTATCTATTACAATAGATGAGTCTTATGTTGCAACAAATGGGTCATTTGTTCGAAATTATCATATTGCTCTAATTTACCTATTCGAATTCATCCCAACAGATGATCCATCTATTGCAACATAAGACTCATCTGTTGCAACAGACGAACAATCTGTTGTATATCTGTAATTAACATTGATAATTTTTGGCTTTCCAAGTGGATGTCACAGTAGAAGCTACTGTTGAAGAGCATAATATCATATTTGATAATCCATCAACTACTTCCAAAGAAGAAGAAAAAGTGGAGCTTACCAATTCGGAAGAATGGAAGAATTACCCGTTTGAAGGGTTCAACATCTCGGATGAGGCTCCAAAAAAATCTAACACATATGATCAACGACTATTCAGAATCGATTGCCGATGGAATGTTAAAGCATCATGACGGTAGGAACATAAATCAATTTTAAAGATATTGGTTTATATAATTCTTGTTGTAAGAACGTGAGATTAACACATATAAATCATCTTGTAGAAAACAAAATAACGAACACTACAAAGTGAACAAATCGAATCTTGGTTTTGATATGTTTGACTTTGTTGTTCCACATACCGATATGAATAATTAGTTCTATTTGATGTCACAACCCCAAACTTGCTGGAATGATGAGGTTTAAATGTCATACATATTACTATTAATTAATACTTTATTTAATTGCATCTTCGTATTACTTTTTTCATCACATAATCCAAAATATTTGATAATATGTGCAGCACATCGATGTCATTTCTTACTATCTTCGAAAAAAGGCCAAGTTGCAAATATAAGAACAATACAGATACACGATAGGCAATTATTTGTACAAAGTTTACATCAATAATGCCTACGATAGGTATTGTCAACAACAGCCAAAAGTTTCCCAAAATGAGGAATGCTTAATCAATATTATCAAAGGTTTTAGCATTTTGGCTGGCTTACCTTGACATTTGATCGACGAAGTGTACATCTCAATCAATCGTGGTGATGAATTACATTGGGTGTTGGCGGTTGTCATTCTAAAAGAGAGGCACATTCGAGTTTATAACTCGATGTTGCGAAGGAGACATTTCGGCATCATCTGAGATACAAAAGTTGGCCAAAATATTGCCTACTTACCTTGATATGAGTGGCTTTTTGGACCAAAAGGTTCATACTGATTGGTCGATGATTGAAGCATATCGGGATAAAATGAATAATCCATTTGATGTACAATATGTTGAAGGAATTGCTTAACAAACCATTGGTATTCTGTAAGTTTAAGTGTCATGATTTAGTTTTATTTCACAAATTTCACAACGTTTGCATGAACTGGAAGATATGGATTATCTATTTTTCTTAAAACATAGAGATTGTGGTTTTTTGTTGCCACGTACGCCGAGTATTTGAGCGATGGATTACAAGTACCAAATGATGGGCTTGATGCCGGATTACTCCGCAAAAGATATGCTGCTCTTTTATGAAAATATGGAGAAGCGAAAGCTCAGAAGCCATATGCAAGCGACATTAAAGATTCACGATGACCAAAGCCTAATTCCGTAGCACCGGATGAAGAACAACTTGTCTATATTGAGTAGATCCTTATAGCTTGAGTCCGTCAATGTAATAACCTATCCTCCTTGGTTTAACTTGTTGATTTATTTGTAGAGTAGATCATTTGTACCCATAATGATTTTTTTATATTTCATTTATTTGTTGAGTTATTTCATGTAATTTTCGAAGGCTTCAACTGTTTTATGATGTCTATGAATATAATATAATCCTTAGTTTTGAGCATGTTAATTGAAATGGAATACTAGATTCAACTATTGCAACAGATAATACATCTGTTGCAACAGATGACATATCTTATCAGATAGATTTAGACATATATTGCAACACGTAGGTCATCTGCCAAAAATTATATAATAGGTCTTCCTACTTTCTTGAATTTTTCTAATAGATTACCTATCAGTTGTAACAGATAGATTATATATTACAATAGATTAGATATCTGTTGTGATAGACAGACTGGGAAACATCTATTAATGCAACAGATGACCAACCTATTCCAACAGATAATCAATCTGTCACAACAGATACTATATCTGTTACAACAAATATACTATCTATTGTATTATAAAAATTCAACTATCCACAGACATAAAAATTATTGCCACTACATGTAAAGTGAGGTGGCTTGAAATAATTTTTTTCATTGTGTTCGTCTCTGTATTTGTACACATTCTTCTTTATACATGGTCTCCAACCATTTAGTTAGTTCCCCATAAGCCCAGACCCATTGCATCTTTCCCATAATGGCATCGAACATACCGATCATTTTTGTGCCGGTCAGCAAACACTCGATGTATGCAAGCGAGTATGGCCCGCATGCTGCACCGGTTTTATTTTTTGGGAGCTGGATGTTCTTATTTTGACCTTCAAAATTCCATGATTCCTTCATCAAGACTTCAGCCGGCAAATGATCCATCAGCTTACTCTGCGTCAACAACTTGGGCAATAATTTCAAGAGTGTCTGCATGTGGGCTAAAAATATGTCCTCGCTGAAGACAAGTAAGTTTCAGTCATAAACCTTAATCTTTCCCTCATAGAGTAGTATCTCAAAAATGAGAAAATATTTAACTTCCACGTTCATGACTGTAAGGATTCTCTTTGCCTTGGTCCAGCCCTTGCCGTGTCGATATGGCCTCTTTCCTCTAACATATTTAATCGCTTATTCATTCCATTGGAATGTAAAAACTAACTTATCATATCCCGGGCCATTGGAATCATCTAGCTTACAGAGATCATCGTACCTATCCTTGAAATTATTGTAGAAGTTGAGGTCCATTATCCTATTGGCAACATCATAAGCATACGAGTATGCTAATTGCCTGTCCCTCATGAGGTAAAGAATTTTATCAACATACTGTGGTATAATAAGACAATTTTTAAATAGGTTAGTAATTTTAAAGAATAAAAACACACTAGAAAGAATCTGATGCAGAGGGTTCTCTGAAGTTCACAGATTGCCCAACCAACGCAACTTATGCAACAGATGTGTATTATATTGCAACAGAATACCAAGTTGTTGCAATAGATTACACATATACTGCGTAGATTCTTCTTCATGGAGTAGATTGAAAGGCTAGGTTAGCAAAAGTAAACTTACATTGTCCTCGTACCACTCACGCATATTTATCATATTCGTGAAGTCTTTGGCGACAAATGAATGCATGGTGTATTCTTTTTAAACCTTCGTCTTGCCATTTATAATTTCTTCTAGTTCCTTTTTTTTCTCCTTGTCAAGTGCCGCAATTATGTTCACCTTCTTCAGCGCCCCTGAACTTCAACAACTCTAGGAGCGGGAGGAGTTGAAATTTTTATTATTTTCAGAACAAAGAGAATTTATCTAATTTTTCTTGTCTTCCTCCTAATCTCCATTGTAGGAGTGCATGGCTCCCTCACCTCGTTAGATGGTATGACACATCTCCTGGATTTTAACTCCTTAGCAGCTTCAGTAATAGCCTCTAATTTTTCAAGGAGTTCTTCCTGTCCTTGCATATTTTTTTTTGGTAATGAGAATATGAGGGTAAAGAGTGGTGAGAGTGTAATCCCCCCAAACTTTTCCTTAGGTTTAATTTCGTCTCTAGAAGGCTAAGGAATGACTTCCTAAGTGTGTAACATTTAAACCATATAGAATTTCCCTAATTTTGACTTTTTATCGTGTGGAAAATTTATTTAGCTTTCAAATGATATAAGATCTGCCCAAATCCGATAATTGGATAAGAAGTTATGGCAAATTGAAGTCCTAGTCATAAAACAACGTCATTTTAGTGCTTGGCATATTGCAGAGAGTGTTTATTTGAAAATTGTCAAATTCTAGTAGCCTAGCGTGATTGTGGTGCGTCACACTGAAGTTTCAGGTCCCAACCAATGGGACAACACGATGGCTCCGCATCGCGGTGACCCCAAGAATCCTATTTATCAATTTCAGTGAGCCACCGTGATAGTGGCGTGTCGTGGTGGCCCATTAAATTGGGTTTTTCAGTTTAATTTTTCGAGCTTCGTTTAGGAGTTAAAAAGGACACTTTGGAATTTTTTCAAGCCTCTTAAACCGTACAAACACCAAATTGAAGTCATTTACAAGCATTCTATTAGTTTTTTCTCAAGTTTTCTCTCAACAAAAACCCTAAGTACCCAGAACCTCTTCCAAGAATCTAAAAAATCCATCGTAGCTTTCACAAATTGAGTTGGGATTCAAGGTTCCCAAGTCAAGGGCTTCAAGAACTCTCATGCAAAAGTATGAGAAAGAGTCTCAAGAAAGCTTATTCATCAAAGTTCATAATTCGAGGTATGTGGGGTTTGAACAAGAACACTTCTTCCGTTCTTGTGCCCAAAGTTTTGTTTTTTCTTAAAAGATTTCAATGTTTCAAGATGAATTATGCCTAAATTGGTATATTTCAAGTATATGAGATTATGCATTTGTTCAAGTCTTGAATTATATGATACTACACCTGTTTTATGATTTGAATTAAGAATTAATGTTATGAATTGCATATTCCTTCCATGATTGATGTTTGGAATGTTCTTAAGGTTGAAGTCATGATTTACCCTCTATTTTGAATTGATATTTATTGAATATGTATACATGTTTTAAGGTCTAAGAATGAATTTTGATATATTCTATAGTATTTCAAGGATGGTATTGATATCTCCATATCATTGAAGTTTCAAAGCTTGTTAAAGATAGTCAACCAAAGTGTAAAGAAAAGAGTTGATTTTGATCCTAAGTTAAGAAAGGAATCCACATCTTGTGATTTAAGTTAAAGGGAAGTACATTGGCTCCCATTTCATAATATTGAATTGTATAAGGTGGATTTTCCTAAAATTTCTGAGCCTAGTATAGGAGTAGTACTTAGCACCGAGTTGGGCTTGATTCCGAGGTCTCATGCCCCAGAACTACAAGCCACTATAGGATTTGATTTGCCCCCAAGTGGGTTAAGCTAGTGATCACTAAAAGTAAAGGTTCTACTTCGATGGCAAGGATAGAACAGCTCTCCCCAATGTGGGCAAGACGTTGGACTCCATGTAGCTCACATGGTTTATGTCGGTTAGAAGAAACTCTCAAGTTTTCTAGAGTCTCATGTCTTAAAGTTCTTAAGGTTTTAAGTCCTTGAGTTTCAAAGAAGTTCCTGGTTTGCAAAAGACTAAAGTGTATGTTCTAAAAGTTGTTATTTTAATAGTTCAACTAGTTACAAGCTTGAGATCAACGAAAGAATACAGATTTAGAACAAAGTGTAATGGTGTAACACCCCGTATTCAAGTACGTGTATTGGCATATTCAAGTACGTGTATTGGTCATATTTATATGGAATTAATTTTTTTTTATTTTATTTATACCAAAATTTGCCCGTTGATGGTTCCATGCGAAGGTTATTGAATAAGCTTTCCAACGATATAAAGATTTCCAAAAACGGATAGGTTTTGGATATAATCGAGCACGTTCGAAACTATAAAACGGTGGTCGGGATATTTGGGAATAGTAAATGTGCAGGAAAATTTCCTGCACACAAACTACTGAGGCCAGCCGAATTTTTGGGTCAACTTTGAACGATCATAACTCCCTTAATATAATGAACTGGGAGAGCTGCAACCTATGAAAAGAAATATATTTGAGTCTTCTTTCCAATTAAATTGGTTTTATCCAAATCCAACGTCTGAGTAAGGAGTTATACTCGTTTTACTTCATCCTAGCAAAACAGATTTTTAGGGTCAACTTTAAACGACCATAACTCCTTGTACAGGATGAACTGGGTGGCCTACTTTATATGAAATGAAATCCCTTTGAATGATCCTTCCAATAATACCAATTTCACCCAAATCCGATATCGGAGCGAAGAGTTATGGTGATCTACTTTAGCTTATTAAAACAGTTCACCAAAGGACAGTTTTGACATTATTTAAATTTTAAAGGCATTTTGGTCATTTCCTATTATATTATGGATGGGAATATGTGCATATATACATGTATATGAGTTCAAAAACTCATTTTCATCATCAATCATTGAGGAAGAACAAACCCTAGCCAAATTTGACCTTTAAATTACTTTTGATTCAACCGTAGAAATTCCAAAGTAATCTGATAACTGCGTTTGTCATCTCGAGAGCTTCGAACGGCACCTATTATTTGTGCAAACAGGATTGCATAATCAAGAGGTGAATTCTAAGGTATGAATATTGTTTGCCTTTGTTCTTTTCCATATGTATATGTGTGATAGAGGATTATATGTATTGGTTGTTATTGAAAGGTGATGGAAATAGGGTTATGGACTATTTTGCATGGTTTGGTTGTATTGAATTGTGGAAGGTGGATATGGTAATTGAGTTATGGAAGGTGGATATGATAATTGAGTTATGGAAGGTGGATATGGTGATATCCTATTGAATTGATGATTATTTATGTCCATGACTCAATTTGGTTTAATGGATTGGTTAGAAGGATAAATGAATCCAAACTTGATATTGGAGGATGTTGTATGAATATGCATGGCATGTGAATGTAATTGGAGTATAAGAGGGTTAAAGTGACACCCTTTATGGTGTAATTAAGCCTTACTACTTAACCACTAGTTTGGTGAATTCAAATAATTGAATTGTGATGTTTGGTTACTAATACTAGATTACTATATATGTTCATTGTAGATAAGTAATCCAAAAAGACGGGAAGTCCATTTGGGACTAGTATTGAAGGTTGACAGTTAGGTGTGTAAAGCATACTCTATACCATATCTTTGGCATGAAAGTGAACAATTGTTCTATTAAGAAAGTTTCCAAAGTTATTCAGTAACATGTGATCCATAATGGTTTTGTATGATGTCCTACGTTACCAATGAACTTGTTTCCACCCTAAAAGATGTCAAGACATTCCAATACTACTTGTTTTCCAAATCTTACATGTTTATTGCACTAATGAATATTAGAAGGTATCCGGTTACTCAAACAAGATCCATGTGCTATTAATGACTCCAAAATGTTTCATTGATATACCAATAAGTTCCTACTTCATTGTTATGGTATTGATGACTCCAAAACACTTCATTGATGTGCCAATGTGTTCTTACTTCATTGTTATTGCATTGATGGTCTATTTATATGTCTCTTATTGCTGTATCATTGTTTCAAAGTATCAAAATGCGGTGGTGACCGAAATAACAATTTCAAAGATTAATTGAACTAAGTGATGGAAGTTCTCTCTTATTGGGTGGTATCCCAGGGGTATAAGCCTATCATGGGTCGATCCCTATTTATGTGTTTATGGGTGGTATCCCAGGGGTATAAGCCTATCATGGGTCGATCCTAGTTGACATGTACTGGATGCAACCTAATGGTCACAGTACAGTACAGTAATGATTACAAAGATGATAAGAATGAAGGTAACGTGATTGAATAAATACAATGTACAGGTTGTCACAAGTTCTAGTAAGTGTGGTCCACTCCTATTACAATTTATTCACTTGTTTCTGATTTCTATTGAGCTCCTATATCATATGTGATTATCTACAGCTTTACATACTCAGTACATATTTTATATTGACGTCCCCCATGGGGGACCTGCATTTTATGCTGCAGGCACAGGTACCTCAGTTCATATACCGCACAAGTAGAATCCAGGATATCCAGCTGCTTTTGGTGACCTACAGTTTGCTTCGGGGCTTTTCGTGTCATATCCAGTCACTTTTGGTATTGTATAGAAGTTAGTTATATGGCGGGGTGTGTCCCGACCTTAGTTAAACTCTGTGTATTATTTAGAGGCTTTGTAGACCTAATGTACAGTCAAGGTGGTGTTTTGTTAATAGACGTGATGGCTCCAACGGCCACGTATTGTATATACATATATATGTGTGCTCAAGCTTATACAGGTGATTATTTCCTTTTATATGCAACATGATCCTATCCCAATTTCGAGTTGTCATAGAGGTATGCATGGAAAGTATAAGGTTATGAGCTGGTTCTCCCGGGCCTTCTCGGTTACGGTTGCCAGTCCGCCCCAATAGGATTTGAGGCGTGACAAGAGTGGTATCCGAGAAGTTTGTCCTAGTGAGTCTACAAAGCCGTGTCTACGTAGAGTTTTGTTTATCGGTGTGTAATGCACCGCATCTATAAACAGGAGGCTATGGACATTTAGGAATTGTTTCTTTTTCTTCATGTCTTAAATCGTGCGATAGAGCCTATATTGTATATAAAGTCATAGTTGACCACTAAATCCATTTATTTGTCTTATTATAGTAATGATGCCGATTAGCAGAAGCAAGAATACCGGTAAACAAGTAGATGTGGCTGCCGAAGAGGGGACTAATAAGTCACCCACTATACCAGCTAATCAAAGTGAGGCTCCAGCTGAGCATGCATCAGAAACTTCTTCCACTCCGGAAGAAATAAGGAGGAGGAGAACTATATCCCCAGAGCCACCTATTAATGCTGCTGATCAAGATCTTAGAAATGCAGTGTAACTTTTGACTCGTATAGTTGCTGGGCAAGCTTAAGGGCAAGCCATTCCTACCACGGGTCCTAGTGGTACAGATAGGACGGCTAGCCTTCAAACACAGGATTTTCTTAAGATGGATCCTCCTACTTTTACTGGATTAGATCTTAACGAGGACCCACAGGACTTTATTGATCAAATTCAAAGGGCCTTAGATGTTATGCATGTAATGGGTGTAGAGACAGTGGAGTTAGCGGCATATAGATTCAAATAGGAGGCTATATATTGGTACGAGGACTAGAAACGATCTAGGGGTATTGATGCACCCCCAGCTACTTGGAAAGAGTTCAAAGAGGCATTTCTTGATCATTATCTTCCATTCGAGATTCGTTAGGCCTGTGCAGATTAGTTTTTAAATCTTCATCAGGGGAATATGAGCGTGAGAGAGTACAGTCTCCGATTTAATTCCTTGTCGAGATATGCTCCTAATGTTGTAGCTACTATGGATGATAGAGTTCATCAATATGTGGATAGGCTGGGTCCATATCTGGTTAGAGATTGTGCTATTACGCTTTGAACAAAGATATGAACATAGCGAGGATCCAAGCTTTTGCAAAGAAAATGGAAGATCAAAGGCAGAGGAGAAGAACACAGGAATTAGAAAGAGGATATTCCAAGAGGGCCAGATCTACAGGGCAGTTCATGGCATCCCAAGGAGGGTTCAGACCATAGTTTTCTGCTAGACCACCTAGGCCATTATCTTCTTATTCTGCAGCTAGTGCCCCACCACAGTTTCAAGGGTCCCGAGGAAATCAATTTACGCACAGAAATAAGAGTCAAAGTTTGCGGACAGTGGGGTACCAAGGGCAAGGGAATATGAGCCAATCAAGACCTCCTCGAGAGCTATGTAATAAATGTGGAAGGTATCATTTAGATGCATGTCGGATGGGGACCAATGTTTGCTTTTGGTGCGGTATGTCGGGGCATATGATGAGAGAATGCCTACGAAGGGGCATAGGAGGTATGACACGACCTACGGGGTCATTTGTTGCATCATCATTATCGATGCCTTATTCAGGAAGGGGTGCACAACCAGTGGGTTGTGTTAGAGGTGATAGAGGAGCCACAAGTTCTAGCGGGGCTCAAAATCGTACATATGCTCTAGTGGATTGATAGAATTTAAAGGTTTCCCTAGATGTGGTTACGGGTACATTGCCTATCTTTTCATTCAATGTATATGCCTTAATTGATCCCGGTTCTACATTATCTTATGTTACTCCATTGGTTACTGAAAAGTTCAAAAGAATACCCAAACTGTTAGTTAAGCCATTTGAAGTGTCCACACCAGTTGGGGAATCTATTATAGCTAGAAGGGTTTACTGAAACTGCATAGTAACTGGTTATGGTCGTGATACGATGGCTGATCTCGTGGAGTTAGAAATAGTAGATTTTGATGTTATAATGGGTATGGACTGGTTGGCGTCTTGTTATGTCACAATTGATTGCTGCAGAAAAAAGGTATATTTCCATTTTCTAAATGAATCAGTCCTTGAATGGAAAGGTGAAATTGGCGTGCCAAGAGGTAGATTTATTTCTTATTTTAAGGCAAGAAGAATGATTTCCAAGGGATACATATATCATTTAGTTAGAGTAAGGGATACAGAAGCGGAGCCACCAACTTTTCACGCTGTTCTGGTGGTAAATGAATTTTCTGATGTATTTCCTGAAGATCTTCCAGGTTTGCCTCCTGAACGAGAAGTAGAGTTTGGTATTGATGTAATACCAGGCACCCAACCAATCTCCATTTCTCCATATAGAATGGCCCCAGCAGAATTGCGAGAATTAAAAGAGCAATTGAAAGATTTACTAGAGAAGGTATTCATAAGGCCTAGTATGCCCCCCTGGGGAGCACCAGTGTTATTTGTGCACTAAAAGGATGGCTCGCTGAGGATGTGTATTGATTATCGGCAATTGAATAAGGTGAATATTAAGAATAAATATCCTCTCCCAAGAATTGATGATTTATTTGATCAGTTACAGGGCGCCAAGTGCTTTTCTAAGATTGATTTGAGGTCAGGTTACCACCAATTGAGGGTCAAAGAGAAGGATATACCCAAGACAACTTTCCGAACACGGTATGGTCATTATAAGTTTCTAGTTATGTCATTTGGGCTAACAAATGCACCTGCAGCTTTTATGGATTTGATGAATATGGTGTTTAAGCCATTCCTGGATGTATTTGTGATAGTTTTTATATATGATATTCTAGTTTATTCTAGATCAGAAGAGGACTATGCCAATCACTTATGACAGGCATTGCAGACTCTTCGTGATTGTAAGCTTTATGCAAAGTTCTCTAAATGTGAGTTTTGGTTAAAGTCGGTGGCATTTTTGGGTCATATTGTATCTAGTGAAGGGATAAAGGTTGATTCTCAAAAGATAGAAGCTGTGAAGAACTGGCCAAGGCCCACAACGCCTATGGACAGGTTGCCCGGTTATTATAGAAGGTTTGTTGAAGGCTTTTCTTCCATTTCAGCACCCTTAACCAAGCTAACCCATAAAGCATCCAAATTCCAATGGAATGATGCCTGTGAGAAGAGTTTTCAAGATTTAAAGAACAAGTTGATTTCTACACCCGTGTTGGTACTTCCAGAAGGCACTGAAGGGTATACAGTGTATTGTGATACTTCCAGAATTGGTTTAGGATGTGTATTGATGCAGCATGGTAAGGTAATAGCATATGCTTCTAGACAATTGCGGCCACATGAGAAAAATTATCCTACATACGATCTTGAGCTGGCAGCAGTTATTTTTGCTTTAAAGATATGGCACCACTACTTATATGGGGTTCATGTTGATATATATATACTGACCATAAGAGCTTGCAATATATTTTTTATAAGAAGGATCTAAATTTAAGGTAGCGAAGATGGCTTGAACTATTAAAGGACTACGATGTTGATATCTTATACCATCCAGGGAAAGCAAATATGGTAGCTGATGCGTTAAGTCATAAGGCTATGATGGCTCCTATAGAAAGGCAAGGGATGATTAAAGATCTTCACCAGTTATCTAGTTTGGGAGTTCGCCTTCTTGAAACTCCGGATAAAGAGCTTATCGTACATAATGCTGCGGGATCTTCATTAGTATCTGAAGTGAAAGAGAAGCAATATGCAGATCCTATTTTATTAAAGCTTAAGGAGAACGTTCAAAGTTGTATGACCAAGGCATTTGAGCTTACGCGAGAAGGAGTACTTCAGTGCCAAAACCGATTTTGTGTGTCGGATGTAGACGGGCTAAGAAAGAAGATTATGATAGAGATACATTGTTCAAGGTATTCCATTCATCCAGGATCAACCAAAATGTATCAAGATTTGAAAGATATGTATTGGTGGAATGACATGAAGAAGAGCATTGCATAATTTGTAGCTGAATGTCCAAATTGTCAAAGAGTTAAAGTTGAGCACCAAAAACCCGAAGGTTATATGCAATGCATTGATCTTCCAAGATGGAAGTGGGACATGATCAACATGGATTTCGTTATTGGTTTGCCTCGTACATCCCGGAAGTTCGATTCTATATGGGTGATTGTTGATAGGCTTACCAAATCCTCACATTTCCTACCAGTTAGGACCACTTACACAGTTGAAGAGTATGTGAAACTGTACATTAAAGAGATAGTTCGATTACATGGAGTGCCAATTTCTATTATATCAGATCGGGGAACCCAATTTACCACAAACTTTTGGAAGTCTTTTCAGATGTGTTTGGGAACACAAGTGAAGTTGAGTACAACTTTTCACCCTCAAACAGATGGACAAGCAGAACGTACCATCCACACACTTGAAGATATGCTACGAGCTTGTGTAATAGATTTTAAGGGCAACTGGGATGATCATTTACCTCTTATTGAGTTTGCCTACAATAATAGCTATCATTCAAGTATCAAAATGACACCATATGAAGATTTATATGGAAGGAAGTGTAGATCACCAATAGGATGGTTCGAAGTGGGTGAAACTCTTTTGTTCGGACCAGATATTGTTTATCAAGCCATAGAGAAGGTTAAAGTAATTCAGCAACGACTGAAAATAGGCCAAAGTTGACACAAGTCATATGCGGATAGTAGAAGAAGAGGGATAGAGTTTTCTATAGGTGATTGGGTATTTTTGAAGGTATCACCAATGAAAGGGATAGTGAGATTTAGCAAGAAAGGGAAGTTGAGTCCATGTTATATAGGCCCGTATAAGATCACTCGAAGTACCCAGAACCTCTTCCAAGAATCTCAAGAATCCACCGTAGCTTTCACAAATTGAGTTTGGATTCAAGGTTCCCAAGCCAAGGGCTTCAATAACCCTCATCTAAATGTAAGAGAAAGAGTCTCAAGCAAGCTTATTCATCAAAGTTCATAATTTGAGTTATGTGGGGTTTGAACAAGAACTCTTCTTCCGTTCTTGTGCCCAAAGTTTTGTTTTTTCTTAAAAGATTTTAATGTTTCAAGATGAATTATGCCTAAATTGGTATATTTCAAGTATATGAGATTATGGATTTGTTCAAGTCTTGAATTATATGATACTACACCTATTTTATGATTTGAATTGAGAATTAATGTTATGAATTGCATATTCCTTCCATGATTGATGTTTGGAATGCTCTTAAGGTTGAAGTCATGATTTACCCTCTATTTTGAATTGATATTTATTGAATATGTATACATGTTTTAAGGTCTAAGAATGAATTTTGATATATTCTATAGTATTTCAAGGATGGTATTGATATCTCCATATCATTGAAGTTTCAAAGCTTGTTAAAGATAGTCAACCAAAGTGTAAAGAAAAGAGTTGATTTTGATCCTAAGTTAAGAAAGGAATCCACATCTTGTGATTTAAGTTAAAGGGAAGTACATTGGCTCCCATTTCATAATATTGAATTGTATAAGGTGGATTTTCCTAAAATTTCTGAGCCTAGTATAGGAGTAGTACTTAGCACCGAGTTGGGCTTGATTCCGAGGTCTCATGCCCCAGAACTACAAGCCACTATAGGATTTGATTTGCCCCCAAGTGGGTTAAGCTAGTGATCACTAAAAGTAAAGGTTCTACTCCTATGGCAAGGATAGAACAACTCTCCCCAATGTGGGCAAGACGTTGGACTCCATGTAGCTCACATGGTTTATATCGGTTAGAAGAAACTCCCAAGTTTCCTAGAGTTTCAAGTCTTAAAGTTCTTAAGGTTTTAAGTCCTTGAGTTTCAAAGAAGTTCCTGTTTTTCAAAAGACTAAAGTGTATGTTCTAAAAGTTGTTGTTTTAAGAGTTCAACTAGGTACAAGCTTGAGATCAAAGAAATAATACAGATTTAGAACAAAGTGGAATGACTCGCGTGATTTATACTATATGTTTCATTATTCATGATTTATGAGAGTTTTATTCAAGCTATGTGAGTTATCTACAATTCCATGTATGTTTTCTATAAAGATTTAATGTATTGATATTTAGTTGCATACATCCCCATATACTTTGTATATTCCCAAGTTTTGATCCACATATACGTCTATGTGCTACATTATCTCATAATGTAGGTTCAGGTGCTCAGTCCCAGCAGCATCAATGATCTCGAGTACCTCTATCTACATCTCCACGGTGGTGAGTCTTCATGGTTCGAGGACCTATCTCCAGATACTTCAGTATTTTTTAGTTGTTGTTCTACTGCTTTCAATTCTGTTTGAGTTAGTTGGGTATCTGTCCTAATGGCTCTCTAGTTTGTTGAGTAGTAGAGGCTTTGTCAGATTAGATGGTCAGTATGTATGTTTAGATTTGCAGTATTTTGTTACTTTTACAGTACTCATTCGGATTTCAATTAGACATGATATGACATGACTCCTTATTTTGCTCTTATTAACTTTAAGTAAGATTTATGCTAAGTAGCAGGCTCAAAGGGCTAACTTGGGGCTACTTGTAGTCTTAAGCACCGTGTGATGCACCGGGATAGGATTTTGGGGAGTTACAGAGAGGGACCACTGTAAAGGTGGAAGGGATCAGTGTAGGGGTGAGAGGGACCTGTTCAAGGGGTATTTTCAAACGTATTTATTTTTTGCTGAGCACCAACATGCTCATAATCACGACCGGCAGTAGCAGCAACATCAGGATGGCTGCCACCATCATCAACAACTCTACAACCAACACCCCTAGAAGAAGCACCTAGTTCTGTTGCAGTTTGAGGTTGGTCGTAAAGAGCTTCAATATTAGGCCGACCTTGCCTAAATTCTCTTCTTATGGATGTTGCTTCAGCCAGTTCTTTCTTTATTAACTCCACCGTTGGGTCTTCTTTTGTATCAACAAGACATAGAGTAAGAAAAAAATTCATCCCTAACTCATCAACGGTAGGCACGATCCAAGGATGCACAACCTATAAAAAAAGACAGGAGGCATTTAAATCATATAATAATAATTTGCAGTCAGTTGGGTTACATGGATATTAACACAACCAACTTATGCAACAGACGATCTAGCTGCCGCAATAGTTGATTTGTATATCATAACAGATTGACAATATATTACATCAGATTACATACCTATTGCATAATTTTCAATAGATGGGTAATCTATTGAGTTGAGTTCAGAGAACCAGAGCAACCGATTGTTAATATATTATGAAATATGGATCGTCTATCATAACAGATTACCTATTTATTGCACCAGTTGCAGTTGATGGGTAATCTGTTGTAACAGATGACCCCTCTATCACAACAGATGGAACATCTGTTTTAATATTTTTTTAAGGAAAATTATTTTAGTTGAAAGAAGATGTACTGCATCATCCAGAGGGTTAAATAGATCAGCCTCCTGCTCCTTAATATTTTTTTGTTGCCCTTTGCAGCCGCCAACCACCTAAGGATATTTGGATGAGAAACCTCATCCGGGTAGTCCTTGAACTGCTTTCGGAGGGGAGGAATGACTTCACATGCCCAAGCCTAAGAAAGGTAAACAGGAAGCAAACAAAAAAAAGTCATAATAACTATATTCATTATAAATTATTTGATGAGTAAAAATAGTGCTCAATTTTACCATGAAAGCCTAAGGAAAGCCATATAATGTGATTGTCCCTGTGGATAGCTTTGTTAGTAAATATTGGACAGTCAAGTAGTAGCTGTCATTTCCCCAGGAATAGTCATTAAATTTGTCAAAATCATCAGCAAACTCCAACAAATCATCTTTTATAACTTTCCTGATGTCTCTTGCCAATAAAACGGAATGGAGAAACCAAACTAAGCACAATTTCTCCCTACAGTGCTTTGGTATGTCTTTATCCTTGAGATTTTCCATCAAATCCTATGCTTTGTATCTACTACGTCCAACAATGCCCAATAATCCATCTTTTTTTCCCTTGCATTTGTTGGACCCTTTGTGGGGTGTTTTCTTGATGAGAGGTTCTTCTGGATGATCGCATCTCAAGCCCGTTACTATGGCAAACTCTTTGAACCCAAAACAAACCGGCATGCCACAGTAGTTAATTTAGATTTCATCCATATTTTTTTGCCCTTCTTCGGATCTTTATCATCTCTCGCGTACTTGATCTTGCGCTTGAGAAGACCATATACCTTGCTTATTAGGAAATAGAGAGTGCAGTCCTCACGCAGCCCAAGAAAGTATGCAAAGCAGCTCCTGTTAAAAAGGTTTGTCTATGTTTTCATTCTTCATAATTCTCCTTAATTCATCAAAACATTTCCCCAACTGACATTTAAGTTCAAGATCACCAGTTACTTTTTTAGGGCTATCCATCGACATCGCAATTCAAAACCTGTCGATACTAATGGTTTTGACAGAATCATGCTGGGATTTTGAT
Source organism: Capsicum baccatum var. pendulum (assembly GCA_030864225.1). NCBI lineage: Eukaryota > Viridiplantae > Streptophyta > Magnoliopsida > Solanales > Solanaceae > Capsicum > Capsicum baccatum. The sequence goes on along the minus strand of CM061553.1, from coordinate 58,500,566 downwards.
ATTATTTCATGCCCCATTGGTGAGAAGGAGTTATCACTTTCCTCGTATTTATTTTGCCCCGACTAAGATTGTTCAGGAAGTTCCTCCGAATCTATCTGTACTCTAGCCATTTTTGTTGGGTGGTGAGAAGTTGATCCACTTTTAGTTTCTTTTCTTTTGGGAGACATCTTTTAACTACAAACAATAGAAAAATAAAAAATACATTGCATTTGATGTCTGCATAATTTTTTTTTATAAAAAGGTAAGACAAATTTCAATAAATTATTCTACGCCATATTATAAAAAAATACTCCAACGGATAACCCATCAGTTGGAACAGATGAGGAATCTGTTTGAAGACCTATTTAATATCTCCCAACAGATATCCCACCTGTTGCAATAGATGGACCACCAACACCATAAGTAATGCCACCACCAATGCCACCAAGACCGCCACCAATGCCACTAATACCAACACTAAGACCATCGAAACCACCACCAAAAAGACAAATGCCGACACCACCAACAACATCTACCAACAATACCACAAACACCACCTAACAATACCACGATAGTCAAAACACAAAAATGTTAACCCATTCTTGAAGATAATACAACTTAAAGTCTTCTTTTTTATCATTAACTAAAAATACCTAATTTTTAGAATAAAGGACAATTGTAGAAATCTTCTTGAACTCTGTTACCTCCTAAGACAGAGAAAATGATGGCTGAAAGCGAGAATAAAGTCAAAAATAATAACTATGTGGTTGGAAATGGGAAGAAAATCGATCTATTTTGAAGGGTTGAGCAATATGTTGAGTAGTTATTATTTGTATTGTTGAGAGAAAGAGAGGAGCGAGAACTTGAGATTTGAAATGAGAAAAAGTTTTTCATACAAATGGATGATTTATAATTTTGGAAAAGAATAATAAGTTTTGAAATTGTTAATTTGGTCCGAATTGATCTTAATTAATTTTTAAAATTTCAAAAGATATACTAGTTTTTAAAATATTAAGTTGATGAGAGCTCATTTCAACTCATAGTGAATGATCGACGACCTGGGTTGGGATGAACGTAATACCAACACCATGCAATTGCAACGACTCAATTGAAGTTCTAGTTGACCCTATGAGCTCATTCATTCATCCCTAGTTCCACCTAAATCAATTTAGGTACTATTAAACTTAACATTAAGTTATTGAGAGATCATTTAAACTCGAGTGATCGATCGACGACCCAGGTCGAGATGAACGCAATATCAATGCTATGCAATTGCAAAGACTCAATTGAAGTTGTTGTTGACCCTATGAGCTCATCCGTTCATACATAGTTTCACCTAAATCAATTTAGGTAATATTAATCCTAACATTAAGTTAATGAGAGCTCATTTCAACTTATAGTGATCGATCGACAACCTAGGTCAGGATGAACACAATACCAACACCAATTGCAAAGACTCAATTGAAGTTGTAGTTGACCCTATGAACTCATTCATTCATCCCTAGTTCCACCCAAATCAATTTAGGTACTATTAATCTTAACATGAAGTTATTGAGAGCTCATTTTAACTCAGAGTGATCGATCCATGACCCGTGTCGGGATAAACGCAATACCAACGTCATGCAATTGCAAAGACTCAATTGAAGTTTTTGTTGACCCTATAAGCTCATTCATTTATATATAGTTCCACCTAAATCAATTTAGGTAATATTAATCCTAACATTAAGTTAAGGGAGCCCATTTCAACTCAGAGTGATCAATCGACGACCCATGTCGGGATGAATGCAATACCAACACCAATTGCAAGGACTCAATTAAAGTTGTAGTTGACCCTATGAACTTATTCATTCATACCTAGTTCCACCTAAATCAATTTAGATACTATTAATCTTAACATTAAGTTATTGAGACCTCATTTCAACTCAGAGTGATTGATCGACGACCCGAATTGGGATGAATGCAATACCAACATCATGCAATTGCAAAGACTCAATTGAAGTTGTTGTTGACCCTATGAGCTCGTTCATTCATACCTAGTTTCACTTAAATCAATTTAGGTAATATTAATCTTAACATTAAGTTAATGAGAGATTATTTCAACTCAAAGTAATCGATCAATGACCCGGGTCGGGATAAATGCAATACCATTACCATGCAATTGCAATGAATCAATTGAAGTTGTTGTTGACCCTATGAGCGCATTCATTCATCCCTAGTTCCATCTAAATCAATTGCAATAAAATCTGTTAGAACAAACGATTGAGCTGGTGGAAATTTCTAACAGATATTCATATTTATTGCAACAGATGACGTATCTAATTTAATTATCTAATAGATATTTACATCTATTGTGATGGATGACTGAGCTATTTGAAATTTTTAAATAGATAGTGATATCTGTTGTAACAGATGATATATCTAATTTAATTATCAAATAGATATTTGCATCTGTCATCATAGATGACTGAGCTATTTGGATATTTAAACAGATATTGATATTTATTATAACATTTGACATATCTGATTTAATTATTAAATGAAAAAAGATTTTTAAATAGATATTTGTATCTATTGTAACAGATGACTGTGTTGTTGGGATTGTTAAACAAATATTGCTATCTGTTGCAACATGTGACATATCTGTTTAAAAATCTTTTTTTCCTTTCAATTTTAAAGCAAGCTTCTATCCGAGTAGATAAAGTAGTAAGTACTACAAAATGCGGTAAAAAATGAAGAGTTTTTTTTCTTGGATAACTCAAAAATGTGTTCATTGAGTAGTCTTATTTTGTCTTTTTAATGTCACTAGTCTTCTTCGTGCCCCTCAAATTATTAATGAATATTAATTATATTAATTAATAAATATTGAAACCCACGTCAACGTACACGATACATGTAGAATTATCTCATCTCTCCTAAGCTCCAGCCCTAAATTTATTTTATTCATCTCTCAACTTTTTCTTTCTCTCCTCATTAGGTTAGGGTTATCACAACCTTTTTTCTCTCTTCTCTCTTTTCTCTTCTCTTTCTCATAAAAATCTTTTCGGATCTAAACTGATTCATATATTTCCTCTACTGAAATTATTATTTTGATCCCCTTTTGACGTTAAGATATGGTTCACTATTGGTCTTTTATTCTCGTCTTCTTCTTTGCAAGTTATTTACATCTATTTTTTTATTTAATTACTATTTACCCATATCATATTTATTTAAAAAGTTTGAAGGAACTTTTAATTGTTGAATAAATGAACCGAGAATTTTTAATATAATATGCGAAAAAATTATTCTGTTGGGAGAAGTTTAAAGGCCTTGTTGGCAGTATCATTTTTTTGTATGTATTTTGTTTGTTTCTTTGTATTTTATGTTGTTATTGATGTTGTTGGTGGGGTTGGCGTTGTTGAAAGTTGTGGTGTGGTGTTGTTAATGGTGTTGGAACAAAGGATGTTGCTTCTTTATTGTTGATGATGTTGTTGATGATGTTGGAACAAATGTTGTTGTTTCTTAGTTGTTGATATTTTTTATTTGTTTTTTCTTTGTAGTTTATGTTGTTATTGATATTGCAACAGATGAAGTAACTATTGGAACAAATTATACCACCAGAAAGGATGGTTTGATGTATTCCAACAGACTCCACATTTGTTGCAACAGACTCCAATCTGTTGTAATAGACTCCATATCTGATGCAACAGACTCTACATTTGTTGAACAAATGAATAATGTTCTTTCTATGACATCAATTTTTTCCTCTTCTTTGTAGATATAAGGAATTGACAGTTGATCAACTTTTGCCTGACCATAACAAGAGGTTGCAGTAAAGATGGGTTCGAAGAAATAAGTTACATGCAGATGGAACCACTTCATATGTGGGAGATATGTATTACTGATAATGTTATCGTGGAAAAACACATAGAGTACACTAATTTTGTGAACTCTATTTTTACCTATTAGTCATAGATCATTCAAACAAGATATCTGCAATTTTATAGTTAAGTTTGGTAGGTCTAAACTGATAAGGTTGAGGGACCATGAATATGGTTCTGATACCCTATTAAGATTTAATGTCGGTTGTTGCTCATGTTTATTTGTCAAGCATTATGATGAGATATAGTTTTGATGTCATTGTAAAGAGATTCAATAACGATTGGACTAACTTTTAGAATGCATTGGAATCTGAGAAGACATTTGAAGCCTTGCACTTTATCTAACAAGAACAAAAAATCAATATAGTTATTGCACTATCCCAAATTTATATGGTTGGGTTGCTCGGGGTGATGATTATACGCCAGAAGGTACGGTAGGAGAATGCCTTCAAGGGAAAATAGGTGGTTGATGAAAGAATATATCATCTGAGAGTTAATTGAAGAAGAGACATAAGGTAGAAAGTAAATTCTAGCGAATCTGGCTGATGAAATTATCTTAAAACATGAGAAATCTGTATCAATTGCAAATATAAAAGTGTATCCGGTAATGAAAAATCCGTCTGTTGTTTCTTTAAGAGAAAAATAGTGTAGATGGTCACTTTGCTAGGGAGCTGCAACTAGGTAGCGTGGTCGGTATTATCACTTAGATAGAGAATAGCAGAAGACAAAGAAATCTGCCTTAAGGGAATCGAGGGTTGAAATGCTATATAATAAGTCTAGAAAACTTCCGCCAACAACAACTGAAGTTAAAGTAAGAAATCTAAGCGAAGGCGGCAATTTCTGAATTTTAAATTGCACTCCATGCCTTCTTGTTTGTGATTCCGATTAGGTCCACTGCTGTTGACCTAATCCGAACCAAAAACGTGATTGAAAGAAAAATTGAGTATTATTACTTCCATAGCAATATGGTTATAATTGATTGTGTTTTATAGCCTTAGCATGCTTTCAATATTTCTTGGAGAAGATCAGAGGCTTGCTCTAGTTTGTGAATTTTGATAATTTACAAGCTTCCCTCCAGCTTTATTCAAGCTGGTTGTTATCGTCTTTGAAGTTGGTATAGATTTCTTGATCTCTTGTGAGCTCGATCAGGAACACCACCTTCAAAGTTGTGGCATTCTAGAAGGCCTTCAGAATATTTTTTTCAAAAGCCTTAAAGGATACATGAAGGGTCGTTGTGTTTGTTTTAGGTCAAAATGTTTTGATCCACACTAAAGATGTGGTCCCAACAATTGAACAACACACTTTAATCGAGCGTTGCTCAATGCAGCTTGCTCAACCAATTTGATAAATTAATAAGCAAGGAGTTACGTAGCGTGTGATCTAAACCTACTAAACCAAGCCTATCAAACGTTGCATAACTCCAGGCTCATTACCTTATCAAAAAAATTTGCCCGAGTTAGTGCACAAATCAAACAAGTTCAATCTCTCAGCCTTTCTTCTGATAGCTCTGCTCCAATATAGATGACAAGATATCTGCTATGCAAAAGTCTACACCGTCACCAAAAATACTTGCCAGGGCGCAAGTCTTCAGAAGGCATCAATAGTAATCTCTCAATATCAAGTGATATTGAGAGATTCCTAGTCATTCCTTCCCAAGACTTTTGCTACGGCAAGAATTTCTGCTGATGAAAAGATATCCGCCATGAAAAAGTCTACCCTGTTAGCAAAAATTATTGCCAGAGCGAAAGTCTACAGAAGGCATTATTAATAATCTCTCAATATCAAGGAAGTCTTGTACGAAAGTCTTCAGAAGACATTCAAAAATAAGGAAGTTTTCAGCAATGACTACACATAATTATCATCAACAACCTCACCAGATTCACTCCTCGTACAAAAGAAAAGGCAAAAATATTTTCATTTGCATTCGCATGTTCTTTATTTAACAAACCAAACAAAGATGAATTAAATACTAGATTTAGTTTATCTTTGCTTGGTTTATTAAATAATAACATGCGAATGCAATTAAAAATATTTTGCCTTTTCTTTTGTACGAGGAGTGAATCTGGTGAGCCTGTTGATGCCGTAATTATGTGTAGTCATTGCTAAAAATTTCCTTATTTTAGATTGTCTTCTAAAGACTTTCGTACAAGACTTCCTTGATGTTGAGAGATTACTTATAATGCCTTCTGAAGACTTTTTCTCTAGCAAGATTTTCGCTGATGGTGTAGACTTTCGCATGGCAGATATCTTGTCATCAACAGAAATTCTTGTTGTAGAGAAAGTCTTGAGAAGGCATGACTAGTAATCTCTTAATATCACTTGATATTGTGAGATTACTGTTGATGCCTTCTGAAGACTTGCACCCTGGCATATATTTCTGGAGATGGTGTAAGCTTTTGCATAGCAGATATCTTGTCATCTATATTGGAGAAGAGCGGTCAGCAGAAAGGCTGTGAGATTGAGCTCGTTTAATTTGTGCACTAACTCGGGCAAATATTTTTGATAGGATAATGAGCCTGGAGTTACATAACGTTTGATAGGCTTGGTAGAGTCGGTTTAGATCAAACGCTCCATAACTCTTTGCTTATTAATTTATCAAATTGGTTGAGAAAGCTGCATTGAGCAATGCTCAATAAAAGTGTGTTGTTCAACTGTTGGGACCACATCTTCAGTGTGCATCATCATATTTTGACCTAAAACGAACACAACGACCCTCCATGTATCCTTTAAGGCTCTTGAAGAAAGTGTTCTGAAGGCCTTCTTCAATACTATAACTTTGAAGGTAGTGTTCCCGATCGAGTTCACAAGAGATCAGAAACTCTATACCAACTTCAAAGATAGCAACGACTAGCTTGAATACAAAATCAGCAAGCTGGAGGCAAGCTTGAAAATTATTGAGATTCACAAACTAGAGCAAGCCTTTGATCTTCTCCAAGAAATATTGAAAGCATGCTAAAGCTATAAAACACAATCAATTAATTCATATTGCTAAGGAAGTAATGATACTTAATTTGCCTTTCGATTACGTTTGTGGTTTCGATCGGGTCAACAACAGTGGACCTAATCGAAACCACAAACAAGAAGGCATGGGATGCAATTTAAAATTCAAAAATTGTCTCCTTCACTTAGATTCCTTACTTTAACTTCAGTTACTGTTGGCGCAAGTTTTCCATACTTACTATACATCATTTCAACCCTCGATGCCCTTAAGGTTGCTTTTTTAGTCTTCTGCTATTTTCTATCTAGGTGATAATCCTGACCACACTACCTAGTCGCAGCTTCCTAGCAAAGTGTCTATCTGTATTATTTTTCTTTCAGAGAGACAACAAACAAATTTACATTACCGGATATACTTTCATATTTGCACTTGATTCAGATTTCTCATATTTTAAGATAATTCCATCGGCCAGATTCGCTAGAAGTTACTTTCTACCCTATGTCTCTTCTTCAATTAGCTCTCGATGATATAGTCTTTCATCAAATCCTCTTTCCCTCGCAGGCATTCTCCTTCGGCTCCTTCTGGCGTATAATCATCTTCTCGATCAACCCTTCCATATAAATTTGGGCCAGGAGAATTTCTATTGTTTTTTCATTCTTATTTGATGCAAGGCGAGGCTTCAAAGATGTTCTCAGAGTCCAATGCACACTTAAAGTTAAGTCCAATCGCTATTGGTTCTCTGTAATAACACCAAATATTGATCCCTTCTCAAAACTTGACACGCATAAACACGAGCAACAACCGTCAGTAATTTGTAACAAGGTATCTGCACCATCTTCATGAGGCCCTCAGCCTTATTAATTCAAACTCATACTGTACAATGCAGGATCTTGTTTGAATGATCAGTGCCTAATCGGTTAAAAACTGCATTCACAAAAACATTGTACTTTGTGTGTGTTGTCCGAGTGACCTTATCAGTAATACTTCTTAACTCCCACACATATGATAGTGGATCCATCTGCACGCACCTTATTCTTTCTAGATCATCTATGGCTTAAATTGAATAAACAGATGACTAGCAATTTGCAACAGACGCCACATCTATTAGAAAAGCAAACTGATATATCTATCTGTTGCAACAGATTGCAATATATTGTAAGTTATCTGATAGATGGAATATATTTTGCAAAAGATTATCCATCTGTTAGATTTATTTTAAGGGATAATTACATAACTTAGCCAATATTGACTCCTAATTACCTTATTTAGTCTAGTTTTAATTAATTACAATTCATAGCCTCCTCTTGCCTATTAATTTTTCATAATTACAAGTAATAGCATCTCCCATGTATTTTTTTTCTCTATTTTTTATTACTTTTTTCTCCTTTTCAGTTTTTTCCTTCATTTTTCTTTTCCTTTTTTTTTTCGTTTTCTCTTTCTTTTCTTTTTTCAATTTTTACTTTTTCGTTTTTTTCTTTTGTATTTTTTTCCTTTTTCTTTTTTTCGTTTTTATTTTTTCACCTTTTTTTTTGTTTTTTTGCCTATTTTCTATTACTCTTCTTTTTTCTTTTTTCTTCATTTTTTTCTTTTCTTTTTTTTTTGTTTTCTCTTTCTTCTTTTTTTTCCAACTTTTCTTTTTCATTATCTTTTTTTCATTTTGCCTTTTTTTTTTTTCTTTTTCTTCTTTTCCTTTTTATTTTTTATCCTTCTTTTTTTTTTGTTTTTTCTCTATTTTCTTTTACTCTCCTTTTTTTTTGTATTTTTTGTCCTTTTTCTCACATTTTTTTCTCCTTTTTTTTCTTTTTTTTTCTCTTGCTTTTCATTTGTGCGAACTAGCAAACGCAAATACAAGTGTGAACTATGTTTCAATTTTTTATTTTTTGTTTTGTTTTTTTATTTTTGTTTTATCTTTTTATTTTTTCTCCTTTTTTTGTTTTTTTATCTACTTTCTATTGCTCTTTTTTTTTCTTTTTCCTTCATTTTTTCTTTTCCTTTTTTTGTTTCTCTTTCTTCTTTCTTTTTCGTTCTATTTTTTTCATTTGTCTTTTTTTTTTCTTCCTTTCCTTTTTATCTTTTGTCCTTCTTTTTTTTTGTTTTTTTCTCTATTTTCTATTACTTTTTTTTTGTATTTTTTCTCACATTTTCTCCTTTTTTTTCTCCTTCTTTTTATTTGTGTGAACTAGCAAACACAAATACAAGTGTGAACTATGTTTCAATTTTTTCTTTTTTTCTTTTGTATGTTTTTCTTTTTCTTTTTTTTTTATTTTTATTTTTTCTCCTTTTTTTGTTTTTTTTTATCTATTATCAATTATTCTTTGCTTTTTCCTTCATTTTTTCTTTTCCTTTTTTTTGTTTTCTCTTTCTTCTTTCTTTTTTCATTTTTTTCTTTTTCGTTGTCTTTTTTTTCTTTTTCTTCTTTTCCTTTTTATTTTTTTCCTTCTTATTTTTTATTTTTTTTCTCTATTTTCTAGTACTCTTTTTTTTTTTTCTTGTATTTTTTCTCCTTTTTTTTGCCTTTTATTTTTCTCCTTCTTTTCATTTGTGCGAATTAGCAAACATAAATATAAGTGTGAACTGTAAAATATATATACAAAGGCTAATTATAATATACAAATACAAGTGAAAACTATAAAATATAAATACAAATGCAAACTATAACATATAGATACAAGTGTGAACTATCATTTGTATTTTTTAATTATTGAAAATGAACAATTGATTTTTTTTTTATGAATACTTATTTGTATTTATTTATATGAGTTGTATTTATTGATACAAATAAATACAATTCAATTTTTTTTTTTATAAAAATACAATATATACAAATACAATATGTATTTGTATTTTTAAAATCATTGATTTTATTTGTTTGTAATTGTATTTGTATCAAGTGCTATTTATTTATTTATAAATATGAATAATAATTTTGACATACAAATACAAAACGGTACATTTGTATCAAATGATACATTGCATATTTATATATTTTAGAATCAAGAAAATACAATTAATGCATTTACTTGTTTGTATACAAATACAAATGATAAATTGTACATAATCACGGCTAAATACAATATGCAATCAACTTACAAATACAAATACAAAATAATATTTTAAAAATAAAAAGACATCGACGAAAATAGAATACAAATATAATCTAAATATACAAACACAATAAAATCATAATACAAATATAATCCAATATAATATACAGTCAATTATAAAATACAAATACAAAACAGTTCTTCAAAATACAAGTGTGAATTATATAAAATATAAATGATGGTACGAACTAACAAATACAAATACAAGTGCGAACTAGAAAATACAAATATAAACGCGAACTACAAAATACAAATACAAGTGCGAACTTTAAAATACAAATACAAATACAGTTGTATCAATGAATACAAAATATAAAGGACGACGTGACTACAAATAGATAAACAATTATGGTATTTACGTTATCATCAATGACTTGTGCTCGAGTAGTTCTATTTTTTAAAATACAAAACAATATAAAATAGAACAAAAAAGAATGATAAAGAAAATAAGTACAAAAAAGAAAAGGAAAAAAAAAAAGAGAGATAGAAGAGAGAAAAAAATATGTAAAAAACATAAAAAAAAAAGAAGGAAAAATTAGAAAAAGAAGAAGAAAAACTGAGGAAAACACGAAAAAGAAATAAAAAAGAAAAAAATGGTAGTATTTTTGGCAAGACTAAATATATAGTGTATTTATGTTTTTATGAATACAAATCATTGAGTAAAAGTGAATACAACGGCTGTGAATTGAATATAACAGCTAAATGGTACTGTATTTATATTTTATATGAATACAGACTATCGATAAAATCAAATACAGCGGGCGTAAATTGAATACAACGGCTATAAATGGTAATTATATAAAATATGACTATGAAAGGTGAGTTTTTGAGCAAAATGTGGCTATTTTTGAAAGACCCTCTTATTTTAAAGCAATTTTTTTTTTCATTCCGAAATACAATAAAAGATAAAATATTGTATTTAGATCCATTTTTTTAATTTAAATATTCAAAAAGTCACCAGTTTTATTTAATTAAGGGATATGAACAGTCGTGAATTTTTGTTTGGCTAAGTTACCCCTTTCAATTCAATTATTTATAAATAGGTCTCTCCGGCCTCCTTTCCTTACTCTCCCTCGTTCATTCTACTACATTTACAATACAAATATGGTTGATCTAAATTCGTACAAGATAATTTATATGGAGTCCTTACAGAAACTTCAAGGGCAGTTTGATGAACTCCAGAGGGATTTGGCCGACTTCGGAGCAAGGCTGAAGAGGGCCCTGTTGCTGCCGGATGAAAATTGTTCGGTTGACAATAATAATAGTAATAATAATAATAATAGTAATGATAATAATAATAGTAGTTATAATAATTAGGTTATGTTTTTCCTTTGTTTTAGTGTATGTATTTTCCTTTCTTATATTGGATCTACCTATAAGGGATTCAAAAATCTATGTATATGTTTGGTTTGGTTTGGTCAGCTTTAAATTTTTAATTCTTATTTAATATTTAATTATCATTCTATTTATTCCCTATTCTCAATATATTGACAGTTAGAGGTAGGGATTGAACACTTGTGGCAACAGAGGGTGGTGAAAAGTCATGATTCTCCTAAAAATGGTTCGTAAATAAATAATAAGGAACTAAATGATATATATACAATTTATAACCGTAAAAGAAAGATTATTTAATTTTAAAAAAATCACAACATTAGATTAATTAATTTATATGATGATTGTTAAGAAAAAGGTGAATAGTCGTGACTGTGACTTTTTGTCTAAACATAGTCAACAAACAAACAATGCTGCTGATGCATCAAATTCCTCATTTGTTGCTACTGATGAATCAGTTGTTAGAAGAAATAAAAAATCTTCAAAAACAGATGGTCGATTTGTTGCAACAGATGGGTTATCTGATGCAACAAATAGACAATCTGTTACCATAACTCAATAAAAAATGGTTATTATTTTATTAAAGAAACAGTTATTGAAAATCAAGTGTCTTCGATTTTTAAATTGAGAAAAAGGTTATTTAAATTTAAGAACTAATTAAGAACAATAAGTTCAAAAGTCATGACTTGTCACAATAATAAAAAACTCACCAGCTTGATTTAATTAAGTTATTTCTTTTCACAGAAAATAATAAGAAAATAAATGATAAACACAATTTAAACCGTAAAAAACTCACCAAAAATATTTTATTTTTAAATCTGTTTTATTAATTTATATAATAAAAAAGTCAGTAAATTTGGATTAATGATATGATGATAATTTTTTTTAGAAAAAGATAAATTATATGTTGTAACAGATAGATTATCTGATGCAACAGGTTATCTATTTGTTGCAACAGATTATATATCTGTCGTCACAGATGAGTTATCTGATGCAACAATATAGAATATGTTGTCACAACTCAATATAAAAATGGTTTCTGGAAAGAACTAATTATTAATAATAATAAACTAAAAAGTCACGACTTATCACAATATTGCTTAATTTAATTAAGTCATAACTTTTTACAGTAATCAAGAATGTCATTAATAAATGGAGGTGAACAGTTGTGCCCTTAAATCTGTTTTATTAATTTATATATTTAAAAAGTCAGAAAATTTGGATGCCATGATGATATTTTTTTTTTTAAAAAAAAGATACATAGATTATATGTTGCAACAGATTTATTATCTGATGCAACAGGTTATCTATTTGTTGCAACAGATGATATATCTGTTGTCACAGATGAGTTATCTGATGCAAAAAATATATAATCTTTTATGACAACTCATTATAAAAATGGTTCCTGGAAAGAAGTAATTATTAATAATAATAAGATGAAAAGTCATGACTTATCACAATATTGCTTAATTTAATTAAGTCATAACTTTTCACAGTAAGTAAGAATGTCATTAATAAATGGAGGTGAACAGTTGCGACTTTTTGCCTAACACATTCTAGTTCAATCCTCTATAAATAGGTCCCTCCTTACTCAATCGTTCATTCTATTACACTCTATTTATTTCTTACTCTTGTTACACCTTTAACTACTTTTTCGTCAAGGAATTGATAGCTTTTTCGTGTCCTTGGTAAGTTTTTTTCTTGCTTTTTGTATAAATATGCATTGTATTACATTCGAATTCTTTTTTTTCTTTACTTTTATTTTTACGTGTGTGTTTTGTCAACTTATGCATTTTCTAGATATGACTGATCTAGTGTGAGATGTCTCTATTTTACGAGACACCATGCTAGAACTGCAGAAGGAGGTTCATGACCTGTAGTGGGAGTTGGCCAACGTCAGAGTAAGGATACTGTGGGAGATCCGCAGGCTGAGGAGGGCGCTGCTGCTGCCGGTTGAAGATTGTCCGGCTGACCATGCAAATAATAATGATAATGATGATAATAATATAATTAAGATTTTTTTCTTTTACCTATGTATTTTTATTTTTTTAGTTTAATAAAAAATTTATGTTTGATGCATTTGACGTTTTAATTCTTATTTAATTTTCATGTTGTCTATTTCTTGTTCTCAATAAATGATATGTCTACAATTAAGGAATAATTTAAATCCAGTATCAATAGCAAGAGATCAACATATGAGTTGAGTTATCTGTTGGGTCTGTGACAGGAGCTGTATTTTGTTGTTCAAAATAGATTATTCATCTGTTGCAACAAAATAATTATCTGTTGCAACAGATAAATATACTTTTACAATAGATATATATTCTGTTGCAACAGATTACTTGTCTGTTGGAACAGATAAATAATCTGGTGCAAAAGATTATTTATTTGTTGAAACAGATTACTAATCTGGTGCAACAGATTATTAATTTGTTGAAATATATTACTAATCTATTGCAACAAAATACTCATCTATTCGATTCATATTACGGGCACCTAGAACCATCAACATGAATCCAACATGAGTCTACTGTTGCAACAGAACATTTATCTGGTTCCACAAATGATGGATCTGTTTAAACAGGTTGCTTTTATGTTGCATTCATATTCACGTGCTAGCTTTTGTTGAAAAAACAGCACACTAGCAGTTACCCAGATGACAAATTCAACTAAAAAGCATAATTTGACTTACCAAAGTCTCCTCTCAAGTAAATGCCAAAGTTGAAAGTGATGTACGAAATAAAATTTGACATAAGAAATTGGTCAAAGAGCAGCAGTTGTGATAACAACAACAACAATGGTTAACAACAAGAATGTAAAGATGATTATGAAGTATAAGATGATGATAATGAATCAGAAGATGATGAATAAAGCAACAACAATAATGAACAATAAATATCGCGAAGAGAGAGAAAATAACAACAGATGAAAAGAGAGAAAAACACATCTTTTCCCCTTTGTTTCTCATTATATTAACAAACATTTGGATCAAAGTGTAAATTTAAAAACTTATGGGTTATTTTAAAATTTTTCAAACTTTCTTAATCCATAATTAAGTAATTGTCACCTCCACTCAATTATTAAGACTTATGTCACCTACACCTCATTTTAAAACTTTTTTGTCACCTGTAGCCCATAGTTTATACATAGATAACAAGGTGAGAGTAAAGATATTGAAGGGACAAAACATAAAAGAATTAAAACCTCTATTCCTTTTCCACTTCTTTTTCTCCCTTAACTTCATCAAGAATCAATGGCTTCTACTATTAGTACTACTACTACAACTCCAACACATGATGTTGATCATATAAGTGATGACACCACATTCTCAACCATAATTTTCAGGCCACCACAAACTCATCAGAGTCCACCATCTCTCTTCTTCTCCATCTCACTCTTCCAACTCTTACTTTGGATCATCACTCTCTTTCCATAAAATTCTTGATGATCATAATTCCCCTATTATCCCTATAAATCCTCTTCATTTCCCTAGAGGGGTACCCATTTCTTGGGAAAAGATCCGTGGAATACCAAAATAAATATTTTCCAAGAAAAATAATAGCACTACTACTTCTCTAGGGAAACTTCTTCCACTAATGCCACCACCTGCTGGAAATAACAATGGAAAGAATATTCCAAATTATTCATCCAAGAAAATTAGAAGTACTAGTTTTCATGATGAGATTTCTCCAAGAAAATCTACTGTTAAAATCTTTAGAAAGGAACCATTTTTTGCTGCATTTGTGGAGTGTTCCAAGGATGATGATCAGCAATATCAACATGATGAGATTTGGAAAAGTTCTTCAAAGGTACCATCAATTAAAAGTTTAAGTGATAGATTTGGATTCATTAGCATATATACTTCTTGTAAAAGAACTTGTACGATTTCTGAATCCATTGTTTATCTTCCAAGATCAAGAAATTATAGTAGGAAGTAGTACTAGATCATGAGTCAGTTAACTCCTACATATATTGATACAAGTCAAATGGCCGCCTTAGCTTTTGATGAATTCTTTGGAGGCCAACACCTAAAGGCTCAAGACTTGGTCACTCCGAGGGAACAAGAATATGCAAGAAAGGCCCATTTTGAGCTAGACATAAAGCAATCCCGTATGTGGAAGGTTGCTTGGATGCTCTCCTTGATGCTAACCCGAGGATCATAAGCCTTGAATAATGAACCATCCTCAATTTTGAGAGCATGAAAGAGGCTCCATTTATCAATTCTAAGCACACAAGGTGCCATTTATGAAGATGGAGGCTCGTGAGAGTATATGGCATTCAACCAAGGAGTGTACTTGCTAATATGTGAAGAGGGACCTTGAATATACTCCAAGGAAGCCTTGGATACACTCCAAAGGCACCTCAACTTAGGGGTATTATGGTCTTTTGAGACTCCTTTTTTACACTCGAAAGGAGCACCCTTCATTAAGGGTATTTTAGTCTTTGTTTGTAATAAATATAAATAGACAATTAGGCTTCTATTTTTCTAAGTTTTTATGAATTGATTGAGTGAAACTCAAATTGTATTTTCTTTCCTTAGTGTGGGGCTTGGAAAAGCCATTGTAGTGTAGGTCTTTGAAAAGACATTGAAACTAGGGTCATCATTGAGTGTGGAATTACTCTTGTTGACATTTTGGCAAGAAAGGTTGGGTGCTTGAGGAGTTGATCCCTTTGTGTCCACCTAAGAATAAAGTGTTATCCATCAATGGTGAGGTGTGTTTAAGTGTTTAATATACACTTAGGTGCTAATCATTAGAGTTGGTGTATGTTTCATTACTATCTTTCATTTACTGCAATTTTCTTGTTGTTTCTACTTCATCTCCTCTTTCTTTAGTTGCTGATTTTTGCTTCTTTAGTCTTGAATTTCAGTTATAGATTTGTTTTAGCTATCATTTGGTATCAGAGTCATGTATTAGAGTTATTCCACAACTCTAAGTCTTGGATCAAAGAAAATCTTCATAAAAAAAGAGTCTAGAGTCAAAAAATCCACAAAAAAAAGTCAAAAATTCAAAAACTCAAAAAAATTATGTGTTGTCTTGTTGTTGGTAGTAGATCCGAATTTCACAACTTAGATCTACTAATTTTTAGCTTGTTTTGATAGTTTCTAGTGTTAGATTCTTGTTCTCTAGCACTTAAAGGGTCTAGATCTAAGTTTAGAACAAGATTTAGTTGTTTTTTTTAGCTAGATCCACCATTGTTGTGGCTTGTTTGGAGCTTTTTGGAGGTGGTGACGTTTTGGGTTTGTGTTGGTGACGTGAATTGTGGCTGATTTTTTGTTGATTGAGCTTGCCTTGGCCTAAGGAACCTAGATCCAAAAAAAAAATTAAAATTAGGGTTCATTTGCTTGTTGGTCAAACTTGGTCAACTCTTGAATATTCATCTTGTTCTTCTATCATCTTCATATCTTAGGGAAGAAGAATATTCAAAGAGCTTATTTGATCAAAAAAGAGGGAAGAAAAAGATTGTACTTGTTGTTTGTGAAAGAATATTCCTTGGCATATTCATTGTCATCCAAAAGAAAGAAGAGACAAAGGGAATAATCAAGTATAATTAAAAGTACAAGGGGTGGAGACCAACTCATTTTGAATTCATTTGAAGCTCCAAAGAGGCTTCAAAACGTTCATTTTTCCCTCTAAAACAGAAATCCTTCTTCCCTAAAGGAGTGTTTGGTTGAAACAAGAGATTTTGAAGTTGAAATTTTTTTTTTTGAAAAAGTGATGTCCAATCACAAGCTGCCACATTATTACTTTTGTGAATGACCAAATTGAGTTCTAAATTAGATTTCTAAGTTTCTATTTGTTGTTTCTAGTTATTTTTGTATTGATTCTACCACTAATTACCAAACTAGTAATTGCCTACTAGGTTGATAATTAGTCTAGAGTTCTTTATTTCGTGTCTACGTTTCTTTTGTGCTTTTATCATTTGTAATTCATTGTAAATTATTGTTTCAACAACTCTTTTTGAGTCATATGAAATGAATATCCATTTCGGGCCAAAGTAGAATTATCTCTCACTCACTTGCCAAGTACATGCCAAAGTTTCAATACTTATGAGACCAAATGTGAGGTAAGAATCCGAGAGTGAGAGAGTTGGTGAAGATATTTAAACTAACTTGTTTGTTCGTTTTGTAGGTTTCTTTATTTCTTTTAGGTATCATGGCTGCCAATAATTTTAATTCCATGTTTGATTGCATCAATGACCATTGTGATAGCTTCATTGAAGATATACGCCAAATGCTTAGTACACTAAGTCCCAATTTTGGGAAAAGAGATGAAGAGGTGAAAGAAGGGAGAAGACTTGACAAACTCCCTTGTGATGTGAGATTCTCAAAGGAGAAAGTGGGCTGCTATGATTCGAATCAAGGCAAAGAAGAATGTGCTATTGTGAACGATGTGAACGATGATTGTGTGGTTAGTAGCCCATTGAGCGTGAGTGGCTGCTTATCTATTTGTGAGTCTATTGTTTCTTTGCCTCTTGATGATGATGTACTTATTGTAAATTTGAATACGCTAGTTGATTCTACTAATGACCGAATTGACTCTTCTTGTAAGATCAATTTAAGTCCACCTAGTGTTGAAGCCAATGTGATGAATAAAAGTACATCGTCTATTGATTCTTTGCCTATTGTTGATGATGTACATGTTGTGAGAGTGGATAGACTAGTTGATCCTATTGATGACCGAATTGTATCTTCTTGTAAGATTGATTTATGTCTACCTAGTGTTAAAGCCATTGTGTTGAATGAACGTACATCGTCTTGTGAAACTTGTGTTGATCAACTCATGTGTGAAAATTGCCCACCACTTGAGGTTATGTGTGTTGTAATTAATAGAACTCAAGTGAGTGAAGAATTTGATAATGTTGGTCAACTAAATGGGAGTGAACCCGAGAGCTATGCTCGGAACAATCTTATGCTTGAAATCGCTTTGAAACTTGATATTGATCTTTTAGAGAGTGAAGAACTCACGTGTTCTGAATTTGCCTGTGGATTAGATCATGCTCTCTTTAGGAATAATGTCTTGTTTAAAGATGATATAAACACTCTTAATGAGCCTAGTGGTGAAAAGGATGGTATAGCTTACTTGAGGCTATGGCCTATATGCTAACCCACTATGGTGTGGCAACATTCCTCCTAAAGATAGAAATGTCTTCTTGAAAGATGAGAGTACTCTTAAGGGTAAGGAATGTGTAGTCTTGGAAAGGAATAACCAATTGGGTGATGAATGCTTTGATTTGCTTAAATATTTAAGAGACCTGATAGGTGATTTTTCTTTGAAAAATGATTGCGGATGTGATCCTTTGTATGACACCCCACCTTTGTTTGATAGTTATGAGGATGAATTTCTTGCTTCTTTAAAGACTTAAGCAATAATCCCTTTGATTTTTGTGGTGGTATGGGTCTACTTGAGGGACCTTCCATAAAAGGAGAAAGTGTCTATTGCTTTGAAATTACTTCTTCTACTATGTGTGACCTTATTGTTGAGAGTACTTATAGCGCTGATGTTGAAACTAGTGGTGAGTACATACATAAAGACACCTAAGTAGAAGTTTACTTGAGTGATACCTTTCTTTACTCTCTACTTTCTTTTGATGAAATGTATGCTATTGTAGAGAGTATGTCATGTAGCTTGGGTGAAGCCTATGGGAAATAGGAGTGTTGTCTAGACCTGTATCTATGGCCACTCTTCCCGTTTGACCCCAGTGCCAAATATAAAATTGATGATAATGATGCACCCAACTTGTTGCTTGGTCTACATGATAAGTAAAGTATCACTTTTGGTGAATCCCATAACCAAATCCTTTGTGTATCTTTCATTGAACTTTTAATATTTAATTTAAAATATTCTTGGTTATATTGCAAATATGTGCAACCTTGGCATGTTGAGATGATTTGTTGTGCTAATCCTAACCCCCTCATACCATGAGGAGTTTGTATTTGTTTGTCCTCTCTTTGGTTTTGCAAGGTTTGGATTCGAGGTCGAATCCTTTTCAAGAAGGGGAGGATGATACAAGTCAAATGGCCGCCTTAGATTTTGATGACTTCTTTGGAGGCCAACACCTAAAGGATCAAGACTTGGTCACTTTAAGGGAACAAGAATATGCAAGGAAGACCTATTTTGAGCAAGACATAAAGCAATCCCATATGTGGAAGGTTACTTGGATGCTTGCCTTGATGTTAACCCGAGGACCATTAGCCTTGAAGAATAAACCATCCTCGATTTTGAGAGCATGAAAGAGGCACCATTCATGAAGTCCAAGTACACAAGGTGCCATTTATGAAGATGGAGGCTCGTGAGAGTATGTGGCATTCATCCAAGGGAGTGTACTTGCTAATATATGAAGAGGGACCTTGAATATACTCCAAGGCAGTCTTGGATACACTCCAAAGGCACCTCAACTTAGGGGTATTATGGTCTTTTGAGACTCTTCTTTTACACTCGAAAAGAGCACCCTTCATTAAGAGTATTTTAGTCTTTGTTTGTAATAAGTTTAAATAGATAATTGGGCTTCTATTTTCCTAAGTTTTGATGAATGGATTGAGTGAAACTCAAATTGTATTTTCTTTTCTTAGTGTAGGTTTTGGAAAAGCCATTTGTAAGACCCCGTAAAGTTCTCTCATAGTCTGAGCCTTAGAGCGTGTCAAGTGAAGTGTAATTCCGGTCTTAAAAAATCTAGAAGTGACTTCCAAAGTGATAAATATTTTAAACCGTGTAGAATTTCCCTAATATCGACTTTTGGTCATGTAGAGAATTGATAAGCTTTACGTTGATACCAAATTCTCCCAAATCCGACACTCGGACAAAGAGTTAGAGCCATCTTAGTAAGACAGTGTACCACCTGGTACTTTAGCGCGTCGCGGAGCCAGCCAAAATGGCAATCGTCAAAATTCAGTGAGCCTCCGCGATTATGGCGTGTTGCGCCAAGGCTTAATTTTAGAGTTGTCAATTTCCAGTGAACCAACGCGATTCCACCGCATCGCGGTGCCTTTCCAGTTCGCAACCAAGGTGGCAACGTAATTTCCACCGCGTCGCGCCACCAACCAGTTTCCCAATTGTCCAATTTCTTGTGAGATGGCGCGATTCCACTATGTCACGCCAACATGTGAAATCAGGGTTTTCAGATTCCATTTTTAAATTTCAAGGACCAATTAATAATTTTCTAAATTCCCAAACTAGTCTATATAAGGGATCTATATCCTAAATAACGAAAATACTTCATTATTCATCAATTTTTCCCCAAATCAAAATATTTTCTCTCTCAAGAAGTCAAGAACCCTAGTAAAGAAATCAAGAAAAAGCCTAAAGATTTCTTCAAGAACCTTCAAGAAAGAGTCTTCTAAGGTATGTTAGATGTTGATTCTTGGGTTTCTTCCACCCAAGAAGTTCAAGAATCCCTTTTTAAATTCAAGATTTTATGTTTATGAGTTTTTCATGATTTATGTGGTTTGAAACTATAGTTCAAGTTGATATTGAGTTTTAATTCATGTTTTGATTATAAAGATTCAAGATTTGACCCTAGTATGTGTTGATTAAGTGATATTCATGATAAAGCCCCTTCAAGAAGCATGTTGAATTATGTAATCATGTTAACTGGTTGTATTGAATGTTGTATGACCAAGGTATGTCTCCCATATGTTTAATAGAATGCTTATGTGAAGAAAATAGTACCATTGTAGCATGTTAAGTATGAAATCCCTAATTATATGTCAACTAGTGCATGCCAAGTGTTTGTTGAAAGACCTTGTGAATGAATTAAGATATGTTGTATGCATTCCCATGTGTGTGTATCCCTTATTGAATGAGTTAAGAGACATAGCATGCCTCCCTATATAATTACAAGATTTAGATTCTCAAGTGCTTAAACTGATGATTCATTGATTATATTGTGAATGATAGTCTATTGCCATGTTGTTATGCAAGAGTTGTCATGTCTTATTGACTTTATGCTATCGAGTCCTGGGGTTATTTAATACCCGAAAACTTAGTTATTGTCTAGAGACAGTGTCAGTTTTCACGGTAATCTCAGTCAAGCCATAATTCTTAGAACTCAGTGAGTTACAAAACTCAGTACTCTCAGACAATTATAGAACTTAAGAAATCTCAATAATTTAAGTATTATTAGCATTCCAGCTTCAGTTCAGTACTTAGCTCAGATCTTAGTAGTATTCAAGAATTCAGTTTTAGACTTCATTAGCATTCAAGTAATCAATTCAGAACTTAGTATTGTTCAGTCAGATAATGAGATTAAGAAGTATTCTGTCAATCTTCAGAACTAAGTGAACTCAACTTAACTCAGTTGATCGGTCAAGAAATATGATCAGTAACAGATTCAGCTCAGCCTAAGTTCAGTTAAGAATCGGTTTAGAGTCTTTCAGTTGGGAGTAGTAACTAACACCGAGCGAGTGTAGGTATGACAGCTTCCCCGTTAGAGAGGCAGAGTCATTAGTAACAGTCCCTGAACTCCAGAACTGCGTAGCCAGCACCGGACCAGGAGTCACCCGTTAGATTAAGGCTTGACTATCATATTGCCTTAGGCTTGACTTCCTGTTCAGGGTCACCCATTAGAGAGGCTTGACCATAGTAGAGGTCTTTTCCCGTAGCACGATATTAACACCCTTCCAACTGGGGTTATAGGTTGGACCTCACTAGATCAGATTTGAGGCATGTCGGTTAAATGAGAAATCCCACAATTGCAGTTTCAGTATCAGTCTTTAGAATAGAACTCAAAAATTAGGACTGTCAGATATAGTCACCCATCTCAGTGAGGAACTCAGATAGTTCCATAGATTCATGGACCACCCGCTAGATAGGCCTGGTCTCTCATAAAGTTAATTAGTATCAGTACTAATAGATCAAAGATCACCCGTTAGATAGGCCTGATCTCAGATTCAGTTAATTATTCTTATTATCTAATATAGAGATCACTCGTTAGATAGGCCTGATCTCAAATTCAGTTAACTATTCTCATTATCAGATTCAGAGATCTTTCTCTAGATAGGTCTGATCTCAGACATAATCATTTTTTATCATTAGTAGTAGATTTAGAGATCACCCGTTAGAGAGGTTTGATCTCAGATTTAGTCAGTCGATAATAGCAAGCTCAAAATTCAGTTATTGATATGAGTAGATTCAGTTAATCAGCTTCAGTATCATCAGTTTCAGAGATCAACCGCTAGAGAGGACTGATCTCAACTTCAGTACTCAGTTATCAATATCAGAAGATTAAGTTATTTAGTATCACAGTATTAGTAGTGAGTTCAGATGTCAGTAAAGCAGTATCTGAGTATCAGTATTTAGAGTCACAATGATTTCAGTTATGGTTTGTGCATTCATGCATATGTCCTCATTCAGTACTCTCATGTTATTCAGTTAAGCTATGCTTATGCATAAGCCCTTGCATTTAGCCTTACCTTATTTAGCATACCAGTACATTCAAAGTACTGACGCATACTTTTCTCTTGCGCTATGGTGTCTTATAACATAGGTTCCAAAGCACGAGATCCAGAGCACCCTTAGCAGCAACAGTAGATGTAGCAGTGAGTCCTCTTCATTCGAAGATGATCCTTATTTTATTATAGCATTAGATTCAATTTATTTTTAGTAGACGGAGTTAGTTGGGGAAATGTCCCATCAGCTACACAGTTCAGACAGCTAGAGGTTTTTTGGACAGATGTATCAATATTCAGTGTTCAGTTTTGAGTATTTTAGATGTTTTGAACCTTATGGCAAGTTTTCGCCAGTTTTCTACATTTATTTCAGTATATTATGCAGTGCTCAAATACAGATATCAGAAAGGGTTAACTTGTGGTCCCTCGGAGTCATGAGCACCGTGTGGCATTTTGGTTCTAGAAAATTGGGGCATTACACCATTGTAGTGTAGGTATTGGAAAAGACATTAAAACTAGGGTCATCATTGAGTGTGGAATCACTCCTGTTGATATTTTGGCAAGAAAGGTTGGGTACTTGAAGAGTTGATCCCTTTGTGTCCACCTAAGAATGAAGTGTTATCCATCAATGGTGAGGTGTGTTTAAGTGTTTAATATACACTTAGGTGCTAATCATTAGAGTTGGTGTATGTTTCATTCCTATCTTTCATTTAATACAATTTTCTTCTTGTTTCTACTTCATCTCCTCTTTCTAGTTGTTGATTTTTGCTTCTTTAATCTTGAATTTCGGTTATAAATTTGTTTTAGCTATCATATATCGGCGAGGCGGAGCCAAAATTTGAAGTTTATGACTTGTGGACTTGCATGCCACAAAATCAATTGCTCTTTTTAGTTACTGGGATGCAATTAAATATGTATACATTTTTATAATGAATTTCCTAGTTACTTATAATATTTAGGATTAACTAATTATGATATGAAGATAAAAAGTTACTACTATGAAAGATGAAAATAGAAAATTCTTGAGAATTTGACCAAAATCATCCTTCATATAAAATAGAAAATTCTTGAGAATTTGACCAAAATCATCCTTCATATAAAGTTACTATTATGAAGGATGAAAACAGAAAATTCTTGAAAATTTGGCTAAAATCATCCTTCATTTTTCATCCCAACTTTCACTGCATTCTTAAAATATTTCTCTTAACCTAAAATATCCTTTTAAGTTTCTCAAAATAGATCAAAAACGTCTCTCCATTAATATGGTCGTGTACATTTCACACATCTTTTATCCTCACGTGACCTCTCTTTTCCCACAATACTTCCTCCTTAATAAGATTTTTTTTATGCCAATATGTTTTGGTCTTGTTTCTCACTGTCAGTGTTGTTTTGAGAAGAAAAAATTATTACTCCTATGAATTACACTGTTGATGTTGTTTTGAGAAGAATAAATGAGTTGCTTCTGGTTTTTTTTTTTTTCATATTACGCGTTTTCAGTTGGTCCAATCTTTTTATTTGTATATTTTTAGAAAGACAATTGAATTTTTCGTGTCATCAATATGGAGAATTCAAATCATCTTTTCGCATCTGCACCTAATTTATGAATATTATGTAGGAAGAGATGAATTGAGCAAATTTTTTTGGAGTCGTTGGTGGTGCGAAACAGAGACATTTTTGAGTTGTTTTGAGGTAGAGATGTGGAGGTAGAGTGGTAGATATCAACAGTAATGGTGAAAGTGAGTGTCGGTGTCAACTCCAAATTTGAGCTGGCGAGTCTGTTGTTGCTCTATATTCTTTTCCTCGTGCAGTGTTACCTACACCCATTTTCAAATAGACCAAAAAAAAAAATACGCACATAAGGTTATAATATCTATCAAGATCTACTTTGATATCTAATAGGATTTGAAGCATCCGTCTTTTACTCAGACTAGGAGTAAATTTCCCTTATAAATAGTGGGGTTTTTATTCATTGTATTAACAATCATATAATCTCTCATCCTCAAGAGAAAAAATAAGAATTACTCTCTCTTCTCTCTCTACTCTTTTTTTTATTGCTTTATAACACGTTATCACCATGAGACTCTGCCAAACAAGGTGAGATTATAAATCTGAAGGATTTCTAGGTTAGTAATTCCTTATGTTATTTGTCTTTTGCTACTAATAATATAATTATTGTTGGATTTGAGGAAAAATAATTGGTTTGAAACCATTATATTTAAAATTTATTCCTCAAGAACAATATTATCAAAAGGGATGATAATATGTTGGGTTTAAGTCCCGTCAATTTATGCCTAAGACGCCTTTATATGGGTAAGACGTTGAGTTTGAATCTCAATGCACCATATTGATGATATTATGATGGCTAAGACAAAATAATGTGTTTTTAATGAAAAGTCATGAAATTCGACCCATTGAATATGCTCCATTCCATGAAGTGAATGTCGTAGCAATATATGATAAGTCTGAAATATGAAAACTTACTTCATTCTTGAGGTGTATGTGGTAGTAGTGCATAATATGTTTGAAAGAAGACAAGTGATTTAATGCACGAATATAATAATGATAATCAAAAGTGATGATATTTTCATATACTTATATGATTATAAGATATGCTAGAGAAAAATTCTCTACATTATATGTATGCCTCGATTTGCTTCTGAAGTAGCAAAATCTTAAAAGAGGTTATAAGCTATCATAATTTGATAGGCTTAAGGCACGATTATATTCCATTCCTGGGGAATGAGAAACTCATTAATACAAACGTGCACTTGATTGTGATTGTGATTGTATCACAACTCACCTCCGAAAGAGGTTGAAAAATTTTGAAATCTACTTCTGAAGTAGTAAATCTGAAATTTATTCATGTAATAGTAAATCTGAAATTTATTAAAGAAAAAGTACATGTCATGGTAAACTTGGAGTTTACTAAAATAAAAGTTCATAAATTGATATGAACAACTGTGACATCTCGAAGATGTGCATGTATTGAAGAACAAGAAGATTCTTCAAGAATTGTTTATGTCGTTTGTTCTCATGATAAGTTGGTTGGACCGACTAATATTGGGATTGGATCCCTTCAAATCTGAAATTATAAAAGGTGAATAAGGGCCCGTTCACCAATCATGTGATATATTAAAAAGATGCATCAATAAGATGATCACATGTACATTCATTGTCAACTTGCAGTTTGACATTCATAAAGTTGCTTACTCAATAAAATTGAGTTAAGAACATAATTTTCAAATTGTGCAATCAAGAAAGTTATCTTGATGATGATGGTTTAGCATTAAATGCCTTCGATAAATAGCTAAACCATCGCTAATGAGAACAAAGCTTCATGTGTTGATCTAAAATATGATATTTCGAATACAATAACACTTGTATGCATTAGACCAATAAATTATGATTATTTCTTCCCTCTCAATTGGTTCAAGGCCGGGAACCAATTATTCCATCTAATAATTTTGATGTGCGGTATACGATTAATGAATATACCATAATGCACAAAGATGGATTCCTCAAAGAAGATGGAGGATGTATATTAGTTTTCCTAACATAAGGTCCAATTATATGCAGCTATGAAATATGTTAGGAATTATCATCAGATCCTCATTCAAAAGATAATTCAAGTCAAATGCCGAAAGCATCTCATATTTAGCTACAAGTGCTCTTATTTTGTGTCCTTAAAGAATAAAGTCTATGCATGCGTGAAGAATGATAGACCAATCGATTTCAAATGAAATAATGCTTGAAAAGAATAAGGAGCAAATAATCATGATAAGAAGGCAATGTGCTCTTGCAGAGCCTACGACATAACACTTCATGAAACCTTATGAGAGGTTTAGGTACCTGAAAATAATGAAGTGATGAGATTTCAAAATATTATGTCGCATTGTAAACCGATACAAAATAAGAAATCATCGACGATATCTTTGATACAATATTGGCGCAATATTATAAAAGATTATGAGGATCTAAATTCTACGTTAATTTAAGCATGCCGACGTAGAGATATTTATCAAGTGGTCTGAAAGGATGCATTTTGGTAAACGTAAAACTTATTTGATTTGCAGTCCAGACACTTGAAGATGTCACACTTGACAAGTTGGATATTGTTACTTGACAAACATTCATATGAAAATCCCTAATGGATTCAAAATGCCTAAAGCATATAAAGTTTCTGGAAAACTTTTTATTATATTCATAAGATATAATTTGATGATTTGAGTATCATTGAAACTCTTGGAGAGTTTTCAAAAGCAATAGAGTATTTGCTTAGATGAGAAACATGCAAAAATTGAATAAGGATCCATTCCGACCTCAAGAAAAGAATGAGGAACTCCTTGATTATGAAGTACCATATCTTAGTGCAATTGATGCACTAATGTATCTTGCAGATACTACAAGCTCAGTCTCAAATAGGATATGTGTTCATATGTGGTGGTACTGCAATATCTTGAAGATATACAAAGCAGTCTATCGTAGCCACTTCATCGAATCATGCTGAGATAATAGCTATTCATGAAGCAAGCCGAGAAAGTGTATGGTTGAGGTCCATAATACATCTCATTTGAGAAAAATGTGGTGTGAAATATGAAAATCTACCTACAATTTTATACGTAGATAATGCATCATGCATAGCACATCTTAATAGAGGATTCATAAAAGGAGATAGAACAAAGCACACTTCATCAAAACTTTTCTACATACATGAGCTACAAAAGAATGATGATATTAACGTGCAACAGATTCGTTCAACTGACAATGTGACTGATTTATTCACCAAATCTTCTCTAATTGCAACTTTCAAGATGATGTTGCACAAAATCGAGATGCAAATGTCAAGGATGTTCCCATTAAGGGGAGTTAATACACTCTGTACTCTTTTTCCCTTACGAGGTTTTGTCCCACTGAGTTTTCCTTGTAAGGTTTTTAATGAGGCAGCCGAAATGCATATTATTAAAGATGTGTACTATTTTTCCTTCACTAGATATTTTTCCTACTAGGTTTTTTCTAGTAAGGTTTTAACGAGGCACATTATCTACCAATTAGACATTCAAGGGGGAGTGTTATAAATGTATTTACATTATAGTGAATGTCTATCAAGATCTACTTTGATATCTAATAGGATTTGAAGCATCCGTCTTTTACTCAGACTAGGAGTAAATTTCCCTTATAAATAGAGAGAGTTTTGTTCATTCTATTAACAATCATATAATCTCTCATCCTCAAGAGAAGAAATAAGAATTACTCTTTCTTCTCTCTCTACTCTTCTCTTTTTTTTTTTAATTGTTTTATAACACATAAAAAGTAGAAAAAATAAATTTTATTTTGCCAATTAGAGTTAGGGGTGTGTATCGGTCGGTTCGGTTTGGTTTTATGTGTTATTAATTTGGTTTATCGATTTTTGGTTTTTAAATATGTAAAATCAATAACCAACCAATAAGATATTTTCTTATCGGTTTTGGTTTATCGATTTTTGGTCCTTAACGGTTTGATTTTTGATTTAACCAATAAGAAAATACTTATAAAATAGAAATAGTAACAACTAACATAAAATAACGAAATCTTAGTTACTGCCAAAATCCTACGCAATGTATTTTAGTTTACAAGAATCTTCAAACTTGAACTGACTGTTAGTTAGAAAAAAAATTAAATCCTAATTGTTGGAAGCTATAAATGCTTCAAGCTTTTCAATACGATAATAACCGAGCTTTATATTGTGTCTTTGTTGTCCTGAATAGGTTAATACTTTATAAATCACTGAATTGTTAATAAGTAGTGCATATAATATATATACATACACACACACACACACACACACACATATATATATATAGAGAGAGATATTTATATATATAACATAAATAGGGATAAAACAATAATATAATGTATTCTTATTGGGTTATCGGTTTAACCGATAACCCAATAAGCTAAAACCGAAATCGAACCGTTTACCCAATAAATTTTTTTATAAAATTAATAAAAACCCGTCTCAGTAACCCAATATCAATAATCTAATAATATTTTTATTAGTATGATTTATCGATCGATTCAGTTTTTGCACACTCCTAATTAGAGCATTGAATAAGTGTACCGGCCAAGTGCAAATAAAATAGCACACATACCCACTGCATCCAAATCTTTAGTTTAATTGATTCATTCAGGGCACTTTATCAACTAGTTTTTACGCCCTTATACATTAACAACTGTTATATTGCTCAGATACGTCAAAATTGTCAATGAATGCATATTGGATTCATCAAAAATAATATATTTTTGAAGAATTTGATATGAGTGTAGTATCGAAAGTGAAGAGTCTATATGACTTAGAATAATTGTACGCTGATACTTTAACAACTGATACATTATAAAATAAATTAATAAAAAATAATGATACAATCTGAAACATTACGCACTTAACTTGACTGCGATTCGGACAAATCTGATTCTAAAGAGTTGTTATTGTCTGTAACATTTTAGCCTTAAAACGTTACCCAGCATAACGACTTAAAATTAGTCATACAAGTTATCGTACAACAATTTCAAGTTAACGAACTTCTAAAAGTTCATCTGGTCTGGTCAAACCAGCTTTTAATATCTTTTGTTTTACTATTTTAGCCTTTTTAGATGTTTGATAAAATTAAAAAGGGCTTAAAAAGCTAAAAACTTATTAAAAAAAAGTAAAAAGTGAGAAGTTGGGTATCCCAGCTTTTTACTTTTTTTATTAAAATTCTTTTAGGTTTGATTAAAAGATTGACCTTTTTATCCCTTATATTTTCCTCTCATTTCAATAATACCTTGAATTTGTAGCCTTTGAATATATGATTTTTCTTTCTTTTTCTTTTTGTCACTTCTCTTCGTCTCTTCCCTCCAATTTCCTCTCATCGTTTTCCTTTATTTTCAACGAATCCATCATTACATCAAAGGTTTGCTCAAAAAATTTATTTTAGAATTAAAAATTATAAATAATTCACCTTATTTATGGTATTAACAACTTTACGGACATTTAAGTTATTTTGACAACAAAAAAAGTGTTTAATATCACTTGTTTATCAAATACATCAACAACTTTTTTCAGTTTCACTACTTTTATTCAAACACTTATCTGCTTAATTTATAAGCACCAATTTTAAACTTTTAATCACTTAAGTTTAAAATTTTTTTTAATCTTATTCTAATGGGCTCTAAGTGCGTGTAGAATCAGTAATAATATAATGCAAAAATTGATAAATGTGTACAAAAAAAAGTGCAGTTTGCAGTAAATTATGGTGCAAAAACTGAAATAAATACAGAATCAAAAAATTATAATACAGAAACTAAAAAAAGGGGCGGATCTATTAAGGCCCGTGAGGGTGTCACATCACCCGTAAACTTCGACGTAAACTTTATATATATGTAGATATATATATATACAGAATACAAATATATAATAATAGTGCCACCCAGAGTACCAAAGTGCTCCATAGCGCCACTGCAAAGGGGCATATATCCTGCCTGGAAGATGCTGGATTCAAATTTTTGGCTATTTATACTTAGTTTAATTCTTAGTCAAAATTATACTTATTTAAAACTTCTTATTGGCATTCAATACATCAAATTTCATGCAATTAAGATGTTAACTTAGGTATAATTAGAACCCATTGTTTGACTTGTCCTTTCAACATAAATAAGATTTAAATTTTATGTAAAGTATATAGATTAATCTTATCAGATTAAGTTGATCTATACTAATAACTCGGTCTTATAATTGAAAATTCTTTTTTCTTCCTCTTCACTGGAGATGTTTTTAATTATTGTTGACTTATATTAATTCATTTATTTTTTACTTAAATAGCAAGTTTATGGAGAAGAAGGGAGATAGTTTAAGTTCTTTATATGCTACTAAGCTTGCTATTTTATTTTATTTTTAAAAAGAGACTAATTCTATTTTCACTTTAATATCTGAGTTCTGACTCTATTTCAAAATACCAAATTGTAAATTTGGTATATAGAATGAATTTTAATTCTTAATTATTATAATAAAACTTTGCACACAAAATTGAGGCCACATTGCGTAAGTCATAATTTTTTATTCTTTTTAAAAAATAAATAGATAAAAAGCTAAAGCATTCCTTCTTTTAACCACTCCCTGTTAAGAGATAGTGGCGGAGCCAAAATTTTATTAGAGAGATTTAAAATCGCAAAAAAAAAAATGCATGAACTAGTCGAAGGGGTTTCAACATCTACTATATATATATATATATAAAAAAAAAAAATAACTATATATAAATAGTACAGTTTTCTGACGAAGAAGATTAAGATGAACACTTTGGTCACAAGTTGGTTCTGCCCTTGGAGGCGAATCCAGGATTTGGAGTCTCTAGTTAATTGAATTGATGAGTGTACTTGGCCCACTGAGACACCGAATTCTGAATCCACCTCTGACTAAAAACTAAGTGCAAAATGGAAAAAACTAATTACAGAAATATCAAATACCAAAAGTTTAAACATGTGAAAAAGATCAAAGTTTAAAAACTGCACAATTCAGTTATAACAAAATGAACTTAGTTAGCTTAGAAGTCATCACATTACAAAATGAACTTGCGTCATTCCAAAATAAATCCCGTCATTACAAAATGAACAAAATGGTCACGATTGTCAACATCTACGACGCTACACAAATTGATGCACATTCATGCTACTAACCTGAAAAAAGAATTAAGAGCACTTTAAGTTAAATGAATTAAGAGCACTTCTAGTCTGAAGGTGGTTACATTAGGAGCTTAGATGTCAAAAACGATAATACAGTAGCAAAAGAAGGTATCACTGAGGAGCAGAGAGTGGGAGGTCGGACATCGTATATAGCCAATATTTAATTGTTAAAGATTCTATCATGTCATTATCAGTCTCTTCAACAAATGGTAGAGTTAAAAATTTTAAGCACTTCCATAAGGTTTGTATCTATTGTGATGTCTTAAATAAAATATATGTTGTTTCGGGTACACAATTTGTATGTTTATACACTAAATTTCAACACAAGTTTAAAACTTTTTCAAGAACAACAAAGAAACTTTTAATACCTTCTACACAAGTTCAACCAGAACTATCAAAGAAGTATGTTATGTAAAAGAAATAAGATAAAACAGAATAAGAACCAAGTCTTCCGACTTCACGTAGTGTCCTTAAGGAATTAATTCCCTTTAAGTATCCGAGGTTGTGGAATTTTTCCTCGCAGAATAAAATGATTCACAACTCGACAGTAGTAGTAACTCAAACTATCGAATTCGTCAAACACACACAACAACAACTTGATCATAATGAGTTTTTGAAAGTAGAAGAGTGTTTTCAATTCTGAAATTTTTTTGTTACTACCTATGGAAAAAATGCAGGTACTTATAGCCATCAAGTGCCTCTTACAAAAGGAAGCAATGGTTCATCGGAAAGGTCTATCCCTTTGAAACAGTCATGTCTATCCATTCAAAATATTGTGTCTTTTCTGAACAGTCATATCAGACCGAAGTCATCCCTTTTTCGAAACAGTGTATCATTCCCTCGAAGGATTGTGTCCCTTTTCGAAGCATCATTTCAGCGTTTTCTGCATGCATGTTCATTAAAAAAAAATATTTGCATTTTTTTTCTTTGGATTTTCAGATGATTAGCTTTCACTTATTTTTCCAAGTTTCAAGTAAACTTTTTCTAAAAATTTAATTCCAAATTCGAGCAACGACAGCAGCGCAAGACACCTCTTCGTTCTTGCCTCACTATCCACTTGAAGAGGTTACTCAATAAAAACACATTAAAGTTGTTTTCTCCCACCAATGTGGTAGAAATATACTTTTCTTAAAATGAGTACAGTTTCTCTCCAAGACTTTTTCTCCATTTTTCCATTCACGCCAATTGAACCCAATAATGTATTCATACCAGAGAATGAAAACGTCCTATTTCACTTTCTTCTTCTACATGCTATCTCTCCATTGCTGAAATGTCGAATTTCAACAACATCAGAGTTCGAAAGCAATTTCATCTTGATCTTGTCCTCATCTATGTAAATTGATGCTGAAAAGTCTAATATTTTTTATGATGACGATCCATGTGTCTATTTAGCTTGTAATGTGCAGGTGGTCCGGTAAAATTTTAGGTTTGATTTGATTGCAAGTCTAGGAACATATCAATTTGTAGGCACAATATTGCCTAGTAAAGGTTTTTGTTGTAACAATTACTTTTTTAAGTTCTCGCAACTTTATAAATAGTGATATTTATAGACAAGACGAAGCAAACTGAAAGGTTACATGCTCGAGTATGACTATGATTTAGACATCGAGTATAAATCTAATTCTAAAGAGTCGTTACCAGCAGTAATATTTTAGACTTAAAATGTGATTTAGAGTAATGACTTTAAATAAGTCATATCAGATATCATACAAGGATTTCAAGTTGATAGAGTTCCTAAGGTATCCAGAATCAAGAACAATATAGTGCGAAAACTAAAAAATATGTACATAAACCAAAAAATATGCATAGGAAAAAAGTGCGGATTATAGCAAATTATGGTATAGAAACTGAAAAAAATTCAAAATCTTGAAATTAAGCACAAAATACTGAAAATCAAAGTTTGACAACTTCGTAATTGATCATACAAAATGAACTTAATTCACTTAGAAATCATCACATTACAAAATGAACTTGAGCCATTTTTAAATTAATCATGTCATCATGAAATGAATAAAATAATAACGACTGTCAACATCTACGACGCTGTGCAACTCGAAATAAGCTCTACTGCTACTATTTCTCTTCTAACCTGAAAAAGAAATAAGAGGATCTTAAGTTAACTAAGTTTCATTATAGGAAAGTAAGACAAGCACTATTCATATATGTATCTCACCAAAAGTGTGTTATAGAAAGAAGCAAATTCTTTCATCCAACTTGATGTGTTCTCAATCATAATAGAGTCC
Source organism: Capsicum baccatum var. pendulum (assembly GCA_030864225.1). Classification (NCBI taxonomy): domain Eukaryota; kingdom Viridiplantae; phylum Streptophyta; class Magnoliopsida; order Solanales; family Solanaceae; genus Capsicum; species Capsicum baccatum. The sequence continues at coordinate 58,467,033 of CM061553.1, read as the reverse complement.
AACTCATTTCCTTTTCATTCTAGTCCTCAAGGCTCCAGGCTCATCCACTTCTTTCTTTCTTAATCTTTGTTTCCTTTCTTTCTTCTTTTTCCAATAAGGTGGCGATAATAATTGCGGATTAGATGATTTAGGTCATAAATCTTACATGTTCCTAGGCAATATGACTGTATATGTTTTCTTGTATGTCTCAACCTTGTAGCAATCATAAACATAGTCTACAATGCCATCTTTTTTTATCCGTATAGCACAAATAGCATGTTTGTAAGGTATTTCAGATAATTCTCATTTTCTATTATTTTATCCCTTTTTAATTTGAAGGGTTGAAAAATATTATTTTAAACTATTTCAAAACTTTAAAGAAAATTTTAAAACAATATAAGAAATTACAGAGTCGCCACTTAGAAGAAATTAAGAAAATTTCTTAAAATAAAATCCTAAGTCTCAAAACAGAATAAGACTTAGACCTTTAATAAAATCCTGGGTAAGAGGTTCTTATTAACATTTTAGGGAGGTTTTTAAGGGACCTAAAATGTCTGCTAACTTGTGGTTATCCGAGCTATTTGAAAATCATTTTGACTGACTTTGAAAAAAGAGAAGTTGATTTTTGAAAAGAAAGTGATTTAGGATGAAACTTGTATAAAATTATTTTTTGACAACTTAGTAGGAAATTTAACCAAGTCTAAGAAAATAAATAGCAAATAAGCACGAAAGGAAAAGGGGGAGAATTAGAAGACTTAGGCTCGTAGGCCCAAATCCATCAACCCTGTCCTAATCTAAATGGACTTTTGACTCATAACCTGTCCTAAACTATTTTTTTGGATTCATTGGCCCAGAATCGACTTCACCTGTATTAAAATACAACTTTGGCTTCGAGGCCCCAAATGAATGAATAAATAAAAAGAAGACAATAGTAAAAATTGAGACTTTTCAAGTCTCTTAGTGACCTCATCAATGGTTTTTGATCCATTTTCATTCTTCGTCTATCTTCTAGCATCTGCACGCCATATAGTCGACCTTGGGTTTAAACTTCAAACTTGACTCGAAGAGGTGGGCCTCATTGGCCCATTACGTGATACAAGAGGAGAGGAGCCCATTTGAACTCAAGATATTTTTTGCATGCAAAGAAAAGATAAAGAAATTAATATATGTTCAAGGTATAAAAGCAACATATTTCAAAGCAAAAGAATATCAAGAACCAATTTTTGAATGACAATGATAAGCACACTTGCACACGTATAACAAGAATGAGAGTCAACAGATAAAATGCAAAGCAAAGACACCCACTTACATGTCTCATGATTTTCGTTTATATTAAGCATGAATAAAGGTAAAATGAAGAAGGTCATATTCAATTAATTAATGCGATAACAAACAACGTAAGCTTGTGAAAGTAAAGGAACGAGACAATAAGAAAAATAACCATGACTTTTAAAATTGAACAAACATAGACACTAGTCCATATAACAAAATAAAATAAAGGTTAACTTTTCAAGAAAGGGAATGTTTAAATTTCAATTAAAGCGACATTAACGAAGATTCATACATCTAAATTACAACCAACATTTTAGGAAAAAAACGTGTAACAGCCTATGGTTTATCTTTCTAAGACATCGTTGATTCTCTTTTGATATTATGTATCAAAGAGAGACACGAATCAAGTCTTTACACACACATAGAGCACATATAACCATCCAAAGGGAGTAAGAAAATTAGAATAAAAGGTTAGCATTTCTAAAAGTGAAATATCGTTCAACAATGATACTATGCATGACTCGAGAATATCTAAATAATTCTATTTATCTACAAAAATCCAAACTTTCTCATCATTTTGACAAGTCAACATGTGAAAAAAAAAAAGAAATAAACATCTTGGATGAAAAATAGCTAGCACTTCATCTCTCATATGAGGATTTTCAAATCCATTAAAATAATTAGAAAGTAAATGACTAGCTTTTCACTTAACCAATTACTATTTTATTAAGGCAAAACAAACAATAGTAACTATTATTTTTGACATAAATAAAATAACTTTACATACTAAAAATAAATATATTCGCCAATAATGAATTTAAATAAAGCATAAGAATGTTTTTTAAGCAAAGATTGAAACTTTATCCATAATAATTAAAGAATAAAGTCAAAAAGGAGAAACAATCAATATTATCTATTCTTTTCAACATAAAGGAAATAACTTTACATGCTAAAAATAAGCATATCCGCTAACAATGAATTTAAACTAAGCATAAGTATATCTTTTAAGCAAATATTGAAACTTTATCTATAATAATAATAAAAAAAAAAAAAGGCACGTACAACTATTGCTAGCTCATTTTTATACCATGAACATGACAATAACCATAATATTGATATCACAACGTCCTATGGCCTTAAAGGCCTTCTACAACAAACAACCCCAACAAATAAAATTATAACTGCGAACTACGAAGAAGAAAAAAATAATAAAACTAAAAAAAAAGGAAAAGGTGTGTTTTCCTTTTTTGGGAAATCAAAACGGGACTAAAAGCTTTTCTTCGGAGTCTTGATCACCACCAAAAAATGTTTAACTCGAGAATTTCGATTACCCCATGAATTTCACAAAAAAAAAATTTACTAAAATAAAAACTCTTCTTTGCTCAAAGTTTTTTTTCAACCTTGAGACTTGGTCTTTCTGTCAAAATAGTGGTAGTATTTATAGGAAAGGATGGGGATCCAATTCTATTAATCCACCAATGTGGAAGAAAGTATTTCAGAGTATTTTTGAAGTTTTAAAAATTGAAGATAAGGTGAGGTGGAAGATAAGGTGAGGAAAAATTGTACAATGTAGTACTATTTTTGAATTTTAAAATTGGAAAAAGGACAAAGTTGAGGGAAAGTTGTACAATCTAGTGTAAATTTGAAATTATTTTTGGTGGGAATTGGGTAGAAGTTATGAGAGTTTTGGGGAATTTTGAGGTTATTTAAAATATAACCCCAATTGGAATTTAAAATTTAGCCATATTTATTTAATTTTGACCAAATTAAAAATCAATTGGTGGATTGCATTGCAATTATGGTCAATTTGATTTCAATTATGGCCAAATATAATAGATTGATTAAATTAAATTGAAATTCAATACGAATTAATACTTCTTATAATCCTGGGTTTATTGATTTAATAAAATAAAACATATATTTATCCAAGTAAATTATTTTTGAGAGCGAATCATATTTAAATCAAAATTTTACCCATTTGAATTTATTTTCAAGATAGGTTTTAATTGAAATCCGATATTCCATAAAATAAATGTTTAAGCAATCGAATTATATAATCTTGTATAATTGAATATGATAATATATAATCGCTACTTAAAATGACAAAATTACTCAGGTAAATATTTTTAAAAGATTTTATTCGGATAAAATAAATGTGGTAATTTTATTTTAAAATTGAAGAAACTTGAAATTAAACTTAGTTATGGAGGGCAAAAATTAGATGTCAACATCTACAACTGCATATCTTATTATACAAGTCCACAACCCAAGTGTCAATATCAATTGACCCTATGATTTTGTAATTCATGAGTCAGCCTTTCTAGGAATATAACTAGAAGCCGCTTTCATGTTTCTATATAATTTTCTTTTTATATTTGGACAAATGTTATCCAAAGTTCATTTTTCAGCTTCATTCCTACTGGATGCAGTCCTATTTCATTTTTCAGTTTTATCCCTATTGAATGCAATCCTATCCATGAGTATATGCCTTATGATATCCAAAAGTTTGATAATGAGTTTATCTCTAGCATCAAGAATGAGACTATTGAAGAACTCACGGACGTTGTTTAACAAAATGTCGTACTTTGAAGGTGGTGAGAACTGAGATTTAGACCGTTCACTTGGTAACTTACTCAAAAGTCATTCATACACTTTTTATCCATCTTACATATCTCCAATATGAGGGATGGACTTAGCTCAGCGGTAAGCTTTCTTACCGTGGTGTGCCAGGGTCGGGGGTTCGAAACGCCCCTCCAGCAAAGCTGGGGTGAGGGCGCGTAGGTCAGGCCCGGAGTGGTCCTCCCCCTCCCCGACACCTACGGAGTAGGTATGAACCGGGTCGTCCCTTTTTTACATATCTCCAATATATGCATATTAAAAGCTTCAATAGTTGTTGCTCTAGCCGCTTTTCAAAAAGGCTTTTTTAATGCATTACCGAGAAATTCAGCTGCTTTGAAATTATTGTGCAAGTGTCAGACACAAAATCTGTGAGAAACATTTAGTAATACTTATTCATAAGCTTCAAGAAGGCCTTTTTGCTTATCTGACATGCATGTCCATAGATATTGCTCTTCTATGTCAATATCAATTGTCAAATAGTTCAAAAATCACTGTCATGTATTCTTGCACTCCTTTTTCACAATGACATAGGTTATAGCAAAGATATTGTTGTTGTCATCTAAACCAACAATAGCAAGCAATTGTGCACCATACATAGAATCTTTCAACCAACAACCATCAACACCAACTAACTTTCTACAACCTACCTTAAAGCCGTCATTACATGCTGCAAAATAAATACATAATCTTTCTAATCTAGATGGGTTGTTAGGGCTCTTATTTTGTGTTAACTTCATGTAAATTGATATTTTTCGATTGGATCGCACGATCTCATTAATATAATTCCACAATATTCTAAATTGGTTATTCAAATTGTCATCAATTCGAGAAATAGCCTTCTTTTTAGGTTTTCTTGCTTGACATAAAGATACGTCTACTCCCAGCTCTCTACTGACTTCATCTCTAAATTTTGATGATTTCCATTCTCTGTTTGATTTGATTTTGTCGACATATTTCTTTGTAATCCAACTAGAAGTGACATTCTTATTCTTGACATTCCAACAAAAATTTGTATGCTCGGAGATGTAAGTCATTATTTGAAAATTCATGTCCCCATGCATTTTTGAAGCTAGAATTACCCACTTACAAAAGGAACGATGCTTACATGCTCCCCTTGCTCTTACTGAGTCATCCTTTATTCACTCGATTGTCCTTCCTCTTTTTATCTCACGAGTAGTAATTGCTTTCTTAATGTCTTTTTTGTTTGAATTATTTGTCCTAATGCTAACTTAGGATTTGCATCATCGGTCTTGAAATTATTCTTCAAAAAGTTAAAATCTTCATTAGATGCATTGATATCACTATTCAAACTTTTCATGTCACCGGAAATAATACAATTTGAGTCGCCATCTTCATTTTGCATCTTCTTTTGCAACTCTTTACTAATAAATCCTTCACTATCATCATTTATTCTCGCTACTCAGATATTGATAGAAAAAGTTTCCACGGAAGGATCAATATTTTGATCAAATAAAATATCATCTTCATATCTAAATCTTCAAATTCTTCATAATCTAATTCATTATCAGAATCACTATATATTGCTTGACCTCTGAATATTGAATCTGTCAACATAGTAATTTTTATTATATAATAGAGAAGCTACTTTTATGTGAAACACCAGCTCTTTTTTCATCTTTACGTTTAATTTATAGGAAGAATATAAACAGTAAATTTCATAACTAACAAATCAAGAAAACCAAATTTTATTAAAACTTACTGTCAGTAACCCCCTATTGGACCTATATTACAGATTCAACAGTAAAGTGTCAATTTACAGAGGTAGAAGCTTCACCCAAGAATAACTTGTTCAATCATTAGAAACCCTTTTTCAAGATTCCCAAAAGTGCCTTTTTGTTCTGTCAAAAGAGAGATTGGGAGGCAAGAAAAAAGATTTTGAGAGAAAAGAGAAGTCACATGACAAGAGAAAAGTTTTGTCGTATATAGAGGACAATATTGACCGAGGAACGTTTTTGATCAATTTAGGAGAACCAGAAGGATGTTTTAGATCAATGGGATATTATAAGGATGCAGTGAAAGTTAAGGTAAAACATGAGGGATGATTTTGATTAAAATCGTGAAGATACTTAACCAAGGTTCCAATTGCTAAAAATAAAATGTTTGTATTAAATATTCAAAGTAATGTACCGAGGTAACATATCCATCGCATTGCATAATTTATTTGCCTCAACAACTTTAAATTAAAGTTACAGTCTATAAAGCTAAATTATTTAAAGTGGAATAACAATTAAAGTGAATCTTATGAAATTGACACTTGGTTAATAAGACATGTCAGTCTCTTTCATTTACCGCTTGTTTGGATGACAGTTAATTAGTCTATTGTATTTTGTTATTAGTTTGAACATAATGTTTAATTTGTTGCTTCATTCTTATTGCATCTTATCATTAGGTAACGTAGAAAAATTTAATGTAACGATCAATTTTATGTGATTGGGTACGTCATTATCTGTTTTGATTCTCATTTGTCTTTATTAATTAGTTAATAATCTTTTCTTTTATCTTTTTCTTTACCTTTTTATAGTAGTTCTATCATGTACCATACTTTTTAGGTAGGTTTATCCTTTTAATTGTTGGTGTGTGACATTATGCAATAACGTACAATGATACAATCTATTCAAACGTTGTATTCTTTAAAACAATATATAATGCAATACATTACAACACAATATAATACAATAAAATATTATCAATATATGTAGTACGATACATTAACACACAATACAACACAAACAGCAAGCAAGAGACCTGAACTGAAACACCTTTTTTTCACTTCCTCTTTTTCCTCTCTTTCTTTTTTCTTTCGATTATTCAGCAAAATAAGATACTTTACTACCTCCGTTACAATCTCCTCTTGCATTTTAATATACTTTTTTGTATATTTTTATATCTTTCCATCTTGATTCCATGTAATAGCTAATATTGGCAGGTGCGGCATAAACTCCACACTTGAAATGCAAGTCTCCAGGCCCTTGATCTTTGGTCTCAAATACTTGTTTTCCATCAATAAATACTGTAACTTTGCCTTCATCCACGTTATGAATCAAATTAACCTTAAACCACTTGTCGTATAAATCAGTAACAAAAATTTGCCCACTATAGTATCTCATAGCCCCATTATAAATTCTTAGGATTATTGTTGTTGCACCATGTGATGCACCATGAATTTGAAGAATTGTTGCACCTGAAGTCCCATTTGGCACAAATGCACAACCCTCAAATTGCCATATACCTGACGAATAATCTAATCCCTGCATGCAAATCATGCTAGTTTGATCACTAACTTCATATAACAATAAGTACGTTACAAGTAGCGTGTTTCATGGTAGTGATTGATTTCTCCCTAAAAGGAATTCAAACTAATTAAGTCGGTTTCTCAAATGTTGGAATCAAATCAAACTATATATAGTCAAGTTGATTGTTGTCGATTTGTTTGATTTATTCAATTTTATGAGTTTTTTTTTTTTTTAAAACAAAATATATGGAATTAAAGTTTTGTGCGCCGTTAGTGTACAAAATATTTAATTTATACACTATTATGTAAACTCACGCTGATATTGTAGACTATATATAAATACTTTTAGAATAATATATTTTATTTATAAAACCGAATTAACAATATTGTGAGTGAGAATATATACCTGAATCCGTATTTCGGTGCGAGGCTGGGTGGGGCTATTAGGATCATGAGGCTTGTCGTCCGCATAAACCCACAGTCGATGAGTTCCATTTTCGAAACTATAGCGTTTTTCAAGTGGAATATTATATGGTTTCTGGAGTTCAAAGTTTTCTTCTCTTAATGTAATTTCTGTAAACCCTTCTGTTGGTTCATCACCAAAACTCAATAAAAATAAGCTCGAAATAGTACTACTCATTATTATGAAAATGAAGAAATTCATTTTTCTCACCTGCCCGGCCTACTCCGTTCTTTCTTACTCGTCATGGTACATTTATTTATATTAATAAGCTTCATGGAAAAAGACTATGTTTTAGAAAGATGAAAGTGCATGTAATTAATTTAAAAATATGAGATTTTTAACTTCAGAGATTAGATATAGTACAATTATGATTAGGTATAAATTTGGAAATATTGTATTTGGAAATCTCATTTTTTGGTAAACGTTATGTTACAACTAATACTTAGTTAATTATCGTCGTGATTATTATACAATAAAATTGGAAACATTGCATTTGGATTTTTACCCACTTTACCTAATCCAATGATCTATTATCCCTTGAATTTTTCTTGTTTGTCGTTCAAGGTAGAGTTTTTCTTCCGTGACCAAATTTTAAAAAAAGAAGTAACCAACTCCTGGTATATCGCCCGACCACAGACTCAATATTTATATTTTTTTATTGTAATTTATATGATAATTTTTGCATTTTAATATATTCAATAAAAATATCATTTTTTTATTTTTAGAAATAATTTGTTTTTATGATTTTTATTTTATTTTTTAATAAAATGTTTTATAATCATTCAAAATCTAAGGTTTTAATCAAATGGTGTCACATGAATTGAATCAAAAAAGTAGTAAAAAAATTAAAATTTAATTTTCTTGTTTACGTATTTTATGCCTCATTTATTTGTACCGATTAAAAATTAAAATTTTAATCACTCAGATTATTAGCTCATAACTATGTATTTAATTTTTTGTTTGAATCCAATCATTTAGATCTCAATAAGTGTACTACTCTCATGCTTTCTTTTTTACGCGGATATGACTATTGCAAAGTACTTCATCCAATCATTTTTAATTTATTATTTTATATCTACTTTATCCTTGTTATTAAATATTATTTATTATCTAATAATTAAATGACTTATAATAACTAATTAGATGTGACATAATAAAATTACTATGAAAAGTACGAGAAAATTGCATCCCATTGACCCAAATATGGGTGGCTTTAGATATTTGACCCTAAATAAGAATGTCTTTGAAGAATAGTCTTCCTTACTTTTTAATATACTAAAAGTACCATTTTTCCCCTCTACACCTCAAATATATTTTTAAACTTTCCATACTCATTTATCTCTCAAATTTTATTTTTTATTAATTTTACTTTTTTATTTTTCCTTTACTTTTATTATTCTACTTTTTTCACTTTTTTATTTTTTCCTTTAAATTTATTAATCTGTTTTTTATTATTTTCAGTTTTTATTTTTTCCTTTAGCTTTATTTTCATGTTTTAATTTATTTATTTCAACTTTTATTGTTTTTCTCTTTTTCTTTTTTCTCAACCACTATCTATTTCTTCATTTTTCCCTTTTTTTTAATTAATTTATTTTTAACCTTTATTTAGAGTTTTTCTTATTTCTCTTTTTTTTCCAGATTTTTCTCAAATGTTGATTCTCGTTGTTATCTTTTTCCTCATTTCTCAAATAATCTTTCTCTTGTTCCTCTTTCTCTTCAGCCGATTTCACTCAAATCTTCAAGCTCCATTAACAGAAGAAAAAAAATGGATGTTGTTTCTGCTGAAGAAATAGAGCGTCTCTCAGTGGATGTTGATTTCAATTCTTCGAGACTTCTGCCTTCAAACTTAATTGACATCATTGTTAATGTAAGTTTCTACTAAATTCAGTTTACCACTAACATGTATTTTACATCAATGTCTGAAGAATTTTCTGTCAGTCTATTTCACCCTATTTGGTGAAATCCTGCAGGAGATTAGCAACTGCAAGCTTCTTCTTCAACTGTGAGTATAGTACCATTTCAATTTAGTTTGTTTAATTTCTTCATTACTTTGAACTGGAACTTTGAAAAATCTAATATTTACTATAGGAATCTATCTGAGAATCTTTCAGAAGGAGAAATACCACAAAACATATACAACTTGTCAAACCTTGTATATCTTGACTTACATCATAACCAATTGAATGACAGTATTTCATCAACCATTGGAAATTTGTCTAACTTGCATTTTTTGTATTTATCAGAAAATACATTGTCTGGATCAATACCTGTTGCCCTTGAGGATTTGCAAAATTTAACTCATTTTAATTTATCTTATAACCTTCTATCTGGTGTTATTCCCTCAATTGAGAGCATCCAGAAGTTTGGACCCTCAGCGATTTTTCATAATTCTGATTTGTGTGGTGATTCTTTAGAAGTTTCATGTTCTACCGATGGCACTACTTTTGCAAAAAGGAAACCAAAATTAAGTGCCTCAGCTATTATTGCTATTGTCGCTACTACAATAATTCTTTCAGGCATTTGTTTGATAACCATCATCAATATGAAGGCTCGACGGAGAAGGAGGAGAGAAGACAGAGCATTCGTTGTAGAAAACACGTCATTGACTTCAACAGATTCAAATGTCATTATAGAAAAGTTGGTTCTTTTCAGCAAAACTTTGCCTTCAAAATATAAGGACTGGGAGGCTGGTACAAAAGTCTTGCTAGACAAAGAGTCTTTGATTGGTGGTGTCACAATTGGATCAGTTTACAAAACTTCCTTTGAAGGTGGTGTATCAATAACAATGAAAAAACATATTGAAACCTGTGTTGATCAAAAGAATATTAGTAACAATTTGCATTTGATGTTTATAATCAGAGTACAATAATTTTCTAAATTAAGTCTTGCCCATGAGACAAGAATTGCACATATGTTAATAATCTAATCAGTGCAATTAAAGAATAAACTTTTGCCTCTTGGGAAAAAGTTTTCAACTTCAACAGTATAGCATTTATACAACAATTTTCTAAACTAAGTCTTGCCCATGAGGCAAGAGTTCCATCTATGTTAATAATCTAATCAGTGCAAATAATGGATAAACTTTTGCCTCTTAGGCAAAAAATTTTAATTTCAATAATTTTCTAAACTAAGTCTTGCCCATGAGGCAAGATTTGCATATTTGTTAATAATCTAATTAGTGTAATTAAAGAATAAACTTTTGCCTCTTGGACAAAAGTTTTCAATTTTAGCAATTTTTTAAATTAAGTCTTGCCTATAAGGCAAGAGTTGCATATATGTTAATAATCTAATCAGTGTAATTAAAGAATAAACTTTTGCCTCTTGGGCAAAAGTTTTCAATTTCAACAGTATAGCATTTATATAAACTAAGTCTTGCCTATGAGGTAAGAGTTGCATATATGTTAATAATCTAAGCAGTGCAATTATAGAATAAAGTTTTGCCTCTTGGGCAAAAGTTTTCAATTTCAACAGTATAGCATTTTTATAATAATTTTCTAAACTAAGTCTTGCCCACGAGGCAAGAGTTGCATATATGTTAATAATCTAATCAGTGCAATTAAGGAATAAACTGTTGCCTCTTGGGCAAAAGTTTTTAATTTCAATAATTTTCTAAACTAAGTCTTACCCATGAGGTAAGAGTTGCATATATGTTAATTATCTAATCAGTGCAATTAAAGAATAAAATTTTGCCTCTTGGGCAAAAGTTTTCAATTTTAACAATTTTCTAAACTAAGTCTTACCTATGAGGCAAAAGTTGCATATATGTTAATAATCTAATCAGTGCAATTAAAAAATAAATTTTTGCCTCTTGGACAATAAATTTCAATTTCAATAATTTTTTAAACTAAGTCTTGTCCATGAGACAAGAGTTGCATATATGTTAATAATCTAATCAGTGCAATTAAAGAATAAACTTTTTCCCCTTACACAAAAAATTTTAATTTCAAGAGTATAACATTTGTACAACAACTTTCTAAACTAAGTCTTTCCCATGAGGAAAGAGTTGCATATATGTTAATAATCTAATCAGTGCAATTAAAGAATAAACTTTTGTCTCTTTTACAAAAGTTTTCAATTTCAACAGTATAGCATTTGTACTTGTTCTCATCGTCCCTCTTTATGTTTGTGTATGTGCCTGAATTATTTTCATTCATCATGTAAAGATACGATGGCAACCTGTTGTAGTTCTCTTCTGCGGTTCCTCTTATCACCGTATAGGTATGTTGTATCGCTCGCCATCCTTTGTTGTAGGATATGATTATTTCGTATTTCCTTCTCATTTCATCTACCACCAAGTTTAGTGTGATTACATTACTAGAGTCATGCACAAGATCTGGTATGTAGTAATATATGACCTTTGATGTTGCATTCCTATGGTCGGACGTTATGAAATCAACTGAGCAACTGTGAGCCTTTTCATATGTAGTAACTTGAAAGAGCAAAGAATCGATAATCTTTGAGCCATGAAACCGCCACACGCAGTTGTCGTCCAAACATCGCAGTGAATATCTTGTTGTGCTTGATTTGATAACCTTAACTTGGATGTTGTGTGTAATGCAATGTTTAACATGCATGTCATCATATTTTGCTTGTCAATAAAGATCGACTTGGCATTTACCTCATTCAAAGAGGCACTGTGTCTCAAGAGAGTGGTCTCGACTTCAAGTATCCTCTTCTTTTTTTATCATACCCTCTTAATCTTGGATGGCTGCCCTATTTCTTCAGTTATTGCAGCCTCTAATATTGGTTTGATAACCTGTAACTCGTTATTTCTATCAATAATTTCAATTGATTGTCCCATATTGTATTGTTCAATACTCATTTTCTTTTTTTATTCATTCCAAGCACAAGCCTTTTGAAAAATGAAACAACAAAAGATTAGTAACAATTTAATTTAGAATATATATCTTCAACATGTAAAATCATTAAAGAGTAAGCCATAGTCAACTATTGCCCATGAGGCATAACTGTCAAAGTCTTGCCTCTAGGGCAAGAGTTATAGGTCAACTGCCAAATTATTACAGACTATGACAGTGTCAACTCTTGTCCATGGGGTATAACTATCTCAATTTTGCCTCGGGGGCAAAAGTTATAGGTCATCTGCCAAATCATTATAGACTAAGGCAGTGTCAACTCTTGACCATAAAGCATAACTTGAAATGTATAGAAGAATTCGATGATGCTAAAATCTCACTTGAAACTCTGAATAACACACACTATAGGGGTTATTCTGAGAGGGTTATTTACTTCAGATATATGTTGCAAGTGATTCAACATAGGTTATCAACTCAATACTCTGATAGTATAGCCTTGAAAGAGAATGATGTACTGACTATGACTGAGAAGTGGAGCAATATTGAAGAGAGCATGTTACAATAAAAATTTAAGACTTTGTGCATAAGCTAGGTGATTCAAACCCCATGTATTTTAGTGCAGTTATGAAAGAAAAAAAGTAACAAGAATCTTATTTAGTTTTTAAACTAATAATCTTATTATTTTAGTATTTGCTTTGCCTTTCAAGTTTTTGATTAATGCTTTATTGAATATATTTTTTGCCTCACCGGATACATCCAGGAAATTTTCTTTTGGCTTGTAAAATCTTGTAGATAACCATGGCTAACCCAAACGGGATCATTTATTATTTTGTCAAATCACCTCAACACCCAATGGTTCACGCCCACGGTCAAGGGACTGAATATAGCAAACATAATGGATATTCTAATGTGCCAAGACTGAAGTTTTCTAATAAAGGGTTCTGGGAGGTGTGTGGAAAACTAAGCAACCGTGTCATATTCAGGGGATTCCTGTGTTGTGTCACTCAGCAGAAACATGCGATACTGAGACAAAAGAAGTTTCCAGAAACACTGGTGATTATTTCAACATATCTAGGTAAGCATGGTTCAACAACAAATGGTCAATGAATATAAATATGATGCGTGTTCAATAATTAAGGATTTTTTGTAACACTGAAAAGTTGTATAATAGTAACCTTGTTACCTAAAGTGTCAAATCCTACTATCATTAGAGAGTTTAAACCCATTTTCAGTTACTCTATGTTATATAAACTAATAGCTAAGGTGCTCTATCTTAGAATCAACAAGTTAGTACTTCTTTAATCTCTAAAACATAGGCTGGATTCATCTGAGATGGAAAACACAGTATTTCCCTCCAAGACCAAACCTTCGCAACTACTCAAACACAATTATAATCGCAATAACAAACACCCCACAAACTGTTCGACACAATTCCTCATCATTTTCTAATGCTAATTATACCACTAGTTTGAAATACTTGGAACTAATTTCTTGTATTATCTTGACCTTATACATTTGGCCTTCCCAAAATATGTTACGATCAATGTTATCTCTCATATTAATGGTCTTTATCTCCAAGACCAACCCCCATAACTATTCAAATACAGTTAAAACCGCAATAACAAACTGCCCACAACTCTTCGACGGAATTCCTCAATGGTAAATATGTTACTACAACAACAGCATATCCCAAGTTCAGCTTACGTTCACCTTCCTAAAAATCAAATCAATATGCTAATTATATAGCGAGCTAAAATTACCACAATGCATCAATAAGATAAAATTACCACTACAATGAATTTTGATGATGAAATGCATACCTAAAGAAACCTTACGGCTAAAGTCAATTCTGAAAATTTTTGAAAGTCGATTCTTGAATTTAGAAGAAAGCGATTTAACAGCAATATTTTGGAGGTTGATTCTGGAATTTGGAAGAAAGAGAGGAAGAAAGAGATTTAATAGAGAATATTTGGAGGTCGATTCTGGAGGGTATTTTCGTCCAAAAGAATATGACTTAACAAGTAAAGGCTATTTTAACAAAGCTTTTTATTTGGGGCTAAAATTTAAAAGTCACCCTAATTTGGGTCTATATTTGAGAATTACCTGAAAAGTACTTGTGAAAAAAAATAAGTGAGCCCATATAAGTCGTCAAATTAATTTAAAAAACAAGAGTTAACTTATCGTTTTGTCTCTATTTTACATTTTTTATGAAATGTTATTAATTTTCTAATGCTTAGATGACCTATAATAATTAATTGTGGATGATATAGTAAAATCACGATTGAAGCAGTGAAGCAAACATGTCATAAATGACTCATAATAACTAATTAGAAGTGAAATAATAAAAAAATTATAAAAATTACTTGTCAAAAAGAAAATTAAGTGGGTCTCATATAAGACATCAAGTTAATTTAAAACATCAAAAGTTAAGTTATCACTTTATGTCTATTTTATTTTTTTATTAAATATTATTAGTTTTTTAATAAGAGGCTAAGTTAGCAGTTACGACTGCTAAGACAGCAGCGTTTGAGAGACTTTATTCGGGTTTAGAGGAAAGAGGCGGGGAAAAAAGGTTGTACAGGCTTGCCAAAACTAGGGAGCGTAAGGGTTGGGATCTGGACCAAGTGAAGTGCATTAAAGGAGAGGATGAAAAAGTTTTAGTAGAGGACGTTCTAATTAAGAAAAGATGGCATTCGTATTTCCATAAGCTCCTGAACGATGAGGGGGACAGAGGTATTGTGTTAGGGGAGTTGGATCACACTAAGCAGCCTTGCGATTTCGGCTACTGTCAGCGTTTTAAGGTCGAGGAAATATGTGAGGATATTCGCAAAATGCGAAGAGGCAGGGCGAAGGGGCCCGATGAGATTCTAGTGGACTTTTGGAAGTATGCTAGCGGAGCGGAATTGAGGTGGCTAACCCATTTGTTTAACAATATTTTCAAGACCGCTAAGATGCCCGAGGCGTGGAGATGGAGTACGGTGATTCCTTTATATAAGAACAAGGGAGACATTCAAAGTTGCAACAACTACCGTGGTATTAAGTTGTTGAGTCACACGATGAAGATCTGGGAGAGGGTGGTGGAGCGGAGGTTGATAAAGATAATGCCTATTTCGGAGAATCAATTTGGATTTATGCCTGGTCGATTGACAACTGAGGCAATTCACCTTGTGCGGAGGCTGGTAGAACGATTTAGAGAGAGGAAGAGGGATCTGCACTTGGTGTTTATCGACTTGGAAAAGGAGTATCACAAGGTTCCTAGGGAGGTTCTATGGAGATGCTTGGAGGCGAGAAGGATACCAGTGGCGTACATCCGTTCGATTAAGGACATTTATGAGGGGGCGAAGACTCAGGTAAGGACGGTGAGAGGGGATTTCGGGCACTTTTCGGTCTTGACAGGGCTGCACCAGGGATTGACTCTTAGCCCATTCCTATTCGCCTTGATGATGGATGTGTTGAAGCAAAATATACAAGGGGAGATTCCTTGGTGTATGCTCTTTGCGGATGATGTAGTTTTGATTGATGAGTCGCGCCGAGGTGTTAATGATAAGTTGGAGGTTTGGAGACAGACCCTGGAATCTAAAGGATTCAGGTTGAGTAGGACCAAGACAGATTACTTAGAGTGCAAGTTTAGCGACTTGAGGCAAGAGGACAATGTGGTGGTGCAGTTGGAGTCGCAGGCGGTTTGTAGGAGGGATAGTTTTAAGTATCTTGGGTCTATGATCCAGGGGAATAGAGATATTGATGAGGATGTCTCCCATCGTATTGGGGAAGGTTGGACGAAATGAAGGCTTGCCTCAGGAATTTTATGCGATAAGAAGGTGCTTCTTAAGCTTAAAGGTAAATTCTACAGAGCTGTGGTCCGGTCGGCCATGTTATATGGGGCGTAGTGTTGGCCTGTTAAGAATTCTCACGTCCAAAAGTTGAAGGTTGCGGAAATGAGAATGTTGCATTGGGTGTGTGGATTTACGAAGGCGGACAGGGTCAGGAATGAGACTATTCGGGAGAAGGTGGGAGTGGTTTCGGTGGAGGATAAGTTGTGGGAAGTGAAGTTGAGATGGTTTGTCCACGTGATGAGAAGGAGCACGGATTCCCCAGTCCGTAGATGTGAGAGGTTGGCCTTGGAGGATTTCAAGCGGGGTAGGGGTAGACCAAAAATGTATTGGTGAGGAGTGATTAGACGTGACATGGAACAATTACAGCTTACTGAGGACATGACCCTATATAGGAAGGTTTGGAGGAAGAGTATTAAACTAGAAGGCTAAGGTGGGAGGTCGAGTCGTAGTCCGTAGTTAGGAGGTTTAAGGATATCTTGGTTGGGAGTTCCAGTTATGGGGGAGGGGGTCCTTGGGTTGTTAATTATACTTCTTCTTCTTTTTTTTGTGAATGTTGGTTCTTTTGTTACTTTAACATATTGCTTGCCTTTTGGTTAATTATACTTTATTTTTGTGGATGTTGGTTCTTTGTTCTTTATCATGTTGCACGACTGTTGGTCTAAGGTCTTTTGTCTTAAGCCGAGGGCCTATTGGAACAGCCTCTCTACTCCTTTGGGGGTAGTGATATGGACTGCGTACATTTTATCCTCCCCAGACCCCACTATGTGGGAATATACTGGGTTTGTTGTTGTTGTTGTATTATTAATTTCTTAATACTTAAATGACTTATAATAATTAATTAGGAATTATATAGTAAAATCACGATTTAAGCAACTGAAGTAGATACGTCACAAATGATTATTTTACCTTTATTAATTAAATATTATTAATTTTTAAATATATAAATATCTTATAATAATTAATTAGAGCTAATATAATAAAATAGCAGAACAAATACATCGACGGAGTGGAGCTTGCCCGCTAACTCGCTCTTATGTAATAAGATGATCTCTCAATGTGTGATAGAAATAATACACCAAATGAGTCCTCGATGTGTGGTAAAATAACTAATTTCAATATAAATTATTCCACCATTTATCCTTACCAAACACGGCATAAAATCAGCTTAAAATTAATTTCAAAATTAGTTATCTCTTATTTTTCATATCGAACAAACTCTTAAGATAGTTTGATATAAGAGACTATCGGAAATGATTTTAGGATAAAATATAAAATTATTCTATTTATTACAAATTATTCTATTTTCGACAATCCGTTTTGCCTATTTATATATTTTTCTATAATTTAATATGACGGCTTGTTATTTTACAATAATAATTTTATTTTGAATTCGAAAAGCTCTCGATTCAAAATTATAAAGATATTGATTCTTTATATTTTTAATAATATAGCATGAAGAAGGTCCATGTTCTGTTCAATCATTAATGGCTAGTGAAAATTTCAAATAGATTTTTATATTAAAATCAATAAATTATGAAAAAGCTAAAAAAATAAATAAATATAGAGTTTCATTGCAAAACAAAATTAAAAGATCAATCAACCAATAAAAAAAATCTCTTTTAATAAAATTTCTAAAATTGAATGGATACTCACCAATCTGCACCCAATATTTACCTTAAAGATTATTAGTTTTGGTAATAATTATTTTTACCTACTTTTTACATTAAACTAACATACTAAACTAAGATTCAATAATAAATGAGGTAAAAATGCGCAATAATTACATATTTGTCGTCATTGCTTCTCTCTTCACGATCTTCATCTTCAAAGTTCGCTAATCGCATTCAATTTCCTTCTTCTTCAATAGCTTCTTAATTCAGACAAATTATTTTACTTTGAGCATAAAATTCAAAACCTGTACTATTTGCATAACAAAAAGAAATAGATTAGGATATACGCACTAAGTTAAAAAGAAAAAAAATATTTGTATAACAGGATAAGTTAAATCTTAATGCGTGTCAAACAAATAAAACCTCGTTTAGATGAGATGGAGAAAAAATTATAAATTTTGTATATAATAATTTGTTGTTTCTACCCAAGTTTTTCATCCTTTTTATTTTATTTTTTCAACCAATTTACTCAAATATTTTTATCTAAAAGATAAAAAAAAAAAAAATCTAACTATTACACGATTCTCTGTGATATATGTTTTGGAGAAAGTAAAATATTCAACTCAAAAATCAAGAGAAAAATCATATGAATAAGATAAATAATTTTTTATATTGAGTAAGGAAGAATCTAGCTAGCTATTATTTTAAAATCTTTTTAAAAATATGGCTAATAACATTTTTCAAATGATTTTATGATGCTTCTGATTGTACCATTTATTTAGAAAAAAATTGTTGATAATGTTGTAAGGTCTATCACAAAACTTATTTGCGGTCATTTTTTCATACCGATGTGTTATTATATCTAAATATTTATAAATCTCTAAGAAATAGCTTTTTTTTTTTACTATTAGAGATCTGCCAAGTAACATCGGTAATGTCATTCGAAAAAATATTATTAGCCATAGCTTTGAAAAAAAATTAAAGAAGAACCCTTGAAGAAATTGGAGTATGATTGAAGAAAAGAGGTGAAGAATGAGGTGAAGAAACAGACTAAATTCAACATTATTATTTATAGAAAAATTTTATATACTGATTAATTAACTTTCTAAGATTATTATATTGTGTTAATGTTCAAATGATAATATTATTTATAGGAAATTTTAAATATTGATTAACTAACTTTCTAAGTTAAAATATTATGCTAGATTTTCTTACTATGAATTTTGTTACTACTAAAATGGTAAGACTATTTATAGGAAAATTTTGAATACTGAATAATCAACTTTTTAAGATTGTAATATTGTGTTAAAGTTCAAATAATAACATTATGTATAGAAAAATTTTAAATACTGATTGACTAACTTTCTAAGATCATAATATCATGCTAGATTTTCTTACTGAATTGTGTTACTACTAAAATGGTAACATTATTTATAAGAAAATTTTGAATACTCATTACTCAACTTTTTATGATTATATAATATTGTGTTAATGTTCAAATAATAACATTATTTATAGAAAAAATTTGAATACTGATTAACTAGCTTTCTAATATTATAATATTGTGCTAGATTTTCTTACAATGAATTGCGTCACTATTACAATGGCAACATTATTTATAGGAAAAATTTAAATACGACTTTGAGCTAAAAGTGACAAAAGAGTTTGAAAATGAAGTGTAAGTGACTCAAGTTTTAATAATTGAGTGTAGGTGATAATTACTTTATTCTGGATTAAGAAAGTTAGGTAAGTTTGAGAATAACCCACAAGTTTTTAAATTTATACTTTGATCCAAATGTTTACCTAATATAACAAAAAACGGAGGAAAAAAAGGCATGTTTCTCTCTCTTCTCATCCATTGTTGTTTGCTCTCTCTTAGCATTTTTTGTTGTTCATTGTTGTTGCTGTTTTATTCATCATCTTCTACTTCATTATCATCATCTTCTACTTCATTATCATCTCCATCTTCTTCTTGTTGACCATTATTGTTGTTGTTGTTATCGCTACTGCTAGGGCTGGGCATATTTTGGTTTAAACCGAAAAAATCGAACTAAAATTTAATTTTAGTTTGTTCTTTTGGTTTTTTGGATTGGTTTCGATTTTAAATTTTAGAAATTTGATTAAACGCTTTCGTTTTTGGATTTACAAAAAAAAGAATTTGGATAAACCGAAAACCGAAATTATATAAATAATATATTATAATATACATATAATTTAATATATATGTAAATATACTAAAAATATAATATAATCTGATATAACATATAAATATATAAATTTTAACATTTAGTAACCCTAAATCCTAATATACTGCTTTGCTTTAGACCCTAACACTAACGTAAAGGCTGCAGCAGTGCTCAACTATCCTCAGTTCGTCAATTCATTTGAAATTTCAACATCACCAACGACAGTTGTTTGCTTAGTTCATTTGCTCAGTTCATCACTACCGTCGGCAGTCGCTGCCGAGTGCGGCCACTGACATCACGCCAACGACGATGACTCAGCAAGGTCGATATTTATGGTTATTTCATGCATGTTGAATTAATTATATTTGGGAATGAAAAATAGGTTTGAAAAAAAGATTATTTTTCTATAAAAATCACCAATTTTAAATGCTCACTACTTTAATCTTTTAAATCGAAATAAAAATCTGAAATAACCGAACTGGATTTGTAAAAACCAAACCAAAATGAAATAATTTTGGTTTGGTTATGGTTTTCATTTTCGTCAATCCGAAAATCAAAAAATCGAACCGATATACAACAATCAAATCAAACAAACCGAATCCCTACCCCTAGCTACTGCTGCTATTTGACCAATTTCTTATGTCAAATTTTATTTCATACATCACTTTCCACTTTGACATTACTTCACAGGAGACTTTGGTAAGCCAAATTATAATTTTTAGTTAAATTTGTCATCTGAATAACTGTTATTATGTTGTTTTTTCAACAATAGATGGAACGCGAACATGAATGCAATATAAGAGACATCTGTTTAAACAGATGAATCATCTGTTGCGACAGATGAGCCATCTGTTGCAATGGAAGACATATGTTGGATTCATGTTTATAGTTCTATAGTGTCGTAACATGAATTGAATAAAATGGATCATCTGTTGCAATATATAACACATATGTTACAACATACTAGTTAACTGTTGCAACAGGGTAAATATCTATTGCAACAGATTTGTAACCAGTTGCAACAGAAACTGAACTCGATTCAAACAGACGTGTTGCCTGTGACAACAGATTAATAACCTATTGTAATAGAACCAGAACTCAATTCCAACAGATGCGTCATCTGTTGCAACAGATGTATAGTCTATTGTAACATATGATTCATCTGTTACAACAGATGACCCGTCTGTTAAAATTAGCTTTAGGAGCGTAACATAAATCCCAATAGGTAAGTAATTTGTTGTGACTGATCATTTACTTGTTGCAACAGATTACACATTTGTTGGGATTCATGTAACAGCACTATGAAATCACTATTAATTTTTTTTTAACAAATGACTTTATTTAGGTACCACTAATGGAGGGATCAATAACAATAGGGGTGGATTATCATGGTCAATGGATCGAGAAGAACAATCAATATGTATGACGTTGGAAGGAGGGTGAAATGCTAGAAATGATAGCTATGACAGTCCAAAGTGATGTTTCATATGATGATTTTTTGAACTTAATCATCATCTATTACAGACTGAATTGTCAACCGGAAGAACTCATCATCAGCTATATGCACAACTCCTTTGAAAATCAGAGGGTACTACCTTTTAAAATAACCGATCAGGTTTAGTTGCATGCTTATCTTAGTGATTTATCCAAGATGGTGTTAAGGGTGTACGTGGTTGAAAAGAAGAGAGAGAATAAGAACCAGAATGTAGAAGAACAAAAACAATAATACATATTTGATGATAGGTTGGATGATCTAGACATGAATATTCCAGATGATGATCAAACACCTACACCTGTTGATGCGACCAATACGGTGGACAGTTCTTCTCGATCGACACAGTATGTCAATCGTAAAGACAATGAGACTGACTTTTACAAGGGAATGTTATTTAAGGACAAGAAAAAACTATCTACTACTTTGTTTATTTCTTGCTTGAAAAAAGATTTTAGAATAATGAAGGTGATTAATTCGAGCAAAGTCTTTTGCTACAAATGTGCTAATTCGAACTGTAAATGGTAGTTGATAGCGATGAAGTTCTTAAGTTCTGACAGATTCGTCATTCATAAACATGAAAAGTATCTCACATGTGGTTCGGAGCACATTTCGGGCTAAAATTCTCATGCCACAGCAAAGGTCGTTGGTGAATATTTCAAGAATAGATTCCTCGATGGCAAAGACCCTTCTACCAGGGTTATGGCCAATCAACTCCTTACGGAATTGGAAGATATATATGGCTATGGGTATTGCCAAGGACTTGTTTAGGGGGAGACACGAGCATGGGTATGCAGTCCTCGATGCCTACCGTTACATACTTGAGTCCACAAATCCCGGTAGTAAGATGGCGTTGCATGTTGATGAAAACGGAAGGTTCAAGTACTTTTTTGTATCCTGCGGTGCTTGAATTCAAGGTTTTCAACATTTGAAAAAAGGCATAGCCGTCGATGGTACCTTCTTGAGGAGCAGGCATAATGGAGTTCTGCTAGCGGTGGTGGCGTAGGATGCGGAGAATCACATCTTTCCTGTCGTTTTTTGTGTAGCGGACAAGGAATGTTATGCCTCTTATGGATATTTTTTTGAACAACTGCGAAGATGCGTCGAAGATACTGGAGAGTTGTGTTTTGTTTCGGATAGACATCCCAGTATTCCAAAGATGGGTTCAATTTTCTTCATTTCAGCTCACTTTGGTTGTTGCATCAGGCATCTTGGAGAGAACATTCAGACCAACTTTCACAACGAAAGGGTCGTGACCATTTTTTTTATAGAGCAGCTAAAGCATATAGTAGATAGGAGTTTTTAGATAATTTCAATCAAATAGCGGATATGCATCCCAAGGCAGCAGAACATCTCATATATGTCGGTTTCAAGAGATGGAGGCGGGCATTCTATTCAGCAAATATGTAAATTCTTATGAATTTAATGTCTTATTTAAGTTATAAGTTTAGTATGATGTCATACTAAGTGATTCTTTTGTATAGGTACAATATTATGACATCAAACATAGCTGAATCGGTGAATTCATTATTTGGTGATGAAAGAGAATTTCCTATCATGGCTTTGTTTGAAATAATAAACAAGAAGTATGGCTAATTTTTTCATGAAAGGCGTGTATAGTTTGAGGACACAGATATCCCATTCGTTCTAGAAGCAGAAAAATAATATCAACGAACATCAGTCTAGAGAATAGGTTATTATCTCATCAAATAGCAAATTACAAGTTCAGTATCAATGGTCATGGTGATGTTTCCACGGTGGATCTTTAAAGAAGATCTTGTACGTGCAGAGTTTCTGACTTGGACAAAATACCCTGTCCACATGTTATGGCAGTGCTTCGAGCTCAATATGGTGTAAAATATGGAACTAAAATTTATGAGTACTCCTCTCCATATTATTCGGTGGAAAAACATACAATGGCATATAGTGGTCAATCACTCTGGTGCCTCCCAAAGAATCTTGGGTTGTTCCTGCAAATCTTTTAGGGAGATTAATACCTCCTTCATATATTGAACCAACCACTATCAAACCGGGAAGAAGGTCATATAAGAGGAGGCGTGGAGTCGGAGAATCATTTCTATCAAAAAGAAACAAGTTCTCCGTATGTAAGTGCATTGGCCACAAAAGAACTACATGCCCGGATCGTAATTCACCATGCTCATTGTAATTGTAAAAACTTGTCTTGTGTTTGTTGTGGACTTTTATATATTTTACTCATTGCTGTGAATGTAAATATTATCATTTATTATATAAAATATCCCTTTTAATAACTTCTACATCAATAAAAAGAGGCAAAACAGGAATTAAATACAACAAACCACAAAATTATTTTCAACAGATTACCCATCTATTGCAACAGATGAACATTAATTGGAAGAACACAGTACAGTTCATCAAACTGGAATGTTTTCCTCCAATAGATGATAAATCTGTCGCAGCAGATGGATAATATATTGATCAAAACCCAACCGATGACCAATCTATTCCAACATATGGTCTATCAGTTGAAAGAACTCAAAAACCAAAATTACAATTGCTACTGAGTTCAAAATTGCTCCTTACCTCTTAACCATCGATATGTTTATATGTTTAGAAGAAGAAATAGACAAAATAAAAATCAAATAAGAATTAAAAAGTCAAAGTTGATCAAAAATAATTTTTTCATTAAACGAAAAACAAAATACATTAGGTATAGAGCCGATATAGAAAAATTAAAAAACATATGCTAAAAGGAAGAATACGTTCTATTTATTATCATCATCATCATCATTATTATTGTCAGCCGGTCAATAGTCAACCAGCAGCAGCGGGCCCTCATCAGCCTCTGTATCTCTCTGAACATCCTTTCTCTCACGACGACCAAATCCCTCTGCAGGTCGTTAACCTACCTCTGAAGTTCCCGCACGGTATCGCGCAGAATATCAATGTCCCAAATAAGATCATCCATATCTAGAACACACATGATTTGACAAAAAATGTAAACACAAAAGTATAGAAAAAAGTCTGAATGTAAAACAGCGTATACTACAAACTGGTAGATTTACACAAAAACAAATTAGCTCAACGAGAAAGGAATATGCTCTTTGAATAGAAGTGGTTGAAGATGTTATACGAAAAGACAAAATGAAAGAAATAAATAAAAGTAGAGTAGAATAAAGATCAATGAGGGACCTATTTATAGAGGATTGAATCTGAATGTGTTAGGTAAAAAGGCACGACTGTTCAGCTCCATTGTATTAATTACATTCAAAATGCTGGTTTTTTATTTTCTGTGAAAAATCATGACTTTTTCTTTTACATTCAAACTTCTCACCTTTTCAAAATGGCTGAGACTTAATAACAACTGTTATTATTGAGCTGCTGCAATAGATCGCCCATCTGTCATATTAGATAACCCACTGTCGCAACAGATTTACCATCTGTTGTAACAGATAGTCTGTATGTACAATAGATGAGACATCTGTTGCAACATATGGATTATCTATTGTGATAGATAGACCATCTATTGGAGGAGATATTTTGATTTTTTCTTACAGTTGATTCATCAGTTGCAACAGATGGAGAATTTGATTTAATTAGCTGTTTTAAATGTGTTAGACAAAAATTCATGACTATTCACCTCTTTTTTAATAGTCATTATATACTTTAATTAATCAAAATTGGTGAATATTTTATTATATAAATATATTTAAAAATAAAAATGGTGAAAAGTCACGATTTGTAGCACTTGTTTTTTCTTGAAGGGCAAGTGGTCATTTGACATTGAAGATGGTTACCCTTTGAGCCTCTGTAGTCTTGTACACTACTTAACGATGAAAAGTGAAGAATAAACACTGTTTGACATTGACGGGGTAGGAAGAATAAGGTGCGTGCAGATGAATGGATCCACTTTCATACGTGGGAGTTATGTATTATTGATCAGGCTATCGAGACAGACACACATAAAGTATAATGATTTTGTGAATGTAGTTTTTTACCGATTAGACATTGATCTTTCAAACTAGATTCTGCATTTTACAGTTTAGTTTATAGTTACAAACTAATAAGGACAAAGCATTCCAAGACAGTGGTGTTGATACCTTGTTACAATTTAATGGCGGTTTTGCGCATGTTTATGTGTCAAGTTTAGAGAAGAGTTCATGTTTTTGGCGGCAACGTAAATATCCAATAGTGATTAGACCGATTTTAATGGTGCAATAGAATTTTGAAAGGCCTCCAAAGCCCCGCACTATAGCAAACAAGAATGGAAAACCAATAAACATTCCCCTGGTCCAAATTTATATGAATGGGTTACTTGAGGAGACTATTATACAACAGAAGGTGCTTGGGATAATACCTTTATGGGGAAGGAGAGGTGGAGAAGATTATCAATCATCTCAAACCTTGTTTAAGAGGAAACACAGAGAAGCAAGTAAGGAACTTCTAGTGAATCAGGCCAATGAAATTGACTTGAGAGATGAAAAAACTGAATGAGCTTCAAATACGGAAGTGTATCCAAATATTAAAATTCGTCAGTCATTCATGAAAAATAAAAATGCTCAAGAGGACTGGAGCTGGACACTTTATTAGGGACTGTGACTAGTGAGCATGACCTTAATGAAGACTCACAAAGTGCAGGACCATAACTCTAAGGAAGCATCTTGGCGAGCACAGGGATTGGTAAGATTTTTAGTCAAGAATAAAACCTTAACCAACAACTCTAGAAGTAAAAATAAAGGAAGCCAAGGCGTCAATTTCTGAAGTCTAACTTGCATCCCATGCCTTCTGTTTGTGGTTCTAATTAGGTCAATGACAGTAGAAACAAAAAGGTCTAAAGTTAGGCATAAATCCCATGCCTTGTTGTTTCCACTACCTTTGACCAGAACAGAGTCATAAACAGGAGGCATGGGATGCAAGTTTAACTTGGGAAATTACCACCTTGACTTAATCCCTTATTTTTACTTCAGAAGTTATTGGTTCAGGTTTCATTCCTGACCAACAATCCATACCACCATCGGTGCTCGCAAAGCTGAAACCTTAGAGCTTTGATTTTGCATTTTGTGGGTCTTCATTCAGGCTATGCTATCTAGTTGCAGTCCCCTAACAAAGTGCACAGCTCCAATCCACTTCAGTATTTTTTTTTTCAAAATTGACTGATAAATTTTTATTTTTGGATACATTTTCACATTTGCAGCTCACTCAATTTTTTTTATTTTTCATGTCAATTTCCTCAGCCAGTTTCGCTACACTTTCCTTCCTACCTTATGTTTCTTCTTTAATTAGGTCTGAGTTGATATATGGTCTTCTCCACCTCCCCTTTCCCGCACAGGTATTCTTCCAATTATCTTCTGTTGTATAATAGTCTCTTCAATCAACCCATCCATATATATTTGGATCAGAGCAATAACTGTATTTATTTTCATTCTTGTTTGCAGCAGTGCAAGGCTTCGGAGGCCTTTCAGAAGTCCATTGAACCCTTAAAATTAGTCAAATCACTATTTAAATATTTACACTACCAACAAAAACTTGATCTCTTCTCCAAACTTGACATATAAACATTAGCAAAATCTTCATTAAACCATAAAAGGGTATCGACACCACTTGCTTGGTCCCTCAGCCTTACCAGTTCGAACGTAATAATCTTAACTGTAAAATTCCATATCTTGTTTGAAAGATTAACACCTAATAGGTAAAGAACCAACATTCACAAAATCAGTGTACGAGATGTATGTTTTCACGATAGGTTTGATTAGCAATACATACCTCCCACATATTGTAATGCCTTGAGTCTGCACCCCAGACTCCACATGGCGCTTACGATCCCGAAGGTCCACAAGCTAACCCATGACTGGTACCTGGTGTGAGCACTGAATAATAATACTGTAATAATATGGAACATAGGATGGAATGCCATAAGGTTCATAATCTGAATATTGATATTAATAACCTCTGATAATAATATCTGAAAATTGAATACTATCTGAACTAGTCTAGTCTGAAAAGCCTTTAACTGAATTGTCTGAATATGGAGTTGATAACTACTGAAATAATGATAAATTGAAATACTAAAATATAAGTATATCCTCGATTGATGAGGACTCACTACTAAATCATTTGCTGCTAACTGAATCTAACTAAGTGCGGTCGGGAACCTGAGCATCCAAACCTATGATATGAGACATCATAGTGCAAAGAGAAAGTATATGTCAGTACGTGAAATATATTGGTATGCTAGTTGAGGTAAGGCTGAATGTAAGGGTTCATATGTATGAACAATAACTGTCTGAATGATATATAAAAACTAAATAAGAGTACATGAATAACTGAAACTACTGTGAATATTGAGTATATAATACTGTGCATATACACGTATACTATATCTAAGCTTTAATTGAAGCTGAGTACTCATTTATGATACTGAGTAACTAATATCTGAGATTACTGATAACTGAGTTACTGATACTGAGTGACTGTTTCTGACAGTTCTGATTTTGTAGAACTGAACTGAGTTCTATACTGAGATTGAATACTGAGTACTGAACACTGAAACTGTAACTATGAGAGGTAATCATCTAACCGACATGCCCCAAATAATATAATTGGGGTCCAATCTATAAACCCAGTTAGAAGGGTGTCAGTACCGTGCCACGGGTAAAAACAAGCTAAAAAGTCACCCTCATCTGGAAGGTGCCCTGAATGGGAATGGTGGTACCCTCAACTGGCAGGAAAAATACCTCATCAACCCTCAACTGACAGGTCTATGTCTCAACCTATGCTGGCTACGCAGTTCTGAAATGCAAGGACTGATACTAAAGGTCACACCCTCTACTAGCAGGTGAGCCCCCATCCTTAGGTTCACTTAGTGCTGAATCCTACTCCTATTTGAATGACACTGATTATTATACTGGACTGAAATGGACTAATACTGAGTTTTATTGAGTTCTATAACTGACTGAGTACTACTGATCGTGACATTACTGAGACTATTTTGTAACTACTATATCTCTAGGTAAGCAAACCCCCAAGACTCGATAGCATTAAAAGTAAAGCGTGGCATAATCTTGAAAGCATAATAGTAATTGTTTATTAACAATGTATTCATATATACATTTTGTCAAACACTTGATATACATGAACTTGTACATGAATGAGATCACATAATAACATGTCATGAATTCACTATCCAATGCACTTGAGCATTTTATCAAACACTTTGGGAGCATGCTTATTTCATATAGCAATAAACATATAATAATGTCATGGCTAGTACATTCAACTTGTAATTCAAGGGTTCAACATGAAGATCACATAATTCAACCCACAAACTATCTATTTTTCATGAGACTTGTAATTAATCATGGAATTAAATCTCAAATAATATCATGAACATGAATTCAATCTATTTCAACCATAAAAATCATAAATCTGAGATCTTGTATGTTTAAAAAGGGTTCTTGGACTTCATGGTTGAAAGGAACCCATGAATGAACACCTAACATACCTGAGAAGTTTAATTCTTGAAGGTTCTTGGAGGAGTTCTTGAGAATTGTTCTTGAATTATGGAGGCTAGGGTTTTGCCCTTTTGAGAGAGAATGATTTAATATTGAGAGAAATTGAGTGAATAATGATATAATTGGGTTATTAAGGGTTAAATCTCGTGTTTAGAACTGATTAGGGC
Organism: Capsicum baccatum var. pendulum; assembly: GCA_030864225.1. Classification (NCBI taxonomy): domain Eukaryota; kingdom Viridiplantae; phylum Streptophyta; class Magnoliopsida; order Solanales; family Solanaceae; genus Capsicum; species Capsicum baccatum. The sequence continues at coordinate 58,437,855 of CM061553.1, read as the reverse complement.
CATGGAAAAAGACCCAATTACCCTTGAAAAGTTTTAAAAACTCGAAATTGAAACTGAAAATCCCAATTTTTTTAATGTATTATATTTTCTATAATTAGGATGAGGGTACTTTCTGAAATTGTTTTGGTCAAAGATAATACGCTAGTGTATTTTTGTGAATTTTCATTTGAGAATTTTTTTACTGTGTGGGGTACAACTGAAATGGGTTATTTTGTATTTTCTCATGGGTCATGGGTCATGGACAGTGGCGGAGTCAAGAAGTTTATTAAGGGGGTTCGAAAGTGCACACGCAAACTAGCCGAAGGGGTTCAACATACATAATACATACATAAAAACTAATTTTAACCATGTATATTTAGTGTAATTTTTCACCGAAGGGAGTTCGGATGAACCTTCTGGATATATGCTAGATCCGCCACTAGTCATGGATAATTAAGTATTGGGTCAAATATAATCAAATGGGTTATTTTGTTAAATTTATAACATTTCTGTTAATTTTTATTTTTTTTTTTTGGAATAATTATAGAGTTCAATGATATTATTATTAAAAAAAAATCATAAGTGATATTAGTGGGATGTTTGTAAGAGTTGAGTGATATTATTGTCAAAAAAAAAAATCATAAATGACATTAGGGGGATGTTTATAAGAGTTGAGTGGCATTTTGAGGAATTTACTCAAGGAATCATTCTAGTAAATTTGTACTCCCTCCGTTTAAAAAAGAATGACCTACTTTCCTTTTTAGTCCATTTAAAAAAGAATGACTCTTTTCTTTTTTTGACAATATTTTAATTTTAACTTTCCACTTAACATGTTTAAGACCACAAGATTAAAGGGCATTTTGGTACATTTGATATAACTTTAATTTAAGGCCACAAGATTCAAAAGTCTTCTTTATTTTCTTAAACTTTGTGCCAAGTCAAAGTAGGTCATTCTTTTTTAAACGGAGGGAGTAATAAACTTAAGGGGCCAAAATTAATAAGTAAAATTAATAAATGTGCTATGAAATAACTAAGAACAAAGAAGAAGAGTAGAGAAAGAATAGATAGTAATTCTTATTTCTCTTGAGGAACTCTCTGGGGTTCTTGAGGATGATTTACAATGAATAAAACCCCTCTATTTATAGGAGAAATTTACTCATAGTTTCTCACTAGAAACAGATACTTCAAATTCTGATAGATATCAACTATATTTTGATAGATCTAATCTATATTCTTGATAGACATTCACTATAATGTAAATACATTTATAACACTCCCCCTTGAATATCTAATTAATAGATGATATGCCTCGTTAAAACCTTACTAGAAAAAATCCAGTGGAAAAAAAATCTAGTGAAGAAAAAAAAAGAGTACACATCTCTAATAATACGCATTTCGACTGCCTCATTAAAAACCTTACAAAGAAAATCCAGTGGAACAAAACCTTGTAAGGAAAAAAGAGTACAACGCGTATTAACTCATCCTAATGAGAACATCCTTGAGTCTTTACATCCCGATCTTGTGCACCATCTTTTTAAAAGTTTCAATTGAAAGAAACTTGGTGAATAAGTCAACCACATTGTCACATGAACGAATCTGATGCACGTTAATATCACCATTCTTTTAGAGCTCTTGTATATAGAAAAGCTTTGATGAAGTGTGCGTCGTTCTATCTCCTTGAGTCCTCCCTTAAGTTGTGTTGTGCAAGCTGTATTATTCTTATAAAAATCATTAGTACTTTATCACATTTCAAACCACATTTTTCGCAAATGAGATGTATCGTGAACCTCAACCACATATACTCTTGGCTTGCTTCATGATTAGTTATTATCCCAGTATGATTCGATGAAGTGGCTAGATAGACTGCTTTGTATATCTCTAAGATATGGAAGTATCCTCACATGTGAACGCATTGCTTATTTGAGACCAATGGGTCAGATAAGTACCCAGTATTAGCATAACCAACAAGATTAAGACTACAATCTTTAGAATAAAATAAGCTCAAATGTTTGATATCATTCTGATGTCTCCTAGTAGGAGCAGAACTATACCTTGCTAACAAGTTAACCGAAAAAGGCTATACCAGGCCTTTTAGTACTTGCAAGATACATTAGTACATCAATTGTACTAAGGTATGGTACTTCATAACCAATTCAAATATGTATATTTCTCATGTGAGCAAATAATCTATTACTTTGTAAACTCTCCAAGAGTTCCAATGATTTTCAAGTTAAAAACTTATGCAATATAAGAATTATAAATAAGTTTTCCAGAAATTTTTATATGCTTCAAACATTTTGAATCCTTATAAAGTTTCATATGAATTTTGGCAAGTGACGATATTCAGCATTTCACGTGTGACATCGTCAAGTGTTTAGATTGCAAATCAAATAAGTTTTATGCTTACCAAGATGCATCCTTTCATGTCACTTGATAAATATTTCTACGTCAGTATGCTTAAATAAACGTAGAATTCATATCCTTATAATCTTTTAAAATATTGCGTCAATATTATATCAAAGATATCGTTAATGATATATCATTTTGTATCGATTCACAATGCGACATAATATTTTGAGATCTCATTACTTCATTATTTTCAGATACCTGAACCTCTCATAAGGTTTCATGAAGTGTTATGTCGTAAGCTCTTCAAGAGCACATTTGAGACTCGTTTTAATAACGTGTTATGAAATAACAAAGAATAAAGAAGAAGAGTAGAGAGAGAATATAGGGAAAATTTACTCCTAGTTTCTCATTAAAAACAGATACTTCAAATCTTGATAGATATCAACTAGATCTCATTCACTATAATGTAAATATATTTATAACAAAATACATGTTTATGGGATTATTTTAAAGTGAAAATTTCTAAAGTAGCAACGTAACAGCTAAAATTATAATTTTTATAGCAATTTTTTCATAATTACGAAAAATAGCAAGTTGTATTTTGTATTTAAGTAAAATGTTGCTATATAAATACATATACAAATTGAATAGTAGTTCCTATTTTAACTCTCATCAGTTATAGTTAAATAAGAGAAGTAATCATCCCTTAATTCATGCTACTTGTAATTATAAAGAATCATTTCCTTATATGACTCTTCTATTTCTCCTTTTTATCCTTTTTTTTCTTTCTTTTTCTTTTTCTTTTTCGTTTTCTTATTTTTTTCCTTTCTCATATTTTTCCTTTTCTTTTCCTATTTTCGTTTCTTTTTTTTATCGTTTTATTTTGATTTTTTTTCTTTTCTTTTCTTTTTCTTTTCACTTTATTTGTCACTCTTCTATTTCTCTTCTTTTTTATCCTTTTTCATTTTTTCTTTTCCGTTTTCTTTTTTTCCTTTCTCATATTTTTCTTTTTCTTTTCCTATTTTCGTTTTTCTTCTTCTTTTTTATTTTTATTTTTATTTATTTTGTATTAAATAAAATATTGCTAGATAAATAAATATACAAATTGAATAGTAGTTCCTATTTTAACTCCATCAGTTCGAGTTAAATAGGGGAAGTAATCGTCCCTTAATTCATGCTACTTTTAATTATAAATATTCATTTTCCTTATATGACTCTTTTATTTCTCTTCTTTTTTTATCCCTTTTCTTTTTTTTCTTTTGTTTTAATTTTTTATTTTCTTATTTTTTTTCCTTTCTCATATTTTTCTTTTTCTTTTCCTATTTTCGATTCTTTTTTTTATCATTTTAATTTTCTATTTTGATTTCTTTTTTTTTGTTCCACTTTATTTTTCATTCTTCTATTTCTCTTCTTTTGTATCCTTTTTCATTTTTTTCTTTTTCATTTTCTTATTTTTTTCCTTTCTCATATTTTTCTTTTTCTTTTCCTATTTTTGTTTTCTTCTTCTTTTTTGCTATTTTATTTTTTATTTTCTTTTTTATTTTATTGTTACACTTATATTTCTAGCTTGTATTTCTCTTTTTTTTTTTTTTCGTTTTTCACTTCTTTTTCTTTGGATTTTTCTTTTTCATTTTTTTCTATTTTTTTTGTTTTTTTACTTTTCTATCTCTTGCTTTTAATTTTAAAAGACACATATCTATATCACATATACATATTCAAAAAATATACAAAATATATAGACATACAGATCTGCATATGTATTTACAGTACAAAATATACATATATATCTGCATATGTGTTTACAGAAATACATATCTGACTCATATATATATATATATATATATATATAAAAACATATATGACACAAATCTCTATCTTGAACTACACATTTCTTCTTCATGATGTAGACATCAAAAATATTCTTATGACGAAAAATCTTGTCCTGCTCCTTTGATAACATTGCCTTAATATGTTTTTCAATATCGTTGACCATGTGACATCCTCTATGTGGTGCAAATTTTGAAAGTACTTTTTCCATGAATATTTGATCACGTGGAAATCATAGACCAAAAAAATAACATAAATCTATATTACATGTACTTCTCACAAAAAAAAATACAAAACATAATATACATATGCTTTCTATAACATTATACATATTACATTACAACAAATACATATATCTCTGCATATGTATTTTCAGAATACATGTATGGTCCAAAGTGTATATTATCATATAAAACATATATATATAAACTCATATGTATGTACAAAGTACATACCATATGTAACGACCTAAAAATTTGATGAAATATATAAAATTTATGATTTTGTGTGATTTGATTGTTTTACCCCCTTCCGTAGATGCATTATGATATTTTGGTATGTTTGTCGATGCATTTTGGTATCATTTGTGCAATATTGTGGTTTTTAATGGCTTTATAAGCCTTATTTTGGACTTATATGGAAATCTTTTGATCCGTACAACGGACGGCCGAACGGACTGCGCCAATAGCTCCGGAATATCAATTTTAGACTAGGTATACCCTTGGTTTGGGTTTCAGTGCAACCGAGCTCATTTCGACCTATTGATCGGAAAGTTGGAAAATTAGAAATATGGGTATGGGGCCCACATTTGATCAAAATGACCTCGAATGGAAAATCTGACTTTGCCAGCAGATTCGGAGTGTCAATTTAGGGTGTTAGCATATTTGGTATAATTTTACGATTTTGTAATCTCATCTCAAGCCTCGGTTTGGAAAATTATAATTTCGGATTTCGGGGGTCAACTTTGTGAAAAACGATATTTTTTTTTTTGAAAATATGATATCGCCATCGTGTACGAAATGTCGAATTTAGTGTGGTTGCATAGTTCGTTTGCATGTATCAGACTCCGAACGAATTTTGGGCACCACGCCGAAGTCCGGAGTGGACTTAAAAAACAAACTGTAGCTTTTTTTGTTCTTTTTAGTGCAGATTTTCTGCACTATATAAATAGTTTGTGGGAGTTTGGGAAGCTAGATTAACACCTTTTTCTTGGTTTTATTACAGATTAAAGGTAAGAATTCACCCATTTCTTAGTAATTTCTTGATTAATTTCTCAAAACCCCAAAAATCTTAGGGCATGATTTTAAACCTAAATTTCACTCCTTTCACTTGAATAATATTTTTATCTTATAATTATTAGTTTTTCATCAATTTAACCTTCAAAACAACTCTGATTCTTGATTTTAACCCGAATTTCAAAGATTTTATCCGGTAAAGCTCAAAAATGGTTTTTCTTTGATTTAAACCCCATTTTTTACTCAATTTAACTTGGGTTTTCAGCTGTAGGTTTTTGAAAAACTGGGGAACATATTTTTGAAGTGAAGTTCCAATTTTGCCTTTCTTTTTCGGAAACTCATTTTGGGGGTTTGTTTTGACCCCGAACCAAAAGTAGTCAATTTAAGAGTCGTTGGTTTTATTTTGATGCATAGATTTCATATTTGATATTTTTAGTGGAGTTCGGAGTTATTTGTGAAAAGTAAGATCGCAGGTTCAAGTATAGCGAACCGGTTTCAGTTTTCGAGGTAGGTTATGGCTCAACTCTTTCAAACTGGGATGGGTAGTAAATGATGATACAAAATATATGTTAAGGGTGGAAACTAATCATAAAAAATAGATATTTATGTGTTGTACCCATGTGGGGGCCTATATGTGATGTAATTATCGAAATTGAATTATTATGTGGTATGTGTGAGCATGTGGGGTCCTATGTGATATTGATAGCCTTGGATACATGTGAATAATTGTACTGTGTAGTTAAAATGCTTAATGTGGTACCATTGGTATATTGTGATTATATTCATACTTTATTGACATATGAAATATGTGAAAATTCATGGATGAAGTGAAAAATAATGAGTGGATATTGACTCATGTGGTTGTGAAAATGTATCATTGTGGTTGGTTGTGAAAATACTCATTGTTATTGGTTGTGTGCGTTACATCTTCATATTATACTCATTCATGAAACATTGATACCACCATGGCAACATCTGAGAAACACTGGCAACGCCTTTTTAAAAGATATTGTAACACCTTATAAAACCCTTTCTAAGGAATGTACCAAAAAAGAGATATGAGATATGTGGATTATATATGGGTTGGCGAGCCCCCTATGGGTCCTGCGTTGGGGGGCTTTCCTTCGTAGGTATATAAGAGGATTGTGCAACGATCCCAGAGGTTGTGCGACGACCTCGTGCATCATCATCATCATCATCATCATCATATACATTGCACTTACTTTATCGTGTTATGCTATTTTGTATTGGCATATTGACTTGTCATCTATGTATTTATCGTATCTTCTTTTACTTGTATTTGATGATATTGTATATGCATGTTTCCCTTGTTCTTTTTATATGTGATATAACACATACTTTTGTTCTATCTTGGTGTGATGTTGCAATATATGTGAGATATATATAACTGTTAGTGCAAGTGGTGTGGGATACCGTTGTGGGACAGTTTCTGATTGCAGGTACGTGCCCTTAGTGTATATTTTGTATGCTTTATTTACTACTTTTCTTGGTCGGCCTATGATACCTACTGAGTACAAGTGGATCGTACTCATGCCTACTGCGCCCTTTCAGTGCAGGTCCTAGCTCGAGTGCGCCTCAGCTTTATTGACTCGGGATATTGTTCGAACTTTTAAGGTAGCGATTGGACATTCATGCATTCGAAGTTCACCTCTATCTTTCTATAGTAGTTATGTCTTTATTAGTATTCGAAGACAGTTATTATTCTTTGTGGTTATTTTTTTTTGATGTATTTGACTCTTGGATTGTATTAGCAGTTCTTCCACTATTGACACCTGGTTTCAGGCATGATTGATATTTTAGATAAGTTCTTTCAGCATTGTTATGATTACTTATATGGTTCGGCTTCGTTTAAGAAGCCTTACCTTGGAATATTTCTGTCTTTTCCTCTTTTCGTATCAGTTTAGGTGATAATCTTACTTGTCAAGGTACACCACGACAAGTGCTATCATGACCCTTGTTGGGTCATGAAAAATTGGTATCAGAGCAGCCAGATTTTATTGGTCTCAATAGTGTAAGAATGTGATGTCTAATAGAGTCTCGTGGATCAATATGTAGGCGTTCATATGTATCTTCGAGAGACTATAGGATATGTTTAGGAAACTTCACTTATTTTATTCTTTGTCGTACGAAGTTCTTTCATACCTTGTGTTCTGAGTTGTATTTCACTCTTTTTGCGCGGATGGTATGGCTTATACTACATATCAGTTGAGAGATGCTATGAGAAATTAGTGGATATTATTTGTCGATTGTAGGATTGTTGATGCTCCTGAGTTATCATGAGATCAGTTTGTTAATGCCTTTCTAGAGAGATTTGTGCCTTTCAGTTTGAGAGATCGTATGTGGGACGAGTTTGATCATTTAGAGCAGGGCTCCAATTATGCACAATTCTTCATGATTTTGATCCTGAAAGTACTAATCATAGCCATTAGTCACAAAATAGAATAAAAGCTGAATTATACTTAAGAATTCATACAAAAGTTCTTAAACTAAGTTCAAATATGGGTGCATATTGGTGCTTTGAGCATATAAATATGCCCAAGATCACCACCCCACACTTAAAATATTGTTCATCCTCGAACACATGAATTCAAAAACATAATTCCTTCTTCTTTTCATCACAATCTCAAAGTTATGTGGCCATGAGCATTTACACTTTGCAATAACGAATTCTTACATCATCTTGTCAAAACAATTTTGAGCTCAAAAACCATTTTAGTACAAATTCTCCCCTCTTCAAGAATCAATTTATAACATATTGGCAAACTCAATTAAAGAAACACAATAAGTAATCTGGCTTTTATTCGCCTGCGTCCTCACTATAGGAAACTTCCCCATATTCACTCACAATGGTAACTATGCAACAATAGGGGAGTATCAAATCAAATCGCTCATTCTCAATCAAAGAATTCGTAGATGCTAGTGAACGAACCATAAGATTGCCCTTAGTGTTCTACTCCATTAATAGTCAGATGTTTGGGTGAATGATCAACTAGGTCTTTTTTGGGTTGTAATAAAGGCTTAGGGACAGGTGGGTACTATTTATAGGAATAGTGACTATGGCTCCTAAGCGTTTAATTACAAGATCTATCAATTCACTTTAAAACCAATTTATCCTTCTATTTCTCCCCATATTTTCATTTGTCAACACCTTTTTCAATTAGCTTATTTTCTCACACTAGGCTGGGAGTATTAACCTTTTCTTCCATATTCTTGTTACGCACCCCTATTATAGCCACCCTTAACTTAAGCTTAAAGGCCTTCATTAAGGTGCACATTATCCAACTGGACCAGGGCCAAAACAGGTTCATTATAACATTTCTATTTACTAACTCCTAATTAACCCAGCATCATCAAACATCAATAACCTCTATTTTGGGGCATCAACTGATTAGCCTTCTTTTCTCATTTTCACTCTTAATCTTCTCTTAGCCTTATATTAAAAATGCTCAAGAGCTTATTTGGATCAAATTACAATTCAGCAAAGAAGGGGTAAGTTTCATAACAGGCTACCAAAGAAAAAGGCTCAAGGCTCAACGGGGCTGACTAAAATTATGCACCAAGAGAGGGTTTTTAAAGTTAAAAACAAGGCTGTCAAAGAATTGCCTACATCACTTCCTGCACCCAACACCCTTTATTTCACTTTGTAAACACACCGGGCAAGTTCTAGTCATTTCTATTCATGTAGAATATATACTAATCCTCACACTCATAGTGCATGTACTGAATCAGCCAAAAGTTCCCAATCATGTTCTTTATTGAATTCAGAATTAAGCCAATACATCAAATTTCATTTATCGATATTGAATCCTCAGCACTTAAAATAAAAACACTCTTATGCTAAAATTAGTTTCAATTATTGCAAAAATGGCACATTTCACACACTCCTCTAAGATAGTGATTAGGTTCTCCTAAATTTCTTTACTTTGTATGACCATTCCCCTTAAGACGGTCGTCATCCATCTATCATAGGGGATGGAAACTAACTATGACTGTTTATTCCTAATTACCAAATAGGGCACAAACAAACGTAACTATTTGAAACTAAACTTTCCAATGAGGGCAAAGATAACAATAACAAAATACTTTAAACTGAAGTAACATGCGATAAATGCTAAAGAGGGCAAATTGCAATCTACATAATCAAAGCTACTAACTATTACAGACCAATGTTCTGAATAGCTAATACTTCAAACCAACACAGCAAAATAGAAAAATAACATTATTCAGTCGAATAAAAAAAAATGAAAATGCAAGAGAATACGAACCCACCACCCCACACTTAAAATAAAGCACTGTCCTAGTGCTTCCAATTAAGCTTATGGTAGGGTGGCAGTATACTTCCTGATCAATCAAATGTGACTATAGCAGACATGTCCTCAGCAGCCACATCCCCATCATCGCCATCATCGTCAGCTTCATCATCATCAGATTGCTCCTCTTCATCGGACTCCATGTCGGAATCCCTATAACTATGTTCTTAATCTATGGGTATATCGTCATCAATAGGCTCCATAAAATCTGGGCCAATCCTCAACATGGTCCTAGTATGATGTCCAAGTAGACAATCGAGCTCTACAGCGTGGAGCTCTTCTGGTGTAGCAGGTCTACCTCCTTTCCGCGACATTATCATCATGAGACTGTACAGCCTACCCAGCACCTCATTAATTCGTGTTTGTCGCTCCATCATAGTCAAAATTGGGCTAGATGCCCCAGATGTGCTTCGAGTAGTAGTAATGTCTATAGGACGAGTGATCTCCTCAGGTTTATAGTCAAGCTCCTCTTCATCCACCCTATGCCTTTTTAAAAATCTAGTCAACAAACCACCAAATCCAAAGCTACGACCCACCTGGGTACGTGTTTTTTTCATAGCAAAAAAAATTACACTTCCCACATTAATTTCCACATCAGCACACATGAGGGCATAAATCAAACATACCCTATCCCGAGTCACCTCAGTCATATGTTTGCCTTGTATTAATCATGAATACACTATACGACCCCACATTCGTGCTTTCTTGTTCATCTGAGAGTAGGGGAAAGAACAATGCAAACCTGTAACTTGATGCCTCATCCAATGGGCTGAAGATCACTGGCCACACAACAAATGCCTGATGTGTGCATAAGGAGGAAAAACAATAAACTAACGCAAGATATTTAGATTCATTTTGGGATACCCAATAACTCGTTAATATCAGTAGCTATGAATGTAATCACCTTCCCTCGAACCTTCAATAAATGTTCAGAATGGCTGGTGTCCCAATTGGAATAAAATTCTCTCACTAGATGCAAATTGCACTCAGTTGGCTGATGAAAAATCAAATTCATATTCAATGCCTCGATTCTCTGTACCATAGATGGATACTCTCTTAGCAAGCTAGCCCAATTGATATAGATATCTAGAATATACTTAGCATCAGTATGCATAGTATACCACTGTTTGTCATCCCTTCGTACAGCCTTGAAGAGAAATTTTTGAACTTTCCCCCGCTGAAGTAGAGGGGCCCTAGGCATTCTAGTTAATTTCCCTTCAAACGGTCTGCTTCTCTTCCTCGCAGGAGTAGAAGGTCCTGCTTTTTCCTTTTCCTTGTTAGATTGTGATTCCGTTATGCCTGCGCTTAAGAAAATCCAACCAAAAAACAAGAATATGAAACTGAAGATTAGATAATCTCTATGTGCATTATAGGTGCCTTAGCACCCCACACTTAGTTATTGGCCAAACACCTACATTCACAACCAAGGTACTTAGACTTCCCCTTTTGTAGGCCTTAATATTACAGATATAGATAGAACATTCAAGGTACTCAGTCCCATTATTCCTCGCCATTTCCTCAGCACAAAACATCATGTTGCATTCTACTAACTTAACTAATATCAGACAATAAGGGTATATACATAGTGGAATGAAATCACCCCCTAAATTCCTACATGGTTTCGCCTGATACCTTCCCATCCTCTCAACTAGCATGAAAAACATTTACCCCTTAATCCCAACTACAAATACCAGTCAATTTTGCTCTCAGTGATTCAAAGTAATGATAAGTAGGCTAAGACATCACAAATTTGACAAAATATCAAAGGCAATGCAAATATGAACAAGTATTAGGAAAGAGAAATCAAAATTATGCATAATAACACTAACAATACTCACAAAATATAACAAGAAGGATAATAAATTAACAAATAAAAATGAACATACCTCAACAATTGAGAGAAGAATGAGAAAAAGTGAAAAAGTTTTGAAGTTTTTTTAAGAGAGAGAGTAAGAGGGCGGTGCATATGGTAAACAAAATGGTTTAGGGTTGGGAAAGTTGTATTTATAGAGGGACGGGTCGGGTTAGGGTAATTAAATTTTTATGTCCAAGTTAAGCCCTCTCTGCGATGCAATAGGATCGCGAAAACCTACTGGATAAAGCCAATTGCCATTTAACTTCCCACCGCGATGCGCTAAAATTCGCGTCCACATACTGTAAATTGACAATTTTCAATTGCCCAAGTTTTGCGCCGCGCTGGGAATCACGCCTATCCACTGGAATTTGACAATTCTCAATTTACCTTTCTTTGTGTCGCGGTGAAATTCGCATACCCTTACTGGAATTTGACAATTATCAAATTACCCAGTTTTGCATCGCGCTGTTCATCAAACTCAGATTCCTTATGCAATTTTTCACCCTTTTCTTACCTGAGTAAATCCCCACTTACACAAATCATTTTGCAAACCTTATTGTTTTCCTCAATTGTGGTAATCTCCTCATTTTCTTTGAAATTCCCTGTAATCTTAAACGAAAACAACAAAAATTTTAAGTAAAAATGGGTTGCCTCCCACTCAGCGCCTTAGTTTTGGTCGTGGAACGACTCATTTTTCTGTATTTTTCTTTTCTTTTTTATTTTACAAGCTAAAAATTAAACTACCTATTACAATACATGTGTGGTTTGCCTCCCACATAGCGCCTTATTTTACGTCGTGGCATGACTTAGCTCATTATCACTCATCAACAAAAATAATAGATTCCTTGTGCTTGTCCAGATGATCTACCCAATAATTCTTTACACGCTGTCCATTCACAAGGAACTTCTCTTTATTTTTTTTATTCCATAACTCCACAGCTCCATGGGGTGTCTTGCACACCACTTCAAAAGGTCCAAACCATTTCGATCGTAATTTATCCAGAAACAACTTAAGTTATGAATTAAACAACAATACAAGTTGTCCGAGTTCAAATTCCCTAACTTGAATGTGCTTGTCATGCCATCGTTTGATCTTCTCCTTGTAAAGCTTGGCATTTTCATATGCGTGGAGTTTAAACTCATCAAGCTCATTCAGTTGCAATAACCTTCTTTCTCCTATGGCAGTCATCTCAAAATTCAGCTTTTATACAGCCCAATATGCTTGGTGTTCTAACTCTACAGGAAGATGACAAGCCTAGCATACACTAAGCGATATGGAGATGTCCCAATAGGCGTTTTGTACGCTGTTCGATATGCCCATAGTGCATCATCCAGCTTTTCCGCCCAATTCTTTCTCTTCCTATTCACGGTCTTCTAAAGTATTTCCTTAATCTCCCAATTAGATACCTCAACTTATCCACTCATTTGAGGATGGCATGCAGTGGCCACCTTGTGCCGAACACCATATATGGCAAGAAGATTCTTGAACCAATTATTGATAAAGTGCATACCTCCATCACTAATTATTGCTCTTGGTGTACCAAATCTACAAAATATATTCTTCTTTAAAAACTTCAGCACCACTCTTGCATCATTAGTCAGACACGCCATAGCTTCCACCCATTTAGAGACATAGTCCACTGCAACAAGAATGTACAAATTACCTTTCGAAGGTGGGAAGAGGCCTATGAAATCAATCCCCCAAACATCAAAGACTTCTACTTCTAAAATATTATTTAGGGGAATCTAATAATGCCTGGTTATAGTACCCAACCTTTGTCATTGATCACAACTCTTTACAAACACCACTGCATCTCTAAATAGAGTCAGCCAGAAAAAACCTGATTGCAACAGTTTTCTCGCAGTCCTTTCACCCCCATGATGTCCACCATATTGAGATGAGTGGCAATCTTGTAACACCTTTAGAAATTCAGCCTCTGGGATACACCTATGAATCACTCCATCTGAACCCTTCTTGAAAAAGGTACCGTTCATCCAAAATGTAAGCACGAGAATCATGGAGTAATTTCTTCCTTTATTGTGAGGTGATTTTGGGAGGATATACCCCACAAACTATCAGGTTTACAATGTCAGCATACTATGGAAACTCCACTGCGTTTAATAACAACAACTTCTTATCAGGAAAGTCTTCCTTGATACTCTGAAAGTCATCCATAATATGGTCTCTATTTTCCAGCCGTGACATGTGATCAGTAACCTGATTCTCAGCTCCCTTTCTATCATGCACCTCAAGATCAAATTCTTGAAGTAGCAGAATCCACCTAATTAATTGTGGCTTTACATCCTTTTTTGTTCACAAGATACTTAATGGCAGCATGGTCTGTATGAACAATGACCTTGGTACTAATTAAGTAAGATCAAAATCTATCGAATGCATATACCACAACCAACATCTCTTTCTTTGTAACTGTGTAGTTAACTTGAGCATCATTCAGTACCTTGGAAGCATAGTAGATTGATCGAAATACCTTATCTTTTCTCTGCCCTGACACTGCTCCCACTACAATATCACTAGCATCACACATTAGCTCAAAAGGTAATTCCCAATCTGGTGCGATCAAAATAGATGCTTCCGTCAACTTCTTCTTGAGCTTTTCACAAGCTTTATGGCAATCAGATCCAAACTCAAACTTGGCTTCTTTATCTAAAAATTTTCACATGGGACTTGCGATCTTTGAGAAATCTTGAATGAATCATCTATAGAACCCAACATGTCCCAAGAAACTTCGCAAGCCTTTAACTGTAACTGGATGAGGCAACTTTTCAATTACTTCAACCTTTGCTTTGTCAACTTCCAGCCCTTTGTATAACAATTTATGGCCTAAAAAAATTCCTTCCTTAACCATAAAATGACATTTTTCTCAATTCAACACCAAGTTTGTTTCTTCACACCGAGCTAGAACTTTGTTGAGAATTTGCAAACATTTTTCAAATGAATTCCCATACACGGAGAAATCATACATGAATACCTCCACAAATTCCTCCACCATGTCCGAGAATATCGCCATCATACACCTTTGAAATGAAGCAGGTGCACTACATAATCTGAAGGGCATGCGTATGAAAGCATATGTACCGTATAGACACGTAAATGTCGTTTTTTCTTGGTCTTCTAGTGCTATGCTTATCTGATTATAGCTAGAGTACCCATCCAAAAAACAATAATACTCCTGCCCTGCCAATCTATCCAGCATTTGGTCAATGAAGGAAATTGGATAATCTAACTCGTTATCATCATTTGTTATCTAACTCCATCCGGTAACTGTACGTGAGGGAACTAACTCGTTATCATCATTTGTCACCACAGTCATTCCTCCTTTCTTTGGTACACAATGCACTGGACTCACCCATTTGCTATTAGAAATTGGGTAGACAATACCACTGTCTAACCACTTGATTACCTCTTTCCGGACCACCTCCTTCATAACAGGATTCAACCTCCTTTATTGCTGAACTTTAGGTCTGCACCCCTCTTCCATGTAAATATTATGCATGAAAAATGCTGGATTGATTCCTAAAATGTTAGACAACTGCTAACCAATCATTTTCCTTCTTCTTTTGAGAACTGTTACAGCTTTCTTTACCTTAAGCTCCAAGTTAGGAGCTTCTTCAACTGAAGGCCTAGATGGTGGACCAATTGGTCTATTCAATGGCTCGATCAACATTTTATTTGTCTCAATTTCAGCCAAATTCATGCTCTGAACCAGTTCCAATGCTTCTGAATCCCCATGCAGATCATAATCCATCAAGGCTTGCTCTAATGGATTATCAGACAAGAGCGTCCGACAATCCAAAGTAAAATTAATAATCAAAATTGATGACAACTCCTCATATATGACTGGTAATTTCAATGCTCTGTACACATCAAAAACCTCTACTTTATCATATGCTCGCATTGTCATTTTTCCAGCTGCCACATCAATGACTGACTGTCCTATTACTAAAAAGGGTCGTCCCAAAATAAATGAAACAACTTGATCGGCCTCAAAGTCAAGAGTCGCAAAATCCACAGGAAAAATTAAAGATCCGACTTGCACCAGTACATCTTCAATAATACCATCTGGTCTAGCAAGTGACCTGTCTGCCAATTGCAACACAATAGTCGTGGGTTTAGGGATTCCAAGACCCATCTTTCGGTACCATGATGTGGGCATGAGATTTATGCAAGCCCCCAAATCACACAATCCACGTACACAAATAGTTTGACCAAAGGTAATCTGCAATGTGAAACTTCCCGAATCCTTTAATTTTATGGGCAGTTTATTTTGAATTTTAGATGTGCATTTTGAGTAAGTGCAATTGTAGCATATTCAGTCAATCGATTCTTATTGGCAAAAATATCCTTTAAGTATTTCGCATATTTTGGCACACTCTGTAGAATGTCAACAAGAGGGAAATTTACTTGAACTTGTTTCAAAAGATCTAGAAACTTCTTAAAACTTGCTTTCTCTTGATGCTTTCTTGCCCTTTGAGGAAAGAAAAAGGGGATAGTCTTCTTCTCTACATGAATCTCTTCACTATCCTCTTTTTTTTTTCTTTTACTTATGCCTTTTCTTGCAAACTATCATCAGTAACCACGGGATTATCCTGCTCATTTATCATCTCCTTAGTTTGCAACCCACTCCTCATTGTAATCACATTCACTTGTTTAGGATTAGCCTCAGTGTCGCTAGAAAATGCTTCTTTTGTCCTTGTATTTTGTGATCCTACGATTTAACCTAACTGCAACTCTAAATTTCTTGTGAGTAATTATTGAATCTTAACTCAGCTGCAAACTGTTCCTGTTGAGCCTTCATGTCTACTGCAAACTGTGCGTGTTGAGCCATCAACTGCTTAAGCATCTCCTTCATATTACTATTCGAAGCATTCGCCAGATTATTCTAAACTGGCTGTGGATTTGGTTTCACTGGTCCCTTATATTGATTTTTATTTTGTGCCTGATTTTCTCCCCATGAGAAATAAGGGTGGTTCCTTCAATTTGGATTATATGTATTGCTAAAATTCTTTTGACCCTGACGATTTGCATTCCCCACGTAGTTGACCAAATCTGGATTAACAGAACATGTATCTGCTTTATTCTCACTGCTTCCATAAACTTTACACCATGCATATACCTGTTGAACTATATTTGATGTAGCTGCTGGTTAAGTTGTACCCAACTTTAAGTTGTTAAGCTGAGTAGTCATATGGTTCTGCATTGCTGCAATCTACGCTTGTAAGGCAATGAACTGATCAACCTCCTAAACCCTGCAACTTTCTTAGGAGCATTCTTTGAGTCTGCATGCCAATCAGGATTTTGTTGTGCAATTCGATTCAACAAGGTATACAATTCTTCATATCTTTTCTCTAAAGCTTGACCCCTTGCTGCTGAATCCAAGAGAATCTTTGTATTAAACTCAAGGCCTTTTATAAATGTATGCACCAAATCATCATTCGATTGATGGTGATGAGGACAACTTTTGAGCATGCCCTTAAATCTCTCCCAATCTTGGTAGATATTTTCTCCATCTTTCTATCTGAAACTTAATATCTCACTCCTTAATCAAGCCATTTTTTGAGATGAAAAAAATCGAATGAGGAACCTTCGAGCGCATTCTTCCCATGTAGTGATGGATTGGTATGGTTCAGCAAGTAGCCATCTCTTTGCTTTCCCCAGTAGAGAAAAGGTAAAGAGTGTCAATTTGACATAATCAACACTCACATATTCAGGAATATATGTGTCACTTATCTCCAGGAAGGTTCGTAAGTACTATTACGGATCCTCGTGTGAAAGTCCCTGAAATTTTCCCGCAGATTTTAACAATTGCACCATATTTTGTTTCAATTCCCATCAACCTTCTTGTTCAGGCTTCAGGATACTGTTAGTCACAAGGTGCGTAAGTGGGATTGGCACTACTCGAACAGGTCTTGTGACTGGTTGAATAGAAACAGCTGGAGCTGGAACATTTCCAACATTTGGATCAGCAACTATAAGATCACGTATTTTTGCCATTGATCCCTGTTGAGTGTAGTATTGATCTCTTCGTCTCTGATGAAAAATCACTTCTGGTTCTGCAAAGGGCTCTACTAACTCTTTGTCTCTAGCCAGTCCAATGTTCATCTAAACCTGCAAAAATTCAGCCGCTAAGATCAAGTTGTTAACACTTAAACTTATGATCAAAAACCAAAAATTAAAGCAATTTACTAATTCCCTTTGATCCCCGGCAACGACACCAAAAACTTATTGCATCTCTACGCACATGTAAGTGTACTTGATCGTGTAAGTAATATAATGACTTAGATAGTCAGATATCGTTTCCTCAAGGATCAATAAACTAGAAATTTATTCAATCTTCAATTCAAGACAATTTAGTATTAAGTGTTTTAATTGTATTAAGATTAAGATGATTCTGTAAATAAAATGCAATTTACTAAATAATAAATAATTAGTGATGACTAAAGCAAGGTAAGCAACGGTTGTAATCAATAATGATGACGATTCCAGGGTTGAGGTATAGTGAACAATCATACAATTCTCTATTCTTTTCACAGTCTAATTGGTTATCGTCTTGATAGTTCGCAAGGTTTATGCCACAATCTTAGTCTCCTGACCTCAGATCTTCTATCCATTGAATGTTGTAACTACAACTCCCACAGAGTTACAACAAATCTTCTAGATTCATGAAGTTGTCTTCCTGCAAGAAAACCAAGCAAGGCTTCTAGGTATATCCCTATCCTAGATGCTAATTCAAATTCCTTATTTTATAAAAGAATAAGAACCTTGCTCCCTAATTTCTTCGTTCTATCCTATGATTCTCCTCCTGGAGTCACATAGAAATATAAATTTATTCTAATGGTGGCCAATCATTAAAATAGTAAGCTCAAGAAATTAAGAACAACCCATATGATAATCCAAAAAGAAACTATGAATAAGAATATTAAAGAGTACTCATGTTCTTAGCCTCAACCCCAGAAAGAGGGTGTTTAGCTACTCATGTTTGAATTAACCATCCAAAATAAGTAACAAATCATACCCAAATCAACCCTTGAAATAAAGAAATTCAAAAGAATGTTTATGAACCCTAAAAGAGAGAAATTTCTGTTTTTCCGCTGCTGCTCTGCTTGACAAAAAGTCCCCCACATTATCTTAGATTTTTCTTTTTATAGTTGGGACAAAATAGTTAAAATATTTTTGATTTATCCACCAGGCGCGCCGCGCCATGCCTTCTATTGCTATTTTCTATTAAAATTTGAGAAATCATAGAGCTCAAGTACACCCCAATAATTGTAAAATGCACCCTCACGCGATGCACCACTATCGCGGTGAGCCACTGGATTGGGACAATTTTGAAATAATCATCCTCCGCGATGCGCTAAACCTTCAGGTCACCAAATCTGATAAACAAAACTTCTCCGTGATACGGTGGTTTCGCAAACCTTCACTGAAATTCGACCATTGCTATTTTGTTGCTCATCGCGATGCAGAGTGTCTTCAAATGAGGATTTCTTCGTTCCAACTTCCCTTTTTCAGCTTAATTTCAGTCACTTGCATTCCTTTACTACTTCCATATCCTCCCTGTATCCAATTATGCACAATTTTTTATGATTTTGATCCTGAAAGTACTAATTATATCCATTAGGCACAAAACGGAATAAAAGCTGAATTATACTTAAGAATTCATACAAAAGTTCTTAAACTAAGTTCAAATCTGGGTGCATATTGGGTTCAAATCTGGGTGCATATTGGGTTCAAATCTGGGTGCATATTGGTGCTTTGAGCATATAAATATGCCCAAGATAAATTGGTATTTTAAATAAGTTCCTTCCACATTGTTATGATTACTTATATGGTTCAGCTTGTTTCTAGAAGCCTTACCTTAGGATATTTCTGTCTTTTCCTCTTTTCGTATCAGTTTGGGTGATAAGCTTACTTGTCAAGGTACGACGCGACAAGTGCCATCATGGCCCTCGTTTTTGGGTCATGACACCATACTCATATTAAACAAAAAATACAAATGCATATCTTAAAACAGTATAAAACAACTATACTATTTATCTTAATTGTATATTGCATGTTGTAGTTTCATTTGTAATTGTATGTTGTGTTGTAGTTGCATTTGTATATTTAATAAATGTAATTGTATTTTATTTTGGCATTTGTATTCCAAGAAATACTCTAACAGAATGAATTCGAGAGTACACGTATGACGGGATGCCAAAATACATTTAATTATCTTATATACATTTGTAGTTACTGTATATTATAACTTGTATGTATATATGTATTTGACTCTAGTAAAAAATATATTTTCACATGTATTATGTAAGATATATGTATAGTTGTGCATAAAATACTTGTACAAACAGAAAAGAGCTGAAAAATACATATAAAAACCTGTAAATACATATGTAAAACTGTAAATACATATGCAGAATTGAAAAATACATATGAAGAATCAAAAAATACTAATGTCTAGCTGAATTTGAGTTTTTTTAACTAATTTTCTTTAAAAAATTTTAGGTTGTACCAGTCACAAAGTATGTCTATACAGTACATGACAAAGAGAAGCATTTTATTATTTGCCTCAAGAAAAAAAAATATTTTTGTCATGCATTTCAATTGGACGAGATACCATATGTACATGCCTGTGCAGTCCTGGATAGCAAGAATCATTTTAAATTTGATAAAATTCATCTCTACGTTGATAGTGATGTAGTGACATAGTATTTAACAGTTATATTATGTTATTGTATTTTGGAGATTCATACTATATTGAATTAAATGGGAGATTTTGACTTTAGTTTTATGTTGCATATTTTATCTTGTTTTCAGTTGTCGTATAATATGTGTACTATTCAATTTTTCAGTACTATTTCAAACAAAAATTACATATACATATAGAAAACTGTATATGTATTTAATATATACATATAGGTAACCGCATGTATTGATCATATATTTAGCAAATACAAATAAAATTAAGTAGTTAATTGTAATTGCTAATACAAATAGGTATCTGTATATGTATTTTTCAAACAAAGATATGAATACACCTTAAAACCTATGTCATTATGTATACGAGTTTGCTCTTCTCTACCGGATGCATTCGTGCTCAAGAACACAGCGTCAGTGATATACTCTTTATAATATTGTTCATATATTCATCTCTGAAAGTACTTCACAAGAATAGGAGTGACTCCCATTACCAATCTTTTCACATAAAACATTTATAAAAAATATAAATTAAAAATGCAACAATTTTAATTACACATATAATCATTAAGTCAAAACTGCAATCAAAATATACAACATGATTTTAATTAATTATACAAATGCTAACATAATATACAATTTATTTCTAAAATATAAAAACTCATAGAAAATATACAAATAAATTATAATAAAAGAATAAAATGATAAAATACATTTACACATTAAGATATATAAACAAAGCTATAAATATACAAACATAATCAACATGTACAAACGCAAATAATATATACAAATAAAAATCAGTAGACTACAATTTCACTATTCCAAATATACAAACAAATTAATAGACTATACAATTCGATGAAATTCGAAAAAAACTTATTACTATTTAATGTATCAAAATCAAGTTTAAACAAGCAATAACTCTATCAGTTGGATTTTCATCTCATTCGATGAAATAGATCGGCACTATTTAGAAATGGATGACGCTCGAAGAAAGAAGGGAGAATCACAAGTGTAAATATTTTTTTTCATCCCCCAATATAACGTGGCACTAGTCCTAATTCTATTAATAATAACATAATATAAACATACCATAAAGTTGTACTCCATAACACCAGAAAAAAGTCTATAAAATCGTAAATATCAATTGGGATTAACTAAAGATAACAGGTACAGTACTGTTTGAACAATACACTCTCTACGTCAGGTTGAAGATGCGTCTGTCAGAGTCAGTCACATATAATGTTCAAATTTATAATCACGGAGAATTACACATAAAAGTTCGCTATTGAAATGAGAAAGTTATTAAATTGTTTTAAGTTGTTGAAATTGATATACGAAAATAATTTTTTGATTCAATACCTGTAACACAATTGATGATTTATCTTGAATATTTGAAGCTCATGTTCAGTTGATTTGATTTTGATTTTAGTTGTTGAAAATTATACTGTAAAAAAATCTTTTTTGAAAAAGTGAAGTAATGGAGTGAAAATAGGAAGATGGTAAAGTAATGGGGTGAAAATAGGATAGAGGTAAAGTAATCGAGTGAAAATAGGAGAGATGTAAAGTAATGAAATAAAAATAAGAGAGATTTTTGAGAGAGTGAAGTAATGGAGTGAACATAAAAAGAAAGTTATAATGGAGTGAAACTAGGAAGAAAGTTAAAGTAATGGAGTGAAAATAAGAGGGAGGTAAAGTAATAGAGTAAGTAAAAAATGTTTTTTTAAATTTATGGCGAAATAATGGTACTCGCTATAAATTATAATTTTGAAGAAGTATTGCCAATGGGACTATTTTGTCATTGTCATTGTACCAATAAACTGTGAAAATAATAAAAAGAAAATATTCGAAAATACAGTAAATTCGAATACTTCACTAACCAACCAAAAAAATAAAAGAAATCAAAATGAAGCGGCCGCCGGCGATCTTGAAAACCCGCCGAGGAGGTGGTGGGGGTTTAGGATTTGCAGCAATAGCTTACATCGGAGTAGACTATCTGCGGTTTATTTCTCCGGTCTGGCATGACCGCTTACAACCGGCACTATGGACCATATTAGCCATTGCTGCTATTATTCGAGTCCCATTTTACAAACATTGGTCATTGGAGCTCCGTTCAGCTATACCCTTTATTTTCGCTATGCTTTTTTTGCTGTCTGCTCTTCTTTTTGAAGCCATTTCTGTTCGCTCAGTTACCGCTGTTCTTGGTCTTGATTGGAACAAGTATGTATGTCTAATCACTCTTAAAGTAGTTTCCTTTTTCTAAAATAAAATATATAATTTTGATTAGATTTGGCGAATTTGTGTGTTTTGGATTTGGATGGCGAATTTTTGAGCTTGTTAATAGTTGCTTTTGCTGTTAGAATGGTAATTTTGAGTTTAAATTTGCACTAAAGCTCCGGCTACGTGCGGGGTCTGTGGAAGGGACGGATCACAAGGGCCTACTGTATGTTTGAGTTTGCATTGTAAAAAATGGAAATGATTATTTCTTGTTTTAATTTCAAATTGTGATCTGATTTGGGTTTTGGTCCATTGTCTTATAGATTTGTTTTTGAATTTTTTCATTGAAGATTGCTAATATCCATAAATGTGGCCAAAAAAACAAGGTTGGGATTTGTATACTGGGATTAAGCTGATAGTGTCAATATTCGTCTTACTTATCAGACAAAAAAGGCAAAAGGGTGATGCATTTCTATTCACGTTGATTTGCTTAAGTTATGTTGCTCCAACTCTCCAAAGTGTTGATGCACCCGTGTCTGATCCTCCAGAAATGCACTACTTTTGGAGGATCCGACACACATCATGTCAGCATTTTTGAAGAGTTCGAGCAACATTGTGCCTTAAGTACATTGGCATGATAGACTGGTAGTCCTTTGATCTTAAGATTTTAAATGTAATGAAAATCTTAAGTGGACTAGTTTGTGCTCTTGTTTTGTACTGTGCCTGTGAATAATGGTATTCTGTGTATAATTCTTTCTTGTGATTAACTACATTATGTACATCCTCATATTCTACTCCCAAGGCGATCCAAATAACACTGGAGTCAGGGCATTGTTGCTTCTTAATAAATGACCAAGCATATGCTGTTTGAGTTTGTACCATTTGACCAGATTGTTAGAATTTGAAAATGGGCGACTTTTTTTATCTTTTCTGAATTGGGGAATTCTCTGTCTAAATTCAAGAAGAATAGGAGCGTGGAACTAAGAGAGGAAGTGGAGGAAAACCGGTCAAGCATTAAGGCTTAGGAAATCGAGGATGGGAACTTCTCTGAAAATTTTGAAGAAGAGGAGAGGGAGCTTGGAAACTAATGAAGCAAAGAGAAAATAGGTAGGGATGAAGATGTTAGGAACCACGGGGCAGGAGAAGGGAGGCATGTATCAAGGAGCACAGGAAAAAGGGATTCACAAAGGAAAATTTGGAGGGGGAAGGGAGCATGCCAGAGGATTTAGTCTACTGAGATTAGAGAGCCAAATCATATATGCACTTTCGGTAAATTATCGAACAAGATCATATGCAAGCATTCACAAATCACAGGGCTATTCTGGTTATGTAAATTTGATGTGGTGTGCTTTTTGTATTTTAGGTGTATTTCGGACCTATAAAGCCCGAGCTTGATGCGTTTGAAGAAGAAAATTTCTTAAATTATACTTAAGTGGGCCCAAATAGAGCTAAATTGTGACGGAGGAGTCATACAATTGAGCCAACTCCAACTAGTTTGGATTGTTAGATAGTTGATTGATTGACTTGTTAAAAGAGGTGACTTTTTTGAGATTTTTCCAAAGCTTCTATACTAAGACAGTATCAAACTAAATAAAAACAGATAGCTAATAACGTCATAGTAGAAAACGGGAGAACTAGTTATGCTGTATTTAGAGTCATCACTGAACCTGTGTTGCATGTCTTGGTTAGCTTGGATTGGTTAGGTGTGATATTTCTTTGGATTCTAGATATGTGCTAATGCTATGTGGTTGTGTAAGGAGACCTAGTCTAGATTCTAGTGAGATACAACAATGTTTCTTGTTTTTGTTGACCCTCATTTCAATTGATTGGATGCTTGAGCATGCAGAGATTTTCGTGAATTCCTTGTCTATAATAAAGTATCTTCCGCCCACTTCTACAACTATTTATATTTTCTTGTCGGGCTCTCCAATCTAGTCCGAGGTCTAGTCATTATACAATGGATTAATAATATAAATTTTTTATTTGTAGTAAAAGATAATTGCGAGTCCTGGTAGCTCCTCTAGCATTCGAATAATTCCTTGAAGCCTAAGCCTAAATATGTGATGCAAGGATATTTACAATTTTTTAGAAAAGCCCCCTGACAAGATTTTTAGAATCAAACAAGTATCAACAGTCTACCTTCCCACCCTGCTTCTGCTGGGGAATCATTTTTGGCTGGTTATATCAACAGAAGAAAAGAAGAGAAATACATGGTCTAGATTCTAGTGAGATACAACAATGGTTATTAATAGCAGAACTTCACAAAGATGCTGAAAGTAGTTCTAGGTGAGTAACATAAAGGAAACTCCGGCTTGCATCATCACAATTATCACTTTATTAGAATAGTTTGACATTGTTTTTCTTATCTGTTTTTGTTTTTGAAAAATGTCTATCATTGATGCACAATCTGAGAGTCCGGAGCTTAAAAGGCAAGTTTTTTTGGTCAAAATTCCAAAAGGGCACCTCAATACTGAAAAATTTCAAAAGGGACAAGGTAAACACAGGTGTTTACCTTCTCTATTAAGAAGTTAGCGCCGTCAGTGCAAATGTTACTTAGAATGTAAGGTAAAATGGTGAGTTTACCTTATCTATTATCTATATGTAAGTGTCTGCAAAGGGTAAGGCTACAAGGTAAATTGAGTCGTTAACCTTGTAAGGTAGGATCCCGTGTATACCTTGTAACAACTTTAAAATTCCCGCTACTATATAAAGAGTGTGAGTAGAGGTTCATTTCTTGCATCAACTCAAAAAAATTGTTAAACTTCATAACTCAAAAATTTGTTGAATCTTATTCATTTCTTACTTTAAAATGGATAAGATAAGAGTAAATTTATCAGGAAATACTGTTCCGCCGCACAACCAAAAAAGGTACAATCTAACTCTTCGTTGCACCTCTTCCTCCTCAGTTTCATCAATTATTTCATTTAGATTTTTCATATATTCCTCTAATCTCATTAAAAATATTCTATTTCCTTGAAAAAAGTCTAGGTCGGGTATCCATCCTATTAATTCGGCAAACATTTGTTACCTGTTAATAGGCAACATCTGAGCATCACCTGGATGAAGAATGGGAGTTCCATCTACGACCATTGTAAACATGAGTTCCATATCTTGTAAGGTTATAGTCGTTTCATCCGTTCTCAGGTGAAAGGTATACGTTTCTGGTTGCCACCTTTCAACAAGTACAATAATAAGGGAAAAATCGCAGGGAACAAATCCAACATCTATAACACCTCTAAAACCACAAATATTAAAATAATTAAGAAGACGAGGATAGAACGGATGATTTCTAACATGTTGCCAAAAACCATTATATCACGCTGCACTACCAAACATGCCTTCTCTCCTTTTAATGTTCCTTTCCAAATAACCTCAGACCGATGCTTATTTTGTGTGGCATATACGTCATACTGTGATGGTCTTGGATGCACAAAGTGTTGATATTCCATATCTATACAGAAAGAAGATTAAAATTAGTTTTGAGCATACAACTAAAGGGCAAACTTTTTGCACATGCATGACAATACTAACTTTACGTAGGTTTAGGCTTAATAATAACAACAATATTTGACAAATTAGTAAGCTACAAAAATGATTAATAATATTATACTGCATACTTGTTTGTTAGGTATTGAAAAATGTTAAATAAAAAGGTGATTAAAGTAGTTCACCTTAAAGTGGAAATTTTTTGATAAAGTAGACTTTGAGCAAAAATAAACACAACTAATATAGTAGAGTGAAGTGAAAAAATGAATGAAATGAATGGGTGGTATATAAAAGAAAATTAATAAGGTAAGGGATTAATAAGGTAAGGGACACAGTTTACCTTGTAAGGTAAGGGACACAGCTTACCTTGTAATGCAGTGCATTTGAAATAAATCCACCTTATAAGGTAAACTCACCATTTTATCTTACAAGGTAAACTCACCATTTTACCTTACATTCTAATATTTGCACTGATGGTGTTAACTTTTTAATAAACAAGGTGTTTACCTTGTCCCTTTTGGAATTTTTCAGTATTGGAGTGCTCTTTTGAAATTTTGACTAAAAAAACTTGCCTTTTAGGCTCCGGACTCCACAATCCGATGTAATTACTGTGAAGTGGTGAAAGACTTCTTGGGACAAGGATAAATTACACTTTTCAACAAGTAGTATGGATATCTCCAGACACGATCACAATGGCTGAAGTGGTTATGTAGCAACCTTTTCCTCAAGTTATCGATCATGGCATGCAGCTTTGTTCTGCCTTCTAGAAGATTGAAAGTTCTAGAAGAGAGGGTGCATACTTGGTCTCAATTTAACTTGGTCTCAATTTACAATGTTTGGGTTGTGTTGTTCAGAAAAGAAAAATAACACTTGTATCTTTTACAACATAACTAGTGTATTCCCCACAAAGTGGGATTTGGGGAGGGTAAAGTGTATGCAGTCCATACCACTACCTCAGATGAAGTAGAGAGGCTGTTTCTGCTAACCCCCTGGCTCAGGACAAATAATAGTATAACAAACATAAAAACAACAATTGTATCTTTTTCCTTAAGAAAAATTAGCAATTATAACTTTGCTCCATTATATTTAGTCTATCATTCCTAAATGACCATCTATAGCCTTTACAAGTTTTCTTCTTTGCAAATTTTTGACAGTGATGCATCACCTCTTCCTGATGTTGGTCAGTGGTTTCTGTTGTCATTAAATGAGAAACTACCTCAAACAGTGGTTGATATATTGAGGGCTCGTATAATTGGATTACATCATTTTCTTATGCTGTTTATCATGCTTGCTTTCTCTGTACTCTTTGAATCGGTTGAAGCTCCTGGTCTTGGGCTTGGTGCAAGATACATGTTCACAATGGGAATCGGAAGACTCCTTCGAGCCATAACTTTTATCTCCACAATTCTACCATCTGCTCGACCATGGTGTGCGTCTACTAGATTTCTTGTTCCTGAACACCCTCATCCTTGGGCTCAGAAATATTATGTACCATATGCCACAGATTCAAATGCAATACGGAACATTATTAACTGGGACACAGCATATGGTATTTCTCCCTTCTGTCTTGAGATTCCTACGCGGTTCTTCTTTACTAACTGCCAGTCAGATTGGTCTAAAGTTGAAAAGCTCTTTACATCCACTCAACAAGAAATGCTCCCAGCAATCACAAAAGCTCTTAAAGCTATCTTCTTTTAGCTCGTTGATGCTCTTGGTTGAATTCTACTACCTAATCTGTTGTTGATCTTTGATTTCTATAATCACTTTTTCTTTCAGCGGATCCTGGGGAATATGATCCTGAGTTTCGACCAGATTGGGGTTCAATGAGCTTTTTGATTGATTTCCTTCGGCCTACAGCTCCTGAGGGATCATCTGCTTGGTATCATCTGCTAAAAAAAGCGTCAGGGGGTTGCAATGACCTTATATATAGCGGCCACATGCTTGTTGCTGTACTGACGGCTATGGCGTGGACGGTATGTGTCCTCCTTTAACAAATATTGATGTCTAAATTCCTGCGACCAATCTATCTCATCTGGCTTTAAACTTGATAAACGAATGCAGGAAGCTTATTGTGGGTATAGCTCAGCACTCATCTGGATTTTTGTGATTCATAGTGCTCAAAGAGAAATACGAGAACGCCACCATTACAGTGTAGACGTTGTCGTGGCCATCTACGTGGGCATAATGCTCTGGAAGATGACAGGTCTTTTCTGGCCAATGAAGGATCGGTCAAAGGATACGAGGCTTCATAGGCTCGAGAAGATTCAGGGTAGGCTAATGCGAGCAGCAAAGGACGATGACATAGAGGCAATAAGAGAACTCCTAAAGGAGGTGGAAGTTAGCAACCAAGTTAGGGAAAATTCCAGTAGCAAAGCAATGTGGCTCTTTTCCGGTGGAACCATTATTTTCACTCTTAGTATGGTTCTTCTTGCATTCACATTGACCAGTGACGGGTGAGAGAGCCAACTTTCAACTCCTGCGAAATGATTTACCATTGGTGAGAAAATGTTCTACAATGGGTAAGATGATTACAAGACGCGAAGTTTGTAACATTAGGCTAGGCCAGAATGGGCATTCTGCTGAAGTTTTTGTTGTTTGTTTGTAATGCTTTGGCTTTAAATTATCTTTTTGTTTTCAATTATTAAGGTGAGATAGTATCTGCTCATTTACTGCTTGATATGAAGAGAAATTGACTTTTTATTGTATGCTGTAAAATTTGTTTGCTTGAGGACCGTTTTATGCTTTTGACCCCCTGTGAGATAAGTAAAAACTTCTCTTTTTTAGTCTAATTTTGATAGACTCGCTTTGCCAACCACCTCTAATTAGGTCCTACACTCGTTAGTCTGACAAAGTGCATCTAGTTGATTCCTACTTACGCTAGGGATGGTGTTTGCAACATCGAAGAGAGCTCACTATCAGGACAGACGGGTATAAGCGATTAGCGATAAGATAGTCTTTCAAAAATCCTTTTGGTTACTGCAGAGTGTAGGGTGCTGATGAAGAGAGCCAAGGAGAGAATTAAGGGGTGGTATGGTTAATTGCATAAACAAAAGGTGTGTTATCTTTCAATGTTTTCGGGTACAACAGAAATCTGTATTTTATGTACAATACACTTAAACCATGTTCAAGACCAAAGCTTTGTCAAGAACAACTTTGAAGTATCAACACCTTCAACACAAGATCAAAGTGATCTATCCAAGAAGTGTGTTATTATTTCAGAAATAAGATGAAACAAAAATTTAAAGTCAAGTCCCCCGACTTCACGGAGTGTCCTTAGGGAATAATTCCCCTCATTGTACCCGAGGTTATGGAATTTTCCTCCCAAGATAAAATGACTTTCAATCCAACAATAGCAGTATCTCAAATTATTGGATTCGTCGAACTCACTCAACGGCTAATGATCACACTGAGTTTTTGTAGAGAAAAAGAGTGTTTTTGTTGTCAAAAATCGTGTTAATGCCTGAGGAATATGTCAGGTATTTATAGCCTTAATGCATCCCTTCGGAAAGGATGCATTGGTTTTGGAAAAGACACCTTTTCAATATAATCACGTCACCTGCGCCCAGTCTGTGCTGGACTTGCGCCTGAACTGCGGCCGCAGGTGACACTGTCTAAATTTCAGTATCTTCCTGCGCCCGCAGGTTGCCCAGGAGCACGCGCAGATCACGCTATTGTGAGAACCAGTGTGCCTTTTACCTCGAAGGATCGCATCCCTTCGAGTTGCATTGTGTATGCGTTTGCATGGCGTCCGAAATGCGCCCGCACATGGAGTAAAACATTTCTATCGAATTCTTTGACTTAAATTTCACTTGTTCTTCAAGTTTCAAATAAAATTTATCTAGAAAATTAAATCTCATCGATCGATCATTTGCCAAATCCAAATCCGAGCCGAGCGACGACGATGACACGAGGCACCATCTTGTTCTTGCCTCACTATCCAAGTGGAGATGTGTTTCTCAATATAAACACATAAAAGCTTCTTTCTCCCACCAATGTGGGAGAATTTAGTAAGCTTTCCTATTTGAGCACCCTTTCTATTTTAGTGTGGACTCAAATTTCCTCCACTATTTTTCTTCATTTTCCATTCACACACACCTTGAACCCAACGAGTAGTCCCATAAAATTTTCAATAAGTAATATGTAGGGATGCAAATAGTATGTGAGATAGGATAACTGATTGTGTTAGGGAGGTAGCTAGAGAGATGTTTGGATCTTGAGGGGTAACGTTGGTGGACATCGAGGAAATTGGTGACAGAATGAAGCAGTTCAAGGTAAGTAGAACACTGATTGTTTGGAGTTGGTGGATAAAAACGATAGAAGAAAAAAAGGGCAATTAGGAAGAGGTATAAGGTGGAGAAGTTGGCGATTACAACAGTCGATTAAAATAAGTGTTTGAATGTTGAATGTATAATGAACTAGGGGATAAAAGTGGCAATAAGTTGTATAGGCTCGATTAGCAATAGAGAGAAGGGCCCGAGAAAAGGAAAAAGTAAAGTGCATCAATGATGAGGAAGATAAAATGTTTGCAAAAGAGACACATATTAGACGAAGATGGTAGATATATTTTCATAAACTCTTGAATAAAGAGGGAGACAAGATTATTGTGTTGGATGATTTTGAGCACTTTGAGTGTCGTTGAGATTTTGAATATTGTAGGAGTATAAAGTTTGAGGAAGTTAATGAGGTTATTAGTAACATGAGATGGGGAGGGCAATCTGACCAGACAAGATCCCATTGAAATTTTGGATAAGTGTAGACAACGTGGGTATGGAGTGGCTAATTAGGTTTTTTAACGTTATCATCAAGATGTAAAAAATGTTCGAAGAATGGAGGTGAAGTATGATAATCCTTTTCTGCCATAAGAGTGATATGTTGAATTGTACCAACTATATGGTTATCATACTGTTAAACCAAAATATCAAAGTTTCGAGGTAGGTGATGGAGATGATGATGAGAAGGATGCGTCTATTATCGAGAATAATTTGAATTCATAATGGGATGTTCCATTTCAAAAGTCATTCATCTCATAAGAAGATTGGTTGAGAGATAATGGAGAGAAACATGGATTTGCATATAGTGTTTATTGATCTAGAAAAAAATATATGACAAAGTCACTAGAGGGGTTTTACTGAGATGTTAGGAAGCTAGATGTGTATATGTAGCTTACATTATGACAATTGTGAACATTTATAATGGAGCCAAAATCAGGGTGAAGATACTGGGAGGAGACTAGACTTCAGAGCACTTTTCTGTTGTGATAGGGTTACACTAAGGATCAACTCTTATACTATTTTTATTTGTCTTAGTGATGAATGAATTAGCGTGGACCATAATGGTGTCATGGTGTATGATATTTATAAATGACATAATATTAATTGACAAGACACATTATATAACTTTTATTTATCTAATTGGTGAAAATATTGTGAAGGGAAGAAAGATCTTTTGTCGAATTCGGAGATGAACCTATGAGAGCTCCTAATTCAGAATTTTTTTGGCCGATCAAATAAAAGAAGTTTTGTACTCCCACCGTTCGCTTTTACTTAACACTATTTTTTAAATTAAATTTTTATTTTAACTTGTCATTTTTGGCATATCAAGAAAAGACAAAAGAATTTTTTCTATTGTACCCTTAGCATTAATTGTTTATTATTTAAATGATTTTCAAGACATATTACTTTAAACATCAATTAACAGAGTAGTATGATAAAATAATCATATCAATAATTATTTTCTTAATAAGTGTGTCACGTCAAAAAGCGATAAGTAAAAACAGAGGGATTATTAGATTATTCTATGCAATATTTTGTACAAAAAAAATGTACACAATGAACCTAGACATATTACGACACTAGTCACTAGTGTATTTATGTATGTATACAACATCGTTAGCTTCGAACTTGCCATACATCTACTTGATTCTTGGCCTCGAAACATGCTTTGTTAATATTGTGGGTGCTGAAATTATATTAAATTTAAATCTGTACGAAATTTGAAATATATTAAATTCATAATATATTAGTCCCAAATAAATATTGCATATATTGCGGATTAATATAATTGAATTAATTAAGTTCAAACATGTATGAGTTTAAATAAAATTCAATTTTTATTGGGCTAGTCCATTAATTTGGGCTACAAATGATGAGCCCACTTTACTAAGCCCAAGATATTGTCATATTCTGGAGGCCCAAATAAGCGTCACGTGTCAAAAGACGTGGCATGCCAAGTCAAGGAAAGGATCCAATAGGACCATGCCACATGTCAAAATGATGCAGCAGGCCCATGAAATAAAAGCCCATAAAAGGCGCCACATCACTTAAATCTGATTGATCAAAGAAAGTGCATATTCATCATGACTCTTCCTTTCCTACAACTATAAATAGGGGTCTCATAATTGAGAAAAGGACCCCCCAGAACTCTAACAAGAAGCAAGAGAAAGCTCTTGGATCAAACGCTGCAATTTCGCTACAAAGCTCATGCATTCAAATCAAGTTCATCAAGATTCAAGATCAAGACTGAAATATTCAAGAACAAGGTCAAAAGTCCTTGAATTCAAGCACAAGTCAAGATGAAGTCCCTCAAATCAACAAATCAAGTTCAAATTCAAGATCAAGTTTAAGCCCCTGAATTTATATTTGAAAAGGCGAATCAGAGGATTCATAGAGATTGTGACACTCACATATTGAAATCAATAAATTCATTGTTGCAATATTTTTTTATCTCGATTTATTTATTTTTCCAACTCAAATTTTTACTGTCCAACAAATTCTGGCACGCCCAGTGAGACAATCTCTACCTCTCATCTGAACTTTTCATACTTCGAAGTTTAAGAACAACGAAATGACTTTTAAGAAGGTCAACTCTCAATCAACTGCTTCCAAGGCTGTTGATTCAAAGTTCTCTGCTGAAGTAGAGAGCATCCTTGGTGTTACTTTCAGAAGCTTAGGAGCTGTCACGAGGAGCAAGGCAGACTTGCTAAGACAACAAACACATCCAGTGTCATCCACGCCAACTACAGTGTTTGGATCTTCATCCCCAAAAGAAATGAAGTCCAGTGCAAGTGCTTTGAAAGGAGGAAGCAGTGTGGTAGAATCACTTAAAAAGACTCTAGCTCTACTTAAGCATTCCAGTTCCAAATATTTTAGCGCAAAGAGCGAGGATCGTTCAAGCAACTCATCATCTCCGACTATACTGCATAAGCTAAGCACTTCAAAGATCAACTTATGCGATAATCTGTGCTACTCTCCAACATCTCCAGTGATTATGTAGGCGATGGTGACTGATGCCTCATCTATGAAGGAGCAACTTGTGAATCTGGCAAAGGAAATTGAGGGCCTGACCAAATATGTTCAGAATTAAGATGCTCAGATTGATAAGATAGTGAATAGGGTGGAAGGCCTAATAGATTGTAACGCGCCCCGAATCTGGTACCCGAAATGCTACATGGTGCTCATGACCCCGAAGGACCACAAGCTAACCCATGACTGATACCTGTACCCGAATACGGCATAATATACTGTGTAAATGTAGAAATAAAGGCTGTAAGGTCATAAGGTTCAAAACTGAGACACAATATCTAATAAAATATAACATCTGTGTGGGGTATGAAATACCCAAAACAAACTAATAAACTAACTGAACATGATAGTATGAAAAGCCTCTAACTGTCTGAATAAGGAGTTGATGGGACATGTCCCCAACTAACTCCAACTACTGAAATAAACTAAGTAATGAAATGATAAGATAATGCTCATGCCCTCAAAGGATAAGGACTCACTACTGACTCTGACTGCTGAGTACTGGAATGCTACTGATGCTCTGGAGCTCGTTCTTATGAACCTATGGTATAAAACACCATAGCGCAAATGCGTCAGTACAGTTGAATGTACGAGTATACATGTGAGGTAGGCTGAATGCAAAGGGTTCACATGCATGAACTATACTAACTGACTAAACAACATGAATGTGAGAATACATAATAATTGTAACTAAGTTTGTGATAACATGATTACTAAATCTGAGTACTGATAACATGACATACTGATAACTGTATAACTGAAATAACTAATACTGAGCGACTGTATCTGATAGTCTAGTTTCTGATGGAACTAGCTGAGTTTTGTTCTGTTCTAAGGTGACTGCATTTGACAGTCCTGAATTCTATAGAACTATCTGAGTTCTATTACTGAGAATGAATGACTATATTTGATAAATCCTGATCTATATTTGAAATTATGGGAAGTATTCATCTAACCGATATGCCCCATATAATGCAATATAGCTGTGTTGGGGTCCAATTTGTAACCCCAATTGGATGGGTGTAAATACCGCGCCGCTGGTAAGGACAAGCTATGGGTGAACCTCATCTGACAGTGTCCCTAAAAGAGAACGGTGGGACTCTCATCTGACAGTGTTTATCCACCTCAAGAACCCTCATTTGACACTGTTGATGTCTCAACCTATGTTGGCTACATAGTTCAGGAATGCAAGGATGACTTTTAAGAATCACACCCTTATCTAACAGTATGTGTTCCCATCCTTGGGTTCACTCGGTGCTAATTCCTACTCCCATCTGAATAGATATTGAACATGGATTACTGAACTAAATTGGACTGAATTAATTGAGTTTCCATTGACTGACGGAATAGTACTGATTACTATATTACTGAGCTTTCCTGAGTCATATGACTGATTGAGTTCTATGGATCATGGCTTGACTGAGGATATCGTGAAAATATGACACTAACTCTAGGTACACAACTATATTTTTTGGGTACAAGTACCCCCAGGACTCGATGGAAAGAAACTGACAACACATGACTTTCTTTAATACATGAACAACATCACAATCCATAATATAATAAGTTGGAGATTTCATGAAGTACAAGTTCTAAAGCACCACAATGGCTACACATATATCCATACTTCATTGACTAAGACATTTCATCAAACACTTGACGTGCATTAACTTGTACATGTATGGAGATTTCATATTATTATACTAGTATGGCACTTTTCCTTCACATAGGCATTTAGTCAAATACATGGGACACATGCTTTGGTTATACCATCATCAACACATCTAATAATCATGGATACAGTAATCAACTTGTAAATTGAAGGGATTTTATCATGATTATCATATAAATCTTCATATACTAGGGTCAATCATTTGAATATGTAATTTAAAACATGAATCAAAACCCCACAACAATATTAACATGAATTTCAATTCAATTTAAATCATGAAACATTCATCAATACTCAAATCTTGGATTTTGAAAAGAGATTCTTGAGCTTCATGAGTGAAAAAGACCCATGAATTAACACATGACATACCTTGATACTTGATTTGGGAAGATTGATGGAAGAATCCTTGAGATTTGGATCTTGAATTGGAAACCCCTCTTCTTGTTCTTGAAAGAATTTGAGAGAAAATAATGTATTTTGGTGAAATGGAGGCTGAATTCAGTGTTTATGGAGCTTTGGGGTGAAGGGAAAATACCAAAATACCCCTCCAAAATTGTTTGGAAAATGCTGAATCCTACGACTGATGATATTGAGCTGATGTCGTCACATATGTGATAAGCCGTCAGCTCATGTCTTCACTTGATACTGGAATTGATGACTTTCTGCCTAAGGCTGATGACATTATCTGATAACTCGTTATATATGTGATAAGCCGTTAGCTCATGTCGTCACTTAGTTGCCAGGCTAACATGCTGGAGTAAAAGGGTATAACTTTTTGCTCCAATATTGGATTTGGGCGAAATTGGCATCATTGGAAAGATAATTCAATTATATATTTATTGGTAGGTCATGGGCTTAAAAAATCATAGTATAAAAAGAGATATGCTCATTAGAATTTGACTACCAAAATCCTTTTCAAGAATTCAATCGGTAAGGAATGTTTTGATTCGCCTAATAGCTAGTACATATTTGAGACCTTAATTGACATAAAACTTGATCATGAAACTACCAAACAACCATGATGTACTATGCATAAGCTTTAAGTATATTGCTAATATTGATTTGCATTTTTTGGAGTATTATAATATCTTCCTTTTGGGAACATTTGTCCTCGTACATACTGGACATGCACAACTGAAGCATAATTTCATGATTAACATGACTAATAAGATGGTTTTATCATATTGAACATGCATATTTGATGCATGAATACATGACTGAGCTGACACATGAATGCATGATTGAATATGTAATGGTACTTGGTACCAAGTTTATAATGGAAATCTGAACATAAAATTGAATAAACTTAAGGAAAATTATTACCTTAAGCTGAGTTTGAGTTTGCGGAGAAGAGGTGAGGGTATTTGGTTTGCATTTCTGCTTCTGCTTCCCAAGTAGCTCCCTCAACGGACTGCTTCCGCCAAAGAACTTTCACTAGAGGGACTTCTTTGTTCCTTAGTCTACGAACCTGATAGTCAAGGATTTCAACTAGAATTTCTTCATAAGAGAGACTGTTCTGAATATCTATGCTCTAAATAGGGACTACATCTGCTGGGTCACCTATACATTTCTTGAGCAAAGAGACCTGGAAGACTGAATCAATTGAGGCTAGATTTAAAGACAATGCGATCTCATAAGCTACTTTGCCTCATAATCTACTTTGCCGAAGCGACTGAGAATTTTGAAGGGACTGACATATCTGGTACTAAGCTTTCCCTTCTCGCCGAATCTCTTCACTCCTTTCATGGGAGAGATCTTTAGATAGACAAAGTCACCAATTTTGAACTCGAGATCCTTTCTGCGTATATCTGCATAAGACTTCTGTCGGCTCTGAGCAGTCTGAAGTATCTCTCTGATCAACTAAACTTTTTATAAGGCATCGATTACTAAGTCAGGCCCTATAACTGAGGCCTAACTAACTTCAAACCAACCGACTGGAGATCTGTATCTCCTACCGTAGAGAGCTTCGAATTGAGCCATCTGAATACTGGAAGGATAGTTGTTGTTGTATGTAAACTCAATCAAAGGCAAGTGGTCATCTCAACATCCCTTGAAATCAATTGCACACGCCCTTAGCATATCCTCTAAGGTCTAAATGGTTAGTTTTGGTTGACCATCTGTCTGGGGATGAAAGACTGTACTGAGATGAATTTAGGTACCAAGACCCTTTTGGAACGCCTTCTAGAAGTGAGAGGTATACTAGATACCTCTGTCTGAAATAATGGACAACGAAATACCGTGTAATCTGACCAACTCCCTGATATAGAGTTTGGCGTAGTCCTCGGCTGAATAAGAGGTATGAACTAGAATGAAATGAGCTGATTTGGTCATCCTGTCTACAATGAACCAAATTGAATCATGCTAACGGCGAGCACGTGGCAAACTCATCACAAAGTCCATGTTCACTTCTTCCCATTTCCAGGTAGGAATAATGAACTCTTACATGGGACCACTAGGCTTCTGATGCTCTATCTTAACCTGCTGACATATAGAACACTTAGCCACAAACTCTGCAACATCTCTTTTCGTCCCACTCCACTAATAGATCTCCCACAAATTGCGGTACATCTTTGTGGCCCCTGGATGAATAGAGTAGCGCGCAGCATGAGCTTCTACAAGAATTTTCCACCTTAAGTCATCTACATCTAGAACACACAGACGACCCTAACAGCGCAGAACACCATCTCCCTCCTGAGAGAAAAGCTTAACCTTCTGATCTTTGACTGACTCTTTGAACTTGACTAGACTGGGATGTCTATCTTATTTTTCTTTTACCTTAGAAACTAGAGATAATTTTGAACTACTCTGAACTCATACATCACCCTCCTCTGTATTGACTAAGCGAACACCTAGTCTGGCAAGCTGATGGACTTCCTGAGCTAACTTCTTCTTACTGTCCTTAACATGAGCAACACTACCCATATATAGTCTACTGAGAGCATCAACCACTACATTGGCCTTGCTCGGATGATAAAGGACACTCATGTCATAATATTTCAAGAGCTCTAACCACCTTCTCTGGAAGAGGTTAAGATTTTTCTAAGAGAATACGTACTGAAGGCTCTTATGGTCTGTGAACACATCTACATGAACACCGTATAGATAATGCCTCCAAATCTTTAAGGCAAATACTACGGCTGCTAACTCAAGATCATGAGTCGAATAATTCTTCTCATTGGGGTTTAAGCTGTCTGGAGGCGTAGGCTATGACCTTACCATATTGCATGAGGACACAACCCTACCTTACTCTGGATGCATCACAATATACTATGAACCCATCTGAACTATCTGGAAGAGCTAGGACTGGAGCTGAGGTGAGTCGAGTCTTTATCTCCTGAAAACTCCTCTCGCAATGATCTGACCACTGAAACTTAACCTTCTTCTGAGTTAATCTGTACATAGGGAATGCAATAGAAGAAAATACCTCAACAAACCATCTGTAATAGCCAACCAAACCTAAGAAACTCCTAATATCTGATGGAGATACAGGGCGAGGCCAGTTTCTTACCGCTTTGGTCTTTTGAGGATCAACCCTAATACTATCAATGGAAATGATATGACCAAGGAATGCTACTGACCTTAGCCAAAACTCGCACTTACTGAATTTGGTGAACAACTGATGATCTCTGAGAGTTTGAAGTACAATTTTGAGATGGTCTGCATGATCACGCTCACAGCGAAAATAGACCAGAATATCATCTATGAAGACTATAATGAACATGTCCAAGTACTGCTTGAACACCCGGTTTATCAAGTCCATAAAAGTTGCTGGGGCATTAGTAAGACCAAAGGACATGACTAGGAATTCGAAGTGACTATACCAAGTTTGTGAAGCTATTTTTGGAATGTCACATTCCCTATCTCTAAGCTGATGATAGCCAGATTTAAGGTCTATCTTAGAGAAATAGCTGGCACCCTGAAGTTGGTCAAACAAGTCGTCAATACGGGGAAGTGGATACTTATTCTTGACCGTGACTTTATTGAGTTGATGGTAATCAATGCACATTCTGAGAGAACCATCTTTATTTTGCACGAATAAAACTGGTGCGCCCCACGAGGACACGCTGGGCCTAATGAACTCCTTATCTAAGAGATCCTTCAACTGCTCTTTTAGTTCTCTAAGGTCTGCTGGTGCCATTCTATGTGGAGGAATAGATATAGGCTAGGTATCTAGAAGAAGATCAATGTCGAAGTCTATTTTCCTTTTGGGAGGAATTTCGGGAAGACATCTAAATATTTATTCACGACTGGGACTGAATCAAGACTGGAGTTTTGGAACTAGTGTCCTTAACTCAAACAAGATGATAGAAACATCCTTTAGACATCATTTTCCTTGTCCGAAGGTAGGAAACAAGCTGACCTCTGAACGTTGGAGTACTAACAAGCTTACCTCTAAACGCTGGAGTACTACCCCTCCACTCTAGGTAGGTTCATTCAAAAACTGGAACTAGACTATTCTATTTCTGCAGTCGACTGTGGCATAGTAGGAGTGTAACCAATCCATGCTGAGAATGACATCAAAATCAGTCATCTCTAATTCAAGTATGCTGAAGTGACTTTTTGAAATATCATAACCAGACAGTTCCTGTATACTCGTTGGACTATGATGGTTTTACCCACTAGGGTAGAGACTGAAAAGAGCTCTGCTAGAATTTTGGGACCGATTCCGAAATCGCCTGCTATATAAGGTGTAACAAAAGACAAGAAAGCACCTGGATCTAGCAAAGCGTAAACATACAAGTGAAATATCTGTAACATACCAGTAACCACATCAGGAGAATTTTCGTGATCCTTTCGGGACTAGAAAGCATAAAATCTATTTAGGCGTTGCCCACTAGTAGCATAGAAAGTGGCACCCTACTGATTTAGGCGATCGGACTGAGCTAAGAAACGGTTATGCTGACCTTGATAACCTGACTTGGGATAATCTCTGACTCTATGGCCTGGCTTGCCACATACGAAATAGACATCGCTGCCAGCTCTGCAAACGCCCTTGTGGTTCTTACCACAAGTCTGACAAAGGGGATTAGTTTGGGCATTGCTGATACTACCCTGAGACTTAGATCCTGGCGCCCTATCTCTATTACCATCCATGAACTTAAGAGCTGGAGCACTAGCCAAAAAAAAGCTAGAACTGATGACTTAGGATGAAATTGAGAACAGTTTCCTCTTTCTGATTTGGGCTGAGCAAAGTTGAAACTATCTGTCCTTGCTCTCTTATTCTGCTTCTGCCTCATCTTAATATTTTTCTCCTCTATCTTCTGAGTATGAGTCATAAGTCGAGCTACATTTATGTCACTATTTAACATCGCACACCTACACTCGTTGACCACACTATCATTCAACCCAGAAACAAACTTACTCATCTTGGCCCTGCTGTCTGCAACCACATGAGGGGCATATCTAGATAATTGAGTAAACTTAAGAGAATACTCTTTCTCCGTCATGTTGCCCTACCTGAGGTTGATGAATTCTAACATCTTAGATTCTCTCAGCTCTATGGGAAATAACCTCTCTAAGAATGCGGTGACAAACTCCTTCCACTCTATGGGTCCTGCATCAACTGACCTTTCTGACTTCCATTGCTTGTACCAAGTGTGGGCAATATCCTGCAACTGATATGTAGCGAGATCAGCACTCTCACTAGGACTAACTCCCATGATGTTTGTAACTTTCTAAACCTAATCGATGAATTCCTGAGGGTCCTCATCTAACTTAGACCCAAAAAAGAATAGAGGATTCATTCGGGTAAAGTCCTGAATCCTGGTTGCAGCTGAATTGGCTACTGGGTTGGTCGGAATGATAGCTGGTCGTTCATTCTGAGAAGCAACTGACTGAGCAAGAGTAGTAAATGTAGCTCTGAACTCTGCATAAGAAACATGTTCACCCAAAGGATCTTCGGACTGAGGGGTTGGCTGATTCCTATTTCTTCTTTTAGGAGACATGTTCTGTAGAAGAAAGAAAAAAACAAATTAGATTGAGAGATTAGCTTGAGATTATGCTCACTAGCATGACATAAATACTGAAAGAAGGGAAACTGCTCCTAAAATATCTTATAGCCTCCTGCACAGAAATGTGGCG
The DNA here is from genome assembly GCA_030864225.1 of Capsicum baccatum var. pendulum. Taxonomy (NCBI): domain Eukaryota; kingdom Viridiplantae; phylum Streptophyta; class Magnoliopsida; order Solanales; family Solanaceae; genus Capsicum; species Capsicum baccatum. The sequence goes on along the minus strand of CM061553.1, from coordinate 58,396,806 downwards.
CGCAACACACCTATGCACAAGACTCTACTTTATAGGATACTATTGAACCTTAAGCTCTGACACCATGTTTGTAACGCCCCAAATCTGGTACCCGGAATGCTACACGATGTTCATGATCCCGAAGGACCACAAGCTAACCCATGATTGATATCTGTACCTGAACACTGCATAATATATTGTGCAAATACGTAAATTAAGGCTATAAGGTCATAAGGTTCAAAACTGAAACACAGTATCTAATAAAATATAACATCTGTGTAAGGTGTGAAATACCCAAAAAAAACTAATAAATTAGCTGAACATGATAGTCTGAAAAGCCTCTAACTGTCTGAATAAGGAGTTGATGAGACATGTCCCCAACTAACTCCAACTACTGAAATAAACTAAGTACTAAATTGATAAGATAATGCTCATGTCCTTGAAGGATAAGGACTCACTGCTGACTCTAACTGCTGAGTACTGGAATGTTACTGATGCTCTAGAGCTCGTACTTCTGAACCTATGGTATAAAATACTATAGCGCAAATATATCAGTACAATTGAATGTACTGGTATACATGTGACTTAGGCTGAATGCAAAGGGTTCACATGCATGCACTATACTAACTGACTGAACAACATGAACGTGAGAATACATGCGTGAATATATAATAACTGTAACTAAGTTTGTGATAACATAATTACTAAAACTGAGTACTGATAACATGAGATACTGATAACGGTATAACTGAAATAACTAATACTGAGCAACTGTATCTGACATTTTAATTTATGACAGAACTAGCTGCGTCCCGTTCTATTCTGAGGTGACTGCATCTGACAGTCCTGAATTCTGTAGAACTATTTGAGTTCTATTACTGAGACTGAATGACTGTATCTTATAGTCCTAATCTGTAACTAAAACTATGGGAAGTATTCATCTAACTGACATGCCCCATATAATGTAATATAACCCTGCTGGGGTCCAATCTGTAACCCCAATTGGAAGGGTGTCAATACCGCACCACTGGTAAGGACAAGCTGTGGGTGACTGTAACGCCCCGCACTTTCCTAAGCTAAAAAATGAATCGTTGTTCGTATATGTGAAAACCCCAATTTCGTAAGCCATACTTGGGCACCTAAATTACCAAGAGTACCCTAGTTATAAGAGAGCTTATGATGTGTTAAGTGTGGTTATATGAGTCACTTAAGGTAGTACAAGCTAAGAGTTTCAAAATCCATCAATTTTTAGTGTTTAAATTCGCAAGGGTCATCTTTGAATGAGCATAACTTGATAAATATGTGGTATTTCTGCATATTTCTACCCACAAAATTATAGAGAATCTAATTAGCTTTCCAACGATACCAATTTCACAAAAATCCGACACCCGAGCTAGGAGTTATGGCTTTGCGAAGTAGAGTGCGTCGCCTAACCAATCGCACATGGCCACTGGAAAGCATATGCTATAGCATATGCGGCGCCTATGTAAACATAGGAGATATCATATGCGGCGCCTATGTAAATATAGGCGATATCATATGCGGCGCATATCTTATGGTTTCAAGTGACTTAAACACTCCGTTTTTGCATTATTTTGAGGGCAATTAAGTATTTTGGCACTTCTTACACACCCCTAAACTTAACCTTACAAATTTAATAGATTCTAAACACATCATAACCCTATTATCAGTCTAAGTTCATCATCCAAGAGAACTAAAGGAGAAAAACAACTAGGGTTACACAATCAACATTGAGGGTCCAATCTTTCAACGAATCCGTTACCATAAAGGTATGTGGGGTTATGAACAAGAACACCCTTTCATTCTTGTGCCCAAAGTTTGCATTATTTTACAAAGATACATGATTTTTACATGTTTTATCATGAATTTGAAGTGATAAATCTTATCCTATGTTGTTGTTCAAGATACTATGATTATTTTGAATGTTTAGAAAATAAACTCCATGAGTTTGAGATTATTGTTATGATTAAAGGCTGAAATTTTTCAGATTTCCGTATAAATTATGCATGCTTGTGATATAAAGCATAAATGTTGAAATATTTTGATTAAGTATCGCTATAAGGGTCATTAACCCACATTGATATTGTTTTTTTGAGAATTTATGTGCTACATGCACCCATGTTTAGACTATTTTGATGAAGTATAGAAAGATTTGACCTTTTGGTCACAAAAGAGTTAAAATCCACTTTATGAAACGAGTTACGGATTTTATCATTTATTTAACTTAAGAAATATGAGATTACCCTTAAAGTGGATTTTTCTTGAGATTTTTGAGCATAGTATTGGGAGTAGTATTTAGCACCGAGTTGGGTATGTTACTATAGTTTCATCCCCAAAACTACGTGCCACCGTAGGTTGAGATATTGACTTCCACTATATGTGGAAAATTGAGATAGTGATCACTGAGATGAGATTGTTCTACACCGATGGTAAAGGTAGGACAGTCCTAACCTTACGGGGGCAAGTCATGGGACATTATGGGTGCTCACATGGTGTACATGTCAGTTAGAAGAACCTACCAAAGAGTCGTCCCTCATTCTTAGATTGATTTTACTAATTTAAAAGAGATTTGAAATGTAGATTTATGATGTATTCAATATTCCAGATTTCACTAAGATTGCTTGATGAGAGAATAAGAAAATAATCTTGATATTTGGATTAAGTGTAATGGCTCATAATATCCAGATTGGCATGTTTTACCATTCATTGTGTATGATTTTAGATTTTATATTTCTTTCAAGTTTTATGAGCCATTTACAAATGTCCTGCAAGATTTGGAAAGAAAACTTATGACATGATCGTTAAATATATATATATATATATATGCATATAAATATGTTTATTTCATGCACCCCCATGTACTCGGTACATATTCCATGGTACTGACCCACATGTTCACATATGGGCTATATTTTTCCTATAATATAGGTTTAGGTGCTCATTCCCAGGTTTGACCGTGATTATTCGAGCACGTTGATCTACATCCTCTGCAGTGGTGAGTCCTCATGGTCCGAGTACTAGTTATTCAGATTTCCTCATTTACTTTGAGTCATTCATTTTATTTATTGAGTTTGGGTCAGTTGGGGTTTGTCCCAACGGCTCATGAATATACGGTTTAGTAGAGGCTTGTCAGACTAGATGGATAGATTGATCAGATTTGTCAGAGATGTCATATTTTGTTACTTTTCGTATTTCATTCGTATTGCAACATGATATTATGGAGGATGTTTAGATGTTTTGATTATGATGACTTTGATTATAAGTTTTGAATGGTAGAAAAATGGCTAAAAGGGTTAGCTTGGGGCTACTTGTAGCCTTAAGCACCATGTGATGCCTCGGGTCCCGTTTTTGGGGTGTTACAAACTTGGTATCAGAGCCTAAAGTTATTGGAGTCCTAGGAAGTCTGACAATCCACGTTAAGTAGAGTCTTGATCATCGGTGTATAGCGCGCCACATCTATGAGAAAGAGGCTACAAAACATTTTAGATTAAAAAAAGGGGGTCGTTTTATTCTTTCAGAAGTCTATCGTGCTTACAGTTGTTCCCTTTTAGCTATCAATTCATGCTCTCTTCTTTCAGAATATGCCTCCTTGCTAAGCTAGAAGAAATAACGTCGGTCAGCAACCTCAGCCTGCTGATCCCCTGAATAAGAATGTATCCCACGCTGAGTTTAGGGCAGCCTTTCAGGCGCTTTCCCAAGCTATTTCTGCCAACATTCAGGCTAACCAGGCCCTGGCTCTATAACAATAGGGAGGTGACTTAGCTTCCGCAAGAATCCATGACTTTATGCAAATGAATCCGCCATAGTTTTATGGGTCCAAGGTAGGTGAGGATCCGCAGTTGTATCTGAAGGAGATAAGGAACATCACACAGGTAATGCACGTGTCTGAGGAGGAGAGTTTTGAGTTAGCATCCTACATATTGAAAGACCTTATGTATGACTGGGTGGTTGCATGGAGAAAGGGTAGAGTAGAGGGTGCTGCTCCTATGACTTGGCAGGAGTTCCAGGATACATTCCTGGATAAATTCTTTTCTCTAAAGTTGAAAGAGGCGAAAGTAGAGGAGTTCATGAACTTACGACAAGGCTCCATGACTGTTAAGGAGTATTGCTTGAAGTTCAATCAGTTAGCAAAATATGCCCCAAATCTGATAGCCGACAACCGAGCCAGTATGGATAATTTCTTGACAGGGGGCTCAAGCTATGTGGTTAAGGAGTGTAGATCAACTATGCTTAATAGTGAGATAAATCTTTCCAGACTGATGACCCATGCCCAACAGATTGAATCAAATAAGATAAAAAAGAGGGATAGAGTAAGGGGGAATAAGAGAGACAGATCCGAGCAACCTACTTATGGTTAGAACAAATCGCAAGGAGGGAATCACCCTCAGTTTCAGAGCCACTCATCTATGCCGACACCATCACTAGTTAGTGCTCTAGCACTTAGAGGTAGGCAAGAACAGGAAAACAGGTCTTCTATGTTCGGATCTCAGAATACTGTGAGTAACCGGCCTAACCATCCACCATGCACTAGGTGTGGTAGGGATCATGGGGGTAAGTGTTTTTGGGGTTAGAAGGCTGCTATGGATGTGGCCAGAAGGGCCACGGTTTTAGAGATTGTCCTCATACCAAACAGGGGAACCGTGATGTTCTCCCCCAGGCTCAGACCGCTAGTGCTCCAGCTCCTGTAGCTCATCCAACTCCTACTTATGGTGCTTCTTCCAGCACTGCTGGTGGTCAACGCCAAAATAAATTCTATGCTTTTCCTTCCCGTCAGGAGCAGGAGGACTCCCCCGATGTTGTTACTGGTAGGCTTTGTGTGTTTCAGTTTAATGTTTATGCATTGTTGGATCCTGGGTCCAGTTTTTCATATGTGACACCTCTGGTTGCTGTAAATTTTAAAGTGAGTCCCGAGATTGTCTCTGAGCCCATCCTAGTTTCTACCCTTGTGGGTGAGTCCATTGTTGCTCGAAAAGTGTACAAAAAGTGTCCTATTTTTATTCTTTATAGAGTTATGTTTGCTGATCTGATAGAGTTAAACATGGTAGATTTTGATGTTATTCTGGGTATGGACTGGCTTCACTCTTGTTATGCATCCATAGACTGTCGTACCTATGTAGTCAAGTTTCAGTTCCCTGGTGAGTCTGTTATCGAATGGTCTGGTAATTCCACATCTCCCAAGAGTCATTTTATCTCATATCTCAAGGCTAGAAAGCTTATTTCTAAAGGGAGCATTTATCACCTAGTCAGAGTTAAAGACACTAAGTTTGAGACTCCAACTCTTCAGTTAGTTGACGTTGTTAATGTGTTTCTCGATTTCTTTCCGGAAGATCTTCCAGGGGTACCTCTCGATAGAGAGATAGAATTCGGGATTGATCTTCTTCACGATACTTAGCCCATTTTTATTCCTCCATATCGTATGGCACCCGCAGAACTTAAGGAGTAAAGAGAAACTCAAAGATCTCTTAGATAAAGGTTTTATAAGACCAAGTGTGTCTCCTTGGGGTGCACCTATCCTATTCGTGCAAAATAAAGATGGATCTTTGTGCATGTGCATTGACTATCACTAGCTTAACAAAGTCACTATCAAAAACAAGTATCTCCTTCCAAGAATAGATGATTTGTTTGATCAATTGCAAGGTGCAAGTTACTTCTCAAAGATAGACCTTCGCTCTGGCTATCATCAACTCAGAGTTAGGGAATGTGATGTCTCAAAAACAGCCTTCCGAACACGTTATGGTCATTTGGAGTTTTTTGTTATGTCCTTCGGGCTAACTAATGCCCCAGCAGCTTTCATGGACCTCATGAATCAAATGTTCAGGCCATATCTTGATATGTTTATCATAGTGTTTATAGACAACATTCTGGTATACTCCCGTAGTGAGAATAGACATGCAGATCATTTCCGTATCATCTTGCAAACCCTTAGAGATCATTACTTGTTTGCCAAATTTAGAAAGTGTGAATTTTGGCTAAGGTTAGTTGTTTTTTTTGGGTCATATTATTTCTTCCAAAGGTGTTAGAGTTGATCCCCAGAAAATAGAAGCTGTTAGAAACTGTCCTAGACCTATCTCTCCATTCGACATTAGAAGTTTCTTGGGTCTAGCTGGCTATTACCGACATTTTGTTAAAGGTTTCTCCTCTATAGCATCTCCTATGACCCGGTTGACCCAAAAGAAAGTGAAGTTCTTGTGGTCTGATTCTTGTAAGAATAGTTTTCGAGAGTTGAAGACTCGACTCACTATAGCTCCTGTTTTGACTCTGCCTGATGGCGTTGATGGTTTTGTGATATATTGTGATTCTTTTAGAGTTGGTTTGGGTTGTGTACTAATGCAGAGAGGTAAGGTTATAGCCTATGCCTCTATACAGCTGAAACCCCATGAGAAGAATTACCCCACCCATGATCTTGAGTTAGCTACTATTGTGTTTGCTCTGAAAATCTGGAGACACTACTTGTATGGTGTTCATGTTGATGTTTTCACTGATCATAAAAGTCTGCAGTATGTTTTTACCCAGAGAGAGTTGAATCTTAGGCAGAGAAGGTGGTTAGAGTTATTGAAAGACTATGATATGAGTGTGTTGTATCACTCGGGAAAGGCCAATATAGTGGCGAATGCCCTTAGCAGGATGTCTATGGGTAGTGTTTTGCATATTGGAGAGTGTAAGAAGAAGTTGGCTCGTGATGTGCATCGGTTGGCTAGGTTGGGAGTTAGGTTGCTTGACTCCGCTGAAGGGAGTATGTTAGCACAGAGTAGCTCTGAATCCTCCTTGGTTTCGAAAGTAAAGGAGAAGCAAAACTTAGATGCTAGTTTGGTCAGACTGAAAAAATCAGTCAAGGACCAAAAGGTGGAGGTTTTCTCCCAAGAGGGGGATAGTATGTTGAGATTGTAGGATAGATTATGTGTTTCGAATGTCGAGGATCTGAGACAGAGAATTATGGCTAAAGTGCACGGTGCGCGATATTATATTCATCCTGGTGCCACCAAGATGTACCACGTCTTGCGGGAAATCTATTAGTGAAGTGGCATGAAAAGGGATATAGCAGCATTTGTGGCTAAGTGTGCGACGTGCCAACAGGTTAAGGTAGAACACCAAAGACCTGGTGGTATGATGCAAGAGTTCGGTATTCCCACTTGGAAGTGGGAAGAGATAAACATGGATTTTGTGACTGGTTTACTTCCTTCCCGATGCCATCATGATTCCATTTGGGTTGTTGTGGAGAGATTGACTAAGTCTACGCACTTCTTGCCTGTGCATACTTCTTATACTGCTGAGGATTACGCTAGATTGTACATCCGGGAATTAGTCAGAGTGCAGGGAGTTCCCTTGTCGATCATTTCATATAGGGATACTCAGTTCACTTCGCAGGTTGGAGAGCTTTTCAGAAGGGTCTTGGTACCCAAGTGCATTTGAGTTCTGCTTTTCATCCGCAGACAGATGGTCAGGCTGAGAGGACCATCCAGACCTTAGAGGATATGTTGAGAGTGTGTGCTCTTGACTTTAAGGGAAGTTGGGATGAGTATTTACCGTTGATAGAGTTTGCTTACAATAACAATTTTCACTCTAGCATTGGCATGGCTCCATTTGAGAATTTGTATGGGAGGAAATATAGGTCACCCATAGGTTGGTTTGAAGTGGGTAAAGCGGTCGTGAGTGGTCCTGATTCGATCTTTGAAGCTATGGAAAAATTCAAAGTGATTAGAGAAAGATTAAAAACCTCACAGAGTCGTCAGAAGTCATATGCTGACGTGAGAAGAAGAGATCGTGAATTTGAAGTTGGTGTATTTAAAGATTTCACCCATGAAGGGAGTGAAGAGATTCGGAAAGAAGGGGAAACTTAGTCCCCGTTATGTTGGCCCCTACAGAGTTCTTAGCCGTGTTGGTAAGGTAGCGTATGAGGTTGAGTTACCTTTAGAGTTATCTTCCGTTCACTCTGTCTTCCATGTATCCATGCTTAGAAAACACGTTGGTGATTGTATTGTTGTAGATCCTTTAGAAAACCCTAATGTGAAAGATAGTCTTTCTTTTGAGGAAGTTCTTGTTGAGATTTTAGATCACTAAGTCTGAAGACTAAGGAACAAAGAAGTTTCCTTGGTCAAGGTATTGTGGTGAAACCAATCCGTTGAGGGTGCAACATGGGAAGCTGAGGCGGATATGCGATCCAAGTACCCACACCTATTTTCCATAAGCTCTGATCAATCCAAAGGTACCATTCTTCTTTAAATCATTCCTTTTCTATGCAGAATTGGAGTAGTTCAGCAGTTATTTTATACTATTCAGCTGTTATTTCATGAGTGATGCACCCCTTGTTGTGTCCGAAATGTAGAATGAAATAGAGGCAAGATTAGCAAGTTGTTTCAGCTGTGTACCCTTCATTTTCTCTTTACTCTAAGTATACCCAGCGTCATTCGAGAACGAATGTCCCCAAGGGGGAGATAATGTAATGCCCCGCACTTTCCTAAGCTAGAAAATAAACTATTGTTCGTATATGTGAAAACCCTAATTTTGTAAGCCATATTTGGGAATCTAAATTACCAAGAGTACCCTAGTTATAAGAGAGCTTATGATGTGTTAAGTGTGGTTATATGAGTCACTTAAGGTAGTACAAGCTAAGAGTTCTGAAATCCATCAAGTTTTAGTGTTTGAATTTACAAGGGTCATCTTTGAAAGAGCATAACTTGATAAATATGTGGTATTTCTGGATATTTCTACCCACAAAATTATAGAGAATCAAATTAGCTTTCCAACTATACCAATTTGACCAAAATACGACACCCGAGCTAGGAGTTATGGCTTTGCAAAGTAGAGTGCGTCGCCTAACCAATCGCACATGGCCACTGGAAAGCATATGATATCCAGATTGGCATGTTTTACCATTCATTGTGTATGATTTCAGATTTTATATTTATTTCAAGCTTTATGAGCCATTTACAAATGTCCTGCATGATTTGGAAAGAAAACTTATGACATGATCATTAAATATATATATATATATATATATGCATATAAATATGTTTATTTCATGCACCCCCATGTACTCGGTACATATTCCATGGTAGGGACCCACATGTTCGCATGTGGGCTATATTTTCCCTATAATGTAGGTTCAGGTGCTCATTCCCAGGTTTGACCATGATTATCCGAGCACGTTGATCTACATCCTCTACAGTGGTGAATCCTTATGGTTCGAGGACTAGTTACTCAGATTTCCTCATTTACTTTGAGTTGTTCAGTTTATTTATTGAGTTTGGGTCAGTTGGGGTTTGTCCCAATGGCTTATGGATATACAGTTTAGTAGAGGCTTGTCAGACTAGATGGATAGATTGATCACATTTGTCAGAGATATCGTATTTTGTTACTTTCCATATTTCATTCGTATTGCAGTATGATATTATGGAGGATGTTTAGATGTTTTGATTATGATGACTTTGATTATAAGTGTTGAATGGTAGAAAAATGGCTAAAAGGGTTAGCTTGGGTCTACTTGTAGCCTTAAGCACCGTGTGACGCCTTGGGGCCCATTTTTAAGGCATTACAGTGTCCCTCATCTAACAGTGTCCCTAAAGAAGAATGGTGAGACCCTCATCTGATAATGTTTATCCACCTTAACAACCCTCATCAACAGTGTTGATATCCCAACCTACGTTGGCTACATAGTTCAGGAACGCAAGGATGACTTCTAAGAATCACACCCTCATCTGACAGTGTGTGTTCCCATCCTTGGGTTCACTCGGTGCTAATTTCTACTCCCATCTGAATAGACACTGAACATGGATTACTGAACTAAACTGGACGTAATTAACTGAGTTTTCATTGACTGATGGAATAGTTCTGAGATTACTGTATTACTGAGCTTTCCTGAGTCACATGACTGATTGAGTTCTATGGATCATGGCTTGACTGATGATATTGTGAAAATATGACACTAACTCTAGGCACACGGCTATAATTTTTTGGGTACAAGTACCCCCAGGACTCGATGGGAAGAAACTGACAAAGCATGACTTTCTTGAATACATGACCAACATCACAATCCATAATATAATAAGTTGGAGATTTCATGAAGTACAAGTTCTAAAGCACCACAATGGCTACACATATATCCATACTTCATTTACTAAGACATTTCATCAAACACTTGACATGCATAAACTTGTACATGAATGGAGATTTCATATTATTAAACTAGTATGACACTTTTCCTTCACATAGGCATTTAGTCAAACACATGGGGAGCATGCTTTGGTTATACCATCATCAACACATCTAATAATCATGGATTAATCAATCAACTTTTAAATTGAAGGGGGTTTATCATGATTATTATGCAAATCTTCATATACTAGTGTCAATCATTGGAAAATGTAATTTAAAACATGAATCAAAACCCCACAACAACATTAACATGAATTTCAATTTAATTTAAATTCTTAAACTTCGAAAAGAGATTCTTGAGCTTCATGGGTGAAAGAGACCTATGAATCAACACATGACATACCTTGATACTTGATTTGGAAAGATTGATGGAAGAATCCTTGAGATTTGGATCTTGAATGGGAAACCCCTCTTCTTGTTATTGAGAGAATGTGAGAGAAAATAATACATTTTGGTGAAATAGAGGCTGAATTCAGTGTTTATGGAGCTTTGGGGTGAAGGGAAAATACCAAAATACCCCTTCAAAACCACTTGAAAAATGCTGAATTCTACGGCTGACGGCATTGGGCTAATGTATTCACATATATGATATACCGTCAGCTCATGTCGTCACTTGATGATGGAATTTATGAATTTCTTCCTAAGGCTAACGACATTAGCTAATAAGTCGCCAGATATGTGATAAGTTGTCAGCTCATGTCATCACTTAGTTGCCAGGCTAACATGCTGGAGTAAAATGGGTATAACTTTTTGCTCCGATATCGAATTTAGGCAAAATTGGTATCATTGGAAAAATAATTCAATTATCTATCTGTTGGTGGGTTATGATCTGAAAAATTCGTAGTATAATGAGAGATATGCTCATTTGAAGTTTACTATACTAATATCCTTCTCAAGAATTCAATCGGTAAGTAATGTTTTGATTCGCCTAATAGCTAGGATATATTTGAAACCTTAATTGATATCAAACTTGATCATGAAACTACCAAAGAACCATGATGTACTATCCATAAGCTTGAAATATGTCTCTAACATTGATTTGTATTTTTTGGGGTATTACATAGACGGAGAGTCTAGCCATGCACCTGAAAAATCTCCAGAGGCTCACAAGACAGAACATCCAATGAAACAAATACCGCCAACTAAAGAGGTGCAAGTTTTTTCTGAGGGAATGATCCTGATTGAGCAATTGAAGGGAACCTCAAATACAAGTATGATGTTATCACCAAGTCTTTCCTTGCGTATGACAAGCCTTACACTGCGAGGATAGATAGCCTCAAAATGTTTGTCGGCTATCAACCTTCCAAATTTCAATAATTTGAGGGCAAAGGGAACCCAAAACAGAATGTCTCCCATTTTATTGAGACATGTAATAATGCTGAAACTTACAATGACTACCTTGTCAAATAGTTTGTTTGTTTTCTAAAGGGAAATGCCTTTGATTGGTATACGAACCTTGAGCCTAATTCCATCAATAGTTGGGAGCAATTGGAGCACGAGTTCCTAAATTGCTTTTATAGCATAAGACGTATAGTGAGCATGGTAGAGCTCACAAATACTCGACAAAGAAAGGATGAACCAGTCATTGGCTTTATTGATCAATGAAGAAATGCTAGCCCAAACTACAAAGACAGGCTCAGCGAAGCTTCTGCAATAGAGATGTGCATCCAAGGAATGCACTTGGAGCTTCTCTACATCTTGCAAGGAATTAAGCCTAAATCCTTTGAAGAGTTATCTACCCGTGCTCATGTTATGGAGTTGAGCATGTCTTCTGCTAGAAAAGGAGAAGCGCCTATCCATGACCCACGAAGGGGAAAGGATAAGTAGGAACCCAAAAGATAAGGTAAGTTTGTCCCCAGAAATAACAAGAAATCTATGAATATTGATGTATCTCCTGTAAAGGTCACCACGAAGGTGAGCAAGAAGCAAACTATGAAGACGACTTATGGAGCACGGCTAAATCAAAAAACTTTAAAGAAGAGGCAAGAAAAGGAATATCCCTTCCTTAATTCTGATGTTGCCGAGATTTTCGATGAACTCCTTGAGCATAAGCTTATTGAACTCCCAGAGATGAAGCGGCCCAACGAAGCTGGAAAGACCAATGACCCTAATTATTATAAATATCATAGGCTTGTGATTCACCCTCTGGAAAAGTGATTTGTCTTTAAATACAAAGTCATACAACTGACAAATGAGAAGAAGATCTTCTTCTACGATGAAATAGCCAGTTCTCATCAAATCTCTATCATTTTTGGCTCGCTCGATCTAGTATAAATATATGTCGAAGAGCATGATGAGAAAATATTAGACCCTGACAGGTCTTTAGTAGAAAAAGGCAATGATGAAGGTTGGACTCTGGTAACTAGGTGCAAACGCAAGAAGATGAGTCTGCAAAAGGAGTCGTCCAAGCAGCCAACCAGAAGGTGAATGGTGAAGAAACCAAGGAAACAGAAGTTGGTTGAACTTCCAAAGAAGACGAGGGTAACGAAGCTTCAACACCAAAAACCACGGTGTCCAGTAACTTTTGAAGAATTCTTACTAAGTTGGTTTCTTGCAAAGACTGCTCAAGTCAAACTTGAGGTGTCTTGTTTTAATACTGCCAAATAGGGGGAAAAGATGAAAACCTACCCGTGAAGGTTCCTCCATCTTCTGAAAATCCTATAGAGCCACTTAGCTAAGAGGCATAAATATGTGATACAAAAAATCACATTTACAAATAGCGACCTTCTGCTTGGAGGAACCCTACACAATCGTCCCTCGTACATGGTAGGTCAAGTTCTAGTAAAAGGGATAAATAGAATCTTGATTGATGAGGGATATGGGGTTAACATCCTGCCTATCCATATAATGAAGGAACTGTCATCACTATCGATGAACTAGCCGAAAGTCGTATAATGATCCAAGGCTTCAACCAAGAAGGCCAAAAGGCCATAGGAGCTGTCAAGTTAGGGATTTGTATGGATGATTTTCAATAAAATACATTGATGGCAAAACTTTATAAAACATATTACTTTGTATTCTTTGGGTACATGAGAATAGAATTATCTCATCCTCTTTCTATCAATGCATGAATTACCTCAAAGGCGGAGTGGAAAGAAAGATAGTTGTTGATGACAGACTATTCACTGAAGCTGAGTCACACTTTGCCGATGCAAAATTCTATTTAAAGAATTATGTTGTGAATGAGAAAAGGGTTGAAGATGTCACCAAGACCAATTATGATGATCTTGCATCTAAGAAGGTCGCGGTGACTATAAAAAAAGTCACCACCAAGAAGCCCATCTTCACTTCGAATAAATAAAGTATTGCACCTACAAAAAAAAGACAACTCTCGTTCTTCGATACATACCAAAGGTAAAGAAAGAGGAAGGCCACCCATCTGATTCCCAAGATAATGTGCTAAAGGGCTAACTTTACCTATCAGGAGGATTAATGCAATAAATCCATCCTCAAGACTACTTAGAGAGTCTGTGGCTCAAAATTTGCCACAAGATATGACACTCCCTACAAAACGTACGAAGGATGGCTTCTACCCAAATGCATACAAGCTATTTGTAAAGGCTGGATACAATCCTAATGAGACATCAAGGTTGGGAAAACTTTTGTTAGAGGGTACAACCAGGCAGACACGTGAAGGCTTAGGGTACATGCAGCCACTTCCAATTCGTATCTCCATAAGAAGGGTAGTTAATAATTACATCACTATGGAAGAAGAATCTACTGCTGCTAATAAAAGACCCTCTGTATTTGATCGACTTGGAGAATCAACCGCAAGAACTTCTGTGTTTGAAAGGTTGGTTCCTCTAAATAAGAAGAAAAATAACAACCATCGGAGAAGTCATCAAAGTAAAACAATGCACTCTTCGCCTAAGATCTAGAAAGATGTCCAAAGTTTGATTCCTTCTAGAATGAGGCGGCGGATGGAACTGGTAGTTTCATGCAATGAGGTACTGAAATCAAAGGCTTATACTGTGGTTTATACCAAGAAATATGAGGAAGATGAAGAGATCATTGGCTCTTCATAGCATGTTACGACCCAGAATGAGAAAGATGTCTCATCTAAAATAAAGGTTGATGAAAAGATAGAAGATGGTTTCTGGTGTTATCATATATCTATCAAAGACGATGATCCTTAAGAGAATGAAGATACTGGAGATGCTCTATCACAACTTGAATAAGGAGTAAAGGCTACAATAGATCCTTTAAAGGAAGTTAATCTTGGAACCGATGAAGACCCAAAACCAACTTACCTGAGTAAATTTCTAGAAGTGGAGGAGGAAACCGATTATATGGACATACTTAAAGAGTATATGGATGTATTCACTTAGAGATATAAGGAAATACCTGGCTTAGATCCAAAAGTAGTAGTCCATCAGTTGGCGATCAAGAATGGTGCTCCTCTTGTTAAGCAAGCCCAAAGGTGTTCTAAGCCAGAGTTGGTTCCATTAATTTAAAATGAAGTTAACAAACTCATTGAAGTTGTCTTTATTTGCGAAGTCAAATATCCTACATAGATTTCAAGTATTATTCCAGTACGGAAGAAGAATGGCCAAATTCGAGTTTGTGTCGACTTTCAGGATCTCAACAACGCCTGCCCTAAGGATGACTTTCTAATCCCTATACTAGAGTTGATGATTAATGCCAACACTGATTATGAGGAAATATTCTTTATGGATGGTTCATCCGGCTATAATCAAATCCGCATGGCACCAAAGGATGAAGAACTCACTGCATTTCGTACGCTCAAAGGTATTTATTGCTACAAGGTGATGCCTTTTTGTTTGAAGAACATTGGAGTCACTTTTCAAAGGGCTATGCAAAACATATTTGACGGTCTTCTCTATAAAAATATTGAATGCTACGTGGATGATCTAGTTGTGAAGTCAAGAAAGAGAGACGACTACTTAAAAGACCTAAGAATGGTGTTCAAGTTACTTTGAAGATATCAATTTTGGATGAATCCATTGAAGTGTGCCTTTGGAGTTACTTCCGAAAAGGTTCTTGGCTTCATTGTACGACACCGAGTAATTAAAATTGATCAAGCCAAGGTTAATGCAATTTTGAATATGCCCGAGCCTCAAAACATTCATGAGTTAAAAAGCCTTCAAGGAAGGCTAGCATATTTAAGAAGGTTCATCTCAAACCTGTCTGGAAAATGTCAATCATTTAGCAATCTCATGAAGAAGGACACTTCCTTTAAATGGTACCAAGATTGTAGTAATGCCTATGAGAGTATCAAATCATACTTAATGAAGCCACCAGTTCTTGCAGCACCCATACCTAGGAAACTATTGATACTCTATATCGCGAAACAAGAGAGGTTAGTTGGAGCACTACTAGCTCAAGAAAATAATGAAGCCACAGAGAATTCACTTTACTCTTAGCAGAATGATGACACTAAATAAGCTAAAGTATTCTCCAATCGAAAAGTTGTGTTTGGCATTGTCCTTCTCAACTCAATAGATGAAGCACTACTTTCAGGCTCATGTTGTTCATCTTGTGTCTAGGATAAATCCTATCATGTTTGTAATATTGAAACCAGTCCTTAGTGACCGACTTGCAAGATGGTACCTTTAATTTTAATAGTTTGAGATTGTGTATGTTCCCCAAAAGGCCATAAAGGGACAAACATTGGCTGACTTCTTGGCAAACCACCTGATACCTGATGATTAGGAATTGAGCGATGAACTTCCTAATAAAGATGTAATGGTTATTAAATCTAGACCCTCATGGAAGATGTACTTTGATTGTTTCGTACATCGAGGTGGAGCTGGTGCTGTAGTGGTGTTCGTCACTCTATAAGAAGAGGTCATCCCATGCTCTTTTACCCTAAAAACCCGATGCTCAAATAATGTTGTTGAATATCAAGCGTTAATACTTGGACTTGAGATGGCAGTTGATATGAAACAACTGCAATTACAAGTCTTTGGTGACTCCCGACTGGTAATCAAGCAGCTTTTGGGAAGTTATGAATTCAGAAAGCCCGAGCTACGACCATATCATGATTATGCACAAACGTTGATAGGGTGGCTTAGAGAAGTAACTCTCCAACATGTTCCAAGGAGAGAAAATAAGAAATTTGATGCCCTATCTGCTTTGGCCTCAACCCTGACTCTTCCAAATTAGATGCAAGTTACTATCTGCCAAGAATGGGTAGTACCACCGTCAAATAAGGATGTAGAAAATAAGGTTGAAAATATCATTACCGTATCTGAAGCTGTAAAAGAAGGTTGACGACAACCTATTATTGATTACTTATGTTATGGGATACTTTCGAATGATCCAAGGAGAAGGACTGACATTCGTCGTCGTGCACCTCGCTTTCTTTGCTATAAAGACACATTATACAGAAGATCGTTTGAAGAAATACTCTTGCAATGTCTGGAAGAGAAAGAGGCAATTCAAGCTTTGCAAGAAGCACACTCAGGAGTTTGTGGATTGCATTAGTCTGGACCGAAGCTCCACTTTCACATTAAAATGATGGGATACTATTAGCCAACGATGGTGAAAGATTTCTTGGACTATGCTAGAAGATGCAAAGCTAGTCAAGTCCATGCAAATTTCATTCATCAATCCCCTGAAGTACTACACCCAACTGTAGCCTCTTGGCCATTCAATGTTGGGGAATGGATTTTTTGGTCCACTACCAAAATCTTCTGGTGGACACTTATACATCTTGGCCGCAACAGATTATTTCTCAAAATGGGCCAAAGTTGTTGCTCTCAAAGAAGTAAAGAAGGAGAATGTTGAAAATTTCATTCGAGTGAATATCATCTACCACTTTAGAATCCCTCAATATATAATAACTGATAATGGCAAGCCATTTAATAACAAGTTGATGAATAAGATTTGTGATCTCTTTGGCTTCAAGCAGCGCAAGTCTTCTATGTACCATACCGCCGCCAATGGTCTATCCAAAGCGTTTAATAAGTCGTTATGAAATCTATTGAAGAAAGTCGTGTCTAAGTCTAAGCGAGACTATCGTGAATGAATGGAAGAAGCTTTATGGGCATATAGAACAACTTACCATACACCAACGCAAGTAACCCCATATTCGTTTGCTTTTAGAATTGAAGAGTTCCTGCCACTTGAGCGTCAAATATCTTATTTAAGATTGGCTATTCAAGAAAGGCTCACAGATTAAGAAAATGCTAAATTTCATCTTGTAGAATTAGAAGCTCTTGGTGAATAGAGATTGACGGCTTTACAAAATCCTAAATGTTATCAATCCCGGCTATCTCATTATTTCAACAAAAATGTTCGCTTAAGGTGGTTCCAAGTTGGACATCAAGTCCTTTCAGTAAGAAGGCCCGTTATTACTTCTCGTAAGTCTGGGGGTACATTCACCCCGAAGTGGAATGGACCATATATCATACAAAAAGTATATTCAAATGGTGTTTACAAGATTGTCGATGCAGATGGCGTGAGGATTGGCCTCATCAACGCTAAGTTCTTAAAGAAGTACTATCCTTGAAGGAAGATGACACTCCTTAAGGCACGAGTATAAACTGTATGTCCACTCCTGGCCCGCAAGAGTATAAACCGTGTACGAATCAAAAAAATATGTCTGCTAGGTTAAAAATCTTGAAAGAGGCGACCTAGGAAAAAGTTAGGACGCAAAAAGAAAAAAAAATTCACCCAGAACTACGTTGTGCCTTGATGCTCTTCATTGAGGTTCGTAGGCGCTTGGAATTTCATTTTGAGTTCAGTTGAATGAGTGTCAAAAAAATTATGTTCCTGCAGTATCCGCCATATGGATACCAAGTATGAAAATATTCTAATTAAATCATAGACTCACTCCATGTATTGGTGGATCGATGAGGGCAAACTCCAATGAAATACGAACTTCGTTCACATAAGATAAAGTCTCCAAACTCCCTAAATTTGGAAGTTGAACAACTCCAAATGCTAAATTTGAGAGTGAAAGTTGACAAAATCTCTAAGTCTTCAAATCAAGGCCTCTCAAAACTTCCATGTCTTAAGGTAGAAAAGATTTGTCCCTTTGTACCTTAAGCTTGTCTCTTTAAGAATTTATTTTTAAGAAGATATAAAAAAATGGCTTATATGCCTTAAGATGGACAAGATTTGTTCCTTTGCATCTTAAGTTGGCTTCTCACATATTTATCCTTAAAAGGATCTCAAAATTTTCATGTCTTAAGGTAGATAAATTTGTCTCTTTGCATCTTAAGTTGGTCTCTAAAGGGTTTATCCAAAAAGGATATCAAAATTTCCATGCCTTAAGGTGGATAAGATTTGTCCCTTTGCACCTTAAGCTGGCCTTTTACGTGTTTATCCATAAAAGTTTCCACACCTTAAAGTGGACAAGAATTATCCCTTTGTACCTTAAGCTGGCCTCTTATGGGTTTAACCTTAAAAGGATATCAAAATTTTCACGCCTTAAGGTGGAAAAAATCATTCCCTTTGTACCTTAACATGACCATTGAAAAAGGCCCATACTTAGAGAAGACCATCGCGAGACTAGCATGAACGAATGGAAGAAGCTTTATGGGCATATAGAACAACTTACCGTACACCAACGCAAGTAACCCCATATTCGCTTGCTTTTGGAGTTAAAGACTTCCTTCCACTTAAGTGTCAAATATCTTATTTAAGATTGGCTATTCAAGAAAGGCTCACAGATGAAGAAAATGCTAAATTTCATCTTGCAGAATTAAAAGCTCTTGGTGAATAAAGATTGACGGCTTTACAAAATCCTGAATATTATCAAGCCCGACTATCTCATTATTTCAACAAAAGGGTTCGCTTGAGGTGGTTCCAAGTTGGACATCAAGTCCATTCAGTAAGAAGGCCCATTCTTACTTCTCGTAAGTCTGGGGGCACATTCACCCTGAAGTGGAATGGACCATATGTCATACAAGAAGTATATTCAAATGGTGCTTACAAGCTTGTCGATGCAGATGGCGTGAGGATTGGCCTCATCAACGCTAAGTTCTTAAAGAAGTACTATCCTTGTAGGAAGATTACACTCTTTAAGGCACGAGTATAAACTGTATGTCCACTCCTAGCCCGCAAGAGTATAAACTGTGTACGAATTAAAAAATATGTTTGCTAGGTTGAAAATCTTGAAAGAGGCGACCTAGGATTAAGTTAGGACGCAAAAAGAAAAAAAACACTCACCCAGAACTACGTTGTGACTTGATGATCTTCATTGAGGTACGTAGGCGCTTAGAATTTCTTTTTGAGTTCAGTTGAATGAGTGTCAAAAAAAATATGTTCCTGCAGTATCCGTCATATGGATACCAAGTATGAAAATATTCTAATTAAATCATAGACTCACTCCAAGTATTGGTGGCTCGATGAGGGCAAACTCCAATGAAATACGAAATTCGTTCACATAAGATAAAGTCTCCAAACTCCCTAAATTTGGAAGTTGAACAACTCCAAATGCTAAATTTGAGAGTGAAAGTTGACAAAATCTCTAAGTCTTCAAATCAAGGCCTCTCAAAATTTCCATGTCTTAAGGTAGGAAAGATTTGCCCCTTTGCACCTTAAGCTGGTCTCTTTACGAATTTATCTTTAAGAGGATATAAAAAAAGGCTTATATGCCTTAAGATGGACAAGATTTGTTCCTTTGCATCTTAAGTTGGCTTCTCACAGATTTATCCTTAAAAAGATCTCAAAATTTTCATGTCTTAAGGTAGACAAATTTGTCTGTTTTCATCTTAGGTCGGTCTCTAACGGGTTTATCCATAAAGGATATCAAAATTTCCATGCCTTAAGGTGGACAAGATTTATCCCTTTTCACCTTAAGGTGTCCTTTTGTGTGTTTATCCTTAAAATTTTCCACGCCTTAAGGTGGATAATATTTACCCCTTTGTACCTTAAGCTAGCCTCTCATGGGTTTAAATTAAAAGAATATCAAAATCTTCACGCCTTAAGGTGGACAAAATCATTCCCTTTGTACCTTAAGCTGACCATTTAAAAGGGCCCATACTTAGAGAAGACCATCGCGAGACTAGCATGAATGAATGGAAGAAGATTTATGGGCATATAGAACAACTTAACGTACACCAACGCAAGTAACCCCATATTCGCTTGGTTTTGGAGTTGAAGACTTCCTACCACTTGAGCGTCAAATATCTTATTTAAGATTGGCTATTCAAGAAAGTCTCACAGATTAAGAAAATGCTAAATTGCATCTAGCAGAATTAAAATCTCTTGGTGAATAAAGATTGACGGCTTTACAAAATCCTGAATGTTATCAAGCCCGGCTATCTCATTATTTCAACAAAAGGGTTCGCTTGAGGTGGTTCCAAGTTGGATACCATGTCCTTTAAGTAAGAAGGCCCATTCTTACTTCTCGTAAGTCTGGGGGCACATTCACCCTAAAGTGGAATGGACCATATGTCATACAAGAAGTATATTCAAATGGTGCTTACAAGCTTGTCGATGCAGATGGCGTGAGGATTGGCCTCATCAATGCTAAGTTCTTAAAGAAGTACTATCCTTGTAGGAAGATTACACTCTTTAAGGCACGAGTATAAACTATATGTCCACTGCTGGCCCGCAAGAGTATAAACTGTGTACGAATCAAAAAATATGTCTGCTAGGTTGAAAATCTTGAAAGAGGCGACCTAGGATTAAGTTAGGACGCAAAAAGAAAAAAACACTCACCCAGAACTACGTTGTGACTTGATGCTCTTCATTGAGGTACGTAGGCACTTGGAATTTCTTTTTGAGTTCAGTTGAATGAGTGTAAAAAAAATATGTTTCTGCAGTATCCGCCATATGGATACCAAGTATGAAAATATTCTAATTAAATCTTAGACTCACTCCAAGTATTGGTGGCTCGATGAGGGAAAACTCCAATGAAATACGAAATTCGTTCACATAAGATAAAGTCTCCAAACTCCCTAAATTGGAAGTTGAACAACTCCAAATGCTAAATTTGAGAGTGAAAGTTGACAAAATCTCTAAGTCTTCAAATCAAGGCCTCTCAAAATTTCCATGTCTTAAGGTAGGAAAGATTTGTCCCTTTGCACCTTAAGCTGGTCTCTTTATGAATTTATCTTTAAGAGGATATAAAAAAAGGCTTATATGCCTTAAGATGGACAAGATTTGTTCTTTTGCATCTTAAGTTGGCTTCTCACAGATTTATCCTTAAAAAGATCTCAAAATTTTCATGTCTTAAGGTAGACAAATTTGTCTCTTTGCATCTTAAGTCGGTCTCTAACGGGTTTATCCATAAAGGATATCAAAATTTCCATGCCTTAAGGTGGACAAGATTTATCCCTTTTCACCTTAAGCTGTCCTTTTATGTGTTTATTCTTACAATTTTCCACGCCTTAAGGTGGACAAGATTTACCCCTTTGTACCTTAAGCTAGCCTCTCACGGGTTTAACTTAAAAGAATATCAAAATCTTCACGCCTTAAGGTGGACAAAATCATTCCCTTTGTACCTTAAGCTGACCATTTAAAAGGGCCCATACTTAGAGAAGACCATCGCGAGACTAGCATGAATGAATGGAAGAAGATTTATGGGCATATAGAACAACTTAACGTACACCAACGCAAGTAACCCCATATTCGCTTGCTTTTGGAGTTGAAGACTTCCTGCCACTTGAGCGTCAAATATCTTATTTAAGATTGGCTATTCATAAAAGGCTCACAAATGAAGAAAATGCTAAATTGCATCTTACAGAATTAGAAGCTCTTGATGAATAGAGATTGACGGCTTTACAAAATCCTAAATGTTATCAAGCCCAGCTATCTCATTATTTCAACAAAAGGGTTCGCTTGAGGTGGTTTCAAGTTGGAGATCAAGTCCTTTCGGTAAGAAGGCCCATTATTACTTCTCGTAAGTATGGGGGCACATTCACCCCGTAGTGAAATAGTCCATATGTCATACAAGAAGTATATTCAAATGGTGCTAACAAGCTTGTCGATGCAGATAGCATGAGGATTGTCCTCATCAACGCTAAGTTCTTAAAGAAGTACTATCCTTGAAGGAAGATGAAACTCCTTAAGGCACGAGTATAAACTGTATGTCCACTCCTGGCCCGCAAGATTATAAACTCTGTACGACTCAAAAAAATATGTCTGCTAGGTTGAAAATCTTGAAAGAGGCGACCTAGGAAAAAGTTAGGATGCAAAAAGTAAGAAAAAACACTCACCCAAAACTACGTTGTGACTTAATGCTCTTCATTGGGTTACGTAGGCTCTTGGAATTTCTTTTTGAGTTCAGTTGAATGAGTGTCAAAAAAAATATGTTCCTGCAGTATCCGCCATATGGATACCAAGTATGAAAATATTCTAATTAAATCTTAGACTCACTCCAAGTATTGGTGGCTCGATGAGGGCAAACTCCAATGAAATACGAACTTCGTTCACATAAGATAAAGTCTCCAAACTCCCTAAATTTGGAAGTTGAACAACTCCAAATGCTTAATTTGAGAGTGAAAGTTGACAAAATCTCTAAGTCTTCAAATCAAGGCCTATCAATATTTCTATGTCTTAAGGTAGGAAAGATTTGTCCCTTTGCACCTTAAGCTGGTCTCTTTACGAATTTATCATTAAGAAGATATAAAAAAATGGCTTATATGCCTTAAGAGGGACAAGATTTGTTCCTTTGCATCTTAAGTTGGCTTCTCACAGATTTATCCTTAAAAGGATCTCAAAGTTTTCATGTTTTAAGGTAGACAAATTTGTCTCTTTGCATCTTAAGTCGGTCTCTAACGGGTTTATCCATAAAGGATATCAAAATTTCCATGCCTTAAGGTGGACAAGATTTGTCCCTTTGCACCTTAAGCTGGCCTTTTATGTGGTTATCTTTAAAAGTTTTCATGCCTTAAGGTGGACAATATTTGTCCCTTTGTACCTTAAGCTGGCCTCTCACGGGTTTAACCTTAAAAGGATATCAAAATTTTCACGCCTTAAGGTAAACAAAATCTGTCCCTTTGCACCTTAAGCTGACCATTGAAAAGGGCCTATACTTAGAGAAGACCATAGCAAGACTAGCATGAATGAATGGAAGAAGCTTTATGGGCATATAGAACAACTTACCGTACACCAACGCAAGTAACCCCATATTCGCTTGCTTTTGGAGTTGAAGACTTCCTGCCACTTGAGCGTCAAATATCTTATTTAAGATTGGCTATTCATAAAAGGCTCACAGATGAAAAAAATGCTAAATTGCATTTTGCAGAATTAGAAGCTCTTGATGAATAGAGATTGACGGCTTTTCAAAATCCTGAATGTTATCAAGCCCGGCTATCTTATTATTTCAACAAAAGGGTTCGCTTGAGGTGGTTCCAAGTTGGACATCAAGTCCTTTCAGTAAGAAGACCCATTATTACTTCTCATAAGTCTGGGGGCACATTTACCCCAAAGTGGAATGGACCATATGTCATACAAGAAGTATATTCAAATGGTTCTTACAAGCTTGTCGATGTAGATGGCGTGAGGATTGGCCTCATCAACGCTAAGTTCTTAAAGAAGTACTATCCTTGAAGGAAGATGACACTCCTTAAGGCACGAGTATAAACTGTATGTCCACTCCTGGCCCGCAAGAGTATAAACTGTGTACGACTCAAAAAAATATGTCTGCTAGGTTGAAAATCTTGAAAGAGGTGACCTAGGAAAAAGTTAGGACGCAAAAAGAAAAAAAAACACTCACCCAGAACTATGTTGTGACTTGATACTCTTCATTGAGGTATGTAGGCGCTTGGAATTTCATTTTGAGTTCAGTTGAATGAGTGTCAAAAAAAATATGTTCCTGCAGTATCCGCCATATGCATACCAAGTATGAAAATATTCTAATTAAATCTTAGACTCACTCCAAGTATTGGTGGCTCGATGAGGGCAAACTCCAATGAAATACGAAATTCGTTCACATAAGATAAAGTCTCCAAACTCCCTAAATTTGGAAGTTGAATAACTCCAAATGCTAAATTTGAGAGTGAAAGTTGACAAAATCTCTAAGTCTTCAAATCAAGGCCTCTCAAAATTTCCATGTCCTAAGGTAGGAAAGATTTTTCCCTTTACACCTTAAGCTGGTCTCTTTACGAATTTATCTTTAAGAAGATATAAAAAAAAGGCTTATATGCCTTAAGATGGACAAGATTTGTTCCTTTGCATCTCGAAGTCAAATTGGTCGATCTTAGAGTGTACAAAGGCGAAGTTAAACTCTCGCACCCTTAGCCATTGTTTCAAAGCCACTATCTTGAAGCCAAATTGGTCGGTCTTAGAGTGTACAGAGGCAAAGTTAAACTCTCGCACCCTAAGCCAATTGTTGCAATGCCAGCATCTCAAAGTCAAATTGGTCGGTCTTACAGTGTACGGAGGCGAAGTTAAACTCTTGTACCCTAAGTCGATTATTGCAAAGCCAGCATCTCGAAGTCAAATTGGTCGGTCTTAGAGTGTACGGAGGCAAAGTTAAACTCTCGCACCCTAAGCCGATTGTTGCAAAGCCACCATCTTGAAACTAAATTGGTCGTCTTAGAGTAAGGGTGTTAAGTGGGTCAGGCCGGGTCAACTCAAAACCGGCCCGTGAGAGTTATCAAGGTTGTGCGCCGGTCCAGATCCGAGCCTAGTTAAACGGGAAGGTCCGATTTCGGGCCCAACAGTAAAAAATTTCAAAACAATCCTAACCCGGTCCACTTAACCCAACCCGGTTCTACCCACCTAAACCCGATCAAAATCGGTGAAAAAGCAAAAAAAAAGGCTTTTTATATATTATACACTATATATACCCACCTATATATATTTTAAATACATTAAATAATAGATATACACTATATATATAGCATATACTACATTACTATTTAAAAAATATATACACATAATACATATACATAATTACACATGTAATATATACGTACCATAGAAGATATATACACATATATACGTGCCATTCAAGATATACATACCACTTTACGAAAAATATACTATAATAGATATACTACAATATATACACACACTATATATATAGTTATATACTAATTTGTAAAACATATACACAGGTATACGTTAAATATATACGTCTATAGAAGATATATACATACCATTCAATAAATACATACTACTTTAAATAAAATATACTACAATATATACACACACACTATATATATAGTTATATATAAATTTATAAAACATATACACATGTATACGTTAAATATATAGTACTTTAGAAAATATATACACATATATACATACCATTCAATATAGACATACTACTTTAAATAAAATATACTACAATATATACACACACACTTTATATATAGGTATATAGTAATTTGTAAAATATATACACATGTATACGTTAAATATATACGTCTATAGAAGATATATACTCATGTATATGTACCATTCAGTATATACATACTACTTTAAATAAAATATACTACAATATATACACTATATATATATATATATATATATATATATATAGTTATATACTAATTTGTAAAACACAAACACATGTATACGTTAAATATATACGTCTATAGAAGATATATACACATGTATACGTACCATTCAATATATACATACTACTTTAAATAAAATATACTACAATATATACACACACTATATATATAGTTATATACTAATTTGTAAAACATATACACATGTATACCTTAAATATATACGTCTATAGAAGATATATACACATATATACGTACCATTCAATATATACATACTACTTTAAATAAGATATACTACAATATATATACTACAATATATACACACATTATGGCCCATTTGGCTATGAAAATTTTTCCCTTTTTTCCGAAAAAATTTTTCGGAGTTGGAAATTGTGGTGTTTGGACATGAAAATTCGAAAAATAATTTCAAAAAAAATTTCTGTAAAGGGAAAACAGATATTTGGTGTTTTCACAATTTTTCAACTCCAATTCCAACTTTTATTATTATTGCATGTAACCACAATCTTTTAAATTTTTATATAAAACTCTCCTTATAATATTACTTTTTCAATATTACGGATATAGCAGTTTTAAAGAATAGGATAATTATAATTTCAAACTTAATGCTATCCTAATTAATATATATATCTTTTTCTCTCTCATCATTATTTTTCTCCCTTATTTAGGTCATTACTTTACTGCTAATGAATCTAGTTACTATAATATAATAATAATAATAATTTTTCTGTAAGGAGTTATAGTCATGTAATTAATAATGGATAATCGTTTTCTATATTTATGGAATTAATAAAGTTGTAGCAAATTAATTTACAACTGCCACAAATTATTCTTATTTTTAATTTGATTATATATATTATATTGTGTACATCTTTATTATACTATTCAAATATAAATACTTTATACCATATATATGCTAAAAATATAAATCGGTGATATATATTTTTCATTAAAAAATATGTCAATTTAACAAATTTATAATGTAGCTGCTACCTTTATATACCATAATACTTGATATCTTTATACACAAAATATTATATTTATACCCATAAATATATAAAGTATTATATTTATAACAGAAATATACAAAGTATGTTATATATAAAGTTTATACCATGTATATACCATATACACACATATATAAATATACAAAGCATTAAGAAATATACTAAGCATATTTATAACATAAATATACAAAGTATGTTATTTATGAAGTTTATACCATGTATATATCATATACACACATATATAAATATACAAAGTATAAAGAAACATACTAAGCATATTTATATATTTATGGTATATGATATAATATACCATAAATATGCAAATTATGTTTTACATGAAAATAATTTATTCACACACAGTAAAATCTTTCATGTATAAGAAAATTAAAAAAATAAATTATCGCCACCCTAAAATTTAATAACAACTCATCATTTCCTATTTTTTAGGAAAGGAAAATAAAGGAAATAAATTAAATAAATTCTAAAAAAATAAATTTGTTTGAAAGATAATATTTGTTACCTAAAAAATAGGAAGTAGTGATTTGTTAATATAACATCCATATTTAAATTTTTCAAAAATGAGAAACGGATATTAATGTAAATATTATATATGTCATAATTGAAATTCATTAAATATGGCCATGTATATATAATTATTTTTATAAAAGTGGCTAATTATTTTTTTCGTTAGTAGGTAAATTTTAGTTGGGTGATTTTGATATCTTGTAAAAGTTGGGGCATAAAATCATATTTAAAAAAGTTTTTTCAAAAGTCAAAAAAAAAAAAATCAAAAGAGACATGGCCAAACACAACTCCAACTCCAATTTCAACTCCAACTTTAACTCCAACTCCGGAAAATTTAATTTTTATGGCCAAACGGCTACTATATATATATAGTTATATACTAATTTGTAAAACATATACACATGTATACGTTAAATATACTAGTTTAGGTGTACGCGCTTTACGCGTGTATCTCACTTTAATGAATTCCAATGTTACACTAAATAGAATTACTAATATATACGGCCGAAGCAGGCAGCTGGCGGTCGACATGCCTGCTTCCAACTGTCTGCTTATTCCATGATTTTCCTATATCGTCCTTAATTAATTATTATATGATATTTACGTATTAAAATTTTAATAATATTTAAAAAATAAATAAACATTTATAAAGTAAAATAGACATTTATGACATAGTTGTTTCAGCTGTTTCAATTGTAATTTTACTATATCACCTATAATTAATTATTATGAGTTATCTAAGTATATAAAAATTGATAATATTTGTTTTTTAAAAAAAAATATGAAATAAAAATAAAATAATAAATTAATTTTTGATGTTTTAAATTAATTTAATATCTTATGTGAGGCCCACTTAAAAAATTTCACAAGTAGTTTTATAACAATTTTTTTATATCACTTTTAATTAGTTATTATGAGTATTTAAGAGGTGCCGGTTTCACTATTTCAATCGTGATATTTGGTTTACTCTCGAAATTATATCAGTATCGCTTAAATTGAAATAGAAAAGAAATATCATAAATTACAATAATAAAAAAACATAAATTACTTTTAAAGTCTAAATTCACTATCAATACCACGAAGTTTGAACAAAAAGAGTATTATAAATTATAATAGCAAACAACTTAAAATAGTAAATTACAACGTCGAAAAAGTATTATAGATTACAGTAGTTATCGACGTCATATTAATCAGGATAAAGGGATATTACTTGAAAATTACATTGAAAGTCGCACAAATCATACTAATATAATTATCAACTTAAAATATCTAAAACTATATATAACAAATTTAATTGACTTTCTCAAATATTTCATCAGCGTCATATAAACTGAGATAAAAAAAAGTAGCACATTGAGCCCGTGCTAGCACGGGCTCCAATATCTAGTATTTGTTTAAATTGGTAAAGATGCGTATAATAATTTAATTCAACCTTTACCAAAAAAAATTCTCAAAGTCGATTGACATTCATCTACCACCTGTAAACTATAACAAAACAATATAGTAATAGAGATATGAAAACAATATAATTAAATCTAACATTTACAAAAAAAAAAATTCTCAAAATCGACCGACATTCATCTATCAAAACAATACATCTAAACCTAACCTTTATACAAAAAAAATTCTCAAATCAGAGATATCAAAACAATACAATTAAATTTAATCTTTACCTAAAAACTTTTTTCAAAGTCAGTCGATATTTATCTACCACGTGTAAACTATAACAAAATAATATGATAAAAGAGATATCAAAATAATATAATTAAACCTAATCTTTACACACAAAAATTCTTTAAAACTGATCAACATTCATCTACGACATGTAAACTATCATTTACGACCTGTAAACTACCACAAAACAATATACTAATAGAGATATTAAAACAATACAGTTAAACCTAATCAAAAGGGACGACTTGAATGAAAACAAAAATAAAAAAATATAGTAGAAGTAAAAAAAGATATATATATATATAACCAGGAATAGTATTTTAATCAAAAGACGAATTTACAAAAGTAAAAATCTTCATAAATATCTCTTCGTGTAAATATAAGGTAGAGTAATATATTTATTTTGGAATTCTAATTATGATATATTAGAGATAAGGAAGGAAAAATGATTTATCTTTACTAAAAATACTACAGGAATTTTATACCTAAACAAATTATACTACTATCACACACTCCTATTAAAATAAGGAAAGAAAATTGATTTACCTTAACTAAAAAGCAGTACACGTAATTTATAATTTTTCCAAAAATATAAATTATAAGCAAATTTTTAAAAACCAAATTTCCAAGTTGTCTTTTTCCTATATAAAATTTGATCAACTTACATGAATTCAAGTATCATAAATGAATATTAAAAAAAAAAAAAAATCTGTATCACACATTCTGATAACCATCTTTTGGTAACTTAATGGCTGGAGGATTTATTCAGCCGAATAATGTCTAGATTTACATCGTTTAATACTAAAAACAGTACACGTAATTTATATTTTTTTCAAAAATATAAATAGTATTTGCTTTTATGATTGTATTTATTTGTCAAATATAAGGTATTATAATTAGGACTTTTTTAATAATGATGTTTTTTTATTTTTTAAAAGATATATATTATTAGTATTTATGTATACTTGTAATTTAAAAAAATAGTAAAAGGACGATTTTATCTAAAGGAGAGTGTTTTAATGAAGGATAAAAAGTTCAAATCACTTTTGTAAGAGTCTTCACACTTTTAATATATTATAGAAGGAGAGTATTTTAATGAAGGGTAAAAAGTTCAAATCACTTTTCTAAGGGTCTTCACACTTTTAATAAATTATAGATTATAGATATAGATATAGATTATAGATACGTCTATAGAATATATATACACATGCATACGTACCATTCAATATATACATACTACTTTAAATAAAATATACTACAATATATACACACACACTATATATATAGTTATATACAAATTTATAAAACATATACACATGTATACATTAAATATATAGTACTTTAGAAAATATATACACATATATACATACCATTTAATATATACATACTACTTTAAATAAAATATACTACAATATATATACTACAATATATACACACACTACATATATAGTTATATACTAATTTGTAAAACATATACACATGTATACGTGAAATATATACGTCTATAGAAGATATATACACATGTATACGTATCATTCAGTATATACATACTACTTTAAATAAAATATACTACAATATATATACTACAATACACACACACACACACACACTATATATATATATATATATATATATATATATATAGTTATATAATAATTTGTAAAACATATACACATGTATACGTTAAATGTATACGTCTATAGAAGATATATACACATGTATACGTACCATTCAACATGTACATACTACTTTAAATAAAATATACTACAATATATATACTATAATATATACACACACACTATATATTTATATAGTTATATACTAATTTATAAAATATATACATATGTATACGTTAAATATATAGTACTTTAGAAAATATATACACATACCATTCAATATATACATACTACTTTAAAATATATATACTTGTTTAAATAAAGCATATGCTACTTAATATAATATATTAATAATACTTTATAGTAAATTAGTAATATAGTAATAAACATATGCTAATTTCATTTTAAAAAAAAATCATAATCGGGTCAAGCCGGGCCGGTTAACCGACGGGCCTGGATCGGTTTTAGTTCGGGGTCGGATTAATCGAGCCCAAAAAAAAAAATTAACCTAGCCCGGGATCCAGTACCCTACTTGGGTTGATCGGGCTGGGTCAAATCGGGCGGGGTTGGTGTGGTGGGTTGGGCTGGGCCTGTTCGGGCCGAGTCAAACCAGCCCGATTTATAGGTTTATCTTAGAGTGTACGGAGACGAAGTTAAACTCTCACACCCTAAGCCGATTGTTGCATAACCACCATCTTGAAGCCAAATTGGTCGATCTTAGAGTGTATGGAGGCAAAGTTAAACTCTCGCACGCTAAGTCGATTGCTACATATCGCTATCGACTCCAACCCTACAAAAAAAACAAGAAAGAAAGTAAAAACACAAATAGAAAGGATGTTACCTGTCAGAGTATTGCAATCTTAAAAGTTGTATATCACCAACTTGGATCGAGACAAGATGCCTTGATTAGAATAAAGCCCTTAAAATCTAGTTTGAAGCAATCAAAATGCTATTTGGTGGTGATGGTCCCACATCAAGATATAAATTATTTGGTGAGGCAAAAATCTGAAATCCTCTGTCGGATAGCATATAAGATCGCCTTAAAAAACATCATAAAGAACCATCCGAGAAGTTTTAAAATTCAAATTTTGGATATGTTATATATGCATGTTTACGACATCTATAGAATTAAGCGGATCATAATTTTGATACTCTCATATTGAGATATAATTTTTTGGTGACGTCGCTCTGAAATTGTTGATGCATCAAAACTTAATGCTAATTTCGGGATAATACCTAAAATAATCTCGAAGGTATTAAATTATGAATTTTGGATATGTTGTAAATATTTGTGTTTAGTTTCACAAGAATCAAGTGGCTTGCAATTTCGTCGTTCCTAATTCAAGATATGAAAGTTTTAGTAAAGACGTACAGATCTGAAATTTTCAGCATGTTAAAATTTAGGGCTAACTTTAAAAAATCATCGAGAATTATATTGAAGGAATTTAAAGCTGAATTTTGATACGTTGTAGATCTCGAAGTCTAGTTTCGGGAATATCAAACAGTTCATGATTTCGATATTCCTACAATAAGATATGAATTTTCTACCACTAAGATGTTGTGCTAAAAAAAAGTGGCGAGAATAAAAGAAAAGTAGGAGGAAAAGAAATTACCTCAATATTATTCATGGATTGAAAACCCCAAAATTGATATTGAAAAAGTGGGAACCTACATCCTTTTAGAGTTGTAGGATGGATGTTTCCTTCTACAATTGGAAGAGCTTCCATAGCCAATACAAATTCAAATTGGGTTATTTTTCTCCCATATAAATTCAAATTGGGGGTTGTTTCCTTCACCAATATAAATTCAAATTGGAACATCTTCAATACAAATTCAAATTGAAGGTTGTTTCCTTCTTCCATACAAATTTAAATTGGAGGTTGTTTCCTTCTCCAATATAAATTTAAATTGGAACATCTCCAATACAAATTCAAATTGAAGGTTGTTTCCTTCTCCCATACAAATTCAAATTGGGGGTTGTTTCCTTCTCCAATATAAATTCAAATTGGAAAAATGTTATTCCTGGTTAAGTAAGGTGGTAAAAAGTTTTTCAAAATCTATTTGAAATGAGATATCATGCCTCACTAACGGGTCTTACATGTAGAGATTCATGAAAAAAAAATAGGAGATTTATTTAGAGACAATAATATCAATATGTAAATAAATCATACTTCAAGTCTAGTCTCAAAAAGATTAAATGTCTCGACAAGTCTCGAAGTAGAGGGCATTTGTAGGCGATGAAACTTTATTAAATTTAAATCCGTACGAAATTCAGATTATATTAAATTCAAAATATATTAGTCTCAAATAAATATTGCGTATATTGCAAATTAATATAATTGAATTAATTAAGTCCAAACATGTATATATTTAAGTAAAGTCCAATTTTTATTGGGCTAGTCCTTTAATTTGGGCTACAAATTATGAGCTTACTTTACTAAGACCAAGATATTGTCATATTCTAGAGGCCCAAATAAGCGGCACGTGTCAAATGACGTGGCATGCAAGGGAACGATCCAATAGGACTATGCCACATGTCAAAATGATGCAGCAGACCCATGAAATAAAAGCCTATAAAAGACACTACGTCACTTAAATCTGATTGATCAAAGGAAGTCCATATTCATCATGACTCTTCCTTTTCTACAACTATAAATAGGGGTCTCATAATTCAGAAAAGGGCTTCCCAGAACTCTAACAAGAAGCAAAGAAAGCTCGTGGATCAAACGTTACAATTTATCTACAAAGCTCAAGCATTCAAATCAAGTTCATCAAGATTCAAGATGAAGACCGCAATATTCAAGAACAAGGTCAAAAACCCTTGAATTCAAGCACAATTCAAGACCAAATCCCTCAAATCAACAAATCAAGTTCAAATTCAAGATCAAGCTTTAAGCCCTTGAATTTATATTTGAAATACAAAGCTCAAGCATTCAAATCAAGTTCGTCAAGATTCAAGATCAAGACCGCACTCAAGGTCAAAAGCCCTTGAATTCAAGCACAAGTCAAGATCAAGTCCCTTAAATCAACAAATCAAGTTCAAGCTTTAAGACCTTAAATTTATATTTGAAAAGGAGAATCAGAGGATTCATAGAGATTGTAACATTCACCTATTGAAATCAATAAATTGATTGTTGCAATATTTTCTTATCTTGATTTATTTATTTTTCCGACTCGAAATTTTATTGTCCAACAAATATGTCTACCAAATGATCATTGGGATTTAACAAATGTTACTCGAGATAAGTCCAAATGATTATTCAATATAAACATTTTATATGTGTTTAATTGATTTGAATAATATTATTTTTTTTTCTCGAATTAGGATCTTTCGAAATAACTTCTCTATTCTATTCAATAAAGATAAAGGTAAAGTTTGCATACACACAACTTTCCATCTCCCAGTGTGAGATCTCATTGGTTGTATTATTATTTTTTCAGTTTGATTCATCGTGTAATATCGAATTATAGGAGTAATCTATTACAGCTCAATCAATTCATTTGCAGAGCTGCAATTCCTTAAATTATTTTGCTTAAATCACACATGTTGCCAATTCAGTAACTATATTATATTACCAGCTTTTGCACTTAATCTGGCATTCAGCAATCCCATCTTCTTACTTATTAGCAGATCAAGTTTGCACGTTAACACAAAGCATCATAACAAATACAGATCCAACGCACATCGCTATCTCTTTCCTTAGAAAAATAAGCCTTTTTCAATTGTTTTATAATTCCCCCCACCCCTCGCGCGCCTCACTTTTGTCTTTCTCAAATTAATTATTATTATTAATTGGGTGGTTTGCTCATAAAAATATGACGCACCAAACGCGTTTAAATTTAAACTGATTAATTATTTCATCATTTATAAATCAACTAGTTTAGCTGTCCGTGCATCGCATGTGTAACATTTGATTATTTAAAATTAAATAATTATATCTATTACGGAGATTTTTAATGAAGTGTAAAAGTTCAAATTACCTTTTAAAGATTCTTCGCACTTTAATATAATAATGTAAACATAAGTAGATTTTTTTAGTGTAAGCACATATGTACTTTACGTCATCACTTTTACATTTGTCATACAGTACTTCGTTCCCTTACTGTCAAAGTCTAAGAGAAATACATCAATTTGAATCATATTTGTGATACAGTTATTTTTTCTTTTTTGTTTCTATATTTAAAATTCTTCCTTGTTTTTAAAGTCAAATCTTTACAAATTCATTGATTATATTCTTATTACGTACTTAAAACTTTTTAAAATTTGGTACTTCTTAAATTTTTCTTATTTTAACGTTTTTATATTTATTTCGAGATTTTTCAAATCTTATTTAAATCAAATTTAGTTGATTTAAAATTGTAAAATTAATGAAAAAAATATTAGTTGTCATTAATTCTGATGACTTTTAATAAGGAAAGATTTTATCATAAATATATTTAATTAATTTTCAACTCTTAAATATTAGAAAAAATAGTGAAAAGACGATTTTATCTAAAGCAAAAACATTTAACGAAGGGCAAAAAGTTCAAACGACATTTCTAAGGTCCTTCACACTTTTAATATATTATAGATATAGATATAGATATAGAATATAGATATAGATTATAGATTATAGATTATAGATGATAGATTATAGATTAATTTGGTCCATCTCATTCAACTTATATGAAAATTGGGTTGATATATAGTTCAAATTTATTTATTAAATTTTAATTTATTTATTTTTTTAATTTGATATGTCATATTAAGTGTTGAATGGATTGGATTATGACCCATTATTTAGTTATTGTGGTTCAATTCATTTGTGCTTAAGTAATCTAAGCTATCGATTTGATTAATTTCTTGAGTGCTCATTTTAACCTGTCCAAAATTAGCTCAATTCGCCTATTTGATTTTGACATCCCAAACTTCTGATCCCATCATTCTATTGTAAGACCATTGAGATACTCGTCTAAAATTAATTATAACATGTTTGACTAAACTTTTAAGATCTACTTATTTTAAAAAAAAAACATATTTTTTAAAAATATCTTTAAAAAGTAACCGTTCGTATTTGACTAATTAATTTTAAAACCCTTTTATTAATTTTAGTACTCTGTTTTTGTGCTCGGTTAATGTCCCAAAAATAATTCTAGAAAAAATCACTATTTTTGTTAGCTTTTTAAAAACAACTTCAACTACCACTACCGAAAAGAACTTATCATTCTCTTAAAACCTAACTAACCACCAGAATTTTTTAAAATAAATATTTTCTTGTAATACAAAATAATTAAATTTTAGATAACTAATCTCTATATAATTAGTTTTTTTCTGAATTTTCACCCGGTATCTGAAGATTTTGTATCCAGAGGGGTTCAAACCTGAAAAGTTTGATCAAGAATGAAGGAATACTTACCACTCCACCATAACTTTAATAATTATATAATTCCATTCTATATTACTCTAACTAGCAACCAAACTAACCATTTAAGACAATTTGTTTTACTTAATGAAGAAAACCACAAGGTTAAGGTAAAGTAATGCTTAGTATCCAAAGGATTATTTATTTTAATGCGAATGACTAATTAATGGGTTAGAGTGAGGCCTAAGCAAAGAAGCCGTGCAAGAGATGCTTTTGCAAGTAGAAGTCGTATACAAAACTTGAAAGGCACGATAAAGCCCGAGTTACTTGCTCTACGACCCACTGGCCACCACACCCAATCCAAATACAACACCCAATCCAAATACAAAGTATTCTTTTTAATCAATTTACATCCTCTATTTGTATTTGAATTTATTTGTCAATTTAACTTTCTTTTTACTTGCTATTCTTAACAAATTAAGGAAATATAATCCCCCCCCCCCCCCCCCCCCCCCATATTCTATCTTTAACATTAAATATTTGTTTACCAAATTATTTTTTTAATACTATTTATTATACTTTTTTTTAATCAAAACAAGGCCCCAAAATGGGCCATTTTATTCAGCAAAAACTATTGAGAAAAAGACACTTTGTAGCACTTTTTAAAATAAATAGCTCAAGTTTAATATTTTATTAAAAAGTGGTTAGTCGGGTTTACTATTTTCACTTTATAGTCATTTTCTAATTTAGGTCATTTTGGCTCATATAGTTCAGATATAGTCCATATAAAATACTAATGTAGTCCATAGACAATATTGATACGGTTTTCAACTTGGGTCATTCAGCCCTTTTAAAAATATTTCAATTTTTTTTTTGCTATAAATTTTTTAATTGAAAAAATATTCTTTTTTTTATTATTTAGAAATAATAATTAAATATAATTATATAAAAATGATATAATTGTTATATAGAATATGTATCTATATAAGATATATGTATAGAAATTGTATATTTCTATCAAATATGTATATGTATAAAATATATATAAAAAATATATAGAAAGTGTATAAAAATTATATAATTGTTGTATAAAATGTGTAATAAAAATGTACAATTATTGAAAACTGTATAATTTTCAAATAGAATATTTTTATGTGTAAGATATATATAGAAACTGTATAGAAGTTGTGTAGAAACGGTATAGATCAAACCAGCAAATTGAAATGGCTAGAAAGTGAAATTTAAATTTCATGGCTATTTTTGTGGAAATAATTTAATTTGAAGTGTCGTTTCTGTTCTTTCCCCAAAACTATTTACAAAGGTCCAATGGTATTTATGGTAACTTATACAAATTCCGAAGCTACTAACATATTTTTTATCATAATTTTGCCTAATTACATAAAATTTCATAAATCTCATTTTGTGATACATATTTTAAGCTTTGATATATATTGTCTTCGATACATTTTAACACAATCGGTTAGTTAAATAAGGAAGTAATAATATTACATTTATTTAGGGAGTAAATCATGGGAGAGAATCTGTTAAATATCTAAACAGAAGAAAAATTAAAATATTATATATATATATATATCATTGATTTTTTCTAATACATATATCTTATATATTAGATTTCAAACATATGTATCATCCTTAAATTATGGGAAGAAAACAGAAGTTTTTGATATGCATCAAATACGTTTATTTGATACATATGTCTGATGCATTTATACTTGGTATGTGTGATTGATACATTAATCCATTTTGATAAAAATTTATGGACTTTGATTTAAGAACAATATAGTTGTGTGAATAGATATTCATATGTATCATAAACTTCATTTTGATAAAAATTGATGGACTTTGATATAAAAAATAATATAGTTGTGTGAATAGATATTCATATGTATCCTGAACTTCACTTTGATAGAATTGATGGACTTTGATATCAAGAACAATATAATTGTGTGAATAGATATTCGTAAACACGTATTAATCTACTGTATACATAAAAATTTGATAAATTTGTTACATGAGCATGTAGATGCAGTCATATGTATCATGAATTAAAACATATATTCTTTTGTATTGCGATGAATTTCCACGCATGCAAGTACATTCATATGCATCATGAACAAATATTATATTCTTTTTTACTATGATACATATGCACAGAGATACATTCACATGTTTTATGAACAAATATTAATAAGCTTCATATTGTATATAAATTAGTAGACTATGATACATTAGTATGCAAATACATTCATATGTATCATTAACAAAAAAATACATTTTTTTTAGTATGATACATATGCATAGTGATACATTCGTATGTAGCTTGAAATTTATTTTAATAAAGTGATCCTCTCCATCTTCACCACTACCCATTAACTCTCTCAACCTTCATTGAAAAGCATTCAAATACACCAGCAACTCCTCCATCGTCATCGTTGTCTTTGCCGCCGTTCTCATCGAAAACCTAGCAACCTCCTTTTTCTTTTAATGGGTATTGTCTTAAAGGGTTGACAAGTAACCGACAGGAGGATGATGTCATAGTGATCATCTTCACTGTTATGATTCCACCAAAAAGTATGAGATTTTTTTAGCTTCTACAATATGAAGATTCTTCAAAAGAATATGAATATTTGTCAATATGAAACACACAGTAAAACTTTTAAAATTTTAAAGAAAAAAGGAGTAATAGAGATGAAAAAATTGAGCCAAATTATAAATTGCAAATGATAAGATCTGATGAAAATTTTTTATTTTGATTTTTTTCTTAGATATTTAAGAGATTCTCTCTCATATTTACTCTCCTAAAATAGATACAAATATGTTACTTCCCCATTTAATATGTATCCAGAGGAAAAGATGAAATATGAGATTTTATTAAATAACTTAGGTTAGAAATGTACCATATATAGTAAATGTCTAATTTATCATATATAGTGAATACCTAATTTACCATATATTGTGTATGTCTATTTATGAAAAAGTCACAAACCCAAGGTTAGTTTTTTCCTATAAATAAAGGGGTCTTCCCCCATTGTAATTCACCTCTCGAGAGAAATAACAATTACTCTATCTATTCTCTCTACTCTTCTTCTTTATTCTTTATTAGTTTATAACACGTTATCAACACGAGACTCTACCATCTCAAATTTGAATGCTAAGGCTAAGATATGGATAATTTTAAAAGTAAGTTGTCCAATTATGAAGATATTTGTTTGATTGATCCTGGCACTACACATACTATATTCAAAGACGATAAATATTTCTCTCATCTAAACATGGGCAAGATTAACATTACTACAATTTCTGGTAGTGCTAATTTGATTGAAGGTTTCGGAAAAGACATTATAATCTTACCCAAGGGAACTAAACTCACATAAATAATGCTATGTTTTATCCTAAGTCTCGGAGAAACTTGATGAGTTTTAAGAATATCCATGAAAATGGTTATCATATCAAGACAATTGATGAGATGAATCTTGAATATCTTGGTATCACCAAGAATGTCTCTGGGCAGACGTGTGTTATAGAAAAGTTCACTGCTTTATTCTGGCTTGTATTGGACAAAGATTTATGCAATTAAGACACATTCTATATTAAACTGGAAGTTTACTAATTTCAATCCTATCATACTTTGGCATGATTGCTTGGGACATCCTGGATCTATAATGATGAGATGAATCATAGAAAATTCAAATGGGCACCCATTAAAGAACTTGAAGGTTCTTTCGAATGGTGAATTTTCATGTAATGCTTGTTATCAAGGCAAGTTGATTGTGAGGTCATTGCCAACAAAAGTTGGGATTGAGTCCCCCGCATTCTTGGAACGCATACATGGGGATATTTGTGGACCCATTCACCCATCTAGTGGGTCGTTTAGATAATTTATGGTCCTAATATATGTTTCTCTAGATGGTCTCATGTGTGCCTATTGTCATCTCGCAACTTGGCATTTGCAAAATTGTTGGCATAAATAATACGATTACGGGCACAATTTTCTGATAATCAAATTAAGTCTATTCGCCTTGATAATGCTGCAGAATATTCATCCCAAACATTTAATAACTATTGATTATCTATTAGGATAAGAGTGAAACATCCTGTACCCCATGTTCACACTCAAAATGTCCTTACCGAGTCATTAATTAAACGTCTGCAGTTAATAGCAAGACCATTGCTTATGAAAACTAAGTTGCCCACTTCTGTTTGGGGTCATACAATTTTGCATGCTGCAATACTTGTTTGTCTTAGATCGACAAATTATCATAAATTTTCTCCATTGCAATTGATTTTGGATCAAGAGCCTAATATATCTCATTTGAGAATTTTTGAGTGCGGTGTATATATTGTTTTGCAGAAATTTTGACTAATTTAGAAGAGTCGCCACTTAATTTTGAAAAGAAATTAAAAAACTTTAATAAAATATTTTAAATGATCCAAAATAGAAAAATCATTTAAAATTTAAAGATTCTAAGTAAGCGATTCCTATTAACGCTTTAGGAAGGTGTTAGGCACCTAAAACGTCTGCTAACTTGCGGTTATCCGGACTGTTTGAAAACATCTTTTGATTAACTTCTAAAAAATTAATTTATTGAAAAGTGATTGATTTTTTTAGAAAGGACTTTTGTAAAATAAATTTAGGCGACTTAGTAGGGATTTTAACTAAGTCTAAACGAAACTAATAAACAAATAAACACATAAAAGGAGAAAGGGAGGAGAAAATAAAGGATTTAGGCCATTGGACCCAAATCGAGACTGTCCTAATCTAATTGGGTTTTCGACCCACTCCACCTGTCCTAATCTAGTTTTCGAGTCTTGCACCACATGTATTACATTTACAACTTTCTCTTCGAGGCCCAAATGAATAAATAAATAGAAAAATAAATAAAGGAACAAGTAAACATTCTTATATCCATATGCCATATGATCAACTCAGGATTCAATTTTGTAGGCTGACTCGAGGCGATGATGGGCCTCAATGGTCCATGAAACAAATGCAAGAAGAAATTGAGTTCGTTTTGGACTCAAAATCGTCGATACGTGTAAAAAAATGATAAGGATTAGAACCTAATGATATATAAAGAATAAAATATATACGCAATCAATAAATTCCAAGGTAAGACCAATGTCACGTACATAAAGTGAGGATTATCAAATAATGGACAACACTAGTTACATGGATAATAATCATATATAATCAAACCAATTCAATAATTTGCCTCTAACCAATGCTATCCACTGAGTCAGCTACCAATTTTGTACGTCATATTAAAAGTTACTCAAGCTATGCAAATCTACGCATTCAGGCTTATTAAAATGATTAAAGAGGATAATGAAGAAATCCTTGTATAGACGAAAGCAAACAAGGAGAATAACGACACTCGAAACCCAAAAGGACACAGATATAGCTCTCTTTCGTATTTTTAAATAACCCATGAATCCACTTTTTAAGCGCGAACTCAAAGAAACATAAGGGATAGATGTAATTCACTTATAACGATAGCAATCCCAGATATTCCGAAGCTTCGGAAATACAGATTGGGTGACACATAAGTGACAAAACATAACAATCCAAGATTCCATTTTTTAGTTGATATCCCGCATAAAAATGTTAAGGCACCATTTTAATATCCCCTTTTAATAATGCATATTTGGAAATTGAAAGATATAAGTCGCACAGGTTTGTGTTTTTTAAAGCCAATACCTTAAGCTTAATTCTATTAACTACTTACGTCTCGAGTAGAACCCATAAAGGAAAACATCGACCTCATAAAAGAAAAACTAAATCATATTCCAGCTTATACACATAACAACGTGATATTCACATCCAAGATCAAAACACCAATTCAACGTTAGATCAACAAATGACGAGAGAGCTAGAAGTACCACTCGATCGTGATAAAAGGCCTCGTCTTTCGAATTCAAAACTATCACACAATATTTGAAAATGCATAACCAAAATAACTCAGGTCTTGTATAAACAGAACAAACCAAAATCATTATTTTTTTTTTATTTTGGACACAGAACGAATCCCAAGCAGTGCAAAGCAAAATTTTTAACATAAGTGATAAACAAGTTTTGAACTCAATCGAACCATATTCATAGAGTCTGTAATCTAGCAGTACTAACAGTATAAAGAAAGCGTAACTTAAACACAGAAAGAACCCTGTCCAAAACTACAACAGCTTATAGATAACATAAAATACTGATCGCAACAAAAATATGGTAACAATAAAACCTAAATCCTTTGAGGCCTCTACAACGAAAAAACACAGCATCACTACAATTATAATCATACGACAGCCTCTACAACCAACCATCCGAACTGACTTTATTTTTCATCGTTCAAACAGACTCCACAGACTTCACTTTCACCATTCAAACAAACAACCATTGCTACAAAAAAAAGGATGAAGAAGAAATATGCCGATAAAATTAAATGAGGAAAGGGGTATTTTTCTTTCTTGGGGTAGCAAGATGGGACTCGAACTTTGACAGAATCTCAATTACCACCGGAGGAATTTTTTGTGACTTCTAAAGCTCCGAACAACCGTCGAATCTTCTTAAACAACAAAATTTATACTACGAAAGCTATTTTTCATTTCTTCGAAAGTTTCGAACCTATCAGATTTTCCCCCACTCCCTTGTTTGAGACTGCTTCTCTAGTTTTTGTTTCCCCTTCTAAAAGAAATTTTTTCTCCTCTCTTTTCTGACCCCCAAAGGGAATTTTTTTCAACTTAGCTTTTTAAAAAATTTTCTAACCCCTCTTTTGCTCTCAAAACCCCCCTTTTATAGAGAATCAATTAGGGTTCCCTCTTGTGGTGGTGAAGCTGTTTGCTGATGTTGCTCGTTTAAGTTGTACATAGCTTTTGTTGTAGTTGGTTGTATGTTATTGTTTGTTTGCTTTTATAACAGTTGTGTGTGTGTTTGTTGTTGTTGATTTTTTTTTGGTTAAAAACTGGTAAAGATGGGTCGGGTCAGGTTTTGGTTTGGGCTGGTACAATTTTAAGAGACAAATAGGCTGAAATTATGGTGGACTACTGATGGGGGGTTTTAATTGGGTATTGGGGATTTGGCCAAATTGAAATCAATTGGCTAATTGCATCGCAATTGTGGACACTTTGATTTCAATTATGGTCAAATCTAATAGATTGGCTAAATTAAATCAAAATTCGAAATGAATTAATATCTCATTTAATCTTGAGGTTCTCAATTTTAATAAAATTAAACAAATATATATCCAAATAAATTATTTTGATTATATTTAAATCAAGATTTCAATCTTTTGATTTTATTTTCAAGATAAGCCTTAATTAAAATTTGATATTTCGTAAATATAGATATTTAAGTAGCAACATTATAAAATTTTGTATAACTGACTACGATAATATATAATCGCTATTTAAAATGACAAATTTATCCAAATACATATTTTTAAAATCTTTTTATTCAGATGAAATAAATGTTTCAATTTTAATTAAAATCAAAGAAACTCGGGACTAAATTTAGTCGTGGAGGGCCAAAATTAGGTGTCAACAACTGGCTCCTCCTTTTGGGTAGGGTGGATGCAAGTAACCCTGGGCAAAGGGAGGTTGACGTTCCTAATTTTTGTCTGACCATAAATTCGAGTCTGAAAGACATTGGCTTTTGCACGAGTTTCATGGAGTTATGGTCAGACCTCGGTATCAGGTTCCTACATATCTAAGATTTCATGAGAATTCAGGCCACTTGTAGATCATAATGCTTGATTTAAAGCACGATTTAAAAAAATTCACAAGCTATATCGGTTTTGAAGTTCTTGATAAAACTAAAAAGCTAGAGAATAGAGAGATTTGGGGAAAGGTTGGAATGCAGTCGAGTTTTCTACATAGAGCCCAGCCTATATATCCCTGAGTCTTAGCGAATCAAACTGCCTGCAGTTTGACTCAATCAGTAGAAAAGACAATCTTTTATTTCAGACTATCTTTGGCTCGAAATGAGTGACAAATTGATCAAGTTGTGGAAAAGAGGCTTGTAACCTCTTAATATTAAATGTGGGATCCTTCACATCCATAGGAAATAACTTACCTGTACATAATTTCCAAAGCTCTAGGTGTTCTATCACTCGAATTAAAAATAAAAAGAAGGTTACCCATGGTATGAGTTCAGAAATATCCCAAAGGCGAAGCTGAAACCAGACTATCCCAAAATACCCACATGCCTTCTAATAGGGGTGTGGTTGGATGGTGGTAGTGATCATCTTTTATCTTGCGTCCAGAGAGTTTGACATCCCTCTCTAGACTATGTCCCATTTTGCTGCTAAGAAAAAGTTCCATGTTATGCTGCGTCCCATTTGAAGTTGTCCTCACCTGTGGTTTTGATTTGAGATTTCCATCCTCTTGGATGCTCTCGTCAATGCTTCAAACAAAAGTATTTGTGCTAAACATAATTCACGGAAGAGGTAGATAGTCTTTACCATATCTCCGCGTGAGTTGTCGCTTGAAAACAAAGTCATTCCTTTTATTTACCTATTTGGAAGGAGAATAACTTACAACAACAGACACAACAACCTTCTTGGTTGTTGCATAATTATCTCATTGGTCGGTTGAATATGTTTTCAAAGTGGGGTGTCTCTCTTGGATACCGATGACACTTTATGCAGAACGGTCCTTGCAACCGTGTAATCTTGTGCTGATATGGTAACCTTTTTGGTCACATATAATGCTAGTTGTATGTGGCATGATAATTCTGTTCATATGATCTCAGGTAAGTCTTGCGCATCTTTTGTACCGATACGACTTATAGATTTCCTTGAATTATCAATCTTTGGATAATCTTCCATATCATTTGATGTTTACGAGGCGACTTATAGATATCTTTTAAATTTCTAGATTTTAGGTGATCCTACACATTATTCGACCTTGGATAAGAGATGACTTACAAATATCTCTCCAATCGTTAGCTCTCCGGTATTCTTGTACATCATCCAACCTTGGATACAATATGTCTTACAGATATGTCTCAAATTGCTAGTC
Organism: Capsicum baccatum var. pendulum; assembly: GCA_030864225.1. Classification (NCBI taxonomy): domain Eukaryota; kingdom Viridiplantae; phylum Streptophyta; class Magnoliopsida; order Solanales; family Solanaceae; genus Capsicum; species Capsicum baccatum. Next base: position 58,352,059 of record CM061553.1, on the reverse strand, counting down.
TTTGGGTAATCCTGCACATAATCGATCTTGGATATGATGCATCATATAGAGAAACCTTGGACATTATCAATTTGATAATCTTGCATATTGTCTAATAAGGATTTAGTTGCGACTTACAAATAACCTTCGGACTTTTAATTTTTGGGTAACCTTATGCACTATCTGGTTAGGATGTGTTGCGGCTTACGAATGACCTACGGGCTATCAACTCATAGATAATCTTACACACTATCCTATTTCAAATAATATGACTTATAGATAACCCTCAGATTGTCAATTTCTAGAAAGTCTCATATGTCGTTCGCTTTTAGATGGCGACTTAAAGACGTCCTTTGGAATCACGTGCTTTTGATGTATTCAGATGATGATTTATTAAATACTGATGATATCCTCGATGCCAGTATTTGTGTCTCACGTGTCAACAGATATTGAATATTGATGATGCCCTCGACGCCAGCATTTATGTCTCGTGTGTCAACAGATATCAAATGATGATGATATCTTCGATGCCAGCGTTTGTGTCTCACGTGTCGACAGATATTGAATGTCCCTCTTGGCAATGGCATGAATGGCCCTCTTGGCAATGACATGAATGGCCCTCTCGACAATGGCATTAAATGGCTCTCTTGGCAATGGCATGAAATGACCCTCTTGGCAATGATATGAAATGGCCCTCTTGGCACTGAGATGAAATGAACCTCTTGCAATGGCATGAAATGGCCTTCTCCGCAATGATATGAAATAGCCCTCTCAGCAATGATATGAATGGACCTCTTGGCAATGATATGAAATGACCATCTTGGCGATGATATGAATGTCCCTCTTGGTAATGATATGAAATAGCCCTCTTGGCAATGGCCTGAAATGGCCTTCTCGGCGATGATATGAATGGCCCTCATGGCAATGATATAAAGTGGCCCTCTCGGCGATGATATGAATGGCCCTCTTAGCAATGATATGAAATGGCCCTCTTGGCAATGATATGAAAAGGCCCTCTTGGCAGTGATATGCAATGGTTTTTCTGGTGATTTGAAAACAGTTTCACCTGAGTTCGTTTGTCGGCGTCTTGCTTGCTACGTGTACCTGTACTCAAGGTAGACAATTAGTAGACATAATGTCGCTCTCACTGGCGACCAAAATCATTGTTTTATGATAGTTTAATGACAAATGTTGAACATCATAATTTGAATGGCTTATTCTTCTATCAATCTGCTTTTTTTTAGGAAATAATTAAATAGCAAATCCACAGGATGCAAGTAAATAGGGGCAAAACCCTTGTTTGGGGATTACTCAAATACCGTTCTTAAGCATTATATGCTCTGGTATGGCTCCTAACATGCTTGGAGATTTTTGAAAGAGACTCTCATTTTTATGTATTGATCCCTGCATCTACAGAAAAATGATTAGTTTTGAGTGAAACTACTCCGTGTTGACCTTCTTCGATCCTTGATTTTCTCCTCGCCATCTTTCAGGTACTCCGTCATGTTGGTACTTCCACCACTGACTCTCCATCCCAGTTGATATCTAGGCAAGTACAAAATAAAAGATTTGTATAGATTTCTGAAAGTAATCTTAATTTTAGAAGGCAGTTTTGAAAGTTTTAGTAAAAAACTTTTAGAAAATCTCTGCCCGTCATTCATTACTAGCTCAACAAATGTTTTTCTCTTTATTTTGACTATATTCCAACGTTTGATAGAGGAATCATCATTGAGGATTCCTATCAAAAGTTATGTCATAGCCTAAAATTTAGTCCACCTAGACTTTGTCGCAGCTGGCAACTTCAAAAGTTTGACTTTGACCTCTAGTGCTGAAGAATTTGAAATATATTCCAGTGTTTGGTGAAATTTTTAGACTTTTCTCAAAAACATTTCCCCAATTTAAAGTTGTTTGAGATGATATCAACTCGAGAGGATCCGAAGTCTTTGTCGGTCCTCGATCTCTTTGTTGCATGATGATCTTCATCATTGCAAATTTTTGAGATTCCTTCTTAAAAATTCTGACCCAGTTTCCATTTCCAAAGATTATATGACCGAGCCGTTGGGGCGCCTACGTATCCCGTTGAAGCAGGAATCAGGTCAAACGTAGTTCAGGACTATGCTAAGGATATATAAAAAAATCTAATCGATTGACCGAAGCCGGCATAGGCCTCCTACGTATTCCTTTCTTAGGAATTCAGGTCATTACATAGTTCATACATAAAAGAAAAGGATAAATTTTCCTAAGGGGTTGACTGAAGCCGACATAGGCCACCTACATATCCCTTTCTTGGGAATTCAGGTCAAACGTAGTTCGTACATGAAAGGAAAGGGATTCTAGGCATTTACACATCGTAAAACAGATACTATCATAAAGACGATTATAAATAATTCAAGGGAAAAAAAACTAAAACATCTTTCAAACACAGTATCTCTTTACTGCATCAAAATTGATTGGTTTGGTCCACTCTTGACAATTCATCTCAGGTAGGATTAAAACTCCTCCAGGTTGGGCTTCTTTCGATTTTCAAATTCCTCTATATCTTTCACTAATTGCTCATCATCACCTTCTCTCCATTCATTATCATTCTCTCTACGTTGTTTATCTAACCATTTTTATAACATAATATTGGCAGGTTTTTAAATTATTGCTACCAAAATAAACCATGTTAGATGATAACATAATAATAAAAGATAATGATATAATCATATTTTAAAACAACGTCTTAAATAAAAGGAAGCTCTTTCACTGAAATTTGTGAAATTACACAAACTATGGCTCATGACCCACATAAATATGGGACCATGCTTTTTTTGAAAGTTGTAAAACACAAACAGAAATTTGAGACATAAAAGGGTGGATCACGGGGCCTCCTCCGGATCATCACCAATTTTTAAAACTACTAGTAATTTCCCTTTCATCTACCATGATGGGCGATGAGTTATAAGCGGAGTGGAGGTCCAATTCAACAATGTTTCCTCCAATTAATCTTCCATGATCCCGATTGTCTTGAAAAATTCTTCCCTCACATTTTCCTTATTCCATCCTCGAGACCATTGCTTACAGGTTTGAAAAATGATTGGTAGAGTCTAGTTTTACTACTAGTCATTTTTATTTTCTTGTAACAAAGCTATGGTCAAGAATAAGATCTCTTATTCATTTTGATCTGGTGAAGTAGGGTCATTTTGTGCCAACACAAAGTAGTTTCTATTACCTGCAAAGTAAAAACAACTCAAAGATTGATGTGTTAGATTTCGTTAGTAATAAGCAAAGCAAGGTAATAATGAACGAAGTAAACACACAGAGTTGTTTCTCATCTCATGTGAATTGATCCATGAAGTAATGATGACTCGAGAATTTCAATGAACAGGATTTTGCTCAATGATATGGATAGGTGGAATTCATCAGGAAGGCTCAACTTTTCTACTTTCCGACCTTATTACTTCTTTCAAAAAAAAGTGGAGGACCGCAGAGCTTTCGAATACATGGGCCGGGCAGAAAGACTGCCTACGTATCTCACGGGGGATAAATCAGGGCCTACGTAGTTCAAAACTATTATGGAATTTTTTTATTCTAAAGTCAACTTTCCTAAAAAGGTAGCGATCATTTTGGAAGTTTTAAGAATGACTATGGACTTTTTTGAGAAACTTGGGAGACTTGGAGTACATTTGGTCGGACTTTTGTATAGTGAGGTCTATTTCTGCCTAGAGATGTTCTATGGAAAATGGGATTGGATCAATTCGCCTTTGATTCGAATCAACAAACACTTATAAGCATGTAAACAGTGATATTACACAAGTATATTGCAATAAACGTGCGTCCTAATTGGGTGAACCTTTTGAGCCAACGGTTTAGGCCTAACAAATTATGAAGAAAATATACGCCTTTTTAAAGACAATCCATTATCCCCCTAAAACCTTTATAGATATACATAAATGGCATAAATGCCTACAAAAGTTGCACAAAAGGGATACAATCTTTAGCAAAAGGGAAAATAACATGAGAAGAAGAGTAATGTCCCGCACAGGGGATAGTAAATACTAGTTCCTGAATGCTTCTTCTATCGACCTTCGCCCTCTTAGCGTTGTCCACTCCTCGTTACTGGTGACATTCATTAATGATCAAGCGATTTCCGTATAACTGTGCTATAGATGCCATACAACTGTTCAAATTAATCAATTTCTTGCTTAACTTATTTCAATTCCTTCATCAATCGGTGTACGATTGAGGCATCCTTATATAAAAGTAAGTAAAATAAGTCTACTCCCGAACCCCCAAAGGATAAAGGATTGGATTAAACAAACAAATATTTCTTCAACACATAAATATGATTCGTCTATAATTGACTCAGGGTCAATAGACGCAGGGCAAATTTTCTAATGGGCCCAATACCCCCCTCAGGTATTGGATCATCCTAGGCTCATGCCTAAAATAGGGTTTTGGTTTCGCTTTATCCTAAGTGTCTAGAGTGGATTTGAACACAAGTTCCCAAGCGAACGACTTGGGTGTGAAAATACGAACATCCATCAGACGACTCACGTGCTAATAAACCATCGTATTTTCAACACTTTATTTGGAATTGAACAATAGGGGTCAGGACATCTACGAAACCCTAAAAAAGTTTATAGAATAATGCAGGAATATGATATGAGGTGCAATAATTAAATACCACGAAATCAAAACATATAAACACATAAATAGTTAATCAAATGACGAAATCAAACATTTGGTTAGAACCTAACTAAATACCCCCAGCAAAGTCGCCATTTCTGCTTTGTGGAATTTTTGACTAATTTAGAAAAGTCGCCACTTAATTTTGAAAAGGAATTAAAAAGCCTTTTATAGAATATTTTAAACGATCCAAAATAGAAAAATCATTTAAAATTTAAATATTCTGAGTAAGAGATTCCTACTAACACTTTAGGAAGGTATTAGGCACCTAAAACGTCCGCTAACTTGCAGTTTTCCGGACTATTTGAAAATATCTTTTGATTAACTTCTAAAAAATCAATTTATTGAAAAGTGATAGATTTGTTTAGAAAGGACTTTTGTAAAATAAATTTAGGCAACTTAGTAGGGATTTTAACTAAGTCTAAATGAAACTGATAAACAAATAAACACACAAAAGGAGAAAGGGAGGAGAAAATAAAGGATTTAGGCCATTGGACCTAAATCGAGACATGCCCTAGTCTAATTGGGCTTTCGACCCACTCCACCTGTCCTAATCTAGCATTCGAGCCTCTGGATCGAATCTTGCCCCACCTGTATTACATTTACAACTTTGGATTCGAGGACCAAATGAATAAATAAATAGATAAATAAATAAATAAAGGAACAAGTAAACACAGCAAACGAAAAACATGACGATCTTCCAAAAATGGGTTTTGACCCATCCTCTTCTTTTGTCTTCTTATATCCATACGCCATATGATCAACTCAGGATTCAATTTCTTAGGCTGGCTCGAGGCGATGATGGGCCTCAGTGGCCCATGAAACAAATGGAAGAAGAAATTGAGTCCATTATGGACACAAAATCGCCAATACATGTAAAGAAAATGATAAGGATTAGAACCTATGAAAGCTATTTTTTCCTTTCTTCAAAAGTTTTGAACCTTTCGGATTTTTCCCCACTCCCTTGTTTGAGACTGCTTCTCTAGTTTTTATTTTCTTTTCTAAAAGAATTTTTTTCTCCTCTCTTCTCTAACCGCCAAATGGAATTTTTTTCAACCTAGCTTTTTAGAAAATTTTCTAACCCCCTTTTTTGCTCCCAACCCCCCCCCCCCTTTTATAGAGAATCAATTAGGGTTCCCTCTTGTGTCTTGAACGATGTGGGAATCAAGATAAGACAAGGGTAATTTTGGAATTATTTTTGAGAGGAAATTCAAAAATTTAGCTCTGGATAGGGTTTTTTAGCTAACAGGTGTCCCAATTTCGGATTCACTTAAACAAATTTCAAAAATGGCTAACAAAAAATGGGAGAAAAGGATCTTCCCAAGAACAAATGAAAAATTTCCAAATATGTACGAATTCATACAAGTTATCCCGAAATTCACGGAATTCGAACGTTGGAGGTGACACCTAACCTCGTTTCTAGAAGCTTTTTAGCGTCTTCTTCATACAAATCACCGTGAAATGCGTGATAAAAATGAAAAAGAGGCGGGTTGGGGTTGGGTCAGTCTTGGGTCGACGCTGGTGTCGGGTTGTCATGGTGAAGCTGTTTGCTGATGTCGCTCGTTGAAGTTGTCATAGATTTTATTGTAGCTAGATGTACGTTGTTGTTTGTTTGCTGTTATAACAGTTGTGCGCGTGTTTGTTGTTGTTTATTTTTTTTGGTTGAAAACTGGTAATAATGGGTCGGGTTAGGTTTTGGTTTGGGCTGGTACAATTTTAAGGGACAAATGGGCTTAAATTATGGTGGACTGCTGATGGGGGTTTTTAATTGGGTATTGGGGATTTGGCCAAATTGAAATCAATTGGCCAATTGCATTGTAATTATGGCCTCTTTGATTTCAATTATGGTCAAATCTAATAGATTGGCTAAATTAAATCAAAATTCGAAATGAATTAATATCTCATTTAATCTTGAGTTTCTCAATTTTAATAAAATCAAACAAATATATATATATATATATATATCCAAATAAATTATTTTGATTATAGTTAAATCAAGATTTCAATCTTTTGAATTTATTTTCAAGATAAGCCTTGATTAAAATTCGATATTTCATAAAAATAGATATTTAAGTAGCAACATTATAAAATTTTGTATAACTGACTACAATAATATATAATGGCTACTTAAAATGACAAATTTATCCAAATACATATTTTGAAAATCTTTTTATTCAGATGAAATAAATGATTCAATTTTAATAAAAATTGAAGAAACTCGAGATTAAATTTAGTCGTGGAGGGCAAAAATTAGGTGTCAACAACTGGCCCCTCCTTTTGGGTAGGGTGGATGCAAGTAATCCTTGGCAAAGGGAGGCTGACGTTCCTAATTTTTGTCTGACCACAAATTTGTGTCTAAAAGACGCTGGCTTTTGCACGAGTTTCATGGAGTTATGGTCAGATCTCTGCATCAGGTTTCCTACATATCTTATGTTTCATAAGAATTCAGGCCACTTGTAGTTCGTAAAACTTGTTTTAAAGCACTATTTTCAAAAACAAATTCACAAGCTATATTGGTTTTGAAGTTTTTGATAAAATCGGAAAGCTAGAGAATAGAGGGATTTAGGTGGAGGTGGGAATGCAGTCGAGTTTTCTACATAGAGCTCAGCCTACATATCCCCGAGATTCAGGGAATCAAACTGCCTATAGTTCGACTCAATTGATAGAAAATATAGTATTTTATTTCAGACTATCTTTAGCTCGAAATAAGTGACAAGTTAATCGAGTTGCAGAAAAGAGGCTTGTAACCTCTTAACCATGAATGTGGGATCCTTCACATCCATAGGCAAAAACTTACCTGGACATAATTTCTAAAACTCTAGGTGTCCTATTACTCGCATTTAAAAGAAAGAGAAGGTCACCCTCGTTATGAGTTTAGAAATATCTCAAAGGCGAAGCTGAAATCATACTATCCCAAAATACCCACATGCCTTCTAATAGGGGTGTGGTTTAATAGTGTTAGTGATCATCTTTTAGATCGCATACAGAGAGTTTGGCGTCCCTCTCTAGACTATGTCCCATTTTGTTGTTAATACAGAGTTCCACGTTATGCTGTGTTCCATCTGAAGTCGTCCTCACTTGTGATTTTGATTTGAGATTTTCATTCTCTCGGATGCTCTCATCAATGCTTCAAACAAAAGTATTAGTGCTAGACATTATTCACGGAAGAGGTAAATAGTCTTTACCATATCGCCGCATGAGTTTTTGCTTGAAAGCAAAGTCATTCCTTTCATATACCTGTTTATAAGGAAAATAACTTGCAAAAACAGACACAACAACCTTCTTGGTTATTGTATAATTATCTCATTTGTCGGTTGAATGTATTTTCAAAGTGGGGTGTCTCTCTTGGACACCGACGACACTTTATGTAGAACGGTCCTTGCAACCTTGTAATATTGTGCTAATATGGTAACCTTTTTGGTCAGATACAATGCTAGTTGTATGTGGCATGATAATTCTTTGTATATGGTCTCAAGTAAGTCTTGCACATCTTTTATACCGATACGACTAATAAATTTCCTTGAATTGTCAATCTTTAGATAATCTTGCACATCATTTGATGTTGGATACGAGGCGACTTACAGATATCTTTTAAATTGCTAGATTTTAGGTGATCCTACACATTATTCGACCTTGGATAAGAGATGACTTACATATATCCCTCCAATCGTTAGATCTCCAGTATTCCTACACATCATCTGACCTTGGATACAATAAGGCTTGCAGATATATCTCAAATTGTTAGTCTTTGGGTAATTCTGCACATAATCAATCTTGGATATGACGCATCATATAAAGAACCCTTGGACATTATCAATGTGATAATCTTGCATATTCTTCGATAAGGATTTAGTTGCGATTTATGGATAACCTTCGAACTCTCAATTTTTGGATAACCTTGTACACTATCCGGTTTGGATGTTTTTGTGGCTTACGAATGACCTACGGGCTATCAACAAATAGGTAATCTTACATACTATCCTATTTCAAATAATATGACTTATAGATAACCCTCAGATTATCAATTTCTAAGAAGTCTAATATGTCGTTTGCTTTTAGATGGCGAATTAAAGACGTCCTTTTGAATCACGTGCTTTTGATGTATTTAGATAATGATTTACTAAATGCTGATGATATCCCCGATGCCAGCGTTTGTGTCTCGCCTGTCAACAGATATTGAATGTTGATGATATCCTCAACGCCAGCGTTTATGTCTCGCGTGTTAATAGCTATTGAATGATAATGATATCCTTGATGCCAGCGTTTGTGTCTCGCATGTCGATAGATATTAAATGGCTCTCTCGGTAATGGTATGAATGACCTTCTTGGCAATGGCATGAAATGGCCCTCTTGGCAATGATATGAAATGGCCCTATTAGCAATGGCATGAAATGACCCTCTTGGCATTGGCATGAAATGACCCTCTTGGCAATGATATGAAATGGCCCTCTTGGCACTGATATGAAATGACCCTTTTAGCAATGGCATGAAATGGCCTTCTCGGCAATGATATGAAATGGCCCTCTCGGCAATGATATGAATGGCCCTCTTAGCAATGATATGAAATGACCCTCTTGGCGATGATATGAATGTCCCTCTTGGCAATGATATGAAATGGCCCTCTTGGCAATGGCATGAAATGACCCTCTTGGCATTGGCATGAAATGACCCTCTTGGCAATAATATGAAATGGCCCTCTTGGCAATAATATGAAATGGACCTTTTAGCAATGGCATGAAATGGCCTTCTCGGCAATGATATGAAATGGCCCTCTCGGTGGTGATATGAATGGCCCTCTTAGCAATGATACGAAATGACCCTCTTGGCAATGATATGAATGTCCCTCTTGGCAATGATATGAAATAGCCCTTTTGGCAATGGCATGAAATCACCCTCTTGGAAATAAAATGAAATAGCCCTCTAGGCGATGATATGAATGGCCCTCTGGGCAATGATATGAAGTGGCCTTCTCGGCGATGATATGAATGGCCCTCTTGGCAATGATTTGAAATGGCCTATTTGGAAATGATATGAAATGACCCTCTTGCCAGTGATGTGCAATAGTTTTTTCGGTGATTTGAAAATAGTTTCACTTGAGTTCGTTTTTCTGCATCTTGCTTTCTACGTGTACCTGTACTCAAGGTAGATAATTAGTAGACACAATGTTGCTCTCACTGGCGACCAAAATCAAGCTTTATGATAGTTTAATGACAAATACTGAGCATCATAATTTGAATAGCTTATTCTGCTATCAATCTGCTCTTTTTTAGGAAAATGCAAGTAAATAGGAGCAAAACTCTTGTTTGGGGATTACTCAAATACCGTTATTAAGCATTATATGCTCTGGTATGGCTCCTAACTTGCTTGGAATTTTTTTAAAGAGACTCTTATTTTTATGTATTGATCCCTGCATCCACAGAAAAATGATTAGTTTTGAGTGAAACTACTCTGTGTTGATCTTCTTCGATCCTTGATTTGCTCCTCGCCATCTTTCAGGTACTCCGTCATGTTGGGACTTCCACCCCTGACTCTTCATCCCAGTTGATATCTAGGCAAGTACAAAATAAAAGATTTGTATAGATTTCTAAAAGTAATCTTAATTTTAGAAGATAGTTTCAAAATTTTATGTAAAAACTTTTAGAAAATCTCTGCCCGTCATGTCATGTACTAGATCAACAAACGTTTTCCTCTTGATTTTAACTATATTCCAACGTTTGATAGAGGAATCATCATTGAGGATTCCTGTCAAAAGTTCTGTCATAGCCTAAAATTGAGTCTACCTAAACTTTGTCGCAGCTGGGGACTTTAAAAGTTTGACTTTGACCTCTAGTGCTGGAGAATTTGAAATATATTCCAGTGTTTGGTGGAAATTTTAAGGCCTTTATTAAAATTTCTGCCCCAGTTTAAAGTGTTTTGAGATGAGATCAACTTGAGAGAATTCGAAGTCTTTGTTGGTCCTCGATCTCTTTCTTGCATGATGATCTTCATAATTGAGAATTTTCAAGATTCCTTCTCAAAAATTCTACCCTAATTTCCATTTCCTAGGTTCATATGACCGAGCGGTTGGGGCGCCTACGTATCCCGTTGAAGCAGGAATTAGGTCAAACCTAGTTCAGGACTATGCTAAGGATATATAAAAAAAATCTAATCGATTGACCGAAGCCGGCATAGGCCACCTACATATTCCTTTCTTAGGAATTCAGGTCATTACATAGTTCATACATAAAAGAAAAGGATAAATTTTCCTAAGGGATTGACCGATGCCGACATAGGCCGCCTACGTATCCCTTTCTTGGAAATTCAGGTCAAACGTAGTTCGTACATGAAAGGAAAGGGATTCTAGGCAATTACACATCATAAAATAGATGCTATCATAAAGATGATTATAAATAACTTAAGGAAACAAAATACTAAAACATCTTTCAGACACAGTATCTCTTTACTGCATCAGAATTGGTTAGTTTGGTCCACTCTTGACAATCCATCTCAGGTAGGATTAGAGATCCTCCAGGTTGGGCTTCTTTCGCTTTACAAATTCCTCTATATCTTTCACTAACTGCTCCTAATCACCTTCTCCCCGTTCATTATCATTCTCTCCACGTTGTTCATCTAACTATTTTTATTACATGATATTGGCAGGTTTTTAAATTATTGCTACCAAAATAATTCATGTTAGATGATAACAAGATAATAAAATATAATGATATAATCATATTTTAAAACAACGTCTTAAATAAAATAAGGTTTTTTTACTAAAATTTGTGAAATTACACAAACTATGGCTCATGACCCGCATAAATAGGGGCCCATGCCTTTTGAAAGTTGTAAAACACAAACAGAAATTTGAGACATAAAAGGGTGGATCACGGGGCCTCCTCCGGATCATCACCGATTTTTAAAACTATTAGTAATTGCCCTTTCATCTACCACGATGGGCGATGAGTTATAAGCGGAGTGGAGGTCCAATTCAACAATGTTTCCTCCAATTAATCTTCCATGATCCCGATTATCTTGAAAAATTCTTCCCTCACATTTTCCTTATTCCATCCTCGAGACCATTGCTTACAGGTTTGAAAAATGATTGGTAGAGTCTAGTTTTACTACTAGTCATTTTTATTTTCTTGTAACAAAGCTCTGGTCAAGAAGGAGATCTCTTATTCATTTTGATCTGGTGAAGTAGAGTCATTTTGTGCCAACACAAAGTAGTTTCTATTACCTGCAAAGTAAAAACAACTCAAAGATTGACGTGTTAGATTTCTCGTTAGTAATAAGCAAAGCAAGATGATAATGTAGGAAGTAAACACATAGAGTTGTTTCTCATCTCATGTGAATTGATCCATGAAGTAATGATGACTCGAGAATTTCAATGAACAGGATTTTGCTCAATGATATGGATAGGTGGAATTCATCAGGAAGGCTCAACTTTTCTACTTTCCGACCTTATTACTTCTTTCAAAAAAAAGTGGAGGACCACAAAGCTTTTGAAGACATGGACTGGGTCGAAAGGTTGCCTACGTATCTCACGGGAGAAAAATCAGGCCCTACGTAGTTCGCAACTATTATGGCATTTTCTGATTCTAAAGTCAACTTTCCTAAAATGGTAGAGATCATTTTGAAAATTTTAAGAATGATTACGGACTTTTCTGAGAAACTTGGGAGACTTGGAGTACATTTGGTCGAACTTTTGTATAGTGGGGTATATTTCTGTCTAGAGATGTTCTATGGAAAATGGGATTGGATCAATTCGCCTTTGATTCGAATCAACATAACACTTATAAGCAGGTAAACAGTGATATTACACAAGTATATTGTAATAAACGTGCATCCTAATTGGGTGACCCTTTTGAGCCAACATTTAGGACTAATGAATTTTAAAGAAAATATACGCCTTTTTAAAGCCAATCCATTATCCCCCTAAAACCTTCATAGATATACATAAATGGCATAAATACCTACAAAAGTTACACAAAAGGGATACAATCTTTAGGGAAAGGGAAAATAACATGAGAATAAGAGTAATATCCCGCGCAGGGGATAGTAAATAATAGTTCCTGAATGCTTCTTCTATCGACCTTCGCCCTCTTAGCGTTGTCCACTCCTCGTTATTGGCGACATTCATTAATGATCAAGCGATTGTCGTATAACTGTGCCATATATGCCATGCAATTGTCCAAATCAATCAATTTCTTGCTTGACTTGTTTCAATTCCTTCATCAATCAGTGTACGATTGAGGCATCCTTATACAAAAGTAAGTAAAACAAGTCTTCTCCCTAACCCCCAAAGGATAATGGATTGGATTAAACAAATATATATTTCTTTAACACATAAATATAATTCGTCTATAATTGAATCGGGGTCAATAGACGCATGGCAAGTTTTCTCATAGGCCCAATACCCCCCTCAGGTATTGGGTCATCCTAGGATCATGCCTAAAATAGGGTTCTGGTTTTGCTCTATCCTAAGTTTCTAGAGTGGGTTTGAACACAGGTTTCCAAGCGAACAACTTGGGTGTGAAAATACAAACAGCCATTAGACGACTCACGTGCTAATAAACCATTGTATTTCCAACACTTTATTTGGAATTGAACAATAGGGGTCGGGACATCCACGAAACCCCAAAACAGTTTATAGAATAATATATGAATATGCTATGAGGCGCAATAATTAACTACAATGAAATTGAAACATATAAACACATAAACAGTTAATCAAAAGACAAAATTAAACATTTGGTTAGAACCTAGCTAAATATCCCTATCAGAGTCGTCATTTCTGTTTTGCAGAAATTTTGACTAATTTAGAAGAGTCGCCACATAATTTTGAAAAGGAATTTAAAAACCTTTTATAAAACATTTTAAACGATCCAAAATAGAAAAATCATTTAAAATTTAAAGATTTTGAGTAAGCGATTCCTATTAACACTTTAGGAAGGTGTTATGCACCTAAAACGTCCGCTAACTTGCGGTTATCCGGACTGTTTGAAAACATCTTTTGATTAACTTGTAAAAATTTAATTTATTGAAAAGTGATTGATTTTTTTAGAAAGGACTTTTGTAAAATAGATTTAGTCGACTTAGTAGGGATTTTAACTATGTCTAAATGAAACTGATAAACAAATAAACACATAAAAGGAGAAAGGGAGGAGAAAATAAAGAATTTAGGCCATTGGACCCAAATCAAGACTTGTCCTAGTCTAATTGGGCTTTCGACCTACTCCACCTGCCCTAATCTAGTTTTCGAACCTTTGGCTCGAGTCTTGCCCCACCTGTATTACATTTACAACTTTGGCTTCGATGCCCAAACGAATAAATAAATAGACAAATAAATAAAGAAATAAGTAAACACAACAAACGAAAAACTTGACGATCTTCCAACAATGAGTTTCGACCCATCCTCTTCTTTTGTCTTCTTATATCCATACGCCATATGATCAACTCGGGATTCAATTTTTTCAGCTGACTCGAGGCGATGATGGGTCTCAATGGCCCATGAAACAAATACAAGAAGAAATTGAGTTCGTTTTGGACTCAAAATCGCCGATACATGTAAAAAAATGATAAGGATTAGAACCTAATGATATATAAAGAATAAAATAAATATGCAATCAATAAATTCCAAGGTAAGACCAATGTCACGTACATAAAGTGAGGATTATCAAATTATGGACAACACTAGTTACATAGCTAATTATCATATATAATCAAACCAATTCAATAATTTGCCTCTAACCAATGCTATCCACTGAGTCAGCTACCAATTTTGTACGTCATATTAAAAGTTACTCAAACTATGCAAATCTACGCATTCGAGCTTATTAAAATGATTAAAGAGGATAATGAAGAAACCCTTGTACAGACGCAAGCAAACAAGGAGAATAACGAGACTCGAAACCCAAAAGGACACACATATAACTCTCTTTCGTATTTTTGAATAACCCATGAATCAACTTTTAAGCACAAACTCAAAGAAACATAAGGGATATATATAATTCACTTATAAAGATAGCAATCCCAGATATTCCGAAGCTTCGAAAATACAGATTGGGTGACACATAAGTGACAAAACACAACAGTCCAAGATTCCATTTTTTAGTTGATATCCTGCATAAAAGTGTTAAGGTACCATTTAATATCCCCTTTTAATAATGCATATTTGGAAATTGAAAGAAATAAGTCGCACAGGTTTGTGTTTTTTAAAGCCAACACCTTAAGCTTAATTCTATTAACTACTTATGTCTCGAGTAGAACCCATAAAGGAAAACACCGACCTCATAAAGAAAAACAAAATCATATTCCAGCTTATACACATAATAACGTGATATTCACATCCAAGATCAAAACACCAATTCAACATTAGATCAACAAATGACGAGAGAGCTAGAAGTACCACTCGATTGTGATAAAAGGCCCCATCTTTCGGATTCAAAACTATCACACAATATTTGAAAATGCATAACCAAAATAACTCAGGTCTTGTACAAACAGAACAAACCAAAATTATTATTTTTTTATTTTGAACACAAAACGAATCCCAAGCAGTACAAAGCAAAATTTTTAACATAAGTAATAAACAGGTTTTGAACTCAATCAAACCATCTTCGCAAAGTCTGTAATCTAGCAGTACTAACAGTATAATGAAAGCATAACTTAAACACAGAAAGAACCTTTTTTGAAACTACAACATCTTATAGATAACATAAAATACTCATCGCAACAAGAACATGGTAACAATCAAACCTACGTCCTCTGAGGCCTCTACAACGAACAAACACAGCATCACTATAATTATAATCATACAACAGCCTCTACAACCTACCATCCAAACCGACTTTATTTTTCATCATTCAAACAGACTACACAGACTCCACAGACTCCACAACACACCTCACTTTCACCTTTCAAACAAAAAATTATTGCTACAAAGAAAAAGGATGAAGAAGAAATATGCCAATAAAATCAAATGAGGAAAGGGGTATTTACCTCTCTCGGGGCAGCAAGACAGGACTCAAACTTTGACAGAATTTTAATTACCACCGGAGGAATTTTTCGTGACTTCTAAAGCTCCGAACAGCCATCGACTCTTCTTAAACAACAAAATTTATACTACAAAAGCTATTTTTTCCTTTCTTCAAAAGTTTCGAACCTTTCAGATTTTTCCCCACTCCCTTGTTTGAGACTACTTCTCTAGTTTTTGTTTCCCCTTCTAAAAAAAATTTTTCTTCTCTCTTTTCTTACCCCCAAAGGGAATTTTTTTCAACCTAGATTGTTAGAAAATTTTCTAACCCCCTCTTTTGCTCTCAAAACCCCCCTTTTATAGAGAATCAATTAGGGTTCCCTCTTGTGTCTTGAACGATGTGGGAATTAAGATAAGACAAGGATAATTTTGGAATTATTTTTGAGAGGAAATTCAAAAATTTAGCTCTGGATAAGGTTTTTTAGCTAATAGGTGTCCCAATTTTGGATTCACTTGAACAAATTTCAAAAATGGCTAACAACAAATGGGGGAAAAGGATCTTCCCAAGAAGCAACAAAAATTTACCAAATATGTACGAATTCGTACAAGTTATCCCGAAATTCATGGAACTCAGACGTTGGAGGTGACACCTAACCTTGTTTCTAGAAGCCTCTTAGTGTCTTCTTCGTACAAATCAGCATGAAACGCATGATAAAGATGAAAAAGAGGTGGGTTGGGGTCGGATCGATCTAGGGTCGACGCTGGTGTCGGGTTGTCGTGGTGAAGCTATTTGTTGATATTGCTCGTTGAAGTTGTACGTAGCTTTTGTTGTAGCTGGTTTTACGTTGTTGTTTGTTTGCTGTTATAACAGTTATGCGCGTGTTTGTTGTTGTTGATTTGTTTTTGTTGAAAACTGATAAAGATGGGTCGGGTCAGGTTTTGGTTTGGGCTGGTACAATTTTAAGGGACAAATGGGCTGAAATTATGGTGGACTGGTGATGGGGGTTTTTAATTGGGTATTTGGTATTTGGCCAAATTGAAATCAATTGGCTAATTGCATCGCAATTGTGAACACTTTGATTTCAATTATGGCCAAATCTAATAGATTGACTAAATTAAATCAAAATTCGAAATGAATTAATATCTCATTTAATCTTGAGTTTCTCGATTTTAATAAAATCAAACAAATATATATCCAAATAAATTATTTTAATTATATTTAAAGCAAGATTTCAATCTTTTGAATTTATTTTCAAGATAAGTCTTGATTAAAATCTGATATTTCGTAAAAATAGATATTTAAGTAGCAACATTATAAAATTTTGTATTACTGACTACGATAATATATAATGGCTACTTAAAATGACAAATTTATCCAAATACATATTTTAAAAATCTTTTTATTCAGATGAAATAAATGTTTCAATTTTAATATAAATCGAAGAAACTCGGGATTAAATTTAGTCGTGGAGGACAAAAATTAGGTTTCAACATATGTGCCTATAGCACCACCAAACCGCACCAAGATGGGCCCCCCAAAAAGGTTAGAAATTTATGTTGGGTTTGAATCACCCACCATTATTCGCTATCTTGAACCATTAACGGGAGATATGTTCACTGCTCGATTTGCAGATTGTCCGTTTGATGAGATGGTTTTTCTCAAAATTAGGGGGAGAAGATAGTGACATCAAAAGAGAAATTTCGTGGAAAATCTATCACTATCTCATCTTGATCCACGTGCTTCTATTTGTGAGCAAGAAGTATAAAAAGTTATTCATCTGCAGAAAATTATAAATCAAATGCCAGGCACATTTACAGATTTAAAAAGGATCACCAAATCACATATTCCTGCAGAGAATGTTCCAATTCAAATTGATGTCCCTAAAGGACCATCCACTAGTGTCATAGCTAATGAATCTAAAACACGTCTGAAGCGTGGTAGACCACTGGGTTCTAAGAATCAAAATCCTAGAAAAATAAAAATAAATGGTCACGATGATACTATGAAAGATCCTCATATGGAAGTTCAAGATTTGAGCAATGTTGATATCCCTGAAGGAATCAATGAGCCTGAGACTTAAGAAAATGAGAAACTATCCATAAATTCAAGTGATGTTGAAACTAATTTGAATTGATCTAAAATAGTAGTGGATTATGTCTTTGCATATAATATTGCAACAAAAATCATGCAAGATGGTGAGGATCTTGAACCTCAATCTGTCACAGAATATCGACAAGGAAATGACTGGCCAAAATAGCAAGAAGAAATTTAATCTAAATTAAATTCACGTGTATAAGGCGCGCTTTGTTGCACAAGGATTTTCACAACGGCCCGGTGTCGATTATGAAGAGACATATTCACCAGTTATGGACGCAATAACATTGCGTTATCTTATTAGTTTCACTATCCATGAGAAACTTGAAATGCATTTCATAGATGTGGTAACAGCCTATCTATATGGATCACTTGATAATGAGATATACATGAAAATTCTCGAAGGATTTAAAATGCCAGAAGCATATAGTTCAAAACCTCAAAAAATATATTCCATTAGATTGCAAAGGTCATTGTATGGTTTGAAGCAATCTGGACGCATGTGGTATAACCGTCTTAGTGAATATTTATCTAAGAAAGTTTATATGAATGATGAAATTTGCTCATGTATTTTTATAAAGAAAACAACATCGGAGTTTGTTATACTTGTTATCTATGTCAATGAAATAAACCTTATTGGAACTCCAATCGAGCTTCAAAATGAAATTGATTACCTAAAGAAAGAATTTGAGATGAAAAATCTCGAAAAGACAAAATTATGCCTTGGTTTACAAATTGAGCATTTGACAAACAGTATCTTTGTCCATCAATCTGCCTACACAGAAAAGGTATTGAAAAGATTCTATATGGATGGAGCACATCCATTAAGTACTCCAATGGTTGTTCGGTCACTTGATTTGAATAAGGATCCATTCCGACATCAAAAAAAGAATAAGGAACTCTTTGGTCCTGAAGTACCATATCTTAGTGCAATTGGTGCACTAATGTATCTTGCAAATACTACAAGGCCAGATATAGCCTTTTAGGTTAATTTGTTGGCAAGGTATAGTTCTGCTCCTACTAGGAGACATTGGAATGGGATCAAATACATATTACGGTATCTAAAAGGAACTATCAATATGAGCTTATTTTATTCTAAAGATTACAGTCCCAATCTTGTTGGTTATACTGATGTTGGGTACTTATCTAACCCGCATAAAGCTCGATCTCAAACAGGTTATGTGTTCATATGTGGAGGTACTGCCATATCTTGGAGACCTACAAAGCAAACTATCGTATCCATCTTATCAAACTATGCTGAGATTATAGCTATTTATGAAACAAGTCGAGAATGTGTGTGGTTGAGGTCCATAATACATCTTATTCGAGAAAAATGTGGTTTGAAATGTGATAAAGTACCCATGACTTTATATTAAGCTAATGCAGCATGCATAGCACAACTTAAGGGAGGATTCATAAAAGGAGATAGAACGAAGCACAGTTCGCCAAAGTTTTTCGATACACATGAGCTCCAAAAGAATGGTGATATTAACGTGCAACAGATTCGTTCAAGTGACAATGTGGCTGATTTATTCATCAAGCCTCTTCCAACTGCAACTTTCAAGAAGATGGTGCACAAGATCGGGATGCAAAGGTTCAAGAATGTTATCATTAGGGGGAGTTAATACGCGTTGTACTCTTTTTTCCTTACGAGGTTTTGTCCCACTGGGTTTTCCTTGCAAGGTTTTTAATAAGACAACAAATATGTGTATTATCTATCAATTAGACATTCAAGGAGGAGTGTTATAAATGTACCATATATAGAGAATATCTACTTTACCATATATAGTGAATACTTACTTTACCATATATTGTGTATGTCTATTTATGAAAAAATTACAAACCTCAAGGTTAGTTTTCCTCTATAAATAAAGGGATTTTCTTTCATTGTAATTCATCCCTCAAAAGAAATAACAATTACTCTCTTTACTCTTCTTCTTTATTCTTTGTTAGTTTATAATAATTTAAAATATAAGAGATTTTATGTATTATGCCTCTTAAGTTTGTGTTTTATACTAAACATCAGCTAATAGGAAAAATATGATAAAATTATTATATTAATTATTATTTTTTTAGTAGATACATCATGTCA